>CM038673.1:428079793-429512293 GCA_021605145.1 Aegilops bicornis
AAGTAATATGGGCTCTAAGTTAGATAAACAATCATGCATATGAGAGCCACTAAGCATTTTCAATATGGTCTTCTCGACCCCCAAAGAAAGGAAAAGAAATAAAAACTATTTACACGGGAAAGCTCCCAACAAGCAAAAGAAGAACGGGAAATATTTTTCGGTTTTCTTTTTAATTCTGCTACAAGCAGGAAATAAACTACTACTAATTTTTTTGTTTTTTTCTTAAGGTTTATTAAACACACAAGAAGAAAGCAGGAAAAAGAAAATAAACTAGCATGGATATTACAATGAGAGAGTATGAGCACCGACATCTAGCAATGAGTGTGTGTGAACATAAATGTAATGTCGGTGACAAATACGTACTCCCCCAAGCTTAGGCTTTTGGCCTAAGTTGGTCTATTGCCAGGGATAGCCTGGCTGATACCCGTAGGTGTAGCTGGGGTCATACTGCGATGCAGCTGCCATCGCCTCCTGAATTGCAGCGTGGCATCGAGCTGCCTCCGCTCTCCTCTCATATTCATCTGCCTCCTCTCTGGTAATAATATATTTTCCTCTCGCCTAAAAATCAAAGAAGGTAGGAGCAGGAAGAGCAACACGGACCACATGCCGTTTGTTAAAGATTAGTCGATACTGGAAAGGTGGTCCAATCCTCTCAATGAACTGGTGAGAAAACATAGAATCAACATCTAAATAAGAAGGGGGTAACTCCATATCACCCTCACGAACATCAAGAAAATTAGCTAAGTGGGTTGCATAAATTCCTCCAAAGAAATCTTCGTTACGTCTATTAAGATGCAACCTACGAGCTACAATGGCTCCCATATGATAAGCTTGGTCCCCTAACACATCGCTTCTGAGAATCTTTGAGATCAGGGCACACATGTGACATGCTTCATCCTTAGCATTTATGCATCTACCAATGAAGAGAGCAAAATAATGTATAGCAGGAAAGTGAATGCTCCCTATAGTGGCTGCGCTTATATCTCTAGATTCCCCACAGTTATTCTAGCAAGAAAGTCTCTATATTCAGATTTAGGGGATCACGATACTACCCCAAGATGGAAGTTTGCATGCAAGAGTGAAATCTTCTAAGTCCATGGTATAAGATTTGTCATAAAGGTCAAACATGACTGAAGGAGAATTACGAGAAGATGAAAAATCAAACCTCCCCACAAATGAACTTGTGATGTAATGATACTGGGGACATTTATTAGCTTCAAATTCCTCAAGACCGGCATTACGCAAATATGCGTAGAATTCTTCTTTAATTACCACTTGATTCATAAAATTTTCCGAAGGCCATTCACAGGGCCTCACGGGAGCGTCTCTTGGTGGTTCCTCGTCACCATCACGCATTGCAAGCCTGGGACCTTGCTTCCTTGAAGAACCACCTTGGAACATCCTCCTAAGCATATTGTTTCCTCTGAAAAATAATTCTGAACTTTTTAGTAACTTCAAACAAAAAGTGAACCAACTTCAATAAAACTGATAGCAACTACTCATACAAGTGCCTAGAGCATATATCAAGCATTAGAACTACTTGGAACCATATAAATTTGACATGCAAGCTCAAGAACATGGTCACCTATGCAGCACAAATTTGCAATGAATAGATCACTAGAACAAAAACTAATTGGACCAATGGAGGAGTCACATACCAAGGAACAATCTCCCCAAGCAGTTTTGCGAGAGGTGCTTTGAGCAAGGAGATCGAAAATCACAGCAAGGGGGGCTGGAACTCGTGCTTGAGTTGGTTTTTCCGGTTTGTGTGAGACAGAGGAAGAAGATGGGTGCAGGGATAAGTGGAGGAGGGCCACCATGGGCCCACGAGGCAGGGGGCGCGCCCAGGGGGGTAGGGCGCGCCCTCCACCCTCGTGACCAGGTGGCAGCTCCCCCCGCGGTAATTTTTGCACAATAAATCCTCAAATATTCCCGAAAAAATCATACTAAATTGGCATGGCATTCTGAGGACTTTTATTTTTGGGATGTTTTTACATTGCACGGATAAATCAGGAAACAGACAGAAAAATACTATTTTACTTTATTTCTACTAAATAACAAATAATATAAAGAGGGTACAGAAGGTTGTGCTTCTAGTTTCATCCATCTCATGCTCATCAAAAAGAATCCACTAACAAGGTTGATCAAGTCTTGTTAACAAACTCATTCCGATAATCATGGAACTTGATAAATTTCGAATAACACTATGTTACCTCAACGGGGATATGGACATCCCCAATAATAAGTATATCATATTTCTTCTTGACAGTAGGGAGAGGAAATTCAAAACCTCCAAATATAATCGATGGAATTTTTCAATAGAGTTGATACTATGAACTTGAGGTTGTTTCCTCGGAAAGTGTACCGTGTGCTCATTACCATTAACATGAAAAGTGACATTGCCTTTGTTGCAATCAATAACAGCCCCTGCAGTATTAAGGAAAGGTCTTCCAAGAATAATAGACATACTATCATCCTCAGGAATATCAAGAATAACAAAGTCCGTTAAAATAGTAATGTTTGCAACCACAACAGGCACATCCTCACAAATACCGACAGGTATAGCAGTTGATTTATCAGCCATTTGCAAAGATATTTCAGTAGGTGTCAACTTATTCAAGTCAAGTCTACAATATAAAAAGAGAGGCATAACACTAACACCGGCTCCGAGATCACATAAAGCAGTTTTAACATAATTTCTTTTAATGGAGCATGGTATAGTAGGTACTCCTCGATCTCCAAGTTTCTTTGGTATTCCACCCTTAAAAGTATAATTAGCAAGCATGGTGGAAATTTCAGCTTCAGGTATCTTTCTTTTATTTGTTATGATATCCTTCATATACTTAGCATAAGGATTTGTTTTGAGCACATCAGTTAATCGCATACGCAAAAAGATAGGTCTAATCATTTCAGCAAAGCGCTCAAAATCCTCATCATCCTTTTTCTTGGATGGTTTCGGAGGAAAAGGCATGGGTTTGAACCCATGGTTCTCTTTATTTACCGTGTTTCCTAGCAACGAACTCTCTTTTATCATAACGTTGATTCTTTGATTGTGGGTTATCAAGATCAACAACAGGTTCAACTTATACATCATTATCATTACTAGGTTGAGCATCATCATGAACATCATCATTAACATTTTTACTAGGTTCATGTTCATTGCAGATTGTGTTTCAGCATCAGACATAGAGATATCATTTGGATTATCAGGTGGTTCAGCAATAGGTTCACTAGAAGTTTGCACAGTTCTATCATTTTTCTCTTTCTTCCTTTTAGAACAACTAGGCATATCAATATTATTTCTCTGAGAATCATGCTCGATTCTCTTAGGGTGGCCTTCAGGATACAAAGGTTCCTGAGTCATTCTACCAGTTCTAGTAGCCACTCTAACAGCATAATCATTTATCTTACTATTCATTTCATTAAGCATTTCTTTTTGAGCTTTAAGTACTTGTTCTACTTGAGTGGCAACCATAGAAGGATGTTTGCTAACAAGTTTAAGTTCACCTCTAATATCAGCCATATAATCACTCAAGCGTTTAATCATAAAGGTATTCTGTTTTAATTGTCTACCAAAATAAGCATTAAAGTCATCTTGCTTAAACATAAAGTCATCAAACTCATCCAAGCAATCGACTAGCAATTTTAGTAGGAGGGACTTCAGTTTTATCATATCTATAGAGATAATTTACCTTTACTACCGTGTCGGGATATCGGGAGGTTCTTCAGAAATAAGTAATTGAGATCATATACTTCTTCAACAAAGCGGTGAATTAAGACCATATATTTCTTCAATAGGAGGTAAATTCTTAACATCTTCAGATTTAATACCTTTTTCTTTCATAGATTTCTTTGCCTCTTGCATATCTTGGAATGAGAAATAGAACACCTCTTCTTCGGAGTTGATTTAGGAATAGGCTCAGTAATTGGCTCTGGAGCTGGCTCAGGAGGTGCCCAATTATTTTCATTTGTCAACATATTATTCAATAGAATTTCAGCTTCATCCGGTGTTCTTTCCCTGAAAATAGAACCAGCACAACTATCTAGGTAATCTTTGGAAGCATCAGTTAGTCCATTATAAAAGATATCAAGTATTTCAGGTTTCTTAAGAGGATGATCAGGCAAAGCATTAAGTAACTTGAGAAGCCTCCCCCAAGCTTGTGGGAGACTCTCTTCTTCAATTTGCACAAAATTATATATATCCCTCAAAGCAGCTTGTTTCTTATGAGCAGGGAAATATTTAGGAGAGAAGTAATAAACTATATCCTGGGGACTTTACACACAACCAGGATCAAGAGAATTAAACCATATCTTAGCATCACCCTTTAATGAGAACGGAAATATTTTGAGTAAATAAAGGTAGCGCGATCTCTCATTATTAGTAAACAGGGCAGCTATATCATCTAACTTACGAAGATGTGCCACAACAGTTTTAGATTCATAGCCATAAAAAGGATCAGATTCAACCAAAGTAATTATATCTGGATCAACAGAAAAATCATAATAATCCTGATCAGGAACACAGATAGGTGAAGTAGCAAAAGCAGGGTCGGGTCTCATCCTACCTGTAAAAGATTGTTTACTCCGTTTAACTAGCAACCTATTACGTTCAAGACTATCCTGGCAAGCAAGAATAGCTTCAGTAGATTCAGCATTAAAAAGGTAACCCTCAGGAATAGCGGGCCTATTTTCATCATCACTAACATCATCGTGTTCAATTTCAATAATTTCTCTTTCTCTAGACCTAGAAATTTGTTCATCTAGAAATTCACCAAGAGGCACAGTAGTATCAAGCATAGAAGTAGTTTCATCATAAGTATCATGCATAGCAGAAGTGGCATCATCAATAACATGCGACATATTGGAACGAATAGCAGAAGCAGGTTTAGGTGTCGCTAGCTTGTTTATAACAGAGGTGAATCAAGTGCAGAGCTAGATGGCAGTTCCTTACCTCCCCTCGTAGTTGAGGGATAAATTATTGTCTTAGCATCTTTCAATTTCTTCATAGTGTCCAGCAGATATAAATCCCAAGTGACTCAAAGAATAGAGCTATGCTCCCCGGCAACGGCGCCAGAAAAAGGTCTTGAAAACCCACAAGTATAGGGGATCGCAACAGTTTTCGAGGGTAGAGTATTCAACCCAAATTTTTGATTCGACACAAGGGGAGCCAAAGAATATTCTCAAGTATTAGCAGCTGAGTTGTCAATTCAACCACACCTGGAAACTTAGTATCTGCAGCAAAGTGTTTAGTAGCAAAGTAATATGATAGTGGTGGTAACGGTAAAAAAGTAAAGACAGCAAAAGTAATGTTTTTGGTATTTTGTAGTGATGATAACATGTAGCAACGGAAAAGTAAATAAGCGTAAACCAGTATATGGAAAACTCAGAGGCACCGGATCAGTGATGGATAATTATGCGGATGCGGTTCGTCGTGGTAAATACCAGTCATAACATAGGGTGACACAGAACTAGCTCCAGTTCATCAATGTAATGTAGGCATGTATTCGTAAATAGTCATACGTGCTTATGGAAAAGAACTTGCATGACATCTTTTGTCCTACCCTCCCGTGGCAGCGGGTCCTAATGAAAACTAAGGGATATTAAGGCCTCCTTTTAATAGAGAACCGGAACAAAGCATTAGCACTTAGTGAATACATGAACTCCTCAAACTATGGTCATCACCGGGAGTGGTCCCGAGTATTGTCACTTCGGGGTTGACGGATCATAACACATAGTAGGTGATTATAGACTTGCAAGATAGGATCAAGAACACACATATATTCATGAAAACATAATAGGTTCAGATCTGAAATCATGGCACTCAGGCCCTAGTGACAAGCATTAAGCATAGCAAAGTCATAGCAACATCAATCTCAGAACATAATGGATACTAGGGGTCAAACCCTAACAAAACTAACTCGATTACATGATAAATCTCATCCAACCCATCACCGTCCAACAAGCCTACGATGAAATTACTCACGCACCGCGGTGAGCATCATGAAATTGGTGATGGAGGATGGTTGATGATGACGACGGCGACGAACCCCCCTCTCCGGAGCCCCGAACGGACTTCAGACCCGCCCTCCCGAGAAAGATTAGGGCTTGGCGGCGGCTCCGTATCGTAAAACGTGATGAAACTTTCTCTCTGATTTTTTTCTCCCCGAAAGCCAATATATGGAGTTGGAGTTGGCGTCGGAGGGCATCCAGGGGGCCCACGAGGTAGGGGGCGCGCCCAGGGGGGACGGGCGCGCCCCCCACCCTTGTGGACAGGGTGTGGGCCCCCTGGTCTTCATCTTTGGCGATGATCTTTTATTATTTATTATAAGATATTCCGTGGAGTTTCAGGTCATTCCGAGAACTTTTGTTTTTTGCACATAAAGCAACATCATGGCAATTCTGCTGAAAACAGCGTCAGTCCGGGTTAGTTCCATTCAAATCATACAAGTTAGAGTCCAAAACAAGGGTAAAAGTGTTTGGAAAAGTAGATACGACGGAGACGTATCAACGCGCCATACTCTTTAGGGAGTTCGGCTTCTGTCTATTCGTCGACGAAATCAGCCAGTACTTGTGACTTAATGGCTCGCCGTGGTTTGTATGTTATGTCGAACGAGAGGAGCTCAATAGCCCATTTAGAAATCCGGCCCATGGCATCGCGGTTATTTATTATGTCGTTGAGTGGTACTTCAGAGGCCACCGTAATTGAACACTCTTGAAAGTAGTGTCGTAGTTTTTGGGATGCCATGAAGACCGCGTATGCTATCTTTTGATAATGTTGGTACCGTGATTTGCATGGAGTGAGGACAGTGGATATGTAGTATACCGGCTTTTGAAGCGGGAACTTATGTTCGTCCGTCTCTCCTTCGACGACGAGCACTGCGCTTACAACTTGGTGTGTTGCCGCTATATATAACATCATTGGTTCGCCGATATTTGGCGCGGCCAAGATTGGGTTACTGTCCCGGACGGCTTTTATTTCTTACAATCTGGTCGTGGCCGCATCCGTCCACTCGAAGTGTTCTGTGCGTCGAAGAAGGCGATAAAGAGGTAGTGCCTTTTCTCCTAGTCGGGAGATAAAGCGGCTTAAGGCAGCCATGCATCCAGTTAATTTCTGGATTTGCTTGAGGTCTGTTGGGATAGCCAGCTGTGACAGAGCTCGGATTTTGGCCGGATTTGCTTCAATTCCTTTATTGGAAACGATGAAGCCCAAGAGCTTACCGGCGGGCATGCCGAAAACGCATTTTTCCGGATTGAGCTTGATGTCATATGTTCGGAGATTGTCGAACGTGAGCCTCAAGTCATCTATTAAGGATTCGACGTGTCTGGTTTTAATGACCACATCGTCTATGTATGCCTCCACTGTTTTGCCGATTTGTGTTTCCAGGCATGTCTGAATCATGCGTTGATAGGTTGCACTGGCGTTTTGAGCCCGAAAGGCATGGTGTTAAAACAGAAGGGGCCGTATGGAGTGATGAATGAAGTTGCGGCTTGATCGGACTCCGCCATCTTAATTTGATGGTATCCGGAGTATGCGTCGAGGAAACACAATGACTCGTGTCCTGCGGTAGCGTCGATAATTTGATCGATGCGGGGGAGGGGGAAGGGATCCTTGGGGCAAGCCTTGTTAAGATCCTTGAAATCGACACATAGGCGCCAGGATTTGTCCTTCTTTGGTACCATTACCAGGTTTGCTAGCCAGTCCGGATGTTTTATTTCTCTAATGAATCCGGCCTCGAGTAACTTGGCTAGCTCCTCTCCCATGGCTTGTCGCTTAGGCTCTGAGAAACGCCCGAAGATTCTTCTTGACCGGCTTGTATCCCTTTAGAATGTTTAGGCTATGCTCGGCTAGCCTGCGTGGGATTCCTGGCATGTCTGAAGGATGCCAGGAAAAGATGTCCCAATTCTCGCGCAAGAACTCCCGCAGTGCAGCGTCTGTTATGGGGTTCAGCTGTGCCCCGATGGATGCTGTTTTTGTAGGGTTCGTTGGATGGACCTGGAATTTGACTATTTAGTTGGTTTAAAAGAGGTGGACTTGGGTCTTTTGTCGAGTATCACATCGTCTCTGTCCACTGTGGAGCGTAGCGCAGTTAGTTCTTCGGCCTCAAGGGCTTCGGATAACGCCTCGAGGGCCAGTGCGGCGGTTTTATTTTCGGCGCGGAGTGCTATGTCTGGATCATTAGCTAGAGTGATGATTCCATTGGGCCCGGGCATTTTGAGCTTCATGTACCCTTAATGGGCTATAGCTTGGAAGATCGTGAATGCCTCCCGCCCTAAAAGGGCGTGGTATCCGCTACTGAACGGGGCCACTTGGAATGTATTTCTTCGGACCTATAATTCTCCGGCGTGCCAAATACCACATCTAGTGTTATTTTTCCCGCACATCGTGCCTCCCGACTAGGGATGATTCCTCTGAAGGTCGTGCTGCTTTGCTCAATGCGGCTCTTGTCTATTTCCATTTTGTTAAGAGTCTCCTTGTAGATGAGGTTTAATCCGGTGTGCCATGAGCACTTTAGTAAGCCGGAAGCCGTCCACAATTGGACTAAGGACCAAAGCGGCTGGTGCTCGGGCTGTTTTGAATTGAGGTTCGTCACTGGCATTGAAGGTTATGGTCGTGTCGTTCCATGGATTTATTGTTGCGACGTGGCAGACTTCGGCAAGGCTGCGGAGTGCTCGCTTGCGCCTGTTATTTGAGGCGAAGATCTCGAAGACTGTCAATACTGTATTGTTATTTTCCATGGGATGGTGCTCTGTGGTATTGTTGATGAGGAGATCCTCGCCGCTCTTGGCCACCTGCCGGAGTATCCAACATGCTCTAAGGCTGGGTGTTGGCATGGTATCCGTGTCTTGTGAATTTTGCATGGCCCATTGAGCCATCCCTCTATCTGATTCCACGCCTGTAGTGGGCTTTGGTTTCTTTGTAATTGGATCGGGTGACTTACAAGAGTACACCCTTTTAGTTTGGACGGGGGTTTAGTGAGAGCGGAGGATCCCAGAATTTTGTTTGGGTTTTCGGGCACTTTCCATCGCATGATTTACGTACTATGGCCGCCAAGTCAGCGAAGTGTGCTATGTCACGTCGACTTATGGCGTTGAGGATCCCCTTGTCCGTGCAATTTTTTGCAAAAGAATGAAATTGCGTCTGCCTCGCGACAGTCCTTGACCTTGCTCATTAGAAGGAGGAAGCTGCCCCAATAGTGATGTACTGTCTCTTGGGGCTCTTGTCTAATGTGGGAAAGATCACATATGTCTGGGTGGGTGGGTAGATCAGGTCCAAACCCTGACCCGATCTGAGACCCAGGGGCGAAGGAGTTTTCGAGCTTGGTAGTTCGGGCTCCGGGATGTTGCCCAATAGTTCTGGCCCGCTGTCTGATTCTAGGTTCGAAGCTTGGGCCATGTCCTCCCATAGACGGGTATCCGGCTCGGAGAGCTCGGGAATCCGGACATAGTTTGTCCTTAAAATAGAGGAAGAATCGCTACATTGCTCATCCACCACCGCTATCTGATGGGTGACCGGCGGAGAGTTAATCTCCCTTTGGTCGGGTTTAAGCCCGATCTGATCATAGTCCGTAGCGACTCCCAGGGTGGCGATGCGATCCAAGAGCTTGTTCAAGGAAGAGAGCTCCATTGGATCCATCTGCTCGGCGAATCCCGAGCCGACGTGGTGGCTATTTTTGATGACCCGAGAAGTCATCGCTGAGCGAACGAGCAGGCGGTCATGACGAAGCCGCCCAGTCGGAGAGTTTGGCCTACAGCCAGGGCTCCCCCAGAGGTAATGTTGTCCTTGACAACAAGACGAGCCATCAAGCCTTATCGTGACGGCACAATGGAACTCCCAATGAAAGCACCAATGTTGGTGTCAAAACCGGCGGATCTCGGGTAGGGGGTCCCGAACTGTGCGTCTTCGGCCTCAGATAGCGCTTTCTTCAGGGACACCACTTCGGCGGTGGACCCTGTCACACAGTCACGACGCTTCACCGTCAGACTAAATATTTTTATCTATCTTTACATATATAAGAGCGGAGAATCACTCACCTTTGCTCTGTTCGAGCCGCCTCTTCGTGAGATCGAGCTCTCCCTGCGCCTGCTCCAGGTCCCGCTTTAGTTCGGCAACCTCGGCTATGCGGGCAGCAGCGGCAAGCAGCACGGCCTTCTTAGTCACGTAAACACTTATTGGACTCCTGTGGATTATAATTGACCCTCCGTTTGGCTTTTCTTTCCGAACACCAAACGGAGTATCAGGGGCTGCTACCTATCGGGTGGTAATTTCACACATTTTTATTACTTACCTCGAAGCCCGTCAGGAGGCTTGTGCAGGCTTCGGTTAGTCCGCTTTTGGCGGACAGAACCTTTTTAATCACCGCACTCATAAGAGTACGGTGCTCGTCATCCATGGAAGCGCCTCGAAGAGCTTCCACCAGACTATCCGGCGCCGCTGGCGCGACGGAAGTCCTCGGCACGGACGGCTCGCCCCCCCTAACAAGGGGCTGCCCACCTAAATCCGGAACCGTTAAGGGTTCCGGAATAGTGTTCGGTCGAGAGTCCGCCTTGCTGCGGCTCTCTGATACGTCTCCAACGTATCTATAATTTTTGATTGCTCCATGCTACTTTATCTATTGTTTTGGACTATAATGGGCTTTATTTTCCACTTTTATATTACTTTTGGGACTAACCTATTAACCGGAGGCCCAGCCCAGAATTGCTGTTTTTTGCCTTTTTTAGTATTTCGAAGAAACAAAATATCAAACGGAGTCCAAACGGAATGAAACCTTCGGAAACGTGATTTTCTCACCGAACGTGATCCAGGAGACTTGGACCCTACGCCAAGGCACAAGAGAGGCGGTCACGAGGGTGGGGCGCCCCCCCCTAGGGCGCGCCCCTGCCTCGTGGGCCCCCTGTTGCTCCACCGACATACTCCTTCCTCCAATATATACCTACGTACCCCCAAACGATCAGAACAGGAGCCAAAAACCTAATTCCACCGCCGCAACTTCCTGTATCCACGAGATCCCATCTTGGGGCTCGTTCGGAGCTCACGGAGGCGGCATCCACCATGGAGGGCTTCTACATCAACACCATAGCCTCTCCGATGAAGTGTGAGTAGTTTACTTCAGACCTTCGGGTCCATAGCTAGTAGCTAGATGGCTTCTTCTCTCTTTTTGGATCTCAATACAATGTTCTCCCCCTCTCTCGTGGAGATCTATTTGATGTAATCTTCTTTTTGCGGTGTGTTTGTCGAGACTGATGGATTGTGGGTTTATGATCCAGCTTATCTATGAATAATATTTGAATCTTCTCTGAATTATTTTATGTATGATTGAGTTATCTTTGCAAGTCTCTTCGAATTATCCGTTTGGTTTGGCCAACTAGATTGGTAGTTCTTGCAATGGGATAAGTGCATGGCTTTGGGTTCAATCTTGCGGTGTCCTTACCCAAAGGATGTAAAGGGTTGCAAGGCACGTATTGTATTGTTGCCATCGAGGATAACAAGATGGGGTATTTATCATATTGCATGAATTTATTCCTCTACGTCATGTCATCTTGCTTAAGGCGTTACTCTGTTTTTAACTTAATACTCTAGATGCATGCTGGATAGCGGTCGATGAGTGGAGTAGTAGTAGTAGATGCAGAATCGTTTGGTCTACTTGTCTCGGACGTGATGCCTATATACATGATCATCGCCTAGATATACTCATAACTATGCTCAATTCTGTCAATTGCTCAACAGTAATTTGTTCACCCACCATAGAATATCTATGCTCTTGAGAGAAGCCACTAGTGAAACCTATGGCCGCCAGGTCTATTCTCATCATATCAATCTCCATCACTTTAATACTTGTTTTGTTTTTGCTTTGCCTTTACTTTTCACTTTGCATCTTTATACCAAAAATACCAAAAATATTATCTCTATCAGATCTCACTCTCATAAGTGACAGTGAAGGGATTGACAACCCCTTATCGCGTTGTTTGCGAGTAGCTATCACTTTGTGCAGCTACGAGGGACTTGTGTGTGGCCTCCTACTGGATTGATACCTTTGTTCTCAAAAACAGAGGGAAATACTTACGCTACTGTGCTGCATCATCCTCTCCTCTTCGGGGAAAACCAACGCATGCTGAAGACGTAGCACTCTCATCGACGCGATCCGCGGGGATCTTGAACCCCGCGTGTCCGACATCTGTAACTCCGCCTTGGGGCGTCTCCAGGGTCACCTCCCCCTGCTCGGGGAACCTTCGGGACAACACCTCCGTGTCATCCGCAGGCTGAGGAGTGGTGGCCGTCGGGAGCGAGTTCATCTCTGAAGCGCTCAGAGAACCATCCGAAGACGACTCCTCCGGATGAGCCCTGGCCGGACTGCATGTATGTTCGGCGTTATTAAACAACTATGAAGTAAATCACGATAGAGGGCGGACATTTACGATCGCGCCAGGGGCTTTCCCCTGGGCAGCCACCCTTCCTCGCTATGAGGGGCCGTGGTGGAGTAGTCCGGAAGGGACGTCTTTCCCTTCATGGGCGTCCCAGCCTCCCCCTCCGAGGCGGCTTTCCTCTTTTTCTCCTCCCCAGTGCGGGGAGGTAGAGTTTCTTCTTGCTTACCCCCGCCTCCGCGGGAGGAATCTGTTTCGTCATCATCGGACGACGTGGGTATGATGGCCTTGCATCGAGGGGCCCTCCCGGCCCCACGGCCCGTCTCCTCAGGCCTCTCATCCTTTCTGGATGGGGCGGCTTCTTCTTCTTCTTCTTCCTCCTCCTCTTCGGGGGAGGAGTGCTGTCGGTGTCAAAACCGGCGGATCTCGGGTAGGGGGTCCCGATCTGTGCGTCAAGGCTGATGGTAACAGGAAGCAAGGGACACAGATGTTTACCCAGGTTCGTGCCCTCTCAATGGAGGTAAAACCCTACTTCCTGCTTGATTAATATTGATGATATGGGTAGTACAAGAGTAGATCTACCACGAGATCGTAGAGGCTAAACCCTAAGAGCTAGGCTATGATGGTATGATTGTAATTGTGATCGGCCTTCTAAGGACCAACCTCTCCGGTTTATATAGACACCGGAGAGGGCTAGGGTTTACATGGAGTCGGTTACAAGGAAGGAAATATAATCTCCAGATCACCAAGCTGGCCTTCCACGCCAAGGAAAGTCCCCTCCGGACACGGGCCGAAGTCTTGAGTCTTGTATCTTCACACTTCAATAGTCCGGATGTAGTACACAGTCCAGCTATCCGGATACCCCCTAATCAAGGACTCCCTCAAGTGCGCCTCGTCGTCTTCGGACGAGGCTTCTGGCCCAACCTTACGCCGGAGACCCTTCCTGGTCCCCGGGGCCTTCTTTTCGGCCTTCTTCTCCGGTACCTTGTAGGGCGCCGGGATCAGCATCTCTGTCAAGAGAGCATCCGCTGGGCCTTCTGGCAGCGGAACCAGACAGTTAATTTGCTCCACTGTCTCCACATAGTCCTGATCAAATATACACAAATACTTAAGACTCCCCCATGAATGTATTGGGAAAAACCGAACCCGGTGGTAGTCCCAAAACTCACGGACGCGGGGGCCGCGCTGCATGAAGTCCGCGGTCCTCGGATGAGGGAGGAGGTACTTCGGAGGCTTTAAACAACTCCTTCCACACGTCTTTGTGCTTCATGCCATAGAGCCTCTGAAGCGTCTGGTGTTCGGCCGGGACGAACTCCCACAGATTGAATGCCCGCCTTTGGCACGGCAGAATCCGGCGAACGAGCATGACCTGGATCATGTTGACAAGCTTGATGTTCTTGTCCTTCATGCTCTTGATGCAGGTTTGGAGTCCGTCAGCTCAGAGGTTCGCCCCAAGTCAGGCCCTTCTTTTCCCAGGAGGTGAGCCGCACGGGGGCTCCGGATCGGAACTCGGGGGCCGCCGCCCAGTTGGCGCCGCGCGGCTCGGTGATGTATAACCACCCCGATTGCCACCCTTTTATGGTCTCCGCAAAGGAGCCGTCCAGCCAGGTGACGTTAGGCATATTGCCCACCATGGCCCCTCCGCACTCTGCTTGCTGGCCGCGTACAATCTTCGGCTTCACGCAGAAGATTTGCAGCCACAGACCGAAGTGAGGCCGGATGCGGAGGAAAGCCTCGCATACGACGATGAACGCCGAGATGTTGAGGACGAAATTCGGGGCTAGATCATGGAAATCTAGCCCATAGTAGAACATGAGCCCGCGGACGAAGGGTTGAAGTGGAAACCCCAGTCCACGGATGAAGTGGGCGACGAACACGACCCCCAACGTCCGGTAGCTGGTGCGCTATGTCTGCGGCCAGGTATTCGGCCGCCCGAAGATTTGCGATATGCTTTTCCTTGACGGTGCAAGCCACCCACTTGCCTCCTGGTCCGGACATGTTTAGCTGTGCGGAGAAGACTTGGGCTTGGGCGCTGGAGCTCGAGGGGGCAAGAGTGGGCAAAGGAGGAAGAAGGCGTGGGTAAAAATGGGGAAATCTTATCCCTTTATAGAGGCGATGAAAGCGGTGCGCCTCCCCACTTGCCCGTTGGGAATCGCTTGCTTCCCAAGCGCCACGATTGATGAAGTGGTGGGATTACCCGTACCCGTATTGATGAGAATCCCGTGATAAGGGGACATGATCTCTGCTTTGACAAGACGTGTCGAGGAAACCGCCTCGCAATATGCGCTGTGGCTGGTTGTGGAAAACGGTTCGAACAATGAGCCGATTGTAATGACATGTCGCGTTGCCTAAAAAGTTGTCAGCAGATTGCATTTGTGAAATACCATTCTCTCTACGGTGGCATGTGAAGATCATTTTGTGGATTCGGGCACGGTTCAAGTGTTCGATAATTACTTTGGAGTACTCGGAGGAGGAACCCGCCCTGCAATGCCGAAGACAAGACTGCACGCCGGACTCATCGACATTGAAGCCTGGTTAAGGGGCTACTGAGGGAATCCTGGATTAGGGGGTATCCGGACAGCCGGACTGTATACATCGTCCGGACTATGGAAGCGTGAAGATACAAGACTCTAGACTCCGTCCCGTGTCCGGATGGGACTTTCCTTGGCGTGGAAGGCAAGCTTGGCGATCCGGATATTATATTTCCTTCCTTGTAACCGACTCCATGTAAACCCTAGCCCTCTCCGGTGCCTATATAAACCGGAGAGGTTGGTCCTAGAAGGCCGATCACAATTACAATCATACCATCATAGGCTAGCTTCTAGGGTTTAGCCTCTACGATCTCGTGGTAGATCTACTCTTGTACTACCCATATCTTCAATATTAATCAAGCAGGAAGTAGGGTTTTACCTCCATCGAGAGGGCCCGAACCTGGGTAAACATCTGTGTCCCTTTCTTCCTGTTACCATCAGCCTAGACGCACAGATCGGGACCCCCTACCTGAGATCCGCCGGTTTTGACACCGACAGGGGACACAATGTTTACCCAGGTTCGGGCCCTATCGATGGAGGTAATACCCTACTTCTTGCTTGATTGATCTTGATGATATGAGTATTACAAGAGTTGATCTACCACGAGATCGTAGAGGCTAAACCCTAGGAGCTAGCCTATGATTATGATTGTTGTGGTCCTATAGACTAAACCCTCCGGTTTATATAGACACCAGAGGGGGCTAGGGTTACACAGAGTCGGTTACAAGGGAGGAGATCTACATATCCGAATTGCCAAGATTGCCTTCCACGCAAAGGAGAGTCCCACCCGGACACGGGACGAAGTCTTCAATCTTGTATCTTCATAGTCCAACAGTCTGGCCAAAGTATATAGTCCGGTTGTCCGAGTGCCCCCTAATCCAGGACTCCCTCATACGTGACCAGTTAGGCTCCTGAGCCGCGATGCTCAGGAGTCCCCCTTGACGCGCAAACAACTAATAGGGAGGGGATGCGAGGATAGGTAAATGTTCTACGTCGGTACAGCCCGGCCCCGCGCATACCTCAACCGCCATTGAACCAACTAGAGACCAGGACGGACCAAGGAGTGAGGGGCTATGTGATCAGTTAGGCTCCTGATTCGCGATGCTCAGGAGTCCCCCTTGACGCGCAAACAATCTCCATACCTGCCCTCGCCGAGGCCTCAGGAGGGGCATGCGACGACCAGGTCCGGGGGACCTGTTTGAGCAGCGTGCGCTTGGGCGTGACCCGAGCACATCCCCCAAGCCCGGGAGACCTGGTTGGGTGGCGTACGCTTGGGCGTGACCCAAGCGCAGCCCCGTTGTCCAGCCCCCTCGCGCGGCTCTCCCGAGGGGAGGCGTTGCGATGAGGCCGGACGCTGAGCTCTGGGGCTCCCTGAGATTGGTGCGACCGTGTAGCCGCCCTCAGTTGTTTATCACCAGCGCGGAGCATAGTGCTTCCGCTTGGGCGCGGGCATAGCCGCTCCTCGGCAATGTCGATGGCCAGCATGGAGCATGGTGCTTCCACTTGTGCGTGGGAGGGGGGCCCCTCCGGGAGGAGCCCCCGGGGCGTGTACAGCCCCGCCCTGACACGTGGCTTGCACGACAGGGCTGCGAGGTGTATCTGGGCATTCGTGAGCCAGCGCGGGACTCACGAGGCCCTACCTCAAGGCGGGTTGCGCCTGGTCTTGAGTCTTTGATAGCTTTGCGTTCCTGCGAGACGGTTAGATGCAAGCGCTCTACGTCCTCAGGTCCCAGCCCTCGAGCGAGCTCAGCCGCCGCTGGTATGCCAGGTCGCGATGCCGTGGTCAAGGCCAGGGGGTGAGGGCTGGAGAGCTAGTAAGAGCTCCTGAGTCGCGATGCTCAGGAGCCCCCCTTTTAATGCGCAAGTGAATTGCATGATGGAGGGGTGAACCCGTGGCAGGTGGTAATCGGGCAGATTAAGCATGGAAGGCAAACCAGCTTGGGTAAATGCAGAAAGATACATGCCACTGGGTCGGGCCCGAGCGGCTTGAGGATGATGCAGGCCAAGGGACGCCCCTCGCAAGGTAAACTAAAGACATAAGAAAAGGATACACGCAACAGGGACGGACCCACGCGGCCTGGGATTAGCGCAGCCCGAGGGGCACTCCCAGCTAAATGAACTTGGAAAATGTCACCTGGTTCTGTAGACGAAAGAGAGTTGGGGCGGCTGAAGGTACGCGGCGAAGGAATGGCTCCTCACGAGCCACCAGGGCCCTGAGCCTCGGGAGGCTCTGGGGGCTCTGGTGGTTCCTGGAGGACAGTCTCCATCTCCGCCAAGACGGCGTGGTGCTTGGCCTCCTGAGCCGCCAGGATATGCCGCATGTTGTGCTGGTAGGCTGACGACACGCTCGGCAGGCCAAAGGGCATGTGAACGTAGCTGTGTGGTGGACCCTCGCAGCGTCCCACGCGCGAAGGCTAGAAGAGCTCCTGAGATGCGGCCCTGTTGAGCCCTGGAACATCGATGCAGACGCGCAACCCGGCATCCTCGTCTGGATGGGGAGCTCCGCCTCGTAAGCGGCGGTCGCTGCGCATGGCCCTTGCGTCTTGTAATTCCTGGCTGGTCTTGGTGATGAACTCCAGAGTGGTGGGCGCTCCTTACCATGTGTTCTCCTGAGGGAAACGTGCCGCGAAGCACGCCTCCAAGTGGTGCCCGAGCGCCTCCCTCGTGATGTTGGCAAGGTCTGAGGCCCTCCAGAAGAGAGCCCCCGAGCCCTGCCCGAGAAGGGCGCCGGGCACGCCTTCCTATGCGATGAAGGGAGCGCCCCTGGAACGAGCGCTGATCTTGCCGAGGTTCCAGCCGCGACGCCACCCTCCTGAGCTCCAGCACAGCGCAGCTGCTTCTTCTTCTTGGGGATTGCCTCGGGAAGATCCTCGCTCTTGCTGTCGGGGTCGTCGATTGCTGCAGCTTGGAAGGCACGCTCGAGGGAGCACACCGCATCTCTTTCTTCACATGGGACCGTGATTACTCCGCCGCTTCCCGGCATCTTGAGGACGTTGAAGCCGTGGTGGGTGACGGCCATGAACTTGGCTAGGGCTGGATACCCGAGGATGGCGTTGTAGGGCAGGCGGATGTGTGCGACGTCGAAGTCGATGAGCTCGGTGCGGTAATTCTTGCATTCCCCAAAGGTGACAGGGAGGCGGACCTGCCCTATCGGTGTGGTGGAACCGTCGGTCACTCCTGAGAAGGGCTTGGTAGGTTGAAGCTGCTCATACGGCACTTGGAGGTTGCCGAACGTGTCGACGGATAGGACGTTGAGCCCTGCGCCGCCGTCGATGAGGGTCTTGGTAACTTGCACATTGCTGATGACAGGGGAGCACAACATCGGGAGGGTGCCAGCGGTAGCCGCGCACTTGAGCTGATCGGCCGAGCTGAACGTGATGGGGCAGTGGCTTCTAGCTTGGGGAGGACTGCATTCACTTCACGAGCAAACTGCTTGAAGATGCGCTGAGAGGCCGGGGCCTGGGCTCCGCCCAAGATACAGGCGATAGCATGCGGCTCTTGGAAGCCCCCAGCCCCCTCGTCTTGATGGTGGTCGTCGTTCCTTCTTGGCGGTGGCGGCAACGGGGGAAGACCAGCGTTGCCCTGAGGACGGTCCTCGCGAGGCTGGTCTCTCCAGGCGGCCTCGCGAGGATGATCCGGCCAGCGGTCCTCACGAGGCCAGTCGCGCCACTCCTGGCGCAGGCCACGGTCGTCCCAGCATCCGCCACCACGTTCTCCTCCTCGGTCATAGCCCCGGTCGCTGCGTTCGGGGCGTTGACCGTAGCGTCCTTCGCGAATGGCTCAGAGCTCTTGACAGTCACTGGTGTTGTGGGTGTTCAGGTTGTGCAAGGCGCGGAACGGCCGGCTGTTCTTGGATTACTCGGGCTGATCTCTGCCTCGCTTGGTGTCAGGCTCCACTGTGAGCACTACTGCTTCCTTGCGCTTCACGTCCTTGGCCTTGGCCTTCTTCTCCTGTGCGCCCGCAGCTGGCAGCTCGAGGAGGGAGAGGCGGCCCTCCTCAGCTCTTGCACACTTGGTTGCCAGGTTGAACAACTCTTGAGATGTGCACAGCTCCTCGTGGATAGCGAGTCCTTCCTTCATCTTGATGTCACGGACGCCGTCCGAGAACGCGGAGATGATGGCCTCGTCCGTGACCTTGGGGATCTTGAGGCGGGTTGTCGGTGTCAAAACCGGCAGATCTCGGGTAGGGGGTCCCGAACTGTGCGTCTAAGGTGGATGGTAACAAGAGGCATGGGACACAATGTTTACCCAGGTTCGGGCCCTCTCGATGGAGGTAATACCCTACTTCCTGCTTGATTGATCTTGATGATATGAGTATTACAAGAGTTGATCTACCACGAGATCGTAGAGGATACACCCTAGAAGCTAGCCTATGGTATGATTGTTCTTGTCCTACGGACTAAACCCTCTGGTTTATATAGACCCTGGAGGGGGCTAGGGTTACATAGAGTCGGTTACAAAGGAGGAGATCTACATATCCATATTGCCAAGCTTGCCTTCCACGCCAAGGAGAGTCCCATCCGGACACGAGACGAAGTCTTCAATCTTGTATCTTCATAGTCCAACAGTCCGGCCAAAGGATATAGTCCGGCTGTCCGGCGCCCCCCTAATCCAGGACTCCCTCAGTAGCCCCTGAACCAGGCTTCAATGACGATGAGTCCGGCGCGCAGATTGTCTTCGGCATTGCAAGGCGGGTTCTTCTCCAAATTCTGGATACCTGCTGAGGAGTGTCCGACTTCCCATAAATGTTGCACTTCTTGGCTTCCGCGCCCAATAATGGCTATCTTCCACGTGTCGAGCAAATGTGAGAAGCTAGGGCATTTTAAATTTGCCACCCTAGCCATGTGAGTAAACTGTCTATTAAAGAGACGGGGATTCTTAGATCCAGATCACACCATCCTCCCACGGTGAGTATCCATCGGAGCGCGCCCGGAAAAATCCATTCCAACATGGCCGGCCATCGCAGCTCCTCCTCTCGCTCCCGTAGCCCTAAGCCCGATGATTGGAAGAAGTGTTCCGTCCCGCACAACCAATTAGTAAAGTTACAGACCCAGGGATTTCTCCCTCCAGCGTATATCCCGTTCGAGTCGGGCTCGCCACCTATAATGGCGGGGAGCAAGCGGAGAGCTTTCCCAATCCCTCCAAGGGGGAGCGGGTATGCCTTGTCCCTTATTTATTAAGCTGACTCGGATTTCCAATCCATCCATTCCTTCGCGGGCTCCTGGAGTTTTATGGCCTCCAGCTGCATAATCTCACCCCTGCTTCCATATTACACATCGCTGGTTATGTTGCCCTTTGTGAGCTGTTCTTGGGCTGCAAAGCTCATTTCGAGTTGTGGAAGAGGCTATTCTGCCTTGTGCCCCGTACACAGAAGAGGTCAATATATCAAGTGGGCGGAGCCGAAATATGGCGCATCGCCGGGGCCGGATACCTGTCCGGTACCCCGAAGAAGACGTCCGAAGACTAGCCTTCGGAGTGGTTTTATATGGAGGACGTCCCCCATCCAGATCCTATCCGGATTGGTCTTCCCAAGTTCGACAATGCCCCTTTGAAGAAACGCCGAAGCTGGCGCCCACGGAGCCCTCAGGAGGAAGATAACGGAGAAGTCCTTTACCTGATGAGCCAGATAAAGGTGATGGCTCAATCAGGACTGACAATAATCGAGGTTATGTCAATATGCATAATGCGGGGGGTGCAGCCACTTCAATATCGAGGGCACCCCATGTGGCACTTTAACGGGGAAGATGATGCCACCCGCTGCGGGCATAGGGGACCAGACTCAGTTGCTGCTCTAGCAAAAATTATGTCCGATTTGTACAAGGGAGAGGAAGAGGATTTCATCCGCATTAAGACACGGGATGGATTCTCCATGTACCACCCTCCAAGCTGGGTGAGTTGTCACTTTTTACTCCCATCCTTCCTGCATTCATCGTCATAAGTATTTACCTTGTCGTTTCATGGCAGGAACTGCGAAAAGCTGTAAGGGAGGTCAACAGCCCGCCTCCACAACTGGAGGACCCTGACCGGGCCCTCGTTCCAGGACTCGAAGAGGATCCGGACATATTTGTGGAGCTGATCGACAGGATATTCTATCAATTGAGTTGTGATGATGCCATGGTGGCCATTATAGCTGATTATCCTAGACTACTCCCCACATCGCATGTAAGTAAAACCAGAGTCCCAACTTCCAAGAAGGATCCCCTTTTATGCACTTCACCTATCGTACACATATGGTGTCTTACAGGGAAGGCCCTCGGGACGCCATGCCGACCCTGCAGCGACTCGCCAACAAGGGGCACCGAAGCCGGGTAGGCTAAAAAGGAAGGTGGTCAGGACTGAGACGCCAGCGTAGAGGTATGATACAGAACCTCACTCCGTGGTTGTCGTCTTTTGAAATATAATAACGTCCATGTTTCCTAGTAGGAAAAACACTCGCCGGACTATATCCGGGGAGGTTGCCGATCACGCCTCCACCAGTCGGGCTCTAGGGCCGAACATAGAGGCGGAAGCTAACACGGGGTGAACGCCGGATGCTCCTCCTACATAGGATGCGGATAAACTATCCGCTACAAATTCCGAAGTGGAGAGCGCCATGAATCACAGGCGTCGCCGGGCATACTCATGACGCTTGTTTCTCCCAAGAGGCGTTTGATGCCTTCAACCCAGGAGACGCGTACATCCGTGCTGCTCAAAATGGTCTTGCCAGAGCCATGGACCAGTATCTAAAGGATATACGGGTAAGAAAATCTGATGATTATATATACCAGTAGCCCCTAAGACTTGAAACAGTTGACACAACTGATTTAAGGATCATAACTTGTGCAGGTTCTTACAGAGAAGAATACCCAATTGTCTCAAGAGCTGGAAGAGTGCAAAGCCCAGCTACGGGCCGCAGTTGCCGCATTGAAGGAGTCTGAGAAGGCCCCCTCTGGTAACACTGGTTTCCATTTTAAAGAATGACAGGTACCAGATAATGTGCGGCATGCATGCAATTATAACAATAGATGTTGCAGATGACTCCGGAGTGAATCCGGAGGCCGTGCCAGGGGATGCGCAACGTGCTAATCGACAGCTAAATGCTGGTGAGCGCGTGCTTACGCGCGTCATTCAGGAGAAAAATAATCTCCAAGACGCCAATATTCAGCTGGCCGTGGAACTAAAAGATGTTCGAGCCCAGCTTGCGGACTCCGTGAAGGAGAATAAGCGGCTTCGACGTGGCATTTTCAGTAAGTGCTTGAACGAACTTTTGAAAGAGTTCAGCGAAGAAGCCGACCAACAGAGTTATGTCTGTAGGTATGCTGACGGGTCGTCTCGCGGAGGAGATGCCCGGGTCTGCGGCTGATCTTCTACCAGAGCTATCACAACTGCATGAACAAGTTCGGCAGGTGATGCAGGGCATCGCCCAAGCCTTGTGGCCATCCGCCTCCCCGCCAGGAGGCATGGGGAGCTTATAGAGAAGCTCAAAGGGAGCGCGACGGCGCTTCCGATTATGGAAGATATCAGCCTGCCGACAAGGTGCAAGGGAAGCCTGGGCCATGGTGAAGACACGATATACGAAAGCTGACCCAAACCACATGGTCGAGGTCGGACCTGTGGGGCCTGATGGGAAAGAGATTCTCGTCAGTTTGGTGTATGACCAAGTAGAATTAGCCGCAAAGTATACCCAACAGGATTGTAGGCTAGACAGCCTGTTGGATGGTATAGAAGATGAATTTAGTTAGTCTAAGTGACTGTGTAATTTAAGTGAAATTATAATGTCCCTAGCCGGATTGTAAATCATTTGTCATGGCGGACCTTTTCACTTCGACCTCTGGACCCGATAGTCCGGAGTGTATCCGAATACCCGCTCGGTTATGTAAAAACCAGGGTAAGCGTGGAAACCAGGCGTAGGGGTCATAAGTGCTTGAACATACAAGTACCCAACTAGCTATGTTATATTACATGGATAGTAAGAAACATCTTCCAGGGAGAATAGTTCCGTTAAGGGTTCCTTTCCCTGGGTACGCATGCCCTAATGTGCATGTCCGAACTGCGAAGATAGACGCAGGCTATAAACATCTGGGGGCATGTATTAAAATAAATAAAAAGTCATCTTTTGTTCACCGACCAAATATTCCCTTAAGAATGCTAGCTTTCGGCTTCACCCAGTCTGAGGTACACATCCGGCTGACCCGGCAGTAACAATCGCAGAGGTGCTCCCCTTATGCCCTAGCCGAATTAACGGGAACGAGGGGCATAAATACAAGAGCCAGGCAACCCAGCTTCGCCAAAACTTAAGTCATATCGATGCATATAATGGCGAAAAAAGGTACATGCGGAAGAATAACACATGTGTGGGGCATGAAGCCCAGAAAAATAGTTATATTAAGCTTCTGTATAAGAAGCCCCCAGGTATAATGAGCGCGGTTAGCGCGTCAATACTGTGTAGTCAAGACACAAGTTAGCCTTTTAAGGCCTTGAGGAGAAAGAAAAAGAAGAAAGAAAGAGAGAAAAGACAGATAACGGATGTGCAAAAAATGGACGGGGGTAAGGAGACGAACACAGAGTCCGGCACTAGGCGTAGAATCTTTGGAGTCTGGCTGCGTTCCATGGGTTTGGCTCGAGTCGATTGTCCGATGCATCCCGCAGAAGGTACGTTCCACCGGCCAGAACCTGGTCAATAATGAAGGGACCTTCCAATTTGGGCTTGAGCTTGTTCTTTTTCTTCTGCGGCAGGCGCAGAACTAGTTTGCCAATGTTATAGGTTTTGGCCCGTACTTCTTTGCTCTGATACCTACGAGTCTGTTGCTGATAGAACGCGAAACGGGCTTTTGCCACGTCACGCTCCTCCTCCAGGGCGTCCAAACTGTCCTGCCGATCGAGCTCGGCCTCTTTTTCTTCATACATGCGCACTCGAGGTGAGTCATGAATTATGTCGCAGGGCAGAACCGCCTCCGCGCCGTACACCATGAAAAACGGTGTGTATCCGGTAGTGCGATTCGGCGTGGTCCGCAGCCCCCATAGTACGGAGTCGAGCTCCTCTACCCAGTGCGTGTTTGACTCCTTTAAGGACCGCACTAATCTGGGTTTGATGCCGCTCGTGATAAGACCATTTGCTCGCTTGACTTGACCGTTAGTTTGCGGGTGATAGACAGAAGCGTAATCAACCTTAATGCCCATGTTGCTGCACCAAAGTTTTACCTCGTCGGCTGTAAAGTTCGTGCCGTTGTTAGTGATGATGCTGTGGGGGATGCCATATCGGTGCACAACCCCAGATATGAAGTCTATCACCGGTCCGGATCGGCCGTTTTAACGGGTTTGGCTTCTATCCATTTGGTGAATTTATCCACCATGACCAGTAAGTATTTTTTTCTAATGGGTTCCCCCTTTGAGGGGTCCAACCATATCAAGCCCCCAGACCGCAAAGGGCCAAATGATGGGAATTTTTTGGAGAGCGGTAGGCGGCATATGGCTTTTGTTTGCAAAAAGCTGGCAACCGACGCAGCGTTGGACCAGATCCTGTGCATCTGCCCGGGCCGTCGGCCAATAGAAACATATACGGAAGGCCTTGCTTACAAGGGCCCGGGCTGCAGCGTGGTGGCCGCCGAGTCCAGCATTTATTTCTGCCAAAAGCTTCCGCCTTTCCTCTTCGGAGATGCACCTTTGAAGGACTCCGGTAGTGCTTTTCTTATAAAGCTCTCCCTCGTGGACCTTGTAGGCTTTAGATCGCCGCACTATGCAGCGTGCCTCATTTTGGTCCTCGGGTAGTTCCTGCCTAGTTAGGTAGGCCAGGAATGGTTCTGTCCACGGGGCGATGACGGCCATTATCACGTGGGCTGAAGGTGTTATTTCAATGGCAGAGCCTCCGATTATGTCAGAGTTTTCGGTATCTGGTGTTGTGGCCGGGTTCGGACTATTGTTACAGGTGTCCCCTTCCCATACCACGGATGGCTTAAACAGCCTTTCCAAGAAGATGTTAGGTGGGACAATGTCGCGCTCAGCGCCGATACGGGCGAGGATATCTGCCGCCTGATTGTTTTCCCGAGCCACATGGTGGAATTCAAGCCCCTCGAACCGAGCTGACATTTTGAGGACGACATTACGATATGCCGCCATTTTTGGATCCTTGGCGTCGAAGTCTCCATTTATTTGGGATATTGCGAGGTTCGAGTCCCCACGCACCTCCAGGCATCGAATGCCCATGGAAACTACCATCCGAAGACCATGTAACATGGCCTCGTATTCGGCTGCATTGTTGGAGTCTGTGTACAGTATTTGGAGTACGTATTGGACTGTATCTCCGGTGGGGGACGCCAGGGACGATGCCAGCCCCTGCACCAGCCAGCATTTTAGAGCCGTCAAGTGCATGATCCAATTGGAGTACGCTACTGCATTTGAGGGAGTCCTGGATTAGGGGTATCCAGACGGTAGGACTATATCCTTTGGCAGGACTGTTGGACTATGAAGATATAAGATTGAAGACTTCGTCTCGTGTCCGGATGGGACTCTCTTGGCGTGGAAGGCAAGCTTGGCGATACGGATATGTAGATCTCCTTCTGTTGTAACGGACTCGTGTAACCTAGCCCCCCGGGGTCTATATAAACCGGAGGGTTTAGTCCGTAGGACAACAACAATCATACCATAGGCTAGCTTCTAGGGTTTAGCCTCTATGATCTCGTGGTAGATCAACTCTTGTAATACTCATATTCATCAAGATCAATCAAGCAGGAAGTAGGGTATTACCTCCATAGAGAGGGCCCGAACATGGGTAAACATCGTCTCCCTTGCCTCCTGTTACCATCCGCCTCAGACGCACAGTTCGGGACCCCCTACTCGAGATCCGCCGGTTTTGACACCGACATTGGTGCTTTCATTGAGAGTTCCACTGCGTCATCGCTGCAAGGTTCGATGGCCCCTTCGATCATCGACAACAATGCGGTCCAGGGTGAGGTTTTCCTCCCCGAACAGATCTTCGTGTTTGGCGGCTTCGCACTGCGGGCCAACTCGTTTGGCCATCTGGAGCAGATCGAGAGCTATGCCCCTGGCCATCAGGTCAGGTTCAGAAACTTGAATTACATGGCCGATATCCGCGGAGACTTGATCTTTGACGGATTCGGGCCCATGCCAGGTGTGCCGCACGATCACGACGAGCACGATATAGCTCTGCCATCGGACGATGTTCGAGAGATCACGCCAGCAACTACTCCGGCCTCTAGTCCGGAGCAAATCACGCCATTCGAGGACGGGAAGAAAGACTCCGCCACGGAGGCCGCGCCCTCAGTGGCGATAGAGCCGATTACTGACCTTACCCTTCACGAGAGCCGTGTCGCCGAACTGCTGGACTCGTCCTCGGCCACAGACTCCGTACCACCCGCGCCCATACCTATCGAATCCGATTGGGCGCCGATCATGGAGTTCACCTCCGCAGATATCTTTTAGCACTCGCCCTTCGGCAACATACTGAACTCATTGAAATCTCTCTCCCTGTCTGGAGAACCTTGGCCGAACTATGTCCGGCTAGAGTGGGATGCGGACGACGAAGAAATGCTCGACTTCGACTCTGA
Source organism: Aegilops bicornis (assembly GCA_021605145.1). NCBI lineage: Eukaryota > Viridiplantae > Streptophyta > Magnoliopsida > Poales > Poaceae > Aegilops > Aegilops bicornis. The sequence goes on from CM038673.1 coordinate 428,106,228, forward strand.
AGACATCGATGGTATGGACACCGATGCCGGAGACGCACAGGAACCACTGCCCACAGGGCACTGGACTGCCACCTCATCATATGATATATACATGGTGGATACACCCAAAGAAGGCAATGGCGACAAGACAATGGAGGACGACCCCTCCAAGAAGCAACCCCAGCGCCGACGTCAGCGGCGCCGCTCTAAGTCTCGCCACAGCAAAAAGCGGTGATACTGGCACAGGAGATAACAGTACTCCGGACAATGCCGAAGATGATGACAATCCCCTCCAGAACGATCAAGAGCCGGAGGATGAACAAGCTAGCCCTCCTAAGAGAGCGGCAGAGGGAGAAACGGAGGACGACAACTATATGCCTCCCTCCGAAGACGAAGCGAGCCTCGATGATGAAGAATTTGTCGTGCCTGAGGATCCCATCGAGCAGGAGCGCTTTAAGCGCCGGCTTATTGCCACAGCAAACAGCCTGAGGAAAAAGCAGCAACAGCTTCGAGCTGATCAGGATCTGCTACCAGATAGATGGACTGAAGTCCTTGCGGCTGAGGAGTACGAACTCGAACGCCCTTCCAGAGGTCACCCCGCCGCTTGATGCGGCTGATCGGCCACCCGTGGCGAGATAGAGAGGCAAGACGGCTCTGAAAATCAGCCCGCACCCCGCCGCCATTCAAACAAACATACCACGGGAAACACACGAGACCTGCGAGACGTATTGGAAGACAGGGCAAAGCACGCCAGATCGATCTATGGATCACGGGGCCGTGCCCCTACAAGGGACGGTGACCGCCTCGCCGGATACAGTAAAAGCAATTCTGGACGGGCCGAATACAGCAGGCAGGACTCATACGAGCTGCGTCGCGACATAGCCCAGCACAGAGGCGCGGCACACCCCCTATGCTTCACCAACGAAGTAATGGAGCATGAATTCCCAGAAGGTTTTTAACCTGTAAATATCGAATCATATGATGGTACAACAGATCCCGCGGTATGGATTGAGGACTTCCTCCTCCACATCCACATGGCCCGCAGTGATGATCTACATGCCATCAAGTACCTCCCGTTAAAACTCAAAGTACCAGCTCGGCATTGGCTGAATAGCCTGCCAGCAGACTCCGTCGGCTGTTGGGAGGATCTGGAAGACGCATTTCTCGACAATTTCCAGGGCACTTATGTGCGACCACCTGACGCCGATGACTTGAGACACATAATTCAGCAACCAGGGGAATCGGCCAGGCAATTCTGGACACGGTTCCTAACAAAGAAAAACCAAATTGTCGAATGTCCGGATGCAGAAGCCTTAGCAGCATTCAAGCACAACATCCGTGACGAGTGGCTCGCCCGGCACCTTGGCCAGGAAAAGCCGAAATCAATGGCAGCCCTCACGACACTCATGACCCGCTTTTGCGCGGGAGAGGATATCTGGCTGGCTCGTAGCAATAACATACCAAGGAACCTTGGCACTTCGGATACCAAGGACAGCAACGGCAGGTCACATTGCAGCAAACACAAGCGCCGCAGCAACGGTGATAACGCCAAAGACACGGCAGTCAATGCCGGATTCAGAGGCTCTAAATCCGGTCAGCAGAAAAAGCCATTCAAAATAAGTACTCCGGGCCCGTCCAGTTTGGACCGCATACTCGATCGCTCGTGTCAAATACACGGCACCCCCGATAAGACAACCAATCACACCAACAGAGAATGCTGGGTGTTCAAGCAGGCCGGCAAGTTAAATGCCAAAGACAAGGACAAGGGGCTGCACAGCGATGACGAGTAGGAGCCACGGCCGCCGAACACGGGAGGACAGAAGAGGTTCCCCCCACAAGTGAGGACAGTAAACATGATATACGCAACCCACATCCCCAAAAGGGAACGGAAGCGTGCACTAAGAGACGTATATGCGATGGAGCCCGTCGCCCCAAAGTTCAACCCATGGTCCTCTTGTCCGATCACATTTGATCGTAGGGACCACCACACAAGTATCCGTCATGGCGGATCTGCCGCATTGGTCCTAGACTCAATCATTGACAGATATCACCTCACTCGAGTCCTTATGGACGGCGGCAGCAGCCTGAACCTGCTTTACCAGGATACAGTATGCAAAATGGGTATAGACCCTTCAAGGATCAAACCCACCAAAACGACCTTTAAAGGCGTTATTATAGGTGTAGAGGCCCATTGTACGGGCTCAATCACACTGGAAGTGGTCTTCGGATCTCCGGACAACTTCTGAAGCGAGGAGTTAATCTTCGATATCGTCCCGTTCATAGAACGGCTATCACGCGATCGCCGGGTGCATCGCATTTGCAAGATTCAATGCGGTACCGAATTATGCATACCTCAAGCTCAAGATGCCAGGACTTAGGGGGGTCATCACAGTCAATGGAAACACAGAACGCTCGCTCCATACTGAGGAGCACATTGCGGCCCTCGCAGCAGAAGCACAAAGCAGCCTTTTGAGGCAATCCACCAGTTCGGCGATCAAGCCCCCGGACACCGTCAAGCGCGTCCGAAATAACCTGCAACAGGATCGCCTGGCACGCTCAGATCTCGCCTAGCAATTCGGCCCCCGCCCCAGTCTTAGTACAACGGCAAAGTCTGTCCCACGCGTGCATAATTACGCATTGAAAATACCATGAATATAGGCGGGGGCACGATCACGGCGCGTCCCACAATGCGGTTTAACCGCACTAGGGGCTTACTACCTTCATCACTCTCTCTCTTTCAGGACTCTACTCTCTGGAAGCCTTATCCGCAAAGACGGTAGCGGACACATGATACAACACCCAAGGAGGCGAGAAGCTACATCATACAATGGAATCCCCGGTGGTCTCCGATAACGAGCTAAATACTGCTTTTAAGATACCAGTCCGCATCTTGCCCTTGGATGGGACATGTCAAATAGTCATATTGTTTGCTTACCGCACCACTTATATCAGTATGCTTTAACGCATTTCTTAAATAAACAATGCATAGTACTAGTCTATTATTGCATCCTATATTCTTCTATATATATGCTTATCTATGACAATCAGCACCCGTACACTGTGGTACGGCCAATACGCAGGGGCTTCCGTATACCCCATAATTCGGTGTGAGAAGTCCGAACACTTTCGACAGTGCGGCACCCCGAACTTATAGCATTATATGCATCAGCTCCGAATCATGTCTTGGGTCAATAGTTGGGTTTGCCCGGTTCCCATGTTTTGGTACCTTACGTTCCGCTATGTCGGCAAAGGTAGCACCGGGAGAACTACTCCGATTGTGCCGCGGTTCTTCCGGCCGAGCACCTCAGTAGAGAAAGCTAAAACTGGCTGTCATGATGAGGCGAGAGTTGGTCGCTGTTTGAGAGGTCTCAAGTCCCTAAATACTTTTTCCGCTTCGGGTGAGGAGTCGGCCTTGTCTGGCTTAGGCGTGTATAGCGCCCCAAATTCGGCTTTTCGAAGACTAGGGGCTTCGCCAAAATTTAAAATTGTAGACTTCTATGGCTAAGTGAGAGCGATAAAGCATTATAGTCCGATTGCCTGGTTCGTTGCGCTGAACACCTCCCTCGAAGGATCCAAGAATGGGAAAAAGAGTGCTCAGATTTATCCCGAACACCCCAGCACTAGTTGCATTGGGGCAGAAGCTGACGACTAGCAACTCTCAAAATTTATAAACGGCCGCACAAAAGGTAATATTTTAAATACAAAAGCGTTGCATAACGAACATGAACTAGTTTTCATAAATACAAGGATCACATGAGCAAGTTCATTCAAAGATTACATCTTTGGTACATTCATCCGCCACGAGACGGGCACCCTTCAGGACACTTTCATAATACATTTCGGGGTGGCGATGCTCCTTGCCCTGCGGCGGCCCCTCCTTCACCAGCTTTTCGGCGTCCATCTTCGCCTAGTGCACCTTTGCACGGGCAAGAGCCCTGCGTGCATCTTCGATGCAGACGGACCGCTTGATGACTTCCAGCCATGGGCAGGCATCTACAAGCCGCCTCACCAGGCCGAAGTAGCTGTCGGGAAGGGAACCGCCAGGCCACATCCGGACTATAAGGCCCCTCATGGCCTGTTCGGCCGCCTTGTGGAGCTCGACCAGTTGCTTCAGCTGGTCGCTCATGGGCATCGGGTGTTCGGTCCCAGTATACTGAGACCAGAACAACTTCTCCGTCGAGCTTCCCTCCTCGGCCCGGTAGAACTCCGCGGTGTCAGACACACTACGGGCAGATCTGTGAACGCTCCTGGACAGCTCGGGTAAGTAAAAGGAAATTTTCTTTCGCATGCCTACTTTGCATAATGAATGCCTTACCCGCCGCTATCTTTTTCACCGCCTTAACTTCCTAGAGGGCCTTTTGGGCTTCGGCCTTGGCATTTTTTGCACTTTCGAGGGCCTGGGCAAGCTCGGACTCTCGCGTTCTCGAGTCAAGCTCCAGGGACTCATGCTTCTTGACGAGCACCTGGAGCTCTTGCTGCAACTCACCTACCCAGGCTTCGTGTCTTTCTTGCTCAGTGCGCTCCTTGGCCGCTTTGTTTTCGGCCTCGGACAGTGCCTTCTTGAGGGTCGCCACTTTAGTCGTGGCCCCTGGAAAAATTCATGATGATCCTATTATTCTGCAACCAAATCTTTCTTTTTTCATATTGACAAGGTATTGCTTACCTTTGTTCTCCTCGAGCTGCCTCTTGGCAAGGCCGAGCTCTTCCTTGGATCGCTCAAGGTCCTGCTATAGTGTGGCGACCTCAAGATCGCGGCGGCGGCAATGAGGAAGCCTGCAGATTCACATAGATGCAGACTATAATTAGACTCCTGCGATTATTATTTGATCCTCTATTTGGCTTTTCTTCGTGAACGCCAAAGCAGAGCATCGAGGGCTCTTGTCTATGCGGTGATATTTCCCTATAATTTAATTACTTACCTCAAAGCCTGTTAGGAGGCTGGCGCAAGCTTCAGTTAGTCCGCTTTTGGTGGACTGAACCTTCTCCATCACCGCACTCATGATAGTGCGGTGCTCTTCGTTGATGGAAGCGCCTTGGAGCGCTTCCAGCAAGCTGTCCGGTGCCTCTGGATGGACAGAGGTTACCGGCATGGGCGGCTTGCCCCTCTTTGCAGGGGGTCACCTAACAGAGTCCAGAACCACTGAAGGTTCCAGCACGGTGTTCGGCTGGAGGCCGAACTCGGAGCCCATGGGAGTCTTGCTCCCTTTACGCCCAGGGTCCGGAGTGTCACCTTGAGGCGCCTCCAGGACTACCTCCCCCCAGCTCGGTGCCCTTTGAGACAACACCTCGGCGTTGTCCGTAGGGCAAGGGGTGGAGGCGGTCGGAAGTGAATCACTATTCATATCCGACGGGTCCAAAGAACCATCCGATGAAGATACGTTGATGGGCTCAGGACGGACTGCATAATCATGTTCGGCGTGATGAGAAGGAGTGCGATAAAATATATCAAGAATTATTATGGTATCCGGATACTTACGACTTCGCCAGGGGCTTGTCCCTGGGCAACCACTCGTCGTTGCTGTGGGCGGCGGTCGTGGAGCAGTCCGGAAGGAGGGTCCTTCCTTTCTTGGACCCTTCGGCCTCCCCGGTTGGGGCGGCCTTCCTTTTCTTGTCTCCCCCGGCTGGGGGAGAAGTTTCCTCTTCCTCATCGTCGTCATGGGAGGAGTGCGCCTTGGAGTGTTCGGACGATGAGTCCAACACAACCTTACACTGGAGACCCTGTCGGGTCCCCGTGGCCTTCTTCTTGGCCGTCTTCGCTGGCACCTCGTAAGGTGCCGGAGTCAGCATCTCCGTCAGGAGAGCGTCTGCTGGATCTTGAGGCGGGGGGCGGTCAATCCGCTCGGCCGTCTCCACCCAGTCCTGTCAAAGGCATGAGGGCTTAGATCCTGCATATGATTAAACTGAGGAAACTAAACCTCTTGTGATGTGAAAAAACCTACCGGATTGGCGCGGCGCTTTGCGCTGAGTCCGTGGTCCTCGATAAGGGGAGGAGGTACCTCAGCGCCTTTAAACAGCACCTTCCAGACGTCCTTGTGTGTCGTGTCGAAAAGCTCCTGCAGCGTCTGGTGCTCGGCCGGGTCGAACTCCCACAAATTGAATACCCGTTGTTGAAACGGGAGGATCCTGCGGAAGAGCATGACCTGGACCACGTTGACAAGCTTGATTTTCCTGTTCATCATGTTCCTGATGCAGGTCTGGAGTCCGGTCAGCTCTACCGGGTTACCCAAGACAGGGCCTTCTCTTTCCACTCCAAAAGCCGGTATATTATGTATCCATTGTCCTCACTCCATGCAAATCACGGTACCCACATTATCAAAAGATAGCATACGCGGTATTTATGGCATCCCGGAAACTACGACACTACTTTCAAGAGTGTTCAATCATGGTGGCCTAGGAAGTACCACTCAACGACATAATAAACAACCGCGATGTCACGGGCCGGATTGCCAAATGGGCCATCGAGCTCCTCCCGTTCGACATAACATATAAACCTCGGCGAGCCATTAAGTCGCATAATCTTGGCCGATTTCGTTGCCGAATGGATGAAGCCGAACTCCCTAAAGAGTATCGCCGGTGTCAAAACCGGCGGATCTCGGTAGGGGTCCCGAACTGTCGTCTAAGGCGGATGGTAACAGGAGGCGGGGACACAATGTTTACCTGTGTTCGGGCCCTCTCGATTTAGGTAATACCCTACTTCCTGCTTGATTGATCTTGATGATATGAGTATTACAAGAGTTGATCTACCACGAGATCGTAGAGGCTAAACCCTAGAAGCTAGCCTATGGTATGATTGTTCTTGTCCTACAGACTAAACCCTCCGGTTTATATAGACACCGGAGGGGGCTAGGGTTACACAGAGTCGGTTACAAAGGAGGAGATCTACATATCCGTATTGCCAAGCTTGCCTTCCACGCCAAGGAGAGTCCCATCCGGACACGAGACGAAGTCTTTAATCTTGTATCTTCATAGTCCAACAGTCCGGCCAAAGGATATAGTCCGGTTGTCCGGAGACCCCCTAATCCAGGACTCCCTCACGCGTGTTGTTGAAGCGTTGGATGTACTTATGGAGGGTCTCTCCTGATTATTTCTTGATGCGGCGCAGGTCGCCCGCGGCCGGCGGGCGGTCGCGGGTACCCTGGAAGTTGGCGACGAAGCGGTCGCGCATCTCGTCCTAGGAGGAGATCGAGCCTTGCGGCAGGTTCAGGAGCCAGGAGCGGGCACCATCCTTGAGAGCCATAGGAAACCAGTTCGCCATGACTTTCTCGTCGCCGTTGGCCGCTTCGATGCTCAGCTCGTAGAGCTGCAGGAACTCCGCGGGGTCGGCGGTGTCGTCGTAGCGATGATGCAGATCCAACTTAAACTTGCCCGGCCAGGCGACACTACGCAGCTCGGGGGTGAAGGCGCGGAAACTAGCCGTGGTTGCCGGGGTCTGTCTCGGAGGTGGAGCTTGATCTTGATGAGGTCCGCACGCCACCACAGCAGGTAGCGCGCGTTCTTGGCGAGGCGGCGCGGGGAGCGTAGGTGCAGCTTCTCGCGGCCGAGGAATTTCTTGGCAGCTTCTCTCTTCGCGCGTGGGCGCCGGGCGTGGTGGATCGCACCGTGGGGCCGCGCGCCTTGGTGCCAAGGCACAGTCTTGGGGAAGAGGTGGTGGAGGCGCTCCATGAGTCACGTCGCCCATGGCGGGCGGAGGGCGAGGCAGAGAGTGGGACGGTGCCGGGGAGCCCCCTGCGGCGTGGACAAGCTCGGCGATGCGGTCGAGCTAGTCCTCGTAGAGGTCGTCGACCGGGCGGTAGTGCAGGAGCTTGTTTGCCATGAGGAGCGCGGCCTGCGCGTCCATGGGAGCGCGTCGTGCGTGGGACGAAGAACCGGCCGGGGTCAGTGATGGAGTGGCGGTGCGGCCGTCCTGCCGCACCGATGGGTGCAGCGAGGATGCTTGCTGCTCGTTCCCCCCGGGCTGGTGGCGGCATTGGCGGCAGGAGACAGAGAACGACGAGGTGGCCCGCCGACGGGAGCCGTTTGAGCAACGCGAGCGGTGAGGGCAGCCCGGCGCTCAGCTCGAGCACGGCGAGCGTCCGCCATGGAGACGACGGAGCGACGGAGCAATGGATCAACGGAGGGGAAGCTACGGCGCACCCCTACCTGGCGTGGCAAATGTCGGATGTGGGGTTCCGGAAAAACCCTTAAGGTTCGAACTCTAGGGTGCGCGCAAAGTTCTTTCCCTCCTATTGATCCACGCCCTAGCTCGCTACGATCTCGCGGACGAACTCGACGAACTCACAACATAGAAGGACACGAGATTTATACTGGTTCGGGCCACCGTTGTGGTGTAATACCCTACTCCAGTGTGGTGGTGGTGGATTGCCTCTTGGGCTAATGATGAACAGTACAAGGGGAAGAACAGCCTCCTGAGGTTGAGGTGTTCTTGTGCTTGTCTAACTTGTGTGGAGAGGACTCGATGCACTATCCGCCCCCTCTACTGTGGTGGCTAGTTCTACTTATATAGGCCCTGGTCCTCTCCCCAAATATTGAGCGGGAAGGGAGCCAAGAACAGCGGGCAAGTTTGAAAGGGGACAGCTAGTACAAGCTATCCTGACAAAAGTGGTCTTCGCCTGCAAAAGGCTCTAGTGGTGACGCTGTCTTGGGCTCCATGGTGACCTCCATCTAGCCGTCCTGCTGGTCTTGGTCTCATTGCACCGATATGGAAACCTTTGCCTGATGCCTCGGTACTTTGCGCCTGCCTCCTTACCACCAAAGAGGAAACAAGGACGCTGCGCACGCTGGCGCCCGCCTGGTGTCGATCGTCATGGCTCATGTCACGCGAGCCTCGCGAGGTTTTCCCCGCCTTGATATCTCCGCTCCTCGCGAGCCTGCCTAGAGAGGCCACTCCGGAGGAGGTCTTGTGTCGGCCACCCCGTGAGGCTTGGCCCCTTGCGAGGGTCTTGAATGCCTTGTCGATGAACATGGGCCGTACGGCCTGCTAGCTCAGCCACGCCGTGGGCCGCAGGCAGGCAAGTCTGGGGACGCCCGTTCCCAGAACGCCGACAGGATCATATTTCATTCTAGCATTCGGAGATTTTTATTTCAACTTAGCTAATAATTTCTTAAGATCACTTCTATCATTGCAAGCAAGAAAGTCTCTAGCAGTTTCTTCATCCATAACATAGCCCTCAGGCACAACAGGCATTTCATATCTAGGGGGAGAATCTTCATCATCACTTCCATCAATATTATCAGTTTCAATAATTTCATTCTCTCTATCCCAAGCAAGTTTTTCATCAAGAAATTCACCAAGTGGCACAATAGTATCAAGCATAGAAGTAGTTTCATCATAAGTATCATGCATAGCGTATGGCATCATCAATAACATGCGACATATCAGAATTAATAGCAGAAGCAGGTTTAGGTGTCGCAAGCTTGCTCAAAACAGAAGGTGAATCAAGTGCAGAGCTAGATGGCAGTTCCTTACCTCCCTTCATAGTTGAGGGATAAATTTTTGTTTTCGCGTCTTTCAGGTTCTTCATAGTGACCAGCAGATATAAATCCCAAGTGACTCAAAGAATAGAGCTATGCTCCCCGGCAACGTCGCTAGAAAATAGTCTTGATAACCCACAAGTATAGGGGATCACAACAGTTTTCGAGGGTAGAGTATTCAACCCAAATTTATTGATTCGACACAAGGGAGCCAAAGAATATTCTCAAGTATTAGCAGTTGAGTTGTCAATTCAACCACACCTAGATAACTTAATATCTGCAGCAAAGTATTTAGTAGCAAAGTAGTATGGAAGTAATGGTAACAGTAGCAAAAGTGATATTTTTGGGTTTTGTAGTGATTGTAACAGTAGCAATGGAAAAGTTAATAAGCAAAGAACAATATGTGAAAAGCTCGTAGGCATTGGATCGGTGATGGAGAATTATGTCGGATGCGGTTCATCATGTAACAAACATAACATAGGGTGACACTGAACTAGCTCCAATTCATCAATGTAATGTAGGCATGTATTCCGAATATAGTCATACATGCTTATGGAAAAAAACTTGCATGACATCTTTTGTCCTACCCTCCCGTGGCAGCGGGGTCCTAGCAGAAACTAAGGGATATTAAGGCCTCCTTTTAATAGAGTACTGGACCAAAGCATTAACACATAGTGAATACATGAACTCCTCAAACTATGGTCATCACCGGGAGTGGTCCCGATTATTGTCACTTCGGGGTTGTCGGATCATAACACATAGTAGGCGACTATTGACTTGCAAGATAGGATCAAGAACTCACATATCTTCATGAAAACATAATAGGTTCAGATCTGAAATCATGGCACTCGGGCCCTAGTGACAAGCATTAAGCATAGCAAAGTCATAGCAACATCAATCTCAGAACATAGTGGATACTAGGGATCAAACCCTAACAAAACTAACTCGATTACATGATAAATCTCATCCAACCCATCACCGGCCCAGCAAGCCTACAATGGAATTACTCACGCACGGCGGTGAGCATCATGAAATTGGTGATGGAGGATGGTTGATGATGACGATGGCGACAGATTCCCCTCTCTGGAGCCCCGAACGGACTCCAGATCAGCCCTCCCGATAGAGTTTAGGGCTTGGAGGCGGCTCCGTATTGTAAAACGCGATGAATCCTTCTCTCTGATTTTTTCTCCCCGAACACGAATATATGGAGTTGGAGTTGAGGTCGGTGGAGCTCCAGGGGGCCCACGAGGCAGGGGGCGCCCTGGGGGGCAGGCGCGCCTCCCACCCTCGTGGACAGGGTGTGGGCCCCCTGGCCTTGATTCTTTCGCCAATATTTTTTATTATTTCCAAAAATAATCCACGTGAAGTTTCAGGTCATTCCGAGAACTTTTGTTTCTGCACAAAGATAACACCATGGCAATTCTGCTAAAAACAGCGTCAGTCCGGTTAGTTCCATTCGAATCATGCAAGTTAGAGTCCAAAACAAGGGCAAAAGTGTTTGGAAAAGTAGATACGACGGAGACGTATCAGCGCTATTCCGTAAGGGACCGATTGGACCCCAAAGTTTAATGCTATAGTTAGAATTTATTCTTAATACTTTTCTCGTAGTTGCGGATGCTTGCGGGAGGGTTAACCATAAGTAGGAGGTTTGTCCAAGTAAGAAAAGCACCTAAGCACCGGTCCACCCACATATCAAATTATCAAAGTAGCGAACACAAATCGAACCAACATGATCCAATGGCTCTCTCCCACCCCACCTCTCCTCTCCTCTCCTCCCACCTGCCTCCCACCTCCAATGGCGATCTCTAGCCCTAGCAACTATGGAAAGCTTGCTACATTGGGACTTTGCTCGGGCACAGCCCCGCAGACTGTGTGAGAAGAAAATTTGGATCTACAGTTCATTTCTCCCCATCCCACGACATCAAGGAGTTCTTTTTGGTGGTCTCATTTTCTTCGGCTTCGTTCCCTCTTTCGGTGGAATCAGTGGGTGTTGCCTTACAGTGTTGCATTGGCGGGTTATCTTCTGGTTTCAATGTGGTACCCATCTCTCAACGATCGTTCCGTTTTTCGGTTGCCAATAACAAAGTGGTTCACTTCATATATGGGCTCAAAGATCGTGTTTGGCCTGATTTTGTTTGCCACTTTCACCTGTTCAATGGTCGTTTTGCTAAAGCCCGTGCAATTGATTCTCGCTGGCATGCGGATCAAGAGCTTCATGATATTGCGGATAGACGTTCTTTTGCTGTCAAACCTTCTCCACAATTTTTATCTCACAAGGAACGTATTCAGCATTCTTCTGCTAAGGAGATTAGTAAGTTTGGACTTATTCCTTTGAACGATTGGGTATTCTCAAACAAGGACGCTCATGAAGCTTCTTCTTCCTCGGAACCTTCGATGCAAATTCAATCTCCAATTCAAATGGCTCCAATTCCTCCTAGCGACATTTTGGGCGTGGTTCCTGCTCAGGGCTCTAATCATATTGCATTAATGAACCATTACTTGTCGCAAGCGACGTCGGAGGAGAATCATGGCATTGAATACCTATTATTAGGTACGTTTAAATGTCCTATGACCGTGCCCTATGCTCCGCTGCCTCTCTGTTTTTTGAATTCGGCTTTCAGATATGCACCGCCTCATGTGGCTTGGCCTCCAATGCTTAAAGCCCTACACAAAGCGGACCGGGCCCAGGCCCAATACACACAAAAGGAAATTGAGGATTTGGTGGCGAATTGGGCCGCTTTATGCTCGAAATGCCTGCAATGGGGGCACAGTCGGATTAACTGCCAAGGTAGGCTGATTTGCATTAACTGCTCCTGCCCGGATCACTGTGCCACTGACTGCCCCAAGCGTGTCATTCAATCACAAAATAATGGGCAACTTCCTTTATCTGGTAACACTGTGATCAATTCGTCAGGATCGTCGGGGCTTTCCATTCCTACTTTGCAGACCAGGCCCAAATCCAAACCGTCCATTCGATGTGCTGTCTGTGGATTCTATGGACACGTGGAGCAATCTTGTCATCGGCTGAAATTTCAGAACAAATGGAGGTGGGTGGTAAAATTGCAGCCGGCCCGCTCACCCCCTCACGCTCCGTCTTCCACATCGAAAACACAAAAGCCCCCGCTCTGCCCTGTCCCATCGCCCCTGCCATCACTCCCTCTCTCGCGAAGCTTGACCATGGCCAACTACCCTATGAATCCGGTCCCCTTCCTCCCGCCGGGGTTCGCCGTCGAGCCCGGCCCGGCGGATCGTCTGGTCCGTAGTGGCATGGTGGTCGGCCCCATTGCTCCACTCAGCCATGAGTTCTTGGCGATTGCAGAGACAAGCCATTACGTTCCTCTTCATCGCCGCTCGGACATCCGCGACCAGATTACTGCTTTACTGCATGAGTCCCAGCTGTTCACCACAGAGGTCAGTGACCACCCTTTTGGGATTGGGATATTTGGTTTTGTTGATTCCTTAATGAGAGATACTGCGGTTAATACACCTATCGAGTTAGAGGAAGAGGATCTGCTGGTTACGTTTGTTCCCCACAATGAATCTCTCAATAGGCGCATCACCTCGTTTGGCCTAGCAGTTTGGTTGATGTTTTTTGGGTTTCCCTATGATTATCAAACTGACTATTACATCACCAAGGCTCTGGGAGGGTTTGGTTCTCTAGTAACCTGGTATAATCCGAGGCAGGATCGTCGTTTTGTGCTACTCAAAGCCAGGGTCATCCGTCTGAATCTAATCCCCAAAAATGTTGTAGTTTGGCAACTAGGGGGTGCTCGGGATTGTTGGACAGTTCAGGTGACCATCTTGCGCAGTAACGACTGGAAAGGTCTCCTTCCTGAAGTTCTGCCGCTTGGGGAGGAGAAGCCACCACCTGATGGCAATCCCCATCCTCTGTTTGGGCCTGATCTTACTGCAGAACAGTTGTACCAGCAACAGGTCCACAACTGGCTGGTTCAGAACGGTGCACCACCTGCCGCCAACATCACAGGTCAAGCTGCTGGTCAAGAGGCAGTCCAAGAAGCCCCAAATCAAGGTGGTTGGGGTGTTTGGCCTCCCCCCCAGCCTGTGCAACTCCCTCCAATGCCGCCCCACCTTGTCAATTACCAAGCATGGCTTACCTCACAGGGTCTGACATTCCAGCATGGCATAGTGCCTGCAGATAACCTCACTGATAATGCTTTCCAAGCCTGGAATGATTCCATTACTGTGTCTGACAATTCCAGTTCCTCCCATGATGAGGATGCGGTTCTGCCTGATCTGAATGTGGCTCTTGTTGTGTTGCCTGTCCAGAATGAGAGAATTGTTACCATGGAGGCTATCTCTGAATCTCTGACTGTCACTGTGGATTTACATGCTGAAGGTATCCGTTTTGGTCTGTCAGCCCAAGGGGATGAGCTGCTGTCTGTGCTTATGAATGATCCCATACCTCGCCAGCGTCTCAATTCTTTCATATTCCAGGCACTGCGCCCAGCTATTGCTTCTATTGGACCTTGGCAGCAGGGTTATGGCATGAGAAATGCCTCCACTTCTATTTCTGTCAGAGTTTCAGTTGACTCCGCGGGACTCAACTTTTATCAGGTTCAGTTTGTCACTCCAGCACCTGCTGCTGTTTCATCTGTGGTGATTGAGGAACTCCCTGCTGATACTGCGGTGCTAAGCACTAATATTCCTGGACCTCAGATTCAGTCTTCTGTTGTCTCATCTGTGGTTACTGAGGAAATACCTCATCGACACTATGATGCATGCTCTCGATGAGATTCAGCCTTCTTCTGCTGCTTTGCTTCCTGCACCGCCTGTCCCACATCCTCGGCCAAGACGCCCCAAGGCATCGGCTCCGATATCCACCACGGCAGTCAGGCGCAGCCAGCGCTCCAACAAGTATGATGGCTTCAAGTCTCAAGCTGTAATGGATATTCGCACCAACACTTCCAAGGTACAACCCCGTTTTGTGCCTTCGATTGGATCCTCTAGCTCTGCTGGTGACATCCCTCCTCCTACTCCTGTCGCCACCCTATAAGCAATTGGTGTCAACCGCTATGCGATCCCAGAGAGTGAGCTTTCTTCTGAAGCTTTACTTGCTGCGCCCTCGACCGCACCAGAGCACGATGATGTGCACGAGGAGGTGGCACCTTCAACTTCTCAGTGATCCGTTTTGTTCTCGATGCCTCATCTGCGTTGTTGGAATGTGCTATCTTGGAACGTCAGAGGCTTAAACTCTGAGAAGAAATAGTTAGCTCTTAATAACGCAATTATCTCTAGCGGTCGTTTGTTTGCAGGAGAACAAAATGCCTGATGTCTCTTTTGCGTTTATTAAAACCTGCTTTCCTAAACAATTCGATCGTTTTGCTTTTGTCCCCTCGCGTGGTGCCTCTGGAGGCCTTCTTACTGTGTGGAAAAGCGCCTTATTCACGGGTAACATTGTATTTGATGAGGTTTTTGCGCTTACTGTCAGTTTTGTCAGCACACAGTCTTCACAATCGTGGTATCTTGCCAATACGGTCCTTGTTCGGGGGAAGATCTTGACGCGTTTACCACTTGGCTATACGATGTACAAATACCTAATGGACAAGACTGGCTTCTTCTAGGTGATTTTAACTGTATGCGGGCCCCTGATAACCGTAACAAGCCGGGTGGTAACTTCAGTGATATGATTACATTCAACGATATCATCCGCAAACAGCAGCTAATTGAAATTCCGATTCAAGGCAGAACATACACGTGGAGCAATATGCAACATGACCCTCTGCTCAAACAAATTGACTGGTTTCACACCTCCCTGCACTGGACCAACACGTATCCTAAAACCCTGGTTAAACCACTTGGCAAACCAGTTTCTGACCATATCCCTTGCGTGGTAACCATTGAAACTACAATCCCTCGCAGCAAGCTCTTCCGATTTGAATCTTACTGGATTTTGCACCCTGGATTCATGGATGTCATTCAAGAGGTTTGGGATAAACATGTCTTTAACAAAAATGCTGCAGCCACGCTAGCCCACAAGTTTAAGGCCCTTAGATATGCCTTTAAAGTTTGGAGTAAGTACATCTCAAAGCTTTCCATTGTGATCAGTAATTGTAATGCGGTCCTGGCTGATTTGGATGAGTTAGAAAACAAGAGATGCCTGACAATACCTGAATCTAACTTCAGAAACATCCTCAAAACTCATCTTCTCAAGTTGCTAAAATATCATAAGCTATATTGGAAAAAACGTTGCACCATCCGCTGGATTAAATTTGGGGATGAGAATACAAAAATTTTCCGTGCCATTGCCATCGAAAGGTTTAAATAAGAATAACATTGCCTCATTTCGAACCGAGGATGGTACTTTGGTGGAAGATCACCCTGGAAAACAAGCCCTCCTTCACTCCACTTAAAATCCAGGTTAGGCACTGCAGCCTCATGTGATATGAAATTTGACCTGCCGAGACTCATTCCACGTGCTTATAATCTTGATCATATTACTGATCCGTTCACCGAGGAAGAAATTGATGGAATTATAAAAGAGATGCCTCCTGACCGCGCTCCTGGACCTGATGGATTTAGTGGAGCTTTTCTTAAAGCTTGTTGGCCCATTATCAAGCATGATTTCTATGCGCTTTGCTCCCAATATTATGAAGGCACTCTGGATATTACTAGCATCAATGATGGTTTCATTACCCTGATACCCAAGGTCAACTCACCTGAGTCAGTTAATGATTACAGACCGATTACTCCTCTTAACTGTTGTCTAAAGCTGATCACGAAGTTGCTAGCTAACCGTCTCCAACGTGTTATTCTTCATCTGGTTCACCGTAATCAATACGGATTCCTCAAAGGACGGACCATACAAGATTGTCTGGCGTGGGCTTATCAATATATCCACCAATGTCACGCTTCGGGCAAGGAAATCGTTTTGCTTACGCTTGACTTTGCCAAAGCATTTGACACGATTGCTCACGAGCCCATGATCAATATCATGCGGCATATGGGGTTTAACGAGCGTTGGATTGCCTGGATCAACTGCCTTTTCTCTTCTGGTCGATCTTCTGTTCTTCTAAACGGAGTACCGGGCCGCCAATTCCTTTGTAAGTGTGGGGTATGACAAGGAGACCCGTTATCCCCTCTCATCTTCGTCCTAGCGGCTGAGTTACTCCAGGCTGCTGTTAATGACATGTTCAGACAAGGCAGACTCCAACTACCCTTCCCTTGCAGCGGACAAACTGATTATCCCGTCCTTCAATATGCCGACGATACACTCATCATCCTCCCCACATGCACTCAACAAGCCACACTGATCAAGCAGCTCCTCTCTGATTATGCCTCCTCTATTGGGCTTAAGATCAACTTTTACATATCCACTTTAATACCCGTCAACCTGGGCTTGGATGATGCGAACAATCTGGCAAGAATTTTTGGGTGTGCAATTGGATCTATGCCCTTCACATACCTAGGACTACCTTTAGGCACGACAAAACCCTCCATCCAGGAACTCATGCCTCTGGTTTGCAGACTAGAGAGACAACTCATGTCCACAATTGCTATGATGTCATACAGAGGCAAACTCTCCTGGTTAAATGCATCGGTCACGTCGCTCCTTGTTTTTGCCATGTGCACACTTAAGTTCCCTCCT
Organism: Aegilops bicornis; assembly: GCA_021605145.1. NCBI lineage: Eukaryota > Viridiplantae > Streptophyta > Magnoliopsida > Poales > Poaceae > Aegilops > Aegilops bicornis. Next base: position 428,123,284 of record CM038673.1, read on the forward strand.
GAACTCATTGACATCCTTGACAAAATCAGACGTCGATGCCTTTGGACGAAGAAAACAGAGCAAGGGGACAAATGTAATTCTCTGGCCGCTTGGGACTTAGTCTGCCGGCCCAAGAAAAACGGAGGGCTTGGTGTGATCAACTTAAAGATTCATAATGAGGCTCTGCTGCTAAAGTTCCTACACAAATTCTTCAACAAGTTGGATATTCCCTGGGTGAATCTCATTTGGGACAATCACTACGTGGATAAAATACCTCATGCAGTTGACGCTGTTGGCTCGTTCTCGTGGAAAGACATCTTAAAGCTCACCCCAATTTTCTGCGGGATCACATCTGTTCAGGTGGTTGACGGCAAGACGACGCTTTTTTGGAAAGATCTGTGGAAGGAGGAAATCCTCCAATTATCCCACCCTCGTGCCTTCTCATTTGCTATCCACGAAGACATCTCTGTGGCTGAGGCAATGAATTGTATGGATCTGCATGAAACCTTTCACCTACCTGTCTCACCGCAAGCGCTTGATGACATCCAAGATATGCACTCCCCTCCTCACTAGATATCTCCCTCGACCTCGCTGCATGATGTATGGCATTGCTCGTGGGGTTCGGCGTCCTATCGGCCTAAGGATTACTATAACAATTATTTCAGGGATGGGGAAGCACACCATGCCTTCCATTATCTGTGGAAATCGCGGTGTACCATGAAGATCAAAGTTTTCGGCTGGTTACTCTTCCTTGACAGGCTCAACACACGCAACATGCTCAAAAGGAGGCATTATAACATTGGTGGTGTTTTTGATTGCATTCTATGTGACCAACCTGTCGAGGAAACCGTTGACCATATGATCTTTACTTGCCCATTCAGTCAAAGTTGCTGGGCTAAGCTCCACATCGTCTGGGCCCCTTTTGACAGCCGCCTTGATCTTCTTCAAACTACAAAAGCCTCCTGGCCGAACCCTTTCTTCTTTGAAACTTTCCTCACCGCGGCTTGGAGCATTTGGAAGGAGAGAAACAACAAGTATTTCAGAGGAGTGCCCCCTACGGTGGAGACCTGGTTGACACGATTCAAAGAGGACCTCAAGCTTCTTCAACATAGAGTTCAAGCAGCGCGTGCAACTGCTTTTATCAATTTTTGTAACTCCATTGTATAGCCAATAAATTGCATTGTCTTAGGATTCCCTACCTGCACACTAGGTGCAAAAGGTGCACCTTTTAACTTGGCTGGATACCATATCTATGTAAACATCCCATTTATATAGATATATGAAAAAACAGTAGGGGTTTTCCCCCTACTGTCAAGTTTCTCAAAAAAAAACATGATGAAAGTGACTAGATGAAATTCCCGTGTACCCTCAAGAACTCTTTGCTTATCATAAGAGACCGTTTTGGCCTATCCTTTGCCTCAAAAGGATTGGGCTACCTTGCTGCACTTTTGTTACTACTATCGTTACTTGCTCGTTACAAATTATCTTGCTATCAAACTACTCCGTTACTTACAATTTCAGCACTTGCAGACATTACCTTACTGGAAAATACTTGTCATTTCCTTATGCTCCTCGTTGGGTTCGACACTCTTACTTATCGAAAAGAGCTACAATTGATCCCCTATACTTGTGGGTCATCAAGGCTATTTTCTGGATCCGTTGCCGGGGAGTGAAGCGCCTTTGGTAAGTGGAATTTGGTAAGGAAACATTTATATAGTGTGTTGAAATTTATTGTCACTTGTTACTATGGAAAACTATCCTTTGAGGGGTTTGTTCGGGGTATCTTCACCTCATCTGGAACCACAATTAATTACCCCTCAACCTACTGCGCCTACTGAAAATATTGAATATGAAATTCCTTCGGGTATGATAGAACAACTGCTAGCTAATCCTTATGCAGGAGATGGAACCGAACATCCTGATACGCACTTGATATATGTGGAACAAATTTATGGATAGTTTGAGCTTGCAGGTTTATCCAAGGATCAAGTTAAGAAAAAGGTTTTCCCTTTATCTTGAAGGGAAAAGCATTGCATGGTATAGGCTATGCGATGATATTGGATCATGGAATTGGAATCGTTTGAAATTGGAGTTCCACCAAAAAAATTATCCTATGCATCTAGTTATCGTGATCGGAATTATATATATAATTTTTGGCCTCGTGAAGGAGAAAGTATCGCTCTAGCTTGGGGGAGGCTTAATTCAATGTTATATTCATGCCCCAATCATGATCTCTTAAGAGAAATTACTATCCAGAATTTTTATGCTCAGCTTTCTCGCAATGATCAAACCATGCTTGATACTTCTTGTGCTGGTTCTTTTATGAAGAAGACTATTGAATTCCGGTGGATCTTTTGGAAAGAATTAAATGCAACTCTAAAGATTGGGAACTCGACGAAGGTAAAGAGTCAGGTATTAAAATTAAATATGATTGTGTTAAATCTTTTATGGATACCGATGCTTTTCAAAAGTTTAGCACTAAATATGGACTTGACTCTGAGATAGTAGCCTCCTTTTATGAATCATTTGCTACTCATGTTTAACTCCCTAAAGAGAAGTGGTTTAAATATCACCCACCTATTAAAGAACAAATTAAAGAACCGGTACCAACTAAAGAAGAAACTATACTTTATAACGTTGATCCAGTTGTTCCTTCTGCTTATATTGAGAAACCACCTTTCCCTGTAAGGATAAAGGAACATGCTAAAGTTTCAACTGTGGTTAACAAAAGCTACATTAGAACACATAAACCTGATGAAGAAATTAAAGTTGAACCTAGTATTTCTATGGTTAAAGATCTCCTAGAAGAAGATATAGATGGGCATGTTATTTACTTCTGTGAGGAAGCTGCTAGAATTGCCAAACCTGATAAAAAAGATAAACATAGACCTATTGTTGGCATGCCTGACATCTCAATTAAAATAGGAGATCACTGTTATCATGGTTTATGTGACATGGGTGCTAGTGTGAGTGCTATTCCTTACACTTTATATCAAGAAATTATGAAATACATAGTACCTGCAGAGTTAGAAGACATAGATGTTACTATTAAACTTGCTAATAAAGACACCATATCACCATTTGGGATCGTTAGAGATGTGGAAGTCTTGTGTGGGAAAATAAAATACCCTACTGATTTTCTTTTTCTTGGTTCCCCACAAGATGACTTTTGACCCATTATCTTTGGTAGACCTTTCTTGAATATAGTTAATGCTAAGATAGATTGTAAGAAACAAACTGTTGGTGTTAGCTTTGGTGATAAGTCTCAAGAGTTTAATTTTCCAAGTTTAGTAGAAATCTTCATGAAAAAGAATTGCCTAGTAAGGATGAATTAATTGGTCTTGCTTCTATTGCTGTTCCACCTACTGATCCTTTAGAACAATATTTGCTAGACCATGAAAATGATTTACATATGCATGAAAGAAATGAAATAGATAATATTTTCTATGAACAACATCCTCTGCTTAAACACAATTTGCGTATTGAAACTCTAGGAGGTCCTCCTCCACCTAAAGGTGATCCTGTGTTTGAATTAAAACAATTGCCAAACACTTTGAAATATGCTTATCTTGATGAAAAGAAGATATATCCTGTTAGTATTAGTGCTAACCTTTCAGAACATGAAGAAGAAAGATTATTTAAAGTTCTAAGGAAGCACCGGGCTGCTATTGGATATACTCTTGATGATTTAAAGGGCATTAGTCATACTCTATGTCAGCACAAAATTAATATGGAACCTGATGCTAAACCCGTTGTTGATCACCAACGTCGGTTGAATCCAAAAATGAAGGAAGTGGTAAGAACGGAAATCTTAAAACTTCTGGAAGCAGGTATAATCTATCCTATGGCTGATAGTAGATGGGTAAGTCCTGTTCATTGTGTTCCTAAGAAAGCAGGTATTACTGTTGTTCCTAATGATAAGAATGAACTTACTCCACAAAGAATTGTTACAGGCTATAGAATGGTAATTGATTTTAGAAAATTAAATAAATAAATAAAGCAACTAGAAAAGATCATTACCCTTTGCCTTTTATTGATCAAATGCTTGAAAGATTATCTAAGCACACACACTTTTGCTTCCTTGATGGATATTCTAGCTTTTCACAAATACATTGCTTCTCAACTTGATCAAGAAAAGACCACTTTTACTTGTCCCTTTGGAACCTATGCTTATAGACGTATGCCTTTTGGTTTATGTAATGCACCTGCTACCTTTCAAAGATGTATGACTGCTATATTCTCTGACTTTTGTGAAAAGATTGTTGAGGTTTTCATGGATGAATTTTCTGTTTATGGGAAGTTTTTTGATGATTGTTTAAGCAATCTTGAGCGAGTTTTGCAGAGATGTGAACAAACAAATCTTTTCTTGAATTGGGAGAAGTTCCACTTTATGGTTAATGAAGGCATTGTCTTGGGTCATAAATTTCTGAAAGAGGTATTGAAGTGGACCAAGCTAAGGTTAATGCAATTGAGAAAATGCCATGTCCTAAAGATATAAAAGGTATTTGTAGTTTCCTAGGTCATGCTGGTTTCTATAGGAGATTTATCAAAGACTTTTCTAAAATTCTAGGCCTCTTACTAGTCTCTTGCAGAAGGATGTTCCTTTTGTTTTTTATGATGATTGTTTAGAAGCCTTTGAAACACTCAAGAAAGCCTTAATTTCTGCACCTATTGTTCAACCACCTGATTGGAACTTGCCTTTTGAAATCATGTGTGATGCTAGTGATTATGATGTTGGTGTTGTTCTAGGACAAAGAGTTGATAAGAAATTGAATGTTATTCATTATGCTAGTAAAACTCTAGACAATGCTCAAAAAAATTATGCTACTACTGACAAAGAATTCCTAGCAGTGGTGTTTGCTTGTGATAAATTTAGACCTTATATTGTTGATTCAAAAGTAACTGTTCACACAGACCATGCTGTTATTCAATATCTTATGGAAAAGAAAGATGCTAAACCTAGACTTATTCGATGGGTTCTCTTGTTGCAAGAATTTGATTTACATATCATTGATAGAAAAGGAGCTGAGAACCCAGTAGCTGATAACTTGGCTAGGCTTGAAAATGTGCTTGATGACCCACTACCTATTGATGATAGTTTTCCTGATGAGCAGTTAGCTTCAATAAATGTTTCTCATAGTACTCCTTGGTATGTTGATTATGCTAATTACATTGTTGCTAAATATTTACCACCTAGCTTTACATACCAACAAAAGAAAAAATTCTTCTATGATTTAAGACTTTACTTTTGGGATGACCCACATCTTTATAAAGAAGGAGTAGATGGTATTATTAGACATTGTGTACCTGAGCATGAAGAGGGACATATCCTATGGAAATGTCACTCCGAGGCTTATGGAGGGCATCATGCTGGAGATAGAACTGCTCACAAGGTATTGCAGTCTGGATTTTATTGGCCTACTCTCTTCAAGGATGCCCGTAAGTTTGTCTCATCTTGTGATGAATGTCAAAGAATAGGTAATATCGGTAAGCGTCAAGAAATGCCTATGAATTATTCACTTGTTGTTGAACCATTTGATGTTTGGGGATTTGATTTCATGGGACCTTTTCCTTCCTCTAATGGGTATACACATATTCTGGTTGCTGTTGATTATGTTACTAAGTGGGTAGAAGCTATTCCAACTAGTAGTGCTGATCACAACACCTCTATTAAAATGCTTAAGGAAGTTATTTTCCCAAGGTTTGGAGTCCCTAGATATTTAATGACTGATGGTGGTTCACACTTTATTCATGGTGCTTTCCATAAGATGCTTGCTAAGTATGATGTTAACCATAGAATTGCATCACCCTATCATCCTCAATCTAGTGGTCAAGTTTAACTTAGTAATTGAGAAATAAAATTAATTTTGCAAAAGACTATCAATAGATCCAGGAAGAATTGTTCTAAGAAATTAGATGATGCACTTTGGGCTTATAGAACAGCTTATAAAAATCCTATGGGTATGTCTCCAAATAAAACAGTTTATAGAAAAGATTGTCATTTGCCTCTTGATTTAGAATGTAAAGCATATAGGGCAGTTAAAGAGCTCAACTATGACTTCAAACTTGCTGGTGAAAAGAGGTTATTGGATATTATCTCTCTAGATGAATGGAGAACCCAAGCTTATGAAAATGCAAAATTATTTAAATATAATAAAAGTTAAAAGGTGGCATGACAAAAGAATTCAAAAGCGTGAGTTTAAAGTTGGAGAATACGTTCTTTTGTACAACTCTCGTTTTAGATTCTTTGCAGGAAAACTCCTCTCAAAATGGGAAGGCCCATATGTCATCGAGGAGGTTTACCGGTCTGGAGCCATCAAAATAAATAATTCAGAAGGTACTAACCCGAAGGTTGTCAATGGGAAACTAATAAAGCATTATATCTCAGGTACGCATATTAATGTCAAAAGTAATTTTATCCAAACTTTGACACCAGAAGAGCACATAAAAGAGTCCTTCCGGAACACTCTAGAATTATGAAAGTAAGGAGGTACGTGGTACGGTAAGTAAACAGACTTTGAAAAATCCGCAAAAATATTTTTTATCAATTTTGGAATATTTATGAATTTTAGGAATAAAGAAACTTCCAGGAAGCGTACCCTGATGGGCACAATACACCAGGGCGCGCCAGGGCAGGTGGGTTGTGCCCAGCTGGGACACCTTTCGTACTCCGTTTTTCTCCCATATACTTTTCCTCCAAGATAAAAAGTCTATATATACTTCCCAAACCTGTTAACCACCGTAACACGGAGAAATCCTCTGTTCTCTTTTCTTGCCGTTTCCGATCAGATTTATGAAGCCAGGCATCATGTCCTCTTGCTCCTCCAACAACATGGAAGAAGATGCTTGGTTGATGAAGATCGAGACGAAACAGGAGGAGCTCACGGATGCCATCAAGGGAGACAAGGGCAAGAAAGCTACCTTAGATCCACCCCCGGTGGGAGCACAAGAGCTGCTGGCCAAGGAGGAGGAAGAGGATATCCTTAAGCCCTACCTTACTCATCTTACTCCTGCTGAGATTGAGGCTTTTCACGTCATTGAAATAGTTCACATACAGAATAAGTATCTTACTCGCGAAAATATTCTGCATCAAGAGCATATCATCCATCTCCGGAGCGTCATCTGTCGGCTGCAGAACCTCTTAATCCTTAAGGATAGGATCGATTCATCATCACCATCATCTTCTTCACCACCAAAGGAGAACTGAGTATCGGGTATGGGCACTTGGGGGAGGTGCCCCGGTATCGTATCATCCCACTATCTTATTACTTTTACTTATTTTAGTTCGATCTTTTGCATTAGATGAATAAAAGTTTAGTTTGATCCTTTCTTCTTTGAGAGTTTGCTTAGTGATCTATCCTTGTATTCATGTGCAAGTTATATAATAAAGTTTAGTGTGATTTTTTGCTTTCTTTACTTTCATGTTGCAAATAAAAGAAAATAAATAAAGAAATAAAAAGAGAAAGGAAACAAATAAAAGAAAGGAAATAGATAAAGAAAAGATATATACTAATCCTATGGTAGGTGACGACACCACATAAGGAAAAAGTATAAGTAGAAAATTTTATTAGAGGTTGACAAACATAGCATTAGTCAATGATGCAACTCATGAAAGAATTAATAAGGGAAGAGAAGATTCACATATAAATATACTATCCTAGAAATCTTTTGTGATTGTGAGCCCTCATCAAAATATTATATGCCAAAATTGTTGACGTTGGACAAGGAAGACAACTTAATGGTTTATGTTTATTTATATTCACATAGAAGTCATATTGTTATAGATCCTTCAACATGTGGTGCTTGCCCCCTATCTTTGCTAGCCAAAAATTCCGCACTAAGTAGAGATACTACTTGTGCATCCAAAAACTCTTAAACCCAAATCTTACTTTCAAGTGTCCACCATACCTACCTAGGGATTGAGCAAGATCCCTCAAGTAAGTTGTCATCGGTGTAAAAAGGCAATAAAAATTGCTTCTAAAAGTGTGAGATCATTTAGTGTAAGAGAAAATTAAGCGTTGCACGAACTTGTGATGGCGAAGAATAAAAGCGACAGACTGCATAATAAAGGTCGCTATCACAAGGGGAAATGTAACGTGACGTTCTTTTGCACTAAGGGGTTGAGCATACAAACAAATAAGCGCATGGCAACCTCTGCTTCCCTCTACGAAGGGCCTATCTTTTAATTTTATGTATTTACTTTTATGCAAAGAGTCAAAGTTTTCCTTCTATCCCTTTTATTTTTCTCCTTTGGCAGGCATCATGTGGTGAGGAAAGATCTAGGCACATATGTCTAGTTGAATATAGATAGCATGAGTTATTATTGTTGACATCACCCTTGAGGTGAGTATGTTGGGAGGCGAAACTATAAGCCCCTATCTTTCTATGTGTCCGGTTGAAATGTTTTGCTCATGGGTACAAGGTGAGTGTTAGCAATCATAAAAGACTATATGATGGTTGAGTATGTGGACTTGCCTAAAGGCTCCGACACATGACCCTTCCTGAAAAGATGATGAATTGTAGTTGCAAAGTTGACTGAGAACATAGTTTGTTGGTTTCTAATAGAGTTTTTGCTTTATACTTTGATTGTGTGATGAACTATTACTTATTCATGGGAAGTATATGATAAAAGTTCTATGATAATATTCCTATGTTTAATTTTGTTGTTGTTATAATAATCAACATGATGCTTCTATGTCCATATTTTGTTTTTATCGACACCTCTCTCTCAAAGTATGTGGACATGTTGGTTTTCACTTGAGGACAAGCGGGGTCTAAGCTTGGGGGAGTTGATACGTCCATTTTGCATCATGTTTTGTTATTGTTATTTATAATGTGTTTATCCATAATAATACTTTCTGGAGTAATTTTAATGCCTTTTTCTCATAATTTGCAAGGTACACACCAAGAGGGAAAATTCCGGCAGCTGGAAATCTGGACCTGAAAAAGCTACGTCAGGCTACCTATTCTGCATAACTCCAAACAAGATGAAACTTCACGGGGATTTTTTATGGAATAAATAATAATTACTGGAACAAATAACTACCAGAGGGGGCACAACCCACCTGGGCGCGTCGGGCCCCCTAGCGCGCCCTGGGGTTGTGGCCTCCTCGTCCCACCTCCGGTGCCCATCTTCTGGTATATAGGTCGTTTTGACCTAGAAAAAATAAGAGGAGGACTTTCGGGACGAAGCGCCGCCGCCTCGAGGCGGAACTTGGGCAGGAGCACTTTTGCCCTCCGGCGGAGCGATTCCGCCGGGGGAACTTCCCTCCCAGAGGGGGAAATCATCGTCATCATCATCACCAACAACTCTCCCATCTTGGGGAGGGCAATCTCCATCAACATCTTCAACAGCACCATCTCATCTCAAAGCCTAGTTCATCTCTTGTGTTCAATCTTGTTACCGGTGAAGGAAATATGCCCTAGAGGCAATAATAAAGTTATTACTTATTTCCTTATATCATGATAAATGTTTATTATTCATGCTAGAATTGTATTAACCGGAAACATAATACATGTGTGAATACATAGACAAACAGAGTGTCACTAGTATGCCTCTACTTGACTAGCTCGTTAATCAAAGATGGTTAAGTTTCCTAGCCATTGACATGGGTTGTCATTTGATTATCTGGATCACATCATTAGGAGAATGATGTGATTGACTTGACCCATTCTGTTAGCTTAGCACTTCGATCTTTTAGTATGTTGCTATTGCTTTCTTCATGACTTATACATGTTCCTATGACTATGAGATTATGCAACTCCGTTTACGGAGGAACACTTTGAGTGCTACCAAACGTCACAACGTGAATCGGGTGATTATAAAGGTGCTCTGGTGTCTCCGAAGGTACTTGTTGGGTTGGCGTATTTCAAGATTAGGATTTGTCACTCCGATTGTCGGAGAGGTATCTCTGAGCCCTCTCGGTAATACACATCACTTAAGCCTTGCAAGCACTGCAACTAATGAGTTAGTTGCGGGATGATGTATTACGGAACGAGTAAAGAGACTTGCCGGTAACGAGATTGAACTAGGTATTGAGATACCGACTATCGAATCTCGGGCAAGTAACATACCGATGACAAAGGGAACAACGTATGTTGTTATGCGGTCTGACCGATAAAGATCTTCTTAGAATATGTGGGAGCCAATATGAGCATCCAGGTTCCACTATTGGTTATTGACCGGAGACGTGTCTCGGTCATGTCTACATAGTTCTCGAACCCGTAGGGTCCGCACGCTTAAAGTTTCGATGACAGTTATATTATGAGTTTATATGTTTTGATGTGTCGAAGGTTGTTCGGAGCCCCGGATGTGATCACGGACATGACGAGGAGTCTCGAAATGGTCAAGACATGAAGATTGAATTGGAAGCCTATGTTTGGATATCGGAAGTGTTCCGGGTGAAATCGGGATTTTACCGGAGTACCGGAGGGGTTACCGAAACCCCCCGGGGGTTAATGGGCCATAGTGGGCCTTAGTGGAGAAGAGGAGGCGGGGCGCGCCCCCCTCCCCTAGTCCGAATAGGACAAGGAGAGGGGCGGCGCCCCTTCCTTCCTTCTTCTCCTCCACCTCTTTCCCCCTTCTCCTAATCCAAACAAAGAAAAGGGAGGGAGTCCTACTCCCGGTGGGAGTAGGACTCCTCCTGGCGCGCCCCTCCTGGCCGGCCGCACCTCCCCCCCTTGCTCCTTTATATACGGGGGCAGGGGGGCACCCTAGAGACACAACAATTGATCGTTTGATCTTTTAGCCGTGTGCGGTGCCCCCCCCTCCACCATAGTCCACCTCGATATCAGAAGCGGTGCTTAGGCGAAGCCTCAGATCGGTAGAACATCATCGTCGTCCTGCCACGCCGTCGTCTTGTGAAACTCTCCCTCAACACTCGGCTGGATCAGAGTTTGAGGGGCGCCATCGGAGTTGAGCGTGTCTTGAACTCGGAGGTGCCGTGCATTCGGTACTTGATCGGTCGGATCGTGAAGACGACGACTACATCAACCGCTAGCAGTTAACGCTTCCGCTTTCGGTCTACGAGGGTACGTGGACAACACTCTCCCCTCTCGTTGTTATGCATCACCATGATCTTGCGTGTGCGTAGGATTTTTTTTGAAATTACTACGTTCCACAACAACCGGAGCTATAGATTGGTGCTTGTGGGTGACTAGTAGTGTCGATTACATCTTGTAGTTGATTAATATATGGTTTATTTGGTGGAAGATTATATGTTCAGATCCAATATGCTATTTAATACTCATCTGATCATGAGCATGTTTATTATTTGTCAGTAGTCACTTTTGTTCTTGAGGTCACGGGAGAAATCATATTGCAAGTAATCATGTGAACATGATACGTGTTCGATATTTTGATAGTATGTATGTTGTGATTCCCTTAGTGGTGTCATGCGAACATCGACTACATGACACTTCACCATATTTGGGTCTAAGGGAATGCATTGTAGAGTAGCAATTAGATGGTGGCTTGCGAGAGTGACAGAAACTCAAACCCCAATTTATGCGTTATTCCGTAAGGGACCGATTGGACCCCAAAGTTTAATGCTATGGTTAGAATTCATTCTTAATGCTTTTATCGTAGTTGTGGATGCTTGCGGGAGGGTTAATCATAAGTAGGAGGTTTGTTCAAGTAAGAACAACACCTAAGCACCGCTCCACCCACATATCAAATTATCAAAGTAGCGAACACAAATCGAACCAACATGATGAAAGTGACTAGATGAAATTCCCGTGTACCCTCAAGAACGCTTTGCTTATCATAAGAGACCGTTTTGGCCTGTCCTTTGCCTCAAAAGGATTGGGCTACCTTGCTGCACTTTTGTTACTACTATCATTACTTGCTCATTACAAATTATCTTGCTATCAAACTACTCCCTTACTTACAATTTCAGCACTTGCAGACATTACCTTACTGAAAACTACTTGTCATTTCCTTCTGCTCCTCGTTGGGTTTGACACTCTTACTTCGAAAAGAGCTACAATTGATCCCCTATACTTGTGGGTCATCATTGGCCAATGCCCATACACATCTTGTTGGAGAGCAGTCCAGAAGAGCATGGCGCCATGAATCAGGAGCCCCGCAAAGAGGGCAGCATGCAGAGTCGGACATGTTTCTATGCTCTAGTACGTCAAAAGTGGGTATCGAATATTTAGCCAAGCGCCAGAGAAAGACTTTGAGCTTTGAAGGAATCTGTGAGACCCATAGATTAGTCCATTGCTTTGCCGAGTCCAATGTATTCGAGCTACCAGCGTCATGAAACAACCAATCTTCACGACTGTACTTGGTGTTGACGAGCATCTTATAGGCCGATCGAACTGTAAAGTTACCATTGTTCTCATGTGCCCATGACTAAAAGCCTGTCATGTTCCTTGTACATAAGGGTATGCCCAGAGTCACCTCTGAATCCATGGGGTAAGAAAGTACGCTGAATAGGCCCTCTCTCCATCTAGAGGATGTCTCATCAATCAGTTCTAAGACAAGGAAAAGATTACCATTTGCAGTCGTGATGGGTCTCATTGAGCTCTCCCTGGGAAGCCAGTTGTGGTTCCAAATCTCCATGGATATTCCATCACCAATACGCCGAATCAAGCCCCGAACTAGGACGTCCCTTCCTTCCACTATGGCCCTCAAACTTGCGATGGGTGTGATCCTAGTTGTGCGTGCAGAATAGATGTTCCCGGGAAATATATTGCCTTTACTAGTTTTGCACTCAAGGAATTTGGATTCTCTAACAATCTCCATGCTTGACGAGCTAGAAGCGCTAAATTAAACAATTCAAGGTCTCTGAACCCCATGCCTCCCAAATATTTCGGTTTGGTCATCACATCCTAAGACACCCACGCAACTTTCCTCTTCCCTTCTTTTGCTCCCCACCAGAATTTCCTTATCATCATATTCAAGTGTTCACATAGCCCCCGGGGAAGTTTAAAACATCCCATGGAATAAACCGGGATGGCCTGCACAACAAACTTTATAAGAACTTCTTTTCCTCCCATAGAAAGTAATTTCTCAAGCCAACCCTAGATCTTCTTCCAAACTCTATCTTTCAAATAATTAAAAGTGCCATCTTTTTATCTTCCCACATCAGAGGGCATACCCAAATATTTCTCACTAAGAGATTCATTCTGAACATTAAGTAGCATCTTTACTTCCTCCTTCACATTCAAGGAACAACCTTTACTAAAAAAATATTGAAGATTTGTCTCTGTTTACCCTTTGACCAGATGCATTACAATAAACATCTAGTAGGTTTGACACTTCCTCCGCCCCTTCTCGATTTGCTTTGAAAAACAGCAGGCTGTCATCCGCAAAAAGAAGGTGGTTAATCGGCGGTGCCGACTGTGGCACCTAGATGCCCCTGAGCTGCGATGACTGGTTGTTGGATTTTAAAAGGCACGAAAGGCCCTCTATCACCAACAAGAAAAGGTAGGGGGAAAGAGGGTCTCCCTGCCGGATACCTCTTGATGGTTTGAAACTCCGCAATCTGTTCCCATTAAATAAAACTGAAAAAGATATTGTGCTCACCATGTTCATTATAACTGAGATCCAATGATGATCAAAACCCAGTTTCTTCATTATTGCCTGAAGGTAGGCCTTCTCAACCCTGTCATAGGCTTTCATCATATCGAGCTTGAGAGCACATGATCTATGTTTCTGCGCCTTATTCCTCTTCGTGAAATGTAAACATTCGTAGGCTGATATAATATTGTCAGTTATCAAACGCGCACGGTCAGGTACTCAGGTGCTCTGCTTTCTGTTAGATTTATTAGTAGGCCTCAGCCCACTAAATCATTGGACACCAGCCACGCGGTGGGCCGTCGGCCCATGTAAGCTTCCGTGCGCTCGGGACGAACAACTGTTGCCTCAGCTCGCCTCAGAACGATGTGTATGAAAATAATAATAATAAAGTTAAACATTTATATAAAAGTATTCCTGATGTATATGCCAAATGTAAAACGTGTATTAAAAAAGTAGGCATTAAAAACATATATTTAAAAAATGTAATCATGTACTAAAAAATGTTAAGCATGTTACTGATGTATACGAAAATCTAAGGCGTACATGAAAAATTAGGCATCAAAACATATATTTGGAAAATTACATATTTAAGAAATTTAAATGTGTATATAAAATATTCCTGATGTATACAAAAAATGAACAACATGTATGAAAAAAGTGGTCATTGAAATATATATTGGGAAAATTGTTAATCTTTTATTTTATAAATGCGAAACATGTTAAAATATCCCTAATGTACACAAAATTCTATATTGTGCGTGATAAAAGTAGACACGTGCTAAAAAATAAAAAGGAAAAAGATTAAAATAAAAAGAAAACACGATGAAAACCGGAAAGAGAAAAAAACCGACAAAGGAACAAAGAAAACAAAATAAAAAGAAAAATTAAAAATACCATAGAAAACTGAAAAGAAAGAAAAGAAGACAAAAAACCAAACCAAAGGGAAAAAGAAAAAAAGGAAAAAGAAACACACCAAAACCCGCTCCCAGAAACCCCTATTGGGCCAGCCCATCTCGCGCTCGCGTACTGCAAGGCAGAGTTATATGTCTCGCTCACATAGCTCTCGCGGGCTAGCAGGTCCAGAACCCAGCGTTTGGTACTTTTTCACTACGTCTTATTATTTGTTTTGTAACCGGCTTTTCACCGGCGGGTCAGTAGGCCTTTTAGAAGGCGAACAAACAAAAGTTCTCCGCGGGCGCTAGCGCTATCCTTGAATCCCTTCTGGTTGGTTTTGCGAAGTTCAATGTTGTTGGTACAATTTTAAGAAACGATGGTAGAAGCTGTTGCGGCTATTGCTGAGACCAAAGCGACATCTATCTTGGCTCATTTACAGTTGCATTTGGTGACATAATTGATGTACCGACTCTAGAGGACTTAGCGTGCCGGGCATCCCAAGAGCCAAGACATTGCCGATGATATACTAGTCATGGGATCCTAATAGCTTTGGATTGTGCCACAGTTGTACGGATATCTTAGATAAAGCAGGCGAGCATCATGAAGCGATAGTCAATCAATGCTCATGTAATTTTGAGGAATGCAACTTGACCTATGATAGTCGAGATAGCAAACATGAAGCTGAAGTTTAGCGAAATATTTTCTAGATTTAAATTTTGGACGTCATGTCCTGCTTAATGCGCCACATGATCCTGTACAATTCCATTGAACAACGTCGATCCATTAAATGAAGCGAAGTCTCTAAAAAAGGCTACTGTTTGTAGCCAATTTTTAAATATTTTCTGTGTTTTTTCAATTAAAAAATGTTTACCAATTTTAATTAAACGACTTACATTTTTCTAAAAAAAAGACTTACATTTGATAAAAAATATTCATGAGTTTTTTAAATCTTCATGAGTTTTAAGTAAAATATTCATGTATTTTAGAAAATGAAATCAGAGAAAAAATGTTCATGAATTTTAAAAATATTTGTGGAACATGTACTTTCATATATCCAATCATGTTCAGAACATATACAATTTGTAGAAGAGAGCTACAAGTTTTGTGTGTGAGGCATCAAGGCATCAGCAATTACATCACTTGTTACAGCACCTTGCTAGCAACGACGATCACGACCGAATCTCGCCTTCCTCTAGGTCTTCTTCGAAGATTTGACGGTGCTGCTGCTGCTTCCAGTCGTCGTCGTCAAGCTTGAGGTAGAGTCCAATCTGCCGCAACAAGTTGTTGGGCCTCGCCGTGTTGTACTCATCAATGCCGAGCCTCTTCAGATCCTCTGGGTGTAGGGTATCGTCGGGCATTGCCATCTTCTCCGTCTGGAGCACCTCCTGACGGGCCTTCTCCCTCGCCCGGGACGTGGCCTGCCTTTCCGGAGCACGGGCGAGCTGCTCGCATGTCGGAGGAGTGATGGCCGGAGCTGAACTGTCGACGATCTCGTCCAAATCAGAATCTGAGTCACTGCCGTTGCCGGAGTCCTCTGAACCCGAGTCGCTGCTGCCGGAATCAGTATCTGAATCGCTGTCGCCGGAATCAGTATCCGAACAGCTGCTGCTGGAGCTTGGGCTACCGCTGGCTGTTTCATCTTCGACGAGCAGAAGAGGTGCCGGCACGATCGGTAATGGGGAGACGCCACCACATATGTCAACATCTTCCTCCTCCTCCTCTTCGGCCATGGCCTTAGGGCCGTCTTGGTGCCGTTCTTGCAGCAGAGGTTGTGGCACGATCGCTAAGGGGGAGACGCCGCCACAGATGTCAACTTCTTCGTCCTCCTCTTCGGCCATCACCTCAGGGCCGTCTTGGTGACGTTCTTGTGGCGACGGATTCGCCGCCCTCCTCTGTCGAGCGAACTTGTCAACCTGCTCCTGTAACTCGACGACGGCGGCGTCGTCCATTGCGTGGAGGTCGATCTCGATTTCGCCGGGGCGGGTGGAGCAGCTCTGCTCCTTCAAGAGCTCGACGACGTGATCGGGGATTTCCGCAACGAACAGCTCCAGGTCTTCCGCGAGCATCTCCCTCTCAGAGGCCGTCATCTTCTTCTTCGTTGGCGCCTTCTTGCGATTGATCACAGGAACGGGAGGAGACGCCTTCCTCTTCTTGGCCGGCGGCTCCTCGGCCAAGAACCTTGGACGACTCTTCTTGACGCGGGGAGCCGACGGGGACGAGGCGGGAGCTAGCACGGCGGCCGCCTTGTGGAGGAGGCTACGGACGGCGACGAGCTCTGCTTGGAAGCGCTGCCGAAGGATCTCCATCTCCCTCGCGCGCTTCTGGCCGGACATGATGTCGATCTTGGAGTCAAACGGCTGGCCTGTGACGAAGCCGTGCTTCCTCGTGAGCTCCCCGTCGTAGGTGTAGGCAATCTCCATGGAAGGGAACAGGGGACGCCGGTCGCTTCTGCTGGGTAAGGGCTGGTGATTGGTGAAGGAGAAGATTGGAAGGTGGAGAAGAGAAGTCTCGGCTCAAGGCGAGAGCGAGGTGAAGGCAAAGGCGGCAGGTTGGCTGCCTTCCCTTTTATTGATGAGCTAAGGTCAGTTGTGATGCCGATACGTGAGTGGATTGCAATCCAAACCGTGGATGTGGATGCGTATGTGATGTGATCCGTGAGGAAATCGGATTTGCTTGCGTGCCAATTAAGTTTGATTAAGCATGAATTAGGAGTTTGAGGCCATCTCGGAAGCACTGCAACTCCTTTCTTTCCCCATCCGCGTATCATACCATGAGTTCATGGCACTGTCGTGTGGCGAAAAAGACGCAGCAACTCAACTCTTAGTTGCGATTGGCATTTTAACCATGGGCGTATCCCATGTTGGTTTGTTTCATCTCGGGCTGTCAGCACCCATAGAAAGAGAAAGAGAAACAAAGTTGAGTTCAGTCTTCAGTCTTCAGTCTTGACTCGTAATATACACACAGCTTTTTTTGAGGGAAACAGCAGGACTCTGCTGCGTATTTTTATTAATTTTGGGTAAAACAATACAAATAGGTCCGAGAGGACAAAAAAGAGAACTGTACCAAAGAAAAAAATATACAGAGCTAGTATATACATAATAAAACAAAGAAAACAGAGCTAATTAGGGAAAGGCAAACAAAAGAATAGAACAAATACAAATACAAGTACAGAAGATGCAGAGCTACATCCGAGCTGCCTTTGGTTTTATCTGAAGGCATTAGTCTCCAAAAGAACTGTACGCTTTCCTTTCGGCCCTATAGCTGACCACTTTAGCTCCTCTTTGAACTTCTTCCTGCAGTTGTATATGTTTGGTGGAACCCCTTTAAAAATGAAATCATTCCTTGTAGTCCAGACAGCCCAGCAAACCAAGATAATGATTTCCATAGCAAAGGGGACATTGAGTAGCTGTTTGAGGTGATCAACTTCTTCCTGGATGCCAAGCTGAATAGGAGTCCAACCGGGGCAAATGTAGGTCCAGCAGAGTTTGGCAAAGGGACATGTGAAGAACAGGTGGTCTCTGGTCTCAAAGTACTGTGAGTGACACATAGAACATGTATAGTCCTGTATGAAAAAAATTCTTTCTCTGCAAAATAGCACGAGTGTTAAGTCTATTATTTACGAGAAGCCAAAAAAATTTATGCTTGAGCTGGCAGCAAGTCTTCCAGAGCGACTTGATTGCCAGAAGAACCCCTTGGTGCATACTCAATCGTTGGTAGACCTTGGAAACTTCATAGTGAGTGGAGCCTGAGGGCAGTTGCCAGTGATCAAAATCGTCAGTGAGACCAAGGAGTTGAGGAATTCCTCAAGTTCATGGAGCTGAGCAAATGCTTCCTCAGATAGAGGTAAATGGAAATGAGAGTGTAAATCTTCCAAATTCCAGAGTGTCGACTGAGATATTCTGATGTTTGGAGAAAGAATGCAGATGTGGCCATGTGCTCATTTTAGGAGTATTGTCCCAGGTATCAGACCAGAAATTCAAAGAAGAACCATTTTGAATAATGCAAACAACATGTTGTTTGAAAGTAGGCATCAGCTTCAAACAGTCCCTCCACCAAAAGGAGCAAGTATGCAATGTGGTGCTGGGAAATCCTTGTGAATAATACGCTTCCCAAACTAATTTCACCCAATGGACATCTTTATGATTAAAGAATTTATACAGCATCTTTATGAGCAGGCAAGTATTTTGAGTAGACAGATTAATGGTACCAAGGCCTACTTCATTTTTAGGCCGACAAACCAGGTCCCAAGTTGCCAGAGGGGGATTCTTCTTCTCCAGGTCTTTACCTCTCCAAAATAAATGTCTTCTATATTTATCAATCTGCTAAATGATTCCTTTGTATAAAAGCAAGCAACTCATAATAAAGGTAGGGAGAGAAGAGAGCACTGCATTGACCATCAACAATCTCCCATCATAACTTAAGTACTGAGAACAAACCGCCAGCCTTTTCATAATTCTATCAATGATATATATAAGTGTTCCATCCTTGGCTTAGTATAACTGAGAGGTGTTCCAGGGTATGTAAAAGGAAAAGCTTCAATGACACAACCCAAGATTGAGGACAACTGCTGTATGTCTTGATCAGAAAGATTGATGGGCAGAATGCTAGATTTGTGATAATTAACTTTAAGACCAGATGCTTCGGAGATAAGATCCACAAGAGTTCTAAGTTGGGTGAGTTGTAGTGGACAAGCTTGCATAATGATCAATGTGTCATCAGCATACTGCAAAATTGGGAAGTCAGGGCAGGAGGTAAATTGAACTGGTGGGTGAATGAGCCCTTTCTGTCTAGCATCATTAAGAATTGTCTATAGAAAATCTGCTGCAATAACGAAGAGCTGGGGAGAGAGAGCGTCTCCCTGCCTGACACCCCTTTGGCACTTAAAATGTGATCCTGGCACTCCATTGACCGAAAAAGGCTTTCGCCCCGCTTTATAAATAAAGCAAACCGCCACAGAGCAAACAAACCCACACAAGTCCACACACACACCCAAGTCTCACGACAAAGAACATAGGTTCTGGCTGAGGCACAGCTCAACAAGCCCGAAGGAAAGAAAAAACAACATCATCATCATCACACAAGGCGCTTAATCATGCTCCGGCGAGGCGGCGGTGGCGGCGGCGACAAAGGACGGCCATCGATCGGATGTCGGCGATGAAGGTGGAGATGGCGTCACGGTCCGGGGGGCGGCTAAGCGGCCGCCAAAGCTGCAAGAAACCCGCGAATTTGTAGAGAGCGTCAGTAGCGCGACGAAGGGGAGCGTGCTGGATCACAAGCTTATTACGAACGGTCCACAGCGTCCAGGCGAGAACCCCAACCTCAAGCCACCTAATGTGGCGAGAGGACGCGGGGGACGACTGGATTTCAGCAAATAGGTCCGGGAAGTTGGTGTGGCACCAACGATCACGACCACCTCACGAAAGCAGCTCCAGAGAAATTGGGCGGAAACGCAGGAGAAGAAGATGTGGTTTGAGTCCTCAGGGACTCCACAGAGCGGGCAGATACCGGTGCCCGGGCCATTGCGCATGCAGACCTCCACTCCAGACGGGACCCGACCGTGAATCCACTGACACATGAAGATGCGAATCTTCAGTGGTACACGGACGGACCAAACCATCGATAAGGGGAGGGGGCGGAGGAAGGGGCAATGGCCGAGTAAAGCGACTTGGTGGAGAACAGGCCCGACGGCTCCAGCCGCCACCGGACACGGTTCGACCTGCCATCCACCAACGGCTCGTGCAACGCGACGCAATCAAGCAACTCACGCCAGGCAGCGGATTCCGCCGCCCAAAAGGGCGACGAAAGCAAGGCGCCTGTGTCAAGAAGAGCCCTATTGACCAAATCATGGGGTCGACGGAGATAGAGAAGAGGGCGGGAAGCGGGTCGCAAGGGAGTCTCCGCCCAACGATCAAACCGTAAGAGCTGCCGAGAGGCCGGACCCACCGAGATGGAGGTCCCAATGCGAAGCACCGGAGAAGCTGAACAATAGATCGCCGTAACTGGAGCCGCCTGATTTGGCAGAAGGCAAGTGGCTGGCCCGCAGGTATTTATTCCGGATAATGTCGAGCCAGAGGTCGCCATGACCTCGGGCGGCGCGCCAGAGCCAGCGGGAGATACGGGCTATATTCATCCTCTTGGAGCACATGATGCCCGGCCACCTTGCTCCCTGGCTTGCGATGTCGTGCCAACTGACCATGTGGTACTGCTTATCATGCTCGCCAGCCCAGAGAAGCGGGACTGGATCTTGGCGATCTCCTTGTGGAGAGACTCATGGAGGCTATAGAAGCTCATAAGGAACAGCAGTAGACTAGAGAGGGAAGAGTTGATGAGAATAGTCCGGGCCGCCTTAGATAGCCATCTCCCCTGCCAGGGCTCGCAACGGGACTGGAGCTTAGTAACTGCGGGCCTCAGGTCCGCGGCAGAGAGACGCGAGTCACTAATGGGGGTCCCCAGGTAGGAGGTGGGGAAAGAGCCCAGGCGGCAAAAGAAGGACTGAAGATGTGGCTGAGCTTGCTGCAAGATCAGGCACCACAGGCCTTAAAGCGCAATCTGCAGACCGACAGCAAGGCGAACAGGTGCCGAATCTGCACACTACACACTCTAAAAAATCGGTATCAACCTTTGAGATTTGAAAATCGTACTTGTAGTAGTATCTGCTATCAGCAGCAGGTATCACCAAAGATCCTAGAGAGCAAAATCAAGATTCTAAACCAGCGATATAACGCCAGTCCGTGCTATAGGAGAAGAAACACGAGCGCTAAAGTGAATAGGAAAGTCGGCAATCTCCTCCAAAGACTAAAGTCATATGTGATGGGCTACTTCTGCTTTATGTGTCTCTGCGTTCAGAAAACTGCACGATCAAAACCGAAACTTAAGCAATTTTCACGCGCGCATGGTCAGGTGCTCTATGCTTTCTCTTAGATTTAGTCGGCCTTGCGGTGGGCGTCGGCCCATGTAAGCTTCCGTGTGCTCGTGACTAACAACTGTTGCCTCGGCTCCTCAATACAACGCGTATGAAAATATTAAAAAATGTTAAACATGTATACAAATATTCCTGATGTATACAACAAATGTACACTGTGAATGAAAGAAAGTAGGCATTAAAAACATATATTGAAAAATGTAATCATGTGTTAAAATATGTTAGCCATGTTACTGATCTATACAAAAATCTATATGTACATGAAAAAATAGACATCAAAATATTAACTATGTATTTGAAAAAGTTAAACATGTATGAAAAATGTTCCTGATGTATACAAAATGTACAAGGTGTATGTAAAAAGTAGTCATTAAAACACACACACACACACACACACACACACACACAGATATATATATATATATATATATATATATATATATATATATTGGGAAAAATGTTAACCATTTATTAAAAAATCTAAATATCTATTTAAAAATCCCTCACTTATAAAAAATGTATATTATGCGTGGGAAAAGTAGACATGTGTTGGAAAAAAGGAAAAAAGGAAAAAACCATTGAAAACCGGAAAGAGAAAACGAAAACTGGAAAAATAACAAAGAAAACTAAATTGAAAATAAAAAAGGAAGACCAAAAAAAAGACTGAAAAAACAAAAAAAACCAAAAGGAAAAGAAAAAAATAAACACACTGAAACCCGCTCCAAGAAACCCCTATTTGGCCGGCCCATCTCGTGCTCGCCTACTGCGAGACGGAGTTGTGTTATGTCTCGCAGTAGGCGTGCATAGCTCTCACTGACTAGCAGACCTAGAACCCAACATTTGCCTTGGATTCGGCCTCAGGGGTTGGTTTTGCGATGTTAATTGTTGATGGTGAAGTTTTAAGAAATGATGGAAGGAACTGTTGTGACTATTTGCCGAGACCAAAGCGGCCTCTATCTTTGTCCATCTTCAGTTGCATTTAGTGGTATAATTGGTGTACCGACTCTAGAAGACATAACGTACCGGGAAGCCCAAGAGCCAAGACCTTGCCGATGATCAACTAGTCCGGCGGATCCTAATAGCTTACTGTGCCACGTTTGTAAAGGGTATCCTTGATAAAGTGGGTGGGCATCATGGAGCGATAGTCGATCAATGCTCGTGTAATTTCAAGGATTGCAACTTCACCTACGACAGTCGAGATGGCAATCATGAAGCCGAAGTTTAGCTAAATATTCTCAAGATTTATATTTTGGATGTCATGTCCTGCTTGCTGCACCATGATCCAGGAACATTTCCTCTGAACATCGTTGATCAATAAAATGAAGCTTAAGTTCTCTACAAAAACTACTGTTTGTAGGTAACCTTTCAATATTTCTGTGTTTTTTCAATTAAAAAATGTTCACAAATTTTACTAAAATGACTTAATTTTTTTTTAAATCCACGAGTTTTTTGAATGCTCATGAGTTTAAAATAAAAAATTCATGTATTTTAGAAAATGAAACCAGAGAAACAAAAACAAAAAAATGTTTGTGGATTCTAAAAATGTACATGATACTCTTTATAACCGATCATGTACTTTCATATATCCAATCATGTTCAGCACACATACATTTGCAGAAGAGAGCTACAAGCTTTGTGTGAGGCATCAAGCCATCAACAAGAGCATCACTTGTTATAGCACCTTACTAGCAACGATGATCACGACCGAATCTCCCCTTGCTCTAAATTACGGTCGCCGGCGTCAACCTTGCGGAAGAGTCCAATCTGCTGCAACAAGTTATTATTCAAACTTTTTGAAGTTGCAATTTTGTTTTCTTTTTTAGTTCAGAAGAACACATAATTCATCTTTGCGAAACTTCATACCTATGTAGAACACTTCATCATGTTAGCCACAAAAAAAATCAGAATTGTTTGATTTTTTATATTTGAAAAATTAAAATTCTATATACGATGTGCCTAGAACCATGTCCAAAAATTTATGTCCTTATATATGCTTTTCAATCATGTTTAATAATCAGTACTCGGAGTATGATACTGGAAATGGCTTCTGTTAATCTTTCTCGGAGATGGGGCCAACTTTATGATAAGCATTTATACATCACAAAACATGTGTAAAAAAATCACTATTTTTTCTGGCTATAATCGACCATCTATTTTCATATATCAATCATGTTGAGCACACATACATTTTGCAAAAGAGAGCTACGAGCTTTCTATAAGGCATAAGCCATCAACAACAACATCATTTGTTATAGCACCTTGCTAGCAACGGCGATCACAACCAAATCTCTTCTTCTAAATCTTCCTGGAAGCTTTGATGCTGCTGCTGATGCTGCTTTCGGTCATCGTCAACCTCGCGGAAGAGTCCAATCTGCCGCAACAAGTCAGTATTCGAAATTTTTGAAGTTACAATTTTGTTTTTTAGATCATAAGAACGCCAAACTCATCTTTGCGAAACTTGATACGTATGCAGAACACTCGATCATGTTCGCCACAATTTTTTTAGAATTTTTGTATTTTTATTTTAAAAATTAAAATGTTATATACGGTATGCCTAGAACCATGTCCAAAAAATTGATATACGCTTTTAGATCATGTTAAGTAACCAGTACTCGGAGTATGATATTGGAAATGGCCTCTGTTAATCTTTCTCGGAGATGGACCAACTTTTTTGATAAGCATTTACACACCGCAAAACATGTGTAAAAAAAGGTCACGAATTTTGCCGATTATAATCGGCCATGTACTTTCATGTATAAGATCATGTTGAGCACACATACATTTTGGAAAAGAGAACTACAAGCTTTCTATAAGGCATCAAGCCATGTGTAAAAATACTTATCTTTGTAGCCAACTTTTTATATATTTTTTCTTTGTTTTCTTAATTCAAAAAGTGTGAAATTTCCAAAACAATATTCACAAATTTTAAAAAAATTGCAATTTTGAATTTTTACACCAATTTTTAATAAAGTGACTTGATTTTTAAAAAGTATTCATCAGTTTTAAATTAAATATCCATGTATTTCTGAAAAAGAAACAGGGGAAACAAAACAAAAATGTTCATGAATTTAGAAATGTTTGTGGATTCTAAAACTGTACATGGTACTCTTTATGATCATGCACTTTCATATATCCAATCATGTTCAGCACACGTACAATTTACAGAAGAGAGCTACAAGCTTTCTGTGAGGCTCAAGCCGTCCGCAACAACATCACTTGTTATAGCACTTGCTAGCAACGACGATCACGACCGAATCTCGCCTTCCTCCAAGTCTTCTTCGAAGATTTGATGATGATGATGATGATGCTTCCGGCCGTCGTCAAACTTGAGGTAGAGTCCAATTTGCCGCAACAAGTTGTTGGGCTTCGCAGTGTTGTACTCATCAATGCCGAGCCTCTTCAGATCCTCTGGGTGTAGGGTATCGTCCGGCATTGCCATCTTCTCCATCTGGAGGAGCTCCTGACGGGCCTTCTCCCTCGCCCGGGACGTGGCCTCCTTTCGCTGCCTTTCTAGAGCACGGGCGAGCTGCTCGCATGTTGGAGGAGCTGGGCTGTCGACGATCTCGTCTGAATCTGAATCTGAGTCACTGCCGCTGCCAGAGTCCTCTGAACCCGAGTCGCTGCTGCCGGAATCAGTATCTGAATCGCTGTCGCCCGAATCAGTATCCGAACTGCTGCTGCTGGAGCTTGGGCTGCCACTGGCTGTTTCATCTTCGACGAGCAGCGGAGGTGCCGGCACGATCGGTAATGGGGAGACGCCACCGCAGATGTCAACATCTTCCTCCTCCTCCTCTTCGGCCATGGGCTTACGGTCGTCTTGATGCCGTTCTTGCAGCAGAGGTGCCGGCACGATCGGTAAGGGGGAGACGTCGCCACAGATGTCAACTTCTTCGTCCTCCTCCTCTTCGGCCATCACCTTAGGGCCGTCTTGCTGCCGTTCTTGCGGCGACGGATTCGTCCTCCTCTCACGATCACGAGCGAACTCGTCAACCTGCTCCTGTAACTCGATGACGGCGGCGTCGTCGAGCGCGTGGAGGTCGATCTCGATTTCGCCGGGGCGGGTGGCGCAGCTGTGCTCCTTCAAGAGCTGGACGATGTGATCGGGGATTTCCGCAACGAACAGCTCCAGGTCTTCCGCGAGCATCTCCCTCTCAGAGGCCGTCATCTTCTTCTTCGTAGGCGGCTTCTTGCGATTGATCACAGGAACTGGAGGGGACGCCTTCCTCTTCTTGGCCGGCGGCTCCTCGGCCAAGAAACCTCGACGACTCTCCTTGAAGCGGGGAGTCAACGGGGACGAGGCGGGAACTAGCACGGCGGCCGCCTTGTGGAGGAGGCCACGGACGGCGACGAGCTCAGATTGGAACCGCTGCCGAAGGATCTCCATCTCCCTCGCGCGCTTGGGGCCGGAGGTGATGCCGGTCTTGGCGTCAAACGGCTGGCCTGTCACGAAGCCGTGTTTCCTCGTGAGCTCCCCGCCGTAGGGGTAGGCAATCTCCATGGCTTCCGTGCGGGGGGGTAAGAGGGCCGGAAGAGGCGAGAAGATGCGGCCGGTGAAGGAGACGATGGGGAAGATTGGAAGTGCGAGAAGAGAAGATTGGTGAGAGCGAGGTTCAGGGCAAAGGCAGCAGGTTTGCTGCCTTATATCGATGAGCTCAGGTGTGATGCCGATTCCAAACCGTGGATGCGTATGTGATATTGTGATCCGTCAGGAAATCGGATTTGCTTGCGTGCACTTCAAGCTTAGTGCCAAAGCTTAATTGAGCGTGAATTGGGAGTTTGAGACCATCTCGGAAGCCCTCTCTGAAGACTTTACCTGAAGATTTTGCTATTCCGCTGCTCTATGTCATTTTCTGGTTTATCTTCTGTCTAGCTATACGTAAGTGTACTTGCATGTTTGTTCGTATAGTCTACTTGTATTGCTATTTAGTTTGCATCTAATCTTTTTCTTCTGATGACTTTGGCACAACATTGATCGCACGCTTAGTATAGGTGTATACCGTTAGTTTAACTTCCATCCTCACGCTATGGGAGGAGAACAAATTACAGTACAACAAGAAAAATCGATCATTTATTTTAGTAGGTGAACAAATATATAATTGTTCCAAGACATATGTAACAGCAGTGATGTACAGGCAATCTTTGGAGCAACTAGGGAATAGCAAATCAAATGTTCTTCCAAAAGCCAGTGGAGATGATGAATGTGCCAAGACTTACTTTTCAACTATTGAGCATATTTTTGTTGTGAGGTCTTCATTGAAGTCATCATCACTTATTTCTTCTGTTCTGCTCTAACTGCTGATTCTTCGAAGTAGTAGCTCTTTCGAAGAACTTGATAAAAAAAACTCTCGTTACCCACCGCCTTGTGGTTGATAAACGCGCTTTCAATGTGTCACCATGCTTTTAGGAATAGCAAATTATTGAGGATAACGCTAAAAGATAACTCAATGTACACAGATTTTTATTGTCTCCACTGATTGGCGCCACTCGCCTACCATTTCTCCGTCGTCGGCCCGGTGGCCACGCGAGATCTTCTCCTCAAAAATCATTCTCGTTTCCAGGGCTCACGCTTCAGCCACAACACACTACAAAAAAAAATGCTTCTTTGTCGTGTGCCGAAGTGTTTGCGGAGTGTTTTTTTTGGGGGTACTCAACAAACATTACCTTTGTCGAGTGTTTACAAAAATACACTCGGCAATGCCTAGTGTTACACTCGGCAACAGAAAAACACTTGGCAACAGGCGCATGTTTGTTAAATGTCCAAAAATATACAGTCGCATGTCTATCTATAGCTTTCTACTAGCTTGGCAAGTACTACCTAACCTTCTATAAGACGTTTTTAATAGTCAAAAAATGTTTTATGTTAAGTTATAGAGGGAGTAGTTTTCTTCCATCGGTGACATCGTATCTATTTGAAATGGCAACTATTTGTACATCTTTTGTCATTTGTTAGGAAGCGTTTTTTCTTAAATCTGCCTTGTAATCATTTGCATACATTTTCAAAATTTGCCATGAGTAGATATTACGCTCCCTCTAAACTTGTCATGTGATGATTCAAAAAAAAATAACGACTTGCCATGGTCTGTTTTACAGATCTGTCATGTGACCATTACATGCCATGAATTAGAAAGCAAAAAAAAATTAGAAAGAAATTTCCCATGATTTTTACAAAAAAATATTCTAATAAATCACCACGGATAAAACAAGGGTTTTTATCATTATGTCATTAGTTGTATCGCGCTACTCACTTTTGCCATCGAAAATTACAAGTGCTAAAAAATTCCATCATTTTGTGAGATGTTTGCTAAAAATGCCATTAGATATCTAAAAAATGACATCGTTTCAATAGATGTTTCCTCAAAACTGCCATTAGACACCATTATTTTCAGGTCAAACCCGTTGACCATGTTATGTGACCAAAGTACCCCTGAACCCACATGTCAGCTTTTTCTATCTCATAATGACAAGTGTGAGCCCCATTTGTCTGGAGTAAGCAAGCAAATAATTCTAGAGAAAAATAAGAACGTTGTTGGGATCAAGTGGGACCCACACTTTATTATAGTGAGATAAAGGGAAAGCTGACATGTTGTTCCATGGGTATTTAGGTCATTATAACATGGTAAACATACTTTGAGCTGACAGTCATGGTGTCTAGTGGCATTTTTGAGCAAGTGCCTAACGGACCGATGACATTTTTGAGCAGTTGAAATTCCAAGTGGCAAAAGTGAATAGTGGGACACAAGTAGCAGCATAATTGATAAAAACCTAACAAACAAAACTTTTAACATTTTTGCCATGCATTTTTATATAATTTTTCTCACCTTGTTGTATATAGAGCATTGGTTATCTATTATTAAAAGCATGACATTTTTTTCAATACCGAAATCATGGTAATTTTATATTTAATGCATGTTTTTTTGGATCATGACAATTCTAGGTGTGATTTTTATTTTATGATAAATATAGAGAATGGCAATTTTATTATTAAGAGCATGTCAATTTCATTTGTAATGTCATGGCAATTTATATTATTTTGATCATGGTAATTTTCTTTGTTTTTAGCATTTCAATTTTGCATCATTCTCATCAAAGACTAAAAAACTTTGTTGTCATGGCAACTTAAATTATACAACCACATCAACTTAAAATACGGCTGTGTTATGTTCTTTTAGTTTATGATGGCAATCTTGTATGCCCTTTTTAAATTAATATGCAAATTTTCCATGTATGATTTTACTTTTCTGTAGTGGGGCATGTCAATGTTATGTTAGTTAATTCTTTTTTGCTACGACATTTTTTTGCCATGTAGGTATTTTTTTTGTAGTTGAGCATGGCAATTTCCTATAAGTATTTTGCATTTTTGTAGTTGAGCATGACAATTTTTCTTCGATACTTTTTTCCTCTTTGCAGCCGTCCATGGCAATTTTTTGTACATAATTTATTGGGTGCAAAACATTAGGCAAATGGGCTGCGTCTGGCCATTCTGGTCCGGCCTGACTCGTTCCGCACCCGATGGGCCCGTAGAATTAGCGAGCAGCAAAATTCGTTCGCTTCGGACTTGTTTCTAGCGTGAACCTTATTAGTCACGCTGATAGTGAGCGACTAATTGGTCGCGCTGGCGCCAACCCTGGCAGTGATAGCAGGGGCCATGGTCCCGTAACATAATGAATCTGCTATCAAATTATTAATACTTTTATACTGATAAATATCTACTGCACTAAAAGGTGTAATATTTCTTTTAAGGTTTGTCCCTCCTCAACCTATTTTAATAGCACTTGCCCCCACCCTCATCCCAATCCAAATTTTCTGTCTCTGCCATTGGTTCCTTGGACGGTCGAATGTTATTAGGGTGATTTATTTTCCTTCTGGGATATACTTATATTATGAAAATATATCTTTTAGGTTCAGATTGGTAAAAAAACCCAAAACCAATAGTACAGTTATTCTTTGTGCAATGATGAAAACTAGTGCCAAAAACACTCTTATATTATGGGATAGATGGAGTGTTTATTTATGACAATTGGCCTAGAAACCAGATTTAAGGAGACGTGAATTTTGCGGAACCAAAGATCCCAAAAAATTGGCCTAGAAACCAGATTTAAGGAGAAGTGAATTTTGCGGAACCAGATTTAACACAGTATAGACGCAAGCACTCATAACCCCGATAAAACGTGCACACACGCATCCTACCCTTACTAGCAGAATGCCCGTGTGTTGCTGCGAGCTATCCGCCATGTTATCCTCAACATCCGGGTCCAACATCAAAACCCCATCCTACGATGCATCTTCCCTTTTTCTGTCGGAACCTCCCCTTCCCGCTCGGTGTCCCGTTGTAGTGGGACATTTCTCGCTGGAGCCACTTCCTTTAAAATCAGATGATGTCCACCTCATTATCGTCGTGCATTGCAACACAGATGAAACTTTTCATGTTTATAATATAATAGAGTGGGTTAACCTAATCCATACTATTGACACAAAACAACAAGTAATTATAGAAATCATTCTCAAAGGTCCATTCAACTTTGCAAATGCACACTAACGTCGGGGCGAGTGGAAATGCGAACATATCCCTAGTCATCAATATGCTCCACCTCCAGCCCGTGTACCATTCATTGCTACAAGGGATAATTACCGTTCTTCTCTTTCTCGTCCTTCCCTGCATCTTCTAATTCTAGCCTCTCCGTCAACCAGCAGCACGTCAACATTAGTATGCTCGTCATCAACGCCTCATCTTCTTCTTTCTCATTCCTTGCTAGCTTTAGTTCTCAGTCCTAACTATTTTCTCGAATGTTATTTCTTTCTTTTTTGTTTTATTTCTTGGAACATTCTTTCTTTCTCCAACACCGTAGACCACTTGGTGGCTTTAGTTCTTTTCTACAATAGCATGAACCACCTGACTGATGTTGTGTCATGTTGTCCTCACCCGCGAACGTTTCGACAACAGTCGGCATGTGTACATCCTATAGAGCATAGTCGCCATCCATCACTGAAAGAACATGCGGTGCCCCCATGTTTGGTTTTGGTAATTGATGACAATCTCTATGGACTAATGGTTGCCTTGAGTTATATTTGAAGGTTTTTTCCATAGGCTTTTCTTGGAGTACATGTGTTGGTTTCAAGGAGAGTATGTGTCGACCAAGGCGCTATTCAAGGAATTACCTAAAAGATTGGTCTTGTGAGAGGTTGATCAAGACTAAGTCAAAGAGTGAATCAAGTTGATCAACACACAAAGCGTAGAAGATGTACCGAGAGGGATCAAGTGATCCCATGGTATGGTAAGCATTGTCAATTACGCTTTGTGTACTAACCCATGGTCTTCGTGAGAGTCCTTTGTGGGGTTAGGATGCGGTGTGCAAGTTCAAGTGATGCATCACGAAGAGATCAAGTGCTTGAAGCTTGCCGTCCATTGTGTTGACAATGGACTTGTGGAGATGAGCCTAAGAGTGGCTCAACCATAGTGGACTATGGGGGAGCAATCATCTAGTCTTCATCGAGCCAACGCAATCAAGAAAAGTGGTCGAACTTGAGGGAGTCAAGATCGTCATCATCTAGCTCAAGTGGACCATGTGCAAGGCAAAGGTTTTCCCTTGATAGGTTTTCTATTTTACCGGTCTCATGGTGGTAGTTGGGAGACCGGGATATAGGATCGTTTGCCATACTATCAAGGGGGCTCTCAAGTTAGTAGCTTGATCATATCGTTAGTAGAGAGCTCAAACCATTGCATCCTTGCATCATGTTTCTTGGTTCTTGTTTGGTTATTTGGTTATCTTTGTGAGTCTTAGAGCTTATGGTCATCTTGATGACAAGCTTGAGTTCATCGAAAACGGAGTTCGCATGCGTCTTCTATGATGTTTTCGGTGTTGGAGGTTTTACTGATCTTATCCGAGGAAGAGTTCTCATCATTTTCTTATGGGACTTTTATCATTTGCTTCTTATTGATATTTCTATCAAGATTGTGTTAGCCCATATCGTTAGCTTTCCAACAAACTTGGTTTCGTTGAATTCGGAGTCCGTTTGCAGAAGTTGTGGCTGTTTTGGTAAAGGCTGCAGCGGTACTACCGCGGCTAGGCACGGAAGTATTTTTTTAGTACCGCTCGCAAGCAGTCACTACAAAAAAAAGACACATCCGTGACATTTTGGGCCGAACAAAAATCTTTTATGTCATACTCATGACACTTCTATGACGATAATTGTGACAAAACCCGGTAGCATCATAGATGTGGTGGGGTCCTACTTCTATGACAAAAAATCATGACAGAAAATGGGCTTTTCGTCCTGGGCGGGCCGGAGACGCAGCTGCATGACATTCTTTGGGCTGTCCATGACGGAAAAAACCGTGGTAGAAGCGAGGGCGCGAAAAATATCGGGGAGTCCCCGGTTACGGTGGGTGGTCGGGGCGGCGATGCGCTGCTTTCTCGTGACGTGACGCTGCGTGTGTGCGAGGCGTTGGGCTCTAAATGAACCCGAGCGAGGCATTGGGCTCTAACTGAACCTGAGCGATTGCATTGCAGGCTACGCGTTATTGAACCCGAGCGATCGATTAATGGTTGTTAACTGAATCCGATCGAGCGATTCCTTCACTACTGCTGCTAACTGAAGCCGGTCGATGCTGCCTCTGGATGAACAATGAGCGTTGCTGGGGGGTTTGGATGAACAGTTCCCAGTGGGGGTGGATGAACAGGACCCCGTGGTGTTGCCTCTGGATGAACAGTACCCCGATCGATCGAGCCGGTTGGGGCTGGATGAACAGGACCCCGTGGAGGGCTGGATGAACAGGACCACCCCGTGGACGGCATGATGAACAGTAGACGGTGGAGGGCAGGATGAACAGTAGCCCGTGGAGGGGTGGTTGAAAAGGAGCCCGTGGAGAGGGTTGGTTGAACAGTAGCGTTGGAGTAGCGCGCGGTGGAGGCTGGATGAACAGGAGCCCGTGGATGAACAGTCGCAGGTGGAGGCTGGAGGAGGTCGATGGTGGATGAACAAGAGTTCGTGGAGGCCGGAGGGGTCGACGGTGGAGATGAACAAGAACCCGTGGAGTCCTGCTTTTGCGGCACGCTACACCCCTCCCGATGAACAAGACCCCTGCTTCGACCAGAAGCGCCCAACACAAGTCTGTTTCCTTCGTTTTGAGGTACGCCACACCCCTCCCGATCAACAGGACCACCGTTTCGACCGTAGGAGGTCCGTTTCCTCCGTTTTGCGGTACACCAGACCCCTCCCAATGAATAGGATCCCGTTTCGAACGTGGCCGGTCGAACACAAGGCCGTTTCCTCCGTTCTGCGGCACGCCAGGCCTCCTTTCCATCGGTTGTTCCGTCCAAGCCATCCCGATGAACACGACGACGCATTCCGTTCCGACCCAGCCGGTTGGCTCCCAATGAACACGATGACGACGCTGTTTCTACGTTCCGACCCAACCATGTACACGAGCCATGGCCGTACGTATGCGCGAGTAGGCGTTCGAGACCCTGCCCGTATGTATGTACGCGGGTCAGATTTTCTTTCGCACACCGGCCGCCAGACGACGCAGTACATGCTACGCGGCGCGCTTCTACTACGACACGCGCCCGCCTCTACATCGACCAAGATGTACGCATACGTCAGCGACCAGAATGACAACGCTAGTACACTTCGACCAGGTGGGTCCCGACTGTCAGACACTTCCTTGCATGCGAAGATGTAGCTGGTGGGTCCCAGTAGTCAGGGGGGCGAATCGTGTTTTTTTGCCCGGACGCACTTCCTTGCGTGCGAAGATGTCGCTGGTGGGTCCCAGCAGTCAGGGGGAAACGTTTTTTTCATGAAATACGGTGGCCGTCCTGTGGGTCCCCGCTGTCAGGTGGAGGAATAATTAGTTTGCGCGTAATAAGGAGGCACTTCCTTGCTGCGGCCGTGGACCCAGCTGTCAGCCTCTGCACGTACAATCCACGTCCGATGAAAGCCGTTCCTTGACCATGTTGACCATGCTGCGCCGAGAGCACCAGGGTGGTGGACGACGGCGAGGCCTAGGAAGGGGACAACGCGGAGTCGGGGAAGACGCGGCAGTGGTTGCCCATGCGTAGAGGAGTACGAGGGTTCACTGGTTCGCTGCGGTGTGAGGCTGCCGTCGCCGCAGAATAACAGGGGGTGTGGGTGAGTAGAGGGATGTCCTGGCCAGCGGTGGAAGTAGTAGGGGCGGTGAGGCCTCCGTCGTATCGCAGCCGGCCACGGGAAGCAGGAGCACGAGGCACGAGTGGCGCTGGTTTGGGCGGCTAGAGCAAGAAGACCAGAGGTTGAAGAAGCACTACGGCCGTTGGATGGACATCATACAGTCACTGGAGCTAGAATCGTGCATATTGACTAAGTTAACAAAGCCCTCCGTCCCCGTCAACTTAGTTGGCCCACAAGTCAGCCTCCCACTATTGTGGGTCCCAGCTAGCAGGGGGTATTCATTTTTTGGTGTGTAATAAGAAGGCACTTCCTTGCGTGCGAAGATATAGTCAGTGGGTCCGACACATCGTGGTGGGAACGTTTTTGTGAAATCTGAGAGGCCCTTCCGTGGTCCAAATTGTCGGTGGAGGAATCATTATTTTGCGCGTAATAAGGAGGCATTTCCTTGCGTGCGGCCGTGGACCCAGCTGTCAGCCTCTATATGCACAGTCTACTTTCGATGGTGTCATTCGTTGACCACGTTGACCAAGCCGCGCCGAGCGCATCCAAAGTGGTGGACGACGGCGAGGCCCCGAACAGCAACGAGCCGGAGATGGGAAGACGCGGGAGTAGAGTCGCAGACGGAGAGGTGTATGAGGTTAGCGGTTGCAGTGCGGTGTGTGGTTCGGCGATCGGTGGGAGAAGAACAGGAGGTGTGGAGGGTGGAGGGATGGCCTGCCAACGGTGGAGAAGCGCTTCACAAATGCGTTGCAGCAAGGAAATGCTAGCAGCAGGAGGCGGGAGCAGGTGGTCCCGGTGGCGCTGGAGGAAGAAGACGAGAGATTGAAGATGGATGCCGGTCGTTGGATATAAATCCAATGGCTAACGGTGTCAGAATCATTTGTTGACTAAGTTGACAACGACTTGCATTGGCTTCGACCTATTGGCCCACATTTCAGCCTCTAAAAATGTGGCACGTATTCAACCCATTTTTCAGAATTTACAGTCTTTTTTTGCAGGGTAGAATTTACAGTCCATTTGATCTTTTTTTTAACTACAGTCCATTAGTTGGGCTGGGTGAACAAATAATGTAGCGTCCATGCGGCCCATTTATGTTTTTTCTAAAAAATTACAGGCCATTTGCACTTTCTCGAAATACATGATTTTGTTGTGCTTATTCTAATTATAATGTTGGGGTGGGCGCAGCAATGTTATTAAAAAATAAACAGGGGTTGAGCATTTTGTTATATATATATATATATATATATATATATATAATAAGTGATTTGTTATTACATTGGTCCTTAAATCTTACCAAGCTTTTGTACACAATCACCAGGATTTTCGTTGCCAAAAAAATCCAGGATTTTATTGTTTTCTTACATATGTAAGTATCTGTTAAATATATGATGACAATAACAATAATGTATAATAATATATAAAATAATTTAAATATATATAATATAGTTCGAAGGGAAACATAAGTTGGACCAGGCGTTCCTATTCTTATATAGAAAAATAAAACAGACCTCTGCGTTTTTTCAAAAAAAATACATAAATTGGGCTGCCGATGTTTCAGGAAAAATAAAACCTCGGATGGAAGGTCCATAGGCTGGTCGATACATGAGGCCCTCAAGAAAATACAAATAGGCCTATGGACCTCCCATCCGAGGTCGTGGGTTGCGCATGTTAAAAAAGACAGACGGGGCAGCCCAAAACCCAGCTGATACTTGCTGCCCCAGTGATAATAAATGATTCCTACCAGCTCCCCGGCTTCGTTGTGAATTTATCTTCTATCGTAACTACGTTGAAGCACCTAAAAAAATGTAACTATGTTGACAAATCCGTGGGGCCCAACGTCAGTATAGCATTAGGAGGAAGTATTTTTTCGATGAGGCACTTGCTTTATGCATTTACCATAGACTGGTGGGTCCCGACTGTCCGCCTCTCCACGCACAGTCCTCTTCGATTCCTCTCGCTTGTTCAACATGTTCACAACGGCAGACAGCGCCCCTCGCTTTTCTGTTTTTCGTGACACTCGACATTGTGTGGGCATCTTGAAAATAGCATATCTTTTTGACTGTGCATCATATGAAGATGTGATATGCATGAATGTTGATCAGCATGATGTTAACTGGCTGGTAGTTCCAGTTTTGACCATGAATAAAACTTCCAGCATGATGTTAACATTATTTGAAAAGGCCGTGTTAATATAAATGCTCTATCTTTGAAAGTTGCGGTTTCTTATCTGAAACTGAACTTGGAGTTTCTTATCTGAAACTGAAACTTGCAGTTTCTTCTCTGAGAATCACATTGTCTGCACTTTTATACTCCTATGAAACTACATTTTTTAAGTGCTAAAATAGATCTCTAGAATTCATAAAATACTTCATATGCTCAATACTGCAAATCTGAAATTCAAAAGACATTCATATCTGAAAGTACTCTCAAAATACACAACACAAAACACAATTCACAACCTGCAAATACTAACAACCCTAAGCTCCTCCTGACAATTCACAACCTGCCCGACTATTGGTCTGGGGACAATCCCTCCTATTCCTCAAAGGGCGCATAGCCGCCCCGTGAGACGATGTGAATGGCGAGGGAGAGGATGGCGGGGAAGCATCGTCGGGCCAACTGTTTTTCTCCTCTTGCAGTTGGGTTCGGTCGACGAAGACTCCACCGGCTCGCTCTGGCACGACACCCTCACAAATGGCACCCTATAGATGCTCGATCCTTCAATCTCTGGTGGATGCTCCATCTGGGATCGATACTCCCACCACCGCTCCCTCACGATCGGGTTCGGTGAATCTGTTTGCTCCATGGCCCAGAGGAGCAGCTCTATGTACTCCCGTGCGACTCCCTCCGGGAGTATCGCCGCCTTTTCACTCTGTTGCAGATATTTGGCCATGGATGTCGTTGTCGCCGCTAGTTGGTCCTTGTTGTCAAACCAAGACTGTATCTCCAACATCCTAGCTAGCTTCACAGGGTCTCCATATGCAATCCTCACGTATCGGTTGTACTCCTCCATCGATCTACTTCTCCACAGCACCTTCACTCGCCGGAGGTGGATTTTTAATGGAAGAGGAGAGGAGCAATGCTGGTTTTGGTTTAGAACGGAGAGGAGCGACGCTGGTTTTGGATTGGAACAGGAGAGGAGGGGCGGTGATTTTGAAATGGAAGAGGAGAGGAGTGGCGCTGGATTTAGATTGGAACAGGAGAGGAACGGCGATGGTTTAAGAGGAGAAGAGCGGAAGAGCGGCACTGGTCTTGGAAGTGTTTTTTTTTGTTTTGCGTATTTTGGGTCAAAGTTTGACCACGTACTGTATTTGACAAGCAAAATGTGAATGCATGTCACCAAAAATTGTATTGTTTGGTTCGTATCTGAATGTACTTTCAAATTATATTATTTTTGCAACGTAAAACATATATTTTATTTGCGAAAATCATGGTCAATTATGACCCAGAATAAAAGGGAGACTAGTTAATGTGGGGTCACTTTCTTAATTGAAGGGTAAATTGATTTTGATTTTGATCCGATCCACGTGCGGCCCTCTCGTCCAATCCTAAATCGCTGCCAAGACGCTCCTCTCCCTCTTCTCCATTTCAAAACCACCTCCTCTCCTCTCCATCATCTCCATTCCAAAACCACTGTCTCGCATCTCCCTCTTCTCCATTGCAAAACCACCTCCTCTCTCCTCGGACGAGGATCCCCTGACGTAGCCCATCCTGCCATTGAGACACTGACACATGGGTCCCACCAAGCGCAGGGCCCACCTGTCAGCGACCGAAAGGCAGGGGAACCTCTCCTCTCCAGTCTCGCCTCTCCCTCTTCTCCATTTCAAAACCACCCCCTCTCCTCTCCATCATCTCCATTCCAAAACCACAGTCTCGCCTCTCCCTCTTCTCTATTGCAAGACCACCATCTCTTCTCCCATCTTCCAAAGCTAGCACCGGACCACTCAGAAGGACATCTATGGAGGGGATGCAAGAAGAATCAGCAGATCGCCGGCCACTGTGCAAAGTTAGCCAGGTTGAAGGAGATCCTTACTTGGTTTGACAATGAGTGGGAGATTTCGAGGACGGTGAGGGCCATGTGGCAATGTATGCGAAAGAGCGAGACAACGGCGATGAGGGCAGCGATGTACTCCTTGGCGGTAGTCACGCCGCAGTCCTTCGAGTTCATCGAGTATCTCCTCTGGGCGATGGAGCAGACAGATTCGCCCGAGGAGAAAGTCAGGCGGAGGTGGTGGGCATACAGGTCGAAGATCGAGCACCCAGAGGATAACGAATCGATCGAGTACGGTGTGCCGTTCGTGAGGGTGCAGAGCCAGCCGGAGCTACAGGAGTATTCGTTCTCCCACCGCAAGAGGAGGCTGGATGGCGCGACGTCGCTTCCCCGCCGTTCTCCATGGTTCCCTCGACGCTCGCCTCGTTGCAACGACGTCGGTAGGGTTTAAGGTAAGCTTCGCACTAACCTAATCTTCCATCTGCTCATGCTTACAATCAGTGTGACAACTAATAAAAATCATGCTTACAATCAGTCTCCGAGTACTACACCAATCACCCTAAAATAGCTCTGGACCTTTGGGTCAAGGTTGTGACACTGCGTACAAATAAAGAAAAATATATTGGTGCTTCTTTCAGAAAAGAGTACACCCCTAGAAAACTGCCAATATAAGCTACTAGTATTTTTTTAAGACTAAGCTACTAGTATTTGGTTAGAGGATTTGCTGTCAAGAAAGATCCGTCCATAGTGAGCACCACACATCCCACTGATGGTGGTGGATGCCAATGCTTGATGGAGCAGGGTTGGTCTCGGTAATTTTTACTTGGTACCTCGCACTCTGCATATATGCCGGTTCCATCCGTACATTTCTGCAGTTCCACCAAAATGCAGCTGAATAACCCTGTTTGCACAGATAATGAGAAGGCGTGATTACATTATAGTGGCACCAGTTGATGAAACATACACTAATAAAGAGAAGAAAATATTACTCCCTCCGTTCCAAAATAGATGACCCAACTTTGTACTAACTTTAGTACAAAGTTGGGTCATCTATTTTGAAATGGAAGGAGTACATCATACTGGAAATCGACCCAAGTCTCCCCGATACACCTTCTGCTAGTGATGAACATCAGCGTACAGCGGTAGTACAAGGAGGGGCCTTGAGACATTCAAATCTCTATTTTTGTGCAGATCAACTAAAATTAAGCATCCCGATCAAGTAAACGCTTAAACATTAACAATGGGACTAGTTGATGAAACAT
Organism: Aegilops bicornis; assembly: GCA_021605145.1. Classification (NCBI taxonomy): domain Eukaryota; kingdom Viridiplantae; phylum Streptophyta; class Magnoliopsida; order Poales; family Poaceae; genus Aegilops; species Aegilops bicornis. Next base: position 428,162,001 of record CM038673.1, read on the forward strand.
ACATTAACAAAGAGAAGCACTTTCTTTATCTACATTGGAAATGAAATGATAGAGAGGACACTCGCTCTATTTTAATTGTACTATTACTTCATTTTATCAGTGACACTAGGGTCGAGCAGGTGTGGCAAACGAGGTGCACCGTCGTCGTAAGGATGAAGGCTGGGGTGCTTAGATCGGGATGTCAAGTCGGCTCTTTCGGTCCTATCTTCCCCCTGATGTTTCTGTGGTAGCATTTGGGTTGTAATCCAAACTTGGTTGAGCTGGTGCTGCGTCCCCCTACCTGCCTAGCTTATGTGGCGAACTTGTCTCCTGCTAGTACTCAGTCCGTTCTAGTAGTAGTCGTATAACTGCCCATTTACACTGAGATGTTGTCGGATAATGGTTCTCTATGGTTGGGTTTCTTTAATGAAATCGGAGGGAACCCCCTCTTTCGATATATAAAAAAAATAGTGGCACTAGTGGTACCAAAACATTGCCTCAAATTAATAGTGCCACTAGATTAAGGTGCAAAATAATAACATTACTACTTTATCATGGCAGTGCCGAAACAGTAGCACAAGAGCAGGATCAACATGCAAGATCTTTGGCCAACGGTCAGACCAAAAAGGAACATACCTCGTGATGGGAACCATATCTGAAGTCAACGCCATCGTAGAAGGGATGACAACAGTCACCAACATGGATGATTCAATTCATGGGACCTTTTGGTGCAGTTCACCTAAAATGAAGCAATGTCCCATGAGCTAGCATCTTCTTCTTCTTTTTTTTAAGAAAAGGGCTCCAGCCCCGGTTCCATTTCCATCAGAAAACGAAACCCACAGAGCTTCTTCTTCATTAGTTGCAATAAAATTGAGCAACATCAAGGTTGGTCGTGAAGCTCCTGGAGAGTAGGCGGACCAGGACAGTTGCATCTCTAAGGAAAAGAAGCAACTTATCTTAATGGGAAATTTAGCAGGACATGAAAAAAAGTGCCATTGATTCATATTACTGGAGGCATTACATTGAAAACAACATTGGTTTAACGTGTCCTTACTTTTAACAGTGCGACTGCTACATTTTACCAGTGGCATTACATAAGAGCTGCCTGGGCAACTAACATCAAGAGGATATCCGGGTTGGTCCCATTTTTGTTCGGTATATAGCCACCTTATCTTTGTGTGAGGCTAGCAAATCTAGTGCTGGACTTACTCATTGACTTGTCCCCGATCCCCCACTTTCTTTCCTTTTTCAACCAATAGATCGGGTTTATATTGAGTTTGTATTATGCTCCCTTTATTTCCCTATTAGACCTAGAGACCAGTTGGATAGCCGCCTGCTACTTTTCGCCCCATTATTTCCTCTTTTGACCAAGTCCTAGATTCAGGTAACAAATCTTCCCCCACCCCCCCCCCCATTATTCCTTGTTTTTACCAAGTAGTAATAGATTCGAGTGCATGAACTAGTTTTACCTCTTAACAAGAAAAATTAGGTGGTTTTGAACAGCCGATCGATCCTATCTACAAGGGGGCTTGGGAAATAGTAAAAGATACAAATGCAGTGATGTTAGGAGCTCGAGGAGTAGGGAAAGGCCGGCTTCGAAGAAAGTTATACCTGAGGGCCACCGGGATGTCTCTAGGTGGGCGGCGGGAGGCCGGATTTGCCCACACTACGACAGCGAGGAATAAGGGGTGGGAGGCCCTCCCTCGCCAGCGATGGTTGGGAGAGAACGGCAAGGCACGCTGATCGGGACGCGCCAGCAGTGGGTAAGAGCCGTCGCCGAGGACGACTACGTGAACGTTGCACCTTCTCGCCTTCCCCGGCGGATAGGATCCAGCTGGATCTATTACCAGCGGTGAGTAGAGAGAGAGTGTGGGCACCGCTGTCGTGAGTAGAGAGAGAGAGTGACCAGAGGACGAGACAGTGTGAAGAGAGCAACACTAGCAAGCAAGCACGGAGGCTCCTGCCTATATAGTGGAGTACTAGTTTTCTTTTGTCTACCAGCCGGAGCCGGCTTGACCTCGCAATGACTGTCGAGAAGTCTTCATGCACGTGCCCCGGTGGCGCAGTTGTCGTCATTTTGATACGAAGCATCGGATTATAACATATAACACGAAAAAATGCCACATGACAAGAAATCATAACCTCACTGCCCAAAGGAGACAAGATGAATCCCGACGGACAAACTAGACGAGGATCAAAGCTCAAATTAAAGATAAACTCGTAGAAAAGGGGTCCATCAATAGATGTCCTAATTAACATAGCCGGCTTGACCTAGATGGCAGCCGAGTAGTCTTGGTGCATGTGCCCCCAATGACTAGCCCAACTCAGTTGTCGCTGTTTAACCCTCGCAGTGATCCGAAGCACATGAAACCTAATTTTGCGAGATGACAGGAAACCTTTTTTTAGATTTCTCACCAGAACTACAGCCCTGTACAACACAGCCTGCACGATATGTAGATTTATAGCCAATCCAGGCATGTCTGCTGGAGTCTGGTCACATGCATGGACGAACTAATCTTCCGTGTCTTGCAGGGATCGTCTAGGTACCAACGTATGTACTCCTACAACACTTCTCTAGTAGTACTATCGCTCGTCTCTCTCTTCTATTAACTCACCCGACTTGCGGGGCCAGGGAGTGTGCCTATGGTCAATTCTCAATTGCGGTCACACATGTGTGTGCAAACGCAATATGACGCGCATTCCATTCGGAGAGCGGCGTGCCAGACCGACCGACCGTCTGGGGTGCGACCCGAATGCGACGGGCATGCTGTATACTCCGTACATGTGTACCACCGTTTTCTTGAGGCTTTGCTCCATGGCGCAATCCATGGATACAAAATTAGTATACTGTACTATTTAAAAGTCGAGGGCGGGGCTTTTCCCGCGCGTTAGGCGGGGCAGTTCCGCCAAGTCGGTTCGACAGAGACGCGAGAAGATGAGGGAGTAGGCTGCTGCAAACGTAGGGCTGTGTGATTTAACAAATGAAGTTACACGGATAGGTGGGGCCCGGTGATTTGACTTGCCATTATCATTTTAACTACAGCGCTACGACTGGCGTGAGTCTCCTGATTCCTGACCACCTCCATATAGGTGCCTCTCCTGATGCTCCACCATTTAGAGGCTAGCTCTTTCTTGAGAGCCCACTCCTCCACTTTTTCCTTGCCTCTTTCCCCCACATATGCAAAAATGCCATGTAAAGCGGGCTTATAGCCCACTATTGTACTTGATCCTACAGGTGCTAAGCCTGCCACATAGGCATAAAGTATGATGTGGCAAGTTTGTTGGGTAACGTAGCAGAAATTCAAAATTTTCCTACGTGTCACCAAGATCTATCTAAGAAGAAACCAGCAATGAGGGGAAGGAGAGTGCATCTACATACCCTTGTAGATCGCTAAGCGGAAGCGTTCAAGAGAACGGTGTTGAAGGAGTCGTACTCGTCGTGATCCAAATCACCGGAGATCCTAGTGCCGAACGGACGGCACCTCCGCGTTCAACACACGTGACAGCCGGTGACGCCTCCCACGCCTTGATCCAGCAAGGAGAGAGGGAGAGGTTGAGGAAGACTCATCCAGCAGCAGCACAACGGCTTGGTGGTGATGGAGGAGCGTGGCAATCTGCAGGCTTCGCCAAGCACCGCGGGAGAGGAGAATTGAGAGAGGTAGGGCTGCGCCAGGGAGAGGTGAAACTCATGTGTTGGTAGCCCTCAAGACCTCAACTATATATAGGGGAGAGGGAGGGGGGTGCGCCCCCTCTAGGGTTTCCACCCCAAGGGGTGCGGCAGCCCCAATCCCATCTATGGGTGGCGGCCAAGGGGGAGAGGGAAACTTGCCCCCAAGTTAGGTGGGTGCGCCTCCCAAACCCTAGGCGCCTTGGGCCCTTGTGGGGCGCATCAGCCCACAGGGCTGGTCCCTCCCACACTTGGCCCATGCAGCCCTCCAGGCCGGTGGCCCCACTTGGTGGACCCAGGACCCTCCGGTGGTCCCAGACGTTACCGATAAAACCCAAACTTTTCCGGTGACCAAAACAGGACTTCCCATATATAAATCTTTACCTCCAGACCATTCTGGAACTCCTCGTGACGTCCGGGGTCTCATCCGGGACTCCGAACAACATTTGGTAACCACATACAAATTTCCTTTATAACCCTAGCGCCATCGAACCTTATGTGTAGACCCTACGGGTTCGGGAATCATGCATACATGACCGAGACGTTCTCGGTCAATAACCAACAGCGGGATCTGGATACCCATGTTGGCTCCCACATGTTCCATGATGATCTCATCGGATGAACCACGATGTCAAGGACTCAATTGATCCCGTATACAATTCCCTTTGTCTAGCGGTATTGTACTTGCCCGAGATTCGATCGTCGGTATGCCGATACCTTGTTCAATCTCGTTATCGCAAGAAGTCTCTTTACTCGTTCCGTAACACATCATCCCGTGATCAACCCCTTGGTCACATTGTGCACATTATGATGATGTCCTACCGAGTGGGCCCAGAGATACCTCTCCGTTTACACGGAGTGACAAATCGATCCTCGATTCGTGCCAACCCAACAGACACTTTCAGAGATACCGTAGTGCATCTTTATAGCCACCCGCCACGTTGTGACGCTTTGGTACACCCAAAGCATTCCTACGGCATCCGGAGTTGCACAATCTCATGGTCTAAGGAAATGATACTTGACATTAGAAAAGCTTTAGCATACGAACCACGATGTTTGTGCTAGGCTTAGGATTGGGTCTTGTCCATCACATCATTCTCCAAATGATGTGATCCCGTTATCAACGACATCCAATGTCCATGGTCAGAAACCGTAACCATCTGTTGATCAACGAGCTAGTCAACTAGAGGCTTACTAGGGACATGGTGTTGTCTATGTACCCACACATGTATCTGAGTTTCCTATCAATACAATTATAGCATGGATAATAAATGATTATCATGAACAAGGAAATATAATAATAACTAATTTTTTATTGCCTCTAGGGCATATTTCCAACAGTCTCCCACTTGCACTAGAGTCAATAATCTAGTTCACATCGCCATGTGATTAACACTCACAGGTCACATTGCCATGTGACCAACATTCAAAGAGTTTACTAGAATCAATAATCTAGTTCACATCACTATGTGATTAACACTCAATGAGTTCTGGGTTTGATCATGTTTATGCTTGTGAGAGAGGTTGTAGTCAACGGGTTGTTGGGGAACGTTGCAGAAAATTAAAATTTTTCCTACGGTTTCACCAAGATCCATCTATGAGTTCATCTAAGCAACGAGTCATGGGAGAGAGATTGCATCTACATACCACTTGTAGATCGTGTGCGGAAGCGTTCAAGGGAAGGGTGATGATGGAGTCGTACTCGCCGTGATTCAGATCACCGATGACCAAGTGCTGAACGGACAGCACCTCCGCGTTCAACACACGACGGGACGGGAGACGTCTCCTCCTTCTTGATCCAGCAAGGGGAAGGAGAGGTTGATGATGATCCAAAGAAAGACGACGGCGTGGTGGTGGATGTGCAGAACTCCCAGCAGGCTTCGCCAAGCCAAGGGAGGAGGACGAGGTGTAGCAGGGGGAGGGAGGCGCCAATGCACAGGGGTCGGCTGCCCTCCCCCTTGCCCTCCTTTATATAGGCCCCCAAGGGGGGGCGCCGGCCCTGGGAGATCCAATCTCCCAAGGGGGCGGCGGCCAGGGGGGGTGGAGTGCCCCCCAAGGCATGTGGTGCGCCCCCCCCACCCTAGGGTTTCAACCCTAGGCGCAGGGGGTGGGCCTAGGGGGGCGCACCAGCCCACTATGGGCTGGTTCCCCTCCCACTTCAGCCCATGGGGCCCTCCGGGATTGGTGGCCCCACCCGGTGGACCCTCGACCCTTCCGGTGGTCCCGGTACAATAGCGGTGACCCCAAACTTTCCCGATGGCGAAATACCACTTCCTATATATAATTCTTTACCTCCGGACCATTCCGAAACTCCTCGTGACGTCCGGGATCTCATCTGGGACTCCTAACAACATTCGGTATACTGCATACTCATATTCATACAACCCTAGCGTCACCGAACCTTAAGTGTGTAGACCCTACGGGTTCGGGAGACATGAACATGACCGAGACGACTCTCCGATCAATAACCAACAGCGGGATCTGGATACCCATGTTGGCTCTACATGCTCCTCGATGATCTCATTCGATGAACCACGATGTCGAGGATTCAAACAACCCCGTGATACAATTCCCTTTGTCAATCGGTATGTTACTTGCCCGAGATTCGATCGTCGGTATCCCAATACCTCGCTCAATCTCGTTATCGCAAGTCACTTTACTCGCACCGTAATGCATGATCCCGTGACCAGACACTTGGTTACTTTGAGCTCATTATGATGATGCACTACCGAGTGGGCCCGGTGATACCTCTCCGTAACACGGAGTGACAAATCCGATCTCGATCCGTGTCAACCCAATGACACTTTCGGAGATACCTGTAGTGCACCTTTATAGTCACCCGATTACGTTGTGACGCTTTGGTACACCCAAAGCACTCCTACGGCATCCGGAGTTACACGATCTCATGGTCTAAGGAAGAGATACTTGACATTGGAAAAGCTCTAGCAAAACGAACTACACGATCTTGTGCTATGCTTAGGATTGGGTCTTGTCCATCACATCATTCTCGATGATGTGATCCCGTTATCATTGACATCCAATGTCTATAGTCGTGAAACCATGACTATCTATTGATCAACGAGCTAGTCAACTAGAGGCTCACTAGGGACATATTGTGGTCTATGTATTCACACGTGTATTACGATTTCCGGATAATACAATTATAGCATGAATAAAAGACAATTATCATGAACAAGGAAATATAATAATAATCCTTTTATTATTGCCTCTAGGGCATATTTCCAACACGGGTCTGCAACATCTAGATCCGTATGTACTTCGCAAATCTCTAGGTCATATTGTAAATGCTGCATCCACGCTCCACTTGGAGCTATTCCAAATGGTTGCTCCACTATACGTATGCGGTTTGCTACTCAGAGTCATTCGGATAGGTGTTAAAGCTTTCATCGACGTAACCCTTTACGCCGAACTCTTTATCACCTCCATAATCGAGAAACATGTCCTTATTTACTCCAAGGACAATTTTGATCATTGTCCAATGATCCATTCCTGGATCATTCTTGTACCCCTCGATCGACTCATGGCAGGCACACTTCCGTGCCGCATACAAAGATAGCATACTATAGAGCCTACGTGCGAAGCATAGGGACGACCTTCGTCCTTTCTCTCTCTTCTGCCGTGGTCGAGCTTTAACTCTTAACTTCATACCTTACAACTCAGGAAAGAATTCTTTCTTTGACTGATCCATCTTGAACACCTTCAAGATTATGTCAAGGTATGTGCTCATTTGAAAGTACCATTAAGCGGTTTTGATCTATCCCTATAGATCTTGATGCTCAATGTTCAAGTAGCTTAATACAGGTTTTCACTTGAAAAACACTTTTCAAATAACCCTATATGCTTTCCAGAAATTCTACATCATTTCGATCAACAATATGTCAACTACATATACTCATCAAAAATTCTATAGTGCTCCCACTCACTTCTTTGGAAATACAAGTTTCTCATAAACTTTGTATAAACCCAAAATCTTTGATCATCTTATCAAAGAGTATATTCCAACTCCGAGATGCTTACTCCGGTCCTTAGAAGGATAGCTGGAGCTTTGCATACTTGTTAGCATCTTTCAGATTGACAAAACCTTACGGTTGTATCACATACAACCTTTCCTCAAGTATAACGTCGAGGAAACAATGTTTTGACATCCTATACGCAAGATTTCATCAATCATGCAAGAATCGCTAATCCAATTCCAACAGACTCTTAGCATCGCTACGAATGAGAAAGCGTCACCGTAGTCAACTCCTTGAACTTCTCGGAAAGCATCTTTAACGACAAGTCGATCTTTCTTAATGGTGATACTTACCATCATTGTCTGTCTTCCTTTTAAAATCCATCTTTACCCAACGTCCTTACGACCATCAAGTAATTCTTCCAAAGTCATGGATCCTCTCTCGGATGTTATGGCCTTGAGCCATTCGTCGGAATCCGGGCCCACCATTGCTTCTCCATAGCTCGTAGGTTCATTGTTGTCTAGCAACATGACCTTCAAGACACGATTATTGTACCATTTGAAGTAGTACGCATCCTTGTCACCCTACGAGGTTCGGTAGTGACTTGATCCGAAGTTACATGATCACTATCATAAGCTTCTACTTCAATTGGCGTAGGTGCCACAGGAACAACTTCATGTGCCCTGCTACACACTAGTTGAAGTGATGGTTCAACAACCTCATCAAGTCTCCACCATCCTCCCACTCAATTCTTTCGAGAGAAACTTTTCCTCGAGAAAGGACCCGATTCAAGAAACAATCCCTATTGCTTTCGGATCTGAATTAGGAGGAATACCCAACTGTTTTGGGTGTCCTATGAAGATGTATTTTATCCGTTTTGGGTTCGAGCTTATCAACCTTGAAACTTTTTCACATAAGCATTGTAGCCCCAAACTTTTAAGAAACGACAACTTAGGTTTCTCCAAACCATAGTTCAAACGGTGTTGTCTCAACGGAATTATGTGGTGCCCTATTAAAGTGAGTGCGGTTGTCTCTAATGCCTAACCCATGAACGATAGTGGTAATTCGATAAGAGACATCATGGTACGCACCATATTCAATAGGGTGCAACTATGATGTTTGGACACACCATCACACTATGGTGTTCCAGGCGGTATTTATTGTGAAACAATTTCCACAATGTCTTAATTGCGTGCCAAAGCTCGTAACTCAGATACTCATCTCTATGATCATATCATAGACATTTTATCCTCTTGTCACGATGATCTTTAACTTCACTCTGAAATTACTTGAACCATTCAATAATTCAGATTTGTGTTTCATCAAGTAAATATACTCAACATCTACTCGAATCATCTATGAAGTAAGAACATAACGACATTCACTGCATGCCTCAGCACTCATTGGACTGCACACATCAAAATGTGTTACTTCCAACAAGTTGCTACCTTGTTCCATCTTCCGAAAGCAGGCTTTTCAGTCATCTTGCCCATGTGGTATGATTTGCATATCTCAAGTGATTCAAAATCAAGTGAGTCCAAACGATCCATCTGCATGGAGTTTCTTCATGCGTATACACCAATAGAGATGGTTCGCATGTCTAAACTTTTCAAAAAACGAGTGAGTCCAAAGATCCATCAACATGGAGCTTCTTCATGCAGTTTACACCAATATGACTTACATGGCAGTGCCACAAGTAAGTGGTACTATCATTACTATCTTATATCTTTTGGCATGAAAATGTGTATCACTACGATCGAGATTCAATAAACCATTCCTTTTAGGTGCAATACCATTGAAGGTATTATTCAAATAAATAGAGTAACCATTATTCTCCTTAAATGAATAACCGTATTGCGATAGACATAATCCAATCATGTCTATGCTCAACGCAAACACCAAATAACAATTATTTAGGTTTAACACAAATCTCGATTGTAGAGGGAGTAGGCGATGCTTGATCACATCAACCTTTGGAAATACTTCCAACACATATCATCAGCTCACCTTTAGCTAGTCTTGTTTTATTCCGTAGCTTTTATTTCGAGTTACTAACACTTAGCAACCGAACCGGTATCCAATACCCTGGTGCTGCTAGGAGTACTAGTAAAGTACACATTAACATAATGTATGTCCAGTATACTTCTATCGACCTTGCCCGCCTTCTCATCTACCAAGTATCTAGGGTAATCCTGCTTCAGTGTCCGTTCCTCTCATTACAGGAGCACTTAGTCTCGGGTTCGGGTTCAACCACAGGTTTCTTCCTTTGGAGCGACAACTGATTTGCCGTTTCATGAAGTACCCTTCTTGCCCTTGCCCTTCTTGAAACTAGTGGTTTCACTAACCATCAACAATTGATGCTCCTTCTTGATTTCTACATTCGCAATGTCGAACATTGCGAATAGCTCAAGGATCATCATATCTATCCCTGATATGTTATAGTTCATCACGAAGCTTCTAGCAGCTTGGTGGCAATGACTTTGGAGAAACATCACTATCTCATCAGTAAGATCAACTCCCACTCGATTCAAGTGATTGTTTCACTCTGACATTCTGAGCACAAGCTCAACGATTGAGCTTTTCTCCCTTAGTTCGCAGGTTAAGAAAATCGTCGGAGGTCTTATACCTCCTGACGTGGGCACGAGCTTGAAATCCCAATTTCAGCCCTCGAAACATCTCATATGTTTCGTGACGTTTTGAAATCGTCTTTGGTGCCTCAACTCTAAACCGTTTAACTGAACTATCACGTAGTTATCAAGACGTGTATGTCAGATGTTCGCAACATCCACAGACGGCGTTCGAGGTTCAAAGACACCGAGCGGTGAATTAAGGACATAAGCCTTCTACAGTCCGCATAATTGCTACTGTCAACTTTCAACTATATTTTCTCTAGGAACATATCTAAACAGTGGAACTAAAGCGCGAGCTTACGACATAATTTGCAAAGATCTTTTGACTATGTTCAGGATAATTAAGTTCATCTTATGAACTCCCACTCGAATAGACATCCCTCTAGTCATCTAAGTGATTACATGATCCGAGTCAACTAGGCCGTGTCCGATCATCACGTGAGACGGACTAGTCATCATCGGTGAACATCTTCATGTTGATCGTATCCTCCATACGACTCATGCTCGACCTTTCGGTCTCTTATGTTTCGAGGCCATGTCATACATGCTAGGCTCGTCAAGTTAACCTAAGTGTTTCGTGGTGTAAATCTGGCTTACACCCGTTGTATGTGAACGTAAGAATCTATCACACCCGATCATCACGTGGTGCTTCGAAACGACGAACTTTCGCAACGGTGCACAGTTAGGGGGAACACTTTCTTGAAATTTTAATGAGGGATTGTAACATCCCAAATTTTCAATTTGGCATGTTATACATAGGTCATCCCTGCATATCATATTTTATTGCATATTCGTTTGCCATCCTCGAAAATCCTAAGCAACTCAAGGACCCTCGGAGAGAGTTGGGGATTTTTTTTCGATTTTCATATTTGAATTTTATCAAATAATGAAAGACGAGGATATTGGATTTTAATTATTTTCTCTCCGGAAAACTATTTCATTTTAAATAAATAAATGAAGGGAGATAATATGACTTCTCCAAAATAATTGAAATAACGAAGGAAAAATGTTAAAATCATTTTTGGGATTTTATTTGATTTTATTTGGAATTTTATTTGCCCTAGAAAAATTTGCACGCTTTAAAAGTTGCATTTTAGGGGCCAAGAAAAGTTCCTCTAGTTCTAAATATTTTATTTAGACGGAGAAAACTTGTTTTGGAATTTTTAGATTTTTATTTATTTTTCTAGGAATTTTTCTTTCATGAATGTTTAAAAAATGGACCCACGCTCGATCGGGTCAAGGCCCAGCCTGAGCCAGCCGGCCGCCGCCTCCCCTCAAGGCCGTCGTCTGGCACGGACGCCGAGGGCGAGTCCGAGCCGGACTCCACCCAGGCGCCCCTTCCCCAAGCCGGAGCCGCCCGCCTCCTTCCCCAAGCCGCCGCCCCCGTCCTCCTATAAATGCCGCCGCCCCCGCCGCCACACCACCACCCCGCCACCACCCGAGCCACCGCCGCCGAAACCCGCCGGAGCCCGGAGCCCCGATCCGCGCCGTCGCCGCCCTCTCACCGAGCCGCCGCCCTGCCCTCGCCGCCCCACCCGGAACCAGCGGACGCTGCCCGCCACGGGACGCGCCTCGCCGGTGAAGGAAATATGCCCTAGAGGCAATAATAAAGTTATTATTTATTTCCTTATATCATGATAAATGTTTATTATTCATGCTAGAATTGTATTAACCGGAAACATAATACATGTGTGAATATATAGACAAACAAGTATGTCACTAGTATGCCTCTACTTGACTAGCTTGTTAATCAAAGATGGTTATGTTTCCTAACCATGAACAAGGAGTTGTTATTTGATTAACAAGGTCACATCATTAGTAGAATGATCTGATTGACATGACCCATTCCGTTAGCTTAACACTTGATCGCTTAGTATGTTAATGCTTTCTTCATGACCCATACATGTTCTGTAACTATGAGATTATGCAACTCCGTTTACGGAGGAACACTTTGGGTGCTACCAAACGTCACAACGTAACTGGGTGATTATAAAGGAGTACTACAGGTGTCTCCAAAGGTACTTGTTGGGTTGGCGTATTTCGAGATTAGGTTTTGTCACTCCGATTGCCGGAGAGGTATCTCCAGTGCCTTCTCGGTAATGCACATCACTTAAGCCTTGCAAGCATTACAACTAATGAGTTAGTTGTGAGATGATGTATTACGGAACGAGTAAAGAGACTTGCCGCAACGAGATTGAACTAGGTATGGGATACCGACGATCGAATCTCGGGCAAGTAACATACCGATGACAAAGGGAACAACGTATGTTGTTATGCGGTTTGACCGACAAAGATCTTCAGAGAATATGTAGGAACCAATATGGGCATCCAGGTTCCGCTATTGGTTATTGACCAAGAATAGTTCTAGGTCATGTCTACATAGTTCTCGAACCCGTAGGGTCCGCACGCTTAAGGTTTCGATGATGCTTATATTATGAGTTTATGAGTTTTGATGTACCGAAAGAGTTCGGAGTCCCGGATGAGATCAGGGACATGACGAGGAGTCTCGAAATGGTCGAGACGTAAAGATCGATATATTGACGACTATATTCGGAGTTCGGAAAGGTTCCGAATGATTCGGGTATTTTTCGGAGTACCGGTAGTTACGGGAGAAGCAATGGGCCTTGATGGGCTTTAGTGGAAAGAGGAGAAAGGGCCAGGGGCTGCTGCGCCCCCTCCCTCTGGTCCGAATTGGACTAGGGAAAAGGGGCCGCCACCTCTCCTTCTCCTCCACTTCCTTCTCCCTTCCTCCCTCTTGGTGGACTCCTACTAGGACTTGGAATCCTAGTAGGACTCCACATCTTGGTGCGCCTCCTCCTTGGCGGCCACCTCCTCCTTGCTCCTTTATATACGGGGACAAGGGGCACCCCAGACACAAGTTGATCTACGGATCTTTCCTTAGCCGTGTGCGGTGCCCCTTCCACCATATTCCACTTCGGTCATATCGTCGGAGCTTAGGCGAAGCCCCGCTACGGAGAAGTCATATCGTCGCGGAGCTTAGGCGAAGCCCTGCGTCGGTGGAGCATCAACATCGTCATCACGCCGTCGTCTTGTGGAACTCATCCGACACTTTGCTGGATCGGAGTCCGGGGATCGCCATCGAGCTGAACGTGTGCGTAACTCGGAGGTGCCGTGACGTTCGGTGCTTGGATCGGTCGGATCGTGAAGACGACGACTACATCAACCGCGTTGTTATAATGCTTCCGCCGGTCTCACGAGTGCGTGGACGGACACTCTCCCCTCTCGTTGCTATGCCATCACCATGGTCTTGCGTGATCGTAGGAAAATTTTTGAAATTACTACGTTCCCCTACAGTGGCATCCGAGCCTGGTTTTATGCGTTGATGTCATATGCACGAGTAGAACACAAGTGAGTTGTGGGCGATACAAGTCATACTACCTACCAGCATGTCATACTTTGGTTCAGCGGTATTGTTGGACGAGACGATCCGGACCAACCTTACGCGTACGCTTACGCGAGACCGGTTCCCTCGACGTGCTTTGCACATAGATGGCTTGCGGAAGACTGTCTCTCCAACTTTAGTTGAACCGAGGGTGGCTACGCCCGGTCCTTGAGAAGGTTAAACGGAGTCTATTTGACAAACTATCGTTGTGGTTTTGATGCGTAGGTAAGAACGGTTCTTGCTCAGCCCGTAGCAGCCACGTAAAACTTGCAACAACAAAGTAGAGGACGTCTAACTTGTTTTTGCAGGGCATGTTGTGATGTGATATGGTCAAGACGTGATGCTATATTTTATTGTATGAGATGATCATGTTTTGTAACCGAAGTTATCGGCAATGGCAGGAGCCATATGGTTGTCGCTTTATTGTATGAAATGCAACGCCATGTAATTGCTTTACTTTATCACTAAGCGGTAGCGATAGTCGTGGAAGCAATAGTTGGCGAGGCGACAACGATGCTACGATGGAGATCAAGGTGTCGGCGCGGTGACGATGGTGATCATGACGGTGCTTGGCGATGGAGATCACAAGCACAAGATGATGATGACCATATCATATCACTTATATTGATTGCATGTGATGTTTATCCTTTATGCATCTTATCTTGCTTTGATTGACGGTAGCATTATAAGATGATCTCTCACTAAAAATTATCAAGAAGTGTTCTCCACGAGTATGCACCGTTGCCAAAGTTCGTAGTACCCGGACACCACGTGATGATCGGGTGTGATAAGTTCTCGTCCATCTACAACGGGTGCAAAACAGTTGCACACGCGAATACTCAAAGTTAAACTTGACGAGCCTAGCATATAACAGATATGGCCTCGGAACACGGAGACCGAAAGGTCGAACGTGAATCATATAGTAGATATGATCAACATAGTGATGTTCACCATTGAAACTACTCCGTCTCACGTGATGATCGGACATGGTTTAGTTGATTTGGATCACGTGATCACTTAGATGACTAGAGAGATGTCCGCCTAAGTGGGAGTTTTTAATATGATTAATTGAACTTAAATTTATCATGAACTTAGTCCTGGTAGTATTTTGCAAATTATGTTGTAGATCAATAGCTCGCGTTGTTGCTTCCCTATGCTTTTATATGTTTGTTTTGATATGTTCCTAGAGAAAATTGTATTGAAAAATGTTAGTAGCAATGATGCGGATTGGATCCGTGATCCGAGGTTTATCCTCATTGCTGCCTGAAGAATTATGTCCTTAATGCACCGCTAGGTGACAGACCTATTGCAGGAGCAAATGCGGGCGTTATGAACGTTTGGCTAGCTCAATATGATGACTACTTGATAGTTTAGTGCACCATACTTAAACGGCTTAGAATCGGGACTTCAAAGACGTTTTGAACGTCATGGACCATATGAGATGTTCCAGGAGTTGAAGTTAATATTTCAAGCAAGTACCGAGTTGAGAGATATGAAATCTCCAACAAAGTTCTATAGCTAAAAGATGGAGGAGAATCGCTCAACTAGTGAGCATGTTCTCAGATTATTGTCCGGTACTTCAATCGCTTGAATCAAGTGGGAGTTAATCTTCCAGATAAGATAGTGATTGACAGAATTCTCTAGTCACCATCACTAAGTTACTAGAACTTCGTGATGAACTATAGTATGCAAGGGATGACGAAAACGATTCCCGAGCTCTTCGTGATCGACGAAGGTAGAAATCGAGAAAGAGCATCAAGTGTTGATGATTGAAAAGACCACTAGTTTCAAAAAGCAAAGGGAAAGAAAGGGGAACTTCAAGTAGAATGACAAGCAAGTTGTCACTCCCATGAAGAAACCCAAAGCTGAACCAAAGCCTGAAACCGAGGGCTTACAATCGCAATGGAACTGGTCACTAGAAGCGGAACTACCCCAAGTATTTGGCGGATAAGAAGGATGGCAAAGTGAACAAAGGTATATTTGATATACTGATTATTGATGTGTATTTTACTAGTGTTCGTAGCAACCCCTCGGTATTTGATACTGGTTCGGTTGCTAAGAGTAGTAACTTGAAACGGGAGTTGCAGAATGAACAGAAACTAGTTGAAGGGGAAGTGACAATGAGTGTTGGAAGTAGTTCCAAGATTGATATGATCATCATCGCACACTCCCTATACTTTCGGGATTAGTGTGGAACCTAAATAAGTGTTATTTGGTGTTGAGCATAAATATGATTTGATCATGTTTATTGCAATCTGATTATTCATTTAAGTAAGAGAATAAATTGTTGTTCTGTTTACATGAATAAAACCTTATATGGTTACACACCCAATGAAAATGGTTCATTGGATCTCGATCATAGTGATACACATATTCATAATATTGAAACCAAAAGATGCAAAGTTAATAATGATAGTGCAACTTATTTGTGGCCTTGCCGTTTAGGTCATATTGGTGTAAAGCGCATGAAGAAAAATCCATCTTGATGGACTTTTGGAATCACTTGATTATGAATCATTTGATGCTTGCGAACCGTGCCTTTTGGGCAAGATGACTAAAACTCCGTTCTCGGAACAATGGAACAAGCTCTTGACTTATTGGAAATAATACATACCGATGTATGCGATTCAATGAGTGTTGATGCTCGTGGCAAGTATCATTATTTTCGACCTTCACAGATGATTTGAGCAGATATGCATATATCTTCTTGATGAAACATAAGTCTGAAATAGTTGAAAAGTTCAAAGAATTTCAGAGTGAAGTGGAAAATCATCGTAACAAGAAAATAAAGTTTCTGCGATCTGATCGTGGAGATAAATATTTGAGTTACTGAGTTTGGTCTTCAATTAAAACAAAGTGGAATAGTTTCACAGCTCACGCCACCGGAACACCACAACGTTATGGTGTGTCCGAACGTCAGAATCGTACTTTATTTTGATATGGTGCGATCAATGATGTCTCTTACCGATTTACCACTATCGTTTTGGGGTTATGCATTAGAGACAGCTGCATTCACGTTTAATAGGGCACCATCTAAATCCGTTGAGATGACACCGTATGAACTATGGTTTAGCAGTAAACCTAAGCTGTCGTTTCTTAAAGTTTGGAGTTGTGATGCTTATGTGATAAAGTTTTCACCTGATAAGCTCAAACCCAAATCGGAAAGGTGCGTCTTCATAGAATACCCAAAGGTAACTATTGGGTACACCTTCTATCACAGATCCGAAGGCAAGTTTTTCGTTGCTAAGATGGATCCTTTCTAGAGAAGAAGTTTCTCTCGAAAGAAGTGAGTGGGAGGAAAGTAGAAACTTGATGAGGTAATTGTACCTTCTCCCTTATTGGAAAGTAGTTCATCACGTAAATCAGTTCTAGTGATTCCTACACCAATTAGTGAGGAAGTTAATGATGATGATCATGAAACTTCAGATCAAGTTGCTACCAAACCTCGTAGGTCTTCCAGAGTAAGATCCGCACCGGAGTGGTACGGTAATCATGTTCTGGAAGTCATGTTACTAGACCATGATGAAACCTACGAACTATGAGGAAGCGATGATGAGCCCAGATTCATGAAATGGCTAGAGGCCATGAAATCGAGATGGGATCCATATATGAGAACAAAGTGTGGACTTTGATGGAGTTGCCCGATGATCGGCAAGCCATATTATATAAATGGATCTTCAAGAGGAAGATGATGATCGATAGTAGTGTTACTATCTACAAAGCTCGACTTGTCGCAAAAAGGTTTTCGACAAATTCAAAGTGTTGACTACAATGAGATTTTCTCAACTGTAGCGATGCCTAAAGTCTGTCCGAATCATGTTAGCAATTGCCACATTTTATGAAATCTGGCAAATGGATGTCAAAACTACCTTCTTTAATAGATTTATTAAAGAAGAGTTGTATATGATGCAACCAGAAGGTTTTTCAATCCCAAGGAGCTAACAAAATGTGCAAGCTTGACAATCCATCTATGGACTGGTGCAAGCATCTCGGAGTTGGAATAAATGCTTTGATAGTGTGATCAAAGCATATGGTTTTATACAGACTTTTGGAGAAGCCTGTATTTACAAGAAAGTGAATGGGAGTACTACAGCAATTCTGATAAGTATATGTGAATGACATATTGTTGATCGGAAATAATGTAGAATTATTCTGCAAAGCATAAAGGAGTATTTGAAAGGAGTTTTTCAAAGAAGGACCTCAATGAAGCTGCTTACATATTGAGCATCAAGATCTATAGAGATAGATCAAGACGCTTGATAAGTTTTTTCATGAAGTACATACCTTGTCAAGATTTTGAAGTAGTTCAAAATGGAGCAGTCAAAGAAAAGTTCTTGCTGTGTTGCAAAACGTATGAAATTGAGTAAGATTCAAATCCCGACCACGGCAGAAAATAGAAAAGAGAATGAAAGTCATTCCCTATGCCTCGATCATAGGTTCTATAAAGTATGCTATGCTATGTACCCGGACCTATTGTATACCTTGCTCCGAATTTGGCAAGGAGGTACAATAGTGATCTAGGAGTAGATCACTGGACATTGGTCAAAGACATCCTTAGTGAGGACTAAGGAAATATTTCTCGATTATGGAGGTGATAAAAGAGCCCGTCGTAAAGAGTTACATCGATGCAAGCTTTTTACACAGATCCAGATGACTCTAAGACTCAATCTGGATACATATTGAAAGTGGGAGCAATTAGCTAGAGTAGCTCCATGCAGAGCATTGTAGACATAGAGTATTTGCAAAATACATACGGCTCTGAATGTGATGCACCCGTTGACTAAGCTTCTCTCACGAGCAAAACATGATCATACCTTAGTACTCTTTGGGTGTTAATCACATAGCGATGTGAACTAGATTATTGACTCTAGTAAACCCTTTGGGTGTTGGTCACATGTCGATGTGAACTATGGGTGTTAACCACATATAGATGTGAACTATTGATGTTGAATCACATGATGATGTGAACTAGATTATTGACTCTAGTGCAAGTGGGAGACTGAAGGAAATATGCCCTAGAGGCAATAATAAAGTTATTATTTATTTCCTTATATCATGATAAATGTTTATTATTCATGCTAGAATTGTATTAACCGGAAACATAATACATGTGTGAATATATAGACAAACAGTATGTCACTAGTATGCCTCTACTTGACTAGCTTGTTAATCAAAGATGGTTATGTTTCCTAACCATGAACAAGGAGTTGTTATTTGATTAACAAGGTCACATCATTAGTAGAATGATCTGATTGACATGACCCATTCCGTTAGCTTAACACTTGATCGCTTAGTATGTTAATGCTTTCTTCATGACCCATACATGTTCCTGTAACTATGAGATTATGCAACTCCGTTTACCGGAGGAACACTTTGGGTGCTACCAAACGTCACAACGTAATCGGGTGATTATAAAGGAGTACTACAGGTGTCTCCAAAGGTACTTGTTGGGTTGGCGTATTTCGAGATTAGGTTTTGTCACTCCGATTGTCGGAGAGGTATCTCCAGCCTTCTCGGTAATGCACATCACTTAAGCCTTGCAAGCATTACAACTAATGAGTTAGTTGTGAGATGATGTATTCTGAACGAGTAAAGAGACTTGCCGTAACGAGATTGAACTAGGTATGGGATACCGACGATCGAATCTCGGGCAAGTAACATACCGATGACAAAGGGAACAACGTATGTTGTTATGCGGTTTGACCGATAAAGATCTTCGTAGAATATGTAGGAACCAATATGGGCATCCAGGTTCCGCTATTGGTTATTGACCAAGAATAGTTCTAGGTCATGTCTACATAGTTCTCGAACCCGTAGGGTCCGCACGCTTAAGGTTTCGATGACAGTTATATTATGAGTTTATGAGTTTTGATGTACCGAAAGAGTTCGGAGTCCCGGATGAGATCAGGGACATGACGAGGAGTCTCGAAATGGTCGAGACGTAAAGATCGATATATTGGACGACTATATTCGGAGTTCGGAAAGGTTCGAATGATTCGGGTATTTTTCGAGTACCGGTAGTTACGGAGAAGCAATGGGCCTTGATGGGCTTTAGTGGAAAGAGGAGAAAGGGCCTGGGGCTGCTGCGCCCCCTCCCTCTGGTCCGAATTGGACTAGGGAAAAGGGGCCGCCACCTCTCCTTCTCCTCCACTTCCTTCTCCCTTCCTCCCTCTTGGTGGACTCCTACTAGGACTTGGAATCCTAGTAGGACTCCACATCTTAGTGCGCCTCCTCCCTTGGCCGGCCACCTCCTCCTTGCTCCTTTATATACGGGGCAAGGGGCACCCCAGGACACAAGTTGATCTACGGATCTTTCCTTATCCGTGTGCGGTGCCCCCTTCCACCAAATTCCACTGCAGTCATATCGTCGCGGAGATTAGGCGAAGCCCTGCGCAGGAGAAGTAATATCGTCGCGGAGATTAGGCGAAGCCTGCGTCGGTGGAGCATCAACATCGTCATCACGCCCGTCGTCTTGTGGAACTCATCCCGACACTTTGCTGGATCGGAGTCCGGGATCGTCATCGAGCTGAGCGTGTGCAGAACTCGGAGGTGCCAGACGTTCGGTGCTTGGATCGGTCGGATCGTGAAGACGCACGACTACATCAACCGCGTTGTTATAACGCTTCCGCTTTCGGTCTACGAGGGTACGTGGACGGACACTCTCCCCTCTCGTTGCTATGCCATCACCATGGTCTTGCGTGATCGTAGGAAATTTTTTGAAATTACTACGTTCCCCTACAGCCGGAGGTACCCGACCCCGCCGCCGGTTTTTTAAAGAAAACCCTTCGGGTTTTTTATAAAACCCTAGATCATTTTTTTATATAGATCGGTTTATTTTCGTCGGTTTATTTATTTAGCGAACGTCCGTTCGTCCGTTCGTTCTAACGAGCGCGTTCACAGTTTAGTTTCTGTTAACGAACGTTCGTTCGTTTAGCAGTTCGTCGCTTTTCTTTTATCAGATTTATTCCGCGGTTATTCTGATCGCGATTTCTGATCCAATCTTCAAACCTGTTTATCTTTTCGCTCGTTTATCGGAATCAGGCGATTCAAGTGCCTGGAGTTTCATCTCGAAACCCTCTTTCCGAATAACCAACTTAAACCAGTTTTTATCTCTGTAAAATTTGACCCTAGTTCAGATTAGTAAACGGACCCTATTTCTTTCGCCGTTTGAGTTTTGTTGTTCCGTTTGGATTGATTCTTTTTGCAACCCGGAGTTCTTAAGTTGAACTCTCTGGTCAACCTCTTTCAGTTGAAGTTTCGTTTTGTGCATCTTTGCTTGTTGCTTATGTATGTATTGTTTGCTTGCGATAGAATTCCCGGAGTGCGAAGCGTGTTACTCTGAGTCTCTAGGATTCACGGATGCGTCGACAAGGCAAGTAACACTTGATCATACCTTTTCATACCCAGTTTTTATGCATTAGCTCAATCCTCAAACATTGCATGATTAGGGTGTCCTTAATTTGTGGGTTGGGAAGTAGATGATGAGGTAGGAACCTATTGCCCTGTTACTTTCAAACCCTTGGGAGTTACTTCTACGTTATGCTTATATTGCCATGCTATGCTCGTAGACGTGGTTTGGGTTTGAGAGATATTCACGACAGATGTGAGATTGCTAATTAATGGTTTACTTTAAGGTGGCAACTTAAATACACATCTGGGTGGATTGAGGCACCTAGGGAACCCAGTGTTGTCTGTTTTTTTGGAAATCCTGGGGTACCCGTGTGATCTTCCTATGGACCGCCACCAGGGCTCAAAGGGAACTGAGATTATTCATGCTAGAAACTTCCGTGTGCAGCCACAAGCTATTATGGGCTCTAGCATAGTTGAGTATGTTACGTGAAGCTCTCAAGAGGTAGATCAGCAGGTAGTGGGTTTTATAGGTTTGGTATGATCTATCCGAGTAGAGAGTTAATGTTTACGAAAGATCGTGTCTCGGTCATCCGTCTCTCAAACACCATGCGGCGAGAAACCAACGGAGGCGATCGAGTCTTGTGGGGAAAAGTGCTAAACCTCTGCAGAGTGTACAAACTAATCATGGTTAGCCGTGTCCCGGTTATGGACAATTACGAGTATCTAGTACTTGAGTATTCACATGTATCTCATCACTCTAAATTAATTTTGCTGGGTTGTTAATCACTTTAATTGGGATCATTGAGTTGGGGTTATACCTTCTCAATGATGTTTCAACCACCATGATAGTTAAATTAAAATTTATTCCTTTGAGGTAGGGAAAAATTGGCTTTTTCAAAAGCTGTAACCATAGAGCTTTCCACCAGCCATATATGCATGTAGTATAGCTTATTATTTCATTACTCTATGTGTTACATTGCCAGCATATTCCATGTCTTGACCCGTTCTCGGGCTGCAACGTATTATGTTGCAGACTTTTCAGACGAGGAGTAAGGATTGTAGGTCGTTGCCGTGCAGCTCAGTTATGCCGTTGGAGTTGATGGACTCACTTTATCTTCCAAGCCTTCCGCTGTTATCACATTAGATGGCCTTTAGCCATATTATTATAATAAGTTCTCTTTTGAGACATTCGATGTAATAAGTGTGTGATTGCTACTCTGTTATAAATCCTTCGTGTACTGTGTGTGTCAGCATTACCGATCCAGGGATGACATGTATACGTAGACTTGACCATCTGAGGTCGGGTCGCTACAAGATGGTATCAGAGCACACGCTGAGTGTTGGACACGACCACTAAGATAAACCATAAGTCACTCCTCTCTACTCATTTCTGACCTCTCTCCATTTTTCCACTCTTTAGGATGACGGAGATGAAGTACAAGTTTGCCCAACCGGATGAAGACACACCTTACGGACGCCACTTGAAGGAAGTCACTAGGTACCTGAATATTGGAATACCAAGCTTCACCGGGACGTACAACGCCACCTTACCAGAAGAAGAATGCTGGAAGATTCAAGCTCTAGTTCCCGGAAGAACGTTTGCACCAAGCACGGAGCCCATAGTATGTGTTTTCAATGCACCAACCTGGAGTTTGGGAAAGAGTATGGCAGCTCACATTACCATGGGACGCATTGGAGAAGTCTACAACAAGGATCTTAAAGATACCATATACCAAATATGTGGGCGCCGAGACGAGCAATGGGAAGTAATTAGCACCAAGAAGGATAGATCCATTGCAGCTTGCATCCAGGAGCTAAACCAGCACATTCGACGTCATGAGAACCAGTTGTGCGCTGACATGCTGGATTTGAAGAAGGTGAAAACTAAGATCATCGAATTGGAGGAAGAACTCAAGTCTACCCGCGATGGATATGAGGAAGAAATCAAGATACTCTTTGGAGAAGAACGGCGACCTAGTCAAGAAGATTGGAGTTTTCATGGGAGGACCAACACCCAAGGAAGAGGAGCAAGAAGAGGAAGAAGACCCGCTTGTCCGGAACAACTACATCATCATCGCATTTACACCGACTCAGATCCAAGTGATGATGACTATGAAGACGAAGCTGGAGCAGACATCATGGAGTCTTCCACCGATCAAAATTTCTAGACGACCACCAAATATTAGTAGTATTTTCCCCCATGTAACTAGTAGTAGTTGAGCACGTATGCGATAGTCCTAGATCGTTTTGTATGCCCTTGCTTGCTTGATTGAATGAATGTGTGTTTTGCCTCATGTGCATATGGGTAGTGTTTTCTCACTAGACCTCTTTCTATTTCTAATCTCTCCCCTCTAAACCCTCAGATGCCTCCGAGACGTGACCCCGGTTTTGCTTTTCCACCGGAGCTCACTCAGTTGATCCAACAGCAGAATGCCTTGATGCAATTACTAGTTCAGAACCAGGGCAATGCCAACAACAACAACAACAACCCGCCGCCAGTGGACAATTTAGCCCGTTTTACGAGGTTACAACCGCCGGTGTTTTCCAAAGAGCATCGAGCCAATAGTTGCAGATATTTGGTTACGCCGTATTGGAAGGAGTTAACCACCGCAGGATGCACGGATCTTTGAAAGAGTGCGCTTTGCCGCACATCAATTGGATGGACCAGCAGCCGCATGGTGGGAGAATTACACGGCTACTTTTCCTATAGCCTATGTCACTTGGGACCAGTTCAACAAGCTTTTACAGACGGCCCATGTTTCAACTAGAGCCATGCAGATAAAGAAGCGTGAGTTCCATAACTTACGCCAGGGAACCATCTTGTGGCCCAAAGACGTGGATGAGTTTAGCAAGTTATCACGCTTATGCCCCCGATGATGTGGCCACGGATGCCGAAGCAAGAGAAGTTCATGGAAGGGCTGAATGATGAGATGAGTATGCAGTTGATGGTGGCAACTTTCAACAACTACCAGGAGTTGGTAGATAAGGCCCTAATGATTGAGGGAAAGTAGCAGCAAATTGAGAGTCGTAAGAGGAAGTATGGACAAGGGAAGTATAACTCGGGAGCTCACCAGAAACCTCGCTTAACCCCGAACTCGGGAGGACTAGTTCATAACCATGGAGGACATAACCATCTTTGGAGGAGGATCGCATAATGGTGCGAAGAATGGGAATGGAAATGCAGCCAACAATAATCAGAATCGCTCTAACCCAACTACACCCGCTAAGAGAGACTTGAGCCAAGTTATTTGCTTTAAGTGCGGGAAGACAGGGCACTATGCCAACGACTGCCCTGAAGAAAGAATGGAAATGGAAATGGGAGCGCTGGGAAGAAGCCCAATCCATTCAACAAAGGACAAGTGAACCACGTTAACGTGGAGGAAGTTGAAGAGCAGCGGATGCGGTAATAGGTAAGTTTTTGTTTGATCGATTACCGCTATTGTTCTTTTCGATACCGGTGCATCGCATTCATTTATATCAAGGGATTTGTGGATAAGTTTAAGTTATCAACCTGCACCCTTAGAACCCCTCTTTTGGTGAGCTACTTCGAGCAGAGTATATGGCTAGCAGATGGTGCACCCAGATACCCCTAATCATTGGCACACATGTTTTTCCGTCTAACCTAATTATCTTGGAGTCGCAAGGATTGGATGTGATATTAGGTATGGATTGGATGTCAAGTTTGGAGGAAGTATCGATTTGTGCTAGCAAGTCAATATATCTTACCACCCAGAGGAAAAAGGATTAAGTATGTATCTAGGCATGTGCCTAGGAGGAGCCAAGTGAATACCCTCACGGGAGTTGTACAGAGGAAGTACTTGTAGTGAAGGATTATCCAGATGTTTTTCCGGAAGAGTTACGGGCATGCCACGGATCGAGACATCGAGTTTACGATAGAACTAATACCAGTGCAGGGCCAATCTCAAAGAGACCTTATCGGATGCCCGCAAATGATCTGGAGGAAATTAAGAAGCGAGATCAAGGAGCTATTGGAGAAAGGATACATTCGTAGAAGTTCATCACCTTGGGGAGCACGATTACTTTTGGTGGAGAAGAAGGATAAATCCCTGAGGATGGTTGTTGATTACCGAGCTCTGAATGAAGTAACGATAAAGAACAAGTATCCCTTACCGATGATAAATGATCTGTTTGATCAGTTGCAAGGAGCTAAGGTGTTTTCTAAAATTGATCTACGATCAGGATACCATCAGTTGAAGATCCGAGAGAAGGATATACCAAAGACAACATTCACCACACGATATGGATTATATGAGTATACGGTCATATCGTTTGGACTGACTAACGCCCCTGCCTATTTCATGAGTATGATGAACAAAGTGTTCATTGAGTATTTGGACAAGTTTGTTGTGGTGTTTATCGATGATATTATGGTTTACTCGAAGAACGAAGAGGAGCACGCAGAACACCTACGTTTGTTTCTTGAGAAACTCAAGGAACACCAGTTATATGCCAAATTCAGCAAGTGCGAGTTTTGGTTAAAGGAAGTTGGATTTCTTGGGCAAGTTATATCGAGAGGGTATAGCGGTAGATCAGTAAAATTCAGTCGATCATCGAGTGGTTGGCACCCACTTGATTAGCGAGATTCGCAGTTTCCTAGGACTGGCAGGGTATTATCGGAGATTCATTGAGAATTTTTCCAAGATTGCTAAACCAATGACAGAATTGCTAAAGAAGGATACCACGTTCAAATGGACAGAGGATTGTGAGACAAGCTTCCAAGAGTTGAAGAAACGGTTGACTACAGCCCCAGTGCTGACATTGCCAGATGTACATAAGGAGTTTCAAGTGTATTGTGATGCCTCTCGCTTGGGACTTGGATGTGTTCTTATGTAGGACGGAAAAGTTGTTTCGTATGCCTCACGACAACTAAAGCCTCATGAGTTGAACTATGCCACGCATGATTTGGAGTTAGCAGCTGTAGTACATGCGTTGAAGACCTGGAGACATTATCTCATGGGAAACCGTTGTGATGTGTACACGGATCATAAGAGTTTAAAGTACATTTTCACACGAAGGAGTTAAACCTCGAGACGGAGGAAATGGCTGGAACTTATAAAAGATTACGACATGAAGCTACACTATAATCCAGAAAAGCCAACGTCAGAAAGGCACGCTTTGAGTCGGAAAAGTTATGCCAATATCCTTGAAGGTAGAGGACTGCCAAGGAGTTAGCGAGAGGATGTTATGGAACTTCAGTTGGAGATTGTTCCAAGAGGTTTTCTTGCGACAATGGAGGTTCAGTCGACCTTGTTAGACAAGATTCGAGACGCTCAAAAGGAGGATAAAGAGATTGCGGAGATAAAGGAAAAGATGGGCAAAGGAAAAGCCAAAGGTTTTCGCGAGGGTGAGCACGATACCTTGTGGTTTGAGGATCAGATTTATGTGCCCAACAATTCGGAGATCAGGAAGTTAATACTTCAAGAGGCCCATGACTCACCATACTCGATTCACCCCGGAAACACCAAGATGTACTTAGACTTGAAGGAACGTTTCTGGTGGACTGGTATGAAGAAGGATATTGCCGAGTATGTAGCCGTTTGTGATGTATGCCAGAGAGTGAAGGCAGAGCATCAAAAGCCAGCAGGACTGTTGCAGCCTATGCCAATACCCGAATGGAAGTGGGACAAACTTGGCATGGATTTTATCATCGGATTACCCAGAACCAAAGCAGGATATGATTCAATATGGGTAGTAGTGGATCGGTTGACCAAAGTAGCTCACTTTATCCCAGTGAAAACAACTTATACAAGTGCCAAGTTGGCCAAGATATATATGACCAGGATCGTATGTTTGCTTGGAGTTCCGAGGAGTATCGTGTCGAGATAGAGGAACACAGTTTACTTCAAAATTTTGGCATCAACTACACGGACTTTGGGTACCAGATTGGAGTTTAGTCTTTGCGTTCCACCCGCAGACGGATGGATGCATGAGAGAGGGTCAATCAGATTTTGGAGGACATGTTGAGAGCCTGTGCGCTAGATTATGGATCTAGTTGGGATGACAATTTGTCAGACGCAGAATTCCCATACAACAACAGCTACTGTGCCAGTTTGAAGATGGCACCGCTCAAGCTCTGTATGGATGCAGATGTAGAACACCCTTGATGTGGGATGAGGTTGGAGACCGTCAGTTGTTTGGACCAGATTTGATCAAAGACTCAGAGGAGAAGGTTAAACTGATCAGAGACAGACTAAAGATTGCTCGGTCTAGGCGGAAGAGTTACGCAGATTCAAAACGCAAGGAAGTAACCTATGAAATTGGAGACAGAGCCTATCATGAGTATCACCCCTGAGGGGAGTGAAACGTTTTGGAGTAAAGGGAAAGTTAGCCCCAAGATTTGTAGGACCGTATCGTGTTTTAGAACGAATGGGAGAAGTTGCCTACAAACTGGAGTTACCCGAAGGACTGTTAGGAGTTCACGATGTGTTTTCACGTGTCACAACTGAAGAAGTGCCACGCTGAGATGGCCGACATACCGTTAAAAGATACAGTGCCCCTGGAGGCGATACAATTGGATAACAACTTGACTTATGAGGAGAAGCCAGTAAAGATTCTCGATTTTGATAGCCGAGTCACTCGCAACAAGGTGATCAAGTTTTGCAAAGTTCAGTGGAGCCACCACACCGAGGAGGAAGCCACCTGGGAGCGAGAAGAGGATATTCGCAAGGACCATCCGCACCTATTTTCTAGCCAACCCGAATCTCGAGGGCGTGATTCATCTTAAGGGGGGTAGGTTTGTAACATCCCAAATTTTCAATTTGGCATGTTATACATAGGTCATCCCTGCATATCATATTTTATTGCATATTCGTTTGCCATCCTCGAAAATCCTAAGAAACTCAAGGACCCTCGGAGAGAGTTGGGGATTTTTTTCGATTTTCATATTTGAATTTTATCAAATAATGAAAGACGAGGATATTGGATTTTAATTATTTTCTCTCCGGAAAACTATTTCATTTTAAATAAATAAATGAAGGGAGATAATATGACTTCTCCAAAATAATTGAAATAACGGAGGAAAAATGTTAAAATCATTTTTGGGATTTTATTTGATTTTATTTGGAATTTTATTTGCCCTAGAAAAATTTGCACGCTTTAAAAGTTGCATTTTAGGGCCAAGAAAAGTTCCTCTAGTTCTAAATATTTTATTTAGACGGAGAAAACTTGTTTTGGAATTTTTAGATATTTATTTATTTTTTAGGAATTTTCTTTCGTTGAATGTTTAAAAAATGGACCCATACCGATCGGGTCAAGGCCCAGCCGAGCCAGCCGCCCGCGTCGCCGCCTCACACATTGCTGTCAGCTGCAGACGGACGCCGAGGGCGAGTCCGAGCCGGACTCCACCAGGCGCCCCATTCCCAAGCCGAGCCGCCCGCCCCTTCCCCAAGCCGCCCCGCCCTCCTATAAATGCCGCCGCCACGGCCACACACCACCCCGCCACCACCCGAGCCGCCGCCAAACCCGCCGGAGCCGGAGCCCGATCCGCGCCGTCGCCGCCTCTCGCCGAGCTGCCGCCGCCTGCCTCGCCGCCCCACCCGGAACCGCCGGAGCCGCCCGCCACGGGACGCACCTCGCCGGAGGTACCCGACCCCGCCGCCGGTTTTTTTAAAGAAAACCCTTTGGTTTTTTTTATAAAACCCTAGATCGTTTTTTATATAGATCGGTTTATTTTCGTTGGTTTATTTATTTAGCGAACGTCCGTTCGTCCGTTCGTTCTAACGAGCGCGTTCACCGTTTAGTTTCTGTTAACGAACGTTCGTTTGTTTAGCAGTTCGTCGCTTTTCTTTTATCAGATTTATTCTGCGGTTATTCTGATCGCGGTTTCTGATCCAATCTTCAAACCTGTTTATCTTTTCGCTCGTTTATCGGAATCAGGCGATTCAAGCGCCTGGAGTTTCATCTCGAAACCCTCTTTCCGAATAACCAACTTAAACCAGTTTTTATCTTTGTAAAATTTGACCCTAGTTCAGATTAGTAAACGGACCCTATTTCTTTTGCCGTTTGAGTTTTGTTGTTCCGTTTGGATTGATTCTTTTTGCAACCCGGAGTTCTTAAGTTGAACTCTCCGGTCAACCTCTTTCAGTTGAAGTTTCGTTTGTGCATCTTTGCTTGTTGCTTATGTATGTATTGTTTGCTTGCGATAGAATTCCCGGAGTGCGAAGCGTGTTACTACGAGTCTCTAGGATTCACGGATCGTCAGCAAGGCAAGTAACACTTGATCATACCTTTTCATACCCAGTTTTTATGCATTAGCTCAATCCTCAAACATTGCATGATTAGGATGTCATTAATTTGTGGGTTGGGAAGTAGATGATGAGGTAGGAACCTATTGCCTGTTACTTTCAAACCCTTGGGAGTTACTTCTACGTTATGCTTATATTGCCATGCTATGCTCAGAGACGTGGTTTGGGTTTGAGAGGTATTCACGACAGATGTGAGATTGCTAATTAATGGTTTACTTTAAGGTGGCAACTTAAATACACATCTGGGTGGATTGAGGCACTGGGAACCCGGTGTTGTCTGTTTTTTTGGAAATCACAGGTACCCGTGTGATCTTCCTATGGACCGCCAACGTGGCTCAAAGGGAAGTGAGATTATTCATGCTAGAAACTTCCGTGTGCAGCCACAAGCTATTATGGGCTCTAGCATAGTTGAGTATGTTACGTGAAGCTCTCGAAGAGGTAGATCAGCAGGTAGTGGGTTTTATAGGTTTGGTATGATCTATCCGGAGTAGAGAGTTAATGTTTACGAAGATCGTGTCTCGGTCATCCATCTCTCAAACACCATGCGGTCACGAGAAACCAACGGAGGCGATCGAGTCTTGTGGGGAAAAGTGCGCAAACCTCTGCAGAGTGTACAAACTAATCATGGTTAGCCGTGTCCCCGATTATGGACAATTCTGAGTATCTAGTACTTGAGTATTCACATGTATCTCATCACTCTAAATTAATTTTGCTGGGTTATTAATCACTTTAATTGGGATCATTGAGTTGGGGTTATACCTTCTCAATGATGTTTCAACCACCATGATAGTTAAATTAAAATTTATTCCTTTGAGGTAGGAAAAATTGGCTTTCCAAAAGCTGTAACCATAGAGCTTTCCACCAGCCATATATGCATGTAGTATAGCTTATTATTTCATTACTCTATGTGTTACATTGCGGCATATTCCATGTCTTGACCCGTTCTCGGGCTGCAACGTATTATGTTGCAGACTTTTCAGACGAGGAGTAAGGATTGTAGGTCGTTGCCGTGCAGCTCGATTATGCCATTGGAGTTGATGGACTCGGTTTATCTTCCAAGCCTTCATTGTTATCACATTAGATGGCCTTCAGCCATATTATTGTAATAAGTTCTCTTTTGAGACATTCGATGTAATAAGTGTGTGATTGCTACTCTGTTATAAATCCTTCGAGTCTTGTGTGTGTCAAGATTACCGATCCAGGGGATGACATGTATACGTAGACTTGACCATCTGAGGTCGGGTCGCTACAGGGATCATCTTATTTACTACCGTCATTCTAAGCAAATAAGATGTATAATCATGATAAACATCACATGCAATCAAATAGTGACATGATATGGCCAATATCATATTGCTCCTTTTGATCTCCATCTTCGGGGCTCCATGATCATCGTCGTCACCGGCATGACACCATGATCTCCATCATCATGATCTCCATCATCGTGTCTCCATGAAGTTGTCTCGCCAACTTATTACTTCTACTACTATGGCTACGGTTAGCAATAAAGTAAAGTAATTACATGGCGTTGTTCAATGACACGCAGGTCATACAATAAATAAAGACAACTCCTATGGCTCCTGCCGGTTGTCATACTCATCGACATGCAAGTCGTGATTCCTATTACAAGAACATGATCAATCTCATACATCACATATCATTCATCACATTCTTCTTGGCCATATCACATCACATGGCATACCCTGCAAAAACAAGTTAGACGTCCTCTAATTGTTGTTTGCATGTTTTACGTGGCTGCTATGGGTTTCTAGCAAGAACGTTTCTTACCTACATAAAAACCACAACGTGATATGCCAATTGCTATTCACCCTTCATAAGGACCCTTTTCATCGAATCATTCCGACTAAAGTGGGAGGCGGCACCGCTAGCCACCTTATGCACCAAGTGCATGTCGGTCAGTGGAACCTGTCTCACGTAAGTGTACGTGTAAGGTCGGTCCGGCCGCTTCATCCCACAATACCGTCGAAACAAGATTGGACTAGTAACGGTAAGCATATTGAACAAAATCAACGCCCACAACTACTTTGTGTTCTACTCGTGCAAATAATCTACGCAATAGACCTAGCTCATGATGCCACTGTTGGGTAACGTAGCAGAAATTCAAAATTTTCCTACGTTTCACCAAGATCTATCTAAGGAGAAACCAGCAATGAGGGGAAGGAGAGTGCATCTACATACCCTTGTAGATCGCTAAGCGGAAGCGTTCAAGAGAACGGGGTTGAAGGAGTTGTTGGGGAACGTAGTAATTTTAAAAATTTCCTACGCACACGCAAGATCATGGTGATGGCATAGCAACGAGAGGGGAGAGTATTGTCCACGTACCCTCGTAGACCGTAAGCGGAAGCGTTATGACAACACGGTTGATGTAGTCGTACGTCTTCACGATCCGACCGATCCAAGTACCGAACGTCACGGCACCTCCGAGTTCAGCAGGTTCAGCTCGATGACGATCCCGGACTCGATCCAGCAAAGTGTCGAGGATGAGTTCCGTCAAGACGACGGCGTGGTGGCGATGATGATGCTCTACGGCGAGGCTTCGCCTAAACTCATGACGATATGACCGAGGTGGAATATGGTGGAGGGGGCACCGCACGGCTAAGGAACGATCCGTAGATCAACTTGTGTGTCCATGGGGTGCCCCTGCCCCGTATATAAAGGAGTGGAGGAGGGAGGGCGGCCCTCTCTATGGCGCGCCCTAGGGAGTCCTACTCCCACCGGGAGTAGGATTCCCCTTTCCTAGTCCAACTAGGAACCCTTCCATGTAGTAGGAGTAGGAGAGAAGAAAAGGGAAGAGAGAAGGAGAAGGAAGGAAGGTCGCCCCTCCCTAGTCCAATTCGGACTAGTCCAAGGGGAGGGTGCGCCACTCTTTTGGCCCTTTCTCTCCTTTCCCGTATGGCCCAAAGAGGCCCAATACGAATTCCCGTAACTCTCCGGTACTGCGAAAAGTACCCGAATAACTCGGAACCTTTCCGAACTCCGAATATAGTCGTCCAATATATCGATCTTTACGTCTCGACCATTTCGAGACTCCTCGTCATGTCCCCGATCTCATCCGGGACTCCGAACTCCTTCGGTACATCAAAAACTCATAAACTCATAATATAACTGTCATCGAAACCTTAAGCGTGCGGACCCTATGGGTTCGAGAACTATGTAGACATGACCTAGAACTATTCTCGGTCAATAACCAATAGCGGAACCTGGATGCTCATTTTGGCTCCTACATATTCTACGAAGATCTTTATCGGTCAAACCGCATAACAACATATGTTGTTCCCTTTGTCATCGGTATGTTACTTGCCCGAGATTCGATCGTCGGTATCCAATACCTAGTTCAATCTCGTTACCGGCAAGTCTCTTTACTCATTCTGTAATGCATCATTCCGTAACTAACTCAGTAGCTACATTGCTTGCAAGGCTTATAGTGATGTGCATTACCGAGAGGGCCCAGAGATACCTCTCCGACAATCGGAGTGACAAAACCTAATCTCGAAATACGCCAACCCAACATGTACCTTTGGAGACACCTGTAGTACTCCTTTATAATTACCCGATTCGTTGTGACGTTTGGTAGCACCAAAGTGTTCCTCCGTAAACGGGAGTTGCATAATCTCATAGTTACAGGAACATGTATAAGTCATGAAGAAAGCAATAGCAACATACTAAACGGTCAAGTGCTAGGCTAACGGAATGGGTCATGTCAATCACATCATTCTTCTAATGATGTGATCCCATTAATCAAATAACAACACATGTCTATGGTTAGGAAACATAACCATCTTTGATTAATGAGCTAGTCAAGTAGAGGCATACTAGTGACTATATGTTTGTCTATGTATTCACACATGTATCATGTTTCCGGTTAATCTGATTCTAGCATGAATAATAAACATTTATCATGAAATAAGGAAATAAATAATAACTTTATTATTGCCTCTAGGGCATATTTCCTTCAGTCTCCCACTTGCACTAGAGTCAATAATCTAGTTCACATCATCATGTGATTCAACACTAATATTCACATCTATATGTGATTAACACCCATAGTTCACATCGTCATGTGACCAACATCCAAAGGGTTTACTAGAGTCAATAATCTAGTTCACGTCGCTATGTGATTAACACCCAAAGAGTACTAAGGTATGATCATGTTTTGCTCGTGAGAGAAGCTTAGTCAACGGGTCTGTCACATTCAGAGCCGTATGTATTTTGCAAATATTTTATGTCTACAATGCTCGCACGGAGCTACTCTAGCTAATTGCTCCCACTTTCAATATGTATCCAGATTGAGACTTAGAGTCATCTGGATCAGTGTAAAAAGCTTGCATCGATGTAACTCTTTCTGACGAGCTCTTTTATCACCTCCATAATCGAGAAATATTTCCTTAGTCCTCACTAAGGATGTTCTTGACCAATGTCCATGATCTACTCCTAGATCACTATTGTACACCCTTGCCAAATTCAGAGCAAGGTATACAATAGGTGCAGTACATAGCATATATAGAACCTATGGTCGAGGCATAGGGAATGACTTTCATTCTCTTTTCTATTTTACATTGTGGTCGGGATTTGAGTCTTACTCAATTTCACACCTTTGCAACACAGGCAAGAACTTTTCTTTGACTGTTCCATTTTGAATTACTTCAAAATCTTGACAAGGTATGTACTTATTGAAAAAACTTATCAAGCGTCTTGATCTATCTCAATAGATCTTGATGCTCAATATGTAAGTAGCTTTACCGAGGTCTTTCTTTTAAAGAACTCCTTTCAAATACTCCTTTATGCTTTCCAGAAAAATTCTACATCATTTCTGATCAACAATATGTCATTCACATATACTTATCGAAATGTTGTAGTGCTCGCACTCTCTTTCTTATAATTACAGTCTTCTCCAAAAGTCTGTATAAAACCATATGCTTTTATCAAATCATCAAGCTTATATTCCTACTCTGAGATGCTTGCACCAGTCCATAGATGGATCATTTGGAGCTTGCACATTTTGATAGCATCTTTAGGATTGACAAAACCTTACGGTTGCATCATATGCAACTCTTCTTTAATAAATCCATTAAGGAATGCAGTTTTGACATCCATTTGCCAGATTTCATAAAATGTGGCAATTGCTAACATGATTCGAGACAAACTTAAGCATCATTACGAGTGAGAAAATCTCATCGTATTCAACACCTTGAACTTGTCGAAAACCTTTTGCAACAAGTCGAGCTGTGTAGATAGTAACACTACTATCAACGTCTGTCTTCCTCTTGAAGATCCAGTTATTTAACATGGCTTTTGATCATCGAGCAAGTCAATCAAAGTCCATACTTTGTTCTCATACATGGATCCTATCTCAGATTTCATGGCCTCAAGCCATTTCGCGGAATCTGGGCTTATCATCGCTTCCTCATAGTTCGTAGGTTCATCATGGTCTAGTAACATGACTTCTAGAATAGGATTACCGTACCACTTTGGTGCGGATCTTATTCTAGAAGACCTCTGAGGTTCGGTAGTAACTTGATCCGAAGCTTCATGATCATCATCATTAGCTTCCTCAACGATTGGTGTAAGAATCACAGGAACTGATTTACGTGATGAACTACTTTCCAATAAGGGAGAAGGTACAATTACCTCATCAAGTTCTACTTTCCTCCCACTCACTTCTTTCGAGAGAAACTTCTTCTCTAGAAAGGATCCATCTTAGCAACGAAAAACTTGCCTTCGGATCTGTGATAGAAGGTGTACCCAATAGTTACCTTTGGGTATTCTATGAAGACGCACTTCTCGAATTGGGTTCGAGCTTATCAGTGAAAACTTTTTCACATAAGCATCACAACTCCAAACTTTTAAGAAACGACAATGACTTAGGTTTATTGTTAAACCATAGTTCATATGGTGTCGTCTCAACGGATTTAGATGGTGCCCTATTAAACGTGAATGCAGCTGTCTCTAATGCATAACCCCAAAACGATAGTGGTAAACCGATAAGAGACATCATAGATCGCACCATATCCAACAAAGTGCTTGATTCTGACGTTCGGACACACCATAACATTGTGGTGTTGCGGTGGCGTGAGCTGTGAAACTATTCCACTTTGTTTTAATTGAAGACCAAACTCAGAACTCAAATATTCATCTCCATGATCAGATCGCAGAAACTTTATTTTCTTGTTACGATGATTTTCCACTTCACTCTGAAATTCTTTGAACTTTTCAACTATTTCAGACTTATGTTTCATCAAGAAGATATACGCATATATCTGCTCAAATCGTCTGTGAAGGTCGAAAATAATGATACTTGCCACGGGCATCAACACTCATTGGATCGCATACATTGGTATGTATTATTTCCACCCAGTCAGTCGCTCGTTCCATTGTTCCGGACAACGGAGTTTCAGTCATCTTGCCAAAAAGGCACGGTTCGCAAGCATCAAATGATTCATAATCAAGTGATTCCAAAAACCCATCAGTATGGAGTTTCTTCATGCGCTTTACACCAATATGACCTAAACGGCAGTGCCACAAATAAGTTGCACTATCATTATTAACTTTACATCTTTTGGTTTCAATATTATGAATATGTGTATCACACGATCGAGATCCAACAAACCATTTTCATTGGGTGTATGACCATAGAAGGTTTTATTCATGTAAACAGAACAATAATTATTCTCTAACTTACATGAATAACCGTATTGCAATAAACATGATCAAATCATATTCATGCTCAACGCGAACGCCAAATAACATTTATTTAGGTTCAACACTAATCCCGAGAGTATAGGGAGTGTGCGATGATGATCATATCAATCTTGGAACTACTTCCAACACTCATCGTCACTTCCCTTCAACTAGTCTCTGCTTATTCTCAGAACTCCTGTTTCGAGTCACTAATTTTTAGCAACCGAACAAGTATCAAATACTCGGGGCTACTATAAACACTAGTAAGGTACACATCAATAACCTGTATATCAAATATACCCTTGTTCACTTTGCCATCCTTCTTATCCACCAAATATTCAGGTATTTCCGTTTCCAAAGTGACAATTTCCTTTGCAGTGTAAGCACTCGGTTTAGGGCTTTGGTTTAGCTTTGGGCTTCTTCGTGGGAGTGACAACTTGCTTGTCATTCTACTTGAAGTTCCCTTTCTTTCCCTTTGCCCTTTTCTTGAAACTAGTGATCTTGTCAACCATCAACACTTGATGCTCTTTCTTGATTTCTACCTTCGTCGATTTCAACATCACGAAGAGCTCGGGAATCATTTTCGTCATCCCTTGCATACTATAGTTCATCACGAAGTTCTAGTAACTAGTGATGGTGACTAGAGAATTCTGTCAATCACTATATTATCTGGAAGATTAACTCCCACTTGATTCAAGCGATTGAAGTACCCAGACAATCTGAGCACATGCTCACTAGTTGAGCGATTCTCCTCCATCTTTTAGCTATAGAACTTGTTGGAGAGTTCATATCTCTCAACTCGGGTATTTGCTTGAAATATTAACTTCAACTCCTGGAACATCTCATATGGTCCATGACGTTCAAAACGCCTTTGAAGTCCCGATTCTAAGCCGTTAAGTATGGTGCACTAAACTATCAAGTAGTCATCATATTGAGCTAGCCAAATGTTCATAACGTCTGCATTTGCTCCTGCAATAGGTCTGTCACCTAGCAGTGCATTAAGGACATAATTCTTGTGTGCAACAATGAGGATAAACCTCATATCATGGATCCAATCCGCATCATTGCTACTAACATTTTCAATACAATTTTCTCTAGGAACACATATAAAAACATAGGTAAGCAAAAACATAGGGAAGCAACAACGCGAGCTATTGATCTATAACATAATTTACAAAATACTACCAGGACTAAGTTCATGATAAATTAAAGTTCAATTAATCATATTACTTAAGAACTCCCACTTAGTTAGACATCCCTCTAATCCTCTAAGTGATTACGTGATCCATATCAACTACACCATGTCCGATCGTCACGTGAGATGGAGTAGTTTCAACGATGAACATCAATATGTTGATCATATCTACTATATGATTCACGCTCGACCTTTCGGTCTCCGTGTTCCAAGGCCATATCTGTTATATGCTAGGCTCGTCAAGTTTAACTTGAGTATTCCGCGTGCAACTGTTTTGCACCCGTTGTATTTGAACGTAGAGCCTATCACACCCGATCATCACGTGGTGTCTCAAAGACGAAGAACTTTCATAACGGTGCATACCAGGGAGAACACTTCTTGATAATTAGTGAGAGATCATCTTATAATGCTACCGTCAAGCCAAATAGAATAAGATGTATAAAAGATAAACATCATATGCAATCAAAATATGTGACATGATATGGCCATCATCATCTTGTGCCTTTGATCTCCAACTCCAAAGCATCGTCATGATTTCCATCGTCACCGGCACGAAACCATGATCTTCATCATCTTGATCTATATCAATGTGTCGTCACATGGTCGTCTCGCCAACTATTGCTCTTGCAACTATTGCTATCGCATAGCGATAAAGTAAAGCAATTATTTGGCACTTGCATCTTATGCAACAAAGAGACAACCATAGGGCTTCGCGATTGTCGATAACTTCAACAAAACATGATCATCTCATACAACAACTTATATCTCATCATGTTTTGACCATATCACATCACAACATGCCCTGCAAAAACAAGTTAGACGTCATCTACTTTGTTGTTGCAAATTTTACGTGGCTGCTACGGGCTGAGCAAGAACCGTTCTTACCTACGCATCAAAACCACAACGATAGTTTGTCAAGTTGGTCATGTTTTAACCTTCGCAAGGACCGGGTGTAGCCACACTCGGTTCAACTAAAGTGAGAGAGACAGACACCCGCCAGTCACCTTTAAGCAATGAGTGCTCGCAGCGGTGAAACCAGTCTCGCGTAAGCGTACGCGTAATGTCGGTCCGGGCCGCTTCATCTCACAATACCGCTGAACCAAAGTATGACATGTTGGTAAGCAGTATGACTTGTATCGCCCACAACTCACTTGTGTTCTACTCGTGCATATGACATCTACGCATAAAACAAGGCTTGGATACCACTGTTGGGGAACGTAGTAATTTCAAAAATTTCCTACGCACACGCAAGATCATGGTGATGGCATAGCAACGAGAGGGGAGAGTATTGTCCACGTACCCTCGTAGACCGTAAGCGGAAGCGTTATGACAACGCGGTTGATGTAGTTATGCGTCTTCACGATCCGACCGATCCAAGTACCGAATGCACGGCACCTCCGAGTTCAGCACACGTTCAGCTCGATGACGATCCCCGGACTCCGATCCAGCAAATTGTCGGGGATGAGTTCCGTCAGCATGACGGCGTGGTGACGATGATGATGCTCTACCGGCGCAGGGCTTCGCCTAAACTCCGCGACGATATGACCGAGGTGAAATATGGTGGAGGGGGGCACCGCTGCGGCTAAGGAACGATCCGTAGATCAACTTGTGTGTCCATGGGGTTCCCCTGCCCCGTATATAAAGGAGTGGAGGAGGGAGGGCGGCCCTCTCTATGGCGCCCTAGGGGAGTCCTACTCCCACCGGAGTAGGATTCCCCTTTCCTAGTCCAACTAGGAACCCTTCCATGTAGTAGGGGTAGGAGAGAACAAAGGGAAGAGAGAAGGAGAAGGAAGGAAGGATGCGCCTCCTCCTAGTCCAATTCGGACTAGTCCAAGGGAGGGTGCGGCCACTCTTTGGCCCTTTCTCTCCTTTCCCGTATGGCCCAAAGAGGCCCAATAAGAATTCCCGTCACTCTCCGGTACTCCCAAAAAGACCCGAATCACTCGGAACCTTTCCGAACTCCGAATATAGTCGTCCAATATATCGATCTTTACGTCTCGACCATTTCGAGACTCCTCGTCATGTCCCCGATCTCATCCGGGACTCCGAACTCCTTCGGTACATCAAAAACTCATAAACTCATAATATAAGCATCGCCGAAACCTTAAGCGTCACGGACCCTATGGGTTCGAGAACTATGTAGACATGACCTAGAACTATTCTCGGTCAATAACCAATAGCGGAACCTGGATGCTCATATTGGCTCCTACATATTCTACGAAGATCTTTATCGGTCAAACCGCATAACAACATCGTTGTTCCCTTTGTCATCGGTATATTACTTGCCCGAGATTCGATCGTCGGTATCCAATACCTAGTTCAATCTCGTTACCGCAAGTCTCTTTACTCGTTCCGTAATGCATCATTCCGTAACTAACTCATTAGCTACATTGCTTGCAAGGCTTATAGTGATGTGCATTACCGAGAGGGCCCAGAGATACCTCTCCAGCAATCGGAGTGACAAAACCTAATCTCGAAATACGCCAACCCAACATGTACCTTTGGAGACACCTGTAGTACTCCTTTATAATCACCCGATTCGTTGTGACGTTTGGTAGCACCAAAGTTTTCCTCCGGTAAACGGGAGTTGCATAATCTCATAGTTACAGGAACATGTATAAGTCATGAAGAAAGCAATAGCAACATACTAAGCGATCAAGTGCTAGGCTAACGAGAATGGGTCATGTCAATCACATCATTCTCCTAATGATGTGATCCCATTAATCAAATAACAACACATGTCTATGGTTAGGAAACATAACCATCTTTGATTAATGAGCTAGTCAAGTAGAGGCATACTAGTGACTATATGTTTGTCTATGTATTCACACATGTATCATGTTTCTGGTTAATACAATTCTAGCATGAATAATAAACATTTATCATGAAATAAGGAAATAAATATTAACTTTATTATTGCCTCTAGGGCATATTTCCTTCAGGAGTCGTACTCGTCGTGATCCAAATCACCGGAGATCCTAGTGCCGAACGGATGGCACCTCCGCGTTCAACACACGTACAGCCCGGTGACGTCTCCCACGCCTTGATCTAGCAAGGAGAGAGGGAAAGGTTGAGGAAGACTCCGTCCAGCAGCAGCACAACGGCTTGGTGGTGATGGAGGAGCGTGGCAATCCTGCAGGGCTTCGCCAAGCACCGCGGGAGAGGAGAAGGGAGAGAGGTAGGGCTGCGCCAGGGAGAGGTGAATAGAGAGAGAGTGTGGGCACCGCTGTCGTGAGTAGAGAGAGAGAGAGTGACCAGAGGATGAGACAGTGTGAAGAGAGCAACACTAGCAAGCAAGCGCGGAGGCTCCTGCCTATATAGTGGAGTACTAGTTTTCTTTTGTCTACCGGCCGGAGCCGGCTTGACCTCGGCAATGACTGTCGAGATGTCTTCATGCACATGCCCCGGAGGCGCAGTTGTCGTCATTTTGATCTGAAGCACCGGATTATAACATATAACACGAAAAAATGCCACATGACAAGAAATCATAACCTCACTGCTCAAAGGAGACAAGATGAATCCCGACGGACAAACTAGACGAGGATCAAAGCTCAAATTAAAGATAAACTCGTAGAAAAGGGGTCCATCGATAGATGTCCTAATTAACATAGCCGGCTTGACCTAGATGGCAGCCGAGTAGTCTTGGTGCATGTGCCCCAATGACAAGCCCAACTCGGTTGTCCTGTTTAACCCTCGCATGATCCGAAGCACATGACACCTAATTTTGCGAGATGACAGAAACCTTTTTAGATTTCTCACGGAACTACAGCCCTGTACAACACAGCCTGCACGATATGTAGACGATAGCCAATCCAGGCATGTCTGCTGGAGTCTGGTCACATGCATGGACGAACTAATCTTCCGTGTCTTGCAGGGATCGTCTAGGTACCAACGTATGTACTCCTACAACACTTCTCTAGTAGTACTATCGCTCGTCTCTCTTCTATTAACTCACCCGACTTGCGGGGCCAGGGAGTGTGCCTATGGTCAATTCTCAATTGCGGTCACACATGTATGTGCAAACGCAATATGACGCGCGTTCCATTCGGAGAGCGGCGTGCCAGACCGACCGACCGTCTGGGGTGCGACCCGAATGCGACGGGAATGCTGTATACTCCGTACATGTGTACCGCCGTTTTCTTCAGACTTTGCTCCATGGCGCAATCCATGGATACAAAATTAGTATACTGTACTATTTAAAAGTCGAGGGCAGGCTTTTCCAGCGTTAAGCGGGCAGTTCCGCCAAGTCGGTTCGACAGAGACGCGAGAAGATGAGGGAGTAGGCTGCTGCAAACGTAGGGCTGTGTGATTTAACAGCGAGTTACTTCTGGACAGGTGGGGCCCGGTGATTTGACTTGTCATTATCATTTTAACTACAGCGCTACGACCGGCGTGAGTCTCCCGATTCCTGACCACCTCCATATAGGTGCCTCTCCCGATGCTCCACCATTTAGAGGCTAGCTCTTTCTTGAGAGCCCACTCCTCCACTTTTTCCTTGCCTCTTTCCCCCACATATGCAAAAATGCCATGTAAAGCGGGCTTATAGCCCACTATTGTACTTGATCCTACAGGTGCTAAGCCTGCCACATAGGCATAAAGTATGATGTGGCAAGTTTGTTGGGTAACGTAGCAGAAATTTAAAATTTTCCTACGTGTCACCAAGATCTATCTAAGGAGAAACCAGCAATGAGGGGAAGGAGAGTGCATCTACATACCCTTGTAGATCGCTAAGCGGAAGCGTTCAAGAGAACGGGGTTGAAGGAGTCGTACTTGTCGTGATCCAAATCACCGGAGATCCTAGTGCCGAACGGACGGCACCTCCGCGTTCAACACACGTACAGCCCGGTGACGTCTCCCACGCCTTGATCCAGCAAGGAGAGAGGGAGAAGTTGAGGAAGACTCCGTCCAGCAGCAGCACAACAGCTTGGTGGTGATGGAGGAGCGTGGCAATCCTGCAGGGCTTCGCCAAGCACCGCGGGAGAGGAGAAGGGAGAGAGGTAGGGCTGCGCCAGGGAGAGGTGAAACTCATGTGTTGGCAGCCCTCAAGACCTCAACTATATATAGGGGAGAGGGAGGGGTGCACCTCTAGGGTTTCCACCCCAAGTGCGGCAGCCCCAATCCCATCTATGGGTGGCGGCCAAGGGGGAGAGGGAAACTTGCCCCCAAGTTAGGTGGGTGCGCCTCCCAAACCCTAGGCGCCTTGGGCCCTTGTGAGGCGCACCAGCCCACCCGGGCTGGTCCCTCCCACACTTGGCCCATGCAGCCCTCGGGGCCGGTGGCCCCACTTGGTGAACCAGGACCCTCCCGGTGGTCCCGTGACGTTACCGATAAAACCCGAAACTTTTCGGTGACCAAAACAGGACTTCCCATATATAAATCTTTACCTCCAGACCATTCCGGAACTCCTCGTGACGCACGGGATCTCACCGGGACTCGAACAACATTCGGTAACCACATACAAATTTCCTTTATAACCCTAGCGCCATCGAACCTTAAGTGTGTAGACCCTACGGGTTCGGGAATCATGCTGAGACATGACCGAGACATTCTCCGGTCAATAACCAACAGCGGATCTGGATACCCATGTTGGCTCCCACATGTTCCACGATGATCTCATCGGATGAACCACGATGTCAAGGACTCAATTGATCCCGTATACAATTCCCTTTGTCTAGCGGTATTGTACTTGCCCGAGATTCGATCATCGGTATGCCGATACCTTGTTCAATCTCGTTACCGGCAAGCCTCTTTACTCGTTCCGTAACACATCATCCCGTGATCAACCCCTTGGTCACATTGTGCACATTATGATGATGTCCTACCGAGTGGGCCCAGAGATACCTCTCCGTTTACGGAGTGACAAATCGATCTCGATTCGTGCCAACCCAACAGACACTTTCGGAGATACCTGTAGTGCACCTTTATAGCCACCAAGTTACGTTGTGACGTTTGGTACACCCAAAGCATTCCTACGGCATCCGGGAGTTGCATAATCTCATGGTCTAAGGAAATGATACTTGACATTAGAAAAGCTTTAGCATACGAACTACGATGTTTGTGCTAGGCTTAGGATTGGGTCTTGTCCATCACATCATTCTCCAAATTATGTGATCCCGTTATCAACGACATCCAATGTCCATGGTCAGGAAACCGTAACCATCTGTTGATCAACGAGCTAGTCAACTAGAGGCTTACTAGGGACATGGTGTTGTCTATGTACCCACACATGTATCTGAGTTTCCTATCAATACAATTATAGCATGGATAATAAACGATTATCATGAACAAGGAAATATAATAATAACTAATTTATTATTGCCTCTAGGGCATATTTCCAACAAAGTTAATTAAGAAGAGAGAGACAAGTTTGGTGACCCCAGGAAGAAACGGTGATAAGCGCGTGTACCTAGATGAAGCAAACTTAGCAACAAAAAACTAAGCACCTATGAATTGGGGACTTAAGTTGCTAAGCCATTTAATGCTCATAGCACCTCATTTAAGCACCATTTCATTGGAAGAGGTCAGTCCTTGGCAAATACAATAAATACTACGAAGAAAGAGATAGAGAGAAGTAAACAAAAAATACTCTTATAGCCAACCTTATAGCTAACCTTGTTGTATGAGTGACTAAGTGATGACTATGTATGACATGCCAACATCAGATAGCCTAACGCACCGTGTTAAATCTCCAAGGGCGCGAGCGAGGCGACGGTCGTTGTCGGTGTCAAAACCGGCGGATCTCGGGTAGGGGGTCCGAACTGTGCGTCTAGGCGGATGGTAACAGGAGACAAGGGGCATGATGTTTTACCCAGGTTCGGGCCCTCTTGATGGAGGTAAAACCCTACGTCCTGCTTGATTAATATTGATGATGTGTGTTACAAGAGTGGATCTACCACGAGATCAAAGAGGCTAAACCCTAGAAGCTAGCCTATGGTATGATTGTTGTTCGTCCTATGGACTAAAGCCATCCGGTTTATATAGGCACCGGAGAGGGCTAGGGTTACACAAAGTCGGTTACAAAGGTAGGAGATCTACATCCGTATCGCCAAGCTTGCCTTCCATGCCAAGGAAAGTCCCATCCGGACACGGGACGAAGTCTTCAATCTTGTATCTTCATAGTCTTGGAGTCCGGCAGATGATGATAGTTCGGCTATCCGGACACCCCTAATCTGGAACTCCCGCAGA
This sequence comes from Aegilops bicornis, assembly GCA_021605145.1. Taxonomy (NCBI): domain Eukaryota; kingdom Viridiplantae; phylum Streptophyta; class Magnoliopsida; order Poales; family Poaceae; genus Aegilops; species Aegilops bicornis. Next base: position 428,206,347 of record CM038673.1, read on the forward strand.
GTCTCTGAACCAGGCTTCAATGACGACGAGTCCGGCGCGCATATTGTCTTCGGCATTGCAAGGCGGGTTCTTCCTCCGAATAATTTATAGAAGATTCTGAACACCAGGATAGTGTCCGGCTCGGCAAAGATAAATTCCACATAACACCGTAGAGAGAATAATTTTTGCACAGATCTGCTGACGTATTCTGCGGCGTGACATCACACCATGGCCAGGCCTTTATATGAATCGTTTTTTATTGTTCCACCTCAGCGTGTTTAGCGAGGCGGTTTCCTTGGCACGTCTTATCAAAGCGTAGATCGTGCCCCCTTATTCCGGGATTCTCATCAATACGGACGTGGGTAACCCAACCATGCCCGTTGGCCTGCCTTCTCTATCGAAGGCGAGTCCTAATCGACAACGGGGTGGCTCTTGGTATTCAAGCTCTTTATGATGAGACCAAGGCCCTCTTCTTCTTTACACCCTCCATCGAGTTCGCCTCGCGCTTTGAGTTCCAACACCCAAAGCTTCAGATTCAGCGCCGGACTTTCGACGATGTCCGGCTCGACCAAAGACGGCCGATGGATGTCTTCCTCCGTCACAGAAGAAGATGTGCTAAAGCTGCGAGACGCCAGGTATCTGACCGGCGAGATCTCGCATAGGCTGCCTGCTCCAGGGCAGGTCATTCCTACTCCTGAGCCCAGTGAGAACGTGGTGTTCGTGTCCCACTTCCTTCGGGGTTTAGGCTTCCCGACGGACCCCTTTGTGCGGGGGCTCATGTTTTATTATGGGCTTGATTTCCATGACTTGACTCCGGAGTCCATCCTCCATATCTCGTCATTCATTGTCGTATGTGAGGCCTTCCTCCATATTACCCCCACTTTGGATTGTGGCTCAAGACCTTCAAGGTGGAGCCAAAGATGATCAAGGGGCAAGCGGAGTCTGAGGGGCGGTCATAAGCAAATGTGTTGATGCTCCGTGGCCCGAGGGCTCTTTTCAAGAGGAGCTTGGTTGGCAACGGAGTGGTTTTATATCACCGCTCGGGGGCACCAAATGGGCGGCGCTCACGCCTTCCGCTCAGTCCACCACAGTGGTGGCATCATGGGTCAACAAGGGGGCTCGACTGGGGCCGCCCAAGGGCGTTCCCCTGCTGCAGGGCCGTATTCGAGATCTCCGGGAAAGAGGGATCAATCTGGTTGCAGTGGCGCAGGTTATGGTGATCCGGCGCCTTCAGCCCTGCAAACGTCGCCGCCTCCGCCTGTGGGAATTCAATCCGGAGGGACCACGAGCTCTCCAAAATTTTATGGGCAAGATGCCCGTGGAGGTGTATAAACTGTTCTTCGGATCACAAGAGAAGTGTCCGGACTTGACCGAGGACACAGGGCTAAGCTGCAATTGCCCAGATACTCAAGTAAGTAGTCCTGTAACCGGACAAGCTGTTCATTCATTTATTTCATATATATATGCCCTTTAAAGGAGCCGTTTCTCGAACAGGAGTGGATAGCCAAGGCAAAGTTAATAAGGTGTCCGGCTCCCCTCCCAGAGACCACGCCGGATCCCATGTTGACCAAGATGTTGAAGGTCGCGCCTTTTGAAGAAGGCGAAGGGGGAGCGGGGAAGCAACCGCCTCTGCGAAGGAGGATATCAAGGAAGGAGGGATTAAGAGTCCCACCTTCCGAGGAGAGAAGAGGACCGCTTCAGAAGATCCGGAGGTCAAGGCCTCAAAGAGGGGGAAGGAATCTTCGGCAGAGAGTCCGGCACTCGGAAGTAACCCAGTCGCATTATTTCCCCAAGGGGATCAGCCCTCCAGCCAGCCGTAAGTAAAAAGAAGGGGTCCTGTAAATAAGGAACATCCCTGTATTTATTCATGAGGATAACCGAAATTGTACCTTGTAGTTCGGACTTCAGCCCTTCTCAACAGAGCTCGTCTTCGGGGGATCTTCTTCCGGAGATGATGGAGAGCCAACGCCTCCACTGTCGCACCCTCATGTGAGGCGGACTGACCCGGAGGTGTCGTCGTGAGGGTTCCCCAAGTCCGGCGGGGCGGAAGGTCCGCGCCAAGTGGTGTGCGGTCGGAGGAGTTGAAGGATCTGCTCGGGCGAGCGGCTATTTCAGAGGATCACCATGCTCTAATGGGTACGGTGATTGAAAGAATTGCATCCGCGGAGAGCGGATTGCATGAAGCCGTCAGAAGCTTACTGACGGGGTTTGAGGTACGCAAGAATGATGTACCTTCTGACAGTTATGCATATAAAATGCGCCCTATATAGATAGTAGCCCCTGAGACTTGGTATGTTGTCAAAATTGACAATCTGCCGAGGATCAAATTCTCAGTTATAACATATCGCCGCTCCTGAACAGGTGGCGCGGCGTCCGGAGGCCAGCCGGACTGCTGAATATGCCGAACTAAAGCGGCAACTTGACGAGGCGGATGCGGACATCGCTATTTGGTCAATAAACGGTTTGACGAGTCACAAGGTATGCGACCTCTATGCGGACACCTTGTAAGGGAGCTTGACGCCCATGTCTTCTTGTTTGTATGCCTAATGCAGATGGTGCTTTGTCGTGGAGGAGCTGCGGCAGAACTCACCCGAGCGAAAGAGCAAGCCAAAATTAGTAATGCGACGTAAAAAGGCGGCCGAAGAGCTAGAAGCTGAACGGGCTGCTCACTGCCGAAGCAAAGAGGAGATGGCCGATATGGCCAAAAAGTTAAGGAATACTACCGATCGCTGCGTGGTTCTTGAAAAGGAACGTCAATCGAATCAAGAGGGCCTAAAGAAGGCTGCCGCCGAATCCAAGAATGCCCAATCGGCTTTGAGAGCTGCCAAGGAGGAGCTGAGTCAGGCCGGGGCAATTGCGGCTGGAAAACCGTTTCCGCTGCGGAGGAAATATACAGATCCAAAGTATGCTCAGTTGGATAAATTGTGGAGTTCGAAGATGCTTATCCGGACTTGGCGGCAGCGTGGACGCTGTTGAGCACTTTCGGGGCGGAAGGGGCCTGAAGGAAGAGCTATATTGGTCGCAATTCCATAGTCTGGAGCATCCTCTGCCGCTGACCGATTGGTTGGACGAATGGGCCGAGCTGAATCGATTGTCCGGATTTGCCATGAAGCATGTCTTGACTCACTTGTGGCCGGACGGACCCCAGCCGAAGAGCTATTTTGGTTTAGTGCAGCAGTTTCTTGGTGCGGTGCCGCGTATCGACGCAATGAAGCGATCGGCGTGTATTGAGGGAGCGCGGATGGCTCTTGCCCGTGTCAAGACATACTAGGCAGAGATGAAGGCCACTGACGTTGCATCCCAGGATTCGGACAGAGGTCGGGTACCTGCCGAGCACTACTTTGAAGAAGTCCTGCCGGGCGCTCGTTTGATAGAGACGCAGTGCTCGAAGGATATTATGTTTAAATGACATGTATGATTTGTTATAACAATGTTTATATTTAATTTATTAGATTTTTATAGTTGTGAGTTAAAGTAGTAAACTACTCGCTGTGCTGTCGTTTTTGTATATGTGTATATAACTCGAAAGATGGCAGTCCTTGGCTTCAGCCCCCACGCACATAGTGCGGGGTGTTTGCAAAAAGGCGCTTTCACACTTAATCCAACATCTTGGTCCTGTTAAGGAGGTGATAAGCGTAGCAAACCGTGCAACCGGACTATAATGCTTTATCACTTTCACTTAGCCATAGGAGTTCGAGGGTGGGGCTACTATATAGCCCACAGGGGCACCGCACTCTCCCGAATTCGAGTGCGTATGTGCACGACCGAAAACCGGTCCTTCGTTAATGCGGAGGAATCCTAAGCATTCATGTGAGTCATCGAGTGGTTGACCAGTCTCTCGCTATATCATGACAGTCAGTTTTCGGCTTTCTCTACTGAGGTGCTCGCCCGGCCGAATCGGGGCACAATCGCAGTAGTTCTCCTGGTGCCGCGTGAGCCGTGAAAGCGGGCGTAAGGCAGCAAAACACGAGCCGGGCAACCCAACATTTGACCAAAGACATGATTCAGAGCTGATGCATATAAGGCCTAACTCGAGACGCCGAATACTCCCTAAGGTATTCGGTCTTTATGAAAATGGGCAGAATAATGCCCTAAGCCCAGTGTCTAGGAAATGCGGCGCAAAAATTGCAGTGCGGCCAATGCCAAAGCACCAGCCTCCTCCTCGGTTATATTAAGGAACCGGGGGTGTATATCAACAAGAGACAGTGAAAAAGGTTTACGCAGGTCTTAATCTGAAAAGAATCCTTGCAACGGGTCCCTACTGCACGTCTGCGCTGTGTCTCCGCAGCCGTATCACGGACGGTGTAGCACGTTGTTCATCTCGTAAAAGAGAGGAACTTAGTTTGAAAGAAAAAGGGTCGTGCGAAAGGTGTACTTAATATTAAATAAACAGAGTACGGTTCAAAGAATGAAATAAAATTGAGCTTTATTGTCTCTTGTTATACATGTATGCGGCCCCTCGTATGGGGGTATGCCGCTAGTAGGTGCCTGACTCGTCTAACCGAGTCCGGGGTTTGAATGACCGATTCAGGTTCTTTGCCTAGCAGAGCCGGATAGCTGTGGGGATGTCAAGGCAGTCTCCCGTTCTTCCGTGCTCAACTGACACTTAATACTTCCTTTTAACAAGATGATGCCGCGTGGACCGGGCATTTTAAGTGTTAGAGATGCATAATGCGGTATTGCGTTAAAGCCGGCGAAAGCTGTACGCCTCAGTAGTGCTTAAGGGCTACTACTGAATGGGGCGATGGCAAGTGAGCTTTCATGACGGGGTTGTCGGATGAACCGAACACGACCTCTAGTGGTACAGAGCACGTATAATAAAGAAGGCCTGGCGTCATTCCTTTGAAGGAAGTGCTGCTATAGCGAATTTTGGTAGGTTATATCCCGTTATGCGGGACGGTGTCCTGGTATGGCAGGTGCCGCGCTGTGTGTTATCACATGAAGTGAGTTCACTGTTTTGACTTCTAGTGGGAAAGTCTTTTGTTTTCCGGAGTGCTGCTTTTGGGTTCGTCACTTTCACTTGGTGTGTCGAGCCCCTTGTGTTCGGTGTTAAGTCGGCCGGACTGCTTGAAGACCCAACAATCTCTGTGGGTATGGTTTGCGAGCTTCCTGAGGTACCATGTATTTGACACAGTCCATCCGAATCTTGTTTAGGTTGGATAGCTCGTCACCAAGTTATCCTTTAGGGGCGTGTTTTGTTGTTCGCCGAGAGCTTTTGAATCCGGCGTTGACCGCGTACTATTTGGGCTTTTTTCCTTATTCCGGCGCTGATCTTTTCTGCGCCGTGATTTTCCGTTTCCATCCCTGATTTCGGATGTACTCGGGTCGCTGGTGTTGCATCTAGCCAGCCAGCTGTCTTCCCCGCGCAAAAGCGGGTCATGAGGCTTGTTAATGCGGCCATTGTTCTTGGCTTTTCTTGGCCAAGGTGTACAGCAGCCATTCGTCTCGGATGTTGTGTTTGAAAGCTGCCAAGGCTTCGGCGTCCGGACAATCGACTATTTGGTTCTTTTTAGTAAGGAACCTGTTTGAATTTCCGGGCTGACTCTCCGGCTGTTGAGTTATGTGACTTAGATCATCTGCGTCCGGAGGGCGGACGAGGTCCCCGAAAATTTGCCCAAATGCATCCTCGAGCTCTTCCCAGCTTCCAATGGTATTTTCGGGAGGCTCTTAAGCCAATGCCAAGCTGGCCCTTTGAGTTTAAGGGGTAAGTATTTTACGGCGTGGAGATCATCTCCTCTAGCCATGTGTATGTGGAGGATGTAATCCTCAATCCAGACTCCAGGGTATGTTGTTCCGTCGTATGCCTCTATGTTTACGGGTTTGAATCCCGCTGGAAATTCATGATCCAGCACCTCATCGGTGAAACATAGGGGGTGTGCGGCGCCCCTATATTTGGGTGTGCCGTGGTTTTCAGAATTTTGGCGTGTTGCATTGCTTTGACGAGCGTGCTGTCTTGGCCCATAGATGGACCTAACTGGGCCATCCTTTTGATGTGAATCCTTAGGCAGATCGCATATTGGCTTGTGTGCGGCACCATTCGCCGCTCTCTTTTTGTCGTGAGGTCGTCCATCCGACCGGGTGGCCTTCTTGCTTTTTAATTGTGGGGGCTCTAAGGCCTCCTCGTTGAATTCGGGCAGTAGCATTCATTTCGGTAGCTCTTTGTTCGGGCGATCGTCGCTGCATTTATTCGCGGTGCTGAATACTTTGCTCCATCTAATCTCGAGTGCATCTTCTGCTGTTTTGAGCTTCATACGCTTTTTCAGGCTACAGCGATGGCGAGCCTTTTCTGGAGGTCATTTTGCTCCAATGGTTTGTCCGGCGTGAGGTCGTCCGGACTGTTGTCTTCGCCGGGGACAGATTGTTTATCCAAGTTGTCTTGTTCGGACGATTGCTCGATAGCTTGTTCATTGTCCACCGGTTCGCCCTGCTCTATGGCTGGGTCTTTGTTGAGGCGGGACTTTGTTCGGCGTTTACGTTGACGCTTTGACTGCCGAGGGATTTATCCTTCGTGGTGTCCCGTTGTTCCTCGTCTTCATTTCCTTTAGGTGTATCCACCATGTATACATCATGGGATGAGGTTGTCCAGCATCCTATAGGTGCTGGTTCATTGTTGTCTCCTACATAAATCGTCCATACCGTCGATGTCTTCGGAGTCGAAATCGAGCACGTCGTGTAAACTTTCGACAGTGGCTATGAAGTGGGTGGTGGGTGGGCATTGAGTTTCTTCATCGTCCGCATCCCAACCTTCCTGTTTGTAGTCCGGTCAGGGCTCTCCGGATAAAGAGAGAGACTTTAGTGAATTCAGGATGTCGCCAAAGGGCGAGTGCTGAAAGATGTCCGCGACCGTGAACTCCATAACGGGCGCCCAATCGGATTCGATTGGCAAGGGCGCGGAGGGTTCGGAGTCCGGAGAGGAGTCCGGCACCCTGGAGTCGAGGTCTTCGCAAAGGACATGGATAGAGTTCGGCTCGATCACCGTAGAGATTAAAGCCCTCGAGGCGGTGTCTAACCACTCGTCCTCGATCGGGGAATCCGGCTCCGGATTAAGGGTCGGAGCGGATTCTCAGTGCGGCCTCCGTGGCAATCGCTGCAGAGCTAGATCATGCCCATCGAGACAAAGGCGGCGCTTGGCTATGGCTCGAATCCGTCGAAGATCAAGTCTCCGCGGATATCGGCCGTATAGTTTAAACTTCCAAATCTGACCTGATGACCAGGGGCGTAGCTTTCGATCTGCTCCAGATGTCCAAGCGAATTGGCCCGCAGTGCAAAGCCGCCGAACACGAAGATCTGTCCGGGGAGAAAAGTCTCACCCTGGACCACGTAGTTGTTGATGATCAAAGGAGCCATCGGGCCTGTTGGTGACGACACAGAGGAACTCTCAATGAAAGCACCAATGTCAGTGTCAAAACCGGCGGATCTCGGGTAGGGGGTCCCGAACTGTTCGTCTAGGCGGATGGTAACAGGAGACAAGGGGCACGATGTTTTACCTGGTTCGGGCCCTCTTGATGGAGGTAAAACCCACGTCCCGCTTGATTAATATTGATTATGTGTGTTACAAGAGTGGATCTACCACGAGATCAAAGAGGCTAAACCCTAGAAGCTAGCCTATGGTATGATTGTTGTTCGTCCTATGGACTAAAGCCATCCGGTTTATATAGGCACCGAAGAGGGCTAGGGTTACACAAAGTCGGTTACAAAGGTAGGAGATCTACATATCCGTATCGCCAAGCTTGCCTTCCACGCCAAGGAAAGTCCCATCCGGACACGGGACGAAGTCTTCAATCTTGTATCTTCATAGTCTTGGAGTCCGGCCGATGATGATAGTTCGGCTATCCGGACACCCCCTAGTCCGGAACTCCCTCAGTCTTGGTAGGCGCGACCATGATATGGGCTGCTGGCAGCCCTTGGACCTGAGATCGAACGGTCGCATGCTAAGTTGCTGAAAATTTGCAGAATAACCCTCCAGGATAGGATATTCACCCATAGGTCTAGAATCACACCATGCAATCGTTCGATATCAGATCCAAGGGCTCTCGGAAGCCCGTATCATGGGAGAATGGAAAGCTTCAGATCACCTGTAATTTTCGACGCTTGACATGACATCGAAAGCCATTTAATTGGGCATCGAGTAGACATGACATCTAATTGGGCCCCATAGTACTGTGCATGAATCCATTTATCCACCGTGCAAGCCACTACCTCGCCATTCGCACGCCCCCACTCGACATTTTTACAATTGATAAACCGCTCCTAGTCGTCCGCCCTTTCACATTACGGCAGTTCCACTAATCCTAACCCTCCTCCCAAATCCATGGCGTCCCAAGTCTCCATGATCGGGCGGTGAGTACAAGGTTAGAACCATCACTGGCGATGAGTTCGACGTCATCTACACCCGTTCTTCCGCAACGGTGAAAGAATGCCTTGCTCGCTTCAAACGCATGTTCGAAAACTCAAATGATGAGTGGGTCGCTGGGCTAGATGTTGAGTACACCACAATCCTGGGAAGCTAGAAGAAACTAAAGGAGGCAGAGAAGAAGAAGCCCGCTGTGATCTAGGTTTGCGTGCATGACTTAAGCTTGGTCTACCACATATGCCATGCCGACGTTGAGTGCGAGGAATTTAAGAAGTTCCTCAAGGGCGGCCGAGTCAAATTTGCTACTGTAGACTTTAGGAACAACAAGGAAATCTTGGGTCGGATAGGCCTCGTTGTAGGCGACCCCTTCGACCTCCAGAAGGAAGGAGCGGTGCCCTCCCTTGATCAGCCTTCAATGCTGACCCTGGCAGGAGCCATGGTTCATCCTTCGTATGGTAAACTAGAGAAACCTCCGTACACGTTTCATCGTCATGCATGGCAGTGGAATGTACTAGATATGGACCACATCCACTACGCTGCAACGGATGGCTACCTTTGTTTCCATATCTATAAGGGTTGGATGAAGAGCAAGAGCCAAGTGTGCGGTTCAAGCAAAGAAGTATCGCCCAAGAGGAAGAGGGACAAGGACGAAGTCGAGGACATGGACGAGGACTCCGAGTAAGGTGGCAGTGTCGTTGCTCATGGTGGTTCTAATGCAAAGGTGTCTACCGGATTAGTTGCTTAGTTTAATTTCTGGTGTGCTTAGTTTTATTTGAGGGTGTGTTGTCTTTGAGCCCCCAAAGAGAACTATGTTATGTTTCTTCTCGTTATATTTCGTACATTTCATCTTTTAGTTGGTACAAGATTACCACTCGTTTCTTGACATTATATACGTACAATATATATGGCTAACATCATATAGCCAGCAGTTTAGTTGTCAAAGAATTTCAGGGTGCTTAGTTTTGTCAAAGAATTCCAAGGTGCTTAGTTTTATTTGAGGGGTGTGTTGTGCTGGACACCATTAACTTATCATTGTGAGAATCGGCTTATTTTTGTCATGTAACATGGTCAACGGGTTTCATGTGAAAATAACAATGTCTAATGGCATTTCTGAGCAAACATCTAACTTAACGATGGCATTTTTTAGATATATAATTGCATTTTTTAGTAGGCATCTCACGGATCGATGGCATTTTTTGAGTAGTTGTAACTTCTAATGGAAAAATTGAGTAGTGATACACAACTAGTGGCATAAATAATAAGAACCCAAGAATTAAATAGGTATGCTAATTTCTTTATTTCTTTATTTCTTCATACCTTTGTGTGCGAAACAATATACGCTGCCTCCCCCTAGATTTTCTTTAAAGCGGCAACATAGAACTATATGAGTGCCCTGTTAAATTTTGGAATTATTCCGGGTTCGTTTGGCATTTTTTATACATTAATTGAGTTTCTGGTCATTTAATGTGCATAATTCAAATTTTAACTACATCACATGCTCCCGTGCACCAAAGTTGACTGAAAAATCACATGTGTGTCCTCGGGTTAATTTCTAGGTCCCATGCAAGAAATGGGAATGAAATTCAAACATCTAGGCATCGTGGTTCAGCTGAGAACATTGAGAAGCTTGGTTTTAAAATTCTTGTAAATCCAAAACACGCCTGAAAATCATGAAACTTGGCATGGTGTCATGTCATGGTACTACCATGTTGTGGTAAAAAAATTGCAAAATAGGAACAAGTTTTGGTATAAACTTTTTGCAAACCGGAGCTTCTCTCAAGAAGGCTCGTGGTTCCGAGAGGGAACGTGTCACCTTTGTGTGCATAATTAAAATTTTAAATACAAGCACATGCTCCAGTGCACCAAAGCTGGTTGAAAAATCACATGTGTGTCCTCAGGTAAATTTCTAGGTCCCATGCCAGAAATGGGAATGAAATTCAAACATCCGGGCGTCATGGCTCGGCTGGAACTTGGTTTTTTTAATTCCTGTAAATCCAAAACACGCATGAAAATCATGAAACTTGGCTTGGTGTCATGACATGGCACCAACATGTTGTGGTAATTTTGTTGTCCGATTTGCGAAGGCGCACACATTAACAATCAAAAGTCATTTTGGAACAAGTGTTGTCACGTTACAATCGGAAACACAAGTATTATTGAAACCGTGGGCGTTCTATTTACCATTTACGTGCCGCCACGGGTCCCCTTTTTTATTAGCTAGGAGGCGTCGTGCAGGGTAGCTATTTGAGTACGGGAGGCATGCGATCAGACCCATGCGCATGCTTATCGGGAGGAGAGCCCTTTGACTTCCATCTGCCGTCCACCTCTCTCCCAAGGTCTCCATTAATGGCGCCCGAGCCTCTGTTCAATGGCATGGAAATGTCTCACTCGACTGAGATTTAAGAGAGAAAAAAGAAAATCTGAAAAGAAAATTTTGCACGGATCTTGATGTAAGATCCGACGGACCTATATAGCATCTACTGCGACTTATAGCAAGACTGATGAATATATAAATAAGGACGATGAGAGTGGATAATAATTGTCTTATGATAACCCACAAGTATAGGGGATTGCAACAAACTTCGATAAGTAAGAGTGTCGAACCCAACGAGGAGCTAAAGGTAGAACAAATATTCCCTCAAGTTCTATCGACCACCGATACAACTCTACGCACGCTTAACATTCGCTTTACCAAGAACAAGTATGGAACTAGAAGTGCTTTGTAGGTATTGTTGGATATGTTTGCAAGAATATAAAGAGAGCATAAATAAAAAGTAGGAGCTATTTAGACGAAGACACAACTAAATTAGTTTTAGTAGAGAGCTTTTTGTTACGAGAAAGTTATTTGTCCCTAGGCAATCGATAACTAGACCGGTAATCATTATTGCAATTTTATTTGAGGGAGAGGCATAAGGTAACATACTTTCTCTACTTGGATCATATGCACTTATGATTGGAACTCTAGCAAGCATCCGCAACTACTAAAGATCATTAAGGTAAAACCCAACCATAGCATTAAAGTATACAGTCCTCTTTATCCCATACGCAAACAACCTACTTACTCGGGTCTATGCTTCTGTCACTCACGCCACCCACCATAAGCAAATCATGAACATATTGCAAACCCTACAGCGGGGATCCCTCATGCTTCCGCGACACGGAGAGCACCATAGGACATCACCAATAATAAAACATGCAACTCAAACCAATCTTGATCATCAAATAACCAATAGGACAAAACAGATCTACTCAAACATCATAGGATAGCCATACATCATTGGGAAATAATTTATAGCATTGAGCACCATGTTTAAGTAGAGAGTATAGTGGGTAAAAGAGGGGTTACACCACTTCATAGAGGGGGGAAGAGTTGGTGATGATGGCGGTGAAGTTGTTGGTGAAGATTGCGGTGATGATGATGGCCACGGCGGTGTTCCGGTGCCACCGAAAGAGAAGGGGAGAGGGGGCCCCTTCGTCTTCTTCTTCCTTGACCTCCTTGCTACCTCTTGAGCACTGCGTTGGATTTCCTTGAAGAGGAAAGGTGATGCAGCACAGTAGCGTAAGTATTTCCCTCAGTTTTTGAGAACCAAGGTATCAATCCAATAGGAGGCTACGCGCGAGTCCCTCGTACCTACACAAAGGAAATAGCTCCTCGCAAACAATGCGATTAGGGGTTGTCAATCCCTTCACGGTCACTTACGAGAGTGAGATCTGATAGAGAAGATAGATAATATTTTGGGTATTTTTATGATAAAGATGCAAGGTAAAATAAAAGAGAAGTAAAAAGCAAAAGCAAAAAATAAAGTGATGGAAAATTAATATGATGGACATAGACCCGGGGGCCACAGATTTCACTAGTGGCCTCTCTCAACAACATAAGTATTTTACGGTGGGTGAAAAAATTATTGTTGAGCAATTGACAGAATTGAGCATTGTTATGAGAATATCTAGGTATGATCATGTATATAGGCATCACGTCCGAGACAAGTAGACCGACTCCTGCCTGCATCTACTACTATTACTCCACTCATCGACCGCTATCAGCATGCATCTAGAGTATTAAGTTCAAGAAAACAGAGTAACGCCTTAAGCAAGATGACATGATGTAGAGGGATAAATTCATGCAATATGATAAAAACCCATCGTGTTATCCTCGATGGCAACAATACAATACGTGCCTTGCTGCCCCTCATCCTTTGGGAAAGGACACCGCAAGATTGAACCCAAAGCTAAGCACTTGTCCCATTGCAAGAAAAACCAATCTAGTAGGCCAAACCAAACTAATAATTCGAAGATACTTGCAAAGATAACCAATCATACATAAAAGAACTCAGAGAAGATTCAAATATTGTTCATAGATAATCTTGATCATAAACCCACAATTCATCGGTCTCAACAAACACACCGCAAAAAAGAAGATTACATCGAATAGATCTCCACGAGAGAGGGGGAGAACATTGTATTGAGATCCAAAAAGAGAGAAGAAGCCATCTAGCTACTAACTATGGACCCGAAGGTCTGAAGTAAACTACTCACGCTTCATAGGAGAGGCTATGATGTTGATGTAGAAGCCCTCCATGGTGGATGCCCCCTCCGGCAGAGCTCCGGAACAGGCCCCAAGATGGGATCTCGTGGGTACAGAAGGTTGCGGCGCTGGAATTAGGTTTTTGGCTCCGTATCTGATCGTTTGGGGGTACGTAGGTATATATAGGAGGAAGAAGTATGTCGGTGGAGCAACAGGGGGGCCCACGAGGGTGAAGGGTGCGCCTGGGGGGTAGGGCGCGCCCCCCTACCTCGTGCCTTCCCTGTTGGTTGCTCAACGTAGGGTCCAAATCTCCTGGATCATGTTCGGTGAGAAAATCACGTTCCCGAAGGTTTCATTCCGTTTGGACTCCGTTTGATATTCCGTTTCTTCGAAACTCTGAAATAGGCAAAAAACAGCAATTCCGGGCTGGGCCTCCGGTTAATAGGTTAGTCCCAAAAATAATATAAAAGTGGAAAATAAAGCCCAATAATGTCCAAAACAGTAGATAATATAGCATGGAGCAATAAAAATTATAGATACGTTGGAGACGTATCAGGCATCCCCAAGCTTAATTCCTGCTCGTCCTCGAGTAGGTAAATGATAAAAAAGAATTTTTGATGCGGAGTGCTACTTGGCATAATTTCAATGTAATTCTTCTTAATTGTGGTATGAATATTCAGATCCGAAAGACTCAATACAAAAGTTCATATTGACATAAAAATAATAATACTTCAAGCATACTAACTAAGCAATTATGTATTCTCAAGATAACATGGCCAAAGAAAGTTATCGTACAAAACCATATACTCTGGCTATGCTCTATCTTCACCACACAAAGTATTTAAATCATGCACAACCCCGATGACAAGCCAAGCAATTGTTTCACACTTTTGACATTTTCAAAACTTTTTCAATCTTCACGCAATACATGAGCGTGAGCCATGGATATAGCACTATATGTGGAATAGAATGGTGGTTGTGGAGAAGAAGAAAAAAGGGGAAGATAGTCACACATCAACTAGGCGTATCAACGGGCTATGGAGATGCCCATCAATAGATATCAATGTGAGTGAGTAGGGATTGCCATGCAACGGATGCACTTGAGCTATAAGTATATGAAATCTCAACAAAAGAAACTAAGTGGGTGTGCATCCAACTCGCTTGCTCACGAAGACCTAGGGCATTTTGAGGAAGCCCGTCATTGGAATATACAAGCCAAGTTCTATAATGAAAAATTCCCACTAGTATATGAAAGTGACAAAATGAGAGACTCTCTATCATGAAGATCATGGTGCTACTTTGAAGCACAAGTGTGGTAAAAGCATAGTAACATTGTCCCTTCTCTCTTTTTCTCTCATTATTTTTATTTGGGCCTTTTCTCTTTTTTTATGTCCTCATTTTGCTCTTTTTTTCGTCCGGAGTCTCATCCCGACTTGTGGGGGAATCATAGTCTCCATCATCCTTTCCTCACTTGGGACAATGCTCTAAAAATAACGATCATCACACTTTTATTTTCTTACAACTCAACAATTACAACTCGATACTTAGAACAAAATATGACTCTATATGAATGCCTCCGGCGTTGTACCGGGATATGCAATGAATCAAGAGTGACATGTATGAAAGAATTATGAACGGTGGCTTTGGCACAAATACGATGTCAACTACATGATCATGCTAAGCAATATGACAATGATGGAGTGTGTCATAATAAACGGAACGGTGGGAAGTTGCATGGCAATATATCTCGGAATGGCTATGGAAATGCCATGATAGGTAGGTATGGTGGCTGTTTTGAGGAAGGTATATGGTGGGTGTATGATACCTGCGAAAAGTGTGCGGTATTAGAGAGGCTAGCAATGGTGGAAGGAGGAGAAAAGTGCGTATAATCCATGGACTCAACATTAGTCATAAAGAACTCATATACTTATTGCAAAAATCTAGAAGTTATAAAGCAAAGTATTACGCGCATGCTCCTAGGGAGATAGATTGGTAGGAAAAGACCATCGCTCGTCCCCGACCGCCACTCATAAGGAAGACAATCAATAAATAAATCATGCTCCGACTTCATCACATAACGGTTCACCATACGTGCATGCTACGGGAATCACAAACTTTAACACAAGTATTTCTCAAATTCACAACTACTCAACTAGCATGACTCTAATATCACCATCTTCATATCTCAAAACAATTATCAAGCATCAATTTCTCATAGTATTCAACACACTCATAAGAAAGTTTTACAAATGTTGAATACCAAGCATATTAGGATTATTTAAGCAAATTACCATGCTATTTAAGACTCTCAAAATAATCTAAGTGAAGCATGAGAGATCAATAGTTTCTATAAAACAAATCCACCACCGTGCTCTAAAAGATATAAGTGAAGCGCTAGAGCAAAACTATATAGCTCAAAAGATATAAGTGAAGCACATAGAGTATTCTAACAAATTCCAAATCATGTATGGCTCTCTCAAAAGTTGTGTACATCAAGGATGATTGTGGTAAACTAAAAAGCAAAGACTCAAATCATACGAGACGCTCCAAGCAAAACACATATCATGTGGCGAATAAAAATATAGCTCCAAGTAAAGTTACCAATGGAAGTAGACGAAAGAGGGGATGCCTTCCGGGGCATCCCAAAGCTTTGACTTTTTGGTGTCCTTAGATTATCTTGGGGTGCCATGGGCATCCCCAAGCTTTGGCTCTTGCCACTCCTTGTTCCATAATCCATCAAAAAAAATCACCCAAAACTTGAAAACTTCACAACACAAAACTCAACAGAAATCTCGTGAGTCTGCTAATCTAAAGAAAACAAAAGACCACTTAAAGGTACTGTAATTAACTCATTCTTTATTTATATTGGTGTTAAACCTACTGTATTCCAACTTATCTATGGTTTATAAACTATTTTACTAGCCGTAGATTCATCAAAATAAGCAAACAACACGCGAAAAACAGAATCTGTCAAAAACAGAACAGTCTGTAGTAATCTGTAAATAACGGAAACTTCTGGAACTCCAAAAATTCAGACAAAATAGGAAGTCCTAGGAAATTTGTTTATTGATCAGCAACAATTGGAATCACTATTTTATCACGTTCTGGTGATTTTTAACAATTGTTTTCGTGAACCAAAAGTTTCTGGAAATTACAGCAAGATCAAATAACTATCATCCAAGAAGATCCTATAGGTTTAACTTGGCACAAACACTAAATAAAACATAAAAACACATCTAACCAGAGGCTAGATCAAATATTTATTCCTAAGCAGAAGCAAAAGCAAAAAAAACTAAAATAAAATTTGGGTTGCCTCCCAACAAGCGCTATCGTTTAACGCCCCTAGCTAGGCATAAAAGCAAGGATAGATCTAGGTATTGCCATCTTTGGTAGGCAATCCATAAGTGGCTCTCATAATAGATTTATATGGTAATTTTATTTTCTTCCTAGGGAAGTGTTCCATGCCTTTCTTTAATGGAAATTGGAATCTAATATTCCCTTCCTTCATATCAATAATTGCACCAATCGTTCTAAGAAAAGGTCTACCAAGAATAATAGGACATGAAGGATTGCAATCTATATCAAGAACGATGAAATCTACGGGCACATAATTCCTATTTGCAACAATAAGAACATCATTAATTCTTCCCATAGGTTTCTTAATCATGGAATCCGCAAGGTGCAAGTTTAGAGAGCAATCATCAAAATCGCGAAATCTAGCAAATCGCACAAAGTTTTGGGAATAGTGGAAACACTAGCACCCAAATCACATAAAGCATAAAATTCATGATCCTTAATCTTAATTTTAATAGTTGGTTCCCACTCATCATAAAGTTTTCTAGGGATAGAAACTTCCAACTCAAGTTTTTCTTCATAAGATTGCATCAAGGCATCAATGATATGTTTAGTAAACGCTTTATTTTGACTATAAGCGTGAGGAGAATTTAGCACGGATTGTAGCAAGGAAATACAATCAATCAAAGTAGACAAAGGCATATCATTAGGATCGGAAGAAACACTCTTAGTAGCAAATAATTTCATAAGTTCATCCATCTTTCCACTCAAAACATTAATTTCTTCTATTGCATGCACTTTTTTATTAGTAGATCTTTCAAAGGTGCCATTGAGAATAATTAACCATAATATTATCTAGGAGTTTAGTAGCATCTCCTAAAGTGATTTCCATAAAAGTGCCTCCCGCGGCCGAATCAAAAGGTTTCTAGAAGAAAAATTCAATCCGCATAATTTTTTGTATAATCATCCACAAATTCAAACCATGAGTAGGGCAATTACGTATCATTAATTTCATCCTCTCCCAAGCTTGTGAAACATGTTCATGATCAAGTTGCTTAAAGTTCATAATATCGTTTCTAAGAGAGATGATCTTAGCGGGAGGAAAATACTTAGAGATAAAAGCATATTTGCACTTGTTCCAAGAATCAATACTATTTTTAGGCAAAGACGAAAACCAAGCTTTAGCACGATCTCTAAGCGAAAAAGGAAATAGCTTCAATTTAACAATATAATTATCAACATCTTTCTTCTTTTGCATATTACACAAATAAATGAAGCTATTTAGATGAGTAGCGGCATCTTCACTGGGAAGGCCGGCGAATTGATCTTTCATGACAAGATTCAACAAAGCAGTATAGATTTCACAAGATTCAGTAATGGTAATAGGAGCAATCGGAGTGCTAAGGAAATCATTATTGTTGGTATTGGTAAAGTCACACAATTTGGTATTATCTTGAGCCATCGTGACAAGCAAGCAATCCAACACACGAGCAAACAAAAAGAAGGGCAAAAGGAGGCAAACGGAAAAGAGAGGGCGAATAAAAAGGCAAGGGTGAAGTGGGGGAGAGGAAAACGAGAGGCAAATGGCAAATAATGTAATGCGGGAGATAAGGGATTGTGATGGGTACTTGGTATGTTGACTTTTGCATAGACTCCCCGGCAACGGTGCCAGAAATTCTTCTTGCTACCTCTTGAGCACTGCGTTGGATTTCCTTGAAGAGGAAAGGTCATGCAGCCCAGTAGCGTAAGTATTTCCCTCAGTTTTTGAGAACCAAGGTATCAATCCAGTAGGAGGCTACGCGCGAGTCCCTCGTAACTACACAAAGCAAATAGCTCCTCGCAACCTACGCGATTAGGGGTTGTCAATCCCTTCACGGTCACTTACGAGAGTGAGATCTGATAGAGATGATAGATAATATTTTTGGTATTATTATGATAAACATGCAAGGTAAAATAAAAGAAAAGTAAAATGCAAAAGAAATAAATAAAGTGATGGAAGATTAATATGATGGAGATAGACCCGGGGGCCATAGATTTCACTAGTGGCTTCTCTCAAGAGCATAAGTATTTTACGGTGGGTGAACAAATTACTGTTGAGCAATTGATGAATTGAGCATAGTTATGAGAATATCTAGGTATGATCATGTATATAGGCATCACGTCCGAGACAAGTAGACCGACTCACTGCATCTACTACTATTACTCCACTCATCGACCGCTATCCAAAGATGCATCTAGAGTATTAAGTTCAAGAAAACAGAGTAACGCCTTAAGCAAGATGACATGATGTAGAGGGATAAATTCATGCAAGATGATAAAAACCCATCTTGTTATCCTCGATGGAAACAATACAATACGTGCCTTGCTGCCCCTCATCACATCGGGAAAGGACACCGCAAGATTGAACCCAAAGCTAAGCACTTCTCCCATTGCAAGAGAAATCAATCTAGTAGGCCAAACCAAACTGATAATTCGAAGAGACTTGCAAAGATAACCAATCATACATAAAAGAATTCAGAGAAGATTCAAGTATTGTTCATAGATAATCTTGATCATAAACCCACAATTCATCGGTCTCAACAAACACACCGCAAAAAGAAGATTACATCGAATAGATCTCCACGGGAGAGGGGGAGAACATTGTATTGAGATCCAAAAAGAGAGAAGAAGCCATCTAGCTACTAACTATGGACCCGAAGGTCTGAAGTAAACTACTCACACTTCATCGGAGAGGCTATGATGTTGATGTAGAGGCCCTCCGTGGTGGATGCCCCCTTTGGAGGAGCTCCGGAATAGGCCCCAAGATGGGATCTCATGGGTACAGAAGGTTGCGGCGGTGGAATTAGGTTTTTGGCTCTGTATCTGATCATTTGGGGGTACGTAGGTATATATAGGAGGAAGAAGTACGTCGGTGGAGCAACAGGGGGCCCACGAGGGTGGAGGGTGCGCCTGGGGGGGGCGCCCCCTACCTCGTGCCTTCCCTGTTGGTTGCTTGATGTAGGGTCCAAGTCTCCTGGATCATGTTCGGTGAGAAAATCACGTTCCCGAAGGTTTCATTCCGTTTGGACTCCGTTTGATATTCCGTTTCTTTGAAACTCTGAAATAGGCAATAAAACAGCAATTCTGGGTTGGGCCTCCGGTTAATAGGTTAGTCCCAAAAATAATATAGAAGTGGAAAATAAAGCCCAATAATGTCCAAAACAGTAGATAATATAGCATGGAGCAATCAAAAATTATAGGTACGTTGGAGACGTATCACTCCTCCCTAGATGGGAGAAGGGTTTCCCCTCTGGTTCTTGGCCTCCATGGCATGGGAGGGGCGAGAGCCCCTCCGAGATTGGATATGTCTCTCTGGTTCTCTCTGTTTCTGCGTTCATGTATGCTGCCCTTTCACCGTTTCTTTTATATCCGGAGATCCGTAACTCTGGTTGGGCTGAAACCTTCGCCGTGATTTTTTTTTACCAAAAATTAGCTTTCTTGCGGCTGAAGAAGGGCATCAACCGCCTTACAGGTGGACCACGAGGGTCAGGGGCGCGCCCAGGGGGGTGGGGCGCGCCCCCCTGCGGCGTGGCCACCTCGGGCACCGTCTCGCGTGGATTTTTCTTCCAGAATTCTCCAAATATTCCAAAAATATTCTCCGTCCGTTTTTATCCCGTTTGGATTCCGTTTGATATGGATATTCTGCGAAACCAAAAACATGCAACAAACAGGAACTGGCACTGGGCACTGGATCAATATGTTAGTCCCAAAAATAGTATAAAAAGTTGCCAAAAATATATGAAAGTTGCATAATATTGGCATGGAACAATAAAAAATTATAGATACGATGGAGACGTATCAGCATCCCCAAGCTTAACTCCTGCTCGTCCTCGAGTAGGTAAATGATAAAAAAGATTATTTTTGATGTGGAATGCTACCTGGCATAATCTTGATCATGTAATCTAATCATGGCATGAATATTAAGACACGAGTGATTCAAGGCAATAATCTATCATTTGACATAAAAACAATAATACTTCAAGCCTACTAATAAAGCAATCATGTCTTTTCAAAATAACATGGCCAAAGAAAGTTATCCCTACAAAATCATATAGTCTAGCTATGCTCCATCTTCACCACACAAAATATCCAAATCATGCACAACCCCGATGACAAGCCAAGCAATTGTTTCATACTTTTGACGTTCTCAAACCTTTTCAACTTTCACGCAATACATGAGCGTGAGCCATGGACATAGCACTATAGGTGGAATAGAATATGATGGTGGGGGGTATGTGGAGAAGACAAAAAAGGAGAAAGTCTCACATCAACTAGGTGTATCAACAGGCTCTGGAGATGCCCATTAATAGATATCAATGTGAGTGAGTAGGGATTGCCATGCAATGGATGCACTAAGAGATATAAGTGTATGAAATCTCAAACTGGAAACTAAGTGGGTGTGCATCCAACTTGCTTGCTCATGAAGACCTCGGGCGTTTGAGGAAGCCCATCATCAGAATATACAAGCCAAGTTCTATAATGAAAATTCCCACTAGTATATGAAAGTGAAAGCATAGGATACTCTCTCTATGAAGAACATGGTGCTACTCTAAAGCACAAGTGTGGTACAAGGATAGTAACATTGCCCCTTCTCTCTTTTTCTCTCATTTTCATTTTTTTTTCTTTTTTTCTTTTTTTAATATTTTTTTGTTGGGCTTCTTTGGCCTCTTTTCTATTTGGGCTTCTTTGGCCTCTTTTATTTTTCATAAAGTCCGGAGTCTCATCCCGACTTGTGGGGGAATCATAGTCTCCATCATCCTTTCCTCACTGGGGCAATGCTCTAATAATGATGATCATCACACTTTTATTTACTTACAACTCAATATTACAACTCGATATCTAAAACAAGGATATGACTCTATATGAATGCCTCCGGTGGTGTACCGGGATGTGCAATGATCTAGCGTATCAAAGATATCAAAAAACGGACAAGCCATGAAAATATCATGCTAGCTATCTTACGATCATGCAAAGCAATATGACAATACATGCTCGAGTCATGTATATGATGATGATGGAAGTTGCATGGCAATATATCTCGTAATGGCTATGGAAATGCCATGATAGGTAGGTATGGTGGCTGTTTTTAGGAAGATATAATGAGGCTTATGTGTGACAGAGCGTATCGTATCACGGGGTTTGGATGCACCGTGAAGTTTGCACCAACTCTCTAGGTGAGAAAGGGCAATGTGCGAATCAAGAGGCTAGCAATAATGGAAGGGTGAGAGTGCGTATAATCCATGGACTCAACATTAGTCATAAAGAACTCACATACTTATTGCAAAAATCTATTAGTCATCAAAACAAAGTACTACGCGCATGCTCCTAGGGGGATAGATTGGTAGGAAAAGAACATCGCTCGTCCCCGACCGCGACTCATAAGGAAGACAATCAATAAATAAATCATGCTCCGACTTCATCACATAACGGTTCACCATACGTGCATGCTACGGGAATCACAATCCTCAACACAAGTATTTCTACAATCCACAACTACCCACTAGCATGACTCTAATATCACCATCTTTATATCGCAAAACTATTGCAAGGAATCAAACATATCATATTCAGTGATCTACAAGTTTTATGTAGGATTTTATGACTAACCATGTGAATGACCAGTTCCTGTCATCTCTCTAAATAGATATAAGTGAAGCCAGAGAGTTTAATTCTTTCTACAAAAGATATGCCCGCTCTCTAACAAATATAAGTGAAGAAAAATAGCATTCTACAAATGGCGGTTGTCTAAGTGAAGAGAAACAGGCAATCCAAACTTCAAATGATATAAGTGAAGCACATGAAGCATTCTATAAAGCCATACTCAAAAGATATAAGTGAAGTGCAAAGAGCATTCTATAAATCAACCAAGGACCATCTCATACTAGCATGGTGCATAAAATAAAAAATTAAAACTAAAGCAAAAGACGCTCCAAGATTTGCACATATCGCATGAACGAAATGAATCCGAAAACATACCGATACTTGTTGAAGAAAGAGGGGATGCCTTCCGGGGCATCCCCAAGCTTAGACGCTTGAGTCTCCTTGAATATTTACTTGGGGTGCCTTGGTCATCCCCAAGCTTGAGCTCTTGCCTCTCTTCCTTCTTCTCACATCGAGACCTCCTCGATCATCGAACACTTCATCCACACAAAACTTCAACAGAAAACTCGGTAAGATCCGTTAGTATAATAAAGCAAATCACTACTCTAAGTACTGTTGCAAACCAATTCATATATTTTTGCATTGTGTCTACTGTAATATAACTTTTTCATGTCTTAATCCACTGATATAAATTTATAGTTTCATCAAAACAAGCAAACTATGCATCAAAAACAGAATCTATCTAAAACAGAACAGTCTGTAATAATCTGAACATTGACCATGCTTATGATACTTAAAAACTTCTGCCAAAATTAGGAACAATAAACAATTTGTATATAAAGACAGTGCAAAAAGAATCAGAACCGTTTGACGTTCCAGTAAAAAATTAAAAATCGCGCACTACAGCTAAAGTTTCTGTCCTGCACCGTACAAACCAACAAGCATTGTAAACATCCTAAAGGCAAACCTTGGCACATTATTTTTATTATACAATGGAATTGTACAAGGGGATAATTATTTTTGTTGAAAATTTTCTGTAATCAAGATTCACAAAGTTTCCGTGAGCATGAACAAAGTTCAAGGCTAGCTCCCACTTCAACAATGCTTGTCTTTCTCACTTTCGCTTTTCTTTTTGAAAAGTTTTGGGTTCCCCTCTTTATTTTTGTTGTTTTTAAACTATATGAAAGCACTCAACAGAAATAAATGACTCTCTAAAACTTCCGGGTTATCTCCCTGGCAGCGCTTTCTTTAAAGCCATTAAGCTAGGTATATAGTGCTCAAGTAGTGAATCCACTCGAATCCCAAGGTATATCAAAGCCAATTTTAATTAACAATGATTTGTAATTTAGTAGTGAGCACAAAGTAACATATATCAAGCAACGACGAAGTCTAACTCTCTTCCTATGCATTGGCATGTCATAAAAGAACAATTCATGCACACCTAGTAAAGGCCAATGCATAGTATAAGCAGTTTCTTGCAATTTTATCGTATTGGAAACATAGAGAGGTGGAGATATAGTTCCTCTCTCATAATAATTGCAAGTAGGAGCAGCAAGCACATGCATATTATATATATCAAAATCAACATGTGTAATAGTAAAACGCAACCCATCAATATAATCCTTAATAAGGGCAAACTTCTCCGATATAGTATAGTTGGGAGAATTCAAGAAGATAATAGGACTATCATGTGTGGGTGCAATAGCAACAATTTCATGTTTAACATAAGGAACTATAGCAAGTTCATCTCCGTAAGCATAATTCATATTGGCATCTTGGCCACAAGCATTGCAAGCATCATCAAAAAGGGACATTTCAAAAGAATCAACGGGATCATAACAGTTATCATAGCAATCATCCTTCGGTAAGCACGAAGGGAAATTAAACAATGTATGAGTTGAAGAGTTACTCTCAATAGAAGGTGGGCACGGGTAGCTAATCCGCTCTTCCCCCTTTTGTTCTTCGCTCTCCACATCATCTTTTTCATCCAATGAGCTCACATTTTCATCAATTTCTTCTTCCATAGACTCCTGCAAAATATTAATCTCTTCTTGGACAGCGGAGTAGTCCTTAATATATGGTTCAACATAAGTATTAGAAGCATAATTATCATGGCAATATTTAAGTATGGTAAAATTTTCAAATTTGTAAAGAGTAGCATCATACGTTTCAATCAAAGAAGCAATTTCATAAGCACCCTTAAAAGCAACAAATTCTTCAATTTGTTGAACATCATAGTAACTATAAACACCTTTAGCATACGAATATAAGATTCCATTATCAATAAACTCACATTGGTAGGGAAGGTGTTTTTTAGGGTTTTCAGAACAACAAGTAACATCATACATATAACATAAATTCCAAGCATAGCATTGCAAACGATGAATTTGACCCAGAAAAAGTTTCCCTTTTTCAGATATACGGTGTTGCACATAACATGCATGCTCATCTAAGAATTTGCCGTCAACTAAGCTAGTTGGGGTTTCAGCACGAGCACATAAGGATCGAAGATGATCCAAGTAATAAGCTTCAGGAGTGTGATAGATTTCCAGTGGTTCTTCAACCATTGATTCAGTAGGTACAACTAATTTTTTTGGTATTTTGCGTTTCCTACCCATAACTAAAGATAGAAAACAACTAAGAACAGAAAATGAAAATTACATAGTGATAAAGCAAACAAGCACACACGAGAATATTCACCCCACGCTATTGCTCCCCGGCAAAGGCGCCAGAAAAAGGTCTTGATAACCCACAAGTATAGGGGATCGCAACAGTTTTCGATAAGTAAGAGTGTCGAACCCAATGGGGAGCTAAAGGTAGAACAAATATTCCCTCAAGTTCTATCGACTACCGATACAACTCTACGCACGCTTAACGTTCGCTTTACCTAGAACAAGTATGAAACTAGAAGTACTTTGTAGGTATTGTTGGATAGGTTTGCAAGAATATAAAGAGAGTGTAAATAAAAAGTAGGAGCTTTTTAGACGAAGACACAACTAAATTAGTTTTAGTAGAGAGATTTTTGTTACGAGAAAGTTATTTGTCCCTAGGCAATCGATAACTAGACCGGTAATCATTATTGCAATTTTATTTGAGGGAGAGGCATAAGCTAACATACTTTATCTACTTGGGTCATATGCACTTATGATTGGAACTCTAGCAAGCATCCGCAACTACTAAAGATCATTAAGGTAAAACCCAACCATAGCATTAAAGTATCAAGTCCTCTTTATCCCATACGCAAACAACCTACTTACTCGGGTCTATGCTTTTGTCACTCACGACACCCACCATAAGCAAATCATGAACATATTGCAAACCCTACAGCGGGGACCCCTCACGCTTGCGCGACACGGAGAGCACCATAGGACAGCACCAAGAATAAAACATGCAACTCAAACCAATCTTGATCATCAAATAACACATAGGACAAAACGGATCTACTCAAACACCATAGGATAGCCATACATCATTGGGAAATAATATATAGCGTTGAGCACCACGTTTAAGTAGAGAGTACAGCGGGTAAAATAGGGGTTACACCACTACATAGAGGGGGGAAGAGTTGGTGATGATGGCGGTGAAGTTGTTGGTGAAGATTGCGGTGATGATGATGGCCACGTCGGCGTTCCGGCGCCATCGGAAGAGAAGGGGAGAGGGGGACCCTTCGTCTTCTTCTTCCTTGACCTCCTCCCTAGATGGGAGAAGGGTTTCCCCTCTGGTCCTTGGCCTCCATGGCGTGGGAGGGGTGAGAGCCCCTCCGAGATTGGATCTGTCTCTCTGTTTCTCTCTGTTTCTGCGTTCACGTCTGCTGCCCTTTCACCGTTTCTTTTATATCCGGAGATCCGTAACTCCGATTGGGCTAAAACCTTCGCCGTGATTTTTTACCAAAATTAGCTTTCTTGCGGCCGAAGAAGGGCATCAACCGCCTTACGGGTGGACCATGAGGGTCAGGGGCGCGCCCCCCTGCCTCGTGGCTACCTCGGGCACCGTCTCGCGTGGATTTTTCTTCCGGAATTCTCCAAATATTCCAAAAATATTCTCCGTCCGTTTTATCCCGTTTGGATTCCGTTTGATATGGATATTCTGCGAAACCAAAAAAACATGCAACAAACATGAACTGGCACTGGGCACTGGATCAATATGTAGTCCCAAAAATAGTATAAAAAGTTGCCAAAAATATATGAAAGTTGCATAATATTGGCATGGAACAATCCAAAATTATAGATACGACGGAGACGTATCATCTTACATAATTTGGAAGATAATTGAAAAAGCCACATGCAGCTACGCCCGAAATACACAAGGGCAAAAGAAGAAGGAAGACACATACAACGATCTGGCTCGCTGATCTCTACTTTCTTTATGCATTGTAGGTCGCGGAGACTAGTTCTCGCGGCGGGCGGTGATCTCTTTCATCAGTTTCATGTCCTTAATATGTTGCTTGGCAGCATCCACGGATTCCTCCACCAGCCTGTTGCGCGTGATGCGGAGCATGGCATTCTCGTCCATAAGTTTCTTGACGATGACGCCCGTCCTCTGCAACAAGGCAGCGGTCTCCTTCGCCTGCTTCGCCCTCCCGGCGATCTTCGCCCTCAGCAGGTCGCGCTCGCCCCGGAGCTTCGCATTATCTCCCCTAGTTGTCGGATGACGCTGGTAGCCTCATCCTGCAACCTCGCCCAGCCGGAGATCTGATCCATCTGGCTATGGACCATCGCACGCATGCGCCTGTAAGAGTCCTCGCCTGCCCGCGAGAAATTTTCCCAGGCCGCCGCGGCGCGGCGGGACCTCCGTGCTGCTTCGGCGGCGCGGCGGGACATCTCTGCTGCTTTCGCGGCGTGGCCGGACCAGTCTGCTACATCGACGGTGCGGCGGGACCTCCGTGCTACTTCGGCGGCACGGCGGGACCTCTGTGCTGCTACTGTTGCACGGCTGGACATGTTGGCTGCTTTCGCGGCGAGGCGGGACATCTCTCGTGCTTCCTCTTCCATGCTCACCTCTCCCTGGTGGAAATCTCTCGACCCAGAACTCACGCTGGCCATGGTCATTGACTTGATTGTTTTTTGTGGATGAGGAGTTGAGGAGGAATGTGCAGTCATCTTAGCATAGTAGTATTTATAACCAAGTACTACTAGTACGCTCCTAAGTGAGAAACCATTTAGGTTGTGATCGGTCTGAATAGGTTTGCAATTAAATATAGCGTGGTAGTAGTAGTAATTTGGAATGTGACGAGATGCGCTCAAAATTTATTGACGGTTCTAGTTTCGAAGTGCGGCACTATTCCCAGATGGCATAACGTCGGTACATTTTCTCGGCCGTGGTGTAGTGGGTAGTGTCATATAGTATATGCATAATTTGGCGACGAGCGCTCTCTATATGTACCACCTTTTTTCTTTAATTACATCTTGTTAGTTTTGCTCCATGGCGCAATCCATCGATACTACTACTGTACAAATATATACATTTTTTAAAAGGCTAGAGGGCGGGGCAGTCTAGCTTGGTCCTTTTCACGAGAGGCAAGGGCCTTTGTGATTTGACAGCTCATTACTGCTGGAAGGCGGGGCCTTGTGATTTGACTGCTCGTATAAATGTGCCGATGACCTAAGGAGGAGCAAAGAACCATGCGGTATACTCAAGTTTTCCACTGGAGTACGACGGAGGAGCACGAAACACGGCAGCCCAGTGCCATATCCTCTATTCTCTACTCTTATTATATATTACTAGCAAGAGGCATTGTTCTATTGGTGATAAAGAATGATCTAATTTGCTAGTCATCTCATTTTTAGCATTGTTCTATTCATGCATCGCAGAGAAGGTGACACGTGCGGCGAAACACCCGAAGCAAAATAAGAAACACAGGAGCAAAATAAGAAGGAGGATTATCACCCCAAAAAAAGAAGGAAGACGCACACACAAGTCTGGGGCGCTACTCTCACTACATGAAGGGTTGCTGGCCGCGGAGTCGTAACTGCTTCTTCATCACCTCCACGACCTCCATCTCCTTGCGCGTCTCCTTCGCCATCTTCATCATTGTGTCCATGACGCGGGATTTCTCGACGCGAGCCTTCATCATCTGTTCCACGGCCGCATTACGTACCTTCACAGCAGCCGAGTGCTCGATGTGGAGCTTCGCCAACTCCTCCTTCTGTTCCATGACGAGGGCCTGCAACATCTTCATCGAGGAACTACTATTCTCATGCAGCTTCTTCCAGCCGGCGTTCTCCTCCTTCAGCAGGTCGAGCTCGTGGCAGAGCTTCGCCTTGTCCTCCTGAAGTTGCAGGATTTTGCCGGTCGCCTTCTTCTCCGAGGCAATGCTCTTCTTCAGCAGCATCACCAAGCCGGCAGTCAACTCCCCCTGCTCATTGAGCTCAGCAGGCATGTCGTCGATGCTCTCCTTCAACAGCTCCACCAAGCCGTGGATGAACTCCTTCTGCTTATTGAGGTGCTTATTGAGCTGATCGGGCATGCCGTCGAGGGATAACGACTCCAGCGCCGCCAGCTCGGCATGTTCGCCTCCACGTCTAGGGCGCTCCTGGGAGCCATCGCCTGCCCGTGAGAGATCTTTCGAGGTCTCTGCGTGGCAGCGAGCCCTCTCTTTTTTTCTGCAGCCTTGGTTGCCCCTCCCTTGTTACGAGTAGTTCTCGACCTAGAGCTCTGCACACCGGCCATGGCAAGGACGGACGAAGAAGGAGGACTTATGAGGAGGAAGGTAGAGTAGTTTTCGGTTAGGTAGTTCCCCTTTTTATAACCTAAGTACTAGCACTAGTACTAAAACGTGCATAGTGGGAACACGTTCAGGTTTGGTACGTAATGGTAGGTGTGAGCAGGCTTGCACTTAATTGTAGCACTAGTACTTTCGAATGTGATGGGAACAAGGTAAAGATTAATTGATGGTTTTTGGTTTCAAGGCCCGAATGGCCCCCGATGAGTTTAGTGGAACATAAATTTCAAGTAGACTACACTGCTCAGATGCGTAAATATTATGTTACTGTCAAAAATTGGCACAAAATACGAAGGAGACCAATGGAAGTACTACTAGCAACCCATGATTTAACTACTCGCATGCACGCAGTGGAGTAGTAATGTCTTTCTTCCGCCCTCACGTCCACTCAATTTGCATGCGCTGTATTAATTGACCCTCAATGAAGTGAAGGACTTTATACGCGTCAAATTATCACATGGGGTGGATCTTGGTACAAAATTGCGTCCACCCGCGTACCCGCGTGTGCGTGCAAGGGAATGAGTGCGTGCTTGGCGTGCGTGCACATCTTTGCTTCGTGCATGTACTGCCAGTGCGGCTCAGGGAGGACGAGTACATTCTTCTGGAACCAGCAGCACGTCACTGTGATCAATCCACACAAGGATGTCACGACAACGCCTCCACATGTGCCACGTGGCTTCATGAACTGTAAGAGAGACACTGTGTAGCATGCCATTGTGTTTTGCACATACTCGAAGTACTAGTAAGGTACACGTGCATTGCACGCCTCAGATTTTGCAACCAAATTATGAATAAATACCACACTGTAGCATGTAAGCTCTGAGTCATATATGCCTGATGTAGACCTTCGTTTAATTCTTATAGTTCATCTCATTCAAAATCAATTAGTTTTTATAAAATACCTAGGGCCTCTTTGATTCGTAGGATTTCCAAGACGCGGGAATAGGAAGAACATGGGATTAGAGTGGAATGTCGTCTTGAATCCTTGAGGATGAATGCAGTGTTTGATTGTGCATGGAAAAAACGCAGAATTCTTTCAAAGAGGTTTGAGTGGGTGGGATGTTTCCTATGAAATCTAGTGCAAATGAATCATATGGAAAAATTCCTACGGTTTACAATCCTATGAATCAAACAACCAAGATAGGAAAATTCCTAAGGATTAGAATCCTCCAAAATTCCTTCGAGAATCCTTTGAATCAAAGAAGCCCTTAATCTATTTTATGATTCATGGAATTGTGCGTTGTAAAGCATAAAGTAAAAACAAATAATGGCAATTCAACTAGAAAAAAAGTTTGGGCAGTTATGATACGAAAGATTCTAGAACAAAGGAGAACCACTATTGTTTTGAGATTTGTGCATTATGCTTAAGTTCAACCATGGAGTCTGCTAGATTGTACATGTGGCAAAATCCGGTGGGGGCTAGAAGATGGTGCGAGGGGCCGAATGGAGGGAGACTATGAAGGAGTGCACAACTACGAGATCAATATTTAGAGAGAGGGGGCGAGAACGCGTCTTGTTATGCAGCAGATGGCGGAGCCATGAAAAATGTCCCATGAGCTAGGGGGGCAAGCATTACTAATCCTTTACGAGGAGGGCCAATTCATCAACTTAAACCATTTTTACTAGCAATTGTCTAATGATCACATTCATATTAGGGGGGGCAGGGCCCTTGCTTCCCCCTGTCTTCGCCATTGTGCGCGCGTCTGAGAGAAGAAGCGGAAGGCATGGATGATGAGAGGGGGGCGTTGGATATATAATTAATGTGGGTGTATTAGCTATATATGTAATCCTATATAGAGAGGTATAGATTGATCGATGTGGACGTGGGAAAGAGGGTGAGACCTCACTAGATATATAGATTGATCGGTTTATGTGGAAAACTATGAAAGACCTAGCTATACACACACACACACACACACACACACACATAGAACATCGATCGTTGCGCATGCACGTGAGAGATAAAGAATGCCTGATATGATGGAGAGGGGGATGTGTGTGTGTGTACCTTCATGGGAGACCGACCTGAAGAAAAAGATTGCATGTGTGCGATGGATAATGCCAACTGGTAGTGTGTGTGCATGCATGCACGAGAGAAAGTTAGTGGTACAATTATAAAGAGAAGACCAATGTGTGGGTGTAAAAGACTAGGTGAGGTCATAATCAATGTAAAGTTGAATTCAAATATTTGAATAAGAGATCATGACGTTTGAAACCCAAGCATGCATGAATATAACGGAGATCTGCACGGTGTGGTTTGGAAATGAGCATGTTGTAATGTATACACATTGAACAAGGTCAGACTGGTTTGAATTTGAGATACCGATGGCAGACATCGTTTGGCCACATTGCATCCGTGCATGGACACACTATTCTAATTGGAGATGATGGGTGGCTTTTGCATCACATATCTATATCTATACCCATATATATATATATTATATATTATATTATATATTTTTTATATAGTGTGCGGATAACTTTAGCTTTGGAAGATGGTCGTTGGATGAGGCCAATCCGATGGTGCAGAGCTGGCAAATTTGAGCACTATTGGCTGTTGGATATCATCTAGATTCCACCAGATTTTGCCACATGTACAATCTAGAAGACTATATGGTTGAACTTAAGCATAATGCACAAACCTCAAAACACAAGCACTCCTTGTTTGTTCTAGAATCTTCCGTATCAGAATTGCCCAAATGTTTTTCTACATGATTTGTTTTTACTTTATGCCTTACAACGCACAATTCCATGAAACTTAAAATAGATTAGCTTTCTTATAAAAACTAGATGATTTTGAATGAAATGAACTATAAGAATTAAACGAACATCTACATCATGCATATATGACTCAAAGCTTACATGCTATAATGTGGTATTTATTCATAATTTGGTTGCCAAATCTCATGCGTGCAATGCACGTGTACCTTACTAGTCTAAATGGTGTTTGTGTGTGTGTTGTGCGTGTTAAACACATTGTACGTAGTATATCATACTAGTCTAAATTGTCTTTTTTTCTTTTGGGTACACGTTAAGCTTGTTCTCCCGAAATTTCAACCCGGGCCTTGTTATGCCGAAATTTCAAGCTAGCGTCTCTGTCTATCGTGCTGCGAAACTTCCGCCTCTTCAACCCGCGCCTTGTTAGCCCGGAATATTTAAGATATACCTGTGTCTCGTTGTGCTCCGACAACTCCCTCCATCTCAACCCGCGCCATGCTATTTGATACGTCTCCAACGTATCTATAATTTTTGATTGCTCCATGCTATATTATCTACTGTTTTGGACATTATTGGGCTTTATTATCCACTTTTATTTTATTTTTGGGACTAACCTATTAACCGGAGGCCCAGCCCAGAATTGTTGTTTTTTCGCCTATTTCGGAGTTTCGCAGAAAAGGAATATCAAATGGAGTCCAAACGGAATGAAACCTTCGGGAACGTGATTTTCTCACAAAATATATTTCAGGAGACTTGGACCCTACATCAATAAAGAAAGGAGGAAGGCACGAGGTACGGGGGCGCGCTGATACCTCTTGAGCACTGCGTTGGATTTCCTAGAAGAGGAAAGGATGATGCAGCATAGTAGCGTAAGTATTTCCCTCAGTTTTTGAGAACCAAGGTATCAATCCAGTAGGAGGCTACACGCGAGTCCCTCGCACCTGCACAATACAAATAACTCCTCACAACCAACACGATAAGGGGTTGTCAATCCCTTCACGGTCACTTACGAGAGTGAGATCTGATAGATATGATAGGATAATATTTTTGGTATTTTTGTGATAAAGATGCAAAGTAAAATAAAAGCAAAGTAAAAAATCAAAGGAAATAACTAAGTATTGGAGGATTAATATGATGAAGATAGACCCGGGGGCCATAGATTTCACTAGTGGCTTCTCTCATGAGCATAAGTATTCTACGGTGGGTGAACGAATTACTATTGAGCAATTGACAGAATTGAGCATAGTTATGAGAATATCTATGTATGATCATGTATATAGGCATCACGTCCGAGACAAGTAGACCGACTCACCTGCATCTACTACTATTACTCCACTCATCGACCGCTATCCAGCATGCATCTAGAGTATTAAGTTCATGGAAACAGAGTAACACCTTAAGCAAGATGACATGATGTAGAGGGATAAATTCATGCAATATGATAAAAACCCCATCTTGTTATCCTCGATGGCAACAATACAATACGTGCCTTGCTGCCCCTCATCACTTGGGAAAGGGCACCGCAAGATTGAACCCAAAGCTAAGCACTTCTCCCATTGCAAGAAAGATCAATCTAGTAGGCAAAACCAAACTGATAATTCGAAGAGACTTGCAAAGATAACTAATCATACATAAAAGAATTCAGAGAAGATTCAAATATTGTTCATAGATAATCTTGATCATAAACCCACAATTCATTGGTCTCAACAAACACACCGCAAAAATAAGATTACATCGAATAGATCTCCACGAGAGAGGGGAGAACATTGTATTGAGATCCAAAAAGAGAGAAGAATCCATCTAGCTACTAACTATGGACCCGAAGGTCTGAGGTAAACTACTCACACTTCATAGGAGAGGCTATGGTGATGATGTAGAAGCCCTCCGTGATGGGTTCCTCCTCCGGCGGAGCTCCGGAATAGGCCCCAAGATGGGATCTCGTGGCATGTAAGGTTGCGGCGGTGGAATTAGGTTTTTGGCTCCGTATCTGATCGTTTGGGGGTATGTAGGTATATATAGGAGGAAGGAGTACGTCGGTGGAGCAACAGGGGGCCCACGAGGGTGGAGGGCACGCCCCCCTACCTCGTGCCTTCCTCCTTTCTTTCTTGATGTAGGGTCCAAGTCTCCTGGATCATATTCGGTGAGAAAATCACGTTCCCGAAGGTTTCATTCCGTTTGGACTCCGTTTGATATTCCTTTTCTTCGAAACTCTGAAATAGGCAAAAAACAGCAATTTTGGGCTGGGCCTCCGGTTAATAGCTTAGTCCCAAAAATAATATAAAAGTGGATAATAAAGCCAAATAATGTCCAAAACAGTAGATAATATAGCATGGAGCAATAAAAAATTATAGATACGTTGGAGACGTATCAGGCATCCCCAAGCTTAATTCCTGCTCGTCCTCGAGTAGGTAAATGATAAAAAAGATAATTTTTGACGCAGAGTGCTACTTGGCATAATTTCAATGTAACTCTTCTTAATTGTGGTATGAATATTCAGATCCGAAAGATTCAAGACAGAAGTTCATATTGACATAAAAATAATAATACTTCAAGCATACTAACAAAGAAATCATGTCTTCTCAAAATAACATGGCCAAAGAAAGCTATCCCTACAAAATCATATAGTCTGGCTATGCTCTATCTTCACCACACAAAGTATTTAAATCATGCACAACCATGATGACAAGCCAAGCAATTGTTTCACACTTTTGACATTCTCAAAACTTTTTCAATCTTCACGCAATACATGAGTGTGAGCCATGGATATAGCACGATGGGTGGAATGGAAGGGTGGTTGTGGAGAAGACACAAAGGGAGAATATAGTCTCACATCAACTAGGCGTATCAACGGGCTATGGAGATGCCCATCAATAGATATCAATGTGAGTGAGTAGGGATTTCCATGCAACGGATGCACTAGAGCTATAAGTATATGAAAGCTCAACAAAAGAAACTAAGTGGGTGTGCATCCAACTCGCTTGCTCGCGAAGACCTAGGGCATTTTGAGGAAGCCCATCTTTGGAATATACAAGCCAAGTTCTATAATGAAAAATTCCCACTAGTATATGAAAGTGACAGAACGAGAGACTCTCTATCATGAAGATCATGGTGGTACTTTGAAGCACAAGTGTGGTAAAAGGATAGTAACATTGTCCCTTCTCTCTTTTTCTCTCATTTTTTTATTTGGGCCTTTTCTCTCTTTTTTTGGCCTCTCTTTTTTTTCATCCGGAGTCTCATCCCGACTTGTGGGGGAATCAAAGTCTCCACCATCCTTTCCTCACTCGGGACAATGCTCTAAAAATGAAGATCATCACACTTTTATTTTCTTACAACTCAACAATTACAACTCGATACTTAGAACAAAATATGACTCTATATGAATGCCTCCGACGGTGTACCGAGATATGCAATGAATCAAGAGTGACATGTATAAAAAAATTATGAACGGTGGCTTTGCCACAAATACGAATGTCAACTACATGATCATGCTAAGCAATATGACAATGATGGAGTGTGTCATAATAAACGGAATGGTGGAAAGTTGCATGGCAATATATCTCGGAATGGCTATGGAAATGCCATGATAGGTAGGTATGGTGGCTGTTTTGAGGAAGGTATATGGTGGGTGTATGATACTGGCGAAATGTGCACGGTATTAGAGAGGCTAGCAATGGTGGAAGGAAGAAGAGTGCGTATAATCCATGGACTCAACATTACTAATGAAGAACTCATATACTTATTGCAAAAATCTACAAGTTATCACAGCAAAGTATTACGTGCATGCTCCTAGGGGGATAGATTGGTAGGAAAATACCATCGCTCGTCCCCGACCGCCACTCATAAGAAAAACAATCAATAAATAAATCATGCTCCGACTTCATCACATAACGGTTCACCATACATGCATGCTACGGGAATCACAAACTTTAACACAAGTATTTCTCAAATTCACAACTACTCAACTAGTATGACTCTAATATCATCATCTTTATATCTCAAAACAATTATCAAGCATCAAACTTCTCATAGTATTCAACACACTCAAAAGATTTTTTTTACTATTCTTGAATACCTAGCATATTAAGATTATTTAAGCAAATTACCATGCTATTTAAGACTCTCAAAATAATCTAAGTGAAGCATGAGAGATCAATAGTTTCTATAAAACAAATCCACCACCGTGCTCTAAAAGATATAAGTGAAGCACTAGAGCAAAACTATATAGCTCAAAAGATATAAGTGAAGCACATAGAGTATTCTAACAATTTCCAAATCATGTATGGCTCTCTCAAAAGGTGTGTACAGCAAGGATGATTGTGGTAAACTAAAAGCAAAAATTCAAATCATACAAGACGCTCCAAGAAAAACACATATCATGTGGTGAATAAAAATATAGCTCCAAGTAAAGTTACCGATGGAAGTAGACGAAAGAGGGGATGCCTTCCGGGGCATCCCCAAGCTTTGGCTTTTTGGTGTCCTTAGATTATCTTGGGGGTGTCATGGGCATCCCCAAGCTTAGGCTCTTGCCACTCCTTGTTCCATATTCATCAAAAGATTTCACCCAAAACTTGAAAACTTCACAACACAATACTTAACAGAAATCTCGTGAGTTCCGTTAGCGAAAGAAAACAAAAGACCACTTAAAGGTACTGTAATGAACTCATTATTTATTTATATTGGTGTTAAACCTACTGTATTCCAACTTATCTATGGATTATAAACTATTTTACTAGCCATAGATTCATCAAAATAAGCAAACAACACACGAAAAACAGAATCTGTCAAAAACAGAACAGTCTGTAGTAATCTGTAACTAACGCAAACTTCTGGAACTCCAAAAAATCATCCAAAATAGGAAGACCTAGGCAATTTGTTTATTGATCAGCAGCAATTAGAATCACTATTTTATCACGTTCTTGTGATTTTTAACAATTGTTTTCGTTAACAGAAAGTTTCTGGAAATTACAGCAAGATCAAATAACTATCATCCAAGAAGATCCTATAGGTTTAACTTGGCACAAACACTAATTAAAACATAAAAACACATCTAACCAGAGTCTAGATCAAATATTTATTCCTAAAGAGAAACAAAAGCAAAAAAAACTAAAATAAAATTGGGTTGCCTCCCGACAAGCTCTATCGTTTAACGCCTCTAGCTAGGCATAAAAGCAAGGATAGATCTAGGTACTGCCATCTTTAGTAGGTAATTCTTCAATGAGCCATCTATAATTCTTTAGAGTTTCTTTCTTTTTATTAATTATCAAACTTTTAGGAACAAGATCGAAAAACTCATTTATAGCAAATGGTTCCTTAATGATAGCAAAAAGATCGGGATGAACACTTATAGATTTAAGATCCGCAGTTTCCTTACTAGAGGATTCACCCTTATTTTTAGGAACATACATAATCTTGGCAATTTTCGTAGGAGGACTTGGAGTATTATTTACCGAAGAAAAATGCGGTTCCCAAGTTGGTAATGATACCCTCAAGTTTATCGATTCTAGTGGAATCTTGATTTATTCTTTCATTAACTATGGGTTCCTTCTCCTTAATATTTTTCAAAGTGACTCCTACCTTAGATACATATTGGGTAATTTGGTTGTGGATCTTTTTATCCAAATTTTCAATTAACTCTATGGTAGCAACTTTATTTTCAATAATTTCAAGTCTTTGCATTACATGCTCCAAAGTTAACATCGTTCCATTAACCAAAAGGGGTGGTGAGCCAAATAAATCTATCATAGCATTATAAAAATCAAAAGTATGGCTCCCCAAGAAATTCCCTCCGGTAATGGTATCAAGGATATATCTATACCAAGGATTAGCACCTACATAAAAATTGCAGAGAAAAACGGAAGTAGATTGCTTCTTGGTAGATCTATTTTGAGCATTGCAAATTCTATACCAAGCGTCTTTTAAATTTTCTCCCTCCCTTTGCTTAAAATTAAGAACTTCATCCTCGGGAGACAACGGAGAAGATAGAAGACTAGCCATAACGGCAAGCAACGAGCAAAAGGCAAAGGGAAAGAGAGGGCGAATAAAACGGCAAGAGTGAAGTGGGGGAGAGGAAAACGAGAGGCAAATTGCAAATAATGTAATGTGCGAGATAAGGGATGTGATGGGTACTTGGTATGTTGACTTTTGCGTAGACTCCCCGGCAACAGCGCCAGATATTCTTCTTGCTACCTCTTGAGCACTGCGTTGGATTTCCTTGAAGAGGAAAGGATGATGCAGCACAGTAGAGTAAGTATTTCCCTCAGTTTTTGAGAACCAAGGTATCAATCTAGTAGGAGGCTACGCGCGAGTCCCTCGTACCTGCACAAAACAAATAACTCCTCGCAACCAACGCGATAAGGGGTTGTCAATCCCTTCACGGTCACTTACTAGAGTGAGATCTGATAGATATGTTAGGATAATATTTTTGGTATTTTTGTGATAAAGATGCAAAGTAAAATAAAAGCAAAGTAAAAAAGCAAAGGAAATAACTAAGTATTAGAGGATTAATATGATGAAGATAGACCCGGGGGCCATAGATTTCACTAGTGGCTTCTCTCATGAGCATAAGTATTCTACGGTGGGTGATCGAATTACTGTTGAGCAATTGACAGAATTGAGCATAGTTATGAGAATATCTAGGTATGATCATGTATATAGGCATCACGTCCGAGACAAGTAGACCGACTCACCTTTGCATCTACTACTATTACTCCACTCATCGACCGCTATCCGGCATGCATCTAGAGTATTAAGTTTGTGGAAGCAGTAACGCCTTAAGCAAGATGACATGATGTAGAGGGATAAATTCATGCAATATGATAAAAACCCATCTTGTTATCCTCGATGGCAACAATACAATACGTGCCTTGCTGCCCCTCATCCTTTGGGAAAGGGCACCGCAAGATTGAACCCAAAGCTAAGCACTTCTCCCATTGTAAGAAAGATCAATCTAGTAGGCCAAACCAAACTGATAATTCGAAGAGACTTGCAAAGATAACCAATCATACATAAAAGAATTCAGAGAAGATTCAAATATTGTTCATAGATAATCTTGATCATAAACCCACAATTCATCGTTCTCAACAAACACAACGCAAAAATAAGATTACATCAAATAGATCTCCACGAGAGAGGGGAGAGCATTGTATTGAGATCCAAAAAGAGAGAAGAAGCCGTCTAGCTACTAACTATGGACCCGAAGGTCTGAGGTAAACAACTCACACTTCATCGGAGAGGCTATGGTGATGATGTAGAAGCCCTCCGTGATGGGTTCCTCCTTCAAGGAGCTCGAACAGGCCCCAAGATGGGATCTCGTGGGTCTGAGAAGGTTGCAGCGGTGGAATTAGGTTTTTGGCTCCGTATCTGATTGTTTGGGGGTACGTAGGTATATATAGGAGGAAGGAGTACATCGGTGGAGCAACAGGGGGCCCACGAGGGTGGAGGGCGCGCCCCCCTACCTTGTGCCTTCCTCCTTTCTTTCTTGACTTAGGGTCCAAGTCTCCTGGATCATATTCGGTGAGAAAATCACGTTCCCGAAGGTTTCATTCCGTTTGGACTCTGTTTGATATTCCTTTTGTTCGAAACTCTGAAATAGGCAAAAAAACAGCAATTCTGGGCTGGGCCTCCGGTTAATAGGTTAGCCCCAAAAATAATATAAAAGTGGATAATAAAGCCCAATAATGTCCAAAACAGTAGATAATATAGCATGGAGCAATCAAAAACTATAGATACGTTGGAGACGTATCACGCGCCCACCCCCCCATGGCGCGCCCTCCACCCTCGTGGGCCCCCTGTTGCTCCACCGACGTACTCCTTCCTCCTATATATACCTACGTACCCCCAAACAATCAGATACGGAGCCGAAAACCTAATTCCACCGCTGCAACCTTACATGCCCACGAGATCCCATCTTGGGGCCTGTTAGGAGCTCATGGGGGCATCCATCACGGAGGGCTTCTACATCATCACCATAGCCTCTCCGATGAAGTGTGAGTAGTTTACCTCATACCTTCAGGTCCATAGTTAGTAGCTAGATGGCTTCTTATCTCTTTTTGGATCTCAATACAATGTTCTCCCCCTCTCTCGTGGAGATCTATTTGATGTAATCTTCTTTTTGCGGTGTGTATGTTGAGACCGATGAATTGTGGGTTTATGATCAAGATTATCTATGAACAATATTTGAATCTTCTCTGAATTCTTTTATGTATGATTGGTTATCTTTGCAAGTCTCTTTGAATTATTAGTTTGATTTGACCTACTAGATTGATCTTTCTTGCAATGGGAGAAGTGCTTAGCTTTGGGTTCAATTTTGCGTGTCCTTTCCCGGTGGATGAGGGGCAGCAAGGCACGTATTGTATTGTTACCATCGAGGATAACAAGATGGTTTTTTTTATCATGTTGCATGAATTTATCCCTCTACATCATGTCATCTTGCTTAAGGTGTTACTCTGTTTTCATGAACTTAATACTCTAGATGCATGCTGGATAGCGGTCGATGAGTGGAGTAATAGTAGTAGATGCAGGCGTGAGTCGGTCTACTTGTCTCGACGTGATGCCTATATACATGATCATACCTAGATACTCTCATAACTATGCTCAATTATGTCAATTGCTCAACAGTAATTGCTCACCCACCGTAAAATATTTATGCTCTCGAGAGAAGCCACTAGTGAAACCTATGGCCCCCGGGTCTATCTTCATCATATTAATCTTCCAACACTTTGTTATTTCCTTTGCTTTTTTACTTTGCTTTTATTTTACTTTGCATATTTATCACAAAAATACCAAAAATATTATCCTATCATATCTATCAGATCTCACTCTCGTAAGTGACCGTGAAGGGATTGACAACCCCTTATCGCGTTGGTTGCGAGGAGTTATTTGTTTTGTGCAGGTATGAGGGACTCACGCGTAGCCTCCTACTGGATTGATACCTTGGTTCTCAAAAACTGAGGGAAATACTTACGCTACTTTGCTGCATCATCCTTTCCTCTTCAAGGAAATCTAACGCAGTGCTCAAGAGGTAGCACTATTCCAAAATTACAACGCGCACGAAAACTCCCACCTCCTGTGAAATCCCGACACGCGAAATTCCTGTGATATCCCTGAACCGAAAGAACCGTCTCAAATCGGTGGGGGTACTTCCGTAACTTACCCCACATTTTGAACAAGCGCGTCCCTAAGCCATTGTTCCCCACTCCCATCCCATCTGCCCACCCATTCGTACACCGAGGCCGGGAAAACCCGCGAAGCCCCACACCCTCCTCCGTCCGCCACTCAGCCGGAGCCTGATCCCCGACGACGTCGTCCACAACAACACCTCTACGTCCCTCATCCACCGTACCGGATGAGGATCCGTCGTCGATCTCGTCGTCCTGCTGGTTCAGCCACCCCGTCCTCCACCTCCAAGGAGCTGCCCCGATGTTCCCCTCGTCTTTCGCACCACCTCCATTCCCACACCGCCATCTTCACCTGCACGACTGGAAGAGCATCAGCATCACCGTTTCCTCGGATGAAGCTGCGGCCTAATCGGCGCCACCAAAGAGGTTGTACACTAATCGCCGCATTTTCTTCTTGATTTGATCTCACGGTGCTGCCGATGCTCAGTCCCGAGCCGACACGGCGCGGCTCCATCCACGGCGGCATTGCCGGCCACTTCCTCCACGGTGTCGCTCCCTCGGCGGCGACGTCGACATCAGTAGGAGCTGCTTCTTTAGCTCTCGCTCGCGCTGCTGCTCTGCTCTTGCTCTCGGTCCCCTGCCCGGTCTTCTCTTGCTCTTGCTCTTGCTCGCGCCGCTGCTCTCGCTCTTGCTCTTGCTTGCGATGCTGCTCCGATTTACCTACACTTCAGTCGACTGAATCGACTTTTGGGTCAGTCGATTTTCAGGGGGTGTGGGGCTCGCCAGAGTTAAGGAAGAACCAGCTGCAGCGGGGAGGGGGGCTTTCCGGAGAGGTAATCCACTATCTATCTTAGGGTTCAGGGTGGGGGCGGTGGTCGCCGGCGGTGGTGGGGCGGTGGCGTGGGGACCGCCGGAGAAAAAGCTCGGCACGGAGGGGCCTAGAGGGATGGCCGAGGCGGCGGCGGACCGGCGGTGGGGGAGTGTTTTCGGGGCGGGGTGGCGCACCGCCGGCCGCGGGCGGCAGGGGCAGCTGTTTGGCCGGTGGTGGCTGGCGGCTCAAGGGGTGGAGCTTGAAGATGAACTGCAGGCCCTTGATTTCATATCCAACGGCTGCAAAATCGACTGACCAGAGATGAAAAAGTCAGTCGACTGACGTGTAGCCTCACCTCTAGTGCGTTCAGTTTGACGGTAAAAATTCAGTTTCGACAAAGAAAATTCAGTTTCGACGCTTAAGTTCAGTTTGACGCTTAAATTCAGTTTACGCTTAAGTTCAGAGATGAGCGGCTGATGTATACATCTAGCACTTTGTGGTAATGTATTTTACGTCATCTATTGGAGATGCTATTAGAATTCCACTCAGGTTAACATTGTCTCTCTTGTCCTGCTTCAGCCTCGGCATCGTACAACTCACCGGAGCTGCTCCAACGACGAAGACCTCCATCACAGTGGAGGCGATACCTGGGCTCCATCTCCAGACGCCTAAGATCTTCTTCCCTCCTCCGACAGCCAAGTCAGCCGGAGCATCCTCACCAGCCAACCCAATCACGCTGAGATCGACGTGGCTTCGCCAAAGAGGTTGTACACTTCTTGTGGTTTGACTTAATCTCACCATGCTTCTTTGCGTCCCGTGATCTTCCAATTCTTGTGAACCAAACACCCAGATTGGCAGAAATCATGTGTTTTTAAATTCTCTGTTTTGCACGTGCATTCCTATCCTATTCCTGTCTATTTCCTATCCCTGCATTGTTAGAATCCTCAAATTCAAACAAGATAAACACAATTACTT
This sequence comes from Aegilops bicornis, assembly GCA_021605145.1. Lineage (NCBI taxonomy): Eukaryota > Viridiplantae > Streptophyta > Magnoliopsida > Poales > Poaceae > Aegilops > Aegilops bicornis. The sequence continues at coordinate 428,248,479 of CM038673.1, forward strand.
CTGTTACAGATATGTGTCAAAGAAAACCTTGTGTGGGTTGTCCTGCTCCTGCGGTGCTGTGTTCCACCCCAGCTCAGCTGCTCCAACGACGGAAGGATTCACCACAGCAGGGATCTGCTCTCCAGACTGTCTTTCGCTGCCTCAGATCTTCTTCCCCGCCGCCGGCAGCCACGACAACTGCATTACCATCATCAACTGAGCAGATGACCTTGAGGACAACATGGGTCCACAAGAGAGGTCGCACTCTTTCATGTCTGCTTACGTTATGCATCGCTTAATATGATGACATGCTACTTTATCGTCGTGTTCACCTATTAGACTCCGACTCAGGTCCAAACTTATGCTGAAACTTGAGTTTTTAAATGGTTGCGGGGTACATATTGGGGCAGCAATCAGTACTATCTGTCTACTATCTGGTTAATCTCGGGTGTCTACTATGAGTTTCATGTTGCCTGCAAACAAACATGAAAGGAGCCATTATCTGTATTTTTTAACTAAAGCTATTATCTGCCTGCTATCGTTGGTGTTGGGTCTATCCACAATTTGCTACCATCACTCTGGATTTGTGCATGCACTCCTTACATAATCTCACTATGTTTTATTCCAATGCATGTCAGTTATTGTACACAATGGAACTGAACATGTAGAGCAAAAGAGACGAGCCTTGCGTGGCAATAAAATTTCATGCAGACGTCGCTCCATGGTGGGTGCAAAGGCAGCCCCCCACCCACCCATTTCGGATCGTAATCAAGAGGAAGATAACTGCTCGATGGGGATTCGTATGTAAGACCACTCCTATTTACCCCATGAGTTCTTCTCTATAACTTGGCATGCTGATGTTGGTTATATCATGCATATGGTGCCTTGCATTGCTTACTTTATACATCAAATATGCAACTGCTTAGTTTAGACATGCTTTGTGTGAATGTCATCTGTTTAGTTTATTCACCGTTTGTGTGAATTATGCAATGCCATCTTGTTTAGCCAGGCATCATATATGTGAATTTTGCAATGCCATCCTGCTTAGCCAGTCATCTTATATGTGAATTATATCAGGCCATCCTTTTTTTTCGTTACGTATTACAATTGTCAACAATGTTAGTTCATTCAACTACTCTTCGTGTGCATTAGCCATTTGACACGGTGATGAAAAATTCTGGAGTGAAAACAAGGTCTTCAGAGAAGACTATGCTATCTGAGGAAGCGCATATCTCGCTAGTTACGGATAGCTCCTCAGAGGAGGATTCAGAGACAGATGACCAGTCCTATCCCCCCCCCGAGGTGTATGCTCTAATTAACTTGGCAGGGTTATGTTGCTCATATCGTATGTATCTGTCTTGCATTGCGATGTCATTTGATTAGTTTAAACATGCTTTGTGTGAATGCCACCTGTTTCTTGTCTAATTACCATATATGTGAATTATGCATTGCCATCTTGTTGCAAGACATTATATATGTGAATTATGCAATGCTATCTTGTTGCAAAGGCATTATATATGTGAATTATGCAATGCCATGCTGTTGAGCCAATTATCATGTATGTGAATTATATCATGCTATCATTTTTTTATTATGTGTTCCATTTGTCGACAACATTTGTATATTCAACCACTCTTCATGTGCATCAGCCATTTGAAGCGGTGATGGAAGTATCTGGAGTGAAAACAAGGTATTCAGAGCAGACAATGCTACCTGCTGAAGCAGACATCTTCTTTGGATACCTGAGCTCCTCAGAGGAGGATTTAGAGACTGATGACCAGTCCTATTTACCCCCTGAGGTCTATGCTCAAACTTGGCAGGGTTATATTACCCATGTCATGCATGTTGTCTTGCATTGCTTAGTTTTTACATCATATATGGATTGTCATCTGCTTACTTGCTTACTATATAAATCATATATTTGAATTATATCATGCCATCATGTTTACATACACAACATCTATCTGAATTATGGCATGGCAACCCATTTAATAAAGACATCATATAGTTATATCATCTCATCCTGTTTAGTGTTTACAGGTCATCATATTTTGAATTATGTCATTCTATCCGGGAATTATATCATGCTATCATGTTTCCATAGGCGGCATGTATGTGAATTATGGCATGCCAACCTATTTAATAAACACATTATATAGTTATATCATGTCATCCTATTTACATAGTTATCATATTTTGAACTATGTCTTTCCATCTTTTTTAGTTAGCCATCATAATGTGAAATTGTATCATGCTATCCTGTTTAGTTAGCCATCATATATGTGAAATTGTGTCATGCTATCCTGTTTGGTTAGACAACATAAATGTGAATTATTTCATGCCCTCTTTTATTCCCCACTATCCATTGCACCTTTTGTCTATCATACAATGTATGTACATTCAATTACTTTTCTTGTTTATCAGCCATTTGAATTGGAGAGGGTGATGGCGATCTAAGGGAGTAACTACACGGTCTTGAGAAAAGATAGTGCTACCAGTTGATGCAGATAGAACCACGGTTGTACTTGCCCAAGAACCAGCCCCACCACACATAACCCAGACTCTCGTAGATTGTACCCCTACCCAGTTGGACAGAGAACCAGCTACACCCCTTCTAACCCCAACCCTAGCAGATAGTAACCCAGTTCCAGTTGACACAATGCCGTCTCCACCACAGAGCACCCAAACACGAGCAGTTAGTAAGGGAACTGCAGTGCCCAAAGCACGAGGACCACCACTCCGAATCCCAACTCAACGCTTAAAGTAGAAGAAGAATTGTTCTCAGGTCAGGTTCTGTAGCTATGGTTCATACTCCTTTGCTCTTGCATCACTGTATTTACTCAGACAAACTATTTTCAAATTTGAAGGATGGAATTGAAACTCCAATGGTGCAACAAGTATGTTTTAAACTTGTTTCTTTAACTGGTTTGCTATTGTAACTTGCTCTATATTGATTTCAGTTTCAATTGAATAAATAGTTATGTTCTCATGTCATGCACATTACAAGTGTCTCTATAGTTTCCCACACTTATATTACATCTATTCTACTTTGTCTTAAACAAATATTATTTGAACTGTGTCTCTATCTTGATTTGGCAACAAAAACTAGAATGATATAGACCATAAAGTGACCATGGTACATAGATATATGTTTTTTTCATGTTGTTATCCTGTGCACTTTACTACTGAACTGGTTTACCAAAATGAGTTTCATATACAACATGGTAAACCTGTGATGTGTCTGCTTGTTTCTCTTTTAGAATGCCGACAAAATATTGGAGAACAAAGACCTGTTATGCAATGGTGAAGGAAGTAATGCAGATAAGGTTCAAGATAGTGAGACATCCTGTTGGTCTCCAAGAAAGCTGATAAAAACTACCTTGACGACGGTGAGAGAACCCGTAAGTCCTGTCTTGATGTAGTGTTCGAGTTCTTGGCCACTCTGGCCGCACAAGCTCTTGAACTCATTTGCTGAATCAGTTTGTCTTCTTGAGTGTCAGCTTCAAGTTGAAAGATATCGATCATATGTGTTTCAACAGGAAGCTGAATGACTGAGGAAGTCCCTGCAGAATTCAGATGCATACTTTCGGTGCAATGTTAGTTACTGGAGGATTAAAGCGCCAAACAAGAGAAAGTTAATAAGCTTGCTAAGCATCTTGCCAAAGATTATGGGTACCCAGGATATTGTTTCTTGAGATCTTACGAAGTGGTTTCGATTTCGGACATGTTTTCTTGTGGCGTTTATTTGCACCGGTCGCCAACTTTGACAACCAAAGTGTATATGATATGTCGCTTTGTTCCCTATATTTGCACTGGTGGCGAACTTTGATGCCCAGTGGATGTAATATGTGTAATAGCCGTGATAGCCTAGCATAAGTTGCTTGCTTATTTATTTCCTTGTTGTCTTGTTTATTTGTTTGCTTGCAGTCAGTGCTATTCTTTTTCCGCGATTTGCTAGTGGCCGCAATAACCTTTTTTAAACTAGGCCACAATAACCATGGGCTACATATTTACTGTAGTGACACTGGGCCTTCTACGGGCCGTAGAAACAATGGGCCTTCTACGGGGCGTAGAAACAATGGGCCTTCTACGGGCCGTATCATCAATGGGCCTTCTACGGGTCGTATTATCAATGGGCCTTCTATGGGCCGTATGATCGATTGCCCAAACATGGGCCAATAACATACCGCTTTATGGCTGTAGACGGGCTAGAGTTGGAATCGTCCATTCATGGGCCGACCATAATGGGCCGTCGTTAATCTGCTGTATTTGATGACGCTATGAAAACGGCCCAACGTATTAACGGGCCACAAACGGGCCGACTGTAAGCACGGGCTGAATTTTTCCCACAAGCAGAAAATGACAGTAACGGGCCGTAAGTAACCGAATGCTGGAAATGAGCCCAAGAATAAATGGGCCTTGAGAAGGCAGAAAGATAACATGGACTGGAAACGGTCCAACGGAATAATGGGCCGTTAATGGGTATAAAGTGATACACTGTTCATTACGAGCCAGTTTCACCACGGGCCGTTAATCGGTATAAAGTGATACACTGTTCATTACGGGCCAGTTTTACAACAGGCCATTAATGGGCCGAGAGTAATAAGGGCCTCATATGGGCCAAAAGACGTCACGGGCCATACATGGGCCAGAAGTTAAAACGGGCTGGAATTATATTGGACGGCCCAAATGACGCTACTGGGCCTAATTCAGTTAGGCCGTAAACAGGGCCTGGGTTAGCGGGCTGTAAATGGGCTATATTTGAACATGCCGTTAACAGGCTTGCCGTGGGCCGGCCCGCCACCTTTTGACCAAGTCAAACGGACCGGCCTTTTCACTGGAATGGGCCTCTGTTGGGCCGTGCCACGTGTCGACGTATCATAGGTGCTTTGGGTCCAATGAGTGGATGACATCTGTCCCAAAGGTGAGCCGACACGTGTTTCCTCCAGCCAATGATGATTTTACACGTGGAAAATCTCCATTGGTCGAGGCTGTTAGCAGGTTATCGGATCCAAAACCGGACCCGATAGCTTAACGGTGTTCCGTTACGGTGGATGCCATGTGTCGGTCACCCTTGACAAAAGCACTTATGTGACGCGCGATTTATCGTCATGGAAGTGGACACTTCTGTGATGATAATTTTGGTAATATCATGGAACACTTTTACGACAAAGACGGTATGACTATCTTGATTCTGTCATAAATTTGTCATGGATGTACATGCATGACAAAAAGCGCGACCTACTGTGACAAACACGCATCATCACGGAAGTGTATTTTTTTGTAGTGAGTAGTATCGCTACCATTTGCGGTAGTACCGCTATCCCTAGCGGTAGTACCGTGAGGTCGAGCGGTAGTACCGTGAGGACGAGCGGTAGTACCGCTCCTGCGGTTCTACTGGCCTTTTGCCTCCTCGCTGTTGTTTTTCGAAGGGGTTCTACCGCCCTAGCGGTAGTATCACTCCTTGGAGCGGTAGTACCGCTCTGTGCGGGCTGTGAGCATAATGGTTGGATTTTTTCCCCACATATAAAAGGGGGTCTTCTTCCCCATTGAACCTTATCCTTTGAGCTCGTGTTCTTCCCCCATTGTTGAGCTTCTTCGAGCTTGCTAAGTCTCAATCCCTCCATGGATTCTTGCTAGTTTTTGAGGGAAAAGAGAGAGGAGATCTAGATCCACATTTCCACCAATCACCTTCTCCTCTATGTGAGGGGAACCCCTTGGATCTAGATCTTGGAGTTCTTGGTGTTCTCCTTCTTGTTCTTCCTCTCATTTTCCTCCCTAGCATTAGTTGCTTCGTGGGATTTGAGAGAGAAGGACTTGGGCACTCCGTGTGCCCTTGCCATTGCATTTGGTGCATCGGTTTGAGTTCTCCATGGTGATACGTGGAAGTTACAAGTTGAGAAGCTTATTACTCTTGGGTGCTTGGTACCCTTGAGCTTATTCCTCTTGGGTGCTTGATACGTCTCCGTCGTATCTATAATTTTTTATTGTTCCATGCCAATATTATTCACTTTCATATACTTTTTGGCAACTTTTTATATTATTTTTGGGACTAACATATTGATCCAGTGCCAAGTGCCGCCTCCTCTGTTGCATGTTTTATGTTTCGAGAATATCCATATCAAACAGAATCCAAACGGGATAAAAGCAGACGGAGCTTATTTTTGGAAAATATGGAAAATTCCAGAAGAAAAATCCACGCAAGAGCGGTGCCCAAGGTGGTCACGAGGCAGGGCGCGCCCTCCCACAGGCGTGCCGCCTACCCTCGTGAGCCCACCGTAAGGCGGTTGATGCTCTTCTTTTGCCGCAAGAAAGATAATATTCGGAAAAAAATCTGGGCGAAGGTTTCAAGCCAATCGGAGTTACGGGTCTCCATATATACGTGAAACGATGAAACAGAGCCAGAACAGAACGCAGAAACAGAGAGATAGATCCAATCTCGGAGGGGCTCTCGCCCCTCCCAAGCCATGGGAGCCAAGGAACAGAGGGGAAACCCTCCTCCCATCTAGGGAGGAGGTCAAGGAAGAAGAAGAAGAAGGGGGGCTCTCTCCCCCTTGCTTCCGGTGGCGCTGGAACGCTGCCGGGGGCCATCATCATCGTCGCGATCTACACCAACACCGCCGTCATCTTCACCAACATCTCCATCACCTTCCCCCCTCTATCTACAACGGCCCACTCTCCCGCAACCCGCTGTACCCTCTACTTGAACATGGTGCTTTATGCTTCATATTATTTTCCGATGATGTGTTGCCATCCTATGATGTCTAAGTAGATTTTCGTTGTCCTATCGGTGATTGATGAATTGCTATGATTGGTTTGAGTTGCATGTTTTATTATTGGTGTTGTCCTATTGTGCCCTCCGTGTCGTGCAAGCGTGAGGGGTTCCCGCTGTAGGGTTTGCAATATATTTGTGATTTGCTTATGGTGGGTGGCGTGAGTGACAGAAGCACAGACCCGAGTAAGTAGGTTGTTTGCGTATGGGATAAAGGGGACTTGATACTTTAATGCTATGGTTGGGTTTTACCTTAATGAATCTTTAGTAGTTGCGGATGCTTGCTAGAGTTCCAATCATAAGTGCATATGATCCAAGTAGAGAAAGTATGTTAGCTTATGCCTCTCCCTCAAATAGAATTGCAATAATGATTATCGGTCTAGTAACATAGTCAGTTGCCTAGGGACAATTTCGCAACTCCTACCACCACTCTTCCACACTCGCTATATTTAGTTTAGTTGTGTCTTTACCTTAACAGCCCCTATGTCAGGACCCCGATCCTAAGTCACACCGATCTAGCATGTAACACATTATATCACTTTGCGGCCTCACGCACGGTATTCCCACGGGTGTCGCCTTACCATGGCCCGTGACCGTTATGCCTTTTGGCTCACGTATATGATAGTGTCGCTAGCATCCATATGACAAAGAACCCGGGCCGACATGGCTAGTCGTGAACCCCAAAGCGGCGCTAACCTATGGGGACAGGCATACATGAATCACATCGAGCATGTCGGTCATCAACGTATAAATTCGGGCTGTAGCACTGGGCTAACAGGACTCCGGTAACCCGGGCTGTAGCAGGCTAGGCAGGACTCGAATAACACCGCGTGACATTTCCCGAAGGACAGACATAGGAACGGCAAGTGAAACACATGCCGCCAGTCAAGTGTCCAAGCAGTAGTCTTTGGGCTAGCGTGACTCCGGTGAACCGGGTCATGTAGCGGACTACTATCGCTCAGAAGCACGAGACTACATTTTCCCATATGAGAGGCTGCCAAGGATAAACAACTAGTTTGTCGGATCCCACACATACCAAGCATTTCAAACATACACACAATATGCTCAATATGTGTAGATACAACATGGCATCACAACATAACTCTACGACTCAATTATTTATTCAATAGGCTCCGAGGAGCGAGATATTACAAACATGGGTCTCATGACCCAACACCCAGAGCATACAAGTCAAAGCACAAGCGGAAGCTAAACATGTCTGAGTACAGACAACTATAAATGAAAAGGGCTGAGAAGCCTGACTATCTACCAAATCCTGCCGAGGCACAAGATCGTAGCTGAGGTAACAAGCTAACCGTCAAAGTCCAAGCGGAACTACTAGCGAGACCGAAGTCTCTCGCAAAACATAAAATAAGCAAGCGTGAGTACAAACGCATTTCAGCAAGGCTTACATCGGAACTAGCTACATATGCATCATTATCAAAAGGGTGGTGGAGTTTGACCGCAGCAAGCCAGCTTTGACTCGGTGGCTATCCCGAACTACGATCGCAATTAACTCTTTTGAGGTGGCGCACACGAGTCCACATATTCACCATATCAATACACCATCGTGGACTCGCTCCCGTCTCCCTACGAGAACGCCATCCATAGCACTCACGCTTATCTTGCGCATTTTAGAGTATCCACTTTCACTTGTCTATGAACCGATATAGGCAACCCAGAAGTCCTTCTCCGTGGACACGGCTATTCGAATAGATCATATTAACCTGCAGGGTGTACTTCTTCACACACGCTCTCACCACTTACCGCCGTTTACACGACATGTACTCGGCAACCTTCAAGCGGAAGCCCAACGTGGGTGTCGGCCACAGCCTACCTAAACACACAAGTCCCAAGTCCAGGTTTATCGCCTATTCAGGTTCCATCCGCAGGGAGTCCGGCCGAGGTTTCCCATACGGCCCCGAACGATGTGTACAGGGTTCCCGAGACACCAAACGGGCGAATCGGTACACCGGGCCATGGTGCCTACCGCAACACAACCCATCCCTATGGTCAGCGTTATGCCCCCAAAGATACTACAAACGCATGAAACTACTTGCAACTCCCGGACCGAGGACAAGAGTGGTTAAGAAGCCGAGAGGGTCAATTAAGGATCCCAATGCGTGGTAGTAACTGCTTTCATGGATCACAAACACGTAACTCAGTTCACGAGGACGGCTGCAATGAGACAACCCACCATGTACTCCTACATGGCCTCTCACCGCTACCTTTATCAAATCGTGTTCACACACTTAGCTCACACACACGAGGACATGTTCACACAACCATTCCAATCCATTCCCGATGAATCAGACCTGACTCAACTCTAAGCAAAGAGTGCATGACAACAAGCATGAATGAGTAGGCACAACATGGCTCAAACAACTCCTACTCATGCTAGTGGGTTTCATCTAATTACTGTGGAATGACAGGTCATGTAGAGGATAAAGGGGTTCAACTACCGCAGCAGGTAACACATGAGTCGTTGTTGTCCTAATGCAATAAAATAGAGCAGGAGCGAGAGAGTGGGATTATATCGGAATGAACAAGGGGCTTTTGCTTGCCTGGCACTTCTGAAGATAATATAGTTCTTCATCGGTGTCATCGAATTCATCGTCGGAACATCGCTCACCGAGAGGGACAATACCAAAGAATCGAGAAAGAACACAATCAATGCAATGCACATATATGATGCATGATCATGTTAAGGAACTGAATTCACCTAATGCAATATCTAGCCAGGTTAATTGGAGTGGAACTCAAGCAAGAACAAATTCCAACTCCAAATGCTAGTTCATAAATTACCCTAATCATGATTCATCCTATTCAGTGAGTTTAACTCGCTCAAACATGCATGAAAGTGCCATAAACAGATTTTTCATATTTTTCTAATCATTTTTCATATATATAACTTATTTCCATTGGAGTTACGGTTAAATTACTATGAATTTTAGAAGTTTTGCTAATTTTCTGGAATTTCCTGAGTTAAAATAATTCCAGAAATCATTATTGCGCCAGATTGAGGTCAAGACTTGCGTCGTGATCAACCTGGGTCAAACCTGACGTGTGGGGCCACACGTCAGTGACTCAGTGGTTAAACCCGGGTCAAACCTGCAGTGACCAGGGTTTGACTTGGCCCTGGGGCCCACGGTCAGCGGCTGGGGGGTGGTTTGGCTGCGGGATTAGGTGCTAATGATGCCACGTCGACACTCACCGGAGCATGGCCGGCGACGACCACATCTCGCGGCGGAGGCTCGCCGGAGTTGCTCGGGCTCGCGCTACGGAGGACCATATCGTGCACGGTTTGTGGCTACGGAGAGCTGGCGGTGGGGCGCATCCGGTGGTGGTGGCAGATGGAGCTGGGGCGGCCTGCAGAGGCACCGGCGACGAGCTATGCGGTGGCCGGAGCTCGGGCACGCTCGGACACGGCGTTTTGGGGCACGGGAGGAGGAGTGGGTAGGTGCTCTGGGTTCCCGGGAACGCGCCGAGGACGACAGCGTGCTCGGACGCGACGTGTGGGGGCTCTAGCCGCGGTGACCTCGTGGCCGGCGGTGATGAGCTCTCGGCTCGGCGGAGCCCGCGGTTAGAGGAAGGAATCGGCATCAGGGAGAGGGAGGTTCGGTGCGGGGGCTCACAGCGATGACGATGGGACGCTTGGCGAGGTCGGGGACGGCCCGGAGCCGACGAATCGGGCGACGGCGACCGGCGGGTCCGAGGAGGGGAAAAACGGTGGGGCGGCGCCTCGGGGCGCTCCGGTGTCGGGAGGCTCGGTGAGGAGGGCTAGGATGGAGTGGCGGGGCTTGGGGGCATGTCGGAGGCTCGGGGATGGCTGCGGCCTTGGTGCACGGTGGTCGGCGTCGTGAAGCTCGCTCGGTCGAGCTCATGAGAGGGGAGCAGAGGAGGGATGGGGTTCGTGGAGAGAGGGAGAGGACGAGGGGTCGGGGGTGTGCGTGGCACCTGTGGTGTCGAGGAGGAGAGCCGGAAGCAGGAGGTGGCGTCGGTGGCCGTCAAGCACCACGGCTCGCCTCGCCCTCGGGCAGAGGAAGGAAGGCAATGGCCAGGCGGTGGTGGGCTGGGCCACCAGCTGGGCCAGCGAGGGGAGGGGGAGAAGGCCGGGCCGGTTCGTGGGCCAGATAAGTGGCTGCCAGGTGAGCTCTCTCTCTTTCCTTTTTAACTGTTTTTGTTTTTCTATTATTTGCTCTGTTTTGATTTAGTTTATAAACCAAATCATTTCATAAATCCTGAAAATAATTTTGGGCATTAACTGAAATATTACAGAGGCCCTTAACTATTTTACAGAATTGTTGGAGCATTTAAAAATATTAATAGTTTTTTTTAAATGCCCCAATTCAAATACAATATGGTTTATTCAAATATCCAAAAATGTCTTGGAAAAATATCCATCATCTCTGGATATGGTTTTCACCTTTTTCCATTAATCATGAACATTTTTGCAAACCAATTTGGGTTCTTTGAAGATACTTTGAAGTTGAACCTATTTGAATTGTTTTAGTGCTAGGGCTTGGTCATCCCCATTTCAAATTTCATGAAAATTCAAACATGATGCATGGATGCAATGCCACTAGTTACAAGCAAGCTCTAGTGCTGATCTGGGCTGTGATAACTCACCCCACTAAACAAGAATCTACCGAGATTCAAGACGTGAGGTAAGAGGAAAAGGGGAGTCGCAACTATCACAATCTTCATGATCCATTTGCCCTTCTCGAAGATGTTGATTCACTCCATCATCTTGGTCTTGACGTCTTTGCTAACGAAATCTTCACTCGACAGGACAACAGAAAGGAGGGGGAAACCCTACATGATTTAATCTTCTTGAAGATCGAGCAACTCAAAATCAGTTCATGGAGAGACGTAAAAACAACTCTTGAGTTGAGACACCAAACACACATTAGTAATGATGGAGAAGCAACGGATGACGAAGGTTCAAATTGGTAGGCAACCATTCCACGCTTAAGTAAAATGGTGCATGTTTCAAAGTAACAAGGAGATGATTGCAATGATTCCATAACGGGACACCTTAGGAAAGGTGACGCAAAGAACTATTCCCTTAAGTGGCAAAAAGAATTACTTTTGATATAACATCATTGAAACTCTTTATACCAGCCTAAGGCAATCACAAACGATCGCTTGGTGGAGGGCAAAGGAATGGTACACCCGGACTAGAATGGATGATGTGAACTACCTTGTTGAAGACAACGCAGTGGATGATTTTTGCTTATCACCGGAAATGGATGGGACCCATGGTAAGTCCACTGTTGAAGATGATCCTGGACAGCAAGCTCACGAGAAGGCAGACCATGGAAAATTGGCACGATGGGATGCAAGCTGGGAACAAAATGCAAATGTTGGGAATGTTCCAACCATTACATCTGCCTGAGATTCAGATCTGGTTGGTGTTAGGATATTCCAGACTCATCGAGCCTAGAAAGAAAAATGAAAGTTTGCAACACAAATCGACGGAAAGATGTTGCGAGATTCTCGGGAATGAACTACGATAGCAAGCTCCAAAACATGAGCTGGGTCTGCTACAAACCTGCGGAACACACTTGTCCAAGACAAGTATGACCACGTAGTAGTCTTATAACAAAGCACTACCGAAGTTCTTGTTGGGAACCATCATCGAGGATATCGAAGTCCTTACATAAGTCCGGATTAGCTCTTAGGAAGGAATTTCTTCTCCTGGAACAATTCAATCAGTGGCTTGGAGTGCTAGGAATTGCATATGGAATGAAGATGATCAGTCTATCAGACCATAGAATACTTCGCACGTGCATGACTGATTTGGAATGATTCCAAAGGAAACAAAACAAATCTTTCTCGAATTCATGGCGGCAACTTACACCTAAAGCACATGAATTCGAGGAAGTCACTACTTCCATCCAAACATATGCTTCATGAACGAAACACGAAGACATTGCTTATAAAGTTTCCAACACTAGATTGATGTTCAACATGACTCATGGGGGGAGACAAAATGCTCTTGATGGGCTCATGACAACTCATCGGAATTCCCATATCCTTTGGACTTCCACCATCATGTGAACACGGTAATAGTATTGGTCGGACCAAAAGATGTAATGGTGTATGCCCGAGGGATCAACCACGAGTAAGACAACATTACGAGCATCGTTGGTCTTGATTTGATTTGTCGATAGCCCACACTCAAATCAAAGGATTGATGAGACCATAGGTCCAAAGCGATCACAGGGACCAATCAATGAAGATATCATCTTTCTTCAACACACACTACACAAGAATATCCCTTTGAAGCGAACTAAGTCGTGCAAGCTTTTATCTTCCAACTCTCCAAGTTGTTGTCTAGCTCAACCAACTAGTTCGGATATCCAACGAGTTCTTGGAGAAAGGGTGGTTCACAAGAAACCAACTTGATCACGGGCTCAACATAACGATCGGGGAGACAACCCGATAACACTTCCAAGAAGATATTTGGAAAGTCACGAACCACCGGTATGTTACTAAGCTCGAGAACAATCTTGCTTTTGAGGGCAAGACGATATGATCAAATGAGCAAGGGATTGATATAATCCTAACTCACCAATCGAAGTGTGCACGTAAATAAGGACTAGGTAGCAGAACCAATCTTAGGATGATGATTTAATAACCAACACGCTAAGAATGAGGATATTGTCCACTAGCTGCCAAGCAACGAGTTGCTTTCGGAGTATTGATTTCACACATCACAATTCACTCGTCGGCATTCCGGTTTCAACAACTCGGAACCGAGGAATGAATAATGATGGCGAGAAGTATCACCGCATCAAGAATTCATAAGAGAAGGTGCAATTCTCATGACATTCTTGACATAAGATGGTAACACTCCGGTGGAACAAAGCATCAAAAGCTGAATTGCCATTTTGATCTGCGGGATACAACTATTTTGACCCAATCACGGAAATGGATGAGGTACTGGAGTTTGTTTCTCCTAGTCATTCCAGAACAGAATAGCTTGACGGACCACAAGGATAATAGACATCGATAAACGAATGCACACATACTCTTGGTTATCAACTGATAGAGGATGGTCGGGGTACAACTAAAGAGAGCAACTCAAAGGAACATATAATTTTTCGAGTTGTGGAAGCATGGATTAGTATATCGAGCAAGGCTCAACATTTCTCCCGGATAACCCATGCAGAAAGTAGAATTGGCAGATTCACTATATGGAATGGAGAACTCCTCAAGAGTACTCTGATTGTGATCTTTTGGTTCAAAAGAACTTCTGCCATAAGCGGTTCGTAGTATTTGGAAGAAGGAAATACCACGGACCTCGAGGACTATCACAAAGTTACTAATATCCTAAAGGAACTAGCAACTACTAGCAACATGAAGTAGGGTGAATCTCGGGTTCAAGAACCCAGGAGTAGAATGCCTACTAACTAATAACATCACGGGATGCTTTCAGGAATAATGGCCAGAATCATCACACTGGGGATACAAAAGCGTTGCTAAGTTGCTAGATGACTTCCTAAACAACTAGGGTCACAATAATAGTTCCAACATATATGTCGAGGCAACAAAGTACCTCAACTTACCGATTAGTGTGCTTATTCTGACCAAAAGGACATCGGGAACGGAAGGAAAGGATTTGCAAATGCATCAGACTATTTAGAGACCTGGGATGACTTTGACAAAGATAACGGGCTGTAAATGCTCAAAATGATTTGAGACATCTTGCAAAAATGGTGGCATAACCACTCAACAACATCATAACAAGATTCTGAGATCAACAGTTATCATACAGTAGTGGTAGGAACTGAACTGAGTCTTAAAACCAACAATCTTAAAAGGTCTATGGATTAGTAACACGTCATCCTAATAGATAGATGAGAAGCCTAGTTCTTAATCCCCGTAGAAGAGAAGAGGTTGACTCAGATCAGAAGGCCATGAGATATAAGGAGTAAAAAGAGCCTTACGTTCCCTTCCACAATCAATTCCCTTACATAACTAAAGCATTTCTAGACTCAACTCGACCAGTTTGGCTTGGTACTCTCTGAGCAACAGGGCTCGATACCAACGCTGTCGGGACCCCAATCCTAAGTCACACCGATCTAGCATGTAACACATTATATCACTTTGCGGCCTCACGCACGGTATTCCCACGGTGTCGCCTTACCATGGCCCGGGACCGTTTGCCTTTTGGCTCACGTATATGATAGTGTCGCTAGCATCCATATGACAAAGAACCCGGGCCGACATGGCTAGTCGTGAACCCAAAGCGGCGCTAACCTATGGGGACAGGCATACATGAATCACATCGAGCATGTCGGTCATCAACGTATAAATTGGGCTGTAGCACTGGGCTATGAGGACTCCGGTAACCCGGCTGTAGCAGGCTAAGCGGGACTCGAATAACACCGCGTGACATTTCCCGAAGGGACATATAGACGAAGCAGTGAAACACATGCCGGCCGATCAAGTGTCCAAGCGGTAGTCTTTGGGCTAGGTGACTCGGTGAACCGGATCAGGCGGACTACTATCGCTCAGAAGCACGAGACTACATTTTCCCATATGAGAGGCTGCCAAGGATAAACAACTAGTTTGTCGGATCCCACACATACCAAGCATTTCAAACATACACACAATATGCTCAATATGTGTAGATACAACATGGCATCACAACATAACTCTACGACTCAATTATTTATTCAATAGGCTCCGAGGAGCGAGATATTACAAACATGGGTCTCATGACCCAACACCCAGAACATACAAGTCAAAGCACAAGCGGAAGCTAAACATGTACGAGTACGCACAACTATAAATGAAAAGGGGTGAGAAGCGACTATCTACCAAATCCTGCCGAGGCACAAGATCGTAGCTGAGGTAACAAGCTAACCGTTGAAGTCCAAGCGGAACTACTAGCGAGACCGAAGTCTCTCTGCAAAACATAAAATAAGCAAACGTGAGTACAAACGCATTTCGGCAAAGGCTTACATCGGAACTAGCTACATATGCATCATTATCAAAAGGGGTGGTGGAGTTTGACCGCAGCAAGCCAGCTTTGACTCGGTGGCTATCACGAACTACGACTGCCAATTAACTCTTTTGAGGTGGGCGCTGCACGAGTCCACATATTCACCATATCAATACACCACTTGTGGACCCGCTCCCGTCTCCCTACGAGAACGCCATCCATAGCACTCACGCTTATCTTGCGCATTTTAGAGTATCCACTTTCACTTGTCTATGAACTGATATAGGCAACCTAGAAGTCCTTCTCCGCGGACACGGCTATTCGAATAGATCATATTAACCCTGCAGGGGTGTACTTCTTCACACACGCTCACCATTTACCGCCGTTACACGACATGTACTCGGCAACCTTCAAGCGGAAGCCCAACGTGGGTGTCGGCCACAGCCTACCTAAACACACAAGTCCCAAGTCCGTGTTTATCGCCTATTCGGGTTCCATCCGCAGGAGTCCGGCCGAGGTTTCCCATACGGCCCGAACGATGTGTACAGGGTTCCCGAGACACCAAGCAGGCGAATCGGTACACCGGCCACGGTGCCTACCGCAACACAACCCACCCCTATGGTCAGCGCTATGCGGCGGCCCCCAAAGATACTACAAACGCCGTAAACTACTTGCAACTCCCGGACCGAGGACAAGAGTGGTTAAGAAGCCGAGAGGGTCAATTAAGGATCCCAATGCGTGGTAGTAACTGTTTCATGGATCACAAACACGTAACTCAGTTCACGAGGACGGCTGCAATGAGACAACCCACCATGTACTCCTACATGGCCTCTCACCGCTACCTTTATCAAATCGTGTTCACACACTTAGCTCACACACACAAGAGGACATGTTCACACAACCATTCCAATCCATTCCCGATGAATCAGGCTGACTCAACTCTAAGCAAGAGCGGGCATGACAACAAGCATGAATGAGTAGGCACAACATGGCTCAAACAACTCCTACTCATGCTAGTGGGTTTCATCTAATTACTGTGGAATGACAGGTCATGCAGAGGATAAAGGGGTTCCGCTACCGCAGCAGGTAACACATGAGTCGTTGTTGTCCTAATGCAATAAAATAGAGCAGGAGCGAGAGAGTGGGATTATATCGGAATGAACAAGGGGCTTTTGCTTGCCTGGCACTTCTGAAGATAATATAGTTCTTCATCGGTGTCATCAATTCATCGCCTAACGTCGTCTCGGAGAGGGACAATACCAGAATCGAGAAAGAACACAATCAATGCAATGCACATATATGATGCATGATCATGTTAAGGAACTGAATTCACCTAATGCAATATCTAGCCAGGTTAATTGGAGTGGAACTCAAGCAAGAACAAATTCCAACTCCAAATGCTAGTTCATAAATTACCCTAATCATGATTCATCCTATTCAGTGAGGTTAACTCGCTCAAACATGCATGAAAGTGCCATAAACAGATTCTTCATATTTTTCTGATCATTTTTCATATATAACTTATTTCCATTGGAGTTACGGTTAAATTACTATGAATTTTAGAAGTTTTGCTAATTTTCTGGAATTTCTGAGTTAAAATAATTCCAGAAATCATTATTGCGTCGATTGAGGTCGACCTTTGCGTCGTGATCAACTGGAGTCAAACTGACGTGTGGGGCCTACGTCGGTGACTCGATGGTTAAACCAGGTCAAACCTGCGGTGACCCGGTGGTTTGACTTATACAGGGCCTGATCGGGCCAGGGGGGTGGTTTAGGCTGCGGGATTAGGTGCTAATGATGCCTCGTCGACACTCACCGGAGCATGGCCGCGGCGACCACATCTCATGGCGGAGGCTCGCCGGAGTTGCTTTCGGGCTCGCCACGGAGGACCATATCGTGCACGGTTTGTGGCTACGGAGAGCTGGCGGTGGGGCGATCCGGTGGTGGTGGCGAGATGGAGCTGAGGCGGCTGCAGAGGCACCGGCTGACGAGCTATGCGGCGGCGGAGCTCGGGCACGCTTCAGCCACGCAGCGTTTTGGGAGCCTGGAGGAGGAGTGGGTAGGTGCTGCAGGTTCCCGGGAACGCCGAGGGACGACGGCGTGCTCGACCTTGACGTGTGGGGGCTTTAGCCGCGGTGACCTCGTGGCAGCGGTGATGAGCTCTCGGCTCGGCGGAGCCAGCAGTTAGAAGGAAGGAATCGGCATCGAGGAGAGGGAGGTTGGTGCGGGGGCTCACAGCGATGACGATGGGGCCTTCGGCGAGGTCGGGGGCGGCCCGAGCCGACGAATCGGGCGGCAGCGAGCGGGTCCGAGGAGGGAAAAAGCAGTGGGGCGGCGCCTCGGGCGCCCGGTGTCAGGAGGAGGCTCGGTGAGGAGGGCTAGGATGGAGTGGCGGGGCTTGGGGGCATGTCGGAGAGGCTCGGGGATGGCTGCGGCCGCGGGTACGGTGGTCGGCGTCGGCGAGCTCGCTCGGTCGAGCTCGTGAGAGGGGAGCAGAGGAGGGATGGGGTTCCAGGAGAGAGGGAGAGGACGAGGGGTCGGGGGTGTGCGTGGCACCTGTGGTGTCGAGGAGGAGAGTCGGAAGCAGGAGGTGGCGTCGGTGGCCGGGGCAAGCGCCACGCCTCGCCGCCCGCCTCTTGGCAGAGGAAGGCGACCAGCGGCGAGGCGGTGGTGGCTGGGCCACCACCGGGCCAGCGAGGAGGGGAGGGAGAAGGCTTGGGCAGTTCATGGGCCAGGTAAGTGGCTGCCAGGTGAGCTCTCTCTCTTTCCTTTTTAACTGTTTTTGTTTTTCTATTATTTGCTCTGTTTTGATTTAGTTTATAAACCAAATCATTTCATAAATCCTGAAAATAATTTTGGGCATTAACTGAAATATTACAGAGAGGCCCTTAACTATTTTACAGAATTGTTGGAGCATTTAAAAATATTAATAGTTTTTTTAAATGCCCCAATTCAAATACAATATGGTTTATTCAAATATCCAAAAATGTCTTGGAAAAATATCCATCATCTCTGGATATGGTTTTCACCTTTTTCCATTAATCATGAACAATTTTGCAAACCAAATTGGGTTCTTTGAAGATACTTTGAAGTTGAACCTATTTGAATTGTTTTAGTGCTAGGGCTTGGTCATCCCCATTTCAAATTTCATGAAAATTCAAACATGATGCATGGATGCAATGCCACTAGTTACAAGCAAGCTCTAGGGCTGATCTGGGGCTGTGACACCCTAGTTTTATTTTCGTGCTCTTTACTTTCTTGCAAGCTTACCCGAAAATACCTACAAAGTACTTCTAGTTTCATACTTGTTTCCGGTAAAGCGAACGTCAAGTGTATGTAGAGTTGTATCAGTGGTCGATAGAACTTGAGGGAATATTTGTTCTACCTTTAGCTCCTCATTGGGTTCGACACTCTTACTTATCGAAAGAGGCTACAATTGATCCCCTATATTTGTGGGTTATCAAGACCTTTTTCTGGCACCGTTGCCGGGGAGCAATAGTGTGGGGTGAATATTCTCGTGTGTGCTTGTTTGCTTTATCACTAAGTAATTTTTATTTGCTGTTCTTAGTTGTTTTCTATCTTTAGTTATGGATATGGAACGCAAAATACCAAAAAAATTAGCTGTACTTGCTACTCATGAAGATGGGGTAACTCCTAAAACCCCCGACTCTCATTATGCGAGAGATATTATGTACTACTTTGATAATCCTGAGAAAGCCCCATTCAACTTTATAATGGGAGACACGTTGGATCAACATGAATACTTTAGGGATTATCACTCGACACAAAAAGGGAAACTATTATGGGATCAATTTATTATGTTGCGTTGGTATGCTCGGGAACTATGCTTAAGATATGATTATACTTGTTGCTCTAGGATGAAGTCTCCACATCTTGACTTTTCTTGCGAATTTAATGATAATAAAACCTTAGCTTCTTATGCTAAAGGTATATATGATTACTATGATGTGGAACAAATAGAAGAGTTTGTTGCTTTTATGGATGCTTATGAAATAGAATCTTTGTTTAAAACTTGTGAAAATTTTTATGATGCTATTTACAGACCTGAAAATTTTGCTATACTTAGATATTGCTAAGAAAATTATAAATTCAATGCCAATATTGATGCATTTATTGAGGAAGTTAACGCTGTCCAAGAAGAGACTAATATTTTGCAGGAATCTATGGAAGAAGAAATCGATGAAACTGTGATCTCATTGGATGAAAAATATGAGGAGGAGAGAGAAGAACAAAAGGAGGAAGAGCGGATTGATCACCCGTGCCCACCTTCTAATGAGAGTAACTCTTCAACTCATACATTGTTTAATTCCCCTTCGTGCTTACCGAAGGATGATTGCTATGATGGTATTATGATCCCTATGATTCTTTTGAAATATCCCTTTTTGATGATGCTTGCTATGCTTGTGGCCAAGATGCCAATATGAATTATGCTTATGGAGATGAACTTACTATAGTTCCATATGTTAAACATGAAATTGTTGCTATTGCACCCATGCATGATAGTCCTATTATCTGTTTGAATTCTCCCGATTGTACTATATCGGAGAAGTTTGCACTTATTAAGGATTATATTGATGGGTTGCCTTTTACCATTGCACATGATGATTTTGATAAATATAATATGCATGTGCTTGCTGCTCCTACTTGCAATTATTATGAGAGAGGAACTATATCTCCACCTCTCTATGTTTCCCATATGATAAAATTGCAAGAAACTGTTTATACTATGCATTGGCCTTTACTATGTGTGCACGAATTGTTCTTTTATGACATGCCGATGCATAGGAAGAGAGTTAGACTTTGTCATTACATGATATATGTTACTTTGTGCTCACTACTAAATTACAAATCATTGCTAATTAAAATTGGCTTTGATATACCTTGGGATCGGGTGGATTCACTACTTGAGCACTATATGCCTAGCTTAATGGCTTTAAAGAAAGCTGCCAGGAGACAACCGGAAGTTTTAGAGAGTCATTTATTTCTGTTGAGTGCTTTCATATAGTTTAAAAACAACAAAAATAAAGAGGGGAACCCAAAACTTTTCAAAAATAAAAGTGAAAGTGAGAGAGACGAGCATTGTGAAAGTGGGGGACGTCCTTAAATTTGTTCATGCTCATGGGAACTTTGTGAATCTTAATTACAGAAACTTTTCAATAAAAATAATTATCCCCTTGTACAATGCCATTGTATTATAAAAATAATGTGCCAAGGTTTGCCTTTAGGATGTTTACAATGCTTGGTGGTTTGTGCGGTGCAAGACAGAAACTTTGGCTGTAGTGCGTGAATTTAATTTTTTACTGGAACGTCAAATGGTTATGATTCTTTTTGCACTGTCTTGCTGTAAAAATTGTTTATTTTTCCTAATTTTTGCAGAACTTTTCAAGTATCAGAAGTATGGTGAATGTTCAGATTATTACAGACTGTTCTGTTTTAGAAAGATTCTGTTTTTGATGAAACTATCAATTTATATAAGTGGGTTAAGCCATGAAAAAGTTATATTACAGTAGACACCATGCAAAAACAAAATATGAGTTGGTTTGCAACAGTACTTATAGTAGTGATTTGCTTTATTACACTAACAGATCTTACCGGGTTTTCTGTTGAAGTTTTGTGTGGATGTAGTGTCTAATCGAGGATGTTTCGATGCGAGAAGAAGGAAGAGAGGCAAGAGCTCAAGCTTGGGGATGCCCGAGGCACCCCAAGTAAATATTCAAGGAGACTCAAGCGTCTAAGCTTGGGGATGTTGGGGAGGCATCCCCTCTTTCTTCAACAAGTATCGGTATGTTTTCGGATTTGTCTCGTTCATGCATTATGTGCAAGTCTTGGAGCGTCTTTTGCAATTAGGTCTTTATTTTTTCTTTTATGCACCATGCTGGTATGAGATAGTCTTTGGTTGATTTATAGAATGCTCATTGCACTTCACTTATATCTTTTGAGTATGGCTTTATAGAATGCTTCATGTGCTTCACTTATATCATTTGAAGTTTGGATTGCCTGTTTCTCTTTACATAGACAACCGCCATTTGTAGAATGCTCTTTTGCTTCACTTATACTTGTTAGAGCATGGGCACATCTTTTATAGAAAGAATTAAACTCTCTTGCTTCACTTATATCTATTTAGAGAGATGACAAGAATTGGTCATTCACATGGTTAGTCATAAAATCCTACATAAACTTGTAGATCGCTGAATATGATATGTTTGATTCCTTGCAATAGTTTTGCGATATAAAGATGGTGATATTAGAGTCGTGCTAGTTGAGTAATTGTGAAATTGAGAAATACTTGTGTTGAGGTTTGCAAGTCCGGTAGCATGCACGTATGGTGAACCGTTATGTAACAAAGTCGGAGCATGAGGTGTTTATTGATTGCCTTCCTTATGAGTGGCGGTCGGGGACGAGCGATGGTCTTTTCCTACCAATCTACCCCCCTGGGAGCATGAGCGTAGTACTTTGTTTTGATGACTAATAGATTTTTGCAATAAGTATGTGAGTTCATTATGACTAATGTTGAGTCCATGGATTATACGCACTCTCACCCTTCCATCATTGCTAGCCTCTTGATCTGCGTGCATTGCCCTTTCTCACCTCGAGAGTTGGTGCAAACTTCGCCGGTGCATCCAAACCCAGTGATACGATACGCTCTGTCACACATAAGCCTCATTATATCTTCCTCAAAACAGCCACCATACCTACCTATTATCGCATTTCCATAGCCATTCCGAGATATATTGCCATGCAACTTCCATCATCATCATATACATGACTTGAGCATTTATCGTCATATTGCTTTGCATGATCGTAAGATAGCTAGCATGATGTTTTCATGGCTTGTCCGTTTTTTGATGTCATTGCTACGCTAGATCATTGCACATCCCGGTACACCGCCGGAGACATTCATATAGAGTCATATCTTTGTTCTAGTATCGAGTTGTAATATCGAGTTGTAAGTAAATAAAAGTGTGATGATCATCAATACTAGAGCATTTCCCCATAAAAAAGAGAGGCCAAAGAAGCCTAAATAAAAAAATGGGGCCAAAGAAGCCCGCAAAAAAAGAAAATAAATAAAAGGGGCAATGTTACTATCTCTTTTTCCACACTTGTGCTTCAAAGTAGCACCATGTTCTTCATATAGATTGTCTCCTATGTTGTCACTTTCATATACTAGTGGGAATTTTCATTATAGAACTTGGCTTGTATATTCCAACGATGGGCTTCCTCAAATGCCCTAGGTCTTCATGAGCAAGCAAGTTGGATGCACACCCACTTAGTTTCAGTTTGAGCTTTCATACACTTATAGCTCTTAGTGCATCCGTTGCATGGCAATCCCTACTCCTCGCATTGACATCAATTGATGGGCATCTCCATAGCCCGTTGATTAGCCGCGTTGATGTGAGACTTTCTCTCTTTTTTGTCTTCTCCACATAACCCCCACCATTATATTCTATTCCACCTATAGTGCTATGTCCATGGCTCACGCTCATGTATTGCGTGAAAGTTGAAAAGGTTGAGAACGTCAAAGTATGAAACAATTGCTTGGCTTGTCATTGGGGTTGTGCATGATGTGAATGCTTTGTGTGGTGAAGATGGAGCATAGCCAGACTATATGATTTTGTAGGGATGAGCTTTCTTTGGCTTTGTTATTTCAATAAGACATAATTGCTTGGTTGGTATGCTTGAAGTATTATTGTTTTTATGTCAAAGGATAGACTATTGCTT
Organism: Aegilops bicornis; assembly: GCA_021605145.1. NCBI lineage: Eukaryota > Viridiplantae > Streptophyta > Magnoliopsida > Poales > Poaceae > Aegilops > Aegilops bicornis. The sequence goes on from CM038673.1 coordinate 428,271,926, forward strand.
TGAATCACTCATGTCTTAATATTCATGCCATGATTAGACATATGATCAAGATTATGCTAGGTAGCATTCCACATCAAAAATTATTCTTTTTTATCATTTACCTACTCGAGGGGCAGTAGGAATTAAGCTTAGGGATCTTGTCGTCTCCGTCGTATCTATAATTTTTGATTGTTCCATGCCAATATTATTCACTTTCATATACTTTTTGGCAATTTTTATATTATTTTTGGGACTAACATATTGATCCAAAGTGCTCAGTGCAGTTCTACATTGCATGTTTTATGTTTCGCAGAATATCCATATCAAACGGAATCCAAACGGGATAAAAACGGACGGAGCTTATTTTTGGAAAATATGGAAAATTTCAGAAGAAAAATCCACGCGAGACGGTGCCCGAGGTGGTCACGAGGCAGGGGGGCGCGCCCCTCCCCCCTGGGCGCGCTGCCTACCCTCATGAGCCCACAGTAAAGCGGTTGATGCTCTTCTTTTGCCGCAAGAAAGATAATATTCGGAAAAAAATCTGGGCGAAGGTTTCAGGCCAATCGGAGTTACGGATCTCCATATATACGCGAAACGGTGAAACAAAGCCAGAACGGAACACAAAAACAGAGAGATAGATCCAATCTCGGAGGGGCTCTCGCCCCTCCCAAGCCATGGGAGCCAAGGAACAGAGGGGAAACCCTCCTCCCATCTAGGGAGGAGGTCAAGGAAGAAGAAGAAGAAGGGGGCTCTCTCCCCCTTGCTTCCGGTGGCGCCGGAACACCGCCGGGGGCCATCATCATCACCGCGATCTACACCAACACCGTCGTCATCTTCACCAACATCTCCATCACCTTCCCCCCTCTATCTACAGCGGTCCACTCTCCCGCAACCCGTTGTACCCTCTACTTGAACATGGTGCTTTATGCTTCATATTATTTTCCGATGATGTGTTGCCATCCTATGATGTCTGAGTAGATTTTCATTGTCCTATTGGTGATTGATGAATAGCTACGATTGGTTTGAGTTGCTTGTTTTATTATTGGTGTTGTCCTGTTGTGACGCCCCCGATTCAATCGTACACTAATCATGCACGCAAATGTGTACGATCAAGATCAGGGACTCACGGGAAGATATCACAACACAACTCTAAAACATAAATAAGTCATACAAGCATCATAATACAAGCCACGGGCCTCGAGGGCTCGATTACAAGTGCTTGATCATAGACGAAGTCAGTGGAAGCAACAATATCTCGAGTACGGACATAAGTTAAACAAGTTGCCATAAGATGGCTAGCACAAATCGGGATACATATCGAAAGAGGCGCAGGCCTCTGCACAGGATCCTCCTAAACTACTCACGGTCGTCGTCAGTGGGCTACACGTAGTAGTAGGCGCCTCCGGTGTAGTAGTCGCCATCGACGGTGGCGTACGCCTCCTGGGCACCATCGTGCAGTCGCAGCAACCCGGGTAAAGAAAGGGGAAAAGGGGAACAAGGCAACCGTGAGTACTCATCCAAAGTACTGTAAGCAAGGAGCTACACTACATATGCATGGATATATGTGTAAAGGGCCATATCAAGGACTGAACTGCAGAAAGAGAATAAGAGGGGATAGCTAGTCTTATCGAAGACTACGCTTCTGGTCACTTCCGTCTTGCAACAGGTAGAAGAGGGTAGGTTGAAGTCCTCCAAGTAGCATCGTATAGCATAATCCTACCCGGCGATCCCCTCATCGTAACCCTGATAGAGAGCAACCACCGGGCTGTATCTGGCACTTGGAAGGGTGTGTTTTATTAAGTATCCGGTTCTAGTTATCATAAGGTCAAGGTACAACTCCAAGTCGTCCTATTACCGAAGATCACGGCTATTCGAATAGATTAACTTCTCTGCAGGGGTGCACCACATAACCCAACACACTTGATCCCATTTGGCCGGACACACTTTTCTGGGTCATGCCCGGCCGCGGAAGATCAACACGTCACAGCCCCACCTAGGCATAACAGAGAGGTCAGCACACCGGTCTAAACCTAAGCGCCAGTGTGCAGGCCCATCGCCTGAGCACACACCTGCACGCTATGCGAGGCGGCCGAAAGCAGACCTAGCCTAGTGGCGTTCGATCCAATCCGGCAGCGCGCTCGATCGGTGACGTCACGAAATGCTTCGGCTGATACCACGACGCCGAGTGCCCATATCTTTCCCACATAGTTGGTTAGTGCGTATAGGCCAGTAGCCAAACTCAGATCAAATACCACGATCTCGTTAAGTGTATTAAGTATCCGCGAACGCCGAACAGGGCCAGGCCCACCTTTCACCCAGGCGGTCTCAACCCGCCCTGTCGCTCCGCCACAAAGATCCACACAGAGGGCCGTCGGGACAAGGTCCTTTCAGCCCCAATCAAGTGAATCACTCATGGGTGCTCCTCGAGCCGACCCGACTTTAATCACCACATGTATCATGTATAGTATATAGTATATACCGTGATCACCTCCAGTGATCACGGCCCGATAATATAGCACAGCAGACGGACAAGAATGTAGGGCCACAAATGGAAATACTAGCATCCTATACTAAGCAAGTAGGATTGCGGTAAAGGTAACAATGAGTAGCAAGGATAGGCTATGCATCGGGATAGGAATAACGAAGCGGTAACATGCTACACTACTCTAATGCAAGCGATAGAGGAGAGTAGGCGATATCACAGTGATCAAGGGGGCTTGCCTGGTTGCTCGAGACAAGAAGGAGGGGTCGGTGGCGTGAGTCGACCACGAGGGGCATCAAAGATCCACGGGGTCTACGGAGAGAAGAGGGGGCGGAGAAACAAGAAATACATAGCAAGCAAGTGCATAACAGGACAACAAGCAGAGCTAGACGTGTTCTAACGCGGTATGAGGTGATACCGGTGAAGGGGGGAAACATCCGGGAAAGTATCCTCGGTGTTCCGTGTTTTTGGACAGATGAACCGAAGGTGAAATGTTGCAGGTTCACTATGCTAGGGACGCGTGGCGGACGAACGGGCTGCGTATCCGGATTTGTCTCGTCGTTCTGAGCAACTTTCATGTACAAAGTTTTTTCATCGGAGCTACGGTTTATTTTCTATTAATTTCAAAATATTTAAATCATTTTCAGGATTTATTTAATTATTTATCTCAACATTATCCAGAATAGTAAAAGATGACGTCAAGATGACAACATGACGTCGACGCCAATCAATCATGCAGCTTCAATCGAGTCAACTACGTGTGGGTCCCGCATGTCATACACTTTTTAGTTTAAGTAGGGTTTAGCTGATTGATTACTGCTTAATTAAATTAACTAATTGATTAGATTAATTTAAACATGATTAATTAACTTAATTATTTTACTAATTAATTAATTAACTAATTAATGATTTTATTAATTACATTTTCATTTCTTTTTAATTTTCGTTTTTTTAACAGGGGCATGGGGCCCCGGTGTCATAGACCCTAGTGGCCTAGCGGGCGACGGGTGCGGGCGTGCGTGCCCGAGGCCACCAGCGGCGGGGAGCACTCGGGCGCCAGAGGGCGCGCCATGGCCATGGCACGGCCGGAGTCATGAGGATCGGGCGGCGAGGCGCGGGCGTGGCCGAGGGACGCGTGTCCGGCCACACCCGACAGGCAAAGAAGCAAGAGCGGGGCGGCACGGCCACGGCGGACCAAGACGGGGCGACCGCGGGACGGCGCAGGGAAGCACGGGAGCACGGGCCAGGCAGCATCCGCAACAGGGAGCGGCGGCCACGTTCGACGACGGAGACGAGGGGGGGGGGTTGGCGAGGGGCTCACATCGGAGCGTAGGGCACGTGGCAATGGTGCTCGAGGTGGGGGACGGGGACAGCGGCATCGTAGGCGAGGAGGCAGTCCGGTGGGGAGGCGTGATCGAGGCGGCGGGGTGACTTCGGGGCGAGGTGGCGGGCGCCGGTCTCGGGCGACGCAACGAGGCGGGCGAGCCAGGGAGGAGGGCGAGGCGTCCGGGTCGAACGGGCTTCAGACCACAGGGCAGGGGACGAGGGCCGGGCGGAGGCGAGGGGATCTCCGGTCCAGATCGAGAGAGCGAGAGGGTGAGGTGGATCGGGGAGTGGGGTGGTCTTGAGATATTTGGGCGTGGGAGGGATAAGGGAGGACGGGGTGGGTTGGGCTGGTGTAGTGGCCAACTAGGCGGAGAGAGGGGGTGGGCCGGCCGGTCGCCAGGGAGGGCCGAGAGGCGGTGAGTGGGCCAAGCCTGTAAAGGGGGGGTTTTCTTTCTCCTTTTTCTTTCTTTTGTTTTCTATTTGTTCTTTTCTTTTTATTTATTCTTTCATGTTTTACTTTAGTCACCTTTTATTTTAGTTTACGTAAAATATATACATAGCATCTAATTTAGTATCTCAGTTTAGTCCACCGTCACAAAATGTCTAGTCCCCAATTAATTTAGTTTGATAATTTACTAATTAGTAAAGGCATTTAATTATTAGTTTTATTACTGTTTTATTTATTTCGTGCCATTAAATACTTTATAAAAATGTGGATTCTCCACCATAATTATTTATGCAATATTTGGCACATATAGAACATTTTAGTTTTAATGTTTGAAAACTTTTATTGTTTGCCTTGATTTTGAATTTTGAATTCGGACGGGATTGAATCATCACGAGGTTTACGACAGTAAGTGTGGTGACGTGGCATCATTAGTAGAGTTTTACTGTATCCTAATTATCCGGGCGTCACAATTCTCCTCCACTACAAGAAATCTCGTCCCGAGATTTAAGAGGGAGTAAGGGGAAAGTTACAGTTACGATATTCTAACGGATCTTCTCGAAGAAGTTAATCCCTTCCGTTGATGTCTTCAATTCTTTATTCCAATGCATCATGATAAACTTGTCATCATTCCTTCGGGAACTCCATCGTACTTACGAAAGGATAAGGGGCAACTCAGCTACGACAGAATGCTTTTGAGGGAACAATCTGGGGTTAACCCATGAATGAGTATAAGATTATCTCTCGAGTTGAACATATAAAATACATCGAGAGTAAGGTACGAAGGTACAATAAGAGGTTCCAAGCGAATAGATAGTTGCTCAAGTCCGAACTGTGGTGAGAAAAGGGGTTCAGAGTAGCGAGAGTAAGTATTGCGTCTGATACCAGATTAGAGCACTAGGAAGGTGGTCCATGAATTACATACGAGTCCACACGCCAGGAATAACTTTGGGAACAGGGGTGTAGAGGAGAGTCAGGTTTCGATCCTGTGGAACTTGTGGGTTATGGGCCCACCATGTGGGTTAAAGACAGAAAGAGTGGTGTCATCTTGCAGTTACGATATAACCATGCAGGTGGACCATAACACATGCATTATGTCGGCAACAACGTTGGAACCAAGGGCGGGGGACGAAGAGAACCATTTTCCTGCTCGTTGAACGAGGCGGACCAATAGGCAAGGTTCTCGTCCATTGGTGGTTACCGGAATGTCATCAACAAAAGTAACAGGGCCTTACTGACAGAATTGCACTCTGAGGTGTTAACATAAGGTGGGATTAATCGCTTAGTTCATAATGATCACCATAAAGGTTAGACAAAACAATGGAAAGGAAAAGGTGTTTATCGATTAACAACTCAATGGAAAGGGAAATGTGTTTAAACACCTATTTCAGGGTATATCCTTTCCAAGGACAAGCGGAGCATGATGTCCATGACAGGATAGAAAGTAGAAAACCATTAAGGTAAGGGGAAGGGATTTCATGATATTACCCATACAACGGTGTCTGGATAATTGAGCAAGAAAACATTTAGCATTGGGCTTCAAATGTTCTTGTCGAAAATCGGAGTACCACAGACATGCTTCGAGATAGCATTGACATGGTCAACAGGAAGATCAAACTTTGAAAACAAAAAGGATCCACCAGGAACAACTTATAAAATAGGTCTTACAATTTCCTCCAGGAAGAATGGTTGTCCTTGCAAAAGAAATTATAACGATAGGTCCTCCACCAGGGGGGGGGGTGCTAGGCATGACATCATGTTACCGGGTCATAAAAGACCAGTGTTATAACTCTTGAAAAATGTTCCAACCATCATATCGACCGAGATTCAGATCTGATCGGTGTTAGGATACCTTGGACTCGGGATGCCCGAGAAGGAAAGGTGCAAAACAAATTGACGAGATGACATTGTAAGATTCTCGAAATCTACTACGGAAGCGAGTTCCGAAATAGGAGCTCATCATTAAACCCATGAAGGGATAAGATGGTAGCTGATGATCTCAGCGACAATTCATCGAGGTTTCCAAAAGGATGCATTTCCACAAGTATGCGAACAAGGATATAAAATTTGTCAGATCAAATGATATAATGAGATCGGCTCAAGGAAAAACACACCCAATTAAACATCAGTTGAAAGGTGCAACCGAAATGTGGGCTTACAAAGAGCATGATCAACGCGTCGGAATGGTGGTTCAAAGAACCGATAGGCTAAGAATGAATTATCAATCATTAACTCCAAAGAAATAGGGTTGCTAGAAGTGTAGAATCCAACCAACACCATTCACTTGTGGGTACCCGGTTGGAATCAACACGAGGACCAAGAAAGAATGGTGATGGTGAGAAGTATCATTATAGCAAGAATTTCTTAAGAGGTGGAGCAATCCTCACAACATTCCTGACATCAAAGATGGTAATACTCCATGGTAGATCATAACATAAGTTGGATAGCAAGGAACTCAAGGTACAACACAAAACTTAGAACAAGTTTGTGTTGGAGGGAAGGCAATAAAGTGGTCGATGACAACAAAAATCATCAAGGCAAGGAAGGTATTTCTCATCATGAATTCAATTGATATCTTGGAAAAGCTCGGAATACTGATGATGATCACGACACATTTGTCGAGAGATTTCAGGAAGATGTAATCGATCGACGATGACATCAAGTCAACGAATGATGAATTGGAACCACGAGTAGGACACAAACTCGAGATCAAGTTTGTTGTTCAAGATGGAACGATATGATGAGCAAAGTCTACGTAAGCTTAGCTCATCATCGAAAACTTTGCTCCGGGAAGGACCAGGTAGCACAGTTAAAAAGTTGCACGATAATGATATGGCCGATCAGGCTAGGAATGGCGTGATCGGGTACAAACTCGTACTTAAAGAAGATTATCAAGTGTCGTTGAACCGAAATGCAGACTCGGTTCAGTTATCGGTGTCTTTGAGTGTTTAATAACTTCGAGCCCATGAAAAATTGTAATCGGTGAGTATGTAGTACTTGATGAAGAACTCATAAGAAATTATGCAGTTCCAAGATAATCTCGAGATACCGTGGGGTAATACTCAAGACGGATCAAAGTAGAGGTTGGACCGGGTATTGATCCACGTAAGACAAGTGCTTACACTTGCAACGAAAATGGTATTTAAAGGAGAACATGGTCGGAACCACTATTGTAAAGGCGGACCCGGATATAAGATGAACTTATATCAAGGGAATAATTAATTTTAAAAGAAGCTTCGATGAGAAGATGTACATCGTGTCCATGGGCATGAACATAAAGTTCAAGGTCGACTCCCACTTCTCCAATGCATAACCTTTCATCCACTTCTCGTTCGATGAAGTTGTATTGTTGAAATTTTATCTAGCAAAATACCGTAAGAGTATGACTCAAGAAAACTTTCGGGTTCACACGGTTTAGAGAAGGCATATGTTCAACCCATAGGGGCTTCTTAGAAACACATACCACAAGTTTCAAGAGTAAATAACACAAGCCCGAAAGCAGAGCATGGTTGCCCAAGCAGCGGATACAACTTAACAAAGGCATTATGTATCAGGGGAAAAACTCACAAAGTGATCAAATGTGAAGGACACTGTCGGATAACAATCCAACAAAGGACTTGATGGTCCACAAAGGATCTGATGTGAGTATCGATACTCATACAGAAGAGGAAGGAATGCAAATGCAACATGTTATGGAATCATCTGAATAATTCAAAGCTTAAATGCAAAGGAATTATGATTTCCAAAACAAAGGATCAGAAGCCGATGTTCTGATCAAGGATGGATCAATTGAATATACCAGAGGCACAATCGACGATAGATAGTTTGGTCGAGAACCAGCTCATGTTCAAAATGACGTCTGAGCCGGAAAGTTAACCCTAGGACTCGACTGATGATTGTGAACATTCACAACGTATTGAATCAATGGACTCACAAATGATGGTGACAAAGGATGCCAATATGATTACTATACTTATGGGATTAATCATAATGAAAGCAAACAAGAAATTCGAGCAATAGGTTGGCCGAGGATTTTCGGAAGATCGAATGGTATTTCAAGACTTTTGTGTAACACATGATCAAGCTGGGGATGAGCGGATACTCGATAAGTGCGAGAATTAACCGTAGGGGTATTCAGTGACAAAGAACAGCAAGGCGTAAGCTCAAAGGATTATCGAAGCAACGACGAGTTTTCGTGGTATCTTGTAATAACAAGACCAACTGGGATGAATGTAAGAATAACAACCGCAAGTAGTAATCCATAAGGGTTTACGGTGGAAGGGAATTGCAAACGCGATTTAACACAAGTTCTCGTGTTAACAATGGAGAGTATCTGAGTGGTCTTACAGTGCAGCAGACGATCATCAATAATAAGGGGCTCTCCGGTGAAAGTGATAACGAGATCCTAATGTTAGATTTAGCAAAATTCATTTAACCCGAATAGAGGAGAGATCGAGTCCCGGAGTAAAGGTCGAGGAGTAAAAGATCCTAATACCATCCAATGGCGACGTGGGCCCATGGGCCGCCTGACCATGTTAGTAAGAGTTTTGTAAAGTCTAGACTCGACTTCGCCAAGGAGTTGGAAGGGGATTCCTCTGAATGGCTCGATACCAACTTGTGACGCCCCCGATTTAATCGTACACTAGTGATGCACGCAAATGTGTACGATCAAGATCAGGGACTCACGGGTAGATATCACAACACAACTCTAAAACATAAATAAGTCATACAAGCATCATAATACAAGCCCGGTGCCCCGAGGGCTCGAATACAAGTGCTTTCGATCATAGGCGAGTCAGCGGAAGCAACAATATCTGAGTACAGACATAAGTTAAACAAGTTGCCATAAGATGGCTAGCACAAACCGGGATACATATCGAAGAGGCGCAGGCCTCCCGCTCGGGATCCTCCTAAACTACTCCTCGTCGCGCTCGCTGGCTGCACGTAGTAGTAGGCGCCTCCGGTAGTAGTCGCCATCGATGGTGGCGTCGGCTCACAGGGCTCCATCGTCTGTCGCAGCAACCGGAGTAAAGAAAGGGGAAAAGGGGAACAAGGCAACCGTGAGTACTCATCCAAAGTACTGCAAGCAAGGAGCTACACTACATATGCATGGATATATGTGTAAAGGGCCATATCGGTGTTGAATCAGAAAGCCGTAATAAGAGGGGATAGCTAGTCTTATCGAAGACTACGCTTACGTCACCTCCGCCTTGCAATGTAGAAGAGGGTAGGTAGAAGTCCTCCAAGTAGCATCGTATAGCATAATCCTACCCGGCGATCCCCTCATCGTAACCCTGATAGAGAGCGACCACCGGGCTTTATCTGGCACTTGGAAGGGTGTGTTTTATTAAGTATCCGGTTCTAGTTATCATAAGGTCAAGGTACAACTCCAAGTCGTCCTGCATCAGAAGATCACGGCTATTCGAATAGATTAACTTCCTAGGGGTGCACCACATAACCCAACACGCTTGATCCCATTTGGCCGGACACACTTTTCTCGGGTCATGCCCGCCATGGAAGATCAACACGCCACAGCCCCACCTAGGCATAATAGAGAGGTTGACACCGGTCTAAACCTAAGCGCCAGTGCAGGCCCATCGCCTGAGCACACACCGCGTTAGGGCGGCCGAAAGCAGACCTAGCCTAGTGGCGTTCTGTCCAATCCGTGGCAGCGCCGCCAGCCGACGTCACGAAATGCTTGGTGATACCACGACGCCGAAAGTGCCCATATCTTTCCCACGTAGTTGGTTAGTGCGTATAGGCCAAGAGCGACTCAGATCAAATACCAAGATCTCGTTAAGCGTATTAAGTATCCGCGAACGCCCGAGCAGGCCAGGCCCACCTCTCACCCAGGCGGTCTCAACCCGCCCTGTCGCTCCGCCACAAAGATCCACACAGAGGGCCGTCGGGACAAGGTCCTTTCAGCCCCCAATCCATGAATCACTCGCGGGTGCTCCTCGAGCCGACCCGACTTTAATCACCACATGTATCATGTATAGTATATAGTATATACCCGTGATCACCTCCCGAGTGATCACGGCCCGATAGTATAGCACAGCAGACGGACAAGAATGTAGGGCCACAAATGGAAATACTAGCATCCTATACTAAGCAAGTAGGATTGCAGGTAAAGGTAACAACAGTAGTAGCAAGGACAGGCTATGCATCAGGATAGGAATAACGAAAGCAGTAACATGCTACACTACTCTAATGCAAGCAGTATAGAGGAGAGTAGGCGATATCTAGTGATCAAGGGGGGGCTTGCCTGGTTGCTCAGACAGGAAGGAGGGGTCGTCGGTGACGTAGTCGACCACAGGGGCATCAGCATCGTCACGGGGTCTACCGGAGAGAAGAGGGGGGGGGGGGGGAGAAACAGTAAATACATAGCAAGCAAGTGCATAACAGGACAACAAGCAGAGCTAGACGTGTTCTAACGCGGTATGAGGTGATACCGGTGAAGGGGGGAAACATCCGGGAAAGTATCCCCGGTGTTCCGTGTTTTCGGACAGATGAACCGGAGGTGAAATGTTGCAGGTTCACTATGCTAGGGACGTGTGGCAGACGAACGGGCTGCGTATCCGGATTCGTCTCGTCGTTCTGAGCAACTTTCATGTACAAAGTTTTTTCATCGGAGCTACGGTTTATTTTCTATAAATTTTAAAAGATTTAAATCATTTTCGTGATTTATTTAATTATTTATCTCAACATTATCCAGAATAGTAAAGGATGACGCGTCGATGACAACATGCCGACGTCGGCGATCAACTTCAAGTGATTGGTGAGTCAACTACGATGTGGGTCCCGCATGTCATACACTTTTTAGTTTAAGTAGGGTTTAGGTGATTGATTATCGCTTAATTAAATTAACTAATTGATTAGATTAATTTAAACATGATTAATTAACTTAATTATTTTACTAATTAATTAATTAACTAATTAATGATTTTATTAATTACATTTTCATTTCTTTTAATTTTCGTTTTTTTTAACAGGGGCATGGGGCCGGTGTCATAGACCCTAGTGGCCTAGCAGGCGTAGTGCTGGCGTCGTGCTCGAGGCCACCGAGGCGGGGAGCACTCGGGCGCCCGGGAGGGCGCCGGCCATGGCATGGCTGCCGGTCGGAGCCTTGAGGCCCAGAGGCGAGGCGAGGCTGGGCGGGCGTGGTTGAGGACGCGGTCCGGCCACACCCGCAGGCGGCAAGCAAGAGCGGGCGGCACGGCCACAGCGGACCAAGACGGGCCATGGGGCAGCCTTGAGGAAGCACGGAGCACGGGCAGGCAGCATCCGCAATAGGTGAGCGGCGGCCACGTTCGGCAACGGAGGCGAGGGGGTTGGCGAGGGCTCACATCGGAGCGTAGGGCACGTGGCAATGGTGCTCGAGGTAGGGGACGGGACGGCGGCGTCGTGGCGAGGAGGCGATCCGGTGGGAGGCGTGGTCGAGGCGGCGGGGTGACTTCGGGCGAGGTGGCGGGCGCTGCTCGGTCTCGGGCGACGAACGAGGCGGCGAAGCCAGGAGGAGGGCGAGGCGTCCCGTCGGGAACGACGGCCAGCACCACCTGGCAGGGACGAGGGCCGTCAGGCGGAGGCGGGGGGATCTCCCGATCCAGATCGAGAGAGCAAGATTGTGAGGTGGATCGGGGGAGTGGGGTGGTCTGCAGATATTTCGGGGCGTGGGAGGGGATAAGGGAGGACGGGGTGGGTTGGGCCTGGTGTAGTGGCCAACTAGGCGGAGAGAGGGGGGGGCTGGGCCGGGCTGTGAGGGGCCGAGAGGCGGTGAGCTGGGCCAAAGCCTGTAAAGGGGGGTTTTCTTTCTCCTTTTTCTTTCTTTTGTTTTCTATTTGTTCTTTTCTTTTTATTTATTCTTTCCTGCTTTTACTTTAGTCACCTTTTATTTTAGTTTACGTAAAATATATACATAGCATCTAATTTAGTATCTCAGTTTAGTCCACCGTCACAAAATGTCTAGTCCCCAATTAATTTAGTTTGATAATTTACTAATTAGTGAAGGCATTTAATTATTAGTTTTTATTACTGTTTTATTTATTTTAGTGCCATTAAATACTTTATAAAAATGTGGATTCTCCACCATAATTATTTATGCAATATTTGGCACATATAGAACATTTTAGTTTTAATGTTTGAAAACTTTTATTGTTTGCCTTGATTTTGAATTTTTTAATTCGGACGGGATTGAATCATCGCGAGGTTTACAACGGTAAGAGTGGTGACGTGGCATCATTAGCAGAGTTTTACTGTAGCCTAATTATCCGGGCGTCACACCTATTGTGCCCTCCGTGTCGCGCAAGCGTGAGGGGTTCCCGCTGTAGGGTTTGCAATATGTTCATGATTTGCTTATGGTGGGTGTCGTGAGTGACAGAAACACAGACCCGAGTAAGTAGGTTGTTTGCGTATGGGATAAAGGGCACTTGATACTTTAATGCTATGGTTGGGTTTTACCTTAATGAATCTTTAGTAGTTGCGGATGCTTGCTAGAGTTCCAACCATAAGTGCATATGATCCAAGTAGAGAAAGTACGTTAGCTTATGCCTCTCCCTCAAATAGAATTGCAATAACAATTATCGGTCTAGTAACATAGTCAGTTGCCTAGGGACAATTTCGCAACTCCTACCACCACTCTTCCACACTCGCTATATTTAGTTTAGTTGTATCTTTACCTTAACAGCCCCTAGTTTTATTTTCGTGCTCTTTACTTTCTTGCAAGCTTACCCGAAAACACCTACAAAGTACTTCTAGTTTCATACTTGTTTCCGGTAAAGCGAACGTCAAGTGTACGTAGAGTTGTATCAGTGGTCGATAGAACTTGAGGGAATATTTGTTCTACCTTTAGCTCCTCGTTGGGTTCGACACTCTTACTTATCGAAAGAGGCTACAATTGATCCCCTATACTTGTGGGTTATCAGTGCTTGGGCGCCCTAGACGGTTGGTGGTGTTCGGAGCTCAATCATTGTAGTGTAAAGCTCCGAGCAAGCGTCGGGGTCTCCAATTAGGTTGTGGAGGTCGCATACGAGCAATTTGATCTGCACCGTGACCGCCCCCAAGGGTTGCCAAAGTGTACGGGTTCGGTGACCGCCCCCAAGGGTTGCCATTTGTACGAGTTCGGTGACCGCCCTCAAGGGTCCCTTAGTGGAATCACGGCATCTTGCATTGTGCGAGGGCGTGAGGAGATTACGGTGGCCCTAGTGGCTTCTTGGGGAGCATTGTGCCTCCACACCGCTCCAAACGGAGATTAGCATCCGCGAGGGTGTGAACTTGAGGATACATCATCGCCTCCGCATGCCTCGGTTATCTCTTACCCGAGCCCTTTACTTATGCACTTTTACTTTGTGATATCCATATTGTTTCTTGTCATATATCTTGCTATCACCTAAGTAGTTTTTCTTGCTTAGCATAAGTTGTTGGTGCACATAGGTGAGCCTAGTTGTTGTAGGTTTTGTGCTTGACAAATTAACCGCTAGGTTTATTCCGCATTTGTTCAAGCCTCAATCATAATTATTTTAAAGCGCATATTCACCCCCCCCTCTAGGCGACATCCACGATCTTTCAATTGGTATCAAAGCCTCATCTCTCTTTGTTAGGCTTAACAGCCTAGAGGGTAAAGATGTCGACTAGGGGATTAGGATACTCTGACACTCTTAGTTTCGATGGCACAAATTTTGATGTTTGGGTAATTCACATGCTTAATCTCTTTAGGGTCATGGACCCAGATTTAGAGCGAATTGTAGATATGAGTTTTTCTCCTCCAAAGGACCCCCAAAGATTATCTTTAGAGGATGAGAAAAAATCTTATCTCAATGCTCAAGCTTCTAATGTTTTTTTCGATGCTTTGAGCAATGTAGTTATATGTCAACTCATGCCGTTCTGGGATGCTCATGAGTTGTGGACAAAGCTTCAAGATAAATATGGTGTGTCCAAGATTTGTGGGGATGATTGTTCTCCCTCCACCTCTGGCCGTGTTGCTTTATCAACTTCTACTACATCACCCACATGTGGTTTGCCACAAGGTAATGATATGGTGAGTAGTGGTGGTCATTGCAATGATGATAGTGTGCTTATCATTGATGACTCTTCATCACTATATTATTGCAATGTTGCATCTTTGGACTTTAACACTTTGTGCACCTTACATGTTTCTCATGCTTGTGTTGATAGTCCGTACATATCATGTAGAAATTGCTTGACTAAATCTCATGATGATATGCTTGCTATATCTTGTTGCCATGATAAAAATGCATGTATTTCCTCGAGTTGTTGTACTAACAATGTAGAGGAAACCCAACACTCCATGGAACAAGATGTGGTCTTGAATGGTGCTTCAAGGGATCCTACATCATCATCTATTGCATTTTGCCTTATGGCCAACGCTTCAAAGGTATCTCCCACTTTGAATCCCAATATATCTTGTGATGATATTGATGATGGCAAGAGTGATGATGATGTCGATTATGATGAAGAGAATGATGATGTTGCCTCCTTAAAAACTAAGGGGGAAATGATTTTTAAAGCTCTTCTTAAGAATAAAATTGCTCATTCCAACTTCATGGAAATCATGTCTATTGCTATTGAGGGCAAGAAATATATTGATGAGTTGGAATCTCATCTTGAGGAGCATGAGGTCACCATTGATAAAATGGAAGGTCATGAGCGTGATTACGCTAACGAGATTATGGACCTCTCTCAAGCTCTTGAACTTGAACAAACCACCAAGGAATCTCTTGAGGAGACTTTTGCTCTAGAATTATCTAGAGTGAAGGAATCTCGTGATAGAGATCTTGAGGTGGCCAATGATTTTGAAACTAAAATGAGGAGCTTGAAGTTGTGCATGCTAAACTCCTTGAGGACTTTGAGCACCTCGAAAATGGCTCAGGGGTCATTAAGAGTGAGCTCATCAAACTCACCGAGTCTCATGCTCAACTTAAAGCTTCATATTCAAAAGAGCTTGCCAAGTTGTCTTCCCCTCTTGTTGCTAATGATGATGCTTGTGCTACTAACTCTATCTCTTGTGAATCATCCATATTGAAGGAGAATGTTGAGCTAAGGGCTCAACTTGAGTTGCTATCTAGCAATTATGGGATGTTGGAAGAAAATCATGTAAAGCTCACAAGCTCTCATGATGATCTTCTAGTATCCCATAATGTGCTAAAGTTAGCTCATGAGGCCATGCTTGCTAAGGTAACATCTAGTGAGCCTCTCGTGGATACTAGCACTACCTTTATTCAAAATGCTATATTGCCTTGTGCTAGTCCTCGCGATTCATCCATGCATAACATTGGTACATCTTGTGATGAATTGCTTTCCTTGCCTTGTTGCTCTAACGACGAAGCTTATACTTCATCTAGTGCTTGTGTTGAGACTAACCATGTAGAGGAAATCAAAGAGCTCAAGGCCCAAGTCACTTCTTTGAAGAAAGATTTGGAAAAGTGTCATGAAGAGAATGCCACACTCAACAATATCTTGAGTGTACAAAAATCCCCCAATGACAAAGGTGGACTTGGATTCAACTCCAATAAGAAGAAGAAGTCCAAGAGCAACAACAAGAAGGGCCAAAAACAAGTCAAGAGTTCGGCCAAGATTATTTGCTTCAAGTGCAAAATTGAAGGGCATCATGTTAGATCTTGCCCATTGAAGAAGAAGGCCATTAGTGATAAGCAACAAGGGAAGCGGCTACAAGTGCATTCTCATGCTCAACCTCAAGTTGAAGAAAGGCCTCTTCCCAAGAAGACTCAAGCTAATGCTTCTCAAGTTGAGAAATCAAGTGAGAAGAAAGTGAAGAGTAGACGTTGCTACCTATGTCGTGAGAAAGGTCACCTCGCTTCTTCATGCACTAGTGGTAACTTATCCAACCCAATTATTATTGATGATGTCTATTCTCTTGGGAAGGATAATGTTGGCAATGTGTTTGCCAAGTTTGTTGGTACTCAAAGTGGTTTGAAGCAAAGAACCATTTGGGTAGCCAAGCCTATTGTGACTAACCTCTTAGGACCCCAACTTGGTTGGGGACCAACTATCTCAAACTTGATCAATAGGTGGTGTTGGAGGGCATTGGAGACTTGGCTACATTACGAAGAATTAAGGGGACTTCATCATTATTATTGTCTCAAGCCAAGTCATTCGGATTATCAAGTTTCTATCTTATATCCAATGTTCCTCCTTGCGGTAACTCGTGCTTAAAGTGTTTACATTGATAGTTACTTGCCCCTTTGCATGTTTGGTTTCGTTCCTTGCATGTGTTTGTATATGTTGTGCTTCCAACTTGATTATCTTGAGCAATCAAGTATGTGTGTGTTGGTTTGCACATCTTGTTCGTGTGTGCCATGCGTTGAGCCTTTTGCATACTATTTATTTCTTAGTTGGCTCTTGTGAGAGATTAATGGAATATCCCATTATGGGGGAGTGATGTGCTTTGTGCACCTCACAATCCTATAAATGTGTGTACATGAGTAATACCATCTAGTATTGATATTTCAAGATTATCTAGTCGCTATGTGGTATGTCTTCTCATGAGAAATTTAAATTATAAATAGTCCAATAATTATCTCTCGTTGGATCCTTTTATTTGCCTCTTGTTTATCCTTAATTGGTATCACTTTATGGGGGAGTAATATGCTATGTATATTACTAGCCTATAAAATGTGTACATTTGAGATATTGTCACCTAATGTTGATATTGTAGATTATTTTGTTCCTAGGTGGCATGTTAGCTCTACAAGTTGCATTTTGCTCATGTTTGGTGTGAAGATGATGTTGGATATCCTTGCTATCTACCAACGGGAATCATTTCCAAATACTTCTTGTATTATGACAATTGGTACTCACTTATGTGTGGTAGAAATTATTGATCATCTTTACATTGGCCTTTGCTTTTATTTGCCTTATCTCGTGCCTAAGTTTGTGTCAACTCCCATTGTATTCCATACCACTTGTGGATCTTGTTATTTCCTTGAGCTTGTCTAGTGTTTGTTTAGATATAGTGGAAGTGGTGATCCCATCTTGTGCTTTTTGTATTCAAATGCAAATTCTCTATAATGCACAATGCTTGGGGGAGCTATCCTTTTTTTCTTAGAACGCTCACCTTGTGATCCTTATCAAGTGTGTGTTGGTGGAATGCAAACCATTTCTTTTTGGTACTTTGTGCCATCATGAAACTTTGTAGAGAGCTTGGTTTGTTTGGAACCATTCTCTCTTTTGGGAGTTTGACATCTTTCTTTTTGTGTGTATCATTGATATCTCATTCATTGATGTATCTATTATGAATATCCTCCAAGTGATGATTTATTCATTTGGTGTCTTTTCTTCACTTGGTCTTTCTTTGTCACTTGGTTTCGGTTCTTGAAAGTCTTGAGCATGCATATTAACTTCATGTAGTTTCTTTGGCATGTTTTCTTTCTTTGACCCAATATATAGGGAAACTCCACCAAGTATCAAATTGGATGAGATGTGCATGAAATTCATTTTCATATCTATATGCACATATTTATGTGGAGTTTGTCATATGTATTGTTGGTTTGCTAACTCTTTGGTCCCAATGAGTTTGGGTACCATTTTGTTTGTGGTGTTGTTCTAGGAACAACTAGAGATGCATTGGATGCTCGGCTCATTCAAAAGTAAGGTGGTGTCACCATGTGCTTATTGGAGTCAAGGTAGGACGCTCAATGAACTACTATTGTTTACATTCAATTGGTATCTACTACATCCTTCCAATGCTATCTCGGTAACAAGCATCTACTCATGCATACATTTCCTTCATACAACCTTGTGTAGGTTCCATCATGGCATGAATTTTTTGATTAGTTCTTGTGTTACTTGTTTCCCTTTTCAAAGCATCTCAACGGTGATCTCATGTTGCTAGTTGTGATGTCTTTGATGGTTGTGTGGTAGGAATTCATTTATATACAATAAGACCATATCTAGCCATGTGCTATGCTTCCAAGCAAATATCCTATTGGTATATGTATGACTTGACTTCCTTTTGGATATCTTGTTCCTTCGTGTTGTAACTATCTCGGGTGTACATCCTTCTTTGTAGATATATATCATCATGATTTCGTCTACCTAGAATCTTATACACTTGAGAGAAGTTGCATATCTAGATGATATCCTTTCTTTCACGTCCACCTTGTCTTTCTTATGTTATTTATTTGGTGGCTCCGTGAAAGCTTTTGCCTTGAGTGTCTTATATCGTTGCATCTTGTTGCACTCTTGTGTGGTGAAGATTATTTTCCTCATGCTTATCTTTACGAGGCTTTTGCCATCTTAATTGGTACCCCTCATCTTGATGAGGCTTTCATCTTATATCTTCACCATGGGTTGTCACAAGCATAGGCTCTTTATATGCTTATTAGTGAGCTTGTGAACCCTTTTGCTTGGTGTGTGTGGGGAGGACATGTCATGCACCTTGTATCTCCACTATCCAAGACTATGTTGATGCTTAATGCTCATACGTACATTAGTCTTCTCAAGTGCTTTGCCATGACTCACACACATCATTTTGGTTGAGCCTACTCTTAAGTTGCCTCTTTTATATGTTGCTCAACCATTTGTTTGTTGCAAGTGCTAGGTTTTGTTTCCTACATGCTCACTTGCACTTGTTGTGAGTTTCTATTGATTTTCGGGGAGTGATGATCCTATTTTGTGCACTTGGTATCCTAATGCAAATATTTTAAGGAGTGCACAAATCATGGAGAGCTTCACTAGTGTCTTTAGAACACTCTGTCGCTCTCTTGCACTTGTCGTGAGGTTCTATTGATCTTGCGGGAGTGACGATCCTATTTTGTGCTGGTTGTATCCAATTACAAAACTAAATTGTGCACAAATCATGGGGAGCTTCTCTAGTTTCTCTAGAACACTCCTTTGCTCATATCATAATTTATTTCATTCATGTGGCATGTAGGATCATTGGTCTAGTTGGCTCAATTGATATCCGTTGATTGCTTTCTTAAATTGGTATCTTCTGATTGCTTGATTGCTTGTTTATCTCTTTGTTATGTCTTTGTGGCATATCATTCTTTTGCAATCTTTGGGCCTCAATATAGTTTGTCTTCCTCCAAGTTTACCGTTGGACATGTGTATTGCATTCCACTCTCTTGTTGAGAAATACACAATTTATGGAGGAACACATTTTATATTGGCCTTCTAAGCTTTTCACCCATTTTGGCAATCGATGCCAATGGGGGAGGAGTTTCAGAGAGTTTTGTTCCTAAACATTTGCATCCCATTCTCATGCATCATTGGTTGTTGCATTGCATGGTGGTGCATAATTCCTTGTATAAACTCTCTTGAAAGTGATTGTCATCAATTACCAAATGGGGGAGATTGAAATAACATGCGGTGCCCCCATGTTTGGTTTTGGTAACCGGTGACAATCTCTATGGACTAATGGTTGCCTTGAGTTATATTTGAAGGTTTTGTCCATAGGCTTTTCTTGGAGTACATGTATTGGTTTCAAGCAGAGTTTGTGTCGACCAAGTTGCTATTCAAGGAATTACCTAAAAGATTGGTCTTGTGAGAGGTTGATCAAGACTAAGTCAAAGAGTGAATCAAGTTGATCAACACACAAAGCATAGAAGATGTACCGAGGGGGGTCAAGTGATCCCATGGTATGGTAAGCATTGTCAATTACGCTTTGTGTACTAACCCATGGTCTTCATGAGAGTTCTTTGTGGGGTTAGGATGTGGTGTGCAAGTTCAAGTGATGCATCACGAAGAGATCAAGTGCTTGAAGCTTGCCGTCCATTGTGGTGACAATGGACTTGTGGAGATGAGCCGAAGAGTGGCTCACCCATAGTGGACTATGGGGGAGCAATCATCTAGTTTTCATCGAGCCAACGCAATCAAGAAAGGTGGTCCAACTTGAGGGAGTCAAGATCATCATCATCTAGCTCAAGTGGACCATGTGCAAGGCAAAGGTTTGCCCTTGATAGGTTTTCTATTTTACCGGTCTCATGGTGGTAGTTGGGAGACCGGGTTATAGGATCGCTTGTCGCATTACCAAGGGGGCTCTCAAGTTGGTAGCTTGATCGTATCGTTAGTAGAGAGCTCAAACCATTGCATCCTTGCATCATGTTTATTGGTTCTTGTTTGGTTCTCTTTGTGAGTCTTAGAGCTTATGGTCATCTTGATGACAAGCTTGAGTTCATCGAAAACGGATTTCGCATGGGTCTTCTATGATGTTTTCGGTGTTGGAGGTTTTACCGGTCTTATCCGAGGAAGGGTTCTCACCATTTTCTTATGGGCCTTTTCTCATTTGCTTCTTATTGATATTTCTATCAAGATTGTGTTAGCCCATGTCGTTAGCTTTCCAACAAACTTGGTTTCGTTGAATTCGGAGTCCGTTTGTAGAAGTTATGGCTGTTTTGGTAAAGGTTGCAGCAGTACTACCGCGGCTAGAGCGGATGTAAATTTTACTACCGCTCCAGAGCGGTACTCACTGCTCTCGAGCGGTAGTACCGCTCAGCAGCTGAGCGGTAGTACCGCCCCGGACGACAATCTCGTGGTTTTGCTCAAATGGAGGTAGGCACGGAAGTATTTTTTAGTACCGTCATAGCAAAGAGTAGCACCGCTACCATTTGCGGTAGTACAGCTATCCCTAGCGGTAGTACCGTGAGGTCGAGTGGTAGTACCGCTCCGGCGGTTCTACTGGCCTTTTGCCTCCTCGCTGTTGTTTTTCGAAGGGGTTCTACCGCCCTAGCGGTAGTATCACTCCTTGGAGCGGTAGTACCGCCTCCGTATGGCTGTGAGCATAACGGTTGGATTTTCCCCACATATAAAAGGGGTCTTCTTCCCATTGAACCTTATCCTTTGAGCTCGTGTTCTTCCCCCATTGTTGAGCTTCTTCGAGCTTGCTAAGTCTCAATCCCTCCATGGATTCTTGCTAGTTTTTGAGGGAAAAGAGAGAGGAGATCTAGATCCACATTTCCACCAATCACTTTCTTCTCTATGTGAGGGGAACTCCTTGGATCTAGATCTTGGAGTTCTTGGTGTTCTCCTTCTTGTTCTTCCTCTCATTTTCCTCCCTAGCATTAGTTGCTTCGGTGGGATTTGAGAGAGAAGGACTTGGGCACCCCGTGTGCCCTTGCCATTGCATTTGGTGCATCGGTTTGAGTTCTCCACGGTGATACGTGGAAGTTACAAGTTGAGAAGCTTATTACTCTTGGGTGCTTGGTACCCTTGAGCTTGTTCCTCTTGGGTGCTTGGGCGCCCTAGACGGTTGGTGGTGTTTGGAGCTCAATCATTGTGTTGTAAAGCTCCGGGCAAGCGTCGGGTCTCCAATTAGGTTGTGGAGATCGCCGAGAAATTTGACTGCACCGTGACCGCCCCAAGGGTTGCCAAAGTGTACGGGTTCGGTGACCGCCCCCAAGGGTTGTCATTTGTACGAGTTCGGTGACCGCCCTCAAGGGTCCCTTAGTGGAATCACGGCATCTTGCATTGTGCGAGGGCGTGAGGAGATTACGATGGCCCTAGTGGCTTCTTAGGGTGCATTGTGCCTCCACACCACTCCAAACGGAGATTAGCATCCGCAAGGGTGTGAACTTCGGGATACATCGTCGTCTCCGCGTGCCTTGGTTATCTCTTACCCGAGCCCTTTACTTATGCACTTTACTTTGTGATAGCCATATTGTTTCTTGTCATATATCTTGCTATCACCTAAGTAGTTTTTCTTGCTTAGCATAAGTTGTTGGTGCACATAGGTGAGCCTAGTTGTTGTAGGTTTTGTGCTTGACAAATTAACCGCTAGGTTTATTCCGCATTTGTTCAAACCTCAACCGTAATTATTTTAAAGCGCCTATTCACCCCCCCTCCCTCTAGGCGACATCCACGATCTTTCAATCACGATGAACGCTAGATCGCCCATGTCGCGAGCTCATCATGGTTGTTGTCCATGTTGGCAAGCAGTGCTCGGCTATGTCGTTGAGAGCATGTTGATCGTACGCCCGTAAGAAAAAAGATATGTTATTTCTGTTGTATTAGGAAACTTGTGATTGCCAATTGATAATAGAGATAATAATAATGGCATAGCGTGGCGAAGTGATTTGTTATGTGGGAATATCTGATTTTGTTTGGAAGGTTATCAAGAAATATCTTATGTCTATCTTTTAGGAAGGTGATCTCACATATATGATGCAATTTCTAAATTCTTAATTACCTGTTATTTATGTAATTGAATTGAATCAGCACCTGACAAGGCAAGCACGAAACAAGATCCCCTTAATGGGATTTGGATTTTTTAATGAGAGGGAGAAAAACCAGCGGAAGGGGTGGTGAAAGGTGGTATGAATAAAACCGGATGAAAAATGACCGTACCAGGCTACCAACTCCTCCATTAGGAGTAGAGGTTGTATTAGGAAACTTGTGATTGCCAATTAATATTAGAGATAATAATAAATGGCATAGCGCACCGGAGTAGTGATTTGTTAGGATCCGGCTTGCCTGCTCCCTCTCCATGCTCCCATCCGTGCTCCCACCTCATCCTACGACTGTCTTTTTTCCTTTTTCCTTTCTAATCTAATCATCTCCTCCCCTGATTTTAAGGGGTGGGGCCGGGCCTTATTTTGTTCCAATCAAATCAAGCCACGTATGCGGGAGCACGGATGGGCGCACAAGCAGGGAGCAGGCAAGTCTCGTCCGATTTGTTATGCGGGAATATCTGATTTTGTTTTGGGAGGTTATAAAGAAAAATCTTATGTCTATCTTTTAGGAAGGTGATCTCACATATATGATGCGATTTCTGAATTTTTAATTACCTATTATTTATGTAATTGAATTGAATAAGCATTTTCCAAAGCACGCATGAAACAAGATCCCCTTAATGTGATTTGGTTTTTTTAACGGGAGGGAGAAAAACCAGCGAAAGGGGCGGTGAGAGGTGGGACGAAATAAAACCAGAGAAAAAAGACCATACAAGGCTATCAACTCCTCCATTAGGAATAGAGATAATTGTCATTCTTCTCTTTCTCATCCTTCCCTACATCTTCTAATTCTAGCCTCTTTGCTAACCAGCAGCACGTCAACATTAGTGTGTTCGTCATCAACGCCTCATCTTCTTCTTTCTCGTTCCTTGCTAGCTTTATTTCTCATTCCTAACTATTTTCTCGAATGTTATTTCTTTCGTTTTTTGTTTTATTTCTTGGAACATTCTTTCTTTCTCCGACACCGTAGACCACTTGGTGGCTTTGGTTCATTTTATTCTTATATGCTTAGAACACCCCTCTTTTCTACAATAGCATGAACCACCAGACCAATGTTGTGTCATGTTGTCCTCACCCACGAACGTTTCGACAACAGTCGGCGTGTGTACATTCTGTAGAGCATAGTCGTCATCCATCACGGTGAACGCTAGATCGCCCATGTCACGAGCTCATCATGGTTATTGTCTATGTTGGCAAGCGGTGCTCGGCTATGTCGTTGAGAGCCTGTTGATCGTACGCCCATAAGAAAAATGATATGTTATTTTTGTTGTATTAGAAAACTTGTGATTGCCAATTGATAGTAGAGATAATAATAATGGCATAGCGTGCCAGAGTGATTTGTTATGCGGGAACATCTGATTTTGTTTTAGAAGGTTATCAAGAAATATCTTATGTCTATCTTCTAGGAAGGTGATCTCACATATATGATGCGATTTCTAAATTCTTAATTACCTGTTATTTATATAATTGAATCGAATCAACACCTGCCAAGGTAAGCACGAAACAAGATCCCCTTAATGAGATTTGTTTTTTTTAATGGGAGGGCGAAAAACCAGCGGAAGGGGTGGTAAGGGGTGAGACGAAATAAAATTGAACGAAAAAAGACCATACCAGTCTACCAACTCCTTCATTATGAGCAGAGATAAGTGCGTGACTGAGACGGCATATCATATTTGAACCTTGGTGGGCTGGAAATACCACGGTTTTCCTAACTATCCAACCATAGATTGGTTCGCGGTTAGGTCAGAATTTAAAAAACCAAATCTTTCTTCATTTATATAAGGAAATAAAAATCAAATATTGGCACAATCAGTTTTGTTAGGAAAGTTGTATCTACGCATGAATACTTTCTATAAATACACCGGGCATATTTCTCTTCCCCAAACATAGATTTTTGTTTTGTTTTGAGAATTTCTCCAAACATAGATATGCACAAGCATAGCATCATCGGGGGCCCCAAATTCTAGGAGCACCCCCCTCCGTCCGTCGCAGGCTTTAATGGTCGCCTAGCGCCAGCTCGTCGGAATCCGGGAGTCAGCTTCTCCACTTCCCTCCGCCTCTCTCGCTCCCTCGCTCTCCACCCACATCGCCAACAGCCAGCACCGCCTCCGCCGCCGCCGCCGCGGCTCGTCTGACGTCTGTGCAAGGTGAATGCGTCGGCTCCTCTTGGTACGGTAGTAGTTCGTCGGACCGTTCCGCCGCGGGATACGCGGCGGAATCTGAATTTTAGGGTTTGGTTCTTATCTTTTTCGTCGGGGTTGATTAAAGTGCCTTTCTTTTATCCGGATTTGTAGGGGCTTGTGTTCTGATGGTGGGGGTGGAGCCGCCGGCGCCGCCCTCGCGGACGTCGATCGGCGCGCGGCTGGCGGCTCGCGGGGTCAGGCCGAGGAGGGTCTCCGCCAGGCGCTCCTGGCCGCCCGGCTGCGGCCGCTTCCGTGCTGCTCCGTCTGCCCCCGAGGCCGGCGACGGCGAGAGGGGCGCCACCAATGGCGTCATCCTGGGCAGAGTGGAGGAGGCGGCCAGCCACGAGGGCGTTTCCTCGGCGGCGGCCCCGCCTCACCCGGATACTGAGGGGTTGGCGGAGGGGACGAAGAAGGTTGGAGATGCAATCGACGCCGTCGTTGTTTCATCGGCAGCGTGCAACGGCGACCTCCCCCACGCCCCGCCTCAGCCGGAGACGATGCCGGAGGAGAGGAAGGAGGGCAGAGAGACACACATGGACAGGGCCGGTGTTTCCTCCGTGGCGTGCAACGGTGACCTCCCGCACGCCCTGCCTCAGCCGGAGACTGAGGGGATGGTGGAGCTGAGGAAGGAGGGTGGAGAGTCACACATCGACACCGCCGGTGTTTCCTCCGTGGCGTGTAACGGTGATGTTCCGCAGGCCCTGCCTCATATGGAGACCGAAGGGATGGTGGAGCTGAGGAAGGAGGGTGGAGAGGCGCAACCGTCCAGTGGTGGTGATGCCCGCGGTCAGGCAGAAAGCACTGCGATCAAGGTGATGCCGCTGGCGTTTGCTGCCCCGAAGAGTTTTACTGTTGCTGCTGTCAATGGTTCCGTCGAGAATGGGGGAGATGGGGCTGAGTCATTGCTGATGGAGGGGAACAGAGGCCTGGGGAGTGGTCGATTGGTCAGGGAGGAGGATGTGGCTGGCAATGGCAATGGCAGTGTGATGGAAAACAGAACGGGTAATGGTGAATTGGAGAGAAAAGAGGATGGGCATGATACAGTGAGAAAGAAGAGATGGTTGATGTCTGCTGTAAATCCCCCTCCCAAGAGGAGGGCCATCTCAGCTGTACGCACATTTCCACCTGGCTGTGGAAGGGATGCTGTTACTGGAACTGGCAGCAGAGTTGAGGAAGGGTCTTTCGCTACCAGGGGTGCCTCTGTAGTGGATGCCTTGACCACGGTTCCAGTTTCAGGTCATGGTGCTTCCTCGGTGGTCGTGCGAGATGCTTCCAATGAGGAGGTGCAAGGCAAAAGAGCAGAGGTTGTAGGAGCGGGTGATGGTGAGGTGAGAGGCAAATTCGATGGAAGCTTGCAGAAAGGTACAACTAAGACTTATGTGAGAAGTCGTGTTGTTGATGCAAAGACAAAGGGCAAGCGACCAAAGGATGTCACAATGAATGATACATTGCGAGATGATGTTGGGGTCTCTGGAGACGGCACGCCGAAAAACAAGAATTCAATAGATGATGTGCGCTCAAATAGTAACACGAAGCATGGCATTGCGAAGTTGAAGAGTTATGGCATAGGCAAGGACTCTTTGATCAGGTCTTCTAAGGAGTCGAAGTGTGGAAATCATGATATGACCAATCAAAGTAAAGAAATCGATGATTTGACCTTCATTAGTGACAAACTAATCGTACAAGCATTGATGGCTCCAGACAAATGCCCATGGACAAAAGGAAGGAAGTCTAGTGCTAGTGCTTCCAACTCTCGTACTCCTAGGAACAAGTCTCTTCCTCCTAAGAAACCGAAGAAAAAGGACGCTACTCCAAGGAAAGAATTGCCTCCCAAAGTGACACCTTCTACATCGGCCGTGCATGAGAAAATTGAGCATGGAGAGTACTCTTGCTTGGAAGATGATGACAACCCTATGGCATTAGTTGTCCCTGAAAGGAAAGAATTGTGTGTCACTCTCCCTCCTTGTGCTCCTTTTGGGGACCAGAGTGTTGATGCTCGAAGCAAAGTTAGGAAGTTGCTCAAGTTGTTCCAGTTGATATGTCGGAAGCTTATGCAAGCAGAGGAACAACAATTACGTAATGTTGGAAGAATTGACCTTGAGGCCGTTGAAGTTCTAAAGAAGTATGATGGATATTCTAAACCCGATGCTATCGTGGGCGATGTTCCCGGTGTTTTTGTTGGTGATGAATTTCATTTTAGAGTTGAGTTGTCGATAGTTGGACTACATAGGATATACCAAGGTGGCATTGACTCCGCCATTGTGGATGGTACCCGCATTGCAATAAGCATTGTCGCTTCCGGTGGGTATCCCGATGAGTTGTCTAGCTCGGACGAGTTAATATATACTGGCTCCGGAGGTAAAGCCACCGGTAAGAAGGAGGCAGAGGATCAAAAGCTTAAGGGTGGTAATCTTGCCTTGAAGAATTGCATCAAAACTAAGACTCCGGTCCGAGTGATTCATGGGTTCAAAGGTCAAAGTAGAAGTGAAGTCGGGCAGTCTAAATCCAAGCAAATATCGACATACACTTATGATGGGTTGTATGTGGTGGTGGATTGTTGGCAAGAAGGAGCAAGTGGCTCGATGGTCTTCAAGTACAAGTTAAAAAGGATCCCGGGTCAACCTGAATTAGCTTTACACATAGTCAAGGAGACAAGGATGTCTAAAGTTCGTAAAGGTCTTCGCTGTCCTGATATATCTCTAGAGAAAGAAAGGATTCCCATATGTGTGATCAACACAATTGATGACGCGCAGCCAACACCATTTGAGTATATCACCAAAGTCATATATCCACCGTCGTATGCAAAAGAACCTCCGCAAGGCTGTGATTGCACCGACGGTTGCTCGGACTCTAGTAGATGTGCTTGTGCAGTGAAGAATGGAGGAGAAATCCCATTCAATTTTAATGGTGCAATTGTTCATGCAAAGCCGCTCATATATGAGTGTGGCCCATCTTGCAGGTAAGGTGTTATTTTTGTAACCTAACTATACAATAACCATTTGAGTTTATTTTAGTTTGTTCTTTAGATTAAAGAGTTTAATTTGCAGAACCTGGAATGTTTCTTATTGTTACTATTAAAACTTCTAGACAAATCTTGTGCCAAGTCTAAGTATATGTTCAGTCCTAGATGTTGGTGAAATATGAGAAATGGCTCATAAACCAAACTTGTTTAGCTTAAGTTGGCTCATAAACCAAACTTGTTAACCTGAATTTGGTTGGCAGTATTCTTTTGCATTGGACATTTAGGTTAACTTGAAGTCAAATTTCATTGGAATTAGTGAGCTAACTAAATGCTGAAAACTGCATGCAGGTGCCCTCCAACATGTCACAATAGGGCAAGCCAGCATGGTATCAGAATTCCGCTGGAAATATTCAAGACTGGGGAGACTGGTTGGGGTGTAAGATCTCTCAGTTCTATCTCTTCAGGCAGTTTCATATGCGAGTATGCAGGTGAGCTATTGCAAGATACAGAAGCTGAAAAGAGAGAGAACGATGAGTACCTGTTTGATATTGGTCATAACTATGATGATGAAGAACTTTGGAAGGGGCTTCCATCGATGATTCCAGGTTTAGAATCTTCTACCTCTGAGACAATGGAGGAGGCTGTGGGCTTCACAATAGATGCTGCAAAGTGCGGTAACGTCGGAAGATTCATCAACCATAGCTGCTCCCCTAACCTGTATGCACAAAATGTCCTCTGGGACCATGATGACAAGAGGATGCCGCACATTATGTTTTTTGCTGCCGAGAACATTCCTCCGCTTCAAGAGCTGACTTACCACTACAATTATACAATAGGTCAAGTCCGTGACAAGAATGGTGTGGAGAAGGTAAAGGAGTGCTTGTGTGGTTCAGCTGATTGCTGTCACAGGCTTTACTAAGTTATTGGTTTTCGGTGACTGGTGATGTTAATGTTCGTATCCGATGGAAATCAGTCCTATAATGGCAGTGCTCACTCGCTTTACCTTCTGGTGACCTTGCACTCGCTGACAACATGTAGTGTTTATTTTCTGTGCCAGTTGAACTATTATTTGTTACTGCATTTTGAAGAACATATAAGCTCCAATAGCTCACCCTTTTTGGGTGTTTGGGAGACTTTGAAAGAGTGGTATGAAGTGTCCAGGTATGTTTTACTCTTTTTTTCTTTCAAAATGAGATTGTACTGGCTATAACATGAGGTTTGACTGTTGGTCTTTGTTATGACAAATTCCGCAGAATCAAGCATTTTGGCATCGCACATTCTCCTGTTGAAACCTTCACATGGACCTGGAGGATACAAATATGCAATGGTTAGCTTGTTTGGAGCTTTGCACTGAACATGTTACTAGTAGTAGGACTAAAGATGGTGGCTACAAGTGCTCGGAGCTGCGTCGACTTCCAGTTGTGATGCCGGGGACAGACTAAATGATAAATTGCTTCTGCACAAGGACTGCCCCGCATCATTTTGCTCAACTGTGGATCGCAAGGCTGTAGCAAGCTGCCGATTGAAGTTGTGGGTTTCATACCCACTTTTTTGTCTTTATAAAAATGAATTTTGTGGATCCAATAGTAAGCTGCCATATCTTAAAGAGTTGCAGCTCTTCCTGCATGTAAAGTTTTCAGTGTTGGTTTGGACCATCAGATAAACTTGCTGGAGTTGTTTCTCAGATGCTACCATGCAACTTCAGGAAATATAGAACATTCCTACTGTTCCCACATGTGTTTGCTTTCTGCTATTTGTTCTTTTCTAAGCCATGTTGCGAGATGAACATTACTTCTTTTTTTAGTACTAAAAAAACGAACCATGTAAGACAATCATTTTTCTTTCTAGTAGGTAAAATTTTATACTCCCTTTGATCCATATTAATTGTCGCAGCTTTAGTACTACTTTGTATTGGAGTATATTGTATAGTTGGAAAATATTTATTGAATATAAATGACATGATATAAAGAAAACTTTTTTCCATGCATGTTGTGGTGGGTCTTTGATGAGGTAGGATATGTATAATAAAAGTAGTTGGGGTCACTTTTTATCCTTAAAAAGTCAGGATCACCTTTTTTTTAGAATAGCCGTCTATTCTTAATTCTATAATGTTTTGGGGATACAAATAATAGACCGTGGAGACAAAAGCTAGACATTCCTTTTTCAAACCTGATCTGCTCCCATTTAAGGAAAAAGGATTTCACATTCTTCCTGAAAGGAAGGTAGGATTAGGAAATTTAAGGAAAAAAGATTTCACATTCTTCCTGAAAGGAAGGTAGGATTAGGAAAGTCCTGTTGATTGCTGCTTTCGATTGCTGCTTTCTCCAGACCGCCGAAAAAAACATGAAAAAAAGGCTCGAATGATACGATCCCTCTGTCACCCCAGAATGAAAGGGGTGATCTCGTAGTTCTTGGTCCTTATGCATCCATTCCACATGTTAGGTGGAAACTACTGAAAATGACGGCCGTCCCCAAGCTAGTCGCTGCTTTAGCTTAACTATGAGCTTCTGATATTGTCACTGGCATATACACACTAACCGCTGCACGGGGTAATATGGGATCCTCGGCATCATCAATTCCTTCCGAAAGCTCTATCAGATGTCACAATTTATCAGAAGATATCTTCCGGATGAGGTAAGGTTGGTCCGTCCATGTAATGTGCAGGAGCGCTTAGGGTGATTGGTTCATGAACCCTTCACATTTAGGATGTAGACCGTCATGTTGACCTCTCTAGAGAGCCTAGTTAGGACTTCGGCATGTCGATTATCGGAGGCCAGACATTACCTAGAAAAGTGTGCCCGGCCAGAGATAATCAAGAGAAATGTAGTGCACCCCTGCAGGGAGGTTAAACTATTCGAATAGCCGCGTCCACGATAACAGACGATTTGGTGTTGTACCCCGAGCTTCTACAACTTAAATTGGATACTTAATAAAATTCATCAAAAATTATAGCACGCTCGAGGACCACTTTCTCACGGGAATTGAATCCAAGGGTAGTGCATTGTTGTAATTGTTAATTGTATTCGTTTGCGCTCTTTCTCTTTCAAGGTTGCAGGATTCTTCTCATTCTCTTCTATTGCTGCAAGAAGCTTCATTCTCACCTCGTGTTGCAAGATGCCGGTGGATAGTTGTTTTTTTGAGGAATTGGCAGCTTGTACTGCCTATATATTAAGAAGGAGCAAATGAAAGTACAAAAGTTGCATTACATGGCCGGTTTTTAAGGTGTCCCCCACCATAATATGAAAGAGAGTGGAGTTAATCTGGTTCAGGCTCTGGGCTATTCTCAACATCGGAAAGCCAATGAGCGGAGAGTGTAGGTTGTAGAATGTCTTGCTTGACGAGCTGGAGGATAGCAGACTCATGTAAGGCCTTGTGCTCAAGACGCTACCGATTTCTTTCCTTCCAAATGTTCCATGTCGTGTAGATTGCTGCAGTTTTTGCCCGCTGATCCAAAGGCGGAGGCGAGTTCATTCCACCACACAGTGGATGGAGGTTGCAGGTTGCGTAGGAGGGATGAGCATGGGGATGCCCAGATCATCAGCCACTAGGAACCATACAGATCGAGCGTAGGGGCGCTTAAGGATGAGGTGCAGAGGTGTCTCGCCTTGTCGGTCGCAGAGGTTGCACAGCTCACTGTGTGGGATCCCGCGGGTCTCTAGATTGTTGTTTGTAAGAATTCTGCCGCGAAGCCAAACCCACATAAAGAAGTGACACTTGGGTTCCACCTTGGCTGACCAGAGTTTGTCAAAGTGCATGTTGGCAAAGGACCCAAGGAATTGACATTGATACTGTTGAGGCTGCCGTGTGTAAACCTTCGAGTCATTCCATACCCAAGCGATTGAGTCTTCCGTGTCACCGATAGGTTAACTGATGAACTCGAGCCACAAGGAGGTGAACCGACGGAGCTCGTAAACAAGGGAAATACGGTGCAGCCCACTCATCCACGCTTTGTGAACAATGGCGCCGCTTAACCGAGATTTTCTTCCGGAACAGAGTCTGAAAATGTCGTGCCGGTGGCGCGGTGCGACCATCCAACCAGCGGTCATGCCGTAAGCTTGCAGTTAGACCGCTGCCAATAGTAACCAGTGAGTGGAGGCATGGAAGAGGGCCGATCCTCCTTGTCGCACGGCAGCTCGCACTCCAGCCCACGGTCGCCCTTTATCCGTCTGGTCGTACCATTTCCACCGGAGGCGCAATGTTTCACCGAATCTCCCCGATGTCGAGAATGCCAAGGCCCCAAGGCTCTTCGATCGACAAACCGTGCTCAGCTTCACCAACGGCAATGCCCTTTGTCGAGTTCGCCCGAGCGCCACAGAAATTCCTCCTCGCCTTGTTCATTTGTTTGATCGCCCAAATTGTCTAACTTGAATGCCATGAGCAGATGCACCGAATAGCCGAGAGGACAGAGTTAACCAAGCTCAGACGAGCATCCGGGGACATAAGCTTGCCCTCCAAATCTGCAATCTTGCAGCCATTTTGTCAATGGTAGGCTGAATGTCGACGAGTGATCTTTTTGAAGTGTAGTGGTAAACCAAGGTACTTGCAAGGGAAGTTGCCAAGCGGCACCGGAAAGTGCAGGAGCAGGGAGTTGAGATCGATGTCATCACAAGCAATGGGCAGGAACATGCTCTTGTGCACATTGGCCTTGAGGCCGGAGGCCGAGTTTAACAGTGTGATCTCGCCAAGGCAGTGTATGTCATCCAAAGGTTGGTGCAATGAAGAGTGCAAAGATCATCAAGATAAAGACTGACCCGAAGGCATGGAGGCCGGCAAGCGGAGAGGAGAGAGAGCACCAACCGAGCTTTTTTTGCAAATAGCTGCAATGGAGCGATTGCAATGGTGAATAACATCGGGGAGATAGGATCTCCCTGACGCAACCCTTGTTTGTGGGAGAATGGAAGACTCAACTCTCCATTAACCATGATCCGAGAGGAGGAAGAGCGCCATAGGACAGCTAGCAGATCGCACCACCTGGGACCAAATCCCATGGTAGACAAAGCTCGAACATGTAGCCCTGTGAAACAGAGTCAAAGGCGCCGCAATGTCCAATTTCAGGAGGAGTGCAGCAGACTTGGATTCGTGAAGTGATCTGACCGCGTTTTTGACATACAAAAAGTTGTCGTGAATGCTGCGGGTCTTGATGAAAGCGCTCTGAGAAGACGGCACAAGCAGATGTAGGATAGGTGCCAATCGGTTGGCCAGAAGCTTGCACAAGATCTTTGCAATTGAGTGCATTAGGCTAATTGGCCTAAAATCCTTAACTGTCAGAGCAGCAGAGTTTTTGGGCAGCAGGGTGATGATGGCGTGGTTCAGCAAGTTCCAGCCATTGGCCCCGAGGGAGAATGCCCGGTTCAGGTAGCAATCAGATCCACTTTAACCGTGGTCCCAACAGAATTTGAAGAAGTCCGCCGTGAACTGGTCTGCCCGGTGCCTTCCGGATGGCAAGGCAAAACAAAGATCCTTGATCTCTCGATTCAGAGAATTCCGCCTCAGAGCGCATAGATCATGGCGCTGGAATATCCGTGTAATCCCAGCTTGATAGAGCACCGCTTAGTCGGGACGTGCCGATCGAGTTCTTGAAATGAGAGAGGAGTTCTTGCTGCTTATCCGCTTGAAGAGTGAGCTGTCCAGAGTCAGTGACAAGCATGGGTATGAAGTTGCGTCTTCGGCGGCCATTGGCTTTGATGTGAAACAATTTGGAGCTAGCATGGTTGGGACGGCTTTAGTATGCGAGAGCGTTGACGGATACGGATCCTTTGTACCGCCGCCAAACCCGTAAGTTTCGACGCAGAACAGCGCAGCCCCAACTCAAGAATAGTGAGGTCCTCGGCCCCGGCATAGTCCAACCTCAGATAACTTGCTCAGCAATCGCAGATAACAGAGCAATGTTGCCCACCCTACAACGGCTCCAGAGGCGCAGAGCTTTGCCAAGACGGGAGATCTTGAAATTTAGCCGCCACATGGCGTCTCCATGTGTGACAGGAATATCCCAGGACTCACGAACGACCTGTTTGAAACCTCTGATCTTTAGCCAATAATTTTCAAAACGGAAGCCTCTGAAGCACTTCTGAGAAACCTGTCCAGTAAGAATCATAGCACAGTGATCGGATATGGAAGATGAGGCAGCGCAGTGGCATTGAGGGAAGAGCAGGTTCCACTCAAAGGGTACGTAAAACGTGATCAATCTTCGCCTTGGTTTGTCTTTGGTGTACTTGCCCATGTGAACTTGCGGCCGTGGAGGCGCAGCTCATCCACCTCCAAGAAATTGAGAGCAGCCCAAAACTGTTGATCATCCGCCATTAACGATCCCATTGCTCTTGTCTTCACTCGACAGATAAGGTTGAAGTCGCCTAAAAGAATCTGTGGGGCCAAGAAGCTCGATTTAAGGTCCTTCAATTCGTAGAGATGAAGTTGAATTTGTCGAGTCCGCTTGGGGTCCGTAGACCACCGAGATGCTCCATGAGGCAAGGGAGGCTCGCATGTAGATAGTAGCGTAAATCGTGTTGGTGGTGGAACTCGAAATGGAGATGTTGAAATGATCGGAGGAGAAGGCGAGAATAATTCCGCCTGCAGCCATCGGCAGTAAGAAATGTATGAGTCGGCGAACTCGGAGCCAAGAAGATCCGTAATGAGCCGACGATCGACATCGGACAGCTTGGTCTCCTCAAGGCAAATGACAGCTGCACGGTTCGGGAACACAGTTTCAACAACTTGGCGACGAGCCGGGTTGTTGAGTCCCTGACGCTCCAATTTAGGATTACACAGCCAGATCAATCATGGGAAACACTAGTCGGCGCCGGTGTACAGAGAACTAGAATAGAGACAGACAGAGGGAATGGGTACAGAGTGTTGAAAATGCTGAAAGTACTGAAGAAAGATATAACTGCAGGAAGGAAGAAATCCCGCGAGCGTGGTGGTGGAAGCAGCATGTAGGCAGAGGCCGAGGGAGCTCGGGTTTGGTGCACAAATCAGATCATCAGTCCGCAAAGACGACGGTCACGCAGCGACGGAGCGCCACTAACGCTTATGTAGGGGGTGGCCGCCTTGAAAGTCGGAAAGCGCCAAAGAGGGCCTTGACCGCCTCAATCTCATCAACAAGAAGGCTCCTTGAAGAGGTCGATGAATCGCCTCATGGCGGCCTCCTCCGAGGTCGGGCAGCAGGGTCGCCGGGATTCCCCATTTCTTCTGCAGAACCCCGCGAGCCCGCCGATGGAGTTGAGCGGCTGGCCGGCCAAAGGCGGCGGCCGGTGCGACGGTGGGGGCCTGGGCCTGGCCGGGCGATCGGGCGGCACCTCCGATGGCAGAACGAGGAGTGGTGGTGGGATCTCAGCGGATGGCTGTGAAGGGTGGAGTAAGGTGTTCGGCGGGGATGGGGACAGTGGAGTCAGAGTGGCTGGAGCGATCATAGGAGGGCTTGGCGCGGCGTGGTCGATGAATTGCCACGGGCCGGCCAACCAAAGCCCAACTATCCGGCGCAGAGTGGGCCAGCCCAGCATTGGCCAGAGGTGGGCCGTGCGTGTGGAGCAATGCAGCCGGGAGGGCCTCCTCGGCCAGCAGTTGATCATGCACGGGATCCACCATGACCAGGTTGGTGGTGGGGTCGTTGTTTGCATGCAGAGCGCCCGTGACAGCGTGCTGAAGGAGAGCAGCAAGATCGCCCTCGCTGACGCAAGGGGGGGGGCGCCAAGACCAGACATACCAAGGCAGGAATGGCCTTGTCGATGGTGGGCAGCCGATGCACATAGAAGAACGCGCAGGAGCCAAGATGGGCACCGCGGCTCGCCCTTGTTGGCGAAAGGCGTGTTGTCGGTCTCTGTGAAGGGAGGAGCGGGGCTGCATGGCTGCATGGCGAGCACGCAGATCTCCGAGACCCGCGGCTCGCCGAGGTGCGTACCGCTGCCCACCGACGTGGTGATCGCCAGCCCCACTTCCAAAGACAGAACCGCGGCCGGCGCACCATTAGGGCAAGCATCATCCGCGGAGGGCAGACGGCGACGGCGCCAGCCAACGTTGCCGGAGTAGGAGGGAGGGCGGCGTGCATGCCCGCCACCAAGAGCCAAGACCCGGCCGCCATAGAGCGACGGTGGAGCTGCCGACGGAGCCGCCCTGTGCCTCCGTTGTTTGGGAGCGGTCACATGGCCGCGGGCCCGAGTTACCGGCAGGCCAAGGGCTGAAGGATGGCTGCGGTTGTCTTCGCATTTGAAGCGCCAAGCGAAGGAGCGACGCTTGGGAGCTCGCTGCCGAGCCACTCGAGGATTCCGCCTGGCGGAGTGGCTGCCGGCGCCGAGTCGGCCGCTGGGGAGCGCTGGGTGTAGTCCCACACCTTGTCCAGATGCAGGAGGATCGGGTAGGAGAGCGCTTGGCAGGTGGCCATCATGGGATGGCGGTGGCTCGTAGATGCCGAGCTCCGGGAGGTCGAAAGGCGGCGACGCGGCACGAGGCCGCCTCCTCGAGCCCGAGGCCTCGGCGAGCAATGGACTCTGTGGTCCGCCGTCCAAACCTGCATGCGTAAGCACGCCAAGGCCCCGATCGGTGGGATGGATGTCGTCTACGCAGTCTATCAAGCAGGAGTTCTTGAAGAGGACTGACACCGTATGGAGGTGGCGGCCGTGCTCTGGCACGCCCTCGAGGCATACCCGAGCGCAGTAAGGCAGGGGCACGAGGTCCGCCCTTTGAGTTCCCTCCTTATTATAGCATTTCTACATTTTAGTCCAAGGATATAGCCCCTTTTATAGCCCCTTTCCTTTGATACCGATGCATATCTAGCATAGTTGTGATGTAAGTCTTGCAAGTACTTTGAACGAGTACTCATTGTTGTTTTCTATTCTTTTTCTTCAACCCGGTTGCTGCAACAACTAGTAGCACTGCGGATGCAGGTTATTCCAATAATGCTTACTATGAGGAGATTGACATCAAGGAGGTCCCAGGCAGGAGTCTTGTACCTTTTTGATCTAGTGCCATTGTTATGCTCGGCCTTCTTAAGGCAAAACTTGTCTAACATTATCTTTACCCAGACCTAACTTGTTATATGTATAGTTAATATGGGTGCTCGTGACCTGGATTTGTATATAAAGATTTATGTTTAATTTGTGTTGTAGAGTTGTATTGTGATATTAACGTGGAGTCACCGTCCGTGATGGTGCATGCTGCGTGGATGGTTAGTGCACGATCATAAACGGGGCGTCACAATATGACACATTGTCGAGGTTCATAGAACGACTTTACGCATATATGGGAGTTGGCATGTTCTGCTAGGAGCCACTATCAAATATCGACTCTGGTCTTGTCCATGTGTATGTGAACCTATAGGGTCGCACACTTAAGGGGCAGCGACCCATTTTGATTGAATATGAGTGGAAAATGAGTATGGACTCCTAGTGGGCCTCAAGTGTTGAGCCCATCTTGGAGGTCTATATAAAAGGGAGTGGGCACATCACTTAGGTTTGATCTTTGTCCTCCCTCGACAGCCGCCGTCGCCGCTTCCCATGCCCCAAAATCGAGTGTCCGGACCTAGCAGTTCGCCGCCCGACGCTACTTCCTGTACGTGTGGATACCTTGGAGGCATCATCGCATCTGCGGTGCTTGGATGAATTGTTCGAGGGAACCGTAAGGAGCTGTTTGAGGGATCCGTGGGGCGTTGTTCGAGGGAGATCACCAACTCTACTTTCGCTACGGTGACTGCGCGTCTAGTGATAAACCCGATCTCGTGATCTACTTGTAATAGCATGATTTTGGGTGCGCGGTAGAAAATTTTCATTTGGCGCTAGCATAGCGTACCACGTGTTCCAACAGGTTGAAGTCGAGGTCTGAGAGCCAAGTGTCTCAAACAGTTGCTTACTCACAGCAATGTAATCCGAGTCCATCATGTTTCGATGCGCCCTAACATCTATAGTTGGCAATGATATTTTTGCTAACCGCCAAGCAAACACCTTCACCTTAGAAGAAACATCAATACTCCAAAGTTTGGTCCAACTTTTTCTTGATCATTGCACATCTCAACTCCCCTACTTGTTCTCCAGCCAAGCCTCTCTTTGAGATTTTGTGTCTACCAGCAATCTATAAGCCGATCTGGTCGAGATCTCCCTGTCTTCTCATAATGCCAAGCTCATGTGTCGTAACCATACTCAAGGGCATATTCAGGACCGCATCTTCATCCATCGGAAGTAGGTGGGCACATACCATAGTACTATCCCATGAGCATGTCGCATCATCAATTAGTTCACTGACCCTCTGAGGTGGATGAGAAGAAATCGAACACACCAGCTTTAACTTGAAATCGCTAGGGATACAATTATCTCCAAAATACCTCGTCTCATTCCCAATGCCAATTCGAGGATAATCCCGAGCTTAAACGCATCACGACATTCACATAGGGCTCTCCGAATAGAAACGAAGAAAAGTAACAAAGAGGAAGGAAAACCGAAAAAAACAGAGAGAATATTTAAAATGTTTCTAAAATAGTATAAAAGAACGTTCACAATTTTTGTAAACATTGTTAAAAAACGTGTACATACTTGAAAAAGTACTCGTGAATTTAAAATTTCATACAATTTATAAAATGTTCGCAAATTTATGGAATATTCTTGAATTTCAAAAAATCTTCCCCAAAAATTTAGAAATTCCCTCTAATTTTAAAAAATGCTCAGAAAACATTTCCAGATTTCAAAAGAACTTCCCCAAATTTCAAAATGTTTATTCATGAATTAAAAAATGTTCACGATTTTAAAGATTTGTGTATGGACCAATGTAGGATCGCCACATTCACCTGTGGATAGGCTCAACCGCATCGCACAGCCAATTCACCCACGAATGCAATTACCTCGATGCATCAGGAGGCTGCATTATGTTTTTCTACATGAGGAGGCTCCATTCCCAAGGATCTTGGTAGTGACTCAAGATATTTGTCCCGATTAGGAGGAGGTTGACCTATGTGTAATTTTCTTTCTTTAGCATTTTTTTTTGAGGGGTGCAAAGAACTTCGTTCAGACTGAACATATTGTTGCATACACAAAATATCAGGGGTGTTAAGCAGCCACACATGGCGCCCCTCTTCTAACGTAACTGCAGCTTTGGCAAGTCCATCGGACTCCCAGTTTTTGTCCCTTCTCTCATGGCTGATGTGAACTGAGGAGAAATCTTGCATCTGCTTCTTGATATCAGTCATGATCGCTGAGTTCTGCCCCAGGTATTTGCCCTTCAAGTGGTTGATCGTGGAAAGACAGTCAGTCACCACTTGAATCTTGCTAATGTAAAGATCTGACGCAAGTGCAAAAGCCTCACTAAACGCCAATGCCTCCAAAGTTTCTGCTTGTACCAAATTTTCGAACACAACCACAGAAGCACCCTGGTAGAGACCCTGTTCATCTCGACAAACAACAGCGACAGCACCCCTGTCGTTGTGTCTAGAGATTGCAGCATCAACCATTAGCTTGTAGTGTCCGTACACAGGGGGCTTCCAGGATCTCTCCCGACTTACTGTCGGAGTTGGCTGTCCTGCAGAACAGGTAAAACGACGAGGAAGAAGGGTGAGTTCCGCCATATATTTCTGGATGAAACTGAACGTGGATAAAGGAGACTGAAACTCTTGCTCATGAATGGCCTTTCTTCTAACCCACCAAATCGACCAGAGAGTGACCAGCATCAAAATGAAATCTTCCTCTCTCATAGACTCCATCATCTCCATGAGCCAAAGCCGTGCATCTGGGATGTTGGTTGCAATTAGATGTTCAACAAGGTCCTCGTCCATCAGGCCCCACACACATTTAGCCATATTACAATCAATGAGGGCATGGCGCCACGTATCATCTGCAGAGTTGCAAATCTGGCAAACATTGTTGTCTGACATGTTTCTGTGGTGCCGAACACCTTCAGTGGGTATTGAATTGCGTGCAAGCCGCCATGCAAAGTTTCTAATCTGCGCCGGCACTCTGACCTTCCAAAGCTTCTTCCACTGTCTCTGAGCACCGCAGATGTCTGAAGTAGCAGCCCGACCATCAAGCCAATCCTCCCTCCTCTTCTTTGTGTCAACTAAAAGTCTGTATGCGGACCGGACGGTAAATATACCATTACGCTCATAGTGCCATGCCAAAAAATCCTCTATATTCCTGTAGCTCAAAGGTATGTTCAGAACGACCGATGCATCCGCCGCTTGCATAAAGTGCTGTACTCGCTGCCTGTTCCAGGTCTTTGTCACTGGATCAATGAAATCATTTACAAATTCAGGTGGGTCTGCTGACCTTGGGTGTAGAGTTCTGAGCATGAAATCTCTCGGCACCCAGTTTTGCTCCCACACTCTGATGGTCTCACCATTGCCAACACGCTTAATCAGGCCCCGTTTTAATACTGATAAGCCCGCACAAACTGCTCTCCAAACTTGTGATGGATGGGACCCCAACTCAGCTTCTAATACATCACCTTCCGGGTAGTAAACAGCACGTAAAATTGTCGCACTCAGCGAGTCAGGATCCTGTGTGAGCCTCCACGCCTGCTTCGCTAGCATCGCTAGATTAAAAATTTCAGTGTCACGGAATCCCAAACCCCCCTGGTACCCAAGATACCCAGGCAACTTTCCTTTCCCCATTTTTGCTACCCCAGAAGAATTTCCTCAACATAGTATCTATTTGCTGGCATAATCCTCGTGGTAGCAAGAAACAAGACATGTCAAAGGTGGGTACCGCTTGGGCCACAGATTTAATCAAAACTTCCCGCCTAGCAGAAGCCATGCATCTCTCGATCCAACCTCTAACCTTCGTCCATAGTCTGTCCTTAATATATTTAAAGGATCCATTCTTAGCTCGCCCAACTTCCGAAGGCAGACCAAGATATCTCTCGGAGAGGGATTCGTTCGGCACCTCGAGAATCCCTTTGATTACCGATCTCCGGTCATTTGGACAGCCTTTACCAAAGAAGATACTTGATTTTGCAAGGTTAACACGCTGTCCGGAGGCCTCACAGTATTCTTGAATAGTGCTCTTAATCAACAGGGCGGCATTTTCATTTGCCTTAAACATCAACAAGCAATCATCCGCGAACAGCAGGTGATTCACGGGAGGCGCTGTCGGAGCGACCACCACCCCCTTAATATCATCATTTGCACTGGCACTTCTCAGCAAGCATGATAATCCTTCCGCCGCCAACAAAAATAAGTACGGTGAGATGGGGTCCCCCTGGCGAAGACCACGCGTTGGTCTGAATTCATCAAGCTTGTAACCATTAAGAAGAACATTAAAAGTTACTGTTGTAACACACTGCATGACTTTTGCAACCCAGCCAGGACTGAAACCTAG
Organism: Aegilops bicornis; assembly: GCA_021605145.1. Lineage (NCBI taxonomy): Eukaryota > Viridiplantae > Streptophyta > Magnoliopsida > Poales > Poaceae > Aegilops > Aegilops bicornis. The sequence continues at coordinate 428,312,792 of CM038673.1, forward strand.
CTTCAACATTACCGCCTTTAGGTAGCTCCATTCTACTCTATCGTACGCCTTCATCATATCAACCTTAAGCGCACAAAAAGCATTGTTCTTACTCCTGGTTCTTTTCATGAAATGCAAACACTCATATGCCGCAATAATATTGTCGATGATAAGCCTCCCAGGAACAAACGCGGACTGTTCTGGTGACACAATCTCCGGTAAAATCCTCTTCAACCGGTTAGCATAGACTTTGGAAATAATCTTGAAGATTACATTGCAAAGACTAATCGGTCGGAATTGAGTGAGGGAGGTAGGGTTGGATACCTTAGGAATCAAAACAATGAACGTCATGTTGATTACCTCCGGAGAATCTTCACCATTCAGAACACGCAAAGCCACCTTGGTTACCTCATCGCCGCATACACCCCAGTTCTTCTGAAAAAACTGTGCCGGAAAACCGTCCGGTCCTGGCGCCTTAGTGGGGTACATCTGGAAAAGTGCTTCTTTGACCTCATTATCAGTATAAGGAGCATCAAGCATTGCATTCATATCATGATTCACCTTGCACGGAATATGTGACAAAACTTCCTCCATGCCCACTGTGTTCTCTGATTTGTAAAGTTGTTCATAAAAAGCGGTTGTCATCTTGCGTATTTCTCCTTCATCATTACACATGGTGCCATTTGCCTGGGCCAGATGGTCTATCCTATTCTTCCTTCTCCTTATACTAGCTTTTTGGTGGAAAAACTTTGTGTTACCATCACCCTCAGCTAACCACTGTACTCGTGACCGTTGCCGCCACATTATCTCCTCACGATAATTTAGATCCACTATCCTTGCCTCAACATTCTTCTCTTCCTGGGAAGGGCCTAGCCTATCCGGCATCATCCTTAGGGCTTCCAGTCTCTTCCGTAACTTTCTCAACTCTTTCCTTCCATGACCAAAGGTGCAAGCACCCCAACTCGCCAGGGAGCTAGCGAGTATGTTTAGCTTTGCCTGAAGGTCACTGACTGAAACACTATGTGCTTCATCCTTCCACACACGCTCCAGCATGGGCATGAAATCCTGATGGGTCTCCCACATGGCCTCATACCGAAAAGGTCGGTCAACAGCTAGTCTGCGGTTAGCTGGGTCATGATCCATGCACAAGACAATCGGGCTGTGGTCCGACTTCGCTGCTACCATATGTCGAACCGAAGCAAAGGGGAACAGTGCACACCAGCTCGCAGTAGCAAGGGCGCGGTCAAGTCTGACCCGGCAAAAATGCCCCCCTGCAACACGTTTCTCAAACGTCCAATCGACCCCTATATATCCCAGGTCATCCAATCCACAAAGATCAATTGCTTCTCTGAATCCTCCCATCTGAGATACATCTCTCGTTCGGACCCATTTGTTCCTCCCTTCTCAACACTTCGTTGAAATCACCGATGCATAGCCAAGGGAGTGTTGATTCTCCCCTCAGCCTAGCCATAGTGTCCCATGTAGCTTGCCTCTGGCTCCTGTTAGCTTCACCATAGAAGCAAGTTAAACGCCAGTCATCCTTCCCTTGCTCAGAGACCCAAGTATCAACGTGGTACCTGGAAAAGTTTTTCACCTGAACATTTAGACCATTTCGCCAAAACACAGCAATACCTCCGCTTCTCCCTGAACTTGCTACAGCAAAACCACCCTCAAAACCCAACACGGATGTCAGGCCTTCCACTCTCTGTTTTGTCAGTTGTGTTTCCACAATGCAAACCACCGCCGGCGCGCTTTCCGAGATGAGCTCCTTGAGCTCTCGAACTGTTGCAGGATCGCCAATCCCGCGACAGTTCCAGCATAGGACTCTCATTGTTCCCGGCGGCCCTCCGGTGCGGAGGCCGCCTCGATGGACATATCATTTCCATCAACACCTTCACCTTCTCCATGTGTCCTCCTCTTTACGATCGGCGCCTTTCCAGGTGTGCCCGAGCTAGAAGGTAGTTCTCTATCTGAATCAGCCGTAGCCCCATTCTCCAATAGCAAAACAGTTCCGGCCACCTTGCCTGCAAGGTTCGCGACCGGCTGACCGTTGACGTTAACGGTTCCATCACTGGCAATGAGCCTTTTCCTGATGCTTCTATTCTTCTCTAGTTCAAATAGAGTATTACTCTGATACACGTCCAAATCAACAGGGAGCTCAGCCTCTTCTTGTCCCCCACCTCTCCTACCCCCTCTACCTAATCTTCCTCCCCTATCTCTGCCTCCTCCCGCTCCTCTTGCCCCAAACCTCCCTCTCCCTCTTCCCTCCGAGCCTCCCCAGCTCCCTCCTGGAACTCCTCGTCCTCTACTCCCCATTGCCCCTCCTCCACTAGGTTCAGAGGACCAAAGGAGCCAGTCCCCCCACCCGCACGTGTTCGGGTCGTGTATGCCATCACCACACTCTTCAACTACATGTCCCATGCAGCCACAGAAAAAGCAAAAGTCTGGCAGTTTTTCATAGTAAACTGGATATTTCTTTCTCTCCTTCAGAGTGATTGGTACAAACCTAACCAGCGGCTTATGCACATCCAAGAACACCCTTGCACGAAGAGAACTTGAAGGATTGATTTTCCCTTCATTAACAATAACAGTGAAAGGCGGCTCACCCACCTTCTTTGCAACTTTCTCCGCTAGCTCTTTCTTCCTTGTTAACCTGTCCGACAGCCCTTTTATTCTAGCCCACACCGGAATCTTGTTTAGGATGTAATCAGTAACATTGGTGAATCCATCGTACTCCACAATCACAACAGGATCTCTTTTGAACAACCAAGGTCCACCATCCATCACACGCTTCCAATCCCCGAGACAATGGCATTGAACCAGGAAAAGATTTGGCCCCTTGATATTAAACGTGACTCCCTGTGTCGAGGACCAAGCATTCCTCATTGCATTAAGAAGAGCAGCATGGCTGAAGGGTCTAGAAGTATGAACCCTAAACAACCCTAGCCAGCGTACATCCTTTATCAAATCTTCTACCTCACCTGACAGGTCAAGATCTTCTTCTTCCTCCCCATGCAGCCTCAGCCCCTCAAAACAGTCCTCAAGGCTAGGATCTGGACCAAAATTATCCCAATCTTCTTCCTCATCCCCGCCCCCATGGTTCCCGATGCTCGAACCCCCCTTCTCACCCCCCCTTCTTCGACGAATTCGTATCCTTCGCACCACCTCCGTCCTTCAATCCCCCTCCTGCCGTTGGAGCCCCCTCTCCCGTAACCTCTCTGCCCCCTGTTCCTGATGCATCTCCCCCTCCGCCAGAGATTTCTTCCCATTCAGATCCTCCATGAAGCACCGCCGAACTACTAATCAGATAGCTCCGCCGTCCGCCGCCGGAAGGATTCCGGCCGTCGGCAGCAGTTTATGGGTGGACTTCGGCGTCGCCGCCAAAGGAGAAGGGGACCCTAGGGAACTAGGGGAACAGTAGTTTCACCTTATGAGTTTTTAGGAGCTCCCGGCTTTTCTTTCTTTAGCAAAAGGACCTATATGGATGATGATACTCCCAACAGGCCCAAGAAGAAGACGCCGGGGGCCCAAGCAAGGTCCAACAAGGTAAACCCACGATATCCTCCTCGTTTCGTCATCTCCCCACCTCCCTCCCTCACTCCGTCCCCAAAGCTCTGTCCCTCCCCTCCAATGGCACTGCTCTTCCCGCCCCCGGCCCTCTCACCCAAACCCCCCTTCCCCTCCACCCTCCGATCGACGCGGCCGCGGCGCGCCACCTGCATCGGCAGCGTCTCCTCCCCTCGCCCTCCCGCTTCGGCATCCTCCCCATCCACCTCCTCGCCGTACAAGGCGCCGGCGCTAGACGGCGGCACGGAGATAAGGAAGAAGAAGAAGAGGAACCTGAAGCCGAGCTTCGAGGAGCAGGCGCTCCGCCGCTGGTCCGCGAGGGCGCCCTCCCAGCGCGCCTCCTTCCCCTGGCAGCGGCAGCAGCCGCGGCTGGCTCACCGAGAAGACGAGGGCGCGGAGGATCATGAGCCCAGTAGCGCCACGCTGCGGTCCATCGTGGAGTACTTCGACTACGACTCCTCGGAGGATGGCGGCGGCGGTGTCGGAGAGGGCAAGGACAAGGGCAATGACGGCGTGGCCCACGGCGAGGCGGCCCATGACCGGGACGAAGAGTCGCGCTCCCAACCGACCTACCTTCTTGGGAGCCGGCCGGTCTCCGCGCCGTGGATGCACGGGCAAGAAGGACCCACCGTCGTCGGCCGGCTGCTTTCGGGTCCGGTGGGCGGAGCCGAGGAAGAGGCTGTCAGGAATGGTGTGTTCGATGATGAGCTAGATTCGGAGGATGAAGACGAAGAGTGGGTGGACAACAGTGAGGTATTGGGAGAAGAGCCAATGACAGTGAACTTAGAAGAGGAATTGTATGAGGATGAGGATTCTGCTGCGCCGACAACAAGTTCTTCTTTTCCGCTGGATTCTATACTGGACCAAGTTTCCACAAGCGGTGGGTTCGACAGGAGTATTAGGCGAAGCAGTGTCAGCTCAATTGTCAACACACTTAGGAATTCGATGGAGGAAAGTGCCACTGGGAGCTCCGAAGGGGAAGATTTTGTCCAGAAGCTGGGTTCTGTGCTCCTTCCATGGGAGAGGGAGGAGGGGAATGCTTTTGATGGTGACAAGCGAGGGAGGCATAGCAACACCAAGTTGGCAGAGAGGACTATCCCAGAACCAGAGCTACGGAGGCTTAGAGACGCGGCATTGAGGATGAAGGAGAGGATGAGGGTTGGTCCAGGAGGGGTTACACATGCCATTGTGGAGAGCATCCACAGTAAATGGAAGGTGGAGGAGGTGGTCAAGATGAGGTTTGAAGGGCCTCCGAGCCTGAACATGAAGAGAACCCATGAGATACTAGAGGTACCCGTTGCATTCGCCTTCTTCGCCCCTTTGATTTGCCTTATCACTACCGCCACAGATTGAGCAAAAGCATGTGTTGTATTTTACGATGTTTTCGATTCAGTGAAATCTGATAGGCATTTGTGGTCTTTGTTATTGTCAATCAGGACAGGACTGGAGGAACTGTGATATGGAGGTCAGGGAGGTCGATTGTCTTATATCGAGGAATGAACTACAACCTTCGATGCGTGCAGTCATATGCCAAAATTGCGGAAGTTGATTCATCCAAAAATGCTGGCGATGCCATTGATGTTGTACCCAGCTCTGAAGAGCTTAACTTGCAAAAGCCAACTGTTGAGCATGATTTGCAAAAGCCAGTTGTTGAGCGTAATTCACAAACGTCACGTGCAGAGGATGTGAAAAGATTGAAATCTGTCATGAATTTCTCTCAAGAAGCTATGGAAACGTTTGATATTGATAGCTTCTTGGATCAGTTGGGACCACGGTACAAGGATTGGTCTGGTCGCAGCCCCATCCCTGTCGATGCCGATTTGCTTCCCGGTTTAGTTCCAGGGTACAAGCCACCATTTAGGCAACTTCCTTATAGGACTAAAATTAGTTTGAAAGATAAGGAAATGACAGCTTTGCGTAGACTTGCTAGACAAACTGCTCCACATTTCGCTCTAGGTACTGGAGTTTGTGAAGTTGCTTGCTTGTAATTACTTGTACTTTATCTTCAATTATTTCTTCACACTTTTTTTCCACATGTTTGTGGACAGGGAGAAACAGGGAACACCAAGGCTTAGCTGCTGCTATTGTTAAAGTATGGGAGAAAAGTTCTATTGTAAAGATTGCCATCAAGAGGGGGGTGCCAAACACATGCAACGATAGAATGGCGGAGGAAATCAAGGTAAATCGGACATATTTAAAGATCATTGTACCACATTATCTAAATGCTTAAAATCACATGAGATTGCTTTATATGCAGATTTTCTGCTTTTGCTTACTTTTTTTATGAGGATGCAGTATCTTAGCAATTGCCCCTTATAACTGATTCGATATTTATTGCATAAATCATACTGTTTGAACCCTTGAAGAGTGAGTTGCTGAGAAAGCAATTCCATGAATGGATATATTTGTTGGTGTATCTCCTTTGTATTGTGCTATGCTTTATCTTCCCCTGTTGATTCTTCCGAAGTATGTTTTGAACTCTGAATATGATCATTGTGTCCCTGCTCACATTACAGCCTATGCATGTTTTTTCATGAGAACGTGTGTCTTGAATCTTTGTAACAAAACACATGCAGAAATTGACAGGAGGAGTACTTGTTTCGAGGAACAAGGAGTATATTATTTTCTATAGGGGAAATGACTTCGTGACACCTAAAGTAAGGAAGGTCTTGGTGGAACAGCAACAACACGCAATTACTCAGCAGGAACAGGAAGAGCTGGCCAGGCTTAAAGCATCAGCCTCAATTACTCCCATCCCCAAAGCATTAAAGAATCCTCTAGTTGCTGGCACTCTTGCAGAAACTAGAGAAGCCACATCTCGATGGGGAGATTCACTTAATGACGAGCTGAGGAAAAAGGAGAATAATCGTTTGATTTTGGCCAAACATACCTCTCTTTTGAAGAACATGAAGAGAAAACTGATTTTGGTATGTTCTTCAAAATATACATGTATATAGTGGAAGTCTATATTTTCATTGTTCATTTCCGAGACAGCATTACATTTTCTCTCTCCATATTTAGAAAATCGCATTGCAGTCTATATATAATAAAAAATTAATAACAACTCTTATGTATGTCCAGGCGAAAACAAAGGTTGCAAAAGCAGAGATGGCTTTGGCGAAAGTTCAGGAGTATCTCTCTCCAGCAGAGCTTCCAACTGATCTGGAAACTGTTACAGATGAGGAGCGTTTCCTATTCCGCAGAATTGGCCTGAAAATGAAGGCCTTTTTGATGCTTGGTACAACTGAAACTTTTCACATAGAAGTTGCAATGTAGGACGCATAGGGTGAACATCTCTTGATTTACCTCTGTTTGTTAAAATTTCATAGGCAGGCGAGAAGTTTTTGATGGTACTGTGCAAAACATGCACTTTCATTGGAAGCATCGAGAATTGGTCAAAATTGTTGTGAAGGGAAAGACCTTTGAACAAGTTAAACATATTGCTATCTCCCTAGAAGCTGAGAGTGGAGGCGTGCTCATTGCACTCGACAAGACAACAAAAGGATATTCAATCATTTTCTACCGTGGTAAGAACTATAAAAGGCCCCAAGTTTTAAAGCCACGGAACCTATTGACAAGAAGACGGGCAATGGCACGGTCCATTGAGCTCCAAAGACGAGAGGTAACTCAACCGTAAACTCTGATCCTCCTCTTTTCATACAATTTGTACTCACCTTTTATATGTCGGATGGCTGAACATTTTCAGGCATTAAATCATCATATCTCAGTTCTGCGACACAAGATCTGGAAGTTGAAGTCACAGCTTGTAAGGCAATTTATATCTGATTTCATCGAATCTAATTTTTCCATGTTAACTCTTCTTGATGATGCGCTACACCTTTTGTAATCATCATCAGGTACAGATGAGGGCTGCTGGGAGAAAACAGGATGCAGAGTTACTCCAAACGGTTGAGGATGATTTGTCTTCAGATGATGATAATATACAGGTATGTCATACATGACGAGGATGGCTTAGCAAAATACTCGATTAGAGAACCGTTTCCGCAAGCTAGAGCGATCCCTGGCAAGCACTCTCTACAGTCACAACGTACATGTGTACTTGCATTTCGTCTCAGTATCACAGATACTTCAGTTTAAAAAAAGTATCTCAGAGACTATCTTTTAATAAGTTGCTTGGGGCAATTGCCTCTAAAAACCAAGAGGCTGATAGGTAGCTTCTGCTGTCGCAGGATGAAGGGGATGAAGCTTACCTGCAAACTTACGGCAGCGACGATGATGCCGATGCCGATGACGATTCCAACGAATATCTCTGAGTTGTGACAGTTTTAACCGATGAAACTCCAGGCTAGTGGTCTTCCCTCGCGTAGCCACATACGCAGAACAAGGCAGAATCCAATCGGTAAGGCGATGCATGCCTGTGTGGTTTCGACTTCGGCACTGCTACAGCACACGGATAGCATGTGCGTAGCCTTCAACTGAAGATGTTTGCAGTGTCTGGTTCATACGCCTTTTTACCACCAATGAGGCTGTAACTTCAGTGGCATCATTTTGCATTTGCCACGGGCCCCTTGTCAAATTGCAGACTTTCTAACATATGGCCAAGCTGGTGTTTCTTGGGATGAGGAGGTTTGCAGCAAGTGGAAGTGTGTATAAACCAGGCTTCGGTGCGTTCCTTCTGCAGCAGCTGTAGATTACTGTATGTATGTAGTGTTCGATCTATTCTCCTCGGCCGTTGCAAAATTCATGTGTTTGTTTGTGCCTGTTTGGATCGAAATGTATGGTTTCATGTGGAAAATGAGGAATTGTATTTTGAAAAAGTAATTCCTGGGGTGTTCTTGGTTTCTAGGATTGGAGTCATTGGACCATAAAAATATCTTGGAATCTTTTTATTGTACTCCCTCCGTTCACAAAATATAAGATGTTCTGAATATTTTAATATGAATTACGTACGCATTGGCATGAGCGAACAAACAGACTAAAACATGTTTATATACACCCAATTCACAAAAGAATTAGAACATCTTATATTTGTGAACAAAGGGAGTATTAAAATGTGTGCAAGAAAGAAACTTCAACGAAATGTATCTATGGATTGCAACGAACAAAACGACAAATTAAAAATCTCACACGGGAATAAAATCCTCAAAACATGACTTGCACATCAATTCTATGTACTACAAGGTTTTACGTTTCTCGTGTTTGAAAGGCGCACTCTATTTTTTTTCGGAAAACTTTCAATCTATTCAACTTCAATCATGGCAGTACAACGAACACCAGAAATAAAAATTATATCCAGATCCGTAGACCACCTAGCTGTCGGTGTCAAAACCGGCGGATCTCGGGTAGGGGGTCCCGATCTGTGCGTCTAGGCTGATGGTAACAGGAAGCAAGGGACACAATGTTTAACCAGGTTCGGGCCCTCTCGATGGAGGTAAAACCATACTTCCTGCTTGATTAATATTGAAGATATGAGTAGTACAAGAGTAGATCTACCACGAGATCGTAGAGGCTAAACCCTAAGAGCTAGCCTATGATGGTATGATTGTAATTGTGATCGGCCTTCTAAGGACCAACCTCTTCGGTTTATATAGACACCGGAGAGGGCTAGGGTTTACATGGAGTCGGTTACAAGGAAGGAAACACAATATCCGGGTCGCCAAGCTTGTCTTCCACGCAAAGGAGAGTCCCATCCGGACACGGGCCGAAGTCTTGAGTCTTGTATCTTCACGCTTCAATAGTCCGGATGATGTATACAGTCCGGCTGTCCGGATACCCCCCAATCCAGGACTCCCTCAGTAGCCCCTGAACCAGGCTTTCAATGACAATGAGTCCGGCGCGCAGTCTTGTCTTCGGCATTGTAAGGCGGGTTCCTTCTCCGAATATTCCAAAGTAATTATCGAACACTTGAATCGTGTCCGGATCCACAAAATAATCCTCACATACCGCCATAGAGAGAATGATATTTTCACAAATGCAATCTGCTGACAACTTTTTAGACAACGCGACGTGTCATTACGGTCGGGTCATTATTCGAACCGTTTTCCTACAACCAGCCACAACGCATGTTGCGAGGCGGTTTCCTTGACATGTCTTATAAAAGCAGAGATCGTGTCCCCTTACCACGGGATTCTCATCAATACGGGTATGGGTAATCCCACCACGCCATCAATCGTGGCGCTTGGGAAGCAAGCGATTCCCAACGGGCAAGTGGGGAGGCGCATCACATTCTTCGCCTCTATAAAGGGATAAGATTTCCCCATTTTTACCCACACCTTCTTTCTCCCTTGCCCACTCTTGCCCCCTCAAGCTCCAGCGCCCAACCCAAGTCTTCTCCGCACAGCTAAACATGTCCGGAGTAGGAGGCAAGTGGGTGGCTTCCATCGTCAAGGAGAAGCATATCGCAAATCTTCGGGCGGCTCACCTCCTGGGAAAAGAAGGGCCTGTCCTAGGGCGAATCTACAGAGCTGACCGGACTCCAAACCTGCATCAAGAGCATGAAGGACAAGAACATCAAGCTTGTCAACGTGATCCAGGTCATGCTCGTTCGCCGGATTTTGCCGTGCCAAAGGCGGGCATTCGATCTGTGGGAGTTCGTCCCGGCCGAACACCAGACGCTTCAGAGGCTCTATGACATGAAGCACAAAGACGCGTGGAAGGCGCTGTTCAAGGCCTCCGAAGTACCTCCTCCCACATCCAAGGACCGTGGGCTCCACGCCGGCGGCCTCCTAGTCGGGTGAGTTTTCAGGCTACCACCGGATTCAGTTCTTCCCAATATACTCATGGGGGAGCCTTAAATAATTGTGCATATTTTCTCAGGATTATGTGGAGACAGCGGAGCGGATTGACTGTCCGCCCGCTGCCGAAGGCCCTTGCTGATGTTTCCTCGACGGAGATGCTAGTCCCGGCGCCCTACAAGGTGCCGGAGAAGAAGGCCGAAAAGAAGGCCCCGAGGATCCGAAAGGGTCTCCGTCGCAAGGCTGTGCCGGAAGCCTCGTCCGAAGACGATGAGGCACACTCCTCCCACGAAGGGGAGGAAGAAGAAGAAGAAGAAGACGCCCCATCCAGAAAGGATGAGGGGCCTGGGGAGGCAGACCGAGGGGCCGGAAAAGGCCCCCGGCGCAAGGCCGTCATATCCACGTCGTCCGATGACGACGAGACAGATTCCTCCCGCGAAGGCGGGAGGAAGCAAGAAGAAACTCTACCTCCCCAAGACCGGGAGGAGAAAAGAGGAAAGCCGCCGAGGGGAGGAGGGCGTCCAAGAAGGGAAAGGTGTCCCTTCCGGACTACTCCGCCACGGCCGCTCACAGCGAGGAGGGGTGGCTGCCCAGGGGAAAGCCCCTGGCGCGATCATAAGTATCCGCACTCCATCATGACTTTACTTCATAGTTTTTGTTTTTATAATGTCAACATATATGCAGTCCGCCAGGGTTCATCCCGAGGTATCTTCTTCCGGTCCCCGAGCGAGTCGAGATGAATTCGCCGACGGCCACCACTCCTCGGCCCGCGGATGACACGGAGGTGTTGTCCGAAGGCTCCAGAGCGGAGGGGGGGGGTGACTCTGGAGACGTCCCAAGGCGGGATTCCAGATGTCGGACACGCGGGGTTCAAGATCCCAGCGGATCGTGTCGATGGGAGCCACAGTAGGCCGGGCTCTCAGCCGAACACTGTTTCGAAACCCTCAATGGTTCCGGACTCAGGCGGGCAGCCCCTAGTTAGGGAGGGCGAGCCGTCTGCGTCGAGGACTTCCGTTGCGCCCGAGGCACCGAATTGTCTGCTGGAAGCGCTTCGCGGCGCTTCCATGGATGAAGAGCACCGTACTCTTATGAGTGCGGTGATTCAGAAGGTTTCGTCCGCCAAGAGCGGACTAACCGAAGCTTGCGCCAGCCTCCTAACAGGCTTTGAGGTAAGTAGTAAAAATGTGTGAAATTACCACCCGATAGGTAGTAGCCCCTGATACTCTGTTTGGTGTTCGGAAAGAAAAACCAAACGGAGGGTCAATTATAATCCGCATGAGTCTAATAAGAAATATTCATGTGAATAAGCAGGCTGTGCTGCTTGTCGCTGCTGCCCGCACGACCGAGGTTGCCGAACTAAAGCGGGACCTGGAGCAGGCGCAGGGAGAGCTCGACCTCACAAAGAGGCAGCTCGAGGAGAACAAGGGTAAGTGATTCCCCGCTCTTATGTATTTAAGGATAGACAAAAATTGGTTAGTCTAACGCGAAAGCGTCGTGACTGTGTAACAGGGGCCACCGCCGAAGTGGCGTCCCTGAAGAAAGCGCTGTCCGAGGCCGAAGACAAGGCGGCCTTGGAATGCAAGGAGCGCGAAAAGCAAAGTGCTAGAGTGGACGAGGTGCAGCAAGAGCTCCGGGACCTCGGCCAGAAGTTCGAGTCCGTGGAGCATGATCTGAAGATGAAAGAGGCCCTCGTGAGTGTGAGAGACGCCAAGGCCGAAGCCGAGAAAGCACAGCAGGAAATCCAGGAGGCCAAAAAGATAGCGGCGGGTAAGAAATTCTTTATGCAAAGCAAACATGTGGAGGAGGCGTTCCTTTTACTTACTCGAATTCGGAGCTCTCCAGAGGCATTCGCAGATCTTCCACGCAGCGTATCAGATGCCGCGGAGTTCTACCGTGCCTAGGAGGGGAGCTCAACGGAGAAGTTGTTCTGGTCCCAGTATGTTGGGGCTGAACACCCAATGCCTCTGAGTGACCAACTGAAGCAGTTGGTCAAACTCCTGTGGCGGCCAAGTGGCTATGAAAGATTGCATAGTCCGGATGTGGCTCGGTGAGCTCCTCGCCCACTAGCTACTTCGGCATGATCAAGCGGATGGTGAATGCTCGTCCGCGGCTTGAAGTGATCAAGCGATCCGTTTGCATTGAGGGTGCCCGCCGGCCTTTGCCCGCTGCCAAGGTGCATTGGGGCAAGCTGGATGCGGAGAAGCTGGTGAAGGATGGGCCGCCGGAGGGCAAGGCGCATCGTCATCCCAAGATGTACTATGATGGCGTTATGAAGGGCGCTCGTCTCGTGGCCGATGAGTGTACCAAGGACACCATTTTAGAATGAATTCACTTCTGTCATGTTTGTAATTTAAAGACGAAGTTACTTGTGCTATGTAGCATTGGTTAATTTAAAATATTACCTTCTATGCGGCTGTTTATAGAATTCTGAAAGTAGGCTAGTCGTCGGCTTCCGCCCCCACGTAACTAGTACTGGGGTGTTCGTGGAAAACCCGGACACTCTTTATCCAAATGTTTGGTCCCTTAAGGAGGTGTCCGCGCAATGTAACAAGGCAATCAGACTATGCGGCTTTATAACTTTCACTTAGCCATAAAAGTCTACAATTTTAAATTTTGGCGAGGCCCCTAGAATCCGGAAGGCCGAATTGGGGCGCTATATACGCCTAGATCGGACGAAGCCGATTTATCACCTAAAGCGGAAAAATCTTTAAGGATTTTAAGACCTCTCGAGCAGCGACCAACTCTCGCCACATCATGCCGGTCAGTTTTCGGCTTTCTCTACTGAGGTGCTCGTCCGGAAGAACCGGGACACAATCGCAATAGTTCTCCCTGCGCTACCTTAGCCAATATAACGGAACGTAAGGTACCAAAACAGGGGAGCCGAGCTAACCCAACTGTAGACCCAAGACATGATTCGGAGCTGATGCATATAGTGCTATAAGTTCGGGGTGCCGCACTGTTGAAAGTGTTCGGACTTGTCTTGCCGTATTATGGGGCGCCATAAGAAGCCCCTGACAAACTGAACGTACCAAGGTGTACGGGTGCAATATCAAATAAACATTTGTGATAAAAATGCTCAAATAAGAATAATAAGCTGATGCTATATATGATCTCCCATTGATGAATAATACGTTTAAGCATATGTTTACAATGTGTGCATTAAGCGGAGATAAATAGGACTATTTGATATGTCCTATCCGGGGGCAGGCCGTGTACAGATAGATAAAACAGGTATAACGATCGTAAATAGATTCCACCTGGGTATTTCCTCTGTGCGCAACGCCTGTCGCCCCCTAGGTCTTCTCCCCTGTATAGGTCCGTCAATCCGGCTCTTCTGAAGGGGCTGCACTAAAGCAATGTCCTGAAAGGTGAAAGGGAAAGATTATAAAGGTATGTTGCGGTGCTACCGCACTGTTTGACTGCGTCGCTGCTGCGCCTCCGCCTGTGCACATGGTATTTTGAGTGCGTAATTGTGTACGCGTGGCACGAATGCTGCTTTGATGGGGCTTGAGCGGAGGCCGGATTGCTAGTCGTGCTCTTGGCGTGCCTGATGATCCTGCTGCGGGGGGCTCCGGACTCGCTTGACGGTGCTCGAAGTTGTCGTCGCCGGATTGGTTTGTCGGAGGAGGCCGCATTGTACTTCCGCCGCGAGGGCTGCAGTATGCTCTGCTCGAGAGAGCGGTCCATGTTTCCGCTGGATCGTTATGACTTCGCCGCTGGCCTGGCACCTTGAGCTTGAGGTATGCATAATGTGGTACCGCATTGAATCTAGCGAATGCGGTTCGTCTCAACGATGCGTGGTAACCACTACGGAAAGGGACGATATCGAAGATTAACTCTTCGCCGGAAGTTGTCCGGAGATCCAAGACCACTTCCAATGTTATAGAGCCCGCATGGCGGGCCTCTACTCTGTGAATTACACCTTTAAAGGTGGTTTTGGTGGACTTGATCCTTGAAGGGTCGATGCCCATTTTGCGCACTGTGTCCTGATAAAGCAGGTTCAGGCTACTGCCGCCGTCCATAAGGACTCGCGTGAGGTGAAATCCGTCGATGATTGGGTCTAAGACCAATGCGGCTGAGCCGCCGTGACGGATGCTAGTAGGATGATCCCTACGATCAAAGGTGATCGGACAAGCTGACAATGGTTTAAACTTGGGAGCGACTGTCTCCATCACAGACGCCTGCCGTGCCCGCCTGCTCCCGCTTGGGGATGTGAGTGGCGAGATCATGTTGACCGCTTTTCACCGGGGGATTTCTTCGTCCCCCGTGTTCGGACGCCGGGGCTCCTCGTCATCGTCGTTGTGCAGCCCCTTGTCCTTGCTTTCGACGTTTATTTTGCCGGCTTGTTTGAATACCCAGCAGTCTCTATGGTGTGGTTGGCTGGCTTGTTCGGGGTGCCATGAATTTGGCACGAGCGCTCCAGTATGCGGTCCAGACTGGACGGTCCCTGATTGTTTCTTTTGAACGGCTTCTTCCGCTGATCGGACTTGGATCCGCTGAATCCGGCGTTTACTGCCGTGTCTTCAGTGTTGTTGTCGTTGTTCCGTCGCATATGTCTGTTGCGTCGTGGCTTGCCGTTATTGTCGCGGACATCCGAAGTGCCGGAACGTGGCATGGTGCCGCTGCGAGCGAACCAGCTGTCCTCGCCCGCGCAAAAGCGGGTCATTAATGTTGTGAGAGCTGCCATGGACTTGGGTTTTTCCTGGCCGAGGTGTCGAGCAAGCCACTCGTCACGGATATTATGCTTAAAAGCTGCCAGGGCTTCGATGTCCGGACAGTCGACTATTTGGTTCTTTTAGTTAGGAACCGAGTCCGAATTTCTGGCTGACTCTCCGGGCTGTTGGGTAATGTGGCTCAGGTCATCGGCGTCGGTGGTCGCTTTACACGTGCCTCGAAGTTGTCGAGGAATGCGTCTTCCGTGTTTTCCCAACCGCCAATGGAGTTCTTTGGTAGACTGCTTTAGCCGATGCCGTGCTGGTCCTTTGAGCTTAAGGGGAAGGTATTTGATGGCGTGTAGACCGTCTCCGCGGGCCATGTGAATGTGGAGAAGGAAATCTTCAATCCATACTGCGGGGTCTGTTGTGCCATCGTATGATTCAATGTTTACAGGTTTGAACCCTTCTGGGAATTCATGATCCATTACTTCGTCAGTGAAGCGAAGGGGTGCTGGCGCCTGCGTGCGGGCTATGTGGCTACGCAGTTCGAATTGGTCTGGGTTGCTGTGTTCGGCCCAGCCGGACTTGTTGGTAATGTATCGGGCGTGACGGTCGTCGTCGCGCGATGGGGCGCGCCCCCGTGATCCGTAGATCGATCTTGGCTGTCCTGCTTTGTTTTCCAGAATATCTTGCAGGTCCTGCCTGTTGCCCCGGGCCGTAGTGTATTGGCGTGGGGGTGCGGGCAGGTATTCGGGCTGATATCCCGTTTTATCCCGGCTACGGGGTGGCCGGTCAGCCGTTTGGCGCTCGAGTCCGTATTCCTTGGCTGCCAGGACTTCAGTCCTGTTGGGGAACGTAGTAATTTCAAAAAATTTCCTACGCACACGCAAGATCATGGTGATGGCATAGCAACGAGAGGGTAGAGTGTATGTCCACGTACCCTCGTAGACCGTAAGCGGAAGTGTTATAACAACGCGGTTGATGTAGTCGTACGTCTTCACGATCCGACCGATCCAAGTACCGAACGCACGGCACCTCGAAGTTCAAAGACACGCTCACTCGATGACGATCCCGGGCTCCGATCCAAAGAAAGCGTCGGGGATGAGTTCCGTCAAGACGACGGCGTGGTGGACGATGATGATGCTCCACCGGCGCAGGCTTCGCCCTAAGCTCCGCGACGATATGACTCTACGGCGCAGGGCTTCGCCTAAGCTCGCGATGATATGACCGAAGTGGAATATGGTGGAGGGGCACCGCCTGCAGCTAAGGAACGATCCGTAGATCAACTTGTGTGTCATGGGGTGCCCCTGCCCGTATATAAAGGATCAAGGGGGGGTGCGGCCAGCCCTAGGAGGAGGCGCGCCGGAGGAGTCCTACTCCCACCGGGAGTAGGACTCCCCCCCCCGCCTTTCCTAGTTGGATTAGGACTTGGGGGGAGGGGAGAGAGGAAGGGGGCGCCGCCCCCCTCTCCTTGTCCTATTCGGACTAGGGGGGGAGGGGGCGCGCGGCTTGCTCTGGCCGGCCTTCCTCTTCTCCCTTATGGCCCATTAAGGCCCAACATCCCCGGGGAGGTTCCGTAACCCCGGTTTTCGGTAAAATCCGATTTCACCAAACTATTTCAAGTCCAAACATAGGCTTCCAATATATCAATCTTTATGTCTCGACCATTTCGAGACTCCTCGTCATGTCCGTGATCACATCCGGGACTCCGAACAAACTTCGGTACATCAAAACTTATAAACTCATAATGAACTGTCATCGAAATGTTAAGCGTGCGGACCCTACGGGTTCGAGAACTATGTAGACATGACCTAGAACTATTCTCGGTCAATAACCAATAGCGGAACCTGGATGCCCATATTGGTTCCTACATATTCTTCAAGATCTTTATCGGTCAAACCGCATAACGACATACGTTGTTCCCTTTGTCATCGGTATGTTACTTACCCGAGATTCGATCGTCGGTATCCAATACCTAGTTCAATCTCGTTATCGGCAAGTCTCTTTACTCGTTCGTAATACATCATCTCACAACTAACTTATTAGTTGCAATGCTTGCAAGGCTTATGTGATGTGTATTACCGAGAAGGCCTAGAGATACCTCTCCGACAATCGGAGTGACAAAACCTAATCTCGAAATACGCCAACCCAACATGTACCTTTGGAGACACTGTAGTACTCCTTTATAATCACCCGATTACGTTGTGACGTTTGGTAGCACCAAAGTGTTCCTCCGTAAACGGAGTTGCATAATCTCATAGTTACAGGAACATGTATAGGTCATGAAGAAAGCAATAGCAATATACTAAACGATCAAGTGCTAAGCTAACGGAATGGGTCATGTCAATCACATCATTCTCCTAATGACGTGATCCCATTAATCAAATGACAACACATGTCTATGGTTAGGAAAGATAACCATCTTTGATTAATGAGCTAGTCAAGTAGAGGCATACTAGTGACTATATGTTTGTCTATGTATTCACACATGTATTATGTTTCCGGTTAATACAATTCTAGCATGAATAATAAACATTTATCATGATATAAGGAAATAAATAATAACTTTATTATTGCCTCTAGGGCATATTTCCTTCAGTCTCCCATTTGCACTAGAGTCAATAATCTAGATTACACAGTAATGATTCTAACACCCATGGGGTCTTGGTGTTGATCATGTTTTGCTCGTGGAAGAGGTTTAGTCAACGGGTCTGCAACATTCAGATCCGTATGTATCTTGCAAATCTCTATGTCTCCCACTTGGACTTGGTCCCGAATGGAATTGAAGCGTCTCTTGATATGCTTGGTCCTCTTGTAAAATCTGGATTCCTTTGCCAAGGCAATTGCACCAGTATTGTCATAGAAGATCTTCATTGGTCCCGATGCACTAGGTATGACACCTAGATCGGAAATGAACTCTTTCATCCAGACTCCTTCATTTGCTGCTTTCGAAGCAGCTATGTACTCCGCTTCACATGTAGATCCCGCCACGACGCTTTGTTTAGAACTGCACCAACCGACAGCTCCACCGCTTAATAAAAACACGTATCCGGTTTGCGATTTAGAATCGTCCGGATCGTTGTCAAAGCTTGCATCGACGTAACCATTTACGACTAGCTCTTTGTCACCTCCATATACGAGAAACATATCCTTAGTCCTTTTCGTATTTCAGGATGTTCTTGACCGATGTCCAGTGATCCACTCTGGATTACTTTGGTACCTTCCTGCCAAGCTTATTGCTAAGCATACGTCAGTCCGGTACACAACATTGCATACATGATAGAGCCTATGGCTGAAGCATAGGGAACATCTTTCATTTTCTCTCTATCTTCTGCTGTGGTCGCATTGAGTCGACTCAATTTCACACCTTGTAATGTCTGGTAAAAACCTTTCTTTGCCTCGATCCATTTTGAACTTTTTCAAAACTTTATCAAGGTATGTGCTTTGTGAAAGTCCAATTAAGCGTCTTGATCTATCTCTATAGATCTTGATGCCCAATATGTAAGCAGCTTCACCGAGGTCTTTCATTGAAAAACTTTTATTCAAGTATCCTTTTATGCTATCTAGAAATTCTATATCATTTCCAATCAATAATATGTCGTCCACATATAATATCGTAAATGCTACTGAGCTCCCACTCACTTTCTTGTAAATACAGCTTCTCCAAAAGTCTCAGATAAAACCATATGCTTTGATCACACTATCAAAGCGTTTATTCCAACTCCGAGAGGCTTGCACTGACCATAAATTGATCGCTGGAGCTTGCACACTTTGTTAGCACCCTTTGGATCAACAAAACCTTCTGGTTGCATCATATAAAACACTTCATCTAGAAAATCATTAAAGAATGCAGTATTGACATCCATTTGCCAAATTTCATAATCATAAAATGCAGCAATTGCTAACATGATTCGGACAGACTTAAGCATCGCTACGGGTGAGAAAGTTTCATCGTAGTCAACCCCTTGAACTTGTCGAAAACCTTTCGCAACAAGTCGAGCTTTATAGACGATTACATTACCATCAGCGTCATTCTTCTTCTTAAAGATCCATTTATTCTCAATAGCTTGCCGATCATCAGGCAAGTCAACCAAAGTCCATACTTTGTTCTCATACATGGATCCCATCTCAGATTTCATGGCTTTCAGCCATTTTGCGGAATCTGGGCTCACCATCGCTTCTTCATAGTTTGTAGGTTAGCCATGGTCAAGTAACATGACTTCCAGAATAGGATTACCGTACCACTGCAGTGCGGATCTTACTCTGGTTGACCTCTGAAGTTCAAGAGAAACTTGATCTGAAGTTTCATGATCAATATCATTAGTTTCCTCACTAATTGATGTAGTTGTCACAGAACCGCTTTCTTGTGATGAACTACTTTCCAATAAGGGAGCAGATATGCTTATCTCATCAAGTTCTACTTTCCTCCCACTCAATTCTTTCGAGAGAAACTCCTTTTCTAGAAAGGATCCGAATTTAGCAACGAAAATCTTGCCTTGGATCTGTGGATAGAAGGTGTACCCAATGATCTCCTTTGGGTATCCTATGAAGACACATTTCTCCGATTTGGGTTCGAGCTTATCTGGTTGAAATTTCTTCACATAAGCATCGCAGCCCCAAACTTTAAGAAACGACAACTTTGGTTTCTTGCCAAACCACAGTTCATAAGGTGTCGTCTCAACGGATTTTGATGGTGCCCTATTTAACGTGAATGCGGCCGTCTCTAAAGCATATCCCCAAAACGATAGCGGTAAATCAGTAAGAGACATCATAGATCACACCATATCAAGTAAAGTACGATTACGACGTTCGGACACACCATTTCGTTGTGGTGTTCCGGGTGGCGTGAGTTGCGAAACTATTCCGCATTGTTTCAAATGTAAACCAAACTCGTAACTCAAATATTCTCCTCCACGATTAGATCGTAGAAATTTTATTTTCTTGTTACGATGATTTTCCACTTCACTCTGAAATTCTTTGAACTTTTCAAATGTTTCAGATTTGTGTTTCATTAAGTAGATATACCCATATCTGCTCAAATCATCTGGGAAGGTGAGAAAATAACGATACCCGCCGCGTGCCTCAACATTCATTGGACCACAAACATCAGTATGTATGATTTCCAACAAATCAGTTGCTCGCTCCATAGTTCCGGAGAACGGCGTTTTAGTCATCTTGCCCATGAGGCACGGTTCGTAAGTACCAAGTGATTCATAATCAAGTGATTCCAAAAGTCCATCAAGATGGAGTTTCTTCATGCGTTTTACATCGATATGACCCAAACGGCAAAGTGCCACAAATAAGTTGCATTATCATTATCAACTCAGTATCTTTTGGTTTCAACACTATGAATATGTGTATTACTACTATTGAGATTCAATAAAATAGACCACTCTTCAAGGGTGCATGACCATAAAAGATATTATTCATATAAATAGAACAACCATTATTCTCTGTCTTAAATGAATAACCGTCTCGCATCAAACAAGATCCAGATATAATGTTCATGCTTAACGCCGGCACCAAATAACAATTATTTAGGTCTAAAACTAATCCCGATGGTAGATGTAGAGGTAGCGTGCCGACCGCGATCACATCGACTTTGGAACCATTTCCACGCGCATCGTCACCTCGCCCTTAGCCAATCTTTGCTTAATCCGTAGTTCCTGCTTCGAGTTGCAAATATTAGCAATGTAACCAAAGATCAAATACCTGTACCATGCGAGTATTAGTAAGGTACACATCAATAACATGTATATCACATATACCTTTGTTCACCTTGCCATCCTTCTTATCCGCCAAATACTTGGGGCAGTTCCGCTTCCAAAGTGTCCATGCTATGCGGTAGAAGCACTCGATTTCTGTGCTTAGGTCCAGACTTGGGTTTCTTCTCTTGAGCAGCAACTTTCTTGCCGTTCTTTTGAAGTTCCCTTCTTCTTTCCTTTGCCCTTTCTCTTGAAACTAGTGGTCTTGTTGACCATCAACACTTGATGCTCTTTCTTGATTTCTACCTCCATGGCTTTTAGCATTGCGAAGAGCTCGGGAATTGTTTTGGTCATCCCTTGCATATTATAGTTCATCACGAAGCTCTTGTAGCTTGGTGGCGTGATTGGAGAATTTCATCAATGACACTATCATCCGGAAGATTAACTCCCAGCTTGAATCAAGTGATTATTATACCCGGACATTTTGAGTATATGTTCACCGATGTAACTATTCTCCTCCATCTTGCAGCTATAGAACTTATTGGAGACTTCATATCTCTCAATCCGGCATTTTCTTGAAATATTAACTTCAACTCTGGAACATCTCATATGATCCATGACGCTCAAAACGTCGTTGAAGACCCGGTTCTAAGCCGTAAAGCATGGCACATCGAACTATAGAGTAGTCATCAGCTTTGCTCGCCAGACGTTCACAACTTCGGGCGTTGCTCGCAGCAGTTCGGCACCCAGCGGTGCTTCCAGATTTAATTCTTCAGGCAAAGAATGAGGATAATCCTCAAGTTACGGACCCAATCCGTGTAATTGCTACCATCATCTTTCAACTTTGCTTTCTCAAGGAACGCATTAAAATTCAACGGAACAACAAAGACGAGCCATCTATCTACAGTAAACATACACAAGCAAAATACTATCAGTACTAAGTTCATGATAAATTTAAGTTCAATTAATCATATTACTAAAGAACTCCCACTTAGATAGACATCTCTCCAGTTATCTAAGTGATTACGTGATCCAAATCAACTAAACCATGTCCGATCATCACGTGAGATGGAATAGTTTCAATGGTGAACATCACTATGTTGATCATATCTACTATATGATTCACGTTCGACCTTTCGGTCTCCGTGCTCCGAGGCCATATCTGTTATATGCTAGGTGAAAGGACATGCGGTGCCCCCATGTGTGGTTTTGGTAATTGATGACATTCTCTATGGACTAATGGTTGCATTGAGTTATATTTGAAGGATTTGTCCATAGGCATTTCTTGAAGTCCATGTGTTGGTTTCAAGGAGTTTATGTGTTGACCAAGGTGCTATTAAGGAATTGTCCAAAGATTGGTCATGTGAGTGTTGAGCTTATTGCAAGCATGTCTTGAATAAGAAGATTGTGTGATCATTCATGTTTACCTTCAAGACATCATCCAAACGAAGAGAGTTGGAAAGATTCAAGGTTGATCAAGACTAAGTCAAGAGTGAATCAAGTTGATCAACTCACAAAGCGTAGAAGATGTACCGAGAGGGATCAAGTGATCCCATGGTATGGTAAGCATTATCCATTGCACTTTTGTACTAACCCATGGTCTATGTGAGAGTCTATGTGGGGTTAGGTACGTGTCCATGGGCTTGCGCCAAGAGGAAGATATCATACAACCCATGGAAAGGATGACATCAAGTGGTGATCGTCATCAAGATTGCCGTGCAAGTTCAAGTAGAGCATCACGAAGAGATCAAGTGCTTGAAGCTTGCCATCCATTGTGGTGTCAATGGACTTGTGAAGATGTGTCAAGAGTGGCTCACCCACAGTGGGAGTATGGGGAGCAATCATCTTGTCTCCATCGACCCAACGCAATCAAGAAAGGTGGTCCATCTTGAGGAGGACAAGATCGTCATCATCTAGCTCAAGTGGATCATGTGCAAGGCAAAGGTTTGCCCTTGATAGGTTTTCTATTTTACCGGTCTCAAGGTGGTAGTTGGGAGACCGGGTTATAGGATCGATAGCCGTACTATCAAGGGGGGCTCTCAAGTGAGTAGCTTGATCGTATCGATCGTCGAGAGCTCAAACCATTGCATCCTTGCATCATGTTTCTTGGTTCTTGTTTGGTTCTCTTTGTGAGTCTTAGAGCTTATGGTCATCTTTATGACAAGCTTGAGTTCGTCGAAACGGAGTTTGCATGCGTCTTCTATGATGTTTTCGGTGTTGGAGGTTTTACCGGTCTTTTCCGAGGAAGGGTTCTCACCATTTTCTTTTGGGCCTTTTCTCATTTGCTTATTATTGGTATTTCTCTCAAGATTGTGTTAGCCCTTGTTTCTAGCTTTCCAACAAACTTGGTTTCGTTGAATTCGGAGTCCGTTTGCAAAAGTTATGGCTGTTTTGGTAAAGGCTGCAGCGGTACTACCGCGACTAGAGCGGATGTAATTTTTAACTACCGCTCCAGAGCAGTACTATCACAGCTCGAGCGTAGTAATGCCCCAGAGCAGTACTACCGCGGCTCCTAAGCGGTAGTAGTACCGCTCGGACCAAAAATCTCGTGTTTTGCTCAATGAAGTAGGCATGTATATTTTTTAGTACCGTCATAGCAGTAGTACCGTCATAGCGAGTACCGCTACCATTTGCGGTAGTACCGTGAGGTCGAGCGGTAGTACCGTGAGGACGAGCGGTACTACCATTCAAGGTTCTTTTGGCCTTTTGCCTCCTCATTGTTGTGTTTCAAGGGGTTCTACCGCCCTAGCGGTAGTACCGCTTCCTTGAGCGGTAGTACCGCTCTGTCTTGGCTGTGAACATAACGGTTGGATTCGGGAGCTCCTATAAAGGGGTCTTCTTCTCCATTCAACCTTATCCTTTTAGCTCGTGTTCTTCCCCATTGTTGACCTTCTTCGAGCTTGCTAACTCTCAATCCCTCCAATGATTCTTGCTAGTTCTTGAGGGAAAAGAGAGGAGATCTAGATCCACGCTTTCCACCAATCACTTTCTCCTCTATGTGAGGGGAACCCCTTGGATCTAGATTTTGGAGTTCTTGGTGTTCTCCTTCTTGTTCTTCCTCTCATTTTCTTCCCTAGCATTAGTTGCTTCGGTGGGATTTGAGAGAGAAGGACTTGGGCACTCCGTGTGCCCTTGCCATTGCATTTGGTGCATCGGTTTGAGTTCTCCACGGTGATACGTGGAAGTTACAAGTTGAGAAGCTTATTACTCTTGGGTGCTTGGTTCCCTTGAGCTTGTTCCTCTTGGGTGCTTGGGCGCCCTAGGCGGTTGGTGGTGTTCGAGCTCAATCATTGTGGTGTAGAGCTCCGGCAAGTCGGGGTCTCCAATTAGGTTGTGGAGGTCGCCTGAGCAATTTGATCTGCACGGTGACCGCCCCCAAGGGTTGCCAAAGTGTACGGTTCGGTGACCGCCCCAAGGGTTGCCATTTGTACGGGTTCGGTGACCGCCTCAAGGGTCCCTTAGTGGAATCACGGCATATTGCATTGTGAGAGGGCGTGAGGAGATTACGGTGGCCCTAGTGTCTTCTTGGTGAGCATTGTGCCTCAACACCGCTCCAAACGGAGATTAGCATCCGCAAGGGTGTTAACTTCGGGATACATCGTCGTCTCCGCGTGCCTCGGTTATCTCTTTCCCGAGCTCTTTAATTATGCACTTTACCTTGTGATAGCCATATTGGTTCTTGTCATATATCTTGCTATCACCTAGTAGTTTATCTTGCTTAGCATAAGTTGTTGGTGCACATAGGTGAGCCTAGTTGTTGTAGGTTTTGTGCTTGACAAATTAACCGCTAGGTTTATTCCGCATTTGTTCAAGCCTAAACCATAATTATTTTAAAGCGCCTATTCACCCCCCCTCTAGGCGACATCCACGATCTTTCAATTGGTATCAGAGCCTCGTCTCTCTTTGTTAGGCTTAACCGCCTAGAGAGTAAAGATGTCGACTAGGGATTAGGATTCTCGACACTCTTAGTTTCGATGGCACAAATTTTGATGTTTGGGTAATTCGCATGCTTAATCTCTTTAGGGTCATGGACCCAAATTTAGAGCGAATTGTAGATATGGGTTTTTCTCCTCCAAAGGATCCCCAAAGATTATCTTTAGAGGATGAGAAAAACTCTTATCTCAATGCTCAAGCTTCTAATGTGCTTTTCGATGTTTTGAGCAATGTAGTTATATTTCAACTCATGCCATTCCGGGATGCTCATGAGTTGTGGACAAAGCTTCAAGATAAATATGGTGTGACCAAGATTTGTAGGGATGATTGTTCTCCCTCCACCTCCCGCCGTATAGTCTTCTCAACTTCTTCTACTTCACCTACATGTGGTTTGCCACAAGGTAATGATATGGTGAGTAGTGTCGGTCATTGCAATGATGATAGTGTGCTTTTTGTGGATGATTCTTCATCACTATATTATTGCAATGCTCCGTCTTTGGGCCTTAGCACTTCGAGCACTCCAAATGTTTCACTTGCTTGTGTTGATAGTCCTTGCATATCATGTAGAAATTGCTTGACTAAATCTCATGATGATATGCTTGCTATATCTTGTTGCCATGATAAAAATGCATGTATTTCCTCGAGTTGTTGTGCTAAGAATGTAAATGAAACCCAACACTCCATGGAACAAGATGTGGTCTTGAATGGTGCTTCAAGGGATCCTATATCATCATCTACTGCATTTTGCCTTATGGCCAAGGCTTCAAAGGTATCTCCCACTTTGAATCCCAATATATCTTGTGATGATATTGATGATGGCAAGAGTGATGATGATGTTGATTATGATGAAGAGAGTGATGATGTTGCCTCCTTAAAAATTAAGGGGAAATGATTTTAAAGCTCTTCTTAAGAATAAAATTGCTCGTTCCAACTTCATGGAAATCATGTCTATTGCTATTGAGGGCAAGGAATATATTAATGAGTTGGAATCTCGTCTTGAGGAGCATGAGGTCACCATTGATCAAATGGAAGGTCATGAGCGTGATTACGCTTAATGAGATTGCGGACCTCTCTCAAGCTCTTGAACTTGAACAAACCACCAAGGAATCTCTTGAGGAGACTTTTGCTCTAGAATTATCTAGAGTGAGGGAATCTCGTGATAGAGCTCTTGACGTGGCCAATGATTTTGAAACTAAAAATGAGGAGCTTGAAGTTGTGCATGCTAAACTCCTTGAGGACTTTGAGCACCTCGAAAATGGCTCAAGGGTCATTAAGAGTGAGCTCATCAAACTCACCGAGTCTCATGCTCAACTTAAAGCTTCATATTCAAAAGAGCTTGCCAAGTTGTCTTCTCCTCTTGTTGCTAATGATGATGCTTGTGCTACTAACTCTATCTCTTGTGAAGCATCCATATTGAAGGAGAATGTTGAGCTAAGGGCTCAACTTGAGTTGTTATCTAGCAATTATGGGATGTTGGAAGAAAATCATGTAAGGCTCACAAGCTCTCATGATGATCTTCTAGTATCCCATAATGTGCTAAAGATAGCTCATGAGGCCATGCTTGCTAAGGTAACATCTAGTGAGCCTCATGTGGATACTAGCACTACTTATAGTCAAAATGCTATATTGATATGTGCTAGTCCTTGTAATTCATCTACTCACAATGTTGGTACATCTTGTGATGAATTGCTTTCCTTGCCTTGTTGCTCTAACAATGAAGCTTATACTTCCTCTAGTACTTGTATTGAGACTAACCATGTAGAGGAAATCAAAGAGCTCAAGGCCCAAGTCACTTCTTTGAAGAAAGACTTGGAAAAGAGTCATGAAGGGAAATCCACACTCAACAATATCTTGAGTGTGCAAAAATCCCCAATGACAAAGGTGGACTTGGATTCAACTCCAATAAGAAGAAGAAGTCCAAGATGAACAAAAAGAAGGGCCAAGAACAAGTCAAGAAATCGGCCAAGATTGTTTGCTTCAAGTGCAAAGTAGAAGGGCATCATGTTAGATCTTGCCCATTGAAGAAGAAGGCCATTAGTGTCAAGCAACAAGGGAAGAGGGCACAAGTTCAATCTCATGCTCAACCTCAAGTTGAAGAAAGGCCACTTCCCAAGAAGACTCAAGTTAATGCTTCTCTTGTTGAGAAATCAAGTGAGAAGAAAGTGAAGAGTAGACGTTGCTACTTTTGTCGTGAGAAAGGCCACGTCGCTTCTTCATGCACTAGTGGTAACTTATCCAACCCAATTATTGTTGATGATGTCTATTCTCTTGGGAAGGATAAGGTTGGCAATGTGTTTGCCAAGTTTGTTGGTACTCAAAGTGGTGTCAAGAAAAGAACCATTTGGGTGGCCAAGCCTATTGTGACTAACCTCTTAGGACCCAACTTGGTTGGGGACCAACTAGCTCAAACTTGATCAATAGGTGTTGTTGGAGGTCATTGGAGACTTGGCTACATTATGAAGATTTAAGGGTCCTCATCATTCATATTGTGTCAAGCCAAGTCATTCGGATTATCTTTCTATCATATATCCAATGTTCCTCCTTGCGGTAACTCGTGCTTAAATTGCTTACATTAAAAGTTACTTCTCCCTTAGCATGTTGTGGTTTTGTATCTTGCATGTGCTTGTATATGTTGTGCTTCAAAATTGCTTATCTTGAGAAATCAAGTATGTGCATGTTGGTTTGCACATCATGTACATGTGTGTTGTGTGTTGAGCCTTTGTGCATCTTGTTTATTTCTTAGTTGGCTCTTGTGAGAGATTAATGGAATATCCCATTATGGGGAGTGATGTGCTTTATGCACCTCACAATCCTATAAATGTGTGTGCATGAGTAATACCATCTAGTATTGATATTTCAAGATTATCTAGTCTCTAGGTGGTATATCTCTCATGAGAAATTCAAATTCTAAATTTTCCATTAATTATCTCTTGTTGGATCCTTTTAATTGCCTCTTGTGTATCTTTATTTGGTATCACATTATGGGGGAGTAATATGCTATGTGTGTATTACTAGCCGAGAAAATGTGTACATTTGAGATATTGTCACCTAGAATTGATATTGTAAATTATCTTGTTCCTAGGTGGCATGATAGCTCTACAAGTTGCAATTTGCTTGTGTTTGTTGTGAAGATGATGTTGGATATCCTTGGTATCTACCACCGCAAATTATTTCCATATACTTTTTGTCTTTTGACAATTGGTAGTCACTTATGTGTGGTAGAATTTATTGATCATCTTTACATTGGCTTTTGTTTTTATTTGCCTTTCCTCTTGCCAAGTTTGTGTCAACTCCCTTTGTCTTACCTACCACTTGTGGATCTTGTTTATTTCTTGTTCTTGTCTAGTGTTTTCTAGATATAGTGAAAGTGGTGATCCCACCTTGTGCATTTTGTATTCAAATGCAAATCCTATGTAATGCACAACTCGTCGGGGAGCTATCCTATTTTCTCTAAAACGCTCATCTTGTGATCCTTATCAAGTGTGTGTTTGTGGAAGGCAAGCCGCTTTCTTTTGGTACTTTGTGCCATCATGAAACTTTGTAGAGGGCTTGGTTTGTTTGGAACCATTCTCTCTTTTGGGAGTTTGACATCCTTCATTTCGTGTGTATCAATGGATATCTCATTCCTTGATGTATCTTTAATGATATCTTCCAAGTGATAATTTATCTATTTGGTATCCTTTTTCTTTGCATCTCGCTTTCATTTGGTTTCGGTTCTTGAAAGTTTTGAGCATGCATGTTTACTTCATGTATTTTATTTGGCATGCTTTCTTTCTTTGACCCAATATATAGGGAAACTCCACCAAGTCTCAAATTGGATGAGAGGTGCATGAAATTCATTTTCATATCTATATGCACCTATTTATGTGGAGTTTGTCCTATGTATTGGTGTTTCTAACTATTTGGTCCCGATGAGTTTGGGTACCGCTTAGTTTGTGTTGTTCTTCTAGGAACATTTGGAGATGCATTGGATGCTCGGCTCACTCACAAGGAAGGTGTTGTCACCATGTGCATATTGAGTCAAGCTAGGATGATCAATGAACTACTATATACCTTCAATTGGTATCTACTACAACCTTCCAATGATATCTCGGTAACAAGTATCTATTCATGCTTTCTCCTCTTGCATTCAACCTTGTGTAGGTTGCATCTTGGCATGATTTTCATTTCATATCTTGTGATACTTGTTTCCTTTCTCAAAGCATCCCAACGATGATCTCTTGTTGCTAGTTGTGATGCCCTTGATGGATGTGTGTTTGGACTTCATTTATATACAATAAGACCATATCTAGCCAAGTTCTATGCTTTCAAGGAAATATCTTATTGGTATATTTATGACTTCCTTGTGGATATCTTGTTCCTTCGTGTTGTAACTATTTCGGGTGTACATTCTTCTTTGTAGATATATATATATCATCATGATTTCGTCTACATAGAACCTTATACACTTGAGAGAAATTACATCTCTAGTTGATATCCTTTCTTTCACGCCCACCTTGTCTTTCTTATGTTATTTCTTTGGTGGCTCCGTGAAAGCTTTTGCCTTGAGTGTGTGTCCTCTATCGTTGCATCTTGATGCACTCTTGTGTGGTGAAGATTATTTTCCTCATGCTTATCGTTACGAGGCTTTTGCCATCTTAATTGGCATCCCTCGTCTTGATGATGCTTTCATCTTCTATCTTCACCACGGGTTGTCACAAGCATAAGTTCTTTATATGCTTATTAGTAAGCTTGTGAACCCATTTGCTAGTTGTGTGTGGGAATGATGGGCCTTGCACCGTGTGCCTCATTCTTTCAAGACTATGTTGATGCTTAATGCTCATCCTAATTTTAGTCTTCTCCAGTGCTTCGCCATGACTCACACACATCATTTTGATTGAGCCCATTCTTAAGTTGCCTCTTTTACTTGTTTCTCAACCATGTGTTTGTTGCAAGTACTAGGCTTTGTTTCCTATATGCTCACTTGCACTTGTTGTAAGTTTCTATTGATTTTGGGGAGCTATGATCCTATTTTGTGCACTTTGTATCCAATTACAAAACATTCTTTTGTGCACAAATCATGGGGAGCTTCTCTAGTTTCTTTATAACACTCCTCGTCTCATATCATAATATCCTTCATTCATGTGGCTCATAGGATCTTTGGTCTAGTTGGTTCAATTGATATCCTTTGATTGCTTGCTTCAATTGGTATCTTTTGATTGCTTGATTGCTTGTTTCTCTCTTTGTTATGTCTTTATTGAAGGAAATATGCCCTAGAGGCAATAATAAAGTTATTATTTATTTCCTTATATCATGATAAATGTTTATTATTCATGCTAGAATTGTATTAACCGGAAACATAATACATGTGTGAATATATAGACAAACAGTATGTCACTAGTATGCCTCTACTTGACTAGCTTGTTAATCAAAGATGGTTAATGTTTCCTAACCATAAACAAGGAGTTGTTATTTGATTAACAAGGTCACATCATTGGTTGAATGATCTGATTGACATGACCCATTCCATTAGCTTAACACTTGATCGTTTAGTATGTTAATGCTTTCTTCATGACCCATACATGTTCCTGTAACTATGAGATTATGCAACTCCGTTTACTGGAGGAACACTTTGGTGCTACCAAACGTCACAACGTAATCGGGTGATTATAAAGGAGTACTACAGTGTCTCCAAAGGTACTTGTTGGGTTGGCGATTTCGAGATTAGGTTTTGTCACTCCGATTGTCGGAGAGGTATCTCTAGGCCTTCTCGGTAATACACATCACTTAAGCCTTGCAAGCATTACAACTAATGAGTTAGTTGGGAGATGATGTATTACGGAACGAGTAAAGAGACTTACCGGTAACGAGATTGAACTAGGTATTGGATACCGACGATCGAATCTCGGGTAAGTAACATACCGATGACAAAGGGAACAACGTATGTCGTTATGCGGTTTGACCGATAAAGATCTTCAGAGAATATGTAGGAACCAATATGGGCATCCAGGTTCCGCTTATTGGTTATTGACCGAGAATGATTCTAGGTCATGTCTACATAGTTCTCGAACCCGTAGGGTCCGCACGCTTAACGCTTCGATGACAGTTCATTATGAGTTTATAAGTATTGATGCACCGAAGTTTGTTCGAAGTCCCGGATGTGATCACGGACATGACGAGGAGTCTCGAAATGGTCGAGACATAAAGATTGATATATTGGAAGCCTACATTTGGACATCGGAAAGGTTCCGAGTGAAATCGGGAATTTACCGGAGTACCGGGAGGTTACCGGAACCCCCCGAGAACTACATGGGCCCATAGTGGGCCTTGGAGGAAAGGAGAAGGGGCAGCCCTAGGTGGCCGCGCCCCCCCTTCCCTAGTCCTATTATGACTAGGAAAGGTGGGCCGCCCCTCTCTCTCTTTCCTCCGGGAATCCTAATCCAACTAGGATTGGAGGGAGTCCTACTCCCGAGGGAGTAGGACTCCCTTGGTGCGCGCCTCCCTTGGGCCGCCACCTCCCCTTGGCTCCTTTATATACGGGGCAGGAGCACCCCATAACACACAAGTTGATCTACGGATCTTTCCTTAGCCGCAGCGGTGCCCCTTCCACCATATTCCACTTCGGTCATATCGTCATGGAGCTTAGGCGAAGCCTGCGCCGGAGAAGTCATATCGTCATGAGCTTAGGCGAAGCCTGCGTCGGTGGAGCATCAACATCGCTACCACGCCGTCGTCGACGGAACTCATCCTCGACACTTTGCTGGATCGAGTCCGGGATCGCCATCGAGCTGAACGTGTGCGTAACTTGGAGGTGCCGTGACGCTCGGTGCTTGGGTCGGTCGGATCGTGAAGACGCATTTACTACATCAACCGCGTTGTTATAACGCTTCCGCTTTCGGTCTACGAGGGTACGTGGACGGACACTCTTCCCTCTCGTTGCTATGCCATCACCATGGTCTTGCGTGATCGTAGGAAATTTTTTGAAAATTACTACGTTCCCCAACAGTGGCATCCGAGCCTGGTTTTATGCGTTGATGTCATATGCACGAGTAGAACACAAGTGAGTTGTGGGCGATACAAGTCAAACTGCCAACCAGCATGACATAATTTGGTTCAGCGGTATTGTGAGATGAAGCGGCCCGGACCGACATTACGCCAGACGCTTACGCTGAGATCGGGTTTCACCGCCCGAGCACTCGTTGCTTAAAGGTGACCGGCGGGTGTCTGCCTCTCTCACTTTAGTTGAACTGAGTATGGCTACGCCCGTCCTTGAGAAGGTTAAACGGAGTCTATTTGACAAACTATCGTTGTGGTTTTGATGCGTAGGTAAGAACGGTTCTTGCTCAGCCCGTAGCAGCCACGTAAAAATTGCAACAACAAAGTAGAGGACGCCTAACTTGTTTTTGCAGGGCATGTTGTGATGTGATGTGGTCAAGACGTGATACTATATTTTATTGTATGAGATGATCATGTTTTGTAACCGAAGTTATCGCAATCGGCAAGAGCCATATGGTTGTCGCTTATTGTATGAAATGCAACGCCATGTAATTGCTTTACTTTATCACTAAGGAGTAGCGATAGTCGAGAAGCAATAGTTGGCGAGACGACAACGATGCTACGATGGAGATCAAGGTGTCGCGCCGGTGGCGATGGTGATCATGATTGCTTGGCGATGGAGATCACAAGCACAAGATGATGATGACCATATCATATCACTTATATTGATTGCATGTGATGTTTATCCTTTATGCATCTTATCTTGCTTTGATTGACGGTAGCATTATAAGATGATCTCTCACTAAAATTATCAAGAAGTGTTCTCCCGAGTATGCACCGCTATGCGAAAGTTCTTCGTCTTTGAGACACCACGTGATGATCGGGTGTGATAGGCTCTACGCTCAAATACAACGGGTGCAAAACAGTTGCGCATTTGAATACTCGAGTTAAACTTGACGAGCCTAGCATATAACAGATATGGCCTCGGAACACGGAGACCGAAAGGTCGAACGTGAATCATATAGTAGATATGATCAACATAGTGATGTTCACCATTGAAACTACTCCGCCTCACGTGATGATCGGACATGGTTTAGTTGATATGGATCACGTGATCACTTAGATGACTAGAGAGATGTCCGCCTAAGTGGGAGTTTTTTAATATGATTAATTGAACTTAAATTTATCATGAACTTAGTACCGATAGTATTTTGCTTGTCTATGTTTACTTTGTAGATAGATGGCTCGTCTTTGTTGTTCCGTTGAATTTTAATGCATTTTCCTTGAGAAAGCAAAGTTGAAAGATGATGGTAGCAATTACACGGATCGGGTCCGTAATTTGAGGATTATCCTCATTGCTGCACGTAAAAAATTACGCCTGGAAGCACCGCTGGGTGACAGTTCTTTGCAGATCTTGAGCCGAAGTTGTGAACGTCCTGGCAAAGCAAAGTCGATGACTACTCAATAGTTCAAGGTGCCATGCTTTACGGCTTAGAACCGGGTCTTCAACGACGTTTTGAACGTCATGGAGCATATGAGATGTTCCAGGAGTTGAAGTTAATATTTCAAGCAAATGCCCGGATTGAGAGATATGAAGTCTCCAATAAGTTCTATAGCTGCAAGATGGAGGAGAATAGCTCTGTCAGTGAGCACATACTCAAAATATCTGGGTATAACAATCACTTAATTCAGCTGGGAGTTAATCTTCCGGATGATAGTGTCATTGATGTAATTCTCCAATCATCGCCACCAAGCTACAAGAGCTTCGTGATGAACTATAATATACAAGGGATGACTAAGACAATTCTCGAGCTCTTCGCGATGCTAAAAGTCATGGAGGTAGAAATCAAGAAAGAGCATCAAGTGTTGATGGTCAACAAGACCACTAGTTTCAAGAAAAGAGCAAAGGGAAGAAGAAGGAAACTTCAAAAAGAACAGCAAGCAAGTTGCTGCTCAGGAGAAGAAACCCAAGTCCGGACCTAAGCACAAACCGAGTGTTTTTACTGCAAGCAGACCGGACACTGGAAGCGGAACTGCCCCAAGTATTTGGCGGATAAAAAGGATGGCAAGGTGATCAAAGGTATATGTGATATACATGTTATTGATGTGTACCTTACTAATACTCGCAGTAGTACTGGTATTTGATCTGGTTACATTGCTAATATTTGCAACTCAAAGCAGGAACTACGGATTGCGAAGATTGGCTAAGGGCGAGGTGACGATCTTGGCGTTGGAAATGGTTCCAAAGTCGATGTGATCGCGGTCGGCACGCTACCTCTACATCTACCTTCGGGATTAGTTTTAGACCTAAATAATTGTTATTTGGTGCGGCGTTGAGCATGAACATTATATCCGGATCTTGTTTAATGCGAGACGGTTATTCATTTAAATCAGAGAATAATGGTTGTTCTATTTATATGAGTAATATCTTTTATGGTCATGCACCCTTGAAGAATGGTCTATTCTTGTTGAATCTCGACAAGAGTGATACACATATTCATAATGTTGAAGCCAAAAGATGCAGAGTTGATAATGATAGTGCAACTTATTTGTGGCAATCGCCGTTTAGGTCATATCGGTATAAAACGCATGAAGAAACTCCATACCGATGGGCTTCGGAATCACTTGATTATGAATCACTTGGTACTTGCGTAACCGTGCCTCATGGGCAAGATGACCAAAACGCCGTTCTCCTAACTATGGAGCGAGCAACTGATTTGTTGGAAATCATACATACTGATGTTTGTGGTCCAATGAATGTTGAGGCACGCGGCGGGTATCGTTATTTTCTCACCTTCACAGATGATTTGAGCAGATATGGGTATATCTACTTAATGAAACACAAATCTGAAACATTTGAAAAGGTCAAAGA
This sequence comes from Aegilops bicornis, assembly GCA_021605145.1. Lineage (NCBI taxonomy): Eukaryota > Viridiplantae > Streptophyta > Magnoliopsida > Poales > Poaceae > Aegilops > Aegilops bicornis. Next base: position 428,347,173 of record CM038673.1, read on the forward strand.
ATTTCAGAGTGAAGTGGAAAATCATCGTAACAAGAAAATAAAATTTCTACGATCCGATCGTGGAGGAGAATATTTGAGTTACGAGTTTGGTTTACATTTGAAACAATGTGGAATAGTTTTCGCAACTCACGCCACCCGGGACACCACAGAGAAATGGTGTGTCCGAACGTCAGAATCGTACTTTACTAGATATGGTGCGATCTATGATGTCTATTTCGATTTACCGCTATCGCTTTTGGGGTTATGCTTTAGAGACGGCCGTTCACGTTAAATAGGACACCGTCAAAATCCGTTGAGACGACGCCTTATGAACTGTGGTTTGGCAAGAAACCAAAGTTGTCGTTTCTTAAAGTTTGGGGCTGCGATGCTTATGTAAAGAAACTTCAACCAGATAAGCTCGAACCCAAATCGGAAAAATGTGTCTTCATAGGATACCCAAAGGAGACTTTGGGTACACCTTCTATCACAGATCTGAAGGCAAGATTTTCGTTGCTAAATTCGGATCCTTTCTAGAGAAGGAGTTTCTCTCGAAAGAAGTGAGTGGGAGGAAAGTAGAACTTGATGAGATAATCAGATTCTGCTCCCTTATTGGAAAGTAGTTCATCACAAGAAATGGTTCTGTGACAACTACACCAATTAGTGAGGAAACTAATGATGATGATCATGAAGCTTGATCAAGTTACTATCGAACCTCGTAGGGTCAACCAGAGTAAAATACGCACTGAGTGGTACGGTAATCCTATTCGGAAGTCATGTTACTTGACCATGGCGAACCTACAAACTATGAAGAAGCGATGGTGAGCCCAGATTCCGCAAAATGGCTGGAAACCATGAAATCTGAGATGGGATCCATGTATGAGAACAAAGTATGGACTTTGGTTGACTTGCCCGATGATCGGCAAGCCATTGAAAATAAATGGATCTTTAAGAAGAAGACCGACGCCGAGGGTAATATAACTGTCTACAAAGCTCGACTTGTTGCGAAAGGTTTTCGACAAGTTCAAGGGGTTGACTACGATGAGACTTTCTCACCCGTAGCGATGCTTAAGTCTGTCCGAATCATGTTAGCAATTGCCGCATTTTATGATTATGAAATTTGGCAAATGGATGTAAAAACTGCATTCTTGAATGGATTTCTAGAAGAAGAGTTGTATATGATGCAACCAGAAGGTTTTGTCGATCCAAAGGGTGCTAACAAAGTGTGCAAGCTCCAACGATCAATTTATGGTCCGGTGCAAGCCTCTCGGAGTTGGAATAAACGCTTTGATAGTGTGATCAAAGCATATGGGTTTGTGCTGGACTTTTGGAGAAGCCTGTATTTACAAGAAAGTGAGTGGGAGCTCAGTAGCATTTCCGATATTATATGTGGACGACATATTATTGATTGGAAATGATATAGAATTTCTGGATAGCATAAAAGGATACTTGAATAAAAGTTTTTCAATGAAAGACCTCGGTGAAGCTGCTTACATATTGGGCATCAAGATCTATAGAGATAGATCAAGACGCTTAATTGGACTTTCACAAAGCACATACCTTGATAAAGTTTTGAAAAAGTTCAAAATGGATAAGGCAAAGAAAGGTTTTTTGCCTGTGTTGCAAGGTATAAGATTGAGTCGACTCAATGCCCGACCACAGCAGAAGATAGAGAAAAATGAAAGATGTTCCTATGCTTCACCATAGGCTCTATCATGTATGCAATCTTGTGTACCGCACTGACGTATGCTTAGGCTGTAAGCTTGGCAGGAAGGTACCAAAGTAATCCAGGAATGGATCATCGGACAGCGTCAAGAACATCCCGAAATACACGAAAAGGACTAAGGATATGTTTCTCGTATATGGAGGTGACAAAGAGCTAGTCGTAAATGGTTACGTCGATGTAAGCTTTGACAATCGATCCGGACGATTCTAAATCGCAAACCGGATACGTGTTTTTATTAAACGGTGGAGCCGGTTGGTGCAGTTCTAAACAAAGCGCCGTGGCGGGATCTACATGTGAAGCGGAGTACATAGCTGCTTGAAGCAGCAAATGAAGGAGTCTGGATGAAAGAGTTCATTTCCGATCTAGGTGTCATACCTAGTGCATCGGGACCTATGAAGATCTTCTGACAATCTTGGTGCAATTGCCTTGGCAAAGGAATCCAGATTTCACAAGAGGACCAAGCATATCAAGAGACGCTTCAATTCCATTCGGGACCAAGTCCAAGTGGGAGACATAGATATTTGCAAAATACATACGGATCTCGAATGTTGCGGACCCGTTGACTAAGCCTCTTCCACGAGCAAAACATGATCAGCACCAAGACTCCATGGGTGTTAGGATCATTACTTTGTAATCTAGATTATTGACTCTAGTGCAAGTGGGAGATCAAGGAAATATGCCCTAGAGGCAATAATAAAGTTATTATTTATTTCCTTATATCATGATAAATGTTTATTATTCATGCTAGAATTGTATTAACCGGAAACATAATACATGTGTGAATATATAGACAAACAAAGATGTCACTAGTATGCCTCTACTTGACTAGCTTGTTAATCAAAGATGGTTAATGTTTCCTAACCATAAACAAGGAGTTGTTATTTGATTAACAAGGTCACAACATTGGTTGAATGATCTGATTGACATGACCCATTCCATTAGCTTAACACTTGATCGTTTAGTATGTTAATGCTTACTTCAAGACCCATACATGTTCCCGTAACTATGAGATTATGCAACTCCGTTTACGGAGGAACACTTTGGTGCTACCAAACGTCACAACGAATCGGGTGATTATAAAGGAGTACTACAGGTGTCTCCAAAGGTACTTGTTGGGTTGGCGTATTTCGAGATTAGGTTTTGTCACTCCGATTGTCGGAGAGGTATCTCTAGGCCTTCTCGGTAATACACATCACTTAAGCCTTGCAAGCATTACAACTAATGAGTTAGTTGTGAGATGATGTATTACTGAACGAGTAAAGAGACTTACGGTAACGAGATTGAACTAGGTATTGGATACCGACGATCGAATCTCGGTAAGTAACATACCGATGACAAAGGGAACAACGATGTCGTTATGCGGTTTGACCGATAAAGATCTTCAGAGAATATGTAGGAACCAATATGGGCATCCGTGTTCCGCTATTGGTTATTGACCGAGAATGATTCTAGGTCATGTCTACATAGTTCTCGAACCCGTAGGGTCCGCACGCTAACGCTTCGATGACAGTTCATTATGAGTTTATAAGTATTGATGCACCGAAGTTTGTTCGAGTCCCGGATGTGATCACGGACATGACGAGGAGTCTCGAAATGGTCGAGACATAAAGATTGATATATTGAAGCCTACATTTGGACATCGGAAAGGTTCCGAGTGAAATCGAATTTATCGAGTACCGGAGGTTACCTGGAACCCCCGGGAACTACATGGGCCCATAGTGGGCCTTGGAGGAAAGGAGAAGGGCATCCCTAGGTGGCGCGCGCCCCCTTCCCCTAGTCCTATTAGGACTAGGAAAGGTGGGCCGCCCCCTCTCTCTCTTTCCTCCGGGAATCCTAATCCAACTAGGATTGAGGGGAGTCCTACTCCGGAGGAGTAGGACTCCTTGCGCGCCTCCCTTGGGCCGCCACCTCCCCTTGGCTCCTTTATATACGCAAGGTGGAGCACCCCATAACACACAAGTTGATCCACGGATCTTTCCTTAGCCGTGTGCGGTGCCCCTTCCACCATATTCCACTTCGGTCATATCGTCATGAGCTTAGGCGAAGCCTCGCCACGGAGAAGTCATATCGTCATGGAGCTTAGGCGAAGCCTGCGTCGGTGGAGCATCAACATCGTCACCACGCCGTCAGGCCGACGGAACTCATCCCCGACACTTTGCCGGATCGAGTCCGGGATCGTCATCGAAATGAACGATGTGCAGAACTTCGGAGGTGCCGTGACGTTCGGTGCTTGGATCGGTCGGATCATGAAGACGCATTTGACTACATCAACCGCGTTGTTATAACGCTTCCGCTTTCGGTCTACGAGGGTACGTGGACGGACACTCTTCCCTCTCGTTGCTATGCCATCACCATGGTCTTGCGTGATCGTAGGAAATTTTTTGAAAATTACTACGTTCCCCAACATTTATGGCATATCATTCTTTTGCAATCTTTGGGCCTCATATAGTTTGTGTTCCTCCAAGTATTAACCGTTGGATATGTGTATTGCATTCCACTCTCTTGTTGAGAAATACACAATTTATGGAGGACCACAATTTATATTGGTCTTCTTAGCTTTTCGCCCATTTTGGCAATCGATGCCAAATGGGGAGAAGTTTTAGAGAGTTTTGTGGAGAAGTTTAGAGAGTTATCTCCTCTTGCTTTGGTTTTGTTCCTTAGCATTTGCATCTCATACGCATGCACTATTGGTTGTTGAATTGCATGGTGATGCATAATTCCTTATATAAACTCTCTTGAAAGTGATTGTCATCAATTACCAAAATGGGGAGATTGAAAGGACATGCGGTGCCCCCATGTGTGGTTTTGGTAATTGATGACATTCTCTATGGACTAATGGTTGCATTGAGTTATATTTGAAGGATTTGTCCATAGGCATTTCTTGAAGTCCATGTGTTGGTTTCAAGGAGTTTATGTGTTGACCAAGGTGCTATTAAGGAATTGTCCAAAGATTGGTCATGTGAGTGTTGAGCTTATTGCAAGCATGTCTTGAATAAGAAGATTGTGTGATCATTCATGTTTACCTTCAAGACATCATCCAAACGAAGAGAGTTGGAAAGATTCAAGGTTGATCAAGACTAAGTCAAGAGTGAATCAAGTTGATCAACTCACAAAGCGTAGAAGATGTACCGAGAGGGATCAAGTGATCCCATGGTATGGTAAGCATTATCCATTGCACTTTGTGTACTAACCCATGGTCTATGTGAGAGTCTATGTGGGGTTAGGTACGTGTCCATGGGCTTGCGCCAAGAGGAAGATATCATACAACCCATGGAAAGGATGACATCAAGTGGTGATCGTCATCAAGATTGCCGTGTGCAAGTTCAAGTGGAGCATCACGAAGAGATCAAGTGCTTGAAGCTTGCCATCCATTGTGGTGTCAATGGACTTGTGAAGATGTGTCAAGAGTGGCTCACCCACGTGGAGTATGGGGAGCAATCATCTTGTCTCCATCGACCCAACGCAATCAAGAAAGGTGGTCCATCTTGAGGAGGACAAGATCGTCATCATCTAGCTCAAGTGGATCATGTGCAAGGCAAAGGTTTGCCCTTGATAGGTTTTCTATTTTACCGGTCTCATGGTGGTAGTTGGGAGACCGGGTTATAGGATCGATAGCCGTACTATCAAGGGGGGCTCTCAAGTGAGTAGCTTGATCGTATGGCTCGTCGAGAGCTCAAACCATTGCATCCTTGCATCATGTTTCTTGGTTCTTGTTTGGTTCTCTTTGTGAGTCTTAGAGCTTATGGTCATCTTTATGACAAGCTTGAGTTCATCGAAAACGGAGTTTGCATGCGTCTTCTATGATGTTTTCGGTGTTGGAGGTTTTACCGGTCTTTTCCGAGGAAGGGTTCTCACCATTTTCTTTTGGGCCTTTCCTCATTTGCTTATTATTGGTATTTCTCTCAAGATTGTGTTAGCCCTTGTTTCTAGCTTTCCAACAAACTTGGTTTCGTTGAATTCGAGTCCGCTTGCAAAAGTTATGGCTGTTTTGGTAAAGGCTGCGGCGGTACTACCGCGACTAGAGCGGATGTAATTTTTACTACCGCTCAGAGCAAGATTATCACAGCCTCTGAGCGGTAGTACCGCCTGAGCAGTACTCACGCTGCTCCTAAGCGGTAGTACCGCTCGGACCAAAATCTCGTGTTTTGCTCAATGGAAGTAGGCATGTATATTTTTTAGTACCGCCATAAGCGTAGTACCGCTACCATTTGCGGTAGTACCGTGAGGTCGAGCGGTAGTACCGTGAGGACGAGCGGTACTACCGCTCGAAGGTTCTTTGGCCTTTTGCCTCCTCGCTGTTGTGTTTGAAGGGGTTCTACCGCCCTAGCGGTAGTACCGCTCCTTGGAGCGGTAGTACCGCTCTGTGCGGGCTGTGAACATAACGGTTGGATTCGGGAGCTCCTATAAAAGGGGGTCTTCTTCTCCATTCAACCTTATCCTTTTTAGCTCGTGTTCTTCCCCCATTGTTGACCTTCTTCGAGCTTGCTAACTCTCAATCCCTCCAATGATTCTTGCTAGTTCTTGAGGGAAAAGAGAGAGGAGATCTAGATCCACGTTTCCACCAATCACTTTCTCCTCTATGTGAGGGGAACCCCTTGGATCTAGATTTTGGAGTTCTTGGTGTTCTCCTTCTTGTTCTTCCTCTCATTTTCTTCCCTAGCATTAGTTGCTTCGGTGGGATTTGAGAGAGAAGGACTTGGGCACTCCGTGTGCCCTCGCCATTGCATTTGGTGCATCGGTTTGAGTTCTCCACGGTGATACGTGGAAGTTACAAGTCGAGAAGCTTATTACTCTTGGGTGCTTGGTGCCCTTGAGCTTGTTCCTCTTGGGTGCTTGGGCGCCCTAGACGGTTGGTGGTGTTCGGAGCTCAATCATTGTGGTGTAGAGCTCCGGGCAAGCGTCGGGTCTCCAATTAGGTTGTGGAGGTCGCATACGAGCAATTTGATCTGCACCGTGACCGCCCCAAGGGTTGCCAAAGTGTACTGGGTTCGGTGACCGCCCCAAGGGTTGCCATTTGTACGGGTTCGGTGACCGCCCTCAAGGGTCCCTTAGTGGAATCACGGCATCTTGCATTGTGCGAGGGCGTGAGGAGATTACGGTGGCCCTAGTGGCTTCTTGGGGAGCATTGTGCCTCCACACCGCTCCAAACGGAGATTAGCATCCGCAAGGGTGTACTTCGGGATACATCCTCGTCTCCGCGTGCCTCGGTTATCTCTTTCCCGAGCTCTTTACTTATGCACTTTACCTTGTGATAGCCATATTGGTTCTTGTCATATATCTTGCTATCACCTAGTAGTTTATCTTGCTTAGCATAAGTTGTTGGTGCACATAGGTGAGCCTAGTTGTTGTAGGTTTTGTGCTTGACAAATTAACCGCTAGGTTTATTCCGCATTTGTTCAAGCCTAAACCATAATTATTTTAAAGCGCCTATTCACCCCCCCCTCTAGGCGACATCCACGATCTTTCACTAGGCTCGTCAAGTTTAACCTGAGTATTCTGCGTGCGCAACTGTTTTGCACCCGTTGTATTTGAACGTAGAGCCTATCACACCCGATCATCACGTGGTGTCTCAGCACGAAGAACTTTCATAGCGGTGCATACTCAGGAGAACACTTCTTGATAATTTTAGTGAGAGATCATCTTATAATGCTACCGTCAATCAAAGCAAGATAAGATGCATAAAGGATAAACATCACATGCAATCAATATAAGTGATATGATATGGCCATCATCATCTTGTGCTTGTGGTCTCCATCTCCGAAGCACCGTTATGATCACCATCGTCACCGGCGCGACACCTTGATCTCCATCGTAGCATCGTTGTCGTCTCGCCAACTATTGCTTCTACGACTATCGCTACCGCTTAGTGATAAAGTAAAGCAATTACATGGCGCTTGCATTTCATACAATAAAGCGACAACCATATGGCTTCGCCGATTGCCGATAACTCGGTTACAAAACATGATCATCTCATACAATAAAATATAGCATCACGTCTTGACCATATCACATCACAACATGCCCTGCAAAAACAAGTTAGACGTCCTCTACTTTGTTGTTGCAAGTTTTACGTGGCTGCTATGGGCTGAGCAAGAACCGTTCTTACCTACGCATCAAAACCACAACGATAGTTTGTCAAGTTGGTGCTGTTTTAACCTTCGCAAGGACCGGGCGTAGTCACACTCGGTTCAACTAAAGTGAGAGAGACAGACACCCGCCGGTCACCTTTAAGCAACGAGTGCTCAAGCGGTGAAACCAGGTCTCGCGTAAGCGTCTGGCGTAATGTCGGTCCGGCCGCTTCATCTCACAATACCGCTGAACCAAAGTATGACATGCTGGTAAGCAGTATGACTTATATCGCCCACAACTCACTTGTGTTCTACTCGTGCATATGACATCAACGCATAAAACCAGGCTCGGATGCCACTGTTGGGGAATGTAGTAATTTCAAAAAAATTCCTACGCACACGCAAGATCATGGTGATGGCATAGCAACGAGAGGGGAGAGTGTATGTCCACGTACTCGTGAGACGAAGCGGAAGCGTTATAACAACGCGGTTGATGTAGTCGTGCGTCTTCACGATCCGACCGATCCAAGTACCGAACGCACGGCACCTCCGAGTTCAGACACGCTCAGCTCGATGGCGATCCCGGCTCCGATCCAAAGAAAGCGTCGGGGATGAGTTCCACAAGACGACGGCGTGGTAGCGATGATGATGCTCCACCGGCGCAGGCTTCGCTTAAGCTCGCGATGATATGACTCTACGGCGCGAGGGCTTCGCTAAGCTCATGACGATATGACCGAAGTGGAATATGGTGGAGGGGCACCGCACGGCTAAGGAACGATCCGTAGATCAACTTGTGTGTCATGGGGTGCCCCACCTCAGATATAAAGGAGCAAGGGGTGCGGCCAGCCCTAAGAGGAGAGGCCGAGGAGTCCTACTCCCACCGGGAGTAGGACTCCCTTCCTAGTTGGATTAGGACTTGGGGGAGGAGAGAGGAAGGGCGCCGCCTCTCCTGTCCTATTCGGACTAGGGGAGGGCGCGGCCTGCTCGCCGCCCTCCTCTTCTCCCTTATGGCCCATTAAGGCCCAACATCCCCGGGAGGGTTCCAGAAACCCCGGTTTTCCTAAGAAAATCCGATTTCACCCGGAACTATTCCGAAATCCAAACATAGGCTTCCAATATATCAATCTTTATGTCTCGACCATTTCGAGACTCCTCGTCATGTCCGTGATCACATCCGGACTCGAACAAACTTCGGTACATCAAAACTTATAAACTCATAATGAATCACATCGAAGCGTTAAGCGTGCGGACCCTACGGGTTCGAGAACTATGTAGACATGACCTAGAACTATTCTCATCAATAACCAATAGCGGAACACGGATGCCCATATTGGTTCCTACATATTCTTCGAAGATCTTTATCGGTCAAACCGCATAACGACATACGTTGTTCCCTTTGTCATCGGTATGTTACTTACCCGAGATTCGATCGTCCGTATCCAATACCTAGTTCAATCTCGTTACCGGCAAGTCTCTTTACCGTTCCGTAATACATCATCTCACAACTAACTTATTAGTTGCAATGCTTGCAAGGCTTATGTGATGTGTATTACCGAGAAGGCCTAGAGATACCTCTCCGACAATCGGAGTGACAAAACCTAATCTCGAAATACGCCAACCCAACATGTACCTTTGGAGACACCTGTAGTACTCCTTTATAATCACCCGATTACGTTGTGGACGTTTGGTAGCACCAAAGTGTTCCTCCGTAAACGGGAGTTGCATAATCTCATAGTTACAGGAACATGTATAGGTCATGAAGAAAGCAATAGCAATATACTAAACGATCAAGTGCTAAGCTAACGGAATGGGTCATGTCAATCACATCATTCTCCTAATGACGTGATCCCATTAATCAAATGACAACACATGTCTATGGTTAGGAAACATAACCATCTTTGATTAATGAGCTAGTCAAGTAGAGGCATACTAGTGACTATATGTTTGTCTATGTATGCACACATGTATTATGTTTCCGGTTAATACAATTCTAGCATGAATAATAAACATTTATCATGATATAAGGAAATAAATAATAACTTTATTATTGCCTCTAGGGCATATTTCCTTCAAGTCCATCTATCTGTGAGCATGTCTTGATCAGCCTGGAGTTGCTGCTGCTTCTTCTTCAGGCTCCTCGCAGTGGCAATAAGCCGGCGCCTGAAGCGCTCCTGCTCCACGGGATCCTCAGGCACGCCGAACTCGTCGTCGCCGAGGCTAATCTCGTCTTCGGAGGGGGGGGGGGTATATAGTTGTCCTCCTCCGGATATCCGTCAGTCGCCTGTTCGTCCGGGCTGACCTGCTCATCTTCTTGTTCGGCCTGCTCGAAGGCGGGCTGGTCAGGGTTGTATTCCTCTTCGACGCCATCCGCATTGCTTTTATCTCCGGGGCCGGTATTGCTGTGGCGGGGCTTGGAGCGGCGCCGGCAACGCCCATGCTTTGATTTTCTCCTTGAGGGGTTATCCTCGTTGCCTCGTCGCCATTGGTTTCTTTCGGAGTGTCCACCATGTATATATCGTATGAGGAGGTGGCCGTCCACTGCCCTGTGAGCGGTGGCTCCTGTAATTCTCCAGAATCCTCGACCATAACGTCGAAGTATAAGGAGTCAAAGTCAATCACGACGGTTAAATCATCGACCGTGGCAATGATGTGGGTGATGGGTGGGCAATAATTCGCCGTCGCTTTGCTTCCCACTCAAGCGGACATAGTTCGGCCCAGAGCCTCCTGACAAAGAGAGAGACTTTAATGAGTTCAGCATGTCGCCAAAGGGCGAGTGCTGGAAGATGTCCGCAGCGATAAACTCCATTACCGGAGCCCAACCTGGCTCGGCTCGCTCGAGGGTGTGCGGACCGGAACCAACAACCGGATAAGAATCCGGGGGCCCGGGTTCTGAGCTTCCACAGAGGTGAGACCTGTGTTCGGCTCCACCGTCGATGAGTGTGCGACCTGCAGGGCGGGGTCCAGCCCTCCGTCCTTAGGCAACGCAACCTGCTCCGGATTTAGATCCGAGGCTTCTGCAGGGGTGATATCCCGAGCTTCGTCCGACAGCAGGTCTAAGTCGTGCTCATCGTGACTGTTTGGTGCTCCTGGCGCATGCCCAAATCCGTCGAAGATCAAGTCTCCGCGAATATCCGCTATGCAGTTCAAGTTTCCGAACCTGACCTGGTGGCCGGGGGCGTAGCTATCGATCTGCTCCAGATGGCCAAGTGAATTGGCCCGCAGTGCGAAGCCGCCGAACATGAAGATCTGTCCGGGGAGAAAAGTCTCCCCCTGGACCGTGTTGTTGATGATTGAAGGCGCCATCGAGCCCTGCGGCGACGATACAGAGGAACTCTCAATGAAAGCACCAATGTCGGTGTCAAAACCTGCGGATCTCGGGTAGGGGGTCCCGATCTGTGCGTCTAGGCTGATGGTAACAGGAAGCAAGGGACACAATGTTTACCCAGGTTCGGGCCCTCTCGATGGAGGTAAAACCCTACTTCCTGCTTGATTAATATTGAAGATATGAGTAGTACAATAGTAGATCTACCACGAGATCGTAGAGGCTAAATCCTAAGAGCTACCCTATGATGGTATGATTGTAATTGTGATCGGCCTTCTAAGGACCAACCTCTCCGGTTTATATAGACACCGGAGAGGGCTAGGGTTTACATGGAGTCGGTTACAAGGAAGGAAACACAATATCCGGATTGCCAAGCTTGTCTTCCACGCAAAGGAGAGTCCCATCCAGACACGGGCCGAAGTCTTGAGTCTTGTATCTTCACGCTTCAATAGTCCGGACGATGTATACAGTCCGGCTGTCCGGATACCCCCTAATCCAGGACTCCCTCACTAGCGACGATTACAAGCACCGAAGCGAGCCGAAGGCGCGCTGCCGTCATCGCCCCTCCATCGCCGGAGCCGGGCACAACTTGTTGTAGTAGACAGTCGGGAAGTCGTCGTGCTAAGGCCCCATAAGACCAAAGACCCCGTAACAGCAACCGCCGCCGATGAAAAATAACGTAGATCGGAAGGATCCAAACCAAAGACACACGAACATGGACGAACAACGACGAGATCCGAGTAAATCCACCAAAGATAGATCTGCCGGAGACGCACCTCCACACGCCCACCAACGATGCTAGACACACCACCGGAACGGGGACTAGGCGGGGAGACCTTTATTTCATCTTCAGGGAGCCGCCGCCGTCTCGCCTTCTTGAGTAGGACACAAACCCTAACAAGATTGAAAAAAACGACTAAAAACGGAGCCCTCCTGCCGGCCCTTGCCAGGATCCATCGCGCCTCCATGGCCCTAGTGCCACCGGAGACGAGGCGGACTTGCGCCGTCGCCGGCGAAAGGCACGAACCCTAAATTTCTTTTTTGGAGGAGGAGGAGGAGGAGGAGGCAAAGCCCTGGCTTTAGGTACGCATGTGACCCGGGTCTGTGAAAGGCGCGCTCTATTGAAAATGATAGTTTGGAGGCAGTCAATATGATGAGAAACGGAGGTAAAAACAGATCAAAGTATGCTTTTTCTTATAAAAGAGATTAAAGATAGCATGTCCGAACGTAGTTCATGTATTACTAATATCCTTTTTTGCATGGTATATTACTCATATTTGCTATAGTGGTAATTCTTTTAGTCATGTTTTGACAAACTTTGATAGTAGAACTCAAGAACTGTTGTATAAGAGCATCTCCAACGGCCGCGCCAAAAAATGCTTGCTGGGTAAACCGAGCTTCTAAGCGCTGGACGTTGGCGCTCAATGTGGCGGGAAACTTCACAGGAGAAAAGCGGCGTGGCGCGCTATTTTTAGCGCACCGCTTCCGGCGCGTCTATAAAATGCGGCGCTCGTCACGCGCCTATTCCACGCACTCCTCTTCCTCTTCCTCTGCCACGCGCGCCTCCACCGCTGCCTCGTTGCTTCCGCTGCCACGTGCGCCTCCACCGCTCCAGCGCCCCGCCACCGACGCGCCACCATGCCGCCGCGCCGCCGAGGAGCGCCGGGCTACCGCTGCGTCCGCATGCGCCCCAACGGCGGGTTCTACTCCGAGATACGGTACGGCGATCTCCGGCTCGGCCTCGGCACCTTCGGGACGGCGCACGAAGCCGCCCGCGTCGGCAGCGGCGTGGTGCCTAAGCGAGCCTGCGGCGAGATGAATTTCGGGACGTCTACACGCTCCGGAAGCAGGCGTCGCCCCGCCTCGTCTTAACACGGCACAAGACCGTGCGAGCACGCCCAGGCAGCGCCGCCTCCTCGTCGCCAGGGAGGACGAAGCGGGTCATGACGGAGTGGCGCCGCCGCACCGGAGAACGCGTTGCCTACAAGCAAGTCTCATCGGGCAAGGCGCCGCGAGAGGAGGACACGAAGGCGCCATGAGGAGCGGTTGGACAAAGGCGTCGGCGGAAGGCATTGGCGAGTGTGCGATCCGATATCGTTGCGGCCAGTGGGAGGTCGATCTTCACGGCGAGCGATGATCGTTGGTTGGACATATGGCTCGATACCTCGGACGACACCGACGAGGATGATGATGGTGATGATGGTAGCGACTTGGAGTAGTTTCTATCTATGTATGCCGTTCTAGTTTCTATCTAGTTGCACCGTAGTTTTATCTATGCTTTCGAACTATCTATCTAGTTGCACCGATGTAAAATACTTTTGTATCGTTTTTTATCTATGCAATCTATCTAATTTTAAATTTATCAATGCTTCCAATTTATCTAATAAAAAATGTTGTAGAATGAGCCTTGGCATTTTTCTTGACTCATTTGGAAGGCCTTGTATGTATTGCATTTAAGCCGTTCTTTGGAATAACGCTTCACGCCAAACCAGGCGATAAAGTATGACAGACCAGTTTTTTACGTGACACGCATTCGGCGCCTGTTGGAGATGCTCTAATATCAAGCGGGAAGAACCCTTTCCAATATTTTGGGATGGTGGGAATAAAACTCAAGGTCGAACTAATGTATCGTTTGGGTCTGGACCGAAAGTCGTTTTGGATGCTGTGAGGCGTATTGTATACCTTGATTGAATAATACAATAATTATTTCCCCTTGTAAAAAATACAATAATTATTTCGAAGAAAAGGCACGCTCTACTGAAAGTAACCTGATTTTTTTTTTGAGATGGCCGTGTGTTCTGACTGCGGTACAAAATACGTCTTCGGCCGGGCCGGGCTTTACCATTTCAGCCCCGCTGCTTCCCTCGCTTTATGAGTGAGTTCCCTCTTCTCTTCTCCCCGTCTCGAATTTTGAATTCCCGTGGAGTTTCTCCGATCCCCCGCTCCGCCATGGACGCGGAGCCGCAGCGGTGGGCGGCGACGTACACCACGCAGCTGAGGCAGAAGCGCAAGGCGTACCACGACGGGGTCCTCCTCTTCCGCCCGGACTCCCGCCGCCTCGTCCTCCTCGACGACGCCGGCGTCACCATCGACGCCAGGTCCCTCCGCGCCGGCGAGTCCGTGTCCGAGGGCGCCTCCGTCGAGTTCCCCTGCCACCTCGTCGACGTCGGCGAGGCCCAGCGCGTCCCCACCACCGCCCGCCCCGGAAGGCCCTCCGAGCCCGCCGCTCCCAGGACCGCCTACCGCGGCGGCGCCAGGGCGCGTCACAGCGCGGCCAACACCTGCGCTCCCGGCGCGTTCGTGAACCCACCCAAGAGCGGCGCCGGCAAAACGGAAGCCACGGGCTCTGGCTGTGCCAGGCCCGCCGGTTCGACGTCCCAAGGTTTGCGCGCCACCTGTTCTACGTATGTCCTGTGGAGGCTGAACAAGCTGGCTCCGCCCTGAGGGTTGAACATGTAGGATGCACTTTTGTTTGCAGAGTGGAGCGCGATGTACACCACCCAGGTTTCGCAGAAGGCTAAGAGGTATCACGACGGCTTCGTGAAGCTCGTTCAATCTGGGTTGTACTCCAAGCAGGTACTCCCTCCGTTCCAAAATAGATGACTCAACTTTGTACTAACTTTATATTTTGGAACGGAGGGAGTAGGATGCAATGCACATCTCTGATAAGTGTTTTCCATTCCTATATCAAAGCTCGGAGATGCTAGTTAGTAACCATAGGCTGATTGGCATGCGGTCAGTTTATTTCGGGTGATAAAATGTCATGAATCATCGCGTGAATTGAAATGTTCCAGATCGTGTTGCTGGATGAAGAGGGCCAAGTACTGGGGACCAGGCACCTCAAGTCAGGGGAGTGTGTGGAAAGCGGCAAGAAATGCAGTTTTCCTGGCTATCTGATTGAGATCGGTGAGGCCACAAATCTAAACAAAGGTTGGTATCTAGTACAGACTTCTGTGCCGAATATGCATGTTTGCCTCCTGAGACTTTCTGACTTCTTGTTGCGAGTTACAGAATAATTCCTAGAGAACATTTTCTTTGCTGTCACTGAAAGGATGTGTTTCTGCATTGATAAATATGAAGGTGGAGAACCTAAATCTTCAGAAGAATCCATGGTGCAGACAAGACTGAAGAGAGTCGAGAATGCGAATAGCAAAATGGGAATTGGCACAACAAGTTCCCTGAAATTCATCAGTCGACAGAAGTTCCACTGTAGGTGAAAATGAAGTTACACATCCTTCCAGCATATGATAGTGAGAACCTCATTTGTCTCAGCAATTTTGTAGGTTTTGACAAGAGTAAATCAGAAGCCACTTCTAGTTCTAACAAGCCAGAGCTTGGAAAGAGTGAAATTGCAGCTGTTGGCAGCACAGGGAGCCTTATGGGTTCAGCAGACTCAAGTTTCAAAGGTTAATGTGTAGCCTCTTATATAAACGATGCTTGTGCTTTGAACATGTAATGTATTATTTTTATTATATATCGAGGCTTATATGGAATGTGCATCCTTTTGTAGAAATAGAATGGAGTGTTTTATACACTACCCAACTAATTCAAAAGGCAAAGAAGTTTCATGATGGTGTTATAAGGCTTGTGCAAGCTGGTCCAAATGTAAAGCAGGTTAGCAACTATAGCTCAGCTCTTAATGGACATGCTAATTTGAGGTTGGTATTTTATGATAGCTTTAACAGAGGAGATGATGTTAGATTATATCAAATCAAATGCTGTGATGACTGTACAAAGGTGTTATAGCTGTATTAACTGTATTTTCAGATTCTTTTACTGGATGAAGAAGGTGGAGTGCTTGGCACCAGATTTTTCAATTCAGATGAATCTATTGAATGTGGAAAGAGATGTCAGTTTCCTAATTATATTATCGAAGTCACTGAGCTCAGAAATAAAATGAAAGGTTAGTTTTGTTCGTGCTTAAGGACACTCATTTTGTATCCAGCTTTCCACTTATAATTGTCCATCTGCAAATAGGTGAGTTCTAGAAACATACTTTTTTGTTCTGTAACATGTGAGATTTCTTATTAGTTTGCTAATTTGTATGCAGATGTAGAACATACACATGCTGCTGGGGAGGCTTCAAGTCACACAGTGCCTAAGAGTGGAGAGAATACGCGTGAAAAGAAGGGTGACAAAAGTAAATCTCCAAAGTTTGTTAGTCCACTCAAGTTCCATGGTATGTGATCACAAGGTTACACGAACATTAGATGTGTCTTCCTGCTTACCACATATTCTATTTGCAATCATTCATCTGTCTCCACAATTGGCAGATCATCGGAAGAGTAAAACAAGAAGCACTACTGACTCTAACAATCCACTGGTTGGAAAATCAGCATGTAGTAACATGGGCGATCCACTTAACTTTCATGGTAGCTGAGCTTAACTTAATAATCGGTTTGTTCAATTTTCTGCTGCATGTATATCTTAATGTAGTAAAGCCACTGTTTGTTTCCAGTATTTACGGATCTCCAGAGGGGTAAACCAGGTTGCACTGTTGGTTACAGAAGAACAGACCCGGGGTCAACATCTAGTGACATCGATAATCAACATAAATTCAATGGTACCTGGGCTTAATTTTACACACTATTTCTAATACTTTTTAGTTGCCTATATATTTTTATGTAGTGAGACTGCTGGTGGTTTCCAGATTTTGCAGATAACCAGAGGGGCACATCAGAATTTTCTACCGGCTATAGCCGGCTAGAAGTTGGCAAATCAACATTTAATGACCTGGGAAAATCAACATTTGGTGGCATGGATGATCCACATAAACCTGATGGTACTTGGGATTAATTTTACACATTGTTACTATTTCTGCAGCTTCTTGTATACTTTTATGTAGTGAGAGTGAGACTGCTGGTGGTTTCCAGGTTTTGCAGACACCCAGAGGGGTACATCAGGATTTTCTACCAGCTATAACCGGCCAGAAGTTGGCAAATCAACATTTAATGACCTGGGAAAATCAACATTTAGTGGCATGGATGATCCACATAAATTCGATGGTACTTGGGATTGATTTTACGCACCATTACTACTTCTGCAGCTTCTTGTATACTTTTATGTAGTGAGAGTGAGACTGCTGATGGGTTCCAGATTTTGCAGATATCCAGAGGGGTAAATCAGGATTTTCTACCAGCTATAACCAGCCAGAAGTTGACAAACCAACTCTTAATAGAATGGATGATCCACTAAAATTTTGTGGTACTTGGACTTGATGCTCATACTTTCATCCTAGCTCTACTGCTGGCTGGTGTTTGAATGCAAAAATAACCATGTTTCTCCACAATTTGCAGGTCTTCAGGATGGCAAATCAGTGTGTCCCACCAGTTTTGTCAGGAGAGAGGTTGGAAAATCAACATTTGGCAACGCTGATGATTCTTTACGGACTGGTTTGTACCCTTTACTGAACTGCTAGCTTAAATATATCTTTGCATAGTTCCTTCCAGGCAAGACAAATAGGAAGAAAAATAGGTTAGTTTGTTATGCACCTGTGGTGAATGCCACAAGGACAGTGGACCTTTGAGAGGCAATTTACTGCTATTCCTTGGACTAGCCAAGAATCATGGATACGCACCTCAAATATGGCAGTTATACAAAGAGTGTAACACTTATATTTTAACATGTAAAACAGTAACTGGTTACTGTTTACGAAACAGATTACAGCTGGCATTGTGTTATATTCCGTACATAACAAAGTTAATGATGAACAAGTAGTGTTTATTATTCGAGACTAATGCTCAGCTAAGGTGGGTTTGAGTAACTCCACAGTACCAACTCCAAATTAGTTTGATATAGTTGTCAATTAACAGTTGAGGATGTTCGTGTTAGAGTACGTAATGGGCCTCATGGGCCCATTAGTCTTAGGGTTAATTAGAGATAAGGGTCGCTTGCTTAGGGGTCAAGTAAGCCTTGCTTGGAAGTCAAGTAAACCTCTCTATATAAAGAGAGGAGATGTATCAATCTAATCAAGCAAGAATTAAGAAGGAAATCCCTTCCCTCTTGCCTGGCCGTGGGCAAAAAGGCCCCCGGCCGGCCCTCTCGCGCCCTCCTTCTAGCAGCGCCATAACAATTTGGTATCAGCTAGCTTCGGTTCGATCATGTCTTCACCGCCGCCAAGCCCGTCTCTTCCGCTGCCTGTCACCTTGTCGCTTCCGGCGACCACCACGACCGTCGCCCCGCTCCTGCCCACGTCGGGATCCTCTATCGCGCCCGCCCCCGCCGTCCTCACCTGGGAGGAGGTGTCCAGGGTGCTACGGGACCTAACCCAGGCGGTCCAGGAGATCCACCAGTTCTTGGCCGGGTCCCTACGGGCGCACCGGTTACGCCCGCCGCCGCCCAGCGCGCCGTGGCTGCCGTGGCAACCGCGACCAGCGGCCTTCGCCGCGCTTCGCCGAGCTGCGCTGCCATCCATCGCCACCGCGCCCAGCCACAGGCTGCGATGGCAGCCGCCGCTCTGGCGGCCTCCGCGGCGCCCGGCGCTCCGGCAACGGCCGTTGCCGCTGCGGCGTGGCAGCCAGCGGCAGCTGCCGCTGCAGCTGCAGCGGCCACCGCCGGTCAGCTCCGCCGCCCCGTATGGGATGCCCTACGACGGGAGTGCGACGACCTCGTTCCCATCAGCGCCGCCGCCATCCCAGGGCGTCCACATCCAGCAGATCAAGTCCCTGCCGTCGCCGTCACCGCTTCCGTCTTGGATCGCTACCTGCCACGTGTCGGCGGCGGTGAGGCTGCAGGCTGCTGCACGCGGCCTCCTAGCGCGTCGGCGTGTGCGGGAGATGCGTGGTCTGCAGCTGCCGCTCCTCCAAGATGCCCTTCGCTGCAAGGACCTTGATCTCGTCGCTGCGTCGGGATCTTGGGCATGTGGTTTCCCCAGGCGGTGGCATGCTTGTTTTCCCAGCTGGCAGCGACCTCAAAGTCTGTGACATCGGCGGTTGGCGCACCCTCCTCGTCATTCTCCATCGCAAGCCCTCCACTCTTTCTGTGTGGTGCGGACCAACAGCCATACACATGCACTCCTTTTGTCCGGTGGTGTCCATGGGATCCGGTGGCTGTACACGTCTGCGCCCAAAATAAAGCGTCCTGGTCTATTTCAGGTTGAGAATAATAAAACAAGCCGAGATGTAAAAGGCTTGTTTTTAGGTGTTAGGTTTGTGTTGCGTCGAGTCATGGTTATAAGTTGGTTAGGTTGCAGCTCGAGGACAAGCTGCATGTTCAGGTGGGGTGTAGTGTTAGAGTACGTAATGGGCCTAATGGGCCCATTAGTCTTAGGGTTAATTAGAGATAAGGGTCGCTTGCTTAGGGGTCAAGTAAGCCTTGCTTGGGAGTCAAGTAAACCTCTCTATATAAAGAGAGGAGATGTATCAATCTAATCAAGCAAGAATTAAGAAGGAAATCCCTTCCCTCTTGCCCGGCCGTGGGCAAAAAGGCCCCCGGCTGGCCCTCTCGCGCCCTCCTTCTAGCAGCGCCATAACAGTTCGATTGCTTGCACCATGAACTCGTGAAGGGTTCAGTTACATAGCACCGTGAAGCAACTGTTGCAGAGTCGTGATGTATGGAAAATGGTTCTTCCTTGTTTCCTTTAATTCGCTTGATAGGTAAACAGTAAATCTAGACACATGATTCTGTAAACATTACAAGCATTAAAATTTGGAACAGCCATGGTTTATTCTTCAGTTATGCACATTCTCCTCAACTTGTTCTTGCTTATTACGATAAGACTAATTGACAATCAAAGTTCCGAACGTCATAATTTAGAAACAAGTACTTAAAGGCAAAGTAGGATGCTCATTCTGAAGGAACTATTTTTTCGCAAGGTGCCTGCTTGATCCTTGTGGTATCAACTTGGATGGCTTGCACAACTGCTCCAATTCATGTATATTGATGTGTTTGCACAACTGCTCCAATTCATGTATATTCATGTGTTTTTATATTAATAACAATAACGTCATTTTGATCTATAGCTTCCCAAATACTATCTATCATGAAGCCCCCAGCTGGATTGTCTCACTTTGCTACCCAGCTCCGTACATCAGTGCAATCTTGCTTGAAGCTGGATACTGCACATGCAAAGAACTCAGCAATCACTCATAATAGGAATGAATTATCAGGGAATGCTTATCCAACTTACAATCATCAGGCCATCATGTAAGATGTTAATGCTTTGTTTCATGTTTAAATCCTAGAATATTGCCTTATAGTGAGGCTCCAACATGACAAATAGAATAACAGGTGAATATTGACACTAATCATGTTTCTGTAGGAAACCACCAGCTTTTGATGCTTCGGACTTGGAACTGATAGATCTCCCAGGATCTGAGATGTGCAATGCAAACAAGCAGAAACTAGAATCGTCAGGCAATCTTAACACTGTAAACTGTAATGGTACAGGTAAGTTTGCTTCAGTGAATTTATTTGCACCGACCAGCTTATACATCTTACAAAGCGTCCGTGCCAGTGCCACCGAGACTAAACGACAAATGCTGCCATACTGGTCTGTGCTTGACAGGTTCTGCGCCAATTTCGAATGTCACTAGCATGCCAAACTTGCGAGAAGACAAAAGTGGAACTGCAGATCAGGTTTGCACCCTATGCTGTCGAAATTTTCCCTGAGAGGAGGAAAGTTTTAACACTGAATTTAAGGAAGTTACTGCTTCAGCTTACTGTCAAAATATTGTGTGCCCACAGCTGCAGTTTCATTCTTTTTACGTCATCAAAAATTTCTTGCACATACTATGTTATGTTAGTCGTTTGACGTGTGCCATTGTGCGTCTGCAGCTCGGTGCAAATAACACAGCAGAGGACCCCAAATATGACAGTGGCCCTTCTCGTACATGTAGAGATCCCACAATCCAGGATTTGATAGATGACTGCCCTTCTTTTGATCTTGGCTTCTAATGGAAGTGGAAGGTACAGCTCTATTTTATACTCCATAATCTTCACTCCTACAATGAAGCTCTATTTTTTACGTACTCCATAATCTTTATACTCCTATAAAGATGTTCACTGGTAACAGCGGCCCGTTCACCTTTTGACAGTGTGAAGTATGAACCATCAGACCTGGATCAAACTTCCCTAAAAAGAAAAAAAAAAACTGGGTTCCACCTCCTCCTGTCTCTCTCTCATCTTCGTCAGCAATTATATGCTGCCTCTGACCCTGCTCCTCCTCATTGGCACATCATTTCGGCGCGATGTGCCCAATAATGTATGATGTTAATTCGCAGCAACTCAGCGATAATATGGGAGTACCTAGTACCATTAGATAACACAATCTGGGCCTATTATTTGCTTCACATCTTGCACATGGTGACGCATGTCTGAAGTTGACCCAGTTTGTCTTTGCTTTGATGGGTAAAAACTAGAGTTCTGATGAAGCATATGGACACATAGCCAAGGAGACGCAGCTTCTCCGAAGACATGAACCGGTCACCGTCGATGACTTGGTAGAATCACACTGACCTACGTAACAAAAACCCGATGCGTTCACAGCAGCACAGTAGAAGTTTCTGCCGCCCCTTTCATCTCGCCGGCAGCTGGTCACTGCAGCACGTGGTGGTGAATTGGATTCACGCGCCTACGTCCCAGTCGTGGACCAACAGCTGCTGGATCTATCTATGTACCGTCGTTAGGTAAAACCACTGGCCGCTACATGCCCAATAGAGCATGCAACTTCCAGGCCTAACCCGTGTACACTTCTCTGCTGCCAGATGGGAAGCTGTGCGCAGCTTTTGCACGTTCTCTAAAAGCCTTGCACGTAACAGGAAAACGCACAGCCTGTGGCAAGCCAAAGATTGCTCTGTACAGTCCATTCGAGATGTACGCTTGGACGGCTTCGGAAACGAAAATATCTGTGCAGAAACTGCTGACTCCTGTGGTTTCCTTTGCTTGCTTGCTGAGCTTTTGCTTCGCGTGCAGGGTGCCGTGCATGGCTTGGGTGGGCTGCGCTACGAAACAATCAAATCTCTTGATTGTTGGCGAGAGATCAGGCAAAAGCAGCAGTTTTTTCTCAAGAAATTAAGCGCGTTGAGCGGGTGAAAGAATGATCCTACGTGTTGGATACTTTTTGACACTGTCCGCGATTTTGTGAAAATCAACGTTGTATGAGACTCGTTTCAACAACAGAAAATCTATACGGGGTCCTTTGATTCGCAACGTTTCTAAGACATAAGAATAGAAAGAATACAAAATTAGAATGACATGTGGTCTTAAATTCTATATAATTATAAGACATTTTAAATATTTTAATATGGACTACATACGAATTGAAATGAGTGAACAAACACACTAAAACGCATCTATATACACCTGATTCAGAAAAAAAGTTGCAACATCTTATAATTTGAAACGCATGGACTAGGAAGTACTATATGATTATTAGGAAACTATAGGATTAGCATCAAATAGTGTATGACCCACCCCAACAAAAGGAAAGAATTTTGTAACAGAAGGTGTAAGTGGATGGATTTTCTTCTTCAAACTAGAGTGCAAACAAATCTTCATAAAGAAAAAGGTCCTAAGATTTGAATCGTGTGGACGAAATGACGTGCACAGACTAAACTCAGGATAAACTGTATGTGAAATTCATTTGAACCAAGGACCTAGAATTGTCACAGCAAAATGTTAAAAGAGGTCTACTTTTATACATACATTTTGTATACTATACGTAAATAATGTTTGAAGCAATGAGTAGTAGTAGTAGTAGTATTGTTTTTGGTGGCGGAGAGTCACACATCTGGCTCAAGTGGAAGGTGATGTGGCGGCATCACGGGGCACACACGTCCCCACACACCGCCCCCTGCCTACCCCACCCCTCACATCACTCCAAGCAGAAAACAGCAGCAAATTAAAAAAAGAAAAACCAAAAGGAGACGAGGAGAGAGAAAGCTATGGATAGGATTCCACAGATTCCCATCGAGATCAAGGAGGCCGCGAGACGGCACGGATCCGCCCTCGCTCGCCCCCAGAAACGGAAAACCGGAATAAAATCGTAGTCAAAGACGGACGGGGAGGACGAACAGACCAGCAGCGGAAATCCAGCCTTCGGAAGCACGGCGCGGCGCTGTCAGCCGGCCAGCCAGCCAGCCAGCCAAGGTAAGAAGAGGCGCTTGCGCGCGCGCGCCTAACAAAAATGACGAGAAAATTTTCTTTTCAATTTTATTTACAAGTAACTAAAATATCTATCTTTGCGTGCGTCTGATTGTTCCCCTTTGCTTTGCTTTCACGTCATTCTCCAGAGGGGGGCAGACAAGCAACGCAAGAGACCTCCCGATCCCCTGCCCGCAGTCTCCGCTCCCCGGTTTCCCCCTTCTCCATTTATTAGGGGCGGGGCAGGTTCACTTGTTGATCCAGCTACTTCACCTTGCTAGCTGGGGAAGATCGGCGTCTCCCCTCCTCGCCGCTCAAGTTTCCAGGCGCCTGGCTCGAATCTCCTTCACGTGGGTGGGGCTCACTCATCCCACCTCCGCTTCTTGCCGATCCAGGTCAAGCACCTTCGCCTGAAAAAAATTTCTTGGGATATCGTCAATGATTGTCCATGTCATGCGATTATTTCATGGAGCCGAGTTTTTTTGGAATTAAACAAGAGACGAGTCCGGGCAGTTCCTCCCCGGGCCAGATCCAGCCGCCATGATTAGTCCCCTCACTTGGTAGGGGGTCGGGGGGTCTGTCGGCGGTACTCGCGTAATCTTTTACTACTGCTTCCCTTCCAAAGTTGCACTCCCGCTCACGTAAAAAAAAAAAGTTGCACTCCCGCTGGAATCAGTAGTAATGGTTGCCTTCTTCTTGGCCATGGCCCATGGGTGGACATTTCTGTGCTTCAACGTTGCTTGCTTGCTTTGGGGAAGCGACATAGATAGTGCTGTCATATACTGCACCCTAGCAGTGGCACTGTCCTATATCTGGCATCTAAATTGTTCCTGACACCAAGTAAATTAATCATGCATGTTTGTGAATGCTTTATCCAACAATTTTGGGAATGTTTGTGAATTATGCATGTTACGTTGTGGCTCTCATCTCTTATATATAGAGAGAACGTTTTGCTGATACTGTTTTCACTTCAAAACAAACGGTAGGAGCTAATGCTGATGGTCAACTTTCTGATGGGCAGATCCTTGACATGCGAGACTGATGGCGGCGGCAGAAGCGAGAGCTGCTTGGCAACGGGCCGCCAACCGCTGCCTATTTCAGGAGGATGCAAAGAGGGCTCCGAAACTGGCCTGCTGTCCACCGACAATGCAACAGCATGAAGCAAACAGCGGGAACCCCGCCAGTCAGCGAGACTGCCACATCCCGAATTTCATGCATCTGAACTGGAACCCGATGAACTCCAATCAGCCGATAGATGCGTGGTTTCTTCAGCTGCAGCCCAATTTCGGGTGCCACAAGGTGCTTTCTGGTGACCATCTGAATTACATGGGCGGAGAAGCCAATGTGAAGAAAGTGGACAGTTTCTCGCCTGTCTCTACGCTTGACGACATCAACACGAAGAAGAGCGAGTGTCCTTCTGATCCGCCGTGGATGGTCTCAACAGCTTTTATGAAGCAAACATCTGAAGCACCTTGCGAAGGGTGCCCTCAAACGAGTCTCAAGTGCAGAGGAAATTCCAATAACTTCCTTCACGAGGATAAAGAGGTTATGGACTTCAAAACTTTTGACCCTTTGTTTCCGAAGAAACCAAAGAAGGCATGCTATGAGATGGATCCACCTTGGGAACAAGACAGGAAGTCTCAGCCCTGGTGGCAAGTAGCTGACGAGGAAGGACTGGCTTTGCTTGTTGCAGAAAGATCAATGCAGCACATTGAGAACAACGATCTGCCAAAACCCACTCAGATAGTGCGTATTCATGGGGCAAAATTGAACGGTCATGAAAACAAGGATGGCTGTGGGAATTCATCTTCTTCTGCTGGTAAAGAGTCGCAGCCTCAACTACACGACACTATGATGTGCAGCTATAGCCTCTCAAGCACCAATGAGATGAATTCATCTGACGGTGGAGGCTGGCAACAGTCTCACAAAAATGATGCGCATGGGTATGTGTGGTTTCATTTGCCTTGTTTCATAACCATCAAAACTACAACTAGGAGCCCTCCTTTGTAGATTTGCACGCCATACGTACTTTATTTTCTTTTATTATGTAGTTTTTCACTACAAGGAATCTTTGATGGCTCCATTATCTACATATTACACCCAACCCTACTTAGGCTGAAATTAAAGGAACAGGCTGTTAATTTAGCTCCAGTCTGTATATATGTAGTGAATCTCTGTCAGTCCTTTGTGCGTTGTCATAATCAAAATTGCAAGCCAGTTAGACTTGTTTTTGGTAATTTTGCGACAAGAACAAAAAACTTTTTATGGATAAAAGTTAAATGCACCAGGGTAAAAGTTGACTGAATTTAATTTTAATGCAATTTGGCATCATGTCCACTGATATCCATTTTATGCCTCTTTTGTATATTGTTATTATGTTATTCCTGGAAATACCTCAGGTGCCCTTTCCTTCATCCAAGCTTCTTCCAGATTTCTGTGCATTTATTTATATCATTACATTACATTTGAAACGCAGGGGCACGCATGATTCATATAGTAGTGGTGATCATACACCAGGCAGCAAGCCCACATATCAGAATCAGAAAGATGCCGAAAGGGCCCAGCTACTGGACGCTCTTCGCCATTCGCAGACACGGGCTAGGGAAGCCGAGGTGGCTGCCAAGAATGCTCATGATGAGAAAGACCATGTCGTCAAGCTACTGTTTCGTCAGGCCTCACACCTCTTTGCGTGTAAGCAATGGCTGAAAATGCTGCAGCTGGAGAACATATGCCTCCAGCTCAGGCTGAAAGAGCATCAGATAGCAGCCATGTTCCCGGAGCTTCCCTGGGCGGTGATGAAGGAGGAGAAGGCAGAGCCAGAAGAGGGGCGGAAAGGCAGGGCAAAGAAGAAAGGCAGGAGGCAGAGCAAGGAAGGTGGCTTCTGCAAGGCCATCATGTTTGCAGTTGGCGTAGGCATCGTCGGCGCCGGATTGCTCCTTGGCTGGACCTTCGGGTGGCTGCTGCCCAGGTTGTAAGTTCTTCTACCCAGCGTGCAGTTCGACGAATAGGCGGTAGGTAAAGCTCCCAATATCTGCTTTGTGGAGTAGGAGGATGAAATGATGGAATTCTTAGAACCACTCGTATTTGGAAGCCTTGCTGGTGATATCTCTCCACGGTCCACGCCACGCCTTTGTGTATATATAGGAAGGGTTTTAGTGTACATATTTGCCAGAGATGGGTATTTCTGGTGCACCTGTTGGTTCCATGGGTGATGGGTTGAAGGTGTAAATAGTGTGCCTGAGTGGTGGTGGAACTCCAAAATCAGTCGACTTGAACGGTGTGTAAGCCTGTACTGTAAGTATGTCTGTTTAGACAATGTGTACTGCAAGCATATGTAACTTTGTTGTATTCTTGATGTAAGAGGAGTTGTATTAGTCGCTGGTTGGTAGCGACTACATGTAAACCTGGGCTGTAAGCCTATAACTTGGTTCTTTGTTTAATGTATGTAAGAGAAGTTGTATTACTCAGCTTGGTGTTGACTAACTGAGCACACAATTTGGTGGCAATTTCATCTTTTTGTTGTTGTTGTTGATGATAGTTTGAAGTTACCTAGAGCTATTTTAATCTCAGAAACCAAATTTATCGAGCAGTAAGAGTTGCAGGAGTAGCTCTTTCTTTCTAGCTACCTCCAAAAATTAACATATGTGAAACAGATTGAGACGGATTGTATCGAAACCTCCAACAGAATATCTTTGAACAAGGACATTTACAAAGAATCTATCCTTGTCAGGAAATCATTCCACAGACTGAACTGATACTAGTATTACAACAGTGAGGGGGAAAAGAAATACAGTTTCGCACTCCACTGACTAATGTGGGAGTGGCAAACGGAAATTGCGCAGCAATGCTTCATCAGCACTCGGTAACTGATTACCTATCCAGGCCACGGCAACGAAACGCGCAGAGATGGCTCCCAAATCCAGAGATGACATCCACCAGACCCCCATGCCCAGCAACAGCTGCCATCTGTAACAGCATGGGTAGCAAGCCAGTGAGAACAGAATTTCCAGCCCCAGATATTGGGAGATGATGCAGATCCAATAAGTGGTCTCGACTGAGCACCAAAAGGGACATGGATAACTACCCCGGATGAATGCATGGAGACGGAAAAAGCCGATGGAGGAGCGCACTTTATTTGCGAAACAACAACCCCGTTGATCGTGAAACGGGAGAGCGCAGGTTCAGCGCCAACCGCTAAAATCTGAGTGGACATGGATGAAAAGGAAAAATGCCGAAACGGTTAGCATGCTATTGGAAGCAAAAGAGTTGAGATAAATCATGCATGCCACTTTGTTGTTTATATTACTCATCTCCCTTTTTCACATAAATAGTCTGGTAAATCTCCAATAAAAGATAAGGTGAAAACAATGGGGTATTTCTTGGAAGAAGAATACGGACTATTTTATCTCTATTTGAAGTGTCGTCCTTATATTCTCATTTCAATTCTCTCGTCCAGCAACATTGCAAATTATAATTCAAATTATAATTTGCCAGCCACAGACTAAAGAGCATTAAAGACAAGTTGCCATTTTATTGCATACTTTCTGCACTTGTGTATGGTGGATCTCGAGAGGAGATCCACTAACATTTTCTCTGACCTGCAAAGTTTGTATTATGCAACTGCTTGAGAGCTACTTGGTCTTGGTTTGGCAGTCAACCAAATCTCAAATGCTTGGAAAAGGATACTGGTGTCTTTAGCGGTAAATTTCAAACAGTCTTCTGTGATAAAACATACACCAGTGGGAATTGTTGTTCGCCTTAACCATATCAGATGCATGGAAATGATTGAAGTAATTGGATATGTGTGTGTCTAGTTTTTTATAGCCATAGTGCTTGCTAAACTCACTAAAGGCAGGCATATGTCTCTAATATTATTATTGCCTGTCCACCTTTAAGCCAATGACGAGCCACTTCTAATGATGGGCATTGAGTAACCTTGGAAGTTCACCATACACTGATCATTTCCTGCCTATCTACAAACTACTGATGGGCTATTTCTATTAATGAGCACCGGATAACCTTACCAGTTTACGAGGCATTACCATGGATGTTTCTTATCCATCTTCAAACTAAATAGTAGTTATTTCTAACAATGAGCATCGAGCAACCTTACCAGTTTACTGGACTAGTTTAGTGGCCATCTGAATCATGAGTTACACTTTGTCATTGACCAATTTATTGAACAAAAAGGAAGGTCCATTGACCAATTTTACTAAACGTGTTCTCGGTTAAGTTATGGGTTTTAGTTACTGTCCTATTTATATTTTGAATCGGTGAAAAAAAGGAAGAAGTGTTCTTCTATAAAACTCATAGTTATGAGCATTATAAAAACTGTTCTATTTTCAAGTTTTATTCCAACCTAGCCAGCTAACTAAAGGTCAACTTGGGCAGGGAGGAAACAAATGAACATGTACAGATCAGCACTTACTTGATTTTTGTCAAACAACAAATCTTGAACAGGAGCACCACAATCTGCGTTAAAGATGCACTCATTTGAAAGAAGACTCCAAACCGATATACCACAAGAAGTGCCACAAGCCTGGGAATAGTACAACCCCAAAAAAAGTAAGATACATAACGTATAGCAAAAAACTTGGCTAAAACTAACAAACACTTGGTATCTATATAAGCTAGATGTGCCCAATACCAGCCAACTTTCACTCGCATCAATGGCAATGCAACCGACCCACGAGTCCTCAAATTTCTTGTTCTGTACTGGACGTACCGTCTGCGTACACTTCCCACTTCTGCAATCTGGAGTGTCCACAAAGAGCATGAATAAGCATGATAACAGAATAAAAGCCTGCCAAAGTTGAACTTATATGATAAATTTTGTTAGCATGTTGCATCAGTCTTATGGCCAGAGAAGTAAAACTAATAGGAGCAGAGATTGCTATAGCGTGTTGCGTGTTTTTTCTTTGAACGAACTAGAAAGGCAGATATTGCTGTCGATACCACTAGGAACTGGAAGAGCACAGATAAGCCATATTTAAACAAAAAACAAATACAAAAACTTTCTCGAATTGAGAGGATTGCTCACCCCAGATACGGGCTGTCCCATCCTCTGATCCAGTTACCACCTAAAAAAAGAACAAGTTTGTCCATTAATAGCTATGGCAAAATCTAGCAGGTTTTCCATAAGATAATGTTACAGTACTAAAATAATGAGCTAACCTGGTGGTTTGCCTCACGAACTGCAATACTATGCAAATAGTCAGTATGCCCCTTAAAGGTCATTTTACACTTGCTACTTTCCTGAGACAAGCAGACATGATCGAAATTATTGTCAGACACCTCCTCAAGCAGTCACATAGAACATTAATACTATGGATATGGAAGCTTGTGACTCGAATGATTCTTAGGCAGAAGCATATTTCATTTTAATTAATTCAGGACTTCTATATGTCATATTTTACCTCAAGAAAATACATACCACATCCCAGCAATAAGCACATGCATCACCCGCTGCCGCGAAAAGAGATCCATCCTGTTTGAAAGAAGCGTAGTGGAGAAAATCAATATCCAACAGAACCAAATAAGGAATCAAGCATTCTACAAGAAGAATGAGGACAGACTGCACATAAGAGGCTGGTGTGCTGATTGCTTTCTTCAAACAGTGTGAAAGTACGCAAATATGAAGTACTGACCTGTTTGCTAATTGCAAGGGCATTATTTTCTGGTATTGGAGACCGTGCACCCCAAGGGCCTCTATAAATTGACAGAAACATATATGAGAAAATGGAGGGCGAGAGAACTGGTTTATTCCTCAGGAACAAAGAACTGTCAGATCTGCATGTCCAATTGTTTAGTATGGAATCTTACTCATGCTGAGGGTTAACCAAGTCAATTATTGGTTCAACATGATCCCCTGGGGAAAAAATGCAATGGTAAAATATCATGAGAAAGATAAAAATAAGTGCTCTGCCTATCAATAAATAACCATTATTTTTTAGGTAGCTTAGCTAGACAGATGATTTGTTTCAGTCTGCAATCATAGTAATATATTTGACTCAACTCATTGACAAATTATCAACTTTTTCATCAACACAGGCCACAGTTATAATATTGACACAAAGCATCTGAAAAGCATTTTCAGTTTCATAGAAGTGAGCACAACTATCAAGCACTTCTACAATTGTTGGTTTAGGTTTCATTCACGCTGTAAAATAGCAGTAAGGCTATACTTCTTTATTGAACTGCTGTAAATCAACTATTTAAGATTAGACTGAGACTATGCACGCGAAGCTGAATGTGCAGGATTGACATCTTTGCTAGTAAAAAAAAATGTAGCTTTTTCTTCTTACTGAAAGTACATCTATGTAAGAACAGCTAGTTAAGCCCAACTCCAACTAATCTAGCAAACCAAGCCACGAACGAGAGCTCGGGTACGTTACCTTGCAGAGAGAGTGGCAGAAGGCAGCTCTGCATCTCGTGCCATCTCCAACCCCGAATGTGGCCGTCATCCCCGCAGCTGTCACAAGCATTGGACCACGTTGTAAATTTTCCTTCTTGAGAACACTCTTGGCCGCCAATCCCACGGCACCAATAGAGATGAATTGGTGAGAAAGAAGAAGCATTTACCTGAAGAGCAGCGGCTGAATCGGATCGTTGTAGAACTTGGCGTCGTAGACGGGGCCGCTGTGCGCTTGGACGATGCAGACGGGGTCGACCAGCGCGGCGGCAGCCGGCTGAATCAAATCGAGGGGAACGGGGCGTTTGTATCAAACACGGGATAGAGCAGGGATGGGGGGACGAAGGGGGAGGGGGGAGGCGAAACCTGGGGGGCGGCGTGGGCGGAGGCGGAGGAGGAGATGCAGGAGGACAGCGAGAAGGAGGCGAGGGAGCCGTCGCTGGAGGCGGCGGCGAGGAGGACCTCCGGGTCGGCTTCGTCGCGCTGGTCGTAGAAGACGGCGCGGAAGAGGGTGCGGCAGGAGAGGTCGCGCTCCCGCAGGATGCCCCGCCGGTACGCCGCCTCGTCCCACTCGCACGCGTCGAGTCCTGGCTGCGCCTGCGCCATCGCCGTCGCCGCCGCCGCCGCCATCTCCTCGCGATTCTTCGCTGCTGCTTCTGCTTCCGGCAGTGAGGTTAGAGGGGCGCAGGTCCGGAAAACGGCGGCTGGGCCTCGGTAAGAATGTGATGGGCTGGGCCTCGTGTATTATATATATACTTTCCTCATATATATTTATCTTTTTTTACACTCAAAAAAAATATTTATCTTTTGAATTTAGAGGCGGACTGTCGAGAAGAGTTTACAAGTTCAAAAAGTGAATTCCAGGAGAGTTTTCCTATTTGTATATGATCTCTTCATAGAATTACTATATGCACGGGGAACAAATCTTTGGACTAATGATGAGTTAATCTACACCGGATCGGAATGGTTAATGTTACTGCTTGCGGATAGGACAGAGAAGATACGCGCAATGATTATCATGTTGCTTTGGCGTATATGGTCTGTACGGAATGACCAGTTGCACCATAAAACCATTCCACCGCTTGACATCACAAAAGACTTTTTATGCAACTATTTATCTTCTTTCAATCAGGCCCAGAAGCACAACATTGAGGATATCATTAAAGGAAAAATGACCGTGGATGAACAGGTGGCCATCCTGGCTCCTATTAGTGTTAAACGTGCACCCTGGCCAAAACCTCCCCTGGGATGGGTCGCACTATCTACGGATGGATCATTTGTGAAGGAGACAGGACTAGCTGGGTCCAGCATGGTGCTTAGGGATTCCGAGGGGGAGGTTATCTTCTCGGCTTATCGATACCTGTTCAACTACAAAGATGCCCTTGAAGCAGAGATTAGCGCTATTCTTGAAGGATTGTCAATGAGTATACAGCGGTCAGAATTGCCAACTGTGATCCAATCCGATAACGCGACCATTGTTGCTACATTGACTGATGACTTGTTGGACCGTTCTGCATACGGTCATCTCATGTTGGAGATCAAGAAAACTCCGGACTCGCGTGGGGCTATTCCATTGAAAATTGAGCATCAACCAAATAGAGTTGCTCATAGTTTAGCTAATATAGGAAGATCTGGTGGTAGCACCGCTTGTTGGTTGCGTCGTGCGCCAGAGATCGTTACTCATGATGTTCTAGCAAACTGTAATTCTGTTTTTGAGGAATAAAACCCACATTATCATGCAAAAATAAAATCTTTGGTCTTTGATCCCCGCAAAAAAAAAATGGTCTTTGATGTGTTTGTGCTTTGTGAAGATTGTGTCGTGGATCAAACATCAGCAACGTCCATATAAAAATTTACCTTGTTCATATTTTTCAAATCCTCTTACTAAATTAGGTGGTTTATATAGAAAATTTAGAGACCTATCAGTTGAGAATAGGCTTATAACTTTTTGTCTCAGTCAAATGCTGCACAAAATTGACCAAGTTAGGAAAAAATATTCACAACTACAATATCAAATCTATATAATAGGAGTATAAAAATATATCTCATTGTGTATTTAGTGTTACTAATCTTGTATTGTAGTTGTTTAAAGTTTTTTCTATTTTTTTTTTAAATTTTGAACCGTTTGACTTGAGAGAAAATTTATAGGTCTGCTTTTGGGAGACGGAGGGAGCACATGATATCTCGATCCTTTGTGCTTTTCCCAAAGTGTTTGATGATGCAATTTGGGAGCTAGTATTTCTGGTCAGTCAAATTAATTGAAGTGTTAGTGGCCAGGCTATTCGACAATTTCCCGTGAGAATACGTTGAGCTGCGCGGATCAATTTTCCGCAGCAACACAAGCCTATTTGATCGCATTCAGAGAGTTTTTTTAGTATTATGATACAGTATATCGATGCTTGTTAAGGCCAGATGATGAAATCGCCATATAAGTATCGCTATCGGCAGGGTCATCATCTCCTGCTGAGAGAATACTTTGCATCCAACCTATGGTTTTTTAGGATTATGATGCGGATTATCTAATTGTGAAGTCTTGCACTGGAAAATTGACCTGTCAGCTAAAAGAGAGTATCCCGAGCAATTGCAAAAATAGGGTGTATTTGCTAAGCTACCTGCACTAGCCAACGCAACAGAAGGCAGCAATAATTTTTAGATAAATTGCCAAGACTTGAACTCAAGACCTTAGCCCTGATACCATGTTAAGCTTCATGTACTAGCCAACGCAACCAAAAATCCAAATTGATGAAAAAGGCTAGCCAATTCACATATACACTTCAACAATATTGACATTCTCGTTATCGCATGCCATACACTCATGCCATACTATATAATCAAAAGTATGTCTAGAGAAGGGTGATTAGATTACTCAACCAAATAAAAACTTATCCTTTTTCCAAATTTAGTTGTCCCGAAGTTTTAGCAATCCTATCAGGTCAACCAATAGCCTACAATGCAAGTCTAAGAGTTGAGCAGCGAAAAGTAAAAACTTTGCACATGAACGTAAAAGGAGGGATCGGAGAAATCAAACGCAATGAAGACACGGTGATTTTTGGCGTGGTTCCAATAGATGGTGCTATCGTACGTCCACGTTGATGAAGACTTCAACCCACAGATGCTGGTTTCTGCAAATAGTGGTGCTTAAATTTAGTGGAACTGCACAAGAAGTTCAGATGGTCAGTACACTGCATGGTTCAGTTCAGCATCCACTGCTGCAGGATGCTGCTAACGCGACACTACGATCAAAGACCCTTCGACGGAACTGTGTGTGATGCAATAATCGCAAACAGTGGTGTAAAAAACCATCAAAAAATATGCAAAACATTTGCAATGACGGATGCATCAAATACGATTCAGATTTTGGTTGCTTGTGCGATTCAGGGCATACGGTTCAGTTAAATTAACTGTTTGCGATGAGGAGGAACAAAAAAGATGGGCTGCCAGATGAAGGTGTGTGCGATATGCAACATACGCTTCACTCGGATGAACTATTTGTGATTAGGCAACAAAAAAAACGGTCAGCCAAATCAAGGTGTGTGCGATATACGGTATGCGATTCACTCGGATGAACTGTTTGCGTTGAGACAAGAGAACATAAATGGTTCAATATAGCAAGATCTGTGTGATACACGGCAAACATATCTATAATTAGAAATGTGTGCGAAGATCGATAATAACACAAACGTGCTTCTAATAAGACGTATGTGATATGCTCTGTCTACACAACATCTATTGGGCATTGGGGGACGGGCGGTCATTCGGATATGCCATAAGGATGCGAAGAGGCATCCTATATCAGCAAGGACTAGTTGTTCCACCAGTAGCTCATATAAGAGAACTCTCAAGTTAAGTGTGCTCAGGCTGGAGCAACCATCAGATGGATGACTGGATGGGAAGTTGTGTTGATGTTAAATTAACTGATAGGATGGGTCATATCTGTCAAATTAAATGGCTGATACGACCCATCCCATGAGTTAATTCAACCCCAGTGTCCTTGTTTTTATTTTTATTTTATTTTTTAACACATGTTAAAGAAGGTCTACTGCATTACTTTTTGACAATGTGCGATACGTGGCATACAGTTGATCCATTCGACCTATTTGTGATGGAATAAGCCGTGTGTGTTGTGGGCAAACGCTTGCTAGTATTCAACCGTTTGCGATTGATGAATTCATCGCCGACGGGTTCCCTAGTGTGGTCCGTGTTCATCTGATCATCATCTACTTCTTGTGCTAGCTCGATGTTCCTTCTATGCTAAGTTTTCATTAATTGATGGCGCTTTATGAACACGCCACTGTTTCTCGCTATTTCCTCACCTGTTTCCCGCCACCCAGTGATATTGCGCATAAACCTAGGCGGCGTGCGACGCACGGAGGCGACAAAGCGTAGCCTGTAGCACATCCACCTTTTCCAAGCATGCCAACCCACCAAAGCGATGTTGGGGATCGTAGCAGAAATTTAAAATTTTCTACGCATCACCAAGATCAATCTATGGAGTAACTAGCAACGAGAGAGAGAGAGAGAGAGAGAGAGAGAGAGAGAGGAGTGCATCTAAATACCCTTGTAGATCGCGAGCGGAAGCGTTCAAGAGAACGGGGTTGATGGAGTCGTACTCGTCGTGATCCAAATCACCGATGACCGAGCGCCCAACGGACGGCACCTCCGCGTTCAACACACGTACGGTTGGGAGAGACGTCTCCTCCTTCTTGATCCAGCAAGGGGGAAGGAGAGGTTGATGGGGATCGAGCAGCACGACGGTGTGGTGGTGGAAGCAGCGGGGATCTCGGCAGGGCTTCGCCAAGCTCAGCGAGAGGGAGAGGTGTTATGGGGGGAGAGGGAGGCGCCAGGGGCTTAGGTGCGCAGCCCTCCCTCCCCCCTCTATATATAGGGGCCACAGGCGCCCGGCCCCCTAGAGATCCAATCTCAAGGGGGGGCGGCGGCCAAGGGGGAAACTTTCCCCCCAAGTCAGGTGGGGCGCCCCCCACCCCCAGGGTTTCCAACCCTAGGCGCATGGGGAGGCCCATGGGGGGGCGCACCAGCCCACCAGGGGCTGGTTCCCTTCCCACCTCAGCCCATGGGGCCCTCCGGGATAGGTGGCCCCACCCGGTGGACCCACAGGACCCTTCCGGTGGTCTGGTACAATACCGGGTGACCTCCAAACTTTCCTTGGGTCAAACTGGACTTCCTATATACAAATCTCTACCTCCGGACCATTCCGGAACTCCTCGTGACGTCCGGGATCTCATCCGGGACTCCGAACAACTTTTGGGTTACCGCATACTAATATCTCTACAATCCTAGCGTCACCGAACCTTAAGTGTGTAGACCCTACGGGTTCAGGAGACACGCAGACATGACCGAGACGACTCTCCGGTCAATAACCAACATCGGGATCTGGATACCCATGTTGGCTCCCACATGCTCCTCGATGATCTCATCGGATGAACCACGATGTCGAGGATTCAATCAATCCTGTATACAATTACCTTTGTCAATCGGTACGTTACTTGCCCGAGATTCGATCGTCGGTATCCCAATACCTCGTTCAATCTCGTTACCGGCAAGTCACTTTACTCGTACCGTAATGCATGATCCCGTGACCAACCACTTAGTCACATTGAGCTCATTATGATTATGCATTACCGAGTGGGCCCAGAGATACCTCTCCGTCATACGGAGTGACAAATCGATCTCGATCCGTGCCAACCCAATGCAGACACTTTCGGAGATACCGTAGTGTACCTTTATAGCCACCCGATTACGTTGTGACATTTGGTACACCCAAAGCACTCCTACGGTATCCGGAGTTGCACGATCTCATGGTCTAAGGAAATGATACTTGACATTAGAAAAGCTCTAGCGCATTTAACTACACGATCTTGTGCTATGCTTAGGATTGGGTCTTGTCCATCACATCATTCTCCCAATGATGTGATCCGTTATCAATGACATCAAATGTCTATGGTCAGAAACCGTAACCATCCATTGATCAACGAGCTAGTCAACTAGAGGCTCACTAGGGACATGTTGTGGTCTATGTATTCACACATGTATTACGATTTCCGGATAACACAATTATAGCATGAACAATAGACAATTATCATTAACAAGGAAATATAATAATCATTTTATTATTGCCTCCAGGGCATATTTCCAACAGTCTCCCACTTGCACTAGAGTCAATAATCTAGTTACATTGTGATGAATCGAACACCCATAGAGTTCTGGTGTTGATCATGTTTTGCTCGTGGAAGAGGTTTAGTCAACGGATTTGCGACATTCAGATCCGTATGCACTTTGCAAATATCTATGTCTCCATCTTGAACATTTTCACGAATGGAGTTGAAGCGACGCTTGATGTGCTCGGTCTTCTTGTGAAACACGGGCTCCTTGGCAAGGGCAATGGCTCCAGTGTTGTCACAGAAGAGAGTCATCGACCCCGACGCATTGGGAATAACTCCTAGGTCGGTAATGAACTCCTTCATCTAGATTGCTTCATGTGCTGCCTCCGAGGCTGCCATGTATTCTGCTTCACATGTAGATCCCGCCACGACGCTTTGCTTGCAACTGCACCTTACCATCGCCCCACCATTCAAAATATACACGTATCCGGTTTGTGACTTAGAGTCATTCAGATGCGTGTCGAAGCTAGCGTCGACGTAACCCTTC
Organism: Aegilops bicornis; assembly: GCA_021605145.1. NCBI lineage: Eukaryota > Viridiplantae > Streptophyta > Magnoliopsida > Poales > Poaceae > Aegilops > Aegilops bicornis. The sequence continues at coordinate 428,384,423 of CM038673.1, forward strand.
TGACGAGCTCTTCGCCACCTCCATAAACGAGAAACATATCCTTAGTCATTTTCAGGTACTTCAGGATATTCTTGACCGCTGTCCAGTGTTCCATGCCGAGATTACTTTGGTACCTTCCTACCAAACTCACGGCAAGGTTTACATCAGGTCTGGTACACAACATGGCATACATGATAGACCCTATGGCCGAGGCATAGGGGACGACACTCATCTTTTCTCTATCTTCTGCCGTGGTCGGACATTGAGCCGAGCTCAATTTCACACCTTGCAACACAGGCAAGAACCCCTTCTTGGACTGATCCATATTGAACTTCTTCGATATCTTATCAAGGTATGTGCTTTGTGAAAGACCTATGAGGCGTCTCGATCTATCTCTATAGATCTTGATGCCTAATATGTAAGCAGCTTCTCCAAGGTCCTTCATTCAAAAACACTTATTCAAGTAGGCCTTTATGCTCTCCAAGAGTTCTATATCATTTCCCATCAAAAGTATGTCATCCACATATAATATGAGAAATGCTACAGAGCTCCCACTCACTTTCTTGTAAACGCAGGCTTCTCCATAAGTCTGCATAAACCCAAACGCTTTGATCATTTCATCAAAGCGAATGTTCCAACTCCGAGATGCTTGCACCAGCCCATAGATGGAGCGCTGGAGCTTGCATACCTTGTTAGGATCGACAAAACCTTCCGGCTGCATCATATACAATTCTTCCTTAAGAAAGCCGTTAAGGAATGCCGTTTTGACGTCCATTTGCCATATCTCATAATCGTAGAATGCGGCAATTGCTAACATGATTTAGACGGACTTAAGCTTCGCTACGGGTGAGAAGGTCTCATCGTAGTCAACCCCTTGAACTTGTCGATAACCCTTAGCGACAAGTCAAGCTTTGTAGATGGTAACATTACCACCCGCGTCCGTCTTCTTCTTAAAGATCCATTTATTTTCTATCGCTCGCCGATCATCGGGCAAGTCTGTCAAAGTCCATACTTTTTTTTTCATACATGGATCCTATCTCGGATTGCATGGCTTCACGCCATTTGTTGGAATCTGGGCTCACCATGGCTTCTTCATAGTTCGAAGGTTCACCGTTGTCTAACAACATGATTTCCAGGATGGGGTTGCCATACCATTCTGGTGTGGAACGTGTCCTCGTGGACCTACGAAGCTCAGTAGCAACTTGATCCGAAGTACCTTGATCATCATCATTAACCTCCTCTCTAGCCGGTGCAGGCACCACAGGAACATCTTCCTGAGCTGCGCTTCTTTCGGCTTCAAGAGGCGATTTCATCAAGTTCTACTTTCCTCCCACTTACTTCTTTCGAGAGAAACTCTTTCTCCAGAAAGGATCCATTCTTGGCAACAAAGATCTTGCCTTCGGATCTGAGGTAGAAGGTATACCCAATGGTTTCCTTAGGGTATCCTATGAAGACGCATTTTTCTGACTTGGGTTCGAGCTTTTCAGGCTGAAGTTTCTTGACATAAGCATCGCATCCCCAAACTTTTAGAAATGACAACTTAGGTTTCTTCCCAAACCATATTTCGTACGGTGTCGTCTCAACGGATTTCGACGGAGCCCTATTTAAAGTGAATGCGGCAGCTAAAGCATAGCCCCAAAATGAGAGCGGTAGATCGGTAAGAGACATCATAGATCACACCATATCCAATAGAGTGCGATTACGACGTTCGGACACACCATTATGCTGAGGTGTTCCAGGCGGCGTGAGTTGTGAAACGATTCCACATTTCCTTAAGTGTGTGCCAAATTCGTGACTTAAATATTCCCTTCCACGATCTGATCGTAAGAACTTTATTTTTCTGTCACGTTGATTTTCAACCTCACTCTGAAATTCCTTGAACCTTTCAGAGGTCTCAGACTTGTGTTTCATTAAGTAGACATACCCATATCTACTCAAGTGTGACGCCCGGATAATTAAGCTACAGTAATCCCCGCTAATGATGCCACGTCACCTCGGTTACTGTGGATAAACTCGCGTTAGTTCGGAACCTAGTTCGAATTTCAAATTCAAAATCGAGCAAACAATAAAAGTTTTCAAATAATAAAATTTAAATGTTCGGAGTGAACCAAATAATACATAGGTAATTATGGTGGTGAAACCACCTTTTATAAAATGTTTAATTGCTCAAGGGAAAATTAAACAACAACAAAAGAAAGTAATTAAAAGCCTTTTGTATTTTGTAAAATATTAAACTATTTTATTTAGCTGTCCAAATTAATGTGGCAGTGGTATCTTTAACATACCATATTTAGGTGTTGTTCTCACATTCTTCAAAATTGAAATAAATTAAAACTTTAATAAAACCGAAAAGAAGAAATAAAAGAAAAGAAAAAAAAGGAAAAGAGAGAGAGAGAGAGCAACCCCCCTCCCTGGACCGAACCCATCTGGGCCGGCCCACCTAACCCACCCGAGCCAGCCCAGCCTCCCACGCCCCCCGTGCGCCTTCTGTTCGAAGCGATCATGGCGCTGGTCGCCATCCAACCACCTCACGGCGACACCCGGACGAGAGGATAAGGCCTCCACCGCCCGACGCCTCGGCCCCCGCGCCTCCCACTTGCCCTGCCTCCCCCCCACTCGCGCCAGTCCCTATCCCCTCGCACACTCGCTCCCCCTCCTCCAGATCCGCCTCGCCGACGCGCCCTGCGCCGCCCGCCGTGCTGACCGCTGCCACCGTTGTCCCCATCCCTCACCGACGAGTCCCCGAGCGCCGTAGTGCCCCGCGAAGTCTTCGTCGACCACCGGACCAAGCCAGAAGCCCCCACAACGAGCGCGGTGACCTCTCCTTCCTCCTCTGCTCCGACAAACGCCGGCGTCGAATTCGGCCACCTCGCGCCTTCCCGAGCTCATGAAGACAACCTAGAGGGCCCGGTGAGCTGGCTCTCCTATCCCTCTCTTGGCAGCCTCGCCCGGCCGTAGAAGCCGCTTCCCCGTCGTGCCCGAAGCTCGCCACGGTGGTGCTTCGCCACAGGGCTACAGCTTCATGGAGCTCGCATCGACCACCCGTGCTTTCAAGACCTCCACCCGCACTCCTTCGTGCACGCGCCCGCTACTCCTCCCGCTCCCCTAGCGCCGTCCTCGACGTGGCAGTGCTCCGGCCGCCGCCGCGAGCTCGTCGCCTCCCGCCTGCTGTCGGCTGCGGCAATCGACTCACGCGAACGCCATCTGCCCGTAGTGCCGCTTCACACACCGAACCATGCCCCGCCTTGCCGTCTCCGTGGAGCACCCGAAAGCGCCACCGCCGCCGCCGTTGTAGCTCTCAGCTCCGGCCACCCCTCCCTACGAGACCACCACGGGTGGGTGCGGCTTCGTCAAGACGCTCGAACGCTGCCGCCCGTGCCAAACGGTGGCCCGTGGCTGTTTTCGAGCGAGACACAGGGCACTCCGCCAAAACGGTCGCCGGAGCCCCTCTCGGTGCCTTTTGCCGACGTAGGTCATTGGGCCACCTCCGCAGCCCATCGACCGGTGGCCCCGAGTGACCTCACGACCCCGCTGACTACTTTGACTAGTCAGCGGTGCCGACTGGCAACCCAATACCGGCTGTGTGGTCCCCCATGATTAATTGAACTAATTTAATTTTAAACTAACTGCTAATTACTTTAGTGGTCGGCGGATGGGGCCCATCCGCTAATTGACCTAATTAGTTGAATTTAACTCTCCGGTTAACCCACTCTCTATGACATGTGGGACCCAGCTATCGAGTTTGACACGGAGTTAGCTGGGTTGACTACGACGTCATGATGACGTCATGTCGATGCAATAACCCCATTTTAGATTTAATAATAATTTCAAAATATTGTTTAAACTTCGAAATTGTAGGAAATAATCCGTAACTTCGGATGAAAATGTTTTCTACATGAAAGTTGCTCGTAACGACGAGGCGAATCCGGATACGCAATCCGCTCGCTCGCCACACACCCCTAACCTATCGAACTCGCAACTTTCCCCTCCGGCCCTCTGCCGAAACACGAAACACCGGAATACTTTCCGGATGTTTCTTAACAGTACCACCTCATACCACGTTAGATCACCTCTAGCACCGCTTTTGTTATGTTATGCTTTGATTGCTCTATTATTTATTATGTCCCCTCCGTTACTTTTTCCGGTGAGACCCGAGACCGTGCGGGTACCCCCTGTGATCGACTACGGTGTCGTGACCCCTCTCTCTTGCGAGCAACCGGCAAGCCCCCTTGATCACCGAGATATCGCCTACTCTTCTCTATACTGCTTGCATTAGAGTAGTGTAGCATGTTACTGCTTTCAGATACTCCTATCTTTGCTGCATAGCTTTGTCCTTGTTACTCTTGTTGTTACCTTACGCAATCCTATATGCTTAGTATAGGATGCTAGTACTTTCATCTGTGGCCCTACATTCTTGTCCGTCTGCCGTGCTATACTATCGGGCCGTGATCACTCGGGAGGTGATCACGGATATATACTATATACTTATACATGATACATGTGGAGACTAAAGTCGGGTCGGCTGGTGGAGCACCCGCGAGTGATTCACGGATTGGGGCTGAAAGGACCTTTGTCCCGACGGCCCTCTGGATGGATCTTTGTGGTGGAAGCGACAGGCAGGTTGAGACCGCCTAGGAGAGAGGTGGGCACAGCCTGTTCGGCGTTCGCGGTTACTTAACACGCTTAACGAGGTCTTGGTATTTGATCTGAGTTGGCTCTGAGCTTATACGCACTAACCATCTACGGCGGGAGTAGTTATGGGTATCCGGCGTCGTGGTATCACCAAGCACTTCAGACGTCAATGACGGAGCGGCGCCACGGATTGGACTGGAACGCCTGTTAGGCTAGATGCTTCCGGCCGCCCTCGCATAGCGTCTTGGTGTGCTTTCAGGCGATGGGCGGACCCTGGCGCTTAGGTTTAGACCGGCGTGTTGGCCTCTCTGTTGTGCCTAGGTGGGGCTGCGACGTGTTGATCTTCCGGCCGGGCATGACCCAGAAAGTGTGTCCGGCCAAATGGGATCAAGCGTCTTTGGGTAAGATGGTGCACCCTCAGGAAGCTAATCTATTCGGATAGCCGTGATCTTGATAACAGGATGACTTGGAGTTGTACCTTGAGCTTATGACAACTAGAACCGGATACTTGATAAAACACACCCTTCCAAGTGCGGATACAACGGTGGTCGCTCTCTCGTGGATATGAGGAGGGGATCGCCGGGTAGGATTATTGCTATGTGATGTTACTTGGAGGACTTGATTGCCCTCTTCTACCTGTTGCAAGACGGTGATGAAGCGTAGTCTTGATAAGACTAGCTATCCCCCTTATTACGGCATTCTGCGATTCGGTCCTTGATATGGCCCTTTACACATATATCCATGCATATGTAGTGTAGCTCCTTGCTTGCAGTACTTTGGATGAGTACTCACGGTTGCCTTGTTCCCCTTTTCCCCTATCTATACTCGATTGCTGCAACTGACGATGGAGCCCAGGGAGCCAGACTCCACCGTCGATGGCAACTACTACATCGGAGGTGCCTACTACTACGCGGCAAATTCACCGACGACCGTGAGTAGCTAGGAGGATCCCAGGCGGAGGCTGCTCCTCTTCGATCTGTATCCCGGTTTGTGCTAGCCTTCTTAAGGCAAACTTGTTTAACTTATGTCTCGTACTCGAGATATTGTTGCTTCGCTGACTTCGTCTATGATCGAAAGCACTTGTATTCGAGCCCTCGAGGTCCCCGGCTTGTATTATGATGCTTGTATGACTTATTTTATTTGTAGAGTTGTGTTGTGATATCTCCCGTGAGTCCTCGATCTTGATCGTACACATTTGCGTGCATGATTAGTGTACGATTAAATCGAAGGCGTCCTGAGATGGTATCGAGCCGATTGCTGTAGGAATCCCCTTTCCAACTCCTTGGCGAAGTTGAGTCTAGGCATTGCAAAACTTTTACTAACATGGCTGTGTGTCTTACGGGCTGCGTCGCCGTTAAGGTGGTAGTAGGATCTTTTACTCCTCGACCTTTACTCTGGGCCTCTGATCTCTCCTTTATTCGGGTTAAATGAAGTTTACCAAATCTAACATTAGGATCTCGTTATCACTTTCACCCGGAGGGCCCCTTATTACTGATGATCGTCTGCTGCACCAGAAGACCTTGAAGATACTCTCCGCTGTTAACCCGAGAACTTGTGTTCATCGCGTTTGCTATTCCCGACCACCGATAAATCCTTATGGATAACTACTTACACTTGCCATTCATACGATCATCCCCCATTGATCTTGTTATTACAAGACACCCCGAAGTTTTCTCTATTGTTCCGAGAATACTTTGTGCCTACTGCCTAGCAGTTCTTTGCCACATGAATACCCCCTTCAAATAAATCCTCGCACTTGTCGAGTATCCGCTCAACCCCAGTTGTTCATGTGTTTCACAAAAGTCTTCAAAATACTATTCGATCTTCCGAAAGTCCTCTGGAGCCTTTGGCTCTTGAAATTCTTGCTTGCTTGCATTATGGTTAATCCCATAAGTCTCGTAGTCATATTGACATTCCTTGTCATTATCATTTTGAGTCTGTTGACTCAATATGTTTCTTGAATACACGCAATCATCATTGATCCTTATAAATTACTTTTAAATTTGGGCTGCCATTCTTTTTAAGCTGAATTGGTTCTCAACCAATCCAAGTGTAGATTGATTACGCCACGGCTATTCAACTTAGCCATCCCTAATCAGAGCATTGCTTCTGACCCCTTGATTTGGGAATCATAATTCCTTTGCATTTGACAATTGAGTTAGTCAGTTGTTTCTATAGTTTGATCTCCTTGCATTCTTCTTCCTCTAGTTGAGTACTGATGCTCACGTCAGATCCCTTGTGGACCACCAGATCCTTTGTTGGATTTTATCTGACAACGCCCTTCATATTCAATAACCTTGTGAGCCTATCCTCTGATACGTAATGCCTTTGGTAAATTGTATCCTCTGCTTTCTCAACCATGCTCTGCCTTCGAGCTTAAGTTAATTATTTCTAAAGATTCTGGTATATGATTCCAAGAAGCCCCTATGGGTTGAACATATGCCTTCACTAAACCGTGTGAACCCGAAAGTTTTCACGAATCATACTCTTCTGGTGTTTCGCCAGATAAAATTTTCAAAACTGCAACTTCATCGAACGTGAGAAGTGAATGAAAGGTTATGCATTGGAGAAGTGGGAGTCGACCTTGAACTTGTGTTCATGCCCATGGACACGATGTAGATCTTATCATTAAAGCTTCTCTTAAATTAATTATTCCTTTGGTATAAGTTCATCTTATATCAGGGATCTGGCCATTTGCAATCGTGGTTCCGACCATGCTCTCTTTTAAAAATACCATTTCTCGTGCAAGTTTTAGCACTTGTCTTCTGTAGAGCAATACCCCCGCCCAACCTCTACTTTGATATGTCATCGAGTATTACCCCCGGGTATCTCGAGATTATCATGGAACTGCATAGCTTCTTATGAGTTCTTCATCAAGTGCTACCTTCCCGCTGATTCCAATTTTTCACGGGCTCTGAGTTATTAAACACTCAAAGACACCGTTATCTGAACCGAGTCCGCAACTACGGTTCAACTACTCTTCAGTAAGCTTCTATAAGTACGAGTTTGTACCCGATCACGCCATTCCTAGCCTATTTGACTATATCATTGTCGTGATGATTTTAACTATGCTACCCGGTCCTTCTTCTCGGAGCACAATTTTCGACGATGAACTAACCTTACGTCGATCCTCATCGTCATATCATTTTACCTTGAACAACAAGCTTGGTTTCGAGTTTGTGTCGTACCCTTGGTTCTAATAACCTTTCACTTCATCATTACTTTGACTTGATGTCGTCGTCGATCGATTACATCTTCAGGAACTCTCGCGACAAAGGTGTCGTGAGCGTCAACATTCTGAGCTCATCCAGGATATCAATTGAATTCATGATGAGAAAAATCATCCTTGCCCTCGATGAATTGTATTATCACCGACCACTTTATTGCCTTCCCACCAACACAAGCTTGTTCATGTTTGGTGTTATACCTTGAGTTCCTTGCTACCTAGCATTTGTTCTTCTTTACCTTGAAGTATTACCATCCTTTATGTCCAGAATGTTATGGGATTTGTTCCACCTCTTGAGAATTCTTGACATAGAAATACTTCTCACCATCACCATTCTTTCTTGGTCCCCGTGTTGATTCCAACAAGTGAACGGTGTTGTTTGGATTCTTTCCTTCTAGCAACCCTAATTTTTGCAGTTGATGGTCGAAGGTTCATTCTTATGCTATCTATTATTGAATCACCATTCTGACATTGGTCGTGCAACCCAACCCATCGGGCGCACCCTTCAACCAATGTTTACTTGTGTATGTTTTCCTCGAGCATACTTCCTTATATCATTTGATCTGACAAATGTTATCTCCTTGTTCACTTAAATGTGGAAGTCTATCTTTTGGGAATCTCGGTGAATTGCCGTTGAGTTCACCAGACACCTCCTTGTCCTCTCCTTGGGCTAATGATGGACTCTTGTTAACGGAAATCACTTCATAGTTCATTTCCCCGAGAATCTTACAATGTCATCTCTCCAATTTGCGTTGCACCTTTTCTTCTCAGGTATCCTAAGTCTGAGGTATCCTGACACCAATCGGATCTGAATCTCGGACCGATATGATGGTTGGGACAACTTTCCAAGAGTTATGATGATGATCCTTTGATGACCCGGTAGCATGATGTCATGCCTAGCACCCCTTTTACCGGAGGACCTATCATTATAGATTCCTTTTCATGAGGTTATCCATTCATCCATGAGGGAATTGTAATCTTGTTTCTACAAGTTATTCTCGATGGATCCTTCGTGATTCCAAAGTCCGATCTTCACACGAAGACCATGTCAATGCTATCTCGAAGCATGTACGTGATACTCGATTTTCAACAAGAACATTCAAGCCCAATGCTAAATGTTTCTTGCTCAATTATCCAAACACCATTGTATGGGTAATGTCATGAAATTTCTCTCCCCTTACCTAAAGGGTTTTCTACATTATCTCTGTCGTGGATATCTTGCTCGCTTGTCCTTGGGAAGGATATACCCTTGAAATATGTGTTTAAACATATTTTCCTTTCCATTGTTACATTTAATCTGATGATCATATTTTCCATCCATTGGTTTGTTTAAACCTTTACTATGATCTTTATGATATAAGCAGTAATAATCCACTGCTTGTGCAAACACCTCGATGTACAACTCTGTCAGTAAGACCTTGTTACTATTGTGAAGACATTCTGGTAGCCACCGATGGACGAGAACCTTGCCTATTGGTCCGCCTCGTTCAACGAGCAGGAAAGTGGTTCTCTTCGTCCCTCGCCCTTGGTACCAACGTTGATGCCGACATAACTGACATGGTACTGTAACATCCCAAAATTTCAAATTTTGGAATGTTATATTAAATAAATAACTATGCTTGTTGTCTGATTGTTGGTTTGATTGATTGAGTGAGACTGAGTGAAATTTGAAACTTTTGAAAGTTGAATGAGAGGGAATGAAATGACTTTCCCAAAACTTTCTCCTTTGCCTTTTGGATCTCAATGAATTCAAGTTCATTCCAACACTAAACCCTAGAGTGGAGATGACATGACTTCTTCCATTTGGAATGAAAAGGGTTTTGGAAAAGATTTGAATTTCATCTGGGAATATTTCAAATTCAAAGCTTTATGCAACTCAATGATTTTCATGAGGGAAGATAAAATGACTTCTTCAATTATATGAAATATGAGTTGGAAGTTGAGAAGTATCAAGTTGAAAGTCATTTGAAAGTGCTTTGAAACCCTCTTTCAAATTTTGAGTTTTGAATCAATTCAAACTTTGGCAAGTGGGAATCATTTCAAAAACTATGCCTGATAAATACTTGATCAACAGTATGAGAGGAATAAACATGACACTCCAAAAATATCAGAGGAAACAATGCCAAAAAGTTTTGAATTCAAATTTGGGTTTTATTTGAATATTGGAAAAATGGAATTTTATAAAGTTTGGATTTTGCCTTTGGAAAAATGTTCAAATGATAGGAATATTCCTGATCATTTTGGTATACATATGTCCTATATAAAATATTTATATTTATTAAGTTATTCTCTGTTTTGTTTTATTAAAAAAATTCAAAAAAGAGAACCCCCAAAGGCGCCAGCCCCCCCAACATGGCCACCAGCGGCCAGTGCCCAAAGGCCCACCGAGGCCCGAGCCCAAGACACCGGCCTCACCTCGCCCCCTCGCCCGAAAACCCTTCGCCCCGGCCACCCGCTCGCTCACCCCTCTCTCTCCCTCACTGACGCCCCGACCCCACCCCCTTCTTCCTCCTCGCCCACGCCACCGAGCCGCGCCGCCGCTCGCCGGATCCCGTGGGATCCGGGATCCCGATCCCCTCCCCGATCGCCTCCCTTACCCCGACGAGGCCCCCGCCTATATAAACCGGACCCCGCACCCCATTCCCCCCTTACCCCCTCGCCGGAGCCCCTCCTCTCTCTCTCACGCGCCGGAGCTCGAGCCATCCGCCGCCGCCATTGTCGCCGTCGCCGCCCTAGCCACTCGACCCCCACCGACCCCACCACACGCTCCCCGAGCTCCCCCGCCTTGCCACTCCGACCTCCCGACGACCGGACCCACTGGCGCACTCATCGCCGCCGCCGCCGCCGTCGAACGCCGGTAAGTCACCGGAGACCCCCCTCCCCCGTCCGATGCACAATGAACGGCTAAGATTAGACCCCCGAAGGGGTACGCGTTTTAAAATAAAACCGGCCCGGTTCGGCCGGTTTATTTTTAAGTTAGGTTTTTATTTTTGAGCCGGCCCGTTTAAGTTTAACCCTAGGCCCGTTTAGGTTATATTACGCTCAGTGCACAGTTTAGGCCCATTCGGCCCTTTTTCTTTTAATTTTATTTTCTGTTTTAACAGAATAGTTCCTGTTTTGAAAAATTCATATCTTTTATTATGTTTAATATTTTTGAGTGATTCTTTTTTTGTTGGTTTGAAAATTTTCTGTAGTTTCTGTAGAATATATATTTAGCTATGTTAAAATTAATTAAAATTGCTTTAATTTAGTTTTAGTCAGAATAGTAAATCTGCTATAACTTGAGTTAGGAAAATTATTTTTGGATGATTCTTCTTGTCCCAACTTTATTTTGACATTTCCAAACCATAGGAATTAATTTGGGTATTTTAGGATTAATAAAAAAATAGTTTTAAGCAGAATCTTGTAAATCCTAATTAATTAACTAGCTACTATTTTCCTATTATTTTAAATAGTAAATAAATTTATTTTTAACATGGGATTGATTATTCTAGGATAGTTTCTGTCACTTAATAGGATGAACTTTTATTTGTAATAAATAAAAGTTTTATTTTATTTTCTTAAAAAAATTGAATTAGGCCTAATAGGAGTTTCATAATAGATTTTAAATTAATTCTTTTTGCTCCTAGTTGCTTAACGAAATATTTTCTGTTAAGTTAACATAAAGCCATGATTAGGCTATGTTGGGAAATTTTTTTGTTATATAAAACTATTCTAGTTGTTGTTTGAAGTAGGAAAAACTTTGAGTTGGTTTTCTTTGAGTTTTCCCTTTTGAATTTGATTTGGTTGTTTTGATGTGTTATGTTGCTATTGTTATGCTATTGTATTATGTGATCCTATGCTATATGCTTACTGTGATCATTGTTTGTCTCGGTAGAATTTCCGGAGTGCGAAGCTTGCTACTACGAATCCCTAGTTTTCGAAGATCGTCAACAAGGCAAGTTCACTTTGACCATGCTTTCATACCTATGTTTTATTGCATTTAGTGACATCTTTGCAACCACCCCTTAGTAGTGTTATTGAATCCTTTTAGTTGAGTAGTATGCATGAGGTAGGAACCCATCCCCCTGTTACCAAGCCCGGGACGATATTTTATTTAATGCTACGCTATAGTAGACGGGATTTGGTATGAGTACTCGGGAGTGGTGTGAGAATGGAGGATTCTACGTCAATGACGACAACTCCATGATGGAAATCTGCAAGGACTACATCTTCAAGACCTCAAGACTTCAAGACTCGAGACAGGAATTCAATACACACTACTGGGTGAAGGACGGTTGACGGGCACCCTGGAGAAACCAGTGGTTGGCCGGGATGCATGGAGAAGCGCCATGACATCTTGCGGAAAGCTTCACCCAGACTCAAAGAGACGGAAGAATACTTCATGCCGGAAGCTTACATGCAACCGCAAGTCATTATGGGCTCGCTTGGTTGACCTTAGTAGTGACTCTGGCTGGGGCGGTACTAGCGGATGTAGAACTACGGTAGGATGGGATGAGTGCAGACGGTGGTCGGAGGAACTCTTGGAAGACCATGTTTTGGTCATCTTGTTCTCAAACACCACGAAGTGCGGGAGCGTAAATAGAGGGATCGAATCTTGCGGGTAAAGTGTACAAACCTCTGCAGAGGGTTTAAACCTAATCGATTAGCCGTGTCCCGATTCACGGACAATTTGAGCATCCGGACTTGGATTTATCTCGGAACTCTCAACACCGGACTGATAACTTAATTGTGGGCAACTTATGATGAATTTGGGCTATGAGACATCGGTTGGCGGAACCATGTCATAATAGAAAACTCCATAGTACAGACTTCATTTATTCCTTTGATGTAGGGAAAATAAATCAGCTTTTACGCAGACAAAACTTCAGACACGAGCCACAAAGCCATATTGCATATAGTATAGTTTTATCATCTGTTTTCTCATGTTGTGATCTTGCCGGTACATTCAATGTACTGACCTACATGGCTGCAACGTATCATGTTGCAGATACTTTCTTCCGACGAGTAAGAGTTACGATACGGGGTTACGGTCTACACTCAACCTGCCGATGGCGTTGATGGGACTCCACACCCGATTACTTGTTTCCGCTGAGACTTATGAGGTATATATCAGTTTTACGTTATTTATACATGTGATTGCACTTTGATATATACATTGATGTACTGTGTGTGCCAGCATACTGATCCAGGGATGGCATGGATACACAGAGGCTTGACCGTCTGAGGTCGGGTCGCTACAGAAATGGTATCAGAGCACATGTTGACTGTAGGACGTGACCCTAGAAACCGGAAAGCCCTAGGATAGGACATTTCTGAAACTTTATCATCTTCTCTGAATTTATCAAATAGACCCACTCACCTCAATTAGTTAGAATATACCATATCCTTTGATCACCCGGAGGATCAACTGAAGACACTCCAAGAAGGATTAGATATCGGAGAACTGATGACCACTTCAGAGTAAAGAGGATTTCATCATGTATTAGAAGAATTGAAGTACAACAGTTGAAGACTCCGATGACTTGAAGGATCTGAAGAATTATTTGACCTTTAGAAGACCAAACCCTTGTTATACACCTACGTTAGATGCGATGATTTGTGAGCTGTCACTTGTTTGATGTTTTCCGACAGCCCCAAAATAAAACCTGTTACTTCAAAAAGCTATTGTTTGTATTGTGTGTATATCCCTCCCCATCTCTCTATCATCTCACCCTAAAACCCTTGAACCCCATAGATGATGAATGAAGTTGGACTGATATTCTCTGGACCGAAGACTCGGCCGGAGGCAGAGCTATGGATGCAGAACATGGAGAATCACTTCGGGAACAATTTGGTTTCAAGGAAGTATGAGGTCCAATACGCTCTTCAAGATACTTTACGAGAAAGTGCTGCAACACAGTGGAGAATGCATCAAGCCATACAAGGATTTAAAGGAGCAAGAACTTGGGAGGAATTCAAGAAGACCCCGATGAGATCACGTCTTATCCGGAAGCACAATGATACACCAAGAAGTAAACCTTGTGCCTGCAAGATTTGCGGAGAAATAGGACACACCCAGGAGGAACACAAAGATGGATGCCCTCATTGTGAGGAAAAACACCCAGCTGAGGAATGCCCAACTAGTCAGGTGACTTGTTTCTTGTGTGAAGGAACCACCCACTACCCAACTCAGTGTCACATTTACCCCATGATGCAACAAACTATTCAGGAGCAGAAAGAAGGAATGAAAGAAGCTCTCCGAGAAGTTATGAAAGAACCAGTGATGAATGAAAGTGTTGAAGACCTTGATGGAGAAGGCCTCAACAGATTTTACTCCAATGCCTGATATTCATGTAGAGAAGAAGGACATTTTTCACAGTATTGCCCCAAGGGAAGAAAAGAGTATCTGGGATATTTCCCGACAAAGAAAAGTGAAGTTTGACCCTCGGAAATAGAAGCTCGATCATTACAGAAATTCGGGAAGAGAAAAAGAAGGCAACCCGAGAACAACGCAATTTTTGCAGAGAAGGACCTAAGTCATATCACTTGTTACAGGTGCAAGGATTTGGGTCATTACGCTAGTAAATGTCCGTAAAAGAAGCCAAGAATCCAAGGAGCCCGCATAATCACAAAGAAGCCCCGAGACATGTCGGAAGTCATTTGTTTTCGCTGCAAGGAGGCAGGACATTATGCTATTAAATGTCCCGACAAGATGAAAGCTGGGTTGAGTAGTTGGAATTTTGATATGGATAAAAAGAGTAGTAGAAAGCAATTTCATTTTCATGAGCTCGATGAGTTGAGTTATGTAATAGATTACTCTGAGATTGTAATAGTTCATGACTCAATAAAGTTGTAATGTCACCTGCTGAAAAGCTATAAGGAGTTGTTATATTTTTGGAAATTAATATTCTGGACGAACATGGAAGAAAGTGAGTTGTGATGCATAAACAGGAAATTGGAAATTGAGTTTGAAGTTCTGTTTGGATGATATGAATGTATGCCCCAGGAGATAAGTACCTTAATTCTGAACATCATTTCTGTTTCACAACTGCAGATGACGACCCTTCTGAGTCTTTCCTTAAAGGTCCGGAAACAATCATGACCACGACAAGTGATCATGATTACCCTAAGATCCTGAAGGACATGATGAAGCATATTCATCTTGAAGGTGATGCGATCTACAAAGGCTACCCTTTCATGCAAAAGGAGTGGAACTTTGGTATGTGGGGTACACCTCCACCATTTGAAAGGAGTTTGCCCAAAGAGGATGGGCGGTACTTTTTCATTTCACGTGTGCCACAAGCAACTTTCTTCGATGCTGTTCGTGAAGCAGCCATGGAAGCCATACGCCAGATCGGAGAAATACTTGAAGCAAGACTCCGTTATACTCAGGAATACCTAAGCGAAGTGCATGCAGAGATGATGAAGGTGAAACTCAAGGCCACTACGATGAAATAGAAGATTGAAAAATTCAAGGCACATGTCGCACAATTCCAGTGGGACTGAAGAATCCTCAAGGAGGAAAAATGAATAAAGTTGGGAGTAATGTCTGACCATACCGAACCATGTGGGTGGCGGCATTTGTAATGAACTTTTGGAATTTGGATTCACAAAAAAAAATGGTTAAGGATGTAATAAAAGATTGATATGAAAATAATGAGATTTATGGATAAGCTAGTGCATTTTCTTTGGTGTCGTAGTACTCTGTAAAGCCACAGGATCAATGAAGCAAGAAATGTGTTATTCATGACGGTCCATAGAAGGAAGCTGGACAAAATAAGTTGGAGTTTTGTATGATCGTCACCACAAGGGTATAAAGGAAGAAGTACTATTGGATTTATAGGAGATGCAACGTTAGAATATGGAAACCTAGGAAGGATGAATTAAACTTGTACAAGAGTTGAAGTGGGCCCATAACCCACAGGCCCAGGATTTTGAAAAGGAACAGATGTAACCTTGATGAAGGAAGAAATTTGGAAGAATCGGTGATTCAATCAGCATACGTTTCGTAGGAGGTCACGCAAAAACCTGAGAGTGGTGAAGTAACGATAGATGTTTGTTCAGCTTGCAGAAACCATGGGTTTACTCGAAAACCAGTTCGAGAACAAGAGAAATTCTGCAATGCTGTGAGTATGCCCAAGTGTTAGAATACGTGATTCACTATTTACGTATGTGGTAATGATTCAAGTACGGGATGGATTGGCCCCCATACCGGAGACTTCTATCATGAACTATCATATGTTGATGGAAAATCAGAGAGACTCGAAAACTCTAGAAGAGTGTCGACGCGATAAGTCATAAAACCATAGAATGGTAGGACGATGAAACCCCTTTACAGGCAACCGCTGCCAATCGTAGGTTATACGGTGAGGTTCAACCCAGACCCGTTTTCTGCAGGAGAAACCATAAATTGTAGACCACCATGAGTATTTCGATAGTTGTCTAGAATGGACACGGACCTATCAGCTAAGAAGATCCAGTCCCGGACAAATTTCAACTTTGAAAAACCGAACCGAGATTCTGAGGAAAACTCTGTGCTTTTGACAGAAGAGCTTTGGTGAAGGAGCTATTGTAGGATATGTGAAGAGACATACATTGTCGGCACTCCAGAGGAAGTATCTGAGTTTATTGGAACTGTAACCTTGCTTTTAAGTGTGGTAGCACCCCTGACCTTTCTGACCAGAACTTTTGCTAGAAGACCCCCAACCCCTAACCCTTTCTTGCTAGCCTCTTCGAATCTCGAGGACGAGATTCATTCTAAGTGTGGTAGGTTTGTAACATCCCAAAATTTCAAATTTTGGAATGTTATATTAAATAAATAACTATGCTTGTTGTCTGATTGTTGGTTTGATTGATTGAGTGAGACTGAGTGAAATTTGAAACTTTTGAAAGTTGAATGAGAGGGAATGAAATGACTTTCCCAAAACTTTCTCCTTTGCCTTTTGGATCTCAATGAATTCAAGTTCATTCCAACACTAAACCCTAGAGTGGAGATGACATGACTTCTTCCATTTGGAATGAAAAGGGTTTTGGAAAAGATTTGAATTTCATCTGGGAATATTTCAAATTCAAAGCTTTATGCAACTCAATGATTTTCATGAGGAAGATAAAATGACTTCTTCAATTATATGAAATATGAGTTGGAAGTTGAGAAGTATCAAGTTGAAAGTCATTTGAAAGTGCTTTGAAACCCTCTTTCAAATTTTGAGTTTTGAATCTGAATTCAAACTTTGGCAAGTGGGAATCATTTCAAAAACTATGCCTGATAAATACTTGATCAACAGTATGAGAGGAATAAACATGACACTCCAAAAATATCAGAGGAAACAATGCCAAAAAGTTTTGAATTCAAATTTGGGTTTTATTTGAATATTGGAAAAATGGAATTTTATAAAGTTTGGATTTTGCCTTTGGAAAAATGTTCAAATGATAGGGAATATTCCCCTGATCATTTTGGTATACATATGTCCTATATAAAATATTTATATTTATTAAGTTATTCTCTGTTTTTGTTTTATTAAAAAAAAATTCAAAAAAAAAAGAGAACCCCCCTCAGGCGCCGAACCCCCCAGCCCGGCCTGCCAGCCACCATGGCCAGCCTGACCCTGGCCCACCAAGTGGCCGAGCTGCCCGGCCTCACCTCGCCCCCTCGCCCGAAACCCTTTCGCCCCGGCCACCCGCTCGCTCACCCCTCTCTCTCCTCACTGGGGACCCGACCCCTTCTTCTTCCTCCTCGCCCACGCCACCGAGGCAGCGCCTTCACGGATCCCGTGGGATCCGGGATCCCGATCCCCTCCCCGATCGCCTCCCTTACCCCGACGAGGCCCCGCCTATATAAACCGGACCTCACCCCATTCCCCTTACCCCTGGAGCCCCTCCTCTCTCTCTCACGCATGGGAGCCGAGCCATCCGCCGCCATTGTCGTCGCCGTCGCCGCCCTAGCCACCCCGACCCCCACCGACCCCACCAGACGCTCCCGAGCTCCCCGCAAGACTGCCACTACGTCGACCACCCCGACGACCGGAGCCACCGGCGCACACATCGCCGCCGCCGTCGAACGCCGGAAAGTCACCGGAGACCCCCGCCCCCGTCCCATGCACGATGAACGGCAAAGATTAGACCCAAGAAATCTGGCGTTTAAAATAAAACCGCCCGGTTCGTCCGGTTTATTTTTAAGTTAGGTTTTTATTTTTGAGCCGCCCGTTTTAGTTTAACCCTAGGCCCGTTTAGGTTATATTACGCTTTCGATTACGCTTTAGGCCCATTCGGCCCTTTTTCTTTTAATTTTATTTTCTGCTTTATGAGAATAGTTCCTGTTTTGAAAAATTCATATCTTTTATTATGTTTAATATTTTTGAGTGATTCTTTTTTGTTGGTTTGCAAATTTTCTGTAGTTTCTGTAGAATATATATTTAGCTATGTTAAAATTAATTAAAATTGCTTTAATTTAGTTTTAGTCAGAATAGTAAATCTGCTATAACTTGAGTTAGGAAAATTATTTTGGATGATTCTTCTTGTCCCAACTTTATTTTGACATTTCCAAACCATAGGAATTAATTTGGGTATTTTAGGATTAATAAAAAATAGTTTTAAGCAGAATCTTGTAAATCCTAATTAATTAACTAGCTACTATTTTCCTATTATTTTAAATAGTAAATAAATTTATTTTTAACATGGGATTGATTATTCTAGGATAGTTTCTGTCACTTAATAGGATGAACTTTTATTTATAATAAATAAAAGTTTTATTTTATTTTCTTAATAAAATTGAATTAGGCCTAATAGGAGTTTCATAATAGATTTTAAATTAATTCTTTTTGCTCCTATTTGCTTAATGAAATATTTTCTGTTAAGTTAACATAAAGCCATGATTAGGCTATGTTGGGAAATTTTTTTGTTATATAAAACTATTCTAGTTGTTGTTTGAAGTAGGAAAAACTTTGAGTTGGTTTTCTTTGAGTTTTCCTTTTGAATTTGATTTGGTTGTTTTGATGTGTTATGTTGCTATTGTTATGCTATTGTATTATGTGATCCTATGCTATATGCTTACTGTGATCATTGTTTGTCTCGGTAGAATTTCCGGTCTGAAGCTTGCTACTACGAATCCCTAGTTTTCAAGATCGTCAACAAGGCAAGTTCACTTTGACCATGCTTTCATACCTATGTTTTATTGCATTTAGTGACATCTTTGCAACCACCCCTCGGTAGTGTTATTGAATCCTTGTAGTTGAGTAGTATGCATGAGGTAGGAACCCATCCCCTGTTACCAAGCCGGGACGATATTTTATTTAATGCTACGCTATAGTAGACGGGATTTGGTATGAGTACTCGGGAGTGGTGTGAGAATGGAGGATTCTACGTCAATGACGACAACTCCATGATGGAAATCTGCAAGGACT
This sequence comes from Aegilops bicornis, assembly GCA_021605145.1. NCBI lineage: Eukaryota > Viridiplantae > Streptophyta > Magnoliopsida > Poales > Poaceae > Aegilops > Aegilops bicornis. Next base: position 428,403,641 of record CM038673.1, read on the forward strand.
ACATCTTCAAGACCTCAAGACTTCAAGACTCGAGATGAAATTCAATACACACTCTTTGGGTGAAGGGCGGTTGTGGGCACCTGGAGAAACCGATGGTTGGCGGGATGCATGGAGAAGCGCCATGACATCTTGCGGAAAGCTTCACCCAGACTCAAAGAGACGGAAGAATACTTCATGCGGAAGCTTACCGTGCAACCGCAAGTCATTATGGGCTCTGGCTTGGTTGACCTTAGTAGTGACTCTGGCTGGGGCGGTACTAGCGGATGTAGAACTACGGTAGGATGGGATGAGTACGGACGGTGGTCGAGAGGAACTCTTGAGGAAGACCATGTTTCGGTCATCTTGTTCTCAAACACCACGAAGTGCGAGAACGTAAATAGAGGATCGAATCTTGTGGGTAAAGTGTACAAACCTCTGCGAGAGGGTTTAAACCTAATCGATTAGCCGTGTCCCCGATTACGGACAATTTGAGCATCTGGACTTGGATTTATCTCGGAACTCTCAACACCGGATGATAACTTAATTGTGGGCAACTTATGATGAATTTGGGCTATGAGACATCGGTTGGCGGAACCATGTCATGATAGAAAACTCCATAGTACAGACTTCATTTATTCCTTTGATGTAGGGAAAATAAATCAGCTTTTACGCAAACAAAACTCAGACCACGAGCCACAAAGCCATATTGCATATAGTATAGTTTTATCATCTGTTTTCTCATGTTGTGATCTTGCCGGTACATTCAATGTCTTGACCTACATGGCTGCAACGTATCATGTTGCGTATACTTTCTTCCGACGAGTAAGAGTTACGACACGGGGTTACGGTCTACACTCAACTTTGCCGATGGCGTTGATGGGACTCCACACCCGATTACTTGTTTCGGCCGAGACTTATGAGGTATATATCAGTTTTACGTTATTTATACATGTGATTGCACTTTGATATATATATTGATGTACTGTGTGTGCCAGCATACTGATCCAGGGATGGCATGGATACACAGAGGCTTGACCGTCTGAGGTCGGGTCGCTACAGGTACTCTCTGACATGCCTTGCTATCATGACCGTGAAAGATGTCACTGCTCCTATTAAAAAAAAAACCCCACATGGTGGGCCCATAACCCACAGTTTCACAGGATCGAAACCTGACTGTCCTGTACACCCCCTAATTCCCAAAGTTATTCCTCGCACGTGGCCTCGTATGTAATTCATGGGCCACCATCATAGTGATCTATTCTGGTATCAGACGCAATACTTACTCTCGCTACTCTGAACCCCTTTCTCACTCTGGTTCAGGCTTCGAGCAACTATCTATCCGCTTGGAGCCTATTATGGTACCTTCGTACCTTACTCTCGAGGTATTTCATATGTTCAACTCGAGAGATAATCTTATACTAATTCATGGGTTAACCCCAGATTGTTTCCCTCAAAAGCATTATGTCGTAGTGAGCTGCCCCTTATCTTTCTTAAGAAATGCGATGGAGTTCCGAAGAAATGATGACCAGTTTATCATGATGCATCGGAATAAAGGATTGAAGACATCAACGAAAGGGATTAACTTCTTGAGAAGATCCGTTAGAATATCGTAACCAGAACTTTCCCTTACTCCCCTCTTAAATCTGGGACGAGATTTCTTGTAGTGGAGGAGAATTGTGACGCCTTGGGATAATTAAGCTACAGTAATCCCGCTAATGATGCCACGTCACCTCGATTCTTGTGGATAAACTTCGCGTTAGTTCGAACCTAGTTCAATTTCAAATTCAAAATCGAGCAAACAATAAAAGTTTTCAAATATTAAAATTTAAATGTTCGGAGTGAACCAAATAATACATAGGTAATTATGGCGGTGAAACCACCTTTTTATAAAATGTTTAATTGCTCAAGGGAAAATTAAACAACAGCAAAAGAAAGTAATTAAAATCCTTTTGTATTTTGTAAAATATTAAACTATTTTATTTAGCTGTCCAAATTAATGTGGCGGGTATCTTTAACATACCATATTTAGGTGTTGTTATCACATTCTTCAAAATTGAAATAAATTAAAAATTTAATAAAACAGAAAAGAAGAAATAAAAGAAAAGAAAAAAAGTAAAATAGAGAGAGAGAGAGAGCAACCCCCCTCCCTGGATCGAGACCAACTGTGCCGGCCCACCGAACCCACCCGAGCCAGCCCACCCTCCCACGCTCCCTGGTCGCCTTCTGTTCGGCGATCATGGCGCGGTCGCCATCCAACCACCTCACCGGCGACGCCCGACGAGAGGATAAGGCCTCCACCGCCCCGACGCCTCGGCCCCCTCGCCTCCCACTTGCCCTGCCTCCCCCACTCGCCAGTCCCTATCCCTCGCACACTCGCTCCCCTCCTCCAGATCCGCCTGACGCTGCGCCTGCCGCCCGTCTTGATCATGGCCACCGTTGTCCCCATCCCTCACCGACGAGTCCCCGAGCGCCGTAGTGCCCCGCGAAGTCTTCCTCGACCATCGGACCAAGCCAGAAGCCCCCACAACGAGCGCGGTGACCTCTCCTTCCTCCTCTGCTCCGACAAACGCCGGCGTCGAATTCGGCCACCTCGCGCCTTCCCGAGCTCATGAAGACAACCTCTGAGGGCCCGGTGGGCTGGCTCTCTATCCCTCTCTTGGCAGCCTTCTGCCCGGCCGTGCTTGCTTCCCCGTCGTGCCAGGCTCGTCGCCAGCGGTGGTGCTACGCGGGTAGCCACAACTCATGGAGCTCGTGATCGACCACCCGTCGGTTTCAGCACCTCCACCCGCACTCCATCGCAGACGCGCCCGCTTCTCCTCCCGTCATTGCCGGCTGCGGCAATCGACTCACGCGAATGCCATCTGCCCGTAGTGCCGCTCCACACCGAACCATGCCCCGCCTTGCCGTCCCGTGGAGCACCCGAAGCGCCGCCGCCGCCGTTGTAGCTCTCGGCTCGGCCACCTCCTCTGAGACCACCACGGGTGGGTGCGGCTTCGTCCGCACGTTCAGCTGCCCGGCCCGTGCCAAGCGGTGGCCCGTGGCTGTTTTCGGCGAGACACAGGGCACTCCGCCCGCAAAACGGTCGCCGGAGCCCTCTCCGGTGCCTTGGCGTGGTGTCATTGGGCCACCTCCAGCCATCGACCGGTGGCCCCGAGTGGACCCCGTTGGATCGCTTTGACTAGTCAACGGTGTCGACTGGCAACCCGATCGCCGATAGGTGGTCCCCATGATTAATTGAACTAATTTAATTTTAAACTAATGCTAATTACTTTAGTGGGCGGCGGATGGGGCCCATCGCTAATTGACCTAATTAGTTGAATTTAACTCTCTGGTTAACCCACTCTCTATGACATGTGGGACCCAGCTATCAGGTTTGACCTGAGTTAGCTGGGTTGACTGCTGACGTCATGATGACGTCATGCTGATGCAATAACCCCCATTTTAGATTTAATAATAATTTCAGAATATTGTTTAAACTTCGGAAATTCGTAGGAAATAATCCGTAACTCGGATGAAAATGTTTTCTACATGAAAGTTGCTCAGAACGACGAGACGAATCCGGATACGCAGTCCGTTCGTTCGCCACACACCCCTAACCTATCGAACTCGCAACTTTCCCCCTCCGGCCCCTCTGCCCGGAAACACGAAACACCGGGAATACTTTCCCGGATGTTTCCCCCCTTAACCGGTACCACCTCATACCATGTTAGATCACCTCTAGCACCGCTTTTGTTATGTTATGCTTTGATTGCTCTGTTATTTATTATGTCCCCCCTCCGTTACTTTTTCCGGTAGACCCCGAGACCGCTGCCGGTACCCCCCTGTGATCGACTACGGAGTCGACGACCCCACTCACTTGCCCGAGCAACCAGGCCAGCCCCCCCATTGATCACCAGATATCGCCTACTCTTCTCTATACTGCTTGCATTAGAGTAGTGTAGCATGTTCTCGCTTTCGAGATACTCCTATCTTGCTGCATAGCCTGTCCTTGTTACTATCAAGTTGTTACCTTACACGCAATCCTATATGCTTAGTATAGGATGCTAGTACTTTCATCTGTGGCCCTACATTCTTGTCCGTCTGCCGTGCTATACTATCGGGCCGTGATCACTCGGGAGGTGATCACGGGTATATACTATATACTTATACATGATACATGTGGAGACTAAAGTCGGGTCGGTGGTGGAGCACCCGCGGTGATTCACGGATTGGGGCTGAAAGGACCTTTGTCCCGACCCCTCTGGATGGATCTTTGTGGCGGAGCGACAGGCGAGTTGAGACCGCCTAGGAGAGAGGTGGGCCTGGCCTGTTCGGGCGCTCGCGGTTACTTAACACGCTTAACGAGGTCTTGGTATTTGATCTGAGTTGGCTACGAGCTTATACGCACTAACCATCTACAGGAGTAGTTATGGGTATCCGGCGTCGTGGTATCGGCCAAGCACTTCAGACGTCGTGACGGAGGCGGCAGCCGGATTGGACTGGAACGCCTGTTAGGCTAGGTCTGCTTCGGCCGCTCTCGCAACGTCTTGGTGTGCTTTCGAGCGATGGGCCTGCACCCTATGGCGCTTAGGTTTAGACCGGCGTGTTGGCCTCTCTGTTGTGCCTAGGTGGGGCTGCGGCGTGTTGATCTTCCGCGGCGGGCATGACCCGAGAAAGTGTGTCCGGCCAAATGGGATCAAGCGTCTTTGGGTAAGATGGTGCACCCTGGAAGCTAATCTATTCGGATAGCCGTGATCTTCGATAACAGACGACTTGGAGTTGTACCTTGAGCTTATGACAACTAGAACCGGATACTTGATAAAACACACCCTTCCAAGTGCGGATACAACGGTGGTCGCTCTCTCTCGGGGATATGAGGAGGGATCGCCGGGTAGGATTATTGCTATGTGATGTTACTTGGAGGACTTGATTGCCCTCTTCTACCTGTTGCAAGGCCGGTGACGTAAGCGTAGTCTTCGATAAGACTAGCTATCCCCCTTATTACGGCATTCTGCAGTTTAGTCCACCGATATGGCCCTTTACACATATAACCATGCATATGTAGTGTAGCTCCTTGCTTGCGTAGTACTTTGGATGAGTACTCACGGTTGCCTTGTTCCCCTTTTCCCTATCTATACTCGATTGCTGCAACAGACGATGGAGCCCAGGAGCGACGCCACCGTCGATGGCGACTACTACACTGGAGGTGCCTACTACTACGTGCGATCCGGCGGCGGCGACCAGAGTAGCTAGGAGGATCGAGGCGGAGGCCTGCTCCTCTTCGATCTGTATCCCGGTTTGTGCTAGCCTTCTTAAAGGCAAACTTGTTTTAACTTATGTACGTACTCGGATATTGTTGCTTCCACGACTTCGTCTATGATCGAAAGCACTTGTATTCGAGCCCTCGAGGCCCCTGGCTTGTATTATGATGCTTGTATGACTTATTTTATTTGTAGAGTTGTGTTGTGATATCTCCCCGTGAGTCCCTGATCTTGATCGTACACATTTGCGTGCATGATTAGTGTATGATTAAATCGGGGGCGTCACATCAAGTCATCAGTGAGAGTGAGAACATAACGATAGCCACCGCGTGCCTCAACGCTCATTGGACCGCACACATCAGTATGTATGATTTCCAATAAGTTGGTTGCTCGCTCCATTGTTCCGGAGAACGGAGTCTTGGTCATTTTATCCATGAGGCATGGTCCGCACGTGTCAAATGATTCGTAATCAAGAGACTCCAAAAGTCCATCTGCATGGAGCTTCTTCATGCGTTTGACACCAATGTGACCAAGGCGGCAGTGCCACAAGTATGTGGGACTATCATTATCAACCTTACATCTTTTGGTATTCACACTATGAATATGTGTAACATCACATTCGAGATTCATTAAGAATAAACCATTGACCAGCGGGCATGACCATAAAACATATCTCTCATATAAATAGAACAACCATTATTCTCGGATTTAAATGAGTAGCCATCTCGTATTAAAGCGAGATTCGGATACATTGTTCATGCTCAAAGGCGGCACTAAATAACAATTATTGAGGTTTAAAACTAATCCCGTAGGTAAATGTAGAGGTAGCGTGCCGGCCAGCGATCACATCGACCTTGGAACCATTCCCGACGCGCAAATCGTCACCTCGCCCTTCGCCATGGATCTCCGCTTATTCCGCAGCTCCTGTTTTGAGTTACAAATATGAGCAACACCGGTATCAAGTACCGGGGAGCTACTACGAGTCTTGGTAAGGTACACATCAATTACATTAATATCACATATACCTTTGGTGTTGCCGGCCTTCTTGTCCGCTAAGTACTTGGGGCAGTTCCGCTTCATTGACCACTTCCCTTGCAATAAAAACACTCGGTCTCGGGCTTGGGTCCATTCTTTGGTTTCTTCGGCAGCTTGCTTGCCGGGCGCGGCACCTCCCTTGCCATCTTTCTTGAAACCCTTTTTACCCTTGCCCTTCTTGAACTTAGTGGTTTTATTCACCATCAACACTTGATGTTCCTTTTTGATTTCCACCTCTGCTGATTTCAGCATTGAATGTACTTCAGGAATGGTTTTCTCCATCCCCTGCATATTGAAGTTCATCACAAAGCTCTTGTAGCTTGGTGGAAGCGACTGAAGGATTCTGTCAACAACCGCGTCATCCGGGAGATTAACTCCCGGTGAGATAAGCGGTTGTACAACTGAACATTTTGAGTATGTGCTTGTGACAGAACTATTCTCCTCCATCTTACAAGCTGTAGAACTTGTCGGAGACTTCATATCTCTCGACCGGGCATGAGCTTGGAAAACCATTCTCAGCTCTTGGAACATCTCATATGCTCCGTGCTGCTCGAAAGCGTTTTGGAGCCCGGTTCTAAGCTGTAAAGCATGCCGCCTGAACGAGGGAGTAATCATCAACACGCCGATCGCCAAGCGTTCATAAAGTCTTGGTTATTTGGGGCGGTGCATCACCTAGCGGTGCTTCTAGGACATATGCTTTCTTGGCAGCTATGAGGATGATCCTCAAGTTAGGACCAGTCCGTATAGTTGCTACCATCGTCTTTCAGCTTGGTTTTCTCTAGGAGCAGCGTTGAAGTTGAGGTTGACATGAGCGTTGGCCATTTGATCTACAAGATATATTTGCAAAAGTTTTAGACTAAGTTCATGATAATTAAGTTCATCTAATCAAATTATTTAATGAACTCCCACTCGCAGACATCCCTCTAGTCATCTAAGTGATACATGATCCGAGTCAACTAGGCCGTGTCCGATCATCACGTGACACGGACTAGTCATAATCGGTGAACATCTTCATGTTGATCGTATCTTCTATACCATGTTCGACCTTTCTGTAACATCCCAAATTTCCTATTTGGAATGTTTTACAATTATAGCTAAGCATCTATGCATTTTGTTTGAATTTGGGTGGCATTTGAAGTTTCAGAAGTTTTGGAGTTGTTGGAATTTGAATTCAAATTTTGGCAGTGGAAATTATTTCAAAACTATGCATGATAAATACTTGAGAAAAAGTATTAGAGGAGTAAACATGACACTCCAAAAATATCAGAGGAAAAACATTGCCAAAAAGTTTGAATTCAAATTTGAGTTTTATTTGGAATTTTAAAAAAATGATTTTTTATAAAGTTTGGATTTTGCCCCTGGAAAAATGTTCAAATTATAGGGAATATTCCCCTGATCATTTTGATATATATATATGTCCTATATAAAATATTTATATTTACTATGTTTTTCCCTCTCTCTCTAAATTCAAAAAAAATAGAAAAGGAGGCCCGGTGACCGGCCCAGCCCAGCCAGCTTGAGGTGGCCCACAGCCCACCACCCGGCCCAGCCCGGCGCCCGGCCTCAGCCAGCCGAGCCCCCTTGAAACCCTTCAGGCCGGTCGCCCGATCCCCTCTCCCTCACCCATGACACGGGCCCCACCCTTCTTCCTCCCAAGCCAACGCGCGCCTTCATGGGAAACCCCGAGATCCCCGGGATCTCATCCCGATCCTTTCCCGATTGCCCCCTCGTCCAAGTCGACGCCTTCCCTCTATAAATACCCCCCCTCGACCCCGTTCCCCCCTCGCCCCCTCGCCCGACTACACCCCCGAGCTCCCCTCGCCACGCCGCACCCGCCGGAGGTCCCTGCCGACGTCCCCGACCACCGGAGCCGCCGCGCCATCGCCTCCCGAGCCGCCGTCGCCGTTGACCCCGTCGGTAAGTCGCCGGACTCCCCTCCGCCGTCCGATTTAGAAACGAGCGGTGTAGATTAGATCCCCGAGCAGGTACGGTTTATTTAGGTTTAGTTTAAAGATCCGGTTTTATAGATCCGGTTTATTTTGGTTTAGTTAGTAGGTTTAGTTGGACGGCCGACGCGGTTATTTTCTGTTAAACCACGGCGCGTTTTAGTTACATTACGCCCGGCGCTAGATAGGCCCATTAAGCGGCGATTTTTCTTTTAATTTTATTTTTTCGTTTATGTTTTTAACAGAATAGTTTCAGTTTTGTAAAATTCATATCTTTTAATCTACTTAATATTTTTAAGTGATTCTTTTTTTGTTGGTTTGCAAATTTCTTATAGTTTCTGTAGAAAATATAGTTAGTCATGTTATAATTATTTAAAATTGCTTTATTTTAGATTTAGACAGAATAGTAATTCTGCTATAAAATGAGTTAGGAATATTATTTTTAGTGATTCTTTTTGTCACAACTTTGTTTTGACATTGCCTAACCGTAGGAATTTATTTGGGCATTTTAGAATTAATAAAAATAGTTTTAACCAGAATCATGTTATTCCTATTTATTTAACAAGCTACTGTTTTCCTATTGTTTTAATTAGCAAATAATTTTATTTCTCCTATGTGATAGTTTATTCTTGGTTAGTATCTGTAACTTTAGAGCATGAACTTTTATTTGCAATAAATAAAACTTTTATTTTATTTTTCTTGCTAGCAATTGTTTTAGGCATAATAGGAGTTTTATAATAGCTTTTTAAGTGATTCTTTTTGCTCCTAGTTGCATGATGAATTCCTTTCTGTTAGGTAGCATAAACCCATGCTTAGGTTCTGTTAAGAAATTTTTTGATATGTAAAACTATTTTTAGTTGTTGCTTGATGTAGGAAAACTTTGAGTTGGATTTCTTCGAGTTTTCTTTGGGTTTTGATTCGTTTGTTTTGTGTGTTATGTTAGCATGCTATTATGTTAAGTGATCATATGCTATATGCTTATTATGATTGTTGTTTGCCTCGGTAAAATTTCCGGAGTGCGAAGCTTGCTACCATGAGTCCCTAGCTTTCGAAGATCGTCAGCAAGGCAAGTCATTGATCATATTTCTTTACAATACCTATGATTTTGTTGCGTTAGAATTATACCTCCCCACCATGCATGCAGTAGGTGAAATTTTGAAGTTATGTTCTTGAGTAGTATCATGAGGTAGGATGAACCAATTCCCCTTGTTACCATGACCCGGGACGAAGTAGTTTATTTTTGCTATGCTCGTGGGCGGGGTAGGTTGAGTGAATTCATAAGGGAGATGTGAGAGTCAAGATGATGACAACCCCATGAACTTCAAGCTCAAGATGGACTTCGTAATTCACTCTTTGGGTGGAGGACGGTTGACGGGCACCACTGGAGAACCCGGTGGTTGGCGGGATGCATGGAGAAGCGCCATGACATCTTGCGGAAAGCTTCACCCAGCCACGAAGAGGCGAATGGATACCCCATTGACGGAAGCTTACTGTGCAGCCGCAAGCCATTATGGGCTCTGGCTTGGTCAACCCTAGTTGTGACTCTGTCCGGACGTTGCTACGAGATTTAGAAGAACGTTAGGATTGGATGGGTACCGGCAGTGGCCAGAGGAACTCTTCGAAAGACCCTGTTTCGTTCGTCCCGTCTTCAAACACCATGAAGTGCGAGGAATTAAGGGAGGGAACGATTCTCGCGGGTAAAGTGCGCAAACCTCTGCAGAGTTAAAGATCTAATCGATTAGCCGTGTCCCCGGTTACGGACAATTTGAGCCTCTGGAACTTGGAAGTATTTGGAAATCTCAACATTAAAATTAATAAATTAATTGAGGGGATTATTATTTAATAATTGGGAATGAGACATTGGTTGGTGGAACCATGTCAATAACTACCAACAATTTTGTAGTATTTGCAAACAAGTCCTTATTGTAGGGAAAACTGGCTTTTCGCAAAACAATGAAACTTAGAGCCCCACAGCCAAATTGCATATAGTGTTAGAAATAATTTCATTGTTATTCTCTCATCATGATTTGCCGGCATATTCAAAATGCTGACCTACACGGCTGCAACGTCTTATGTTGCAGAGGAGTATTCCGATCAGGAGTGAGGCTACGATCCGCGCTTGGCGATTGCCCTATGGAGTCGGATGGACTCGCTATTCTTCTATGCTTCCGCAGCTTTACTTAGTTTATTTCTCATGAGTTGGCCTTGGCGAATTTATTCTATTGTAATAAAGACTCGATATGAGAATCGTGTAATAAATTCAGGTGTGATTGAACTTTGATTATTTCATCAATGTACTATGAGTGCCAAAGCATGATCTTGGGATGAATGCAGACACGAGACTTGACCGATTTTGGGTCGGGTCGCTCTGAGAGATGGTATTGAGCACACGGCCGTAGGGCGTAACCCCTAGGATCGGAAAGCCATAGGAAGAGACTATTTATTTTATGTCCTTATCATTCCGTAATTCTCCCTGTTCATTTCTGACTTCTCTCCGATTTTCAACATTCTAGATGGCCGCCGAGTTCACCCCAGTTTTGCTACCAGAGTTTTGCCAGCCAGATGAGACGATGCCTTTCGGCAAGAAGCTGGTGCAGATCGTGAAGAAGCTGAAGATTGCTCTGCCCTCGATCACCGGGAAGCCTAGCAATGCACTTCCGACGGATACACTTCTGAGGATTGAGGTGCACATTCCAGGGAGGACCTTCGGAGGACATACAGAGCCTATTGACTTTGAGTTTACCGATTTCAATTGGATCCTCGGAAGAGACATGGCGATTTATCGTGCACTTGGACATCTCCGAGAAGAGTACAGGCGAGCTTCGACCCATCAGATCTCGCCATGATTTCGCAGAGCGAGGAACGGAGATATCATCCGCATCGTGAGGGCGACTCCATTCTCTCATATGTCCAAGACTTGGAGTGTCTCCTCAGAAACGGGAGATCCGGACTTCGCGTAACTTCGAAGGTACAGGAGGCTGTTGTTCCGTGAATCGAATCGGAGGAGAAGGCACACGCAGACTTCCTTGACCATGAGGAAGAAATCGCGGATTTCATGGAGAGAGTCGACAACCTGAAGATGAATGTTTCCGCATTAGAGGAGAAGATGGACATCGGAGAAGACCTTTTTCCGAGTGGAGATGACAGACCTCTCGTGAGCAATGACCAGGATTATGAAGGGAGCTCCACTGGAGAAAGCCGCAAGAGGAGACGCCGCATCAGAGGACGCCACACCGGAGGACGCAGCACCAGAGGACGCAAGGATTATTGATGAAGACATTTAGTCGACCGCCATGTTATTTTATTTTTCCGTCGATCAGTTAGGTCGTTATTTTCGATTAGACGCGAGAATTTTGTAATCGAGTTTGAACCATGTTTGAGTGGATTGAATAAATGATTGGTGTGATTATGATTGTGCATTCATATGGGTAGTGATATTTCTCATTAGACCATTGTTCTATTCTAATTTCTCATCCACTCCAAAACACCAGATGCCTCCGAGACGTGACCCCGGTCTCAACTTCCCGCCAGAGCTCACCGGTGATCCAATGAGAATGCCCTCATGCGGATGCTCATTCGTAACGAACAACAACAACAACAACAACAACAATCCATCGCCACCACCCCTGTTGACAACTTGACTCGATTCCTAAGGCTGAATCCGCGGTGTTCTCTAGCGACCGAGCCGATTGTGGCCGATGATTGGCTCCGCAAGGTCGGAAGAGAGTTAGTCCTTTGTTGGATGCGGATGCGAGAGAAGGTGCGCTTTGCCGCACATCAACTTGATGGACCTGCAGCTTTGTGGTGGAGAACTACACCGCCACTTATCCCATCGCCACCATTACGTGGGATCGGTTCCAACAAACTTTCCGCACCGCTCATGTTTCATTTGGAGCCATGAGTGCGAAGAAGCGTGAGTTACGCAACTTACGCCAGGGAACCGTCTTGTGGGGCAAGACGTGGATGAGTTCAGCAAGTTAGCTCGCTATGCCCCTGATGATGTGGCCACAGATGCATAAAGGCAGGAAAAAGTTTCTCGAGGGACTCAATGGCGAGCTGGGTATGCAGCTTATGGTGGCTACCTTCACCAACTACCGGGAGCTGGTAGACAAGGCCACCATACTTGAAGGCAAGCAGCACAGATTGATAGTCGCATAGCGGAAGTATGGTCGGGGAAGTACAACTCGGAGCTCGGCGAAGCCCGTTATGCCCCATACTCGGAGGGCATACCCATCATAACCATGGAGGACACAACCATGGAGGAAATGGGAACAACCGCAACCAGGACAACAAGGCAGGCAATGGAAACGGCAATGGCAACCAAAGATCGTCACCGCACCGCTCGAAAGATCTGAGTCACATCACTGCTTCAAGTGCCGGAAAAACAGGGCACTATGCCACCGACTGCCGGAGGCCAAGCAGAGGAATGGAAACGGCAATGGAAGCTCAGCAAAGAAGCCCAACCCTTTCCCTCGTGCTCAGGTGAACCACATTGACGTGGAGGACGTCTATGATCAGCCAGACACTGTGGTTGGTAAGTTTTTATTGAATTCACGTTCAGTATTGGTACTCTTTGATTCTGGTGCAACGCATTCATTTCATATCAAGGGTAGTTGTGGAAAAATGCAGGTTGCCCACTAAAACCCTTAGAAGCCCTCTTCACGTCGATTCGCAGGAGGAGAAATGATGGCGAGGCTTAGGCTGTCATGCAACCCTCAACATCGGAAACCATAAATTTCCGCAGACCTCATAGTATTGGAAACCCGGACCTTGGATGTGATCCTAGGCATGGATTGGTTGACGAAGTTTGAAGGAAACATAGACTGTGCCCAGAAGTCGATTCTCGCTCACCACCGGGCGTAAGAGGATCAAGTATGTATCGACGTAGCGGATGAAGAATCAGGTGAATTCCTCACGGGAGTTGTTCAGGAGGAAGTGCCAGTAGTGCAAGATTTTCCCGATGTGTTTCTGGAGGAATTACCAGGAATGCCACCGGACAGGGACATTGAATTTCTGATTGAGTTATTGCCCGGCACAGCCCCAATATCCAAGAGACCCTATCGAATGCCCCCGAACAATTTGAAAGAGATCAAGAATCAAATTAATGAGTTATTGGAGAAGGGATATATTCGGCCAAGCTCATCACCTTGGGGAGCCCCAGTTCTTTTGGTAGAGAAGAAGGATGGAACCCTGAGAATGGTTGTGGATTATCGTTTGTTGAACGACGTGACCATCAAGAACAAGTACCCTCTGTCGATGATTAATGATCTATTTGATCGACTAGTTGGAGCCAAGGTTTTCTCCAAGATCGATCTTCGATCGAGGTATCATCGATTGAAGATCCGTGAAAAGGATATACCTAAAACAACATTCACCACGGTGTATGGTTTATATGAGTATACCGTCATGTCATTCGGATTGACTAATGCCCCTGCATACTTTATGAATTTGATGAACAAGGTATTTATGGAATATCTGGACAAGTTTGTCGTGGTGTTCATCGATGATATACTGATATTCTCCAAGAGCGAGAAAGAGCATAAGGAACATTTGCGTCTAGTTCTAGAGAAACTACGAGAACATCAGTTGTATGCCAAGTTCAGCAAATGTGAATTTTGGTTGAAGGAAGTCGGATTCCTCGGACATGTTATTTCAGGAGAAGGAATAGCAGTTGACCCCGCCAAGGTTGAATCATTCACCGATTGGCAGTCGCCCACCTCAGTCAAGGAGATCCGCAGTTTTCTCGGACTCGCTGGCTATTATCGGAGGTTTATTGAGAATTTCTCAAAGATTGCCAAGCCCATGACTGAGCTGCTGAAGAAGGAGGCCAAGTACATTTGGACCGAGGATTGTGAAGCCAGTTTCCAGGAATTGAAGAAACGTTTGGTTACAGCCCGATCTTGATTTTGCCGGACATACACAAGGATTACCAGGTATTTTGCGACGCTTCTCGTCAGGGACTCGGAGGAGTTCTCATGCAGGAAGGGAAAGTTGTAGCTTATACCTCCAGACAGCTACGACCACACGAGATGAATTATGCCACACATGATTTGGAGTTAGCAGCCGTAGTGCATGCACTCAAGACACGAGACATTTCCTTATCGGAAACCGTTGTGATGTTTACACAGGATCATAAGAGCTTGAAGTATATTTTCACGCAGAAAGAGTTGAACCTCGAGCGGAGGAGATGGCTAGAGTTAATCAAGGACTATGACATGAGATTGCATTACCACCCGTGTAAGGCTAATGTTGTAGCAGATGCTTTGAGCCGTAAGAGTTATGTGAATACTCTTATAGCAGGAGGTTTACCCCAGAGTTAGTCGATGACCTCGGAGATCTCAATGGAGATAGTTCCGAGAGGATATGTTGCAACTCTGGAAGTTCAGTCCACTTTGGCCGAAAGGATTCATGAAGCCCAGAAGTCGGACAAGGAAATGGATGAGATAAAGAAAAAGATGAATGAAGGAAAAGCTAAAGGGTTTCGTAAGGACGAATATGGAGCTATATGGTTCGAGGATCGTATTTATGTACCCAATGATCCCGAACTCGGGAAGCTAATTCTTGAGAGGCTCATGATTCACCGTACTCGATTCACCCGGTAACACCAAGATGTATCTGGATTTGAAGGAAAGTTTCGGTGGGCGGTATGAAGAAGGATATTGCCGAGTGCGTAGCGATGCGACGTTTGTCAACGAGTAAAAGCGAGAACATCGAGAAGCCAGGCGGGGTTACTTCAACCTTTGCCGATTCCGAGTGGAAATGGGAAAAACTTGGAATGGATTTTATCACAGGATTACCCATGACCCGTTCAGGTTATGATTCCATCCGGGTAGTGGTTGATCGATTGACCAAGGTAGCTCACTTCATTCCGTGAAGACTACCTATACCAGTGCTAAGTTGGCCAAGATATACATGACGAGGATCGTATATGCGCATGGAGTTCGAGGAGTATCGTGTCGAATAGAGGAACACAATTTACCTCAAAGTTTTGGAATCAGTTGCATGAAACTTTGGAGTACGAGGCTGGAGTTCAAGATCTGACCTTTCATCCGCAGATGGATGCATCGAGAGAGTCAACGAGATTACGGAGGACATGTTGAGAGCTTGTGTGCTAGACTATGGGTCTAAGCGGGATGATAATTTGCCATACGCAGAGTTCTCATACAACAACAGTTATCGAGACCCGATGCGAAGATGGCCCCTTCGAAGCTCTATACGGAAGGAGGTGCAGAACACCATTGCTGTGGGATGGTGTTGGAGATCGAACACTTTTCGGTTCCGACCTTATCAGAGATTCCGAAGAGAAAGTCAAGCTGATTCGAGATAGGCTCAAGATAGCTCAGTCGAGGCAGAAGAGTTATGCCGACAGTAAACGCAAGGAAGTAACTTACGAAGCGGGAGACCGAGCATATCTTCGTGTGTCCCCGCCGTGGAATCAAGAGGTTCGGTGTCAAAGGAAAGTTAGCACCCGATTCATTGGCCCTACAAAATCCTCGAGCGTCGTGGAGAAGTTGCTTACAAGTTGGAATTGCGGAAGGATTGTCCAGGAGTTCATGATGTCTTCCATGTTTCTCGGTGAAGAAGTGTCATGCCGACATGGCCGATATTCCGTTGAGAGACACACGGTGCCCCTAGAGGCCATACATTTCGACGGTGATCGACTTATAAGGAGAAACCCATCCGAATTCTCGAGACTATGAGCAGAGTCACCCATGACAAGATCATCAAGTTTTGCAAGGTCTTTGTGGAGTCATCACTCCGAGGAGGAAGCCACACAGGAGCGAGAGGAAGACCTCCTTTGAGACCACCCGCACCTATTTGCTAGCCAACCCGAATCTCGAGGGCGAGATTCATCTTAAGGTGGGTAGGTTTGTAACATCCCAAATTTCCTATTTGGAATGTTTTACAATTATAGCTAAGCATCTATGCATTTTGTTTGAATTTGGGTGGCATTTGAAGTTTCAGAAGTTTTGGAGTTGTTGGAATTTGAATTCAAATTTTGGCAGTGGAAATTATTTCAAAACTATGCCTGATAAATACTTGAGAAAAAGTATGAGAGGAGTAAACATGACACTCCAAAAATATCAGAGGAAAACATTGCCAAAAAGTTTGAATTCAAATTTGAGTTTTATTTGGAATTTTAGAAAAATGATTTTTTATAAAGTTTGGATTTTGCCCCTGGAAAAATGTTCAAATTATAGGGAATATTCCCATGATCATTTTGATATATATATGTCCTATATAAAATATTTATATTTACTATGTTTTTCCCTCTCTCTCTAAATTCAAAAAAAAAGAAGAAAAGGAGGCCCAGTGTGACCAGGTGTGGCCCAGCCAGCCGAGGTGGCCCACCAGTGCCCACCAGGTCGGCCCGGCCCGGCGCCAGCCAGCCAGCCGAGCCCCCTCGCCTGAAACCCTTCCAGGCCGGTGTCGCCCGATCCCCTCTCCCTCACCACACACGGGCCCCACCCCACCTTCTTCCTCACAAGCCAACGCTTGCCGTCATGGAAACCCCGAGATCCCCGGGATCTCATCCCGATCCTTTCCCGATTGCCCCTCGTCCAAGTCGGCCTTCCCTCTATAAATACCCCCTCGACCCGTTCCCCCTCGCCCCTCGCCTCGACTACACCCGAGCTCCTCGCCACGCCGTGGGAGGTCCCCTTGACGTCCCCGACCACCGGAGCCGCCGCGCCATCGCCTCCCGAGCCGCCGTCGCCGTTGACCCCGTCGGTAAGTCGCCGGACTCCCCTCCGCCGTCCGATTTAGAACGAACGGTGTAGATTAGATCCCCCGAACGGGTACGGTTTATTTAGGTTTAGTTTAAAGATCCGGTTTTATAGATCCGGTTTATTTTGGTTTAGTTAGTAGGTTTAGTTGGACCGGCCGACGCGGTTATTTTCTGTTAAACCACGGGCGCGTTTTAGTTACATTACGCCCGAGCGCTAGATAGGCCCATTAGCGCCGATTTTTCTTTTAATTTTATTTTTTTCGTTTCTGTTTTTAACAGAATAGTTTCAGTTTTGTAAAATTCATATCTTTTAATCTACTTAATATTTTTAAGTGATTCTTTTTTTGTTGGTTTGCAAATTTCTTATAGTTTCTGTAGAAAATATAATTAGTCATGTTATAGTTATTTAAAATTGCTTTATTGTAGATTTAGACAGAATAGTAATTCTGCTATAAAATGAGTTAGGAATATTATTTTTTAGTGATTCTTTTTGTCACAACTTTGTTTTGACATTGCCTAACCGTAGGAATTTATTTGGGCATTTTAGAATTAATAAAAAAATAGTTTTAACCAGAATCATGTTATTCCTATTTATTTAACAAGCTACTGTTTTCCTATTGTTTTAATTAGCAAATAATTTTATTTCTCCTATGTGATAGTTTATTCTTGGTTAGTTTCTGTAACTTTAGAGCATGAACTTTTATTTGCAATAAATAAAACTTTTATTTTATTTTTCTTGCTAGGAATTGTTTTAGGCATAATAGGAGTTTTATAATAGCTTTTTAAGTGATTCTTTTTGCTCCTAGTTGCATGATGAATTCCTTTCTGTTAGGTAGCATAAACCCATGCTTAGGTTCTGTTAAGAAATTTTTTGATATGTAAAACTATTTTTAGTTGTTGCTTGATGTAGGAAAACTTTGAGTTGGATTTCTTCGAGTTTTCTTTGGGTTTTGATTCGTTTGTTTTGTGTGTTATGTTAGCATGCTATTATGTTAAGTGATCATATGGTATATGCTTATTATGATTGTTGTTTGCCTCGGTAGAATTTCGAGGTCTGAAGCTTGCTACCACGAGTCCCTAGCTTTGAAGATCGTCAGCAAGGCAAGTCATTGATCATGTTTCTTTACAATACCTATGATTTTGTTGCATTAGAATTATACCTCCCCACCATGCATGCAGTAGGTGAAATTTTGAAGTTATGTTCTTGAGTAGTATCATGAGGTAGGATGAACCAATTCCCCTTGTTACCATGACCCGGGACGAAGTAGTTTATTTTTGCTATGCTCGTAGACGGGGTTGGTTGAGTGAATTCATAAGGGAGATGTGAGAGTCAAGATGATGACAACCCCATGAACTTCAAGCTCAAGATGGACTTCGAAATTCACTACTGGGTGGAGGACGGTTGACGGGCACCCTGGAGAACCCAGTGGTTGGTCGGGATGCATGGAGAAGTGCCATGACATCTTGCGGAAAGCTTCACCCAGCCACGAAGAGGCGGATGGATACCCCATTGACCGGAAGCTTACAATGCGGCGCAAGCCATTATGGGCTCTGGCTTGGTCAACCCTAGTTGTGACTCTGGCGAGACGGTGCTACGAGATGTAGAAGAGCGGTAGGATTGGATGGGTGCGGCGGTGGCGGAGGAACTCTTGAAGACCTGTTTCGTTCGTCCCGTCTTCAAACACCATGAAGTCACGAGGAATTAAGGAGGGAGCGATTCTTGCGGGTAAAGTCGCCAAACCTCTGCAGAGTTAAAGATCTAATCGATTAGCCGTGTCCCCGGTTACGGACAATTTGAGCCTCTGGAACTTGGAAGTATTCGGAAATCTCAACATTGAAATTAATAAATTAATTGAGGGGATTATTATTTAATAATTGGGAATGCGACATTGGTTGGTGGAACCATGTCAATAACTACCAACAGTTTTGTAGTATTTGCAAACAAGTCCTTATTGTAGGGAAAAATTGGCTTTTCGCAAAACAATGAAACTTAGAGCCCCACAGCCAAATTGCATATAGTGTTAGAAATAATTTCATTGTTATTCTCTCATCATGATTTGCCGGCATATTCAAAATGCAGACCTACACGGCTGCAGCGTCTTATGTTGCAGAGGAGTATTCCGATCAGGAGTGAGTCTACGATCCGCGCTTGGCGATTGCCCTATGGAGTCGGATGGACTCGCTATTCTTCTACGCTTCCACAACTTTACTTAGTTTATTTCTCATGAGTTGGCCTTCAGCCGAATTTATTCTATTGTAATAAAGACTCGATATGAGAATCGTGTAATAAATTCAGGTGTGATTGAACTTTGATTATTTCATCAATGTCTTGTGAGTGCCGACATGATCTTGGGATGAATGCAGAACACGAGACTTGACCGATTTTGGGTCGGGTCGCTGCACTTTCGGTCTCTTGTGTTCCGAGGCCATGTCTGTTCATGCTAGGCTCGTCAAGTCAACCTAAGTGTTTTGCATGTGTGAATCTGGCTTACACCCGTTGTATGTGAACGTTAGAATCTATCACACCCGATCATCACATGGTGCTTCGAGACAACGAACTTTCGCAACGACACACAGTTAGGGGGGAACACTTTCTTGAAATTATTATGAGGGATCATCTTATTTATGCTACCGTCGTTCTAAGCAAATAAGATGTAAAACATGATAAACATCACATGCAATCAAATAGTGACATGATATGGCCAATATCATTTTGCTCCTTTTGATCTCCATCTTTGGGACACCATGATCATCATCATCACCGGCATGACACCATGATCTCCATCATCGTGTCTTCATGAAGTTGTCTCGCCAACTATTACTTCTACTACTATGGCCAACGGTTTAGCAACAAAGTAAAGTAATTACATGGCGTTATTCATTGACACGCAGGTCATACAATAAATTAAGACAACTCCTATGGCTCCTACCGGTTGTCATACTCATCGACATGCAAGTCGTGATTCCTATTACAAGAACATGATCAATATCATACATCACATATATATCATTCATCACATCCTTTTGGCCATATCACATCACACGGCATATGCTGCAAAAAAAAGTTAGACGTCCTCTAATTGTTGTTGCAAATTTTTACGTGGCTGCTATAGGTTTCTAGCAAGAACGTTTCTTACCTACGCCAAAAACACAACGTGATATGCCAATTTCTATTTACCCTTCATAAGGACCCTTTTCATCAAATCCGATCCGACCAAAGTGGGAGAGACAGACACCCGCTAGCCACCTTTTACAACTAGTGCATGTCAGTCGGTGGAACCTGTCTCACGTAAGTGTACGTGTAAGGTCGGTCCGGGCTGCTTCATCCCATGATGCCGCCGAATCAAGATAAGACTAGTAACAGCAAGTAAATTGACAAAATCGACGCCCACAACAACTTGTGTTCTACTTGTGCATAGAAATTACGCATAGACCTAGCTCATGATGCCACTGTTGGGGATCGTAGCAGAAATTTAAAATTTTCTACGCATCACCAAGATCAATCTATGGAGTAACTAGCAACGAGAGAGAGAGAGAGAGGAGTGCATCTACATACCCTTGTAGATCGCGAGCGGAAGCGTTCAAGAGAACGGGGTTGATGGAGTCGTACTCGTTGTGATCCAAATCACCGATGACCGAGCGCCGAACGGACGTCACCTCCGCGTTCAACACACGCACGGTTGGGAGAGACGTCTCCTCCTTCTTGATCCAGCAAGGGGGAAGGAGAGGTTGATGGAGATCCAGCAGCACGACGGCATGGTGGTGGAAGCAGCGGGGATCTCGGCAGGGCTTCGCCAAGCTCAGCGAGAGGGAGAGGTGTTATGGGGGGAGAGGGAGGCGCCAGGGGCTTAGGTGCGCAGCCCTCCCTCCCCCCTCTATATATAGGGGCCCTGGGGGAGGGGGGCGCCAGCCCCTTAGAGATCCAATCTCAAAGGGGGGGCGGCGGCCAAGGGGGAAACTTGCCCCCCAAGTCAGGTGGGGCGCCCCCCACCCCTAGGGTTTCCAACCCTAGGCGCAGGGGGAGGCCCATGGGGGGCGCACCAGCCTACCAGGGGCTGGTTCCCTTCCTACTTCAGCCCATGGGGCCCTTCGGGATAGGTGGCCCCACCCAGTGGACCCCCGGGACCCTTCTGGTGGTCCTAGTACAATACCGGTGACCTCCGAAACTTTCCCGGTGGCCGAAACTGGACTTCCTGTATACAAATCTTTACCTCCATACCATTCCGGAACTCCTCGTGACGTCCGGGATCTCAGCCGGGACTCCGAACAACTTTCGGGTTACCGCATACTAATATCTCTACAACCCTAGCGTCACCAAACCTTAAGTGTGTAGACCCTACGGGTTCGGGAGACACGCAGACATGACCGAGACGACTCTCCGGTCAATAACCAACAGCAGGATCTGGATACCCATGTTGGCTCCCACATGCTCCTCGATGATCTCATCGGATTAACCACGATGTCGAGGATTCAATCAATCCTGTATACAATTCCCTTTGTCAATCGGTACGTTACTTGCCCGAGATTCGATTGTCGGTATCCCAATACCTCGTTCAATCTCGTTACCGGCAGGTCACTTTACTCGTACCATAATGCATGATCCCATGACTAACCACTTGGTCACATTGAGCTCATTATGATGATGCATTACTGAGTGGGCCCAAAGATACCTCTACATCATACAGTGACAAATCCAGTCTCGATCCGTGCCAACCCAGCAGACACTTTCGGAGATACATGTAGTGTACCTTTATAGCCACCCGATTCACGTTGTGACGTTTGGTACACCAAAGCACTCCTACGGTATCCGGGAGTTGCACGATCTCATGGTCTAAGAAAATGATACTTGACATTAGAAAAGCTCTAGCAGACGAACTACACGATCTTGTGCTATGCTTAGGATTGGGTCTTGTCCATCACATAATTCTCTCAATGATGTGATCCCGTTATCAATGACATCAAATGTCTATGGTCAGGAAACTGTAACCATCCATTGATAAACGAGCTAGTCAACTAGAGGCTCACTAGGGACATGTTGTGGTCTATGTATTCACACATGTATTACGATTTCCGGAACACAATTATAGCATGAACAATAGACAATGATCATGAACAAGGAAATATAATAATCATTTTATTATCGCCTCTAGGGCATATTTCCAACAAGCGCCGCCTCTGCCATCAACCTCGTCGACGAGGAAAACAAGCAGGCGCCACGGCCCGTCGAGGCCGAGGCGCTCCCTGACAACGCGATGGACGACGCTGTGATGCACGTCATCGTCGGGGTTGAGCAGACCTTTGGTGCATGGCGCTTGAGCGCCACGGATCAAGATAGGCATGTCAGGGCCGACAGGGTGCAGCTCGCCGCACAACATGATCGATGTCGCGCCGCAGAGCAAGCTAGGCGCGTCCGCGCCGATAGGCTTGACTTCGCCGCCTGGCGAAGACCGTTAGCGCGCCGCCACGGAAAGCAGATCCATCGGCGCTTGCCTGCTCTCGACACGGCGTCGCAGCTGGGTACACTCCCCGTCAGTACCCTGATGTCTACTACGCAACTTTATTCTTGTAGAAACGTGTTGGGCCTCCAAGCGCAGAGTTTTGTAGGACAGTAGCAATTTTCCCTCAAGTGGATGACCTAAGGTTTATCAATCCGTGAGAGGTGTAGGATGAAGATGGTCTCTCTCAAACGACCCTGCAACCAAATACAAGAAATCTCTTGTGTCCCCAACACATCCAATACAATGGCAAATTGTATAGGTGCGCTAGTTCGGCAAAGAGATGGTGATAAAAGTGTAATATGGATGGTAGAAATATATTTTTATAATCTGAATAAATAAAAAAAACAAGGTAGCAAATAGTAAACGGGCACAAAAACAGTATTGCAATGCTTAAAAACAAGGCCTAGGGTCCGTACTTTCACTAGTGCAATCTCCCAACAGTGCTAACATAGTTGGATCATATGATTATCCCTCAAAGTACAATAAAGAATCACTCCCGAGTTCCTATTAGCGGAGAACAAAAGATAGGAATTGTTAGTAGGGTACGAAGCCACCTCAAAGCTATTCTTTCTGTTCGATCTATTCAAGAGTTCGTATTAAAATAACACAAAGCTATTGTTTCCGTTCGATCTATCCTAGAGTTCGTACTAGAATAACATCAAAGCAAATTCATATTCATAATACTCAATCCACACAAAGACCTACAAGGAGACCCCAAAGTTTCTATCGGAGAAAAGATAATAAAAACATGCATCAACCCCTATGCATAGATTACCTCAATATCACCGCGGGAATCTGCAAGTTGAGTGCCATAACATATATCAAGTGAATCAATAGGATACCCCAATGTCACCTCAAGTATTCATACCGCAAGACATACATCATGTGATCTCAAATCTGAATATTCAATCCGACATGACAAAACTTCAAAGGGTAAAGATTCAATTCATCACAACAAGAGTATAGAGGGGAGAAACATCATATGATCCGACTATATTAACAAAGCCCATGATATAGATCACGAGAGAGAGAGAGATTAAACACATAGCTACTGGTACAAACCCTCAGCCCCTAGGGTGGACTACTCCCTCCTCATCGTGGTGGCCGTCGGGATGATGAAGATGGCCATCGGAGATGATTCCCCCCTCCAGCAGGGTGCCGGAACAGGTCTAGATTGGTTTTCGGTGGCTACGGATCCCTGCGGCAGTGTAACTTCTGATCTAGGTTAACCCCGAAGGGTTTCAGAATATTTGGGAATTTATAGTGCAAAGAGGGGGTGCGGGAGGCCACCGAGGTGGGCACAACCCACCCGGGCGCGCCAGGGGGGCCTGGCGCACCCCGGTGGGTTGTGCCCCCCTCGGGGCACCCCCAGATACTGCTCTAGCCCATCAGGAGTCTTCTGGCCCATAAAATCCACCAAAGTTTCGCGGTGTTTGGACTTCGTTTGGTATTGACTTTCTGCGATGTAAAAAACATGCAAAAAAAACAACAACTGGCACTTGGCACTACGTCAATAGGTTAGTCCCAAAAAATGTTATAAAATTACTATAAAATGATTATAAAACATCTAAGAATGATAGAATAACAACATGAATACTTCATAAATTATAGATACGTTGGAGATGTATCAACATCCCCAAGCTTAATTCCTACTCGTCATCAAGTAGGTAAATGATAAAATAAATAATTCATGAAGTGTGGATGCTAGCAAAGTGCACAAGTTTGATCAATGATAATTTCAATCACTTTTCCTAGCATCATAACAGCATTTCTTTCTCATAAAACTTCTCATGTTATAGTAGCAACAAATTCACATGTTAAGGTTCAAACAATGGATTCTCTTGAAACCCAACAACCTATGTTCTCAGTCACCAAGCAATTGCAATTCAACTTATTCAACAGAGTTTAAGTAAGAGCTCCACAACCGGACACATAGAAAGATAGGGGCTTATTGTTTTGCCTCCCAACGTATTCTCCTCAAGGGTGATGTCAACAATAATAACTCATGCTACCCATATTCAACTGGACATATGTGCCTAGATCTTTCCTCACCACATGATGCTTGCCAAAAGAGAAAAATAAAAAGGAATAGAGAGAAAAACTTTGACTCTTTGCTTAAAAATAAATACATAAAAGTAAAGAGATAGGCCCTTCGCAGAGGGAAGTATAGGTTGCCATGCGCTTATTTGTTTGTATGCTCAACCCCTTAGTGCAAGAGAACGTCACGTTATATTGCCCCTTATGATAGCAAGCTTTATTATGCAGTCCGCCGCTTTTATTGCTTTGCCATCACAAGTTCGTACAACGCTCAATTTTCTCTTACACTAAATGATTTAACACTTTTAGAAGCAATTTTTATTGCCTCATTGCACCGATGACAACTTACTTGAAGGATCTTGCTCAATCCTTAGGTAGGTATGGTGGACTCTTGAAAATAGGGTTTGGGTTTAAGGATTTTTGGATGCACAAGTAGTTTCTCTACTTGGTGCGGAATTTTTGGATAGCAAAGATGGGGGGCAAGCACCAAATATCGAAGGATCTATGACAATATGACTTCCATGTGAATATGAGCAAACATAAATCATTACGTTGTCTTCCTTGTCCAACGTCAACAATTTTGGCATATAATATTCTGATGGGGGCTCACAATCACAAAAGATTTCTAGGATAGTATATTTGCATGTGAAAGTTCTCTTCCTTACACTAATTATTCGTGAATTGCTTGTATGACCAATATTGCGATTGTCAAGCCTCAAAAGATTTCACTTTCCAAACCCAATGTGAAGCTACCACTAGGCACGATATGATTTCAATCTTTATGGTATTCAATTTATTCAACAATTTACTCATAGGATATAAGTGAAGCACAAGAGTAAATGACAAGCTACTCCAAAAAGATATAGGTGAAGATCAAGCGAGTAGTTAAGTAAATAGGTGGCTATGTGAAGACTCTCTTTTATTAAAAACTTTCAGATCTAAGTATTTTATTCAAACATCAAGTAAAACAAAATAAAAAGACATACCAAGGATAGCACAACTCATGTGAAGAAGCAAAAACTTAGGCTCAACCGATACTAACCGATAATTGTTGAAGAAGAAAGGTGGGATGCCTACCGGGGCATCCCCAAGCTTAGATGCTTGAGACTTCTTGAAATATTATCTTAGGATGCCTTGGGCATCCCCAAGCTTGAGCTTTTTTGTCTCCTTAATTCCTCTCATATCACGGTTTTCCTAAATCTCAAAAGCTTCATCCACACTAAACTCAACAAGAACTCGTGAGATAAGTTAGTATAAACCAATGCAAAAACCTTATCATTCTCTACTGTAGCAAATCACTAAAATTATAATTCAACATTGCATATTAAATGCCTCTGCATATTTAATACTCCTATCCTCAAATAGATTCATTAAACAAGCAAGCATATGCAAACAATGCAATCATAACAGCAATCTGCCAAACAGTACAGTCTGTAAAGAATACAAGAACATCAATACTTATTCAACTCCAAAAATTATGAAAATTTACCACACAGTAGAAAATTTATCAGTGCTTATTTTGCAAAAAAATTCAACATTTTATCATATTCTGACTTTTCTAGGGAATTTTTGCAACAACGGTAAACTTTCTGTTTTCAAACAACAACATATAGATTTGCAAAATAAGCATAGTAAAGGCTACCATTGCCATTTTTATGGAAATAAAAGATGCAAAAAATTATTCTAAATAACAGAAAGAAAATCCTAACAAAATAAATTTACGCTCCAAGCAAAACACATATCATGTGACGAATGAAAACATAGCTTCAAGTGAGGTTATCGATAATGTTGGAGACGAAAGAGGGGATGCCTTCCGGGGCATCCCCAAGCTTAGTTGCTTGGATATTCCTTGAATATTACCTTGGGATGCCGTGTGCATCCCCAAGCTTAGGGTCTTGTCACTCCTTATTCTCCTCATATCGACATCTCACCCAAAACTTGAAAACTTCAATCACACAAAACTTAACGGAACTTTGTGAGATAGGTTAGTATGATAAAGAGCAAATCATTCCACTTTTGGTACAGTCAAAGACAAGATTCATAATTGTTCTCACACAATGCCTACTGTAGCATATCATTTCCACAATTTATATTGAGCAATATAAGCCATAGAAACTAAAAAATAAGCAAACTATGCATTGAAAACAGAATCTGTCAAAAACAGAACAGTCTGTAGTAATCTGTACTCAAACCATACTTCTGCTACTCCAAAAATTCTGAAACTTTAGGACCACGTGAACAATTTGTATATTAATCTTCTGCAAAAAGAATTAACTCAAAAGCACCTTTTGTTAAAAATGAGAATTATTTTCATGAGCGCAAAAGTTTTTATTTTTCAGCAAGATCAAATCAACTATCACCCAACATGATCCCAAAGGCTTTACTTGGTACTTATTGAAACAAAGCTATAAAACATGATTACTACAGTAGCCTAATAATTTGAACACACAAAAACAGTAGGTAAAAGTGTTGGGTTGTCTCCCAACAAGCGCTTTTCTTTTATGCCTTTTAAGTTAGGCATGATGATTTCAATGATGCTTGCATAAAAGATAAGAATTGAAACATAAAGAGAGCATCATGAAGCATATGACTAGCACATTTAGGTCTAACCCACTTCCTATGCATAGGGATTTTGTGAGAAAACAACTTATGGGAACAAGAATCAACTAGCATAGGAATGCAAAACAAGTGTAACTTCAAAACAATCAACACATAGACAAGAAACTTGATATTACTGAGATATGTAAGGGCATAAATTCCTTTCTCATAATAATTTTCAGAGGTATCATGAATGGATTCAACAATATAACTATCACATACAACACTCTTTTCATGATGCACCAGCATAGAAGATTTATCACTCTTTATGGCATACATGTCATCATAATAATCGTCATAGATAGCAACTTCATTGTCATAATCAATTAAAACCTCTTCCAAAATAGTGGATGTATCACTAAATAAAGTCGTGACCTCTCCAAATCCACTTTCATCAATATTGTAATATGATTTGACACCCTCCAAAATAGTGAGATCACTACTACCTAAAGTTGACACTCTTCCAAACCCACTTTCATCAATGTAATCATCATAAATAGGAGGCATGCTATCATCATAATAAATCTTCTTATCGAAAGTAGAAGGAATCAAAGGATCATAATCATTAAGCAAAGCACCCCCAAGCTTAGGACAATCATTATTTCCAGCAAATAAATCTTCAAACATATCATACTCATCAAACATAGCATCCCCAAGCTTGTGGTTTTGCATATCATCACAATCATTCTTATCAATAGCATGAATGGCACCAATAGTATAGCAAACATTATTATCATATTCTTCCAAGCAAGTGCTAAAAAGATTTCCAAGATCATAATGGATATCATTGTCTTCCCAATCATAATCATCGCAACAAGTAATAGGCATAACTAAATCATCATCAATATCATCATCCTCCATCAACGTATTTGATTCACTTTCATGAGGCACGATGGTGATGGGAGCAACATTATTTGGGAGAGATACCTTTTTACCTCTATTCTTTCTTCTTTTCTTCTTCTTTACCACACCATGTGTGGGTTTAATTAAAATTTTCAAGCTTCTTGTTGAAGATATTGATTGGATAGGAAGCTCCTCCTCGTTACCTGATTCATCATAATAAACACTAAGAGGGTATTGGGAAATATTTTCCCTTTCATTAGTACTCTCTTCATATTCCATTTGTTTTCTTGTCTTTAGGTAGTTGGCAATATAAGGATTCTCAATGCAATTTACCGCACAAAACATATAAATTTCTTCTAGATCAAAACCAAGAAATCTCTCGGGATTTGGAAAACCCTTAGTTATACATTTCATTTCTTCATACCCCAAAAGAAGACTAAGCTCTTTATGATGCTCAAGGGTAATCAAGTTATCACAATTTTTGGACACGATTAGATCATGAAATAAATAGCATTGGAGATCTAAATGACCACATTCATTGCAAAGTTCACAAGGATGGCAAAAAAAATATATCTTTCAGCACAATCATCTAGCCTCTCTTGCAACTTTTTCGCTTCTAAATATTTATGCTTCTTACAAAATCGATCTTCCCTTTTTGGTGTGCAAAGGCACTCCCAATTCACTCCGCAAAAAGTGACATGCTTATAAGAAACATTTTTGTCATGACTTGTGCAAACATCATTAGCATTTTGGATATTCAAAGAATTTATACTAACAACATTGCAATCATGCTCATCGTTCAAATATTTTGTGCCAAACATTTTGTTGAATTCTTCTTCTAACAATTGAGCACAATTTTCCGAACCATCATTTTCAAGAAAGACATTATAAAGATGATCAATAATATGATGCAACCTAAATTCCATTTTTTGTATTTTTCTTTTATAAACCAAACTAGCGATAAAACAAGAAACGAAAAGATTCAATTGCAAGATCTAAAGATATACCTTCAACCACTCACCTCCCCGGCAACGGCGCCAGAAAATAGCTTGATGTCTATTATGCAACTTTATTCTTGTAGACACGTGTTGGGCCTCCAAGCACAGAGTTTTGTAGGACAGTAGCAATTTTCCCTCAAGTGGATGACCTAAGGTTTATCAATCCGTGAGAGGTGTAGGATGAACACGGTCTCTCTCAAATGACCCTGCAACCAAATACAAGAAATCTCTTGTGTCCCCAACACACCCAATACAATGGCAAATTGTATAGGTGCACTAGTTCGGCGAAGAGATGGTGATAAAAGTGTAATATGGATGGTAGAAATATTTTTTTATAATCTGAATAAATAAAAACAGCAAGGTAGCAAATAGTAAACGGGCACAAAAATGGTGTTGCAATGCTTAAAAACAAGGCCTAGGGTCCGTACTTTCACTAGTGCAATCTCCCAACAGTGTTAACATAGTTGGATCATATGATTATCCCTCAAAGTACAATAAATAATCAGTCCCGAGTTCCTATTAGCGGAGAACAAAAGATAGGAATTGTTTGTAGGGTACGAAGCCACCTCAAAGCTATTCTTTCTGTTCGATCTATTCAAGAGTTCGTACTAAAATAACACAAAGATATTGTTTCTGTTCGATCTATCCTAGAGTTCGTACTAGAATAACACCAAAGCAAATTCATATTCATAATACTCAATCCACACAAAGAACTACAAGGAGACCCCAAAGTTTCTATCGGACAAAAGATAATATAAACGTGCATCAACCCTTATGCATAGATTACCCCAATATCACCGCGGGAATCCGCAAGTTGAGTGCCATAACATACATCAAGTGAATCATTAGGATACCCCAATGTCACTCAAGTATTCATACCGCAAGACATACATCATGTGATCTCAAATCTGAATATTCAATCTGACATGACAAAACTTAAAAGGGTAAAGATTCAATTCATCACAACAAGAGTATAGAGGGGAGAAACATCATATGATCCGACTATATTAACAAAGCCCATGATATAGATCACGAGAGAGAGCGAGAGAGAGAGAGAGAGATTAAACACATAGCTACTAGTACAAACCCTTGGGTGGTACGGCATTGTGTGTCATGCTATATTTGCTTTTCTATTCCTCGGTGATTAATGGATCGTGTCACAACGCGTAGTTGGAAAATTTTATGTTGGAATGTTCGTGGTCTGAACTCTGATGCTTGGCAGCGATCTGTCAGGGAGAAGGTGACTGAAAGTCAGTGTTCTGTGGTTTATCTTCAAGAAACTAAGCTATCCTCTTGCTCGCGTGCAACTATGAGAACCATCTGTCCCCGTGGTTTTGATCAATTTGTTGAGTCACCATCTAGAGGTGCCTCTGGGGGTCTTTTAACTGCATGGCGATCCGACGTTTTTCACGGCACTCTTCTCCAAGTTAAACCATACGCCACGGCACTCTTCTCCAAGTTAAACCATACGCCATTGTTATGCAGTTTACCTCTGTTCATAACAACGAACAGTGGTTCTTGGTTAATGTTTATGGTCCCTGTCAGGGAGAGCTGCGGGATGAATTTGTTTCGTGGATCTACAATTTGGACATCGATCCTGACCAAATGTGGATGTTGATGGGGGATTTCAACTTTATTCGTTACACTAAAAATAGAAATCTCCCCGGTGGGGATATTAATGATATGTTTATCTTCAATGAAATTATTGTCCATTTGGGACTGATGGAACTTCCATTAAAGGGAAGAAAGTTTACTTGGTCTAACATGTAGGACATTCCTCTTTTGGAACAACTAGACTGGGTTTTTACTTCTGCCAGTTGGATTAACATATATCCCATGACACAAGTGACCCCTTTGGCAAAGACTGCGTCTGATCATGTGCCTTGTCTAGTTTCCATCAGTACTTCAATTCCAAGGGCGCATATTTTTAGGTTTGAAAATTATTGGGTACATCAGGCTGGTTTTATGGATTGTGTGCAGGAGGTTTGGACTCGTCGTTCTCGTAAAACGCATATTGCAACAATCATTGTTGATAAATTAAAGGCTTTGTGTTTTGCTTTGAAGAAATGGCAGAAAGGTCTATCACATATTAAAGGGTTAATTGAAAAGTGTAACTGCGTAATTCTTTGGTTGGATAATCTTGAGGACATGAGATCTCTTTCCAGACCTGAGAGCAATTTCAGGAAAATCACCAAACTGCATCATGAACATCTCCTGCACATGCAATATCTATACTGGAGGAAGAGATGTGCCATCAGGTATATCAAGGTGGGAGAGGAAAACTCCAAAAAAATTCAGGCCATGGCAATTGAGAGATATAGAAAGAATTCTATTGCTAGCCTGCTGTTTTCAGATGGCTCTACCACATCAAATCATGAGGAGATGGCCAAAGAGTTCTTGAGGTGCTTCAAAAACAGAATGGGGACGATTCGGCCAATAGCTTTGGATGATAGCATTTTGTCTTTAATACCTAGGATTCAGGGTTTGGAGGTCCTCACCAAACCTTTTGAAATTAAGGAAATTGATCAGGTTATTAAAGAAATGCCTACTGATAAGGCTCCACGGGCACGATGGCTTTAATGGTCTTTTTCTAAAAAGTGTTGGCACATAATATCAGCTGATTTTATTCAGCTTGTGCATGAGTTTCATCTTGTACGCAGTTCAACTGGAAAACCTCAATGATGCATTCATCACATTGATACCAAAGATGCAGACACCTGAGAGTGTGGGAGACTTTAGGCCTATTTCACTCACGAGTGTTGGCCTGAAATTCCTTATAAAACTTGCTGCAAACAGATTTCAACAGGAGATCATCAAATGTATTCATGAAAATCAGTATGGCTTCATAAAATCAAGAACAATCCAGGATTGTCTTGCTTGGACCTTTGAATATATCCATCAGTGTAACCAGTCTAAGCAACCCATCCTTCTGCTTAAGTTGGACTTTGAAAAGGCCTTTGATTCTATACAGCATGAGGCCATAATAAAGATTCTTGTTGCAAAAGGTTTTGACAATAGATGGATTACCTGGATTAAGCAGTTGTTGTCATCAGGAACTTCCTCTGTCTTATTGAATGGAGTTCCTAGGAATCATTTCAAATGCAAATGTGGAGTTAAGCAAGGGGACCCAATCTCTCCCTTGCTCTTTGTTATTGCTGCTGACCTCTTGCAGACTTTGATCAATAACCTTCTTCAGCAGGGTATAATATGCAGGCCTCTGCCAACCCATGATCCTGATTTTCCACTGGTCCAATATGCTGATGACACACTACTTTTCCTTAAGGCTGGCAAGGATCATTTGGGGGCTCTGAAATCAGTGTTATATACTTTTTCAGAGGCAACTGGTCTTCAGATTAACTTTCATAAATCCTGCATGTATACCATTAATGTGACTGACCAGGTTGCTAATGATCTTGCTGCCTTTTTTGGCTGTAAGTTAGGAAAAATGCCTTTCACATATCTGGGTCTGCCTGTCGGGACTACCAGGCCTAAGATGTAGATCTCCTTCCCTTGGTGGATTGCATGGAGAGAAGATTGACAGCAAGTTCTTGGTTCTTACCTCAAGGGAGCAGGTTACAGTTAGTTAACTCTGTCATTTCTTCTTTGTCTATCTTCTTCCTTTGCAGTCTGTCAATCCCTCAGGGTATTTTGAAGCAGTTGGAAAGGATTCAGAGGCAGTGTTTATGGAGGAAATATGGTCAGGAGAAGGGCCATTCTCTGGCTGCTTGGCCTCTTGTTTGCGAGCCCTAAATCGAAGGGAGGGCTTGAAATCTTAAATCTGGGTTTCTGAGAATAAAGCTCTTCTGAAACATCTTAATAAATTTTACAATAAGATGGATGTGCCTTGGGTTCGATTAATGCAGGATTCTTACTATTTCCAAAGAATTCCACATGATACTATTCTGTGTGGCTCCTTTTGGTGGAGAGACGTTTGCAAGTTGATGGATAACTTCAGGCGATTCTTTGCAATCGATGTTCATAGTGGAGATACTGTGCTATTGCAGTGCGACTTTTGGCACATTGGAAACAGTTTTGTCCCTCTTCAGGATCGATTTCCTAGGCTATTTTCCTTCTGTCTTCACAAAAACTTGTCAGTCAAGGAAGTCTTCCAGGCTGGTAGCTTGCAAGATCTTTTTTCCTTGCCTCTCTCTGAACAAGCCTTTCAAGATTCTGACAGCTTTCGTCCTTAATGGGGTCTTTCCATATTCACACTAGCTGTCATGACTCTTGGGGATGGAGACATGGAAAGAAGTCCTCTTATACTGCAAATATTTTTTATGATTTTGCCTACCAGCCAATGGTTGCCAACCCCGTCTTGAGGTGGATATGGATGACCTGCTGTACAATGTCAATCAAGATGTTTGCTTGGCTTGTTATAATGGACAGGATTAATACTAAGGACCTGATCCAGAGGAGGCACTGGAAGATTAATGAGGGGCCACAATGTGTACTCTGTCCAACTGAGATCTTGGAGGACAGAAATCACCTTTTTTTCCAGTGCAATTTCAGTGCTCGCGTGTGGATTTATCTGCAAATTGTATGGAAAGACAGTGATGACATGGTGGAGATTGCCTACCATGCGAGGAGGGAGTTCAGCAAACCTTTCTTTGGGGAGGTAGTTTTTTTGCTGGTGGAATATTTGGAAGGTCAGGAATGACAAAGCTTTCAGGAACATCAAGCCATCTTTCAGAACCTGGAGAAATGGATTCATTCATGATCTCACTCTGCTCTCCCATAGAATCAAACAGAAGCATAAAGAGGCCTTACTTAAGTGGATTGATTTCCTCCCTCCTTGAGGAGAGTGCTTTTCTTGTATGATTGTATTTATTAGGTATAGTACACTTGTATAGCCTTTCTTAGAGTTTTGTTTTTCTTCCTCCTTTTTTTTCCTCATCTTGAGGAAATTTTGTATTGCCTCTGTTTCTTTTTTATCATTAATAAAATGCTGTGGGGTGCAAGCCTTGCAGTCTTCAAGGTAAAAAAAAACTGGTACAAACCCTCAGCCCCTAGGGTGGACTACTCCCTCCTCATCGTGGTGGCCGCCGAGATGATGAAGATGGCCACCAGAGATGATTACCCCCTCCAGCAGGGTGCCGAAACGGGTCTAGATTGGTTTTCGGTGGCTACGGAGCCCCGCGGCGGCGAAACTTCTGATCTAGGTTAACCCCAAAGGGTTTCGGAATATTTGGGAATTAATAGTGCAAAGAGGGGATGCGGGAGGCCACCGAGGTGGTCACAACCCACCTGGGCGCGCCAGGGGGGCCTGGCGCGCCCTGGTTGGTTGTGCCCCCTCGGGCACCCCAGTCTTGCACTAGCCCATCGAGTCTTCGGCCCAAAAAATCCACAAAAGTTTAGCGGTGTTTGGACTCCGTTTGATATTGATTTTCTGCGATGTAAAAAACATGTAGAAAACAACAACTGGCACTTGCCACTATGTCAATAGGTTAGTCCCAACAAATGATATTAAATGACTATAAAATGATTATAAAACATCTAAGGATGATAGAAAACAGCATGAATGCTTCATAAATTATAGATACGTTGGAGACGTATCATACCCCCATTCCTTGCTAGGAGTGGGTAAAAGGCCCTCTGCGCTGTACTTGCACGAGAGGTAGGCCACGCCGTACTTGCACCAGACGCCGGCCGCGCCGTTCGCATGGGTCGCGCCATTCGCCTTGTTGATACGTCTCCGTCGTATCTACTTTTCCAAACACTTTTGCCCTTGTTTTGGACTCTAACTTGCATGATTTGAATGGAACTAAGCCGGACTGACGCTGTTTTTAGCAGACTTTCCATGGTGTTATTTATGTGCGGAAACAAAAGTTCTCGGAATGACCTGAAACTCCACAGAACATCTATTTGGAAAATAAGAAAAATACCGGAAAAAAATCCACGTCAGGGGCCCACACCCTGTTCATGAGGGTGGAGGGCGCGCCCCCTACCTCGTGGGCCCCCTGACGCTCCACCGACCTCAACTCCAACTCCATATATTCACTTCAGGGGAGAAAAAAATCAAGGAGAAGGATTCATCGCGTTTCACGATACAGAGCCGCCGCCAAGCCCTAAACCTCTCGGGAGGGCTGATCTGGAGTCCGTTCGGGGCTCCGGAGAGGGGGATTCATCGCCGTCGTCATCATCAACCATCCTCCATCACCAATTTCATGATGCTCACCGCCCGTGCGTGAGTAATTCCATCGTGAAGGCTTGCTGGGCGGTGATGGGTTGGATGATATCTATCATGTAATCGAGTTAGTTTTGTTAGGGTTTGATCCTAGTATCCACTATGTTACGAGATTGATGTTGCTATGACTTTGCTATGCTTAATGCTTGTCACTAGGGCCCGAGTGCCATGATTTCAGATCTGAACCTATTATGTTTTCATGAATATATGTGAGTTCTTGATCCTATCTTGCAAGTCTATACTCACCTACTATGTGTTATGATCCAGCAACCCCGAAGTGACAATAATCGGGACCACTTCCGGTGATGACCATAGTTTGAGGAGTTCATGTATTCACTATGTGATAATGCTTTGTTCCGGTACTCTATTAAAAGGAGGCCTGAATATCCCTTAGTTTCCATTAGGACCCCGCTGCCACGGAAGGGTAGGACAAAAGATGTCATGCAAGTTCTTTTCCATAAGCATGTATGACTATATTCGGAATACATGCCTACATTATATTGATGAATTGGAGATAGTTACATGTCACCCTATGTTATGATTGTTACATGATGAACCGCATCCGCATAATTCTCCATCACCGATCCAGTGCCTACGAGCTTTTCATATATTGTTCTTCGCTTATTTACTTTTCCGTTGCTATTGTTACAATCACTACAAAATACCAAAAATATTACTTTTGCTACCGTTACCTTTTTGTTACCGTTACCACTACTATCATACTACTTTGCTACTAAATACTTTGCTGCAGATATTAAGTTATCCAGGTGTGGTTGAATTGACAACTCAACTGCTAATACTTGAGAATATTCTTTGGCTCCCCTTGTGTCGAATCAATAAATTTGGGTTGAATACTCTACCCTCAAAAACTATTGCGATCCCCTATACTAGTGGGTTATCAAGACTATTTTTTGGCGCCGTTGCCGGGGAGCATAGCTCTATTCTTTGAGTCACTTGGGATTTATATCTGCTGTTCACTATGAAGAACTTGAAAGACGCTAAGACAACAATTTATCCCTCAACTACGAGGGGAGGTAAGGAAGCGCCATCTAGCTCGCACTTGATTCACCTTACATTTTGAGTAAGCTTGCGACACCTAAACACGCTTACGCTATTAGATTACGATATGTCGCATGTTATTGATGATGCCACTTCTGCCATGCATGATACTTATGATGAAACTACTTCTATGCTTGATACTACTGTGTCACTTGGTGAATTTCTTGATGAACAAATTGCTAGGGTTAGAGAGAAAGAAATTATTGAAACTGATAATATTGATGAAAGTGATGATGAAGACTCTCCTATTATTCCTGAGGGTTATGTTTTTGAAAAAGAAGCTGCTTTAGCTATTTTAGCTTGCAAAGATAGATATGAGCTCAAGAGGTTATTAGCTAAATGGAAGCAGCAATCTCTTAATGCTAGAATGAAACATGACCCTGCTTTTGCTACTTCACCTATATGTGTTACTGATAAGGATTATGAATTCTCTGTTGATCCTGATATAATTACTTTGGTTGAATCTGATCCTTTTCATGGCTATGAATCTGAAACTGTTGTGGCACATCTTACTAAATTAAATGATATTGCTACCCTGTTCACTAATGATGAGAAATCTCGCTATCTTTATATCCTTAAAATATTTCCGTTCTCATTAAAGGGTGATGCTAAGATATGGTTTAATTCTCTTGATCCTGGTTGTGTGCGTAGTCCCCAGGATATGATTTGTTACTTTTCTGCTAAATATTTCCCTGCTCATAAGAAACAAGCTGCTTTAAGGGAAATATATAATTTTGTGCAAATTGAAAAATAGAGTCTCCCACAAGCTTGGGGGAGGCTTCTCTGATTACTTAATGCTTTGCCTGATCATCCTCTTAAGAAAAATGAAATACTTGATATCTTTTATAATGGAGTAACCGATGCTTCCAGAGATTACCTGGATAGTTGTGCTGGTTACATTTTGTGGAAACAACACTTTGGATGAAGCTGAAATTCTATTGAATAATATGTGGACAAATGAAAATAATTGGACACTTCACGAGCCAACTCTGAGCCTATTCCTAAACCAACTCCGAAGAAGATAGGTTTTCTATTTCTCAGTCCTGAAGATATGCAAGAGGCAAAGAAATCTATGAAAGAAAAGGGTATTAAAGCTGAAGATGTTAAGAATTTACCTCCTATTGAAGAAATACATGGTCTTAATTTACCGCCTGTTGAAGAAATATATGATCCTAATCCACCACCTATTGAAGAAACTCATGGTCTTGATAACCCGACACAGGTAGTAAAGGTAAATTATCTCTATAGATATGATAAAGCTGAAATCCCTCCTACTAAAATTGCTAGCCAATGCTTGGATGAGTTTGATAAATTCATGGTTAGGCAAGAAGATTTTAATGCTTATTTTGGTAGACAATTAAAACAAAATGCTTATATGATTGAACACTTGGGTGATTATATGTCTAGAGTTAAAGGTGAACTTAAACTCATTACTTAACATGCTTCTATGGTTACCACTCAAGTAGAACAAGTGCTTAAAGCTCAGAATGATTTGCTCAATGAATTGAATAGTAAGAAAAATGACTATGCTATTAGAGTGGCTACTAGAACTGGTAAGATGACTCAGGAACCTTTGTATCCTGAAGGCCACCCTAAGAGAATTGAACAAGATTCTCGGAGAAATAATATTGATGCAATTAGTCCTTCTAAAAAGAAGAAAAAGAAAAATGATAGGACTTTGCATGCTTCTCTTGAACCTCGCTTAACACTTTGAGAATCCAAATGATATCTCTATTTACGATCTTTGAAACACAATCTGGTAATGAACATGAACCTAATGAAAATGGTAATGAAGATGTTCATGATGATGCTCAACCTAGTAATGATAATGATGTAGAAATTGAACCTGTTGTTGATCTTTATAACCCACAATCAAAGAATCAACATTATGATAAGAGAGACTTTGTTGCTAGGAAACATGGTAAAGAAAGAGAACCTTGGGTTCAGAAACCCATGCCTTTTCCTCCCAAACCATCCAAGAAAAAGGATGATGAGGATTTTGAGCACTTTGCTGAAATGATTAGACCTATATTTTTGCGTATGCGATTAACTGATATGCTCAAAATGAATCCTTATACTAAGTATATGAAAGAAATTGTCACTAATAAAAGAAAGATACCGGAAGCTGAAATTTCCACCATGCTTGCTAATTACACTTTTAAGGGTGGAACACCAAAGAAACTTGGAGATCCAGGAGTACCTACTATACCATGCTCCAGTAAAAGAAATTATGTTAAAACTGCTTTATGTGATCTTGGAGCCGGTGTTAGTGTTATGCCTCTCTCTTTATATCATAGACTTGATTTGAATAAGTTGACACTACTAGGGAAAAGGCTAGCAGCAGCGCGGGTTTTAGGTGTATCAGTAGCGCGGGGTGGGGCGCTACTAATAAGGCGCTTCTGACTAACATATAGCGATGGCGGCGTGGTCACCGGCGCTCTTGCTACACAAGTGTAGCAAGAAGCGTTGATTCTTTGAGCACGCCATTGATAGTAGCTCTAAGCGCCTTCTTGCAGCAACGCCATCGCTATAGCGGCGCTTGCTAACTTCTATACACTCGCTCTTCGCTAATTTAACAGGTTTTTTGTTTTTTTTGGGCATACTTGTTTTGTATTTGAACAGGCTTTATAGAAGAATCTTTAGCACATAGAGATGTCATCATGATACACATACAAATGCCTGTGAGACCACGAATATAATCATAGCATATACATACAAATAGTCTCATCATAATCATCATCCAACACAAAGTGGTCTCTCGTCATCATCTCGAAAATAGCGATACAAGTCCTTGATTACTTGCAAATACATCGTCATCCATCTAAACAATGGTATACACGAGAAGAGCTATCACTTTGAGTACATGAGTTCGTATCCCTCTCTCACATTAGCGTGAACCTAAACTAACTACTGCCTGCTTCAAAAAACCGGAAACCGGCAACACCGGGCACGACACTCCGGCCACTCATCGTATATATACTCCTGGCGTAGCACTTCTTCGCCATCGATGATCTATGCACCTGCATCGTCACATGAGTCGATGATATGCAACATATATAGTTGAGCAACAGAAAGAGACAGACTTGACAAAATAGAAACAACATATCATAAGCATAAATAACAAAGTTCATTGTACCCAAAATGCCCTAACTAGAGTGATCTTCGCTAGTCGAGGAGGAGGACGGTTTAATTACATCACAAATAAAGTTTCGCTGCTCATAACTCAAAGTTTTGTCATACGGAAAGTATGGACTAAACAGACACATTGTCATATATCGACAATCACTCCAACATGCCGTGCCATCCATCGAGGTCAGGGAGATAGTCCCCGAGCTTAGTGAAAGGCTTCATGTCGAGAATGAGAGGCTATCCATGTTCGGACGTCTTCCGCCGACATTTGTCCTTCTCCGTAGAACATCCTGTTTTTCCGACCTCTTTCATGATGATTTGGGCAAGTTCGCGCTGGATGTTATAGAACTCAGCTCGAAGTCGATGATCCTCGATATCTCCTATGTCCTTTGCCCATTGCAGAATATGGGCATCGCCAGATCTAGGTGACATGTGAAGGTTCTGGTGATCCCGTCTATACTCCATCATGTGGTGTAGGACATAGAATCCATCATTAAGAGAATTGTTCGGTTGCTAGATGCAGCAGAAGTCGGTCTTATGGCTGAAGGCGGCCCTGCTGCCCCTTCTCTTCTTGTCCCTAACCTCTCCACCCCTTGCTTGGTAGTAAAACATAGCACTGTCGAGAACATATTTGATGTGGGTGTAATCCTTTTTGTGAATGTTCTTCGACGAGTCCAAGTAAAGAGCGTGGGAGAATCGGGGGTAGAGGATGATGAGGATGGCGCGCCCGCCGCTGCGCAAAATAAGTACACCTCAAATTAATTAGCCTCCACCATGAAAATGAATTATTGAAATCTAAGGAAGGATAGCAGCGCGGATGACTTACACGGGATGATAAGGCACGAGAATCGCCTCCTTGTCCTTATTGGCGAGCATGAAACTGACGATATAATCCCTCGCATATTCACGCTGCTCTGCACAGACTCCCAAGAAGCTCTCGTGCATGTAGTACGGGTCAGCGACACAGATATGACGTATCTGCTCAACCCCAATGATGTAGTTCATGTGCAAGGCATAAAGGCGGAAAAACGTACAGCTTCTTCACGTGAAACATGTCGAATATGTAATCGAATCGGAGGAAGAACTTATCCGCAGGGAAGCTGTCGACGTACGAAATTTGCCGCGGAACGTTAACCACGTAGAGTGGGTATCCTGGATCTTTCGAGGCGATGAGGCATTTCTCTACCCATGACACATCGTCATGAAGTCTCCTTAGATCGCCGAATCTGGCCCGTAGCGCTGTTGCAGGTAGGATTGGTTGACCGGGGATATGCCATTTATCCGCATCGGGGATATCTATACGGTCCTAAAGCCGAGGCTGCTGAGGCGGCTGGATCATAGAATCAGATTTTTTGCCTTTCCTCGCTCTCTTCCTAGACTTCTTTACTACCAGAAGGTCATCAATAATATGTTGAGACGGTAATTCAGGCACCGACTCATGACGCTCAAACCCTGAGGAGGCGCCAGTATAGACATACTGTTCAGCGCCATCGTCGTCCTCATCCTCATCCATGGTGACGTCATCACGACTAATGGAGCCTCCTCCTTACCCGTCCGCTATCACCCAACCCGACACCCGACGCTAATTGGGTAGGTGGGGTGTTGATGTTCATACCTTGCTGAGGCTGCGTGCTCGTGGGTGTGCTCCCGGCCGCCTCTAGACGATGCAGACTCTTTAGCCACAACAGGACCCACCCATTGCAACAATCACCAAGCCGCCGCGGTGTCTCCTCATCATCCACCAGTAGTATTGGAGGAGGCAAATTCTCGTGGCCGGTTCGACACTGGCCATGGAAACCTTGAAGACGCTCGGGGATCGGCCGTTGTGGAACAATGGTTCCTTTGGCTTCATTATTGTCGCCTTCCCCACGGCCACCTTACGTCGCCGATGGTGTACAATATGGTGCACGGGGTTTCGCTGCCTGCAAAGAAAAGTCTGCGACGTGAGACATCCGAAAGGCAACGAAACGGGAGATTATACATTTATATTGAAGGGAGCGGTGTGACAGATCTGGTGAGGGCGTCGAGCTCAGCCAAAGACGAAGCACCACCGAGCACGTCCGGTCAAGGGAGCAGTCGGGAGCAGTGCGGGAGCCGGTGCTCCCAAGAAGTCGACAAGGGAAAGTCCTCTGCATTTTTTCTGGATTTTTCCTTGTCCAAGTGATAACGCCCGTCACCAAGGAAGTAGACAAATCTGCAACCACCTGTTTTGGCGGCAGCTACCGCTGTAACCGCTCGAGATGATTTCTTCTCAACCGCAATCTCAACCTTCTTGTCGATGTTTTCTTCAGTTAACCTCCGTCTTTCCTTTCTCTCCTCCGTGGTCTCACGGTAGTACTTCTTCCACGTGGCGCCGTCTCCGACACCGTGCACGCGTCCATACGATGGTCGAGTATCCACCGGTTGTCGTTTCAATATGTTCAACGCTCGGTTGAATGGAGTGTCCCACTTGGGCCTCGCCAATGCCTCAGACGGCGAGTCGCTTTCGGCCGCAATCCGGTGCTGCTCTCTCTGCAAAAGGCACAAGGATCGTTTACAAATATGACTAACGTGTGCAGTCGAATTGATCCGGAACTAAAATTACCAGCGGTCTCATGAACTCCGTAATGACCGGTTTTGTCTCATAAACCTTCTTCACTGGGTCCCCAGCGGTGCGGGCCCTCGGGACATCACGCTCCTGCGGGCGGTGAAATCCGCCAAAAGTGCAGGATGCCCAGACTTCATGGCTTCTGCATCCTCCTTGGCCCATTTGGACCTCTTTCCGCCGTAACCACGGCTTCCGAGGTGGTGGCTCCCAATGTTCCTCTTTTGAAGCCCCTTCATGTACTTAGACTTTTTTGGCAGCTTCGCCTCGCAAGCCTCCTTGAATATTTGAATCGCTCTTCCGTGATTGTCGGATTATCCTTTACAATCTCGGAGTAGGGTTCTGTCGTTGATCTTTGCTTTCACTCAATTTTTCCAGCGCCAACGGCCGCTAAACTTGGTCATGGCGTGTTTGTTTATCTTCTTCATTGCCGGGTCCTCGTCTGGATCTTCATAATCCTTCTCATTCCGGCCCGGGAACAAGAATATCTGGTGAAACTTCTTTTAGGAGGGAGCTCCTCATATTTTCTATCTTATGTAGTTTCTCATCATTGATGGTGGCGGTTGTCCGTACGATGCAGCCAATTTGATTGCCGTAGCACGCACGCACTTCCTCGGGCGCATTTGGCTCAAAATTGCCGTCGTCCACCTCCGTGACCACCAGTCTAGTAGTCCTGAGTTTGTTAGGAACCCGTTGCCTCTTTGCTTTCGGTTCTACACCGGCTCCGCTCCCCGAGGCAGCACCGGTCTCAGCCACGGTCTCGATGCCGGTCTGAATCTCGGCCGGTCTCGATCTCGACACGGTCTTAGTCTCAAGACCGGTCTGCGTGTCGATCTCGGTCCCGATGCCACGGGTGGGGCCAGCAACAACATCGGTTGATCGTCGGTAAGGCTAAAATATTTATGCGCCGCCCGGGTAGACGCGTCGTCATAATCACCGGAACCACATCCTTCATTGTTGCTAGCCATGTTTCCTATGATTAAATCTAGTCAATTAATTCTAGACCTAATAAAATGAATAATGACATAAAAGGACTATTGTTTTGCAGCAATGTTGACTCCTTCTGGTGCGGCAAATCCGGGCACTCGATATGTCCTAGTTTGTAGCACAAGTCATGCGAAATTCACGAAAATTTCGGCATGACCTTTGCTAAAAAGTGGACAAATCGAGAACCTGAAATTCTTTGGAACAAAAATGAACCAACATTCCGCAAAACATAGGCCACTCTTGCATCATTCACAGAAACAACAAAGCCACTTGGGCACAATCGAACAACTTCAATGAAAAGATATAACATGAGCAAACACTATTGAGGAATTTGCATATAACATGACCACTTCAATGAAAAGATATAATCAACAATAATGGAATATGC
The DNA here is from genome assembly GCA_021605145.1 of Aegilops bicornis. NCBI lineage: Eukaryota > Viridiplantae > Streptophyta > Magnoliopsida > Poales > Poaceae > Aegilops > Aegilops bicornis. Next base: position 428,446,874 of record CM038673.1, read on the forward strand.
AAATGAACATCAATGACATATAGCTACTGCTCGCTTTGACCAAGTTTTTGAAAAGAAAAACAATTCTGTGTTTTGTTTATAGCTAAATGCCATAGCTACTGTTTTTTATTTATAGCTAAATACTTTTGTTTTTTGTCTAAAGCTAAAAGTATTTATAGCTACTGTTATATTTGACCAAGTTTTTGAAAAGAAAAACAATTCTGTTTTTTGTTTATAGCTAAATGCCATAGCTACTGTTTTTTATTTATAGTTAAATAATTTTGTTTTTTGTCTAAAGCTAAAAGTCTAGGAACTACATTTTCTCTAACCCTTTTTACCTCACGAGAATTTCCACAGCAAGACCTTAGTACCTACACCCAATTTCTTCAAAAATATTCAGGTCCATAGTCCAAATAATTCAAATTTCATTTGAATGAAATTTGGAACAAATTCAGTCCGTCGTCAAAATATTTTTTATAGCTAAGTGTTTTTGTTTATACCCTCTATTAATTTAAATCTAAATGCTACTATTATTTATATACCCCTATTAGTTTAAAGCTAAATGGAATTACTGTTTAGGAATTTTCATAAAAATTGCCCTAGCTAATTTCCTAAAAAAATTGCAAATCATTTTTCCTAAATGCTATAAAATGCCTACTGCCCTAAAAAATCTAGGGTTCATATGAACACCTAGGGTTCATATGAACATCAACACGATATCAACACATATATATAATTGCCCTAGCAGAGAGAAATAGGAGGGTAGGGACAGAGAGGCATAGCCTTACTGGTGTGGCGAGGGCAGGCCTGGCTCGGGCAGCGGCGAGCTCGAGGGAGGCGACAGTGAGGTCGACGACGGCCTCGAGGCGGCTGTGAGGTCGAGGCGGCCTCGAGGCGGTGTGGTCGAAGGCGGAGGGCGGCGGTGTGGTCGGGCGGCCTCGGGCGTGGCGGTGTGGTCGGTGTGGCAGGAAACGAGCAGCGATGGAGCAGTTGGGGACAGGGGAGTAGAGAGGGGAAAAGGACTTAGCGAAATTTTGAGCCAGGGCCGGGATTTGAGTCAAACTAGGAGCAAGACGTTTCTTTGAAACGCTATAGCTAAGATAGCTATAGCGTGTTCCGTAGAAACGCTGCAATAACCCTTTCTGTTTTTTTTTTATTTTTCTTTTGTTTTCTTTACTTTTTCTTTTTTCATTTCTCCTTTTCTATTTCTTTCATTTTCATTTACTTTTCTACTTATTTTTCTATTTATTTTCTTTTTACATAGCGATGTAACAGAAGAAGAAACGCCTTGCTACAATGTTTTTAGCATTAGCGTGCTTACGGGAGAAGAACTGCTACTATTCCTAGCCTCTGGCACTAGTGAGAGAATTTTAGTAGTAGCGCTTTTACGTGAAGACGCGCCATCGCTAAAATAATGATTGTAGCGTGGTTTTGCAACAAGCGCTACTACTAAGTAGCGTTAGCGCCGAGTTTTGACCAACGCTACTGCTATACCTCTGTGTATAGCATTTTCCCTAGTAGTGTGACACCTACTGAAATATCTTTGCAAATGGCTGATAAATCAACTGCTATACCTGTCGGTATTTGTGAGGATGTGCCTGTTGTGGTTGCAAACGTTACTATTTTAACGGACTTTGTTATTCTTGATATTCCCGAGGATGATAGTATGTCTATTATTCTTGGAAGACCCTTTGAATCTGCAGGGGCTATTATTGATTGCAACAAAGGCAATGTCACTTTTCATGTTAATGGTAATGAGCATACGGTACACTTTCCGAGGAAACAACCTCAAGTCCACAGATCAATTCTATTGGAAAAATTCCATCGATTATTTTTGGAGGTTTTGAATTTCCTCTTCCTACTGTCAAGAAGAAATATGATATTCTTATTATAGGGTATGTGCATATCCCCGTTGAGGTAACATAGTGTTTTTTGAAATTTCTCCGGTTCCATGTTATTCGGAATGAGTTTGTTAACAAGACTTGATCAACCTTGTTAGTGGATTCCTTTTGATGAGCATGAGACGGATGAAACTAGAAGGCACAACCTCGTACCCTCTCTCTACTTTCTCGTTATTTAGTTGAAATAAAGTAAAAATAGTATTTTTACATACATTTTCTCGATTTATCCGTGCATTATAAAAATACCCCGAAAATAAAAGTTCTCCAAATGCCCTAAAATGAAATATGATTTTTTCTAGAATATTTGAGAATATCTGGCACTGAGAACACGGCACGAGGGGCAAGCACCTGGCCACGAGGGTGGAGGGCGCGCCCTACCCTTCCTGGGCGCGCCCCCTGCCTCATGGGCCCACGGTGGCTCCCCTCCACTTATTCCTGCACCCACACACTTCTTCTTCCTCCCAAAAAAAAATCACCATCCAGCTCAAGCACGAGTTCTAGCTCATTTCTTTGCGATTTTCGATCTCCTTGCTCAAAGCACCTCCCACAAAACTGCTTGGGAGAGATTGTTCCTTGGTATGTGACTCCTCCATTGGTCCAATTAGTTTTTCTTCTAGTGCTTTATTCATTGCAAATTTGTGCTGCCTAGGTGACCATGTTCTTGAGCTTGCATGTCAAATTTATATGGTTCCAAGTAGTTCTAATGCTTGATATAGGCTCTAGGCACTTATAGGAGTAGTTGCTATCAATTTTGTTGAGCTTGGTTCACTTTTATTTGAAGTTACTAAAAATTTCAGAAATTTTTCAGAGGAAGAAATATGGTTAGGAAAATGTTCCAAGGTGGTTCTTCAAGGAAGCAAGGACCCAGGCTTGCAATGCGTGATGCTGACGATGAGCCACCAAGGGACGCTCCAGTGCGGCCTTGTGAATTGCCTTCATAAAACTTTATGGATCGAGCGGGTATCAAGGAAGAATTTAACGCATATTTGCATAACGCTGATCTTGTGAGCTTCGAGGCCGAGAAGAGCCGCCAATACCACTATCTCACTAGTTCATTTGTGAGGAGGTTTGAATTTTCATCTTCACGTAATTCTCCAACTGTCCTGTTTGATCTTTATGAAAAATCTTACACTATGGACTTAGAGGATTTTACCACTGCTTGCAAACTTTCACAATGGGGTAGTTCTAGTGAACCCCGCAAATCTGAATTTAGAAATTTTCTTGCTAGTATAACTATGGGGGAATCTAGAGATATAGCACAAGCTACCATAGGGAGCATCCATTTTCCTGCTATACATTATTTTTCTCTCTTCATAGGTAGAAGCATAAATGGTAAGGATGAAGCATGTCACATGTGTGTCCCTGACCTCAGTATTCTTAGGAGTCTTTGTGTTAGGAGACAAATCTTATAATTTGTGAGCCATTGTTGCACGCAGGTTGCATCATAATAGATTTAATGGAGATTTCTTTGGAGGAATTTATGCAACCCGCTTAGCTGATTTTCTTGGTGTGGACATTCGTGAGGATGATATTGAGTTGCCTCCTACTTATTTTAGACTATAATGCTATGGTCCACCACCTGTTTGTCGAGAGGAATGAATCACCTCCCCGGTATCGCTTAATCTTTGTGACGTCGTCTTTGTCCGTATTACTCTCCCTGCTCGCCTTCTTTGATTATCAAGCAAAAGGAAGATATGTTATTACCAGAGAGGAGGCGGATGAGTACGAGAGGAGGGCGGAGGCAGCTCGCCGCCATGTGCAGCTCAGGAGGCAATAATCGCCGCAGCTCAAGACGACCCGACTACAACTATGGATATCCGCCCGGGCCATCCGTGGCAATAAACCAACTTAGGCCAAAAGCCTAAGCTTGGGGAATTGATACCTCTCACCGACATTACATTTATGTTCACACACTCATTACTAGATGTCAGTGCTCATACTTTTTCACTGTAATGTCCATGCTAGTTTATTTTCTTTTTCTTGCTTTCTTCTTGTGTGTTTGTTAAACCTTAAGAAAAAACCAAAAAAATTAGTGTAGCTTTTAGTTAGTTTACTTTTCTTGCTGTAGTAGTAATAATTAAAAAGAAAACTCAAAAAGATTTCTTGTTTTTCTTTTGCTTGTTGGGAGCTTTCCCGTGTAAATAGATTTTTTTTTCTTTTTCTTTTCTTTGGGGGTCATTAGGAGAAGACCATGATTAAATTGTTGAAGTGGGTCTTATATGCATTATTGTTGATTTAACCAAGAGCCCATATTGCCTTGTCTTCTCCTGTTTATTGAATGCTCATGATTCGACTTAGTCCAATGCACATGCACTCTAATTATTTTCACATCGCTCGGTCGTGCAAGTGAAAGGCAATTATGACGATATATGATGGATCGACCGAGATGAGAGAAGCCGGTATGAACTCGACCTCTCTTGTTTTTGTAAATATGATGAGTTCATCATTCCTGATTCAGCCTATTATGAATAAACATGTTTGCAATGACAATTAGAGATCATAGTTGCTTATGCCATGCTTGATTAGCTATGAGTTATAATGGTTTACCTTGCGTGTCAACATGCTATTAAAATGGTTGTGATGTGGTATAGTGGGGTGGTATCCTCCTCTGAATGATTTAAGTGACTCGACTTGGCACATGTTCACACATGTAGTTGAAACAAATCAACATAGCCTTCACGATATTTATGTTCATGGTGGATTATATCCTACTCATGCTCGTACTCAATGTCTATTAATTTTAATGCATGTTCATGACTGTTTTCGCTCTGTAGTTGGTCGCTTCCCAGTCTTTTGCTAGCCTTCACTTGTATTAAGCGGGAATACTGTTTGTGCATCCAATCCCTTAAACCCCAAAGTTATGCCATATGAGTCCACCATACCTTCCTATATGCGGTATCTACCTGCCGTTCCAAGTAAATTTGTATGTGCCAAACTCTAAACCTTCAAATGAAATTCTGTTTTGTATGCTCGATTAGCTCATGTATCAACTAGGGCTGTCCGTATCTTCCATGCTAGGCGGGTTATTCTCAAGAGGAGTGGACTCCGCTCCTCACTCACGAGAAAATGGCCGGTCATCGGGATGCCCAGTCCCATGCTTTATCCAAACTAAATCAAAATAATTGCAAACAAAACTCCCCCTAGGAGTGTTGCTAGTTGGAGGCACTCGTTGTTTCGAGCAAGCCATGGATTGATGCTTGTTGGTGGAAGGGGAGTATAAACTTTACCATTCTGTTTGGGAACCGCCTATAATGTGTGTAGCATGGAAGATATCGCCATCTCTTGGTTGTTATGTTGACAATGAAAGTATGCCGCTCAAAATATTATTTATCTCTATTTCAAAACCGAGCTCGGGCACCTCTACAAATCCCTGCTTCCTCTCCGAAGGGCCTATCTATTTACTTTTATGTTGAGTCATCACCCTTCTTATTAAAAAGCACTAGTCGGAGAGCCTTCTGTCATTTGCATCTATTACTATTAATTTATATTGGGTATGACTATGGTGGATCTCTTTTACCATGAATTACAATGTCTAGTCAGTCCTTGATCTTTAAAGGTGCTCTGCATTTATGTTTTGCAGTCTCAGAAAGGGCTAGCGAGATACCATCCTGTTATATCATATCATGGTTGTTTTGAGAAAGTGTTGTCATCCGAGATTTATTATTATCGCTCGCTAGTTGATTATGCCATTGATATGAGTAAACATGAGACCTAGGAGTTATTGCAAATGTGGTTAGTCATAATATTTGCTGAAAACTTGAATGTCGGCTTTACATATTTACAATGACAAGAGCAAACAGAGTTTGTAAAAGTTTTTCTTTATCACTTTCAGTTTATCAACTGAATTGCTTGAGGACAAGCAAAGGTTTAAGCTTGGGGGAGTTGATACGTCTCCGTCGTACCTACTTTTTCAAACACTTTTGCCCTTGTTTTGGACTCTAACTTGCATGATTTGAATGGAACTAACCCAGACTGACGCTGTTTTCAGCAGACTTTCCATGGTGTAATTTATGTGCAGAAACAAAAGTTCTCAGAATGACCTGAAACTCCACGGAACATCTATTTGGAAAATAAGAAAAATACCGAAAGAAAAATCCACGTCGGGGGCCCACACCCACATCACGAGGGTGGAGGGCCTTGCCCCTAGGGTGCGCCCCCTACCTTGTGGGCCCCCTGATGCTCCACCGACCTCAACTCCAACTCCATATATTCACATTCGGGGAGAAAAAATCAAGGAGAAGGATTCATCGCGTTTCACGAAACGGAGCCGCCGCCAAGCCCTAAAACCTCTCGGGAGGGCTGATCTCGAGTCCGATTCGGGGCTCGGAGAGGGATTCATCGCCTTCGTCATCATCAACCATCCTCCATCACCAATTTCATGATGCTCACCGCCGATGCGTGAGTAATTCCATCGTGAGGCTTGCTGGACGGTGATGGGTTGGATGATATCTATCATGTAATCGAGTTAGTTTTGTTAGGGTTTGATCCCTAGTATCCACTATGTTCGAGATTGATGTTGCTATGACTTTGCTATGCTTAATGCTTGTCACTAGGGCCCGAAAGTGCCATGATTTCAGATCTGAACCTATTATGTTTTCATGAATATATGTGAGTTCTTGATCCTATCTTGCAAGTCTATACTCACCTACTATGTGTTATGATCCAGCAACCTCAAGTGACAATAATCGGGACCACTCCGGTGATGACCATAGTTTGAGGAGTTCATGTATTCACTATGTGCTAATGCTTTGTTCCGTACTCTATTAAAAGGAGGCCTGAATATCCCTTAGTTTACATTAGGACCCGGCCCTTGCGGGAGGGTAGGACAAAAGATGTCATGCAAGTTCTTTTCCATAAGCATGTATGCCTATATTCGGAATACATGCCTACATTATATTAATGAATTGGAGATAGTTCTGTGTCACCCTATGTTATGATTGTTACATGATGAACCGCATCCGGCATAATTCTTCATCACCGATCCAATGCCTACGAGCTTTTCATATATTGTTCTTCGCTTATTTACTTTTCCGTTGCTATTGTTACAATCACTACAAAATACCAAAAATATTACTTTTGCTACCGTTACCTTTTGTTACCGTTACCACTACTATCATACTACTTTGCTACTAAATACTTTGCTGCAGATATTAAGTTATCCAGGTGTGGTTGAATTGACAACTCAACTGCTAATACTGGAGAATATTCTTTGGCTTCCCTTGTGTCGAATCAATAAATTTGGGTTGAATACTCTACCCTCGAAAACTGTTGCGATCCGCTATACTTGTGGGTTATCACTTGTCCGCGGCCCACTCGATGCCAACACGCTGGTCGGTAGGCTCGACCGCCTCCTTGGCCCAGGTGTCCACTTGGGCGCAATAGAGGAACATGGTCGTCGCATCCTTGAGCTGGTGATCTCCGATGAAATAGCCAACTTGGAGCTCGAGATCGCGCTCGGCAAGGTTTGCTGGTCATGGTCTCATGGACCTGTTTTATTTTGTTGAGTTGTTTCGACATGGATAACTATGTATTCACAACAATCATAGTATTGCTCTGTTTCAATGTGTGTACTCTGTTTTCCGTTCTTATATGTTCTGTTTCAATGTGTGTATATACACTTTCCATTCTGTATATGTGGATGATAACAATTATATTCAAATTAGCATACAAAAATGGATAGAAAATGGAATTCATAATATATATATATATATATATTAATTGTTCATTAGTTCATCACAGAATATATATATAATATCATCACATATACGTGATGATACTTAACTACTAGGTACAATGCATAAAATTTAAAACGAACAATACTAAAACTAATAATCCCTCCTCGGGCCAGTATTCCGGCAGCCCCTCGCCAGCAGCTCCCTGGTGCATGGCGTCTTCCCAGTGTGGAGGCAGTACTCTGCCTCCTCCACCTCGCAGCGCTTGACGTACCGATCTGCCTCTTGCTGGTGGACGAGCGCGAACGATCTTGCCATTTCGTTGGGCGCCCACTAGAGCTCCTCGTCGGTGGCACGCTAGAGCTTATCGGCCCACCTGCACGCAGCGACGAGGCGCCTGGCGCCTTTGACCTTTCTCGCGAAGTACCCGTCTTCATACAGCTCCTCCGCACGATTACGCGCCCGCCCCCAAAGCTCTACCGCCTCCTTTTTCTAGGCAGCATCACGGGCTTCACAGGCCACCTGGTACCTGGCTTCCTCCTCCGTCATCTCCTTCTTGAACGCCACTAGCCTGGCTTTCTCAGCCGGCGGCAGCGACTTCCACAGACAAAGATTGTACTGGCCCCAAAACCAATCCAAAGTTTGGGGGTCCGGTGCAACCTCGTCCGGCGGCGCATAGGGGTCCTCGTCGCTGCTATTCGAGTAAGCGTCCTCGGGGGCGGCGACTCCTCGTCGACGTGTGGGCAGACCGGCGGCGCCATGGCAGAGATTTGAGAGAGAGAGAGAGAGTGAGAGAGGGCGAGCGAGGGGAGGATGTAGATGAGAATGCAGGCGGGACGACGTGAGCAAGGTAGTATTTATTGGCGGTCGGAAGCTAGATCGACGGGAATAGTACACGCGCCGGTCGCAGGAATTTACGAGTACTGTAGTTTGAATTACACACGATTCCCGCAACAAAATCCGTGTGTGAACATAATAGCTGACGGTTTCCAATACAGAACCGTGTCTGATTAATGATCCCCGCCACTCACCTACCAAACCTTGAGCGGTGAGATAGAGTGCCAATCATGTGGGCGCCGGTTGTCTTGCTAGATCTTTACATTTTTTTCGAACACTAGATATTTACATCGTGTGATGATTTTTTAACTCGCACACAAAGTACACAAAAATATGATTTTTCAAACCGTTATGGTTACCCGTTGCATGTAGATGTAGTTCAAATTTGAATTACGGTCATTAAATGGCTAGAAAATCACTTAAATGTCTTTAAAAGGTCAAATGACCCCTAAAATTTTCCAAATTTTCACACGACAATTGTATTAGTGCACATTAAATGTAGAAAAAAATTGAAGGCCGTAAGAGGAAGCTATCTCCCGTTCGCCATCAAACATGCATTGTTCCCTCTCGGAACCACGAGCCTTCTAGTGAGTTGCTCCGGTTTGTGAGGGGAGTGTGTCCAAACTTTCATCAAACAGGCCAATTTTTTTACCACATCATCTTGGTGGCATGACATTACATCAATCAAGGTTTCATGTTTTTCTGATCATTTTTTAATTTTTGGAATTAAAATGCCATGGCACTCCATGCATAAATATGCATGTGTCCATGTCATGAGACCAATATGTTTGGAAATTCCTTCTAATTTACTCCACATGGAATTAACTCGCACACAAGTACACAAATATGATTTTTCAAACCGTTATGGTTAGCCATTGCATGTAGATGTAGTTCAAATTTGAATTACGATCATTAAATGGCTAGAAAGTCACTTACATGTCTTTAAAAGGTCAAATGCCCGCTGAAATTTTCCAAATTTTCACATGACAGTTGTATTAGTGCATGTTAAATGTAGAAAAAAATTGAAGGCCGTAAGAGGAAGCTATCTCCCGTTCGTCATCATACATGCATTGTCCCCTCTCGGAACCACGATCCTTCTAGTGAGTTGCTCCGGTTCGTGAGGGGTTGTGTCCAAACTTTCGTCAAACAGGCCAATTTTTTTACCACATCATCTTGGTGGCATGACCTTACATCAAGCAAAGTTTCATGTTTTTCTGGTCATTTTTAATTTTTTGGAATTAAAATGCCATGGCACTCCATGCATACATATGCATGTGTCCATGTCATGAGACAATATGTTTGAAAATTCCTTCTATTTTATTACACATGGAATTAACTCGCACAGAAGTACACAAATATGAATTTTCAAACCGTTATGGTTAGGCATTGCATGTAGATGTAGTTCAAATATGAATTACGGTCATTAAATGGCTAGAAAATCACTTAAATGTCTTCAAAAGGTCAAATGACCCCTGAAAATTTCCAAATTTTCACATGACAATTGTATTAGTGCACGTTAAATGTAGAAAAAATTTGAAGGCCGTAAGAGGAAGCTATCTCCCATTCGTCATCAAGCATTCATTTCCTTCTCAGAACCACGAGCCTTCTAGTGAGTTGCTCCGGTTTGTGAGGGGGGTGTGTCCAATCTTGGTGGCATGACATTATGATACGTCTCCAACGTATTTACTTTTTCTCACGCTTTTCCTCTTGTTTTGGACTCTAATTTGCATGATTTCAATGAAACTAACCCCGGACTGACGTTGTTTTCAGCTTGACTACCACGGTGTTGTTTTGTGCAGAAATAAAAGTTCTCGGAATGGAACGAAGCTTTGCGAGGACTTTTTATATAATAAAAGAGAATTTCTGGAGCCAAGATCCACTAGCGAGGGGCCCCTGGGTGGGCACAACCCACCAGGGCGCGCCCCTCTCCTGGCGCGCCCAGGTGGGTTGCACCCACCTGGTGGCCCCGCAGTCGACCCCCCTGATACTATAAAATCACATATTTCTAGAAAAAAATGAGGGAGAAAGAATTATCATGATCCACAAGATGGAGCCGCCGCCAAGCCCTGTTCTTCCTCGGGAGGGCAGATTTGGAGTCCGTTTGGGGCTCCGGAGAGGGGTATATTCGTTCTTCGTCATCACCAACCCTTCTCCATCGCCAATTCCATGATGCTCCCCATCGAGAGTGAGTAATTCCTTGTAGGCTCGCTGGTCGGTGAGGAGTTGGATGAGATTCATCATGTAATCGAGTTATTTTTGTTAGGGCCTGATCCCTAGTATCCACTATGTTCTTAGATTGATGTTGCTATGACTTTGCTATGCTTAATGCTTGTCACTTTGGGCCCGGGTGCCATGAACTCAGATCTGAACCGTTTATGAATTCATCATTATATCCATGTTTTAGATCTGATCTTGCAAGTTATAGTTACCTATTACGGTTATATGATCCGACAACCCCGGAGTGACAACAACCGGGCCCACTCTCGGTGATGACCGTAGTTTGAGGAGTTCATATATTCACTATGTGTTAATGCTTTGTTCTGGTTCTCTATTAAAAGGAGGCCTTACTATCCCTTAGTTTACAATATGGACCCCGCTGCCACGGGAGGGTAGGACAAAAGATGTCATGCAAGTTCTTTTAATAAAGCACGTATGACTATTTACGGAATACATGCTATCGATGAACTGGAGCTAGTGCCGTATCGCCCTAGGCTATAACTGTCACATGATGAATATCATCCAACAAGTCACCGATCCAATGCCTGCAAATTTATTTATATTGTTTCTGCTAAGTTACTACTGCTATCATCACTGTTACACTTGCTACAAAATTACTGCTATCACTGTTACTATTACTATTGCTGCTGTCACTACTATCAAAACTATCAAACTACTTTGCTACTGATGACTTGCCGCAGATAATTAATCTCCAGGTGTGGTTGAATTGACAACTCAGCTGCTAATACCTTCAAATATTCTTTGGCTCCCCTTGTGTCGAATCTATAAATTTGGGTTAAATACTTTTACCCTCGAAAACTGTTGCGATCCCCTATACTTGTGGGTTATCAAGACCTTTTTCTGGCGCTGTTGCCGGGGAGCATACCTATATTTGTTGAGTCACTTGGGATTATTATCATATTATCACTATGAAGAAGCTGAAGGATCCAAAGACTAAGATTTATCCCTCAAAGACGAGGGGAGGTAAGGAACCGCCATCCAGTTCTGCTTTAGATTCACCTTCTGTTATGAGCAAACTTGCAACACCACCACATGCTATTAATTCTGATGTGTCGCAAGTTATTGATGATGCTACTTATACTATGAATGATGCTTATGATGATGCTAGTACCTTGCTTGATAATGATGATGTGCCACTTGGTGAATTTCTTGACAAACAAATTGCCAGAGTTATACAACATCATGTTGTTGAATCTGATGATGAGCTTGAAACTGAAACTCCTGGAACACCTGCTAGAACTAGCCTTCCTAGACATGAATTGCCTAAGGTACCGGAAGGTTATGTTATGAGTGAAGAAACAACTAGAGATATTCTTGCTTGTAATGACATAGATGATCTAGAGAAATTACTACAAAAGTATAAAGAAAAATCTCTGAATGCTAGAATGAAATGTGATCCTAAGTTTGCTACTTCACCTATCTTTATTGATGATAATGATTATGAATTCTCTATCGACCCAGAGTTGATTACTTTGGTTGAATCTGATCCTTTCCATGGTTATGAAACTGGAACTGTTGTGGCACATCTTACTAAGTTGAATTATATAGCCACCCTTTTTACTCATTATGAGAAAACTCGCTATTACTTTATTCTCAAATTATTTCCTTTCTCATTAAAGGGTGATGCTAAAGCTTGGTACAATACTCTTACTCCTGGTTGTGTGCGTAGTCCCCAGGATATGATTTATTACTTCTTTAAAAAATATTTTCCTGCTCATAAGAAACAAGGCGCCTTACAGAAATATTTAACTTTGTTCAAACTAAAGAAGAGAGTCTCCCACAAGCTTGGGGGAGGCTTTGCCAGTTACTTAATGCTTGCCTGATCATCCTCTTAAGAAAACTGAAATACTTGATATCTTCTATATTGGACTAACCGATGCTTCTAGGGACTTCCTAGATAGTTGTGCTGGTTGTGTTTTCAGGGAATAAACTGTTGGACAAGCTGAAGAATTGTTGAATAACATATTGAAAAATTATGATGATTGGACTATTCCTGAGCCACCGCCTAAATCCACTCCGAAGAAGAGGGGTATATTATATCTCAGTCCTGAAGATATGCAAGAGGCAAAGAAATCTATGAAATAAAAAGGTATTAAAGCTGAAGACGTTAAAAATTTACCTCCTATTGAAGAAATACATGGGCTTAATACACCACCACTGCCTAAGGTGGTAGAGGTAAATACTCTTATGAAGTTCAATGATAATGATTATCCTCACAATATGCATCCCAGTCAATGCCTTTATGAGTTTGAAAACTATATAATAAAATAAGATCACTTCAATACCAATGCTATGAAACAATTGAAATATAATTCTGACACGATTGCTCGCTTGAATGACTTGTTATTTAGAATTTCAAATGATGTTAGAGGTGTTGGAAAACATGCTTCTATGGTTCAAACTCAGTTAGAACAAGTTGCTAAATCACAAAGAGAATTGCTTGATGAAATGAATCATAATATGCATGACTTTGCTGTTAGAGTTGCAACTAGAGGAGGTAAAATGACTCAGGAACCACTTTATCTCGAGGGACACCCAAAAAGAGTTGAACAAGACTCACAAAGAGCTAACACTAGTGTACCTAGTCCTTCTAAAAAGAAAAAGAAGAAGAAAAATGATAGGACTTTGCACACTTCTAGTGAACCTGAAATAGAAAAACCTCCTGATAATGATAATGAAACTTCTATCTCGATCTTTGAAACTCAACCTGGTAATGAACACTCACTTAGTTATAATGAAAAAGATAATGATGAGGTTCATGAAGACTCTCAACCAACCAATGATAAAGAACCAGACAATGATGTTGAGATAGAACCATTAGTTGATCTTGATAACCCACAACCTAAAAATAAAAGATATGACAAAAGAGACTTTGTTGCTAGAAAACACGGTAAAGAAAGAGAACCGTGGGTTCAAAAACCTATGCCTTTTCCGCCCAAGTCAACTAAAAAGAAAGATGATGAAGAATTTGAATGCTTTCTTTGAAATCTTTGAGGCCGGTCTTTTATGTACTCGCCGACCGATATCTTGAAAATACCTCCTTATGCAAAGTATATGAAGGACATCATCACAAATAAGATAAAAATACCGGAAGTTGAAATCTCCACTATGCTTGCTAATTATACTTGTAAAGATGGAGTGCCTAAAAAACTTGGAGATCCGGGAATACCAACTATACTTTGCTCTATCAAAAAGAATTATGTGAAAACTGCTTTGTGTGATTTAGGAGCTGGTGTTATGATAGCACATTTATGCATATAGTATTTTTTAGCCTTTTTGAGTCACAAATTAAACATATGATCTCAGTAATCACTCATAAAGTATACAGTCCTACAGAAATATTCCTATTATGATATTTTTACAACACTTATTCATTTTTTGCAGGACTGGTGCGTTTAGGCACCCAAATTTTGTCGAAAGTGCTATCAACACTAAAGCGGGGATCAACTTGGAGAAGAGTTCAGTTCCGGAGGGGGCAAAACCGAAAAGAACCAGAGGAGTTGGGGTCTGGCGCGACACACCAGACATGGTGTCTGACTCCACGCGTGGCAGGCTCCTCCAGCGACTGATCATAACACCAGATCAAAGGAGAGGAGAGAGACAAGACCACACCAACAAAGAAAAACAGATCAGGAAGACTCCTTTCTCTCGCCCTCCTCGCTACTCACCCACAACCAGATCAAGGGGAACCAGTAGAAGAACCAGATCGAAGGAGAGATAGGGAGAAGAGGGTGTCAGTAGACTGGCGGTGGCGCCCGATCCACCACGAAGCTGCCCCGATCTGACCGGCGATCCACCGCTCCTCTCCAACAACGACGCCGATCTGCTACACTTCCTCGTCTCCAACCTCAAGATCGACCGCCGCTACTCAGCTCCAACTCCTGCTGCTGCGACCTCCCTCACCGACGATCTCTGCCACTCCTTCTCTCCTCTTCCTCGCTGCGGAGAGGGAGAGGATCGACCAGAGGCCAGGGGCGTCGGGCCTTCTGGTGCTCCACGCAAGATTGTATCCAACATGCCTCTCCTGCCACTCTTCTTCGAATGCAACATCTACAGCTTCGAATCGAAGACCATCAAGACCCATAGGCTCTGAACCTCTCTCTTCTCTTGTTCCTGTGCTCTGAATATATGCACTGTTGGGTCTTAAATTTACTCTGTTACCTGTGCACCTTTGCTGAACCCTCATGTATCCTTGCTGAATTATTGTGACCCTTTGCTGGATATTAAGTTAGTAGTTATTCTCCTGTGAGCTGCTGTCACTTTAATTGGTTGCATGAGTTGTGTGTGATGTCTGAACCATCTTCCATGTGCTAGTGTTACTTGTCTGTTTGATTACAAGAAAACCACTATAAAAGAGAAAGTCCTTTTTCTGAACCCTTTACCTTTGCTGCATATTATTTTGTTTTACCTTGTTCCAGTGGCTGCTTGTTGTCACTACGGTCTGATTCATCTGTTTAGTTGTTTTGAATGTTTTGATTGTGTGCTTCGAAGTTCTAGATCCCTGTGGAGAACACGACATCCGTAGTTTGGGGCGTAAAAACCCCGCTATATTACAATTGATCATTTTGGCGCCGTTGCCGGGGATCTAAATTTCATTAGCACATTAGTAGGAGCAGATCAGAATTTATTTTAGGTCGATTATGTAGTATTGCTGGCAACTAACAATTTCCTAACATTGGCTGCAGTTTTGAGAGAAACTAGCATGTGTCAATTTCAGGAACTTTACAGGAAATTGTCTTATGCTTCAACCTGAATATTCACTAGAGCCGTTTGATCCAGAAATTGAAAGGACTTTATTGAGAAGAAGAAGAAGAGAGAATCAAATACGGTTTCAAGTTGCTGAAACTTTGCAAGATCAAGAAGAAGAAAAGATGCCTGATCCAGTACCTTTGCTCACGGACTTGTGTATCCCAAGAGATCATGGGATACCAGGAGAAATGGTGCAACCAATTATTCAGGCGAACAATTTTGAATTGAAGCCTGCTCTGATTAACATGGTACAACAGTCCAGATTTGGTGGAACAGCTTTAGAAGACCCCCATGAGCATATCAGGACTTTCTTGGAGTATTGTAACACCCTCAAGCAAAATGGAGTTTCACCGAGTGCTATCAGATTATCACTATTCCCATTTTCCTTGAGAGATGGAGCAAGAGTATGGCTTCACTCCTTGCCTGAACATCTGAAGGATACTTGGGAGACTCTATTGCAGACATTTCTTGAGAGATACTTTCCACCAACAAAAGCTGCTGAATATAGGGACAAGTTAACAAGGTTTACTCAATATGATGGAGAGAGTTTGTATGACGCATGGCAAAGATTCAACTCTTTAATCAGAATGTGTCCTCATCATGGTTTAGAAAGATGGCTGGTGTTACAAACCTTTTACAAAGGACTGTCCACTCAGACCAGGGCTTTTGTCGATTCTGCTGCTGGAGGAGGAATTATGAACAAAACCCTTGATGAAGCATTTGCATTGATTGAAAGTATGGCGTCTCATCATTTCCAATGGTCAAGTGAAAGAGCAATAGTTCCACCACATCCTGGTGTGTATAATGTGTCTGCAAATGATAGCATGGCGGCTCAGATTGACATCTTGAACAAGAAGATGGATAGTATCATGTCAAATTGCATCGGTACATCTGTAGCTTCAGTAAGTGTGCCTCAAATGTGTGATGTATGTGGCAAAGTAGGTCATCCTTCAACAGAATGTAACTTTTATTCAAAAATTGGATCATCGGTTTCAGAAGTAAGTTATGCCCAAGGTCAAGGTCCATTCTCAAACAGCTATAATCCTTCTTGGAGGAACCATCCAAACTTGTCATACAAGAATAATCAGTCATATGCAAGTGGATCGACAGTACAAGGAAATCGACCACCAAGTCATCCAAGTCAATTTCAAGTGCCGAGGCATAATGAACAACAAAATGTTCAGTCAAATGTAATGGAGGAAATCATGAAGATGCAGTTGGAATTGATGAACAAGATGACAAATGAAGTTAATGGCTTAAAGGATTCTGTTAAGATGCTTGTGAGCAAAATGGATAGTATGGTAGGAGAAAATGAAGCAAGGCTGCCTGCTCAACCAATTCCAAACCCGAAAGCTCACTGTGGGACAATATCTTCAGTTGATGCAGTGACTACAAGGAGTGGTGCTATGACAGGACCTTTACTTCCTATTCCGAAGACATATGTGCCTCCAGCTATGAGGCCAAGTTCATCCGGAACTCCACCTTCAACATCATCAGAGAAAATAAAGGAGAAAGAAGTTGATAACCGAATTGAAACTGAAGTTGAATTTCCTGGTTTTCAAACAAGAGCTGAGCCTTTGCTAGAGGAAGCAATAACAACCAACAATATTCCTTTTCCTGAGCGGTTCAACAAACCCAAAGATGACAAGCAATTTGCCAAATTCTTGGAAACTATGAAGGGAGTTCAGATTACTATTCCTATTCTTGAAGCTGTCTTGCATGTTCCAATGTATGCCAAATATTCCAAGGAATTGCTAACAAAGAAAAGAAGCATGTCTGAGCCAGAAGTAGTGACTCTATCAAAGGAATGCAGTGCAATAATTCAGAATTCCATGCCTGAAAAATTGGATGATCCAGGAAGCTTTTGTGTACCATGTGTGATTGGAAACAAAACTTACAGTGCTCTGTGTGACGTGGGCTCAAGTGTCAGTGTGTTACCACATTCAGTTAGCAAAAGGATGTTATTGGGAGAATTAAATCCAACAGCCATAACTCTTTAGTTAGTCGACAAAACATATAGGAAACTTGTTGGAATTCTTGAGGATGTTCCAATCAAAGTTGGGAAGTTTGCTTATCCGGTTGACTTTGTAGTGCTAGATATGGAGGACAAAAGTGAGGCTGTGATCCTTGGAAGACCATTTTTTGCCACAACTGGTGCACTTATTGATGTCCAAGAAGCTAAATTGAGCCTGAGGTTTGGAAATGAAAAGGTGGAGTTTGACATGAAGCATGCAACACATGTTCCGCAAAGAGAAAAGCACTGCTACAGAATTGATACACTACAGAAATGTGTGGAAGAAGGTTATGAAGAGAGGTATGGAAGTAATTGTTGTGAAGTAGTTGAGGAGGACAATAGTGAAATCAGATATGAAATCAGACCTGTGAGCATATTGGAAAGCAGTACAAGGCCACTAGAGAAGATGCAACCAAGGCAAATAGAAATGAAACAACTTCTAGAAAGTTTGAAGTATGCATTCTTAGACAATGACAACCAGTGGCCAATTATCGTGAATAGGGAGTTGACGGAAAGGCAAATAAAAGGGCTTCAAGCAGTTTTGCAAAAGTACAAGGATGTTATTGGATATTCAATTGATGATATGAAAGGGATAAATCCTGCTGTCTGCTCTCATAGGATTTACTTGAAAGAAAGCAGTGTACCAATTAGAGAAAGTCAAAGAAGGTTGAATCCCCATTTGCAAGAGGTTGTTAAAAAGGAGATTCTTAAATTGCTCTTTGCTGATATCATATACCCAATTTCGGACAGCGAGTGGGTGAGTCCCATTCACATGGTGCCCAAGAAAGGAGGAATAACTGTTATTGAAAATGAACAAGGGCAAACAATTCCTAGTAGGACTGTCACAGGGTGGAGAATGGTCAATGATTTCAGAAAGTTAAATGAAGTAACGAGGAAGGACCATTTTCCTTTACCTTTCATTGACCAAATGCTGGAAAGGCTTGCTGGGCATGAATATTTCTGCTGGTTAGATGGGTATTCAGGATTCTTGCAAATCCCAATTCATCCGGATGATCAACATAAAACAACTTTCACTTGCCCATACGGAACATTTGCTTACAAAATACTACCTTATGGACTTTGTAATGCACCCCCAACATTTCAAAGGTTTGTACTCTCTATATTCTCTAATATGATAGGAATCAAAGTGGAGGTGTTCATAGATGATATTATAGTCGTTGGAAAAAGTTATGAAGATTGCTTGAATAATCTAGCAGCAGTTCTTCAGAGGTGTTCAGAACACAACCTAGTCCTAAACTGGGAGAAGTGTCAGTTTCTTGTAAGGGAAGGAATTATTTTGGGATATTTGGTATCTAAAAGAGGAATTGAGGTTGATCCAGCAAAAGTTGAAGTAATATCAAAACTCCCACCACCTGTAAATGTGAAGGGAGTGAGGAGCTTTTTGGGACATGTTGGGTTCTATAGAAGATTCATAAAGGATTTCTCCAAGATAGCCAAACCCCTCACTAATCTCCTAAACAATGATGTAAAGTTCAACTTTGATGCAGAATGTGAAAAATCCTTCAACTTGCTCAAGGAAGCATTGGTCACTGCTCCAGTAGTGCAACCTCCTGACTGGGAATTACCATTTGAGATAATGTGTGATGCAAGCGACTTTGCTGTAGGTGCAGTACTTGGACAAAGAAAAGGAAAAGCTTTGCATGTAATATACTATGCTAGCAAAACACTTGATGATGCTCAAGCTAATTACACAACCACCGAAAAGGAATTGTTGGCAGTAGTGTATGCCTTTGAAAAATTCAGGCAATATCTTGTGGGATCTCATTGTGTAGTTTACACAGACCACGCTGCAATAAGATATCTACTCAGCAAGAAAGAAGCCAAGCCAAGGTTAATTAGATGGATACTCTTGCTTCAAGAATTTGATATGGAAATCAAGGACAAGAAAGGAGCTGAAAATGTTGTGGCAGATCACTTGTCGAGATTGCAAAACAATGCAGTAGACTCCTTACCAATCAATGATGTTTCACCAGGGATCAATCTTATGCAAGTGACTAGTATACAAAACTATACACCATGGTACGCAGATATAGTTAATTATCTGGTCTGTAACAAAGTTCCTACAGATTTTGGGTATCAAAAGAAGAAGAAATTCCTATCAGATATGAAGTACTTCTTTTGGGGTGAACCATACTTATTCAAGCATTGTGCTGATGGTATTGTTCGAAGATGCTTGCCGGAAAGTGAAACTAAAAGTGTGATCTATCATTGCCATTCATCCCCTTATGGAGGTCATGCAAGTACTCGAAATACTCAAGCAAAAATTTTGCAAGCAAGATTTTATTGGCCAACTTTATTCAAGGATGTACATTCCTATATTGAAGCTTGTGATCCTTGTCAGAGAACTGGAAAGATTTCAAAAAGGCAAGAGATGCCTCAAAAAGGAATTCTTGAAGTAGAGCTCTTTGATGTATGGGGAATTGACTATGTTGAACCCTTGCCATCATCAAAAGGGTACAAATGCATATTGGTGGCAGTGGACTATGTGTCAAAATGGGTTGAGGCTGTACCAACCGTCAATGCTGATTCCAAGTCAGTTTGCAATTTATTCAAGCAAGTGATCTTTCCAAGATTTGGCGTGCCACGAATTGTTATCAGTGATGGAGGAACACATTTCAACAACTCCCAACTAGAATCTCTCTTAGCAAAATATGGAGTTCATAATCACAGAATTACAACTCCATATCACCCGCAAGCAAATGGACAAGTGGAGTTGTCTAATAGAGAAATAAAGGCCATTCTCGAGAAGGTAGTATCGAAGTCAAGGTCTGACTGGGTACTGAAATTACCAGACACACTGTGGGCATATAGGACAGCCTATAAAACACCAATTGGAATGTCACCATTCAGGTTAATATATGGAAAATCATGCCATCTACCCGTTGAACTTGAACACAAAGCTCAATGGGCACTAAGGAAACTCAATATGGACCTTGATGCAGCAGGAAAATACAGAAAACTTCAACTCTGTGAAATGGAAGAACTGAAGGCTGACTCTTACGAGAGTGCAAGTATTTACAAAGAAAAGACCAAGATCTGGCATGACAAGCATATATTGAGGAAATAATTTCATCTTGGACAGTTGGTATTGGTCTATGATACTAGGTTTCATTTATTTCCTGGTAAATTAAAGTCAAGATGGTATGGCCCTTGCAAGGTGAAGAAGATTATGAAAAGTGGTGGTATTCAAGTGCAAAGTACTTCTGGAGGTCTCTTCCTTGTAAACGGTCAAAGACTGAAGCCCTACATCCCTGGAGATCCACTTCTTATTTGTGAAGATGAGAATGCAAGCGAAGATCAAGACCCAGAGGAGGAAATTCAAGAAGGCGAGGTGACCCAAGAGGTGTCAATCCCTGCAGGACCCTGACCTCACTGACGAGACATGGTCGAGCTAAAGACCTAAAACAAGCGCTTTTCAGGAGGCAACCTGAATCTTTAATAAGTTATTTTCCTTATTTAGTTTTCATAGAAAAGTTTTTGTGTTTATGTCTTTCTTTTTCAGCAAATAAAGGCGAGGGGAGCACAAACAGGGAACACAAACAGAGAAAAGTGGAGAGAAGAAAGTAGGAGAGAAGAGTATACAAATACCAGGTGATTCTGTTCCACATGAGGCAACCTTTAGAAAATTTAGTACGAGAACTGGCATTTAATTGCATTGAAACTCTTTTTGCATTGTGACAGCAAAGTAGGATTCACTCCAAGAAGATTGTTGATTCTCTTAATACTAAAACTATGCAACTATATTCTTCTTATGGTAATTTGTGATAATGAATACTTTATACCTCCATGTAAATGTTCAATGGGAATGCCTTGAGTCTAAGTGAAACCTACTAATGAATTGATGTGCTGTGTCTGACTGTCCCAAGTTAAGCTAAGTAACTGGTGGCACTTAAGTAGTAGCTATGATCTCTGGATCTGTAGTCTGTGAAAAACAGTGCCATTAGCTATGGATTCCTCTTTCATTTACTCCTGTTTTACTTAAGCTTAGTAATTTTCAAATAACTAAATAAAATAATTATAATAATTTAAGTCCGATCGACCTATAGTAGCATGTCATGTTCCCTGGATCGGTGGCTTGTGAAATCTGGTAGATTGGACTGTAAAAAAATTTATATAAAAAATGCTATTATTGTCGAACCAGGTGTATACCATGTTCTCTGGATCGGTGGTATGTTCCTTTTGGGGAGATAATAACAAAAAATATATATTAATAATTTGTCGAACCAGGTGTATACAATGTTCTCGGGATCGGTGGTATGTTCCTTTGGGGAGACAATAAAAAAATATACTAATAATTTGGTCGAGTCAGGTGTATACCATGTTCTCGGGATCGGTGGTATGTTCCTTTGGTGAGACTGATATAATATCATCACTTGTGCTTTAAATTCAATAAGTAACTTGTTTTTCTAATTGATTTTGGGGTCCCAACTTATCTCAGGGCTGAAGACAGAGCCAACTCTTGATTATTAGGATTCACTTTGACTCAAGGCCATTGACTTGGAACATTTACAGTGTGTTATAAAATATTGCTTATCACAATTTAGCTTCAGTAGAGTACATTTGCTTAGTTCCAGTATTGTCGGAATTACTATCTTTTGGAAAGTGCATCTTTACTAGGCAGTGTCAGTTGTGTCACCATCTTTTTTTTTTACTTGAGGACAAGCAAAAATTTGAGTGTGGGGGAAATTGATAGCACATTTATGCATATAGTATTTTTAGCCTTTTTGAGTCACAAATTAAACATATGATCACAGTAATCACTCATAAAGTATTCAGTCCTATAGAAATATTCCTATTATGATATTTTTACAACACTTATTCATTTTTTGCAGGACTGGTGCGTTTAGGCACCCAAATTTTGTCGAAAGTGCTATCAACACTAAAGCGGGGATCAACTTGGAGAAGAGTTCAGTTCTGGAGGGGGCAAAACCGGAAAGAACCAGAGGAGCTGGGGTCTGGCGCGACACACCAGACGTGGTGTCTGACTCCACGCGTGGCAGGCTCCTCCAGCGACTGATCATAACACCAGATCGAAGGAGAGGAGAGAGACAAGACCACACCAACAAAGAAAAATAGATCAGGAAGACTCCTTTCTCTCGCCCTCCTTGCTACTCACCCACAACCAGATCGAGGGGAACCAGCAGAAGAACCAGATCGAAGGAGAGAGAGGGAGAAGAGGGTGCCGGGAGACTGGCGGTGGCGCCCGATCCACCATGAAGCTGCCCCGATCTGACCGGCGATCCACCGCTCCTCTCCACCGACGACGCCGATCTGCTACACTTCCTCGTCTCCAACCTCAAGATCGACCGCCGCTACTCAGCTCCAACTCCTGCTGCTGCGACCTCCCTCACCGACAATCTCTGCCACTCCTTCTCTCCTCTTCCTCGCTGCTGAGAGGGAGAGGATCGACCAGAGGCCAGGGGCGTCGGGCCTTATGGTGCTCCACACAAGATTGTCTCCAACGTGCCTCTGCTGCTACTCTTCTTCGAATGCAACATCTACAGCTTGGAATCGAAGACCATCAAGACCCATAGGCTCTGAACCTCTCTCTTCTCTTGTTCCTGTGCTCTGAATATATGCACTGTTGGGTCTTAAATTTACTCTGTTACCTGTGCACCTTTGCTGAACCCTCATGTATCCTTGCTGAATTATTGTGACCCTTTGCTGGATATTAAGTTAGTAGTTATTCTCCTGTGAGCTGCTATCACTTTAATTGGTTTCATGAGTTGTGTGTGATGTCTGAACCATCTTCCATGTGCTAGTGTTACTTGTCTGTTTGATTACAAGGAAACCACTATAAAAGAGAAAGTCCTTTTTCTGAACCCTTTACCTTTGTTGCATATTATTTTGTTTTACCTTGTTCCAGTGGCTGCTTGTTGTCACTACGGTCTGATTCATCTGTTTAGTTGTTTTGAATGTTTCGAATGCGTGCTTCGAAGTTCTAGATCCCTGTGGAGAACACGACATCCGTAGTTTGGGGCGTAAAAACCCCGCTATATTACAATTGATCATGTTACTGTTATGCCTTTCTCTTTATATAAAAGACTTGACTTGAATAAACTCACACCTACTGAAATATCTTTGCAAATGGCTGATAAATCAACTGCCATACCTATCGGTATCTATGAGGATGTGCCTGTTGTTGTTGCTAATGTTACTATCTTGACTGACTTTGTTATACTTGAGATGCCCGAGGACGACAACATGTCAATTATCCTTGGTAGACCCTTGTTGAATACTGGAGGGGCTATTATTGATTGCAATAAAAGCAAGATCACTTTTCATATTGATGGTAATGAGCATACGGTGCACTTTCCGAAGAAACAATTCCAAGTGAATGGTATTAATGTTATTGAAAAATCTCCGACAATCACTATTGGAAGTTTTTAAATACCTCTACCTACCGTCAAAAAGAAATATGAAATGCTTATTGTTGGGGAAATGCATATCTCCATTGAGGTAACTTAGTGATTTACGGAAGTTCTTCGGTTTCATGCTAATTGAAAGTGGTTGTTAATATGACCTGATCAACCTTATTAATAGATCATTTTTGAACGGTATGAAGTTGATGAATTTAGTAAGTACTACCTTCTGTCCTTACCTATTGTTTTATTTTTTATTAGTTAAATAAAATAAAAATGCCATGTTTTGTGTCTTTTCTGAATTTCAAGTGCAATAAAAAATGACCCGAAAATAAAAGTTCTCAGAATGCCCTAAAAGTTTTATATGATTTTTTCCTGAATATTTATGAATTTTTGGTGCAAATAATACCAGAGGGAGGTGCACCAGGTGGGCACAACCCACTTGGGCGCGCCAGGACCCCCAGGCGCGCCCTGGTGGGTTGTGGTCCCCACGTGGGCCCCCTCACTTATCTTTTTAGCCCACATCATCACTTATCACCAGAAAAAAATCCCCATTGCTCTCTCTCCCGTGTTCTTGAGCTCAAACCCGCGGATTTTGATCTCTTAGCTCGAAGCTCCGTTTCCGAAACTGTTTCGGGGGATTGTTGCTTGGTATGTGACTCCACCATTTGTCCAATTAGTTTTTGTTTTAGTGGTTTATAGCTACTCTTGGTGCTGCTGTAGATGTGCTTGCATGTTGAATTCTTAGTGTTCTAAGTAGTTAGAATGCTTCCTATGGCTTGTATGCATCCCTATGAGTAGTTGCTATCAATCTTATAAAGTTTTGTTGACAATTTTTTGTCACCCAAAATTTTTATTTTTAGAAAATTGTACGCGGACATGAATATCTTCAGAAAGTTTGGTTCTAAGAAGAACTCCAAGGGTGTCATTGGGGAGTCTTCTGACAATGATCTCCACCCTAGGAGGTTGGCGGAAGTATGGCCGTGCGAATGGCCGCATACCCCGTTCCTGCAAGAGGCTGGAATTTTTGAGGAGTTCACGCAATATATTGCCAATGCCGGCCTCACCGACTTCATCGCAAATGAGTGTGACCAGCACCAAATCCTCACAAATATCTTTGTTCAAAGCTTTACTTTCTTGCCTAGAAATAATCCTCCTGAAGTGAGCTTTGATTTATATGCTGAAAACCATCAGATAACACTTACTAGATTTTGTGACATATGCTTGATCCTTTCTGATGAGAGTCTGGCTGAGCCTATGCTAGCTGCGTTTGAGGATTTTTATCGCACTTTGACTGTGGGTGATGAGAGAGGAGTGTCAGCCATCACTGCCGCTGGCTTACATTTTCCTGTTGTTCGTTACTTTGCATATTTTATTACCAAATGCTTGCTTGCTAGGGAGAAGGTGGGTGCACTTAGTTCACTAGACCTTGCTATTTTACATCATGCACTTGAGGGCGACAACACGTATAGCTTGGGAGCTATCGTGGCTCGTCGCCTGCATCTTAATAAAACCCAGGGTAAAATACATGGTGGTATTTTTGCCACTCGTTTGGCGGCTCACTTCGAGGTTGAGATACGCCCTTATGATTACCCTCTGACCAAGGTTTACCTGGACTGTGCAGCCATGGAACGCCATCACTTTCTTGCACATGATCGTCCTGATATTGCCATTCCTTATAACTTGGTCTATAGCGTTACAACTCGTGATGTTATCCCCTTGCCTGCACCTGCTTTGTTTGATTCTGCTACCAGGGGCGAATATAGGATTATGCCTGCAGACATCATCGCCTACTGGAACGCTCACGCTGCTGCAGAGGCTGCACAGGTACCTCAACAGTGGGATGAGTGGATGCCTGCTCCTCAGGATCCCTACTACCATCCAGGCTACTGATCTACTACCAAGTTAGGCCAAAAGCCTAAGCTTGGGGGAGTACGTGTTTCTCACCGACATTATATTCATGTTCACGCATATCATTCTATTTGTCGGTGTTCACACTTTTTCACTGTATCATCCATGCTTAGATTTATTTTCTTGCTTTCTTCTTGTGTGTTTGAATTTTTTTAGAAAAACAAAAAAAATAGTTGTAGTACTAAAAGAAAATCCAAAAAGATTTCCTTGTTCTTCTTTTGCTTGTTGGGAGCTTTCCCGTGTAAATAGGTTTTCTCGTTTTTGCTTTTTATTTGCTTGTTGAAGAAAACAAAAAACTCCAAAGATATTTGAGTGTGTTTCTCTGAATTTCTTTTCTTTTTATTCGAGTTGTACCGAGGAGAAGACCACGATGAAAATGTTGAGTGGCTCTCATATGAATAACTGTTGAACTAATAAAGAGCACATTTTACCTTGTCTTCTCCTGTTGAATAAAATGTTTTGCAGATTCCAGCTTAGTCCACGGCATTCTTGCACTGTTATTATTTTCATATCGTTCAGTCATGCAAGTGAAAGGCAATAATGACGACATCCGATGAACTGGCCGTGGCAGAGAGAAACTGGAATGAACTCGACTTGTTTTGTCTGTGTAAATATGTTTAACCTAGTATCCAGGCTTCAGCCCATTATGATTAAACATGTTTGCAATGACAATTAGAGATTATAGTTTCTCATGCCATGCATAAGTAGCTGTGAGTTGATAATGATTTATCTTGGATATCAACATTGAGTTAAGATGATTGTGATGAAGTATGATGATATGGTATCCTCCTCTGAATGTCGAGTGGCTTGACTTGGTACATGTTCATGCATGTAGTTGAATCAAAACCAACATAGCCTCTATGATATTTATGTTCATGGTGTTCATATCCTACTCATGCTAGTGTCCAATGTTACTTATGCATAATGCATGGTTATGATCGTTGTTGCTCTCTAGCTGGCCACTTCTCAATCTTAATTGCTAGCCTTTGCCTGTACTAAGTGGTTGATATTTTCCGTGCTAAGCAGGTTATTCTCAGGTCGATCGTTTATTCACTCGCCATCGCACGAGAAAATGGCCGGTAATAGGGATGCCCAGTCCCAAACTGCAAACATGAAAAAGAGTTCATCTCTGAATTAATCAAACAAAAAATCCCAATGGAGTCAAAACCTTTACTTTTATCGCCTGGGAATCGCCACTAGCGTGCTTAGCATGGAAGATGTTGACAAATGATAGTCATGAAGTGAATAAGAAGGGTGCATGTCCCGAAATATCATTTATCTCTGTTCTAAAAATTGAGCTCTGGCACCTCTGCAAATCACTGCTTCCCTCTGCGAATGAACTATCTATTTACTTTTATGTTGTGTCACCACCTTCTAAAACCAAGCGCCAGAAACTGAGTAGAGCACAACTGTCATGATTTATGCATTGTGTGTAGCTAATGTTGGGTGCATCATGACTGGATCTTTTCTACCATGAATTATGATACGTCCATTTTGCATCATGCTTTTATATCAATATTTATTGCATTATGGGCTGTTATTACACATTATGTCACAATACTTATGCCTATTCTCTCTTATTTTACAAGGTTTACATAAGGAGGAGAATGCAAGCAAGCTGGAATTACGGGTGGAAAAGGAGCAAATATTACAGACCTCTTCTGCACATCTCCAAATGTCCTGAAACTCCACGAAAGTTATTTTTGGAAATAATAAAAAATATTGAGCGGAAGAAATATGTCAGGGGGGCCTCCACCTGTCCACGAGGGTGGGGGGCGCACCATACCCCCCTGGGCGCGCTCCCTGCCTCGTGGGCCCCCTGTTCGCCCTCCGGTGCCCATCTTCTGCTATATGAAGTCTTTCGTCCGAAGAAAAATCATAAGCAAGCTTTCAGGACAAGACTCCACCGCCACGAGGCGGAACCTTGGCGGAACCAATCTAGGGCTCCGGCAAAGCTGTTCTGCCGGGGATACTTCCCTCTGGGAGGGGGAAATCATCGCCATCGTCATCACCAACGCTCCTCTCATCGGGAGAGGGCAATCTCCATCAACATCTTCACCAGCACCATCTCCTCTCAAACCCTAGTTCATCTCTTGTATCCAATTCTTGTATCTAAGTCTGGAATTGGTACATGTAGGTTGCTAGTAGTGTTGATTACTCCTTGTAGTTGATGCTAGTTGGTTTATTTGGTGGAAGATCATATGTTTTGATCCTATATGCATATTAATACTCCTCTGATTATGAACATGAATATGCTTTGTGAGTAGTTACGTTTGTTCATGAGGACATGGGAGAAGTCTTGCTATTAGTAGTCATGTGAATTTGGTATTCGTTCGATATTTTGATGAGATGTATGTTGTCTATCCTCTAGTGGTGTTATGTGAACGTCGACTACATAACACTTCACCATTATTTGGGCCTAGAGGAAGGCATTGGGAAGTAATAAGTAGATGATGGGTTGCTAGAGTGACAGAAGCTTAAACCCTAGTTTATGTGTTGCTTCGTAAGGGGATAATTTGGATCCATATGTTTCATGCTATGGTTAGGTTTACCTTAATACTTTTGTTGTAGTTGCGGATACTTGCAATAGAGGTTAATCATAAGTGGGATGCTTGTCCAAGTAAGGGCATCACCCAAGCACCGGTCCACCCACATAAACGCGAATCATATGAACGTGATGAAAACTAGCTTGACGATAATTCCCATGTGTCCTTGGGAGCGCTTTTCTCTATATAAGAGTTTGTCCAGGCTTGTCCTTTGCTACAAAAAGGATTGGGCCACCTTGCTGCACTTTATTTACTTTTTTTACTTGTTGCTCATTACCAATTATTCTATCACAAAACTATCTGTTACCTATAACTTCAGTGCTTGCAGAGAATACCTTACTGAACCCGCTTATAATTTCCTTCTGCTCCTCGTTGGGTTCGACACTCTTACTTATCGAAAGGACTACGATAGACCCCCTATACTTGTGGGTCATCAGGACTCTTTTCTGGTGCCGTTGCCGGGGAGTGAAGCGCCTTTAGTAGGTGGAATTTGATAAGGAAAAATTTATGTAGTGTGCTGAAATTTACTGTCACTTGTTACTATGGAAAGTAATCCTCCGAGGGGCTTGTTCGGGGTATCTTCACCCCGACCAGTAGAGCAAAGAGTTGCTCCTCAACCTACTGAACCTACTGAAGATGAAAATGTCTACTTTGAAATTCCTTCGGGTATGTTAGAAAAACTACTAGCTAATCCTTTTGCAGGAGATGGAACAATGCATTCTGATGAGCATCTAATCTATGTGGATGAAGTTTGTGGATTATTTAAGCTTGCAGGTATACCCGATGATGTTATTAAGAAGAAGGTCTTCCCATTATCTTTGAAGGGAGATGCATTGACATGGTATAGGTTATGTGATGATATGGAGTCATGGAACTACAAACAATTTAAATTGGAATTTCATCAGAAGTTTTATCCTATGCATCTTGTTCATCGTGATCACAATTATATATATAATTTTTGGCCTCGCGAAGGAGAAAGCATCGCTCAAGCTTGGGGGAGACTTAAATAAATGTTATATTCATTCCCCAATCATGAGCTCCCAAGAGAAATAATTATTCAAAGTTTTTATGCTCGGCTTTCTGATAACAATCGCACCATGCTCGATACTTCTTGTGCTGGCTCTTTTATGATGAAGACTATTGAATTCAAATGGAACTTATTGGAAAGAATTAAACACAACTCTGAAGATTGGGATCTCGACGAAGGTAAGGAGTCAGGTATGACACCTAAGTTTGATTGTGTTAAATCTTTTATGGATACCGATGTTTTCCGTAAATTTAGCACTAAATATGGACTTGGCTCTTAGATAGTAGCTTCTTTCTGTGAATCTTTTGCTGCTCACGTTGATCTCCCTAAGGAGAAGTGGTTTAAATATCATCCTCCCATAGAAGTAAAATTAGTTGCACCTATTAAAGTTGAAGAAAAGACTATCACTTATAATGATCCTATTGTTCCTACTACTTATGTTGAGAAACCACCTTTCCCTATTAGAATAAAGGATCATGCTAAAGCTTCAACTGTGGTTCGTAAAAGCAATATTAGAAATTATACACCTCCTGAGCAAGTTAAAGTTGAACCTAATATTGCTATTGTTAAAGATCTCTTGTCTGATAATATCGAAGGGCATGTTATTCATTTCCGTGATGAAAAACTGCCAGAATTGCTAAACCTTGTGCTAAAGATAAACATAGACCTGCGGTAGGCATGCCTGTTATTTCTGTTAAAATAGGAGATCATTGTTATCATGGCTTATGTGACATGGGTGATAGTCCTAGTGCAATACCTATTGACTTATACAAATAAATTATGCATGATATTGCACCTACTGAGTTAGAAGATATTGATGTCACAATTAAACTTGCCAATAGGGATACTATTTCACCCATGGGAATTGTTAGAGATGTTGAAGTCTTGTGTGGGAAAACTAAATATCCTATTGATTTTCTCGTTCTTGGTTCCCCACAAGATAGCTTTTGTCCCATTATATTTGGTAGACCCTTCTTGAACACTGTTAATGCTAAGATAGAATGTGAAAAGGATGTTGTTACTATTGGCTTGGGTGATATGTCTCATGAGTTTAATTTCTCTAAATTTAGTAGACAACACCGTGAAGAGGAATTGCCTAGTAAGGATGAAATAATTGGTCTTGCTTCTATTGCCGTACCTCCTAGTGATCCTTTAGAACAATATTTGCTAGACCATGAAAATGATATGTTTATGAATGAAAGAAGGGAAATAGATGAAGTATTCTTTAAACAGAAACCTATCCTGAAACACAATTTGCCTGTTGAAATCCTAGGGGATCCTCCTCCACCCAAGGGTGATCCCGTGTTTGAGCTTAAACCGTTACCTGATACTCTTCAATATGCTTATCTTGATGAAAGAAGATATATCCTGTTATTATTAGTGCTAACCTTTCAGAGCATGAAGAAGAGAGATTATTGAAAACTCTAAATAAGCACCGTGCTGCTATTGGATATACTCTTGATGATCCTAAGGGCATTAGTCCCACTCTATGTCAACACAAAATAAATTTGGAGAAAGATGCCAAACTAGTTCGTGATCATCAACGACGGCTGAATCCTAAGATGAAAGAAGTGGTAAGAAAGGAAATACTAAAGCTCCTTGAGGCAGGTATAATTTATCCCGTTGCTGATAGTCAGTGGGTAAGTCCTGTCCATTGTGTCCCTAAAAAATGAGGTATTACTGCCGTTCCTAATGATAAAGATGAATTGATTCCGCAAAGAATTATTACAGGTTATAGGATGGTAATTGATTTCCACAAATTAAATAAATCTACTAAAAAGGATCATTACCCCTTACCTTTTATCGATCAAATGCTAGAAATATTATCCAAACATACACATTTTTGCTTTCTAGATGGTTATTCTGGTTTCTCTCAAATACCTGTGTCAGCCGATGATCAATCAAAGACCACCTTTACTTGCCCTTTCGGTACTTTTGCTTATAGACGTATGCCTTTTGGTTTATGTAATGCACCTGCTACCTTTCAAAGATGCATTATGGTTATATTCTCTGACTTTTGTGAAAAGATTTGTGAGGTTTTCATGGATGATTTTTCCGTTTATGGATCCTCTTTTGATGATTGCTTGAGCAACCTTGATCGAGTTTTGCAGAGATGTGAAGAAACTAATCTTGTCTTGAATTGGGAAAAGTGCCACTTTATGGTTAATGAAGGTATTGTCTTGGGGCTTAAAGTTTCTGAAAGAGGCATTGAAGTTGATAAAGCCAAGGTTGATGCTATTGAAAAGATGCCATGTCCCAAGGACATCAAAGGTATAAGAAGTTTCCTTGGTCATGCCGGTTTTTATAGGAGGTTCATTAGGACTTCTCAAAAATCTCTCGGCCTCGACTAATTTATTACAAAAGATATACCATTTGTCTTTGATGATGATTGTGTAGAAGCATTTGAAATACTTAAGAAAGCATTGATCTCTGCACCTATTGTTTAGCCACCTGATTGGAATTTACCCTTTGAAATTATGTGTGATGCTAGTGATTATGCTGTAGGTGCTATTCTAGGGCAAAGAGTTGACAAGAAATTAAATGCTATCCAGTATGGTAGTAAAATTCTAGACAATGCTCAGAGAAACTATGCTACTACTGAAAAAGAATTCTTAGCAGTTGTATTTGCTTGTGATAAGTTCAGACCTTATATTGTTGATTCTAAAGTAACTATTCACACTGATCATGCTGCTATTAAATATCTTATGGAAAAGAAAGATGCTAAACCTAGACTTATTAGATGGGTTCTCCTGTTACAAGAATTTGATTTGCATATTATTGATAGAAAGGGAGCTGAGAACCCCGTTGCAGATAACTTGTCTAGGTTAGAAAATGTTCTTGATGACCCACTACCTATTGTGTAGCGACCTGACCCAAAATCGGTCAAATCTCTGTGTCTGTACCATCCCAAGATCAGGCTGGTACTCATAGTACATCGATGAAATAATCAAAGTTCAATCACACCTGAATTTATTACACGATTCTCATATAGAGTCTTTATTACAAGAGAATAAATTCGGCTCAAGGCCAACTCATGAGAAATAAACTACTAGTCTTTGAAGCGTAGAAGATAAAGCGAGTCCATCCGACTCCAAAGGGCAATCGCCAAGCGCTGAGCGTAGCCTCACTCTGATCGAATATACCTACGCAACATAAGACGTTGCAGCCAAGTAGGTCGACTTTTTGAATAAGTCGGCAAGTCATGAAGAATAACAATAATAAAGTTACTAACACTATATGCATTTTGGCTGTGGAGCTCTAAGTTTCATCATTTTGCGAAAAGCCAATTTTCTCCTACTATAGTGGACTTGCTTGCAAATTACTACAAATTGTTGGTAGTTATTGAGATGGTTCCGCCAACCAATATCCTATTCCCAAATTATTAAGTCATAAAACCCCTCAAATTAATTCATTAGTTTTAGTGTTGAGATTTCCGAATACTTCCAAGTTCCAGAGGCTCAATTTGTCCGTAACTGGGACACGGCTAATCGATTAGATCTTTAAACTCGCAGAGGTTTGCGCACTTTTCCCGCAAGAATCATTCCCTCCTTTTAAGTCTTCGCACTTCATGGTGTTTGAAGACGGGACGAATGAAACAGGGTCTTCCAAAGAGTTCTTCTGGCTACTACCGGTACCCATCCAATCCTACTGTTCTTCTACATCTCGTAGTACCGTCCAGCCAGCGTCACTACTAGGGTTAACCCAGCCAGAGCCCATAATGGCTTGCGGCTCCACAGGTAAGCTTCCGGTCATGGGGCATCCATCCGTCTCTTCGTGGCTGGGTGAAGCTTTCCAAGATGTCATGGCACTTCTCCATGCATCCCGCCAACCACCGGGTTCTCCAGTGGTGCCCGTCACAACCGTCCTCCACCCAGTAGTGAATTCCGAAGTCCATCTTGATTCTTGTAGGTCATGGGGTTGTCATCATCATTGACTCTCACATCTTGCTTATGAATTTCACTCAACCCAAAACCCGTCTACAAGCATAGCAAAGTAAACTACTTCGTCCCGGGGGTCATGGTAACAAGGGGATTGGTTCATCCTACCACATGATACTACTCAAGATTAATAACTTCAAAATTTCAACTACTGCATGCATGGTGGGGTGGTGATAAATTCTAATGCACAAAAACATAAGTATAGAAAATAACATGATCAAAACTTGCCTTGCTGATGATCCTCGTAAGCTAAAGATTCGTAGTAGCAAGCTTCGCACTCCGGAAACTCTACCGAGACAAACAATGATCACAATAAGCATATAGCATAGGATCACATAATACAATAGCATAACAATAGCAACATAACACATCAAAACAACCAAAGCAAAACCCAAAGGGAAACTCAAAAGAAATCCAAATCAAGTTTCCTACTTCAAACAACAACTAAAAGTGGTTTTATATAACAAAAATTTTCTTAACATAACCTAATCATGGTTTTATGTTAACTTAACAGAAAAGATTTCATTAAGCAACTAGGAGCAAAAAGAATTAATTTAAAACCTATTATGAAACTTCTATTCGGCCTAATTCAATTTCTATTAAGAAAAATAAAATAAAACTTTTATTTATTATAAATAAAAGTTCATCCTATAAAGTGACAGAAACTATCCTATAATAATCAATCACATGTTAAAAATAAATTTATTTACTAATTAAAATAATAGGAAAACAGTGGCTAGTTAATTAATTAGGATTTACAAGATTCTGCTTAAAACTATTTTTTTATTTATCCTAAAATACCCAAATTAATTTATATGGTTTGGCAATGTCAAAATAAAGTTGGGACAAAAAGAATCATCCAAAAAATTTTTTTCTAACTCATGTTATAACAGATTTACTATTATGACTAAAACTAAAATAAAGCAATTTTAATTAATTTTAACATAGCTAAATATATATTTTACAGAAACTATAGAAAATTTGCAAACCAACAAAAAAAATAATCACCTAAAAATATTAAACAGAATAAAAGATATGAATTTTTCAAAACAGGAACTATTCTGTTAAAACAGAAAACAAAAATAAATGAAAAAGGGCCTAATGGGCCTAAACTACGCACTGAGCGTAATATAAACTAAACGGGCCCTAGGGTTAAACTAGTCGGGCCGGGCTAATAAAATAAAACCCTAACTAAATTTAAACCGTAACGAACCGGCCGGTTTTTTTTAAAAAAAAACATACCCCTTCGGGGTTCTAATCTACAAGTAGATCGGTGATCGGACGGGGGTCTCTGTGACTCACCGGCGCTCGGCATGTGTGTAGCGAGTGTCCGAAGCAGCTCGGTCGTCGAGGGCGGAGTGGCTCGGCGGGTGCAGACGAGCTCGGGGAGGCGTCTGGTGAAGTCGGGCGAGCTCGGGAGGGGCTAGGGCGGCGACGGCGACGAAAATGGCGGCGGGGAGGTTCGGCTCATGACGCGTGAGAGAGAGAGGAGGGCTCCAGGGGGTAAGGGGAATGGGGTGGGGGCCCGGCTTATATAGGCGGGGCCTCGTCTGGGCAAGGGAGGTGATCGAGGGGATCGGATCCCGGATCTCATGAGATCCGGCGATCAGGCGTGGCGTGGCGTGGCGGGGGTTGAAGAAAGGGTGGGGCCTGCTGTCGGTGAGAGAGAGAGGGGGTGGGGCGGCGAGGCGAGTGAGGCAGTCTGGCCCTGGCCTCATTGGCTGGCCGGCTCGGGCTGGCTGGTGGGTGGCCAGTGGCCGGGCAAGGGGCTGGCTGGCGCTGGGGGGTTTCTATTTTTGATTTTTTATAAAACAAAACAGATATAAAACATAATCTATAAATATTTTATATAGCACATATATATACCAAAATGATGGGGAATATTCCCTATCATTTGAACATTTTTCCAAAGGCAAAATCCAAACTTTATAAAAATCCATTTTTTCCAATATTCAAATAAAACCCAAATTTGAATTCAAAACTTTTGGCATTGTTTCCTCTGATATTTTTGGAGTGTCATGTTTACTCCTCTCATACTTTTGATCAAGTATTTATCGGTATAGTTTTTGAAATGATTCCCAAAGTTTGAATTCAAATTCAAAACTCAAAATCCTCTGAAACTTCAAATGGCATCCAAATTCAAACAAGATGCATAGATGCTTAGCTATAATTGTAAAACATTCCAAATAGGAAATTTGGGATGTTACAAACCTACCCACCTTAAGATGAATCTCGCCCTCGAGATTCGGGTTGGCTAGCAAATAGGTGTGGGTGGTCTCGAAGAAGGTCTTCTTCGCGCTCTCAGGTGGCTTCTTCCTCGGTGTGGTGACTCCACAAAGACCTTGCAAAATTTGATGACCTTGTCGCGGGTGACTCTGCTCATGATCTCGAGAATGGACGGGTTTCTCCTTGTAGGTCGATCACCGCTGTCAAGCTGTATGGCCTCTAGGGGCACTGTGTCTCTCAACGGAACATCGGCCATGTCGGCATGACACTTCTTCACCGAGAAACATGGAAGACATCATGAACTCCGGACAATCCTTCCGCAATTCCAACTTGTAAGCAACTTCTCCACGACGTTCGAGGATTTTGTAGGGGCCAATAAATCGGGGTGCTAACTTTCCTTTGACACCAAACCTCTTGATTCCACGAAGTGGAGACACACGAAGATATGCTCGGTCTCCCGCTTCGTAAGTCACTTCCTTGCGTTTACTGTCGGCATAACTCTTCTGTCTCGACTGTGCTATCTTGAGCCTGTCTCGAATCAGCTTGACTTTCTCTTCGGAATCCCTGATAAGGTCAGAACCGAAAAGGGATCGATCTCCAACACTATCCCACAGCAATGGTGTTCGGCACCTCCTTCCGTATAGAGCTTCGAAAGGGGCCATCTTCAGACAGGATTGATAACTGTTATTGTATGAGAACTCTGCGTACGGCAAATTATCATCCCAGCTAGACCCATAGTCTAGCACACAAGCTCTCAACATGTCCTCCAGAATCTGGTTGACTCTCTCGGTGTGTCCATCTGTCTGCGGATGAAAAGGCATCTTTGAATTCCAGCCTCGTACCCAAAGTTTCATGCAACCGCTTCCAAAACTTTGAGGTAAATCGTGTTCCTCTATCGACACGATTTTCCTCGGAACTCCATGCAGACATACGATCCTGGTCATGTATATCTTGGCCAACTTAGCACTGGTATAGGTAGTCTTCACGGAATGAAGTGAGCTACCTTGGTCAAACGATCAACCACTACCCAGATAGAATCATAACACGAACGGGTCTGGGTAATCCTGTGATGAAATCCATTCCAAGTTTCTCCCATTTCCAATCGGGAATCGGCAAAGGTTGAAGTAACCCTGTTGGCTTCGATGTTACGCCTTTACGTTGACAAACATCGCATCGCTACGCATTTCGGCAATATCCTTCTTCATACCGCCCACCGTAAACTTTCCTTCAAATCCAGGTACATCTTGGTGTTACCAGGTGAATCGAGTACGGTGAATCATGAGCCTCTGAAGAATTAGCTTCCTGAGTTCGGGATCATTGTGCACATAAATCCGGTCCTCGAACCAAATATTTCCGTGCTCATCCTTACGGAATCCTTTAGCTTTTCCTTCATTCATCTTTTGCTTTATCTCATCAATTTCCTTGTCTGACTTCTGGGCTTCACGAATCCTTTCGGCCAAAGTGGACTGTACTTCCAGAGTTGCAACAAATCCTCTCGGAACTATCTCAAGTCGGAGATTTCTGAGGTCATCGACTAACTCCTGGGGTAATCCTCCTGCTGTAAGAGTATTCACATAACTCTTACGGCTCAAAGCATCTGCTACAACATTTGCTTTCCCTGGGTGGTAATGCAATCTCATGTCGTAGTCCTTTATCAACTCTAGCCATCTCCTCTGCCTGAGGTTCAACTCTTTCTGCGTGAAAATATACTTCAAGCTCTTGTGATCTGTGTAAACATCACAACGGTTTCCGATGAGGAAATGTCTCCAGTTCTTGAGTGCATGCACTACGGCTGCTAACTCCAAATCATGTGTGGCATAATTCATCTCATGAGGTCGTAGCTGTCTGGAGGCATAAGCTACAACTTTTCCTTCCTGCATTAGTACTCCTCCGAGTCCTTGACGAGAAGCGCCACAATAAACTCCGGTATTCCTTGTGTATGTCCAAAGAAAATCGATCGGGGCCGTGACCAACCGCTTTCTTCAATTCCTGAAAGCGGCTTCACATTCCTCGGTCCAAACATACTTGGCTTCCTTCTTCAACAGCTCGGTCATGGGCTTGGCAATCTTCGAAGTTCTCAATAAACCTCCGATAATATCCTGCGAGTCCGAGAAAAGCTGCGGATCTCCTTGATCGAGGTGGGTGGCCGCCAATCGGTGACTGATTCAACCTTGGCGGGATCAAGCTGCTATTCCTTCTCCTGAAATAACATGTCCGAGGAATCCAACTTCCTTCAGCCAAAATTCACATTTGCTGAACTTGGCATACAACTGATGTTCTCGAAGTTTCTCGAACTAGACGCAAATGTTCCTTATGCTCTTCCTCGCTATTGGAGAAAATCAATATATCATCAATGAACACCACGACAAACTTGTCCAGATATTCCATAAACACCTTGTTCATCAAATTCATGAAGTATGCAGGAGCATTAGTCAATCCAAATGACATGACGGTATACTCATATAAACCATACCTGGTGGTGAATGCTGTTTTGGGTATATCCTTTTCACGGATCTTCAACTGATGATACCCTGATCGAAGATCGATCTTAGAGAATACCTCGGCTCCTACTAGCTGATCGAACAAGTCATTAATCATCGGCAGAGGGTACTTGTTCTTGATGGTTACTTCGTTCAACGCACGATAATCCACAACCATCCTCAAGCTTCCATCTTTCTTCTCTACCAAAAGAACTGGGGCTCCCCAAGGTGATGAGCTTGGTCGAATATATCCTTTCTCCAATAACTCATTAATTTGATCCTTGATCTCTTTCAACTCATTCGGTGGCATCCGATAAGGTCTCTTGGATATTGGGGCTGTAGGAGCAATAGCTCGATCAGAAATTCAATGTCCTGTCCGGTGGCATTCTGGTAATTCCTGAAACACATCGGGAAAATCTTGCACTCTGGCACTTCCTCCTGAACAACTCCCGTGAGGGAATGCACTGATTCTTCATCTGGCTGTGCTCGGCTACATACTTGATCCTCTTACGCTCCGGGGTGGTGAGCGAGAATAGACTTCTTGGGCACGCCTATGTTCCTTCAAACTTCGTCAACCAATCCATGCCTAGGATTACATCCAAGGTCTGGGTTTCCAACACTATGAGGTCTCAAGGGAAATTTATGGTTTCCAATGTTGAGGGTTGCATGACAGCCTAAACCTGCCATCATTTCTCCTCCTGCGGAACTGACGCGAAGGGGGCTTCTAAGGGTTTTAGTGGGCAACCCGTACTTTTCCACAACTACCCTTGATATGAATGAATGCGTTGCACCGTAATCAAAGAGTACCAAAACTGAACGTGAATTCAGTAAAACTTACCAACCACAAAGGTTCCGGCTGATCATAGACGTCCTCCACGTCGATGTGGTTCACCCGAGCACGAGGGAACGGATTGGGCTTCTTCACGAGCCTCCATTGCCGTTTCCATTCCTCCGCTTAGCCTCCGGGCAGTCGGTGGCATAGTGCCCTGTCTTACGGCACTTGAAGCGGTGATGTGGCTCAGATCCTTCGGGCCGGGCAGAACGATCTTGATTGCCATTACCGTTTCCATTGCCATTGCCATGGCACGACTTGTTGTCTGGCTGCGGTTGTTCCCATTTCCTCCATGGTTATGGCCTCCATGGTTATGATGGGTGTGCCCTCCGAGTATGGTGCATAACGGGCTTCTGCTGAGCTCCTGAGTTGTGCTTCCCCTGGCTGTACTTCCGCTTGCGGCTTTCTATCTGCTGCTGCTTGCCTTCAAGTATGGTGGCCTTATCTACCAGCTCTTGGTAGTTGTTGAAGGTAGCCACAATAAGCTGCATACTCAGCTCGTCATTGAGTCCCTCAAGGAACTTCTCACCGCTGCGGCATCTATGGCCACATCATCGAGGGCATAGCGGGCTAGCTTGCTGAATTCATCCACGTCTTTGCGCCACAAGACGGTTCCCTGGCGTAAGTTGCGTAACTCACGCTTCTTCGTGCTCATGGCTCCAAATTGAAACATGAGCGGTGCGAAGGCTCATTGAACCGATCCCATGTGATGGCACCAATGGGATAAGTGGCGGTGTAGTTCTCCCACCAAGAAGCTGCAGGTCCATCAAGTTGATGCGCCGCAAAGCGCACCTTCTCTCGCATCGGTGCATCCAACAGTGATTAGCTCTCTTCCGACTTTGCAGAGCCAATCATCAGCCACAATCGGCTCAGTGCTACTAGAGAACACTGGCGGATTCAGCCTCAGGAATCGAGTCAAGTTGTCCACATGGGGTGGTGGCGGTGGATTGTTGGTGTTGTTGTTCTGATTCTGGATGAGGAGCTGCATAAGGGCATTCTGCTGTTGAAGCAGCTGGGTGAGCTCCGGCGGAAAACCAGTGTCACGTCTCGGAGGCATCTGGTGTTTTGGAGTGGATGAGAAAATTAGAATAGAACAAGGGTCTAATGAGAAATAACACTACCCATATAAATGCACAATTATAAACACACCAATCATTTATTCATTCCACTCAAACATGGTTCAATCTCGATTACAAAAGCTCATGACTAATCGAAATATAACGACCTAACTGATCGACGAAAAGTAAAAATAACATGGTGGTCGACTAAAAAGTCTTCATCAATAGTCCTTGCGTCCTCTGGTGCGATGTCCTCCGGTGTGGTGTCCTCTGTGGTGGCGCCTCCTCTTGCGGCTTTCTCCAGTGGAGCTCCCTTCAAAATCCTGATCATTGCTCACGAGGGGTCCATTATCTCCACTCGGAAAAAGGTCCTCTCCCAAGTCCATCTTTTCCTCTATCGCGGCAAGCTTCATCTTGTGTCGCCGATTGTCTCCATGAAGTCCGCGATTTCTTCCTCATGGCCAAGGAAGTCTGCGCGTGCCTTCTCCTCCGCCCAGTTCACGTAACAAAAGCTTCCGTGTGTCTTCGAGTTACGGCGAGTCTGAATCTCCCGCTTCTCGAGGAGACACTCCAAGTCCCGGATGTAAGAGAGAGTGGAGTCGTCCTCCACAGTACGGATGATATCTCCATTCCTTGCCTGCGAGAAACCATGGCGAGGTGCGAGGGATCGAGCTCGGCCCTTACTCCTCTCGGAGATGTCCAAGGGCACGATAGATCGCCATGTCCCTTCCGATGATCCAGTTGAAGTCGGTGAACTCAAGTCAATAGGCTCTGTGTGTCCTCCGAAGGTTCTCCACAGGATATGCACTTCAATCAGAAGCGGTGTCCGTCGGAAGTGCATTGGTTGGCTTCCGGTGATCGAGGGTAGAGCAATCTTCAGCTTCTTCACCATCTGGACCAGCTTCTGCCAAGGGCATCGTCTCATCGGGCTGGCAAAACTCCGGTAGCAAAACTGGGGTGAACTCGACGGCCATCTAGAATGTTGAAAATCGGAGAGGAGTTAGAAATGAAAAGGGGAGAATTACGGAATGATAAGGATATAAAGTAAATGGTCTCTTCCTATGGCTTTCCGATCCTAGGGGGTTACGATCCTACGGTCAACGTGCTCGATACCATCTCTCAGAGCGACTGACCCAAAATCGGTCAAATCTACGTATCCGTACCATCCCAAGATCATCTTTGGTACTCACAAGACATCGATGAAATAATCAAAGTTCAATCACACCTGAATTTATTACACGATTCTCATATAGAGTCTTTATTACAAGAGAATAAATTCGGCTCAAGGCCAACTCATGAGAAATAAACTACTAGTGCTGCGGAGCGTAGAAGATAAAGCGAGTCCATCCGACTCCAAAGGGCACTGCCAAGCGGAGCGTAGCCTCACTCTCGATCGGAATATACCTCTGCAACATAAGACGTTGCAACCAAGTAGGTCAGCTTTTTGAATAAGCTGGCAAGTCATGAAGAATAACAATAATAAAGTTACTAACACTATATGCATTTTGGCTGTGGAGCTCTAAGTTTCATCATTTTGCGAAAAGCCAATTTTCTCCTACTATAGTGGACTTGCTTGCAAATTACTACAAATTGTTGGTAGTTATTGAGATGGTTCCGCCAACCAATATCTCATTCCCAAATTATTAAGTCATAAAACCCCTCAAATTAATTCATTAGTTTTAGTGTTGAGATTTCCGAATACTTCCAAGTTCCAGAGGCTCAATTTGTCCGTAACCGGGGACACGGCTAATCGATTAGATCTTTAAACTCTGCAGAGGTTTGCGCACTTTTCCCGCAAGAATCATTCCCTCCTTTTAAGTCTTCGCACTTCATGGTGTTTGAAGACGGAGACGAATGAAACAGGGTCTTCCAAAGAGTTCTTACAGCTCTGCCGTACCCATCCAATCCTACCGTTCTTCTACATCTCGTAGTACCGTCCAGCCGGCGTCACTACTAGGGTTAACCCAGCTAGAGCCCATAATGGCTTGCGGCTGCACAGTAAGCTTCGGTCATGGGGCATCCATCCGTCTCTTCGTGGCTGGGTGAAGCTTTCCGCAAGATGTCATGGCACTTCTCCATGCATCCCGGCCAACCACTCGGTTCTCCAGGGTGCCCGTCAACCGTCCTCCACCCAGTAGTGAATTCCGAAGTCCATCTTGATTCTTGTAGGTCATGGGGTTGTCATCATCATTGACTCTCACATCTTGCTTATGAATTTCACTCAACCCAAAACCCGTCTCACGAGCATAGCAAAGTAAACTACTTCGTCCCGGGGTCATGGTAACAAGGGGATTGGTTCATCCTACCACATGATACTACTCAAGATTAATAACTTCAAAATTTCAACTACTGCATGCATGGTGGGGTGGTGATAAATTCTAATGCACAAAAACATAGGTATAGAAAACAACATGATCAAAACTTGCCTTGCTGATGATCCTCGTAAGCTAAAGATTCGTAGTAGCAAGCTTCAAGACTCAGGAAACTCTACCGAGACAAACAATGATCACAATAAGCATATAGCATAGGATCACATAATACAATAGCATAACAATAGCAACATAACACATCAAAACAACCAAAGCAAAACCCAAAGGGAAACTCAAAAGAAATCCAAATCAAGTTTCCTACTTCAAACAACAACTAAAAGTGGTTTTATATAACAAAAATTTTCTTAACATAACCTAATCATGGTTTTATGTTAACTTAACAGAAAAAGATTTCATTAAGCAACTAGGAGCAAAAAGAATTAATTTAAAACCTATTATGAAACTTCTATTCGGCCTAATTCAATTTCTATTAAGAAAAATAAAATAAAACTTTTATTTATTATAAATAAAAGTTCATCCTATAAAGTGACAGAAACTATCCTAGAATAATCAATCACATGTTAAAAATAAATTTATTTACTAATTAAAATAATAGGAAAACAGTGGCTAGTTAATTAATTAGGATTTACAAGATTCTGCTTAAAACTATTTTTTTATTGATCCTAAAATACCCAAATTAATTTATATGGTTTGGCAATGTCAAAATAAAGTTGGGACAAAAAGAATCATCCAAAAATAATTTTTCTAACTCATGTTATAACAGATTTACTATTCTGACTAAAACTAAAATAAAGCAATTTTAATTAATTTTAACATAGCTAAATATATATTTTACAGAAACTATAGAAAATTTGCAAACCAACAAAAAAAGAATCACCTAAAAATATTAAACAGAATAAAAGATATGAATTTTTCAAAACATGAACTATTCTGTTAAAACAGAAAACAAAAATAAATGAAAAAGGGCCTAATGGGCCTAAACTACGCACTGAGCGTAATATAAACTAAACGGGCCCTAGGGTTAAACTAGTCGGGCCGGGCTAATAAAATAAAACCCTAACTAAATTTAAACCGTAACGAACCGGCCGGTTTTTTTTAAAAAAAAACATACCCCTTCGGGGTTCTAATCTACACCGTAGATCGGTGATCGGACGGCGAGGGGGAGGGGGGGGTCTCCGGTGACTCACCGGGCGCCGACGGGCGGCAAGGGCGGCGGTGGAGTAGTGTGCCGACGGCTCCGGG
The DNA here is from genome assembly GCA_021605145.1 of Aegilops bicornis. Lineage (NCBI taxonomy): Eukaryota > Viridiplantae > Streptophyta > Magnoliopsida > Poales > Poaceae > Aegilops > Aegilops bicornis. Next base: position 428,490,237 of record CM038673.1, read on the forward strand.
CTGCCGGGGAGGGCGGCGGAGTGGCTCGGCTGGTGTGACGAGCCTGGGGAGGCGTCTTGTGGAGCTCAGGCGAGCTGGAGGGGCTAGGGCGGGCGACGGCGAAAAATGGCGGCGGGAGGTTCGAACTCGCTGACGTGAGAGAGAGGAGGAGCTCCGCGAGGGTAAGGGGAATGGGGTGCGGGGCCCGGCTTATAGGCGGGGCCCTCGTCGGGCAAGGGAGGTGATCGGGAGGATCGGATCCGGATCTCATGAGATCCGGCGATCGTGGCGGCGTGGCGTGGGGCGGGGGTTGAAGAAAGGGGTGGGGCCTGCCTGTCGGTGAGAGAGAGTGGGGGTGGGGCGAAGGGCGAGTGAGGCCGTTCGGCCTCACTGGTCAAGGCTGGGCTTTCGGTGGGCCTGGCTGGTGGGTGGCTTCGGCGCTGGCTGGGCCAGGGGGCCTGGCTGGCGCCTGGGGGGGGGGGGTTTCTATTTTTGAATTTTTTTATAAAACAAAAACAGATATAAAACATAATCTATAAATATTTTATATAGCACATATATATACCAAAATGATCAGGGGAATATTCCCTATCATTTGAACATTTTTCCAAAGGCAAAATCCAAACTTTATAAAAATCCATTTTTTCCAATATTCAAATAAAACCCAAATTTGAATTCAAAACTTTTGGCATTGTTTCCTCTGATATTTTTGGAGTGTCATGTTTACTCCTCTCATACTTTTGATCAAGTATTTATCAGGTATAGTTTTTGAAATGATTCCCAAAGTTTGAATTCAAATTCAAAACTCAAAATCCTCTGAAACTTCAAATGGCATCCAAATTCAAACAAGATGCATAGATGCTTAGCTATAATTGTAAAACATTCCAAATAGGAAATTTGGGATGTTACATATTGATGATAGCTTTCCCGATGAGCAATTAAATGTCATAAATGCTTCTCGTACTGCTCCATGGTATGCTCATTATGCTAATTACAACGTAGCTAAATTTATACCACCTAGTTTCACATATGAACAAAAGAAAAAGTTCTTCTATGATTTGAGACATTACTTTTGGGATGACCCACATCTCTATAAAGAAGGAGTAGATGGTGTTATTAGACGTTGTGTACCTGAGCATGAACAGGAACAGATCCTATGCAAGTGTCATTTTGAGTCTTATGGAGGACACCACGCTGGAGACAGAACTGCGCATAAGGTATTGCAATCCGGTTTTTATTGGCCTACTCTCTTCATGGATGCCTTGTCTTGTCTTGTGATGAATGTCAAAGAATTGGCAATATTAGTAGACGTCAAGAAATGCCTATGAACTATTCACTTTTTATTGAACCATTTGATGTTTGAGGCTTCGATTATATGGGACCTTTTCCTGCCTCTAATGGATACACACATATTTTAGTTGCTGTTGATTACGTTACTAAGTGGGTAGAAGCTATTCCAACTAGTAGTGCTGATCATAAAACTTCTATTAAAATGCTTAAAGAAGTTATTTTTCTGAGGTTTGGAGTCCCTAGATATTTAATGACTGATGGTGGTTTACATTTTATTCATGGTGCTTTCCGTAAAATGCTTGCTAAATATGATGTTAATCATAGAATTACATCTCCTTATCACCCACAGTCTAGTGGTCAAGTAGAATTGAGCAATAGAGAGCTCAAATTAATTTTGCAAAAGACTGTTAATAGATCTAGAAAGAATTGGTCCAAGAAACTTGATGATGCATTATGGGCCTATAGAACTACATATAAAAATCCTATGGGTATGCCTCCGTATAAAATGGTTTATGGAAAGGCATGTCACTTACCTCTCGAACTAGAACATAAGGCTTATTGGGCTATTAAAGAGCTCAACTATGATTTCAAACTTGCCGGTGAGAAGAGGTTATTTGACATTAGCTCACTTGATGAATGGAGAACCCAAGCCTATGAGAATGCCAAATTGTTTAAAGAAAAAGTTAAAAGATGGCATGACAAAAAGATACAAAAGCGTGAGTTTAATGTAGGTGAATATGTATTTCTATACAACTCTCGTTTAAGATTTTTTGCAGGAAAACTTCTCTCTAAATGGGAAGGTCCTTACGTTATCGAGGAGGTCTATCGTTCCGGTGCCATAAAAATCAACAACTTCGAAGGTACAAATCCGTAAGTGGTGAACGGTTAAAGAATTAAACATTATATCTCAGGTAATCCTATAAATGTCGAAACCAATGTTATTGAAACCATAACCCCGGAGGAATACATAAGGGATACTTTCCGAAACGTTTCAGACTCCGAAAAGGAATAGGTATGTGGTACGGTAAGTAAACCGACTCCAAAACAGTTCTAATGGCAAATTTTCTCCGTTTTGGAATATTTAGAAAAATAGGAAAATAAGAAGCAGTCCGGGAAGGACAAGAGGCCTCCACGAGGGTGGAGGGCGCGCCCTACCCTACTGGGCGTGCCCCCTGCCTCGTGGGCACCTCATGTGCTCTCCGGACTCCGTTTTCTTGCACGATACGTATTTTGGTTGGTAAAAATTCATTATATATTCTCCCAAAGGTTTTGACTCTTGTATCACGCAAATATTCTCTGCTCTTGTTTCGAGCTGTTGCTGCTGCATATTAGAGCAAGATGTCTTCTCAAGAGTCAACCGGGGAGAGCCGGGTGTCTCATCAGGCATCGAGACCAAGGAAAAAAAGCGATGCTGACCACTTTGGGCCAGCAACGGAGGAACAGATGAAGGCTGATTTGATGAGGATAGATGCCATGGAGAATCAAGAAGTCACTTCTCGCTTCCGAGCTGGGTCCATGATGGGGGAACTACAGAGCTCAGCCATTCCAAAATCGGTTATCCCTTCCAATGTTAGATTTCTTTCTTATGAAAATACGAAGAAGAGTGTTACTTGTTCTCCCACAGCTATGCAACATCCTTGGGTGCAAGGAGCCTTAGCCGTTACAGGGAAGCTTCGTAAGGAGATAATGGATCTCAAGTAGCAACTCAATAAGCTCGAGGAAGAGAATCGTATCCTGAAGGGCATTATCGCCAAAAATATCACATCACCATCCCCGAAGAAGGAGACATAATCACATGGGTATGGGCACTCCCCTTGGCAACTGCCAAGCTTGGGGGAGGTGCCCGGTATCGTATCACCATCACACTCCTATCTTTACCGTTTTTCTTAGTTCGATCTTATTTTTAGTATCTTGATCTAGTAGAATAAAGTTTTGGTATGATCTAGTTTTGAGTTTTGCTTTATGATCCCTCTATGTAATCGAGTCTGTGAGCTATATATAATAAAGATTAGCGTTGAGTCAAGGGCTTGATTATCTTGCTATGATCTTGAGTGAATAAAAGAAAAGAGAAAGGAATAAAAAGAAATAAAAAAAGAGATCATATTGATCTTATTGAGAGTAATGACTTCACATAGTAAGAGTATGATGATTAAAAATTGCTGAGAGTTGACAAACATAGCTTTGGTCACCGTTGCAATTAATAGGAAGTAATAAAGAAAGAGAGGTTTCACATATAAATATACTATCTTGGACATCTTTTATGATTGGGAGCACTCATTAAAATATGACATGCTAAAGAGTTGATGTTGGACAAGGAAGACAACGTAATGGGTTATGTTTTCTTATATCTAAGATAAAGTATATTGTCATGGATATCCAACATGTTGGGCTTGCCTTTCCCCCTCATGCTAGCCAAATTCTTTGCACCAAGTAGAGATACTACTTGTGCTTCCAAATACCCTTAAACCCAGTTTTTCCATGAGAGTCCACCATACCTACCTATGGAGTAAGATCCTTCAAGTAAGTTGTCATCGGTGCAAGCAATAAAAATTGCTCTCTAAATATGTATGATTGATTGGTGTGGAGGAAATAAGCTTTATACGATCTTGTGATATGGAATAAATAAAAGCGACGGACTGCATAATAAAGGTCCATATCACAAGTGGCAATATAAAGTGACGTTCTTTGCATTAAGATTATGTGCATCCAATCCTAAAAGCGCATGGCAACCTCTGCTTCCCTCTGCGAAGGGCCTATCTTTAATTATCTTCTACCTTATGCAAGAGTCATGGTGATCTTCACCTATCCTTTTTACATTTTATCCTTTGGCAAGCACAGTATGTTGGAAAGATCCTGATATATATATATATATAATTGGATGTAAGTTAGCATGAATAATTATTGTTGACATTACCCTTGAGGTAAAAGGTTGGGAGGCGAAATTATGAGCCCCTATCTTTCTCTATGTCTGATTAAAACTCCGTAACCACAAGTATTGCGTGAGTGTTAGCAATTGTGAAAGACTAAATGATAGTTGAGTATGTGGAATTGCTAAAAAGCTCTGACATAGACTCTTTCTGATGTTATGATAAATTGCAATTGCCTCAATGACTGAAATTATAGTTTGTTAGTTCTCAATAAAGTTTCTGATTCATACTTTGCATTGTGAATAGATTATTACTTGAGCATAAGAAATCATATGACAATATCCATATGTTGCTGTTATGAGAATAATCATGATGCCCTCATGTCCGTATTTTATTTTTATCGACACCTCTACGTCTAAACATGTGGACATATTTATCGTTATCGGTTTTCGCTTGAGGACAAGCGAGGTCTAAGCTTGGGGGAGTTGATACGTCAATTTTGCATCATGCTTTTATATCAATATTTTTTGCATTATGGGCTGTTATTACACATTATGTCACAATACTTATGCGTATTCTCTCTTATTTTACAAGGTTTACATAAGGAGAGAGAATGCCTGGAATTACAGAATTTGGAAAAGGAGCAAATATTAGAGACCTATTACGCACATCTCCAAAAGTCCTGAAACTCCATGAAAGTTATTTTTGGAATTAATAAAAAATATTGAGCGGAAGAAATACGTCGGGGGCCTCCACATCACGAGGTGGGGCGCACCCTACCCCCCTGGGCGCGCCCCCTACCTCGTGGGCCCCCTGTTGGCCCTCCGGTGCCCATCTTCTGCTATATGAAGTCTTTCGACCGAATAAAAATCATAAGCAAGCTTTCGGGACGAGACTCCGCTGCCACGAGGCGGAACCTTAGCGGAACCAATCTAGGGCTCCTGCAGAGCTGTTCTGCCGGGGACACTTCCCTCCGGGAGGGGGAAATCATCACCACCGTCATCACCAACGCTCCTCTCATCGGGAGAGGGCAATCTCTATCAACATATTCACTAGCACCATCTCCTCTCAAACCCTAGTTCATCTCTTGTATCCAATTCTTGTCTCTAAGTCTGGGATTGGTACCTGTAGGTTGCTAGTAGTGTTGATTACTCCTTGTAGTTGATGCTAGTTGGTTTATTTGGTGGAAGATCATATGTTCAGATCCTATATGCATGTTAATACTCCTCTGATTATGAACATGAATATATTTTGTGAGTAGTTACGTTTGTTCCTGAGGACATGGGAGAAGTCTTGCTATCAGTAGTCATGTGAATTTGGTATTCGTTCGATATTTTGATGAGATGTATGTTGTCTATCCTCTAGTGGTGTTATGTGAACGTAGACTACATAACACTTCACCATTATTTGGGCCTAGAGGAAGGCATTGGGAAGTAATAAGTAGATGATGGGTTGCTAGAGTGACAGAAGCTTAAACCCTAGTTTATGCGTTGCTTCTTAAGGGGCTGATTTGGATCCATATGTTTCATGCTATGGTTAGGTTTACCTTAATACTTTTGTTGTAGTTGCGGATGCTTGCAATAGAGGTTAATCATAAGTGGGATTCTTGTCCAAGTAAGGGCACCACCCAAGCACCGGTCCACCCACATATCAAATTATCAAAGTACCGACGTGAATCATATGAACGTGATGAAAACTAGCTTGACGATAATTCCCATGTGTCCTTGGGAGCGCTTTTCTCTATATAAGAGTTTGTCCAGGCTTGTCCTTTGCTACAAAAAGGATTGGGCCACCTTGCTGCACTTTATTTACTTTTGTTACTTGTTGCTCGTTACCAATTATCCTAACGCTAAACTATCTATTACCTATAATTTCAGTGCTTGTAGAGAATACCTTTGCTGAAAACCGCTTATCATTTCCTTCTGCTCCTCGTTGGGTTCGACACTCTTACTTATCGAAAGGACTACGATAGATCCCCTATACTTGTGGGTCATCAAATTACAATGTTTAGTCGCTGCTTGAACTTTGGAGGTGCTCTGCATTTATGTTTTCCGGTCTCAGAAAGGGCTAATGAGATACCACTATTGTCATATTATATCATGGTTGATTTGACAACGTGTTGCTGTTTGAGATATCTTATTATCGCTCGCTAGCTGATTATGTCATTGATATGAGTCATTATAATCTTTAAGAGTTATTGTTGACATGGTTAGTTATAATGTTGGCTGAAAACCTGAATGTTGTTTAAGCTTATTTATGCAAACAAGAGCAAAAGAGTTCATAAAAGTTTTTCTTTCTCACTTTCAGTTTATCAACTAAATTGCTTGAGGACAAGCAAAGGTTTAAGCTTGGTGGAGTTGATACGTTGGCTTTTTCTCACGCTTTTCCTCTTGTTTTGGACTCTAATTCACATGATTTGAATGAAACTAACCCCGAACTGACGGTGTTTTCAGCAGAACTACCATGGTGTTGTTTTTGTGCAGAAATAAAAGTTCTCGGAATGGAATGAAACTTTGCGAGAATTTTTTATATAATAAAAGAGAATTTCTTGAGCAAAGATCCACCGGAGAGGAGCCCCTGGGTGGGCACAACCCACCAGGGCGCGCCCCCCTCTCCTGGCGTGCCCAGGTGGGTTGTATCCACCTGGTGGCCCCGCAGACGACCCCCCTGGTACTATAAAATCACATATTTCCAGAAAAAATGAGGGAGAAAGAATTATCGTGATCCACGAGACGGAGCCGCCACCAAGCCCTGTTCTTCCTCGGGAGGGCAGATCTGGAGTCCGTTTGGGGCTCCGGAGAGGGGGATCTTCATTCTTCGTCATCACCAACCCTTCTCCATCACCAATTCAATGATGCCCCCCACCAAGAGTGAGTAATTCTTTCGTAGGCTCGCTGGTTGGTGAGGAGTTGGATGAGATTCATCATGTAATCGAGTTAGTTTTGTTAGGCCTGATCCCTAGTATCCACTATGTTCTTAGATTGATGTTGCTTGGACTTTGCTATGCTTAATGCTTGTCACTTTGGGCTCGGGTGCCATGAACCCAGATCTGAACCGTTTATGAATTCATCATTCTATCAATGTTTTAGATCCGATCTTGTAAGTTATAGTCACCAATTACGGTTATGATCCGACAACCCCGGAGTGACAAGAACCAGGCCCACTCTCGGTGATGACCGTAGTTTGAGGAGTTCATGTATTCGCTATGTGTTAATGCTTTGTTCCGGTTCTCTATTAAAATGAGGCCTTACTATCCCTTAGTTTCCAATATGGACCCCGCTGCCACGGGAGGGTAGCACAAAATATGTCATGCAAGTTCTTTTAATAAAGCACGTATGACTATTTACGGAATAGATGGTATCGATGAACTGGAGCTAGTGCCGTATTACCCTAGGTTATACCTGTCACATGATGAATATCATCCAACAAGTCACTGATCCAATGCCTACCAATTTATTTATATTGTTTCTGCTAAGTTACTACTGCTATCATCACTGTTACACTTGCTACAAAATTACTTCTATCACTGTTACTGTTACTATTTCTGCTGTCACTACTATCAAAACTATCAAACTACTTTGCTACTGATCACTTTTCTGCAGATAATTAATCTCCAGGTGTGGTTGAATTGACAACTCAACTGCTAATACCTTGAAATATTCTTTGGCTCCCCTTGTGTCGAATCTATAAATTTGGGTTAAATACTTTACCCTCGAAAACTGTTGCGATCCCCTATACTTGTGGGTTATCACATTGCATCAAGCAAGGTTTCATGTTTTTCTCATCATTTTTTTAATATTTTGGAAGTAAAATGCCATGGCACTCCATGCATACATATGTATGTGTCCATGTCATGAGACCAATATGTTTGAAAATTCCTTCTAATTTATTGCACATGGAATTAACTCGCACACAAGTACACAAATATGATTTTTCAAACCATTATGGTTAGTCGTTGCATGTAGATGTAGTTCAAATTTAAATTATGGTCATTAAATGGCTAGAAAACCACTTAAATGTCTTTAAAAGGTCAAATGACCCCTAAAATTTTCCAAATTTTCACATGACAGTTGTATTAGTACACGTTAAATGTAGAAAAAAATTTGAAGGCCGTAAGAGGAAGCTATCTCCCGTTCGTCATCAAACATGCATTGTTCCCTCTCGGAACCATGAGCCTTTTAGTGAGTTGCTCCGGTTTGTGAGGGGGTGTGTCCAAACTTTCGTCAAATAGACCAATTTTTTACCACATCATCTTGGTGGCATGACATTACATCAAGCAAGGTTTCATGTTTCTCTGATCATTTTTTAATTTTTTGGAATTAAAATGCCATGACACTCCATGCATACATATACATGTGTCCATGTCGTGAGACCAATATGTTTGAAAATTCCTTCTAATTTACCGCACATGGAATTAACTCGCACACAAGTACTCAAATATGATTTTTCAAACCGTTATGGTTAGGCATTGCATGTAGATGTAGTTCAAATTTGAATTACGGTCATTAAATGGCTAGAAGATCACTTAAATGTCTTTAAAAGGTTAAATGACCCCTAGAATTTTCCAAATTTTCACATGACAGTTGTATTAGTGCACGTTAAACGTAGAACAATTTGAAGGCCGTAAGAGGAAGCTATCTCCGGTTCATCATCAAACATGCATTATTCCCTCTCGGAATCACGAGCCTTCTAGTGAGTTGCTCTGGTTTGTGAAGGGTGTGTGTCCAAACTTTCGTCACACATGTCAAATTTTTTACCACATCATCTTGGTGGCATGACATCACATCAACCAAGGTTTCATGTGTTTCTGATTTTTTTTTGGAATTTAAATGCCATGACACTCCATGCTTAATTGTGTCATAGCCGTTAGACCAATATGTTTGAAAATTCCTTCCAATTTACTGCACATGGAATTAAATCACACATAAGTACACAAAATATGACTTTTCAAACCGTTATGGTTAGCTGTTGCATGTACATGTAGCTGAAATTTCAATTACGGTCATTAAATGGCTAGAAAATCACTTAAATGTCTTAAAAGGTCAAAGGACCCCTGAAATTTTCCAAAATTTGACATGACAGTTGTATTAGTACTACAAATTTTCTCGTACATTTAAAACACCATCCGTTGCCACTTTACTCCAATTTCGTCTTTCACAGCTAATAAAAAATATCTACAACATCACACACAGTTGTTTTCTAGGAACCGTTTGCTATGAAAATATCTGGGCCTATTTAAGTCTTCCTCCTTAAGCTTCGCCAGCTCATCTGCTCCAGTGCCGGCAACGCCCGAATCCACGAATCCTGATCCCCATTCCCGCACCCCCTTCTTGCAAAGATGAAGCCGTGGAAGCAACCGTGAAGGCCCGTCTGATGGCGCGTCCCCATGAAGCGCCGCCGTCAAGGCCGAGAGCGCGACCGCCTACGCCGAGAGTGCTTCCACATCCGCATTGAGCGCGTTCGCTTACGCCGAGAGGGCATCTGCCACAGCCGTCAGGGCAGCTGCAGCAGCCGAGACGGCTGCAGCTGCTGTTGCGACGGCGGCTGCAAACACCGAGAGCGCTCGAGCCGCCGTCCGTGCCGCCGATGTCGCCCTGGCCCGGGTCGATGCCATCCACGCCAAGATCGAGGATGCACATGCAAAGATATTCCAGGCCACGTCGGACTCCAGCATGCAACCCACGTCTGAAAAGGCGGCGGTGGCCATGGAGCACCTACTTCATCGTGAGGTCGCCGAGCGGGAGCTGGAGATGCAGGAGGCGGCGGAGATCGAGGAGCGCCGGGAGGAGGAGTTGCGCGTGGCCGATGTCGAGGTAGAGAAGAGTCTGTCCGTCGAGGAATCGGCGGTGGAGTACCAACGCGAGCTCTGGCGCAGCCACTACTACGAGTACTACAAACTTGAGGGCGGCGCCGAGGACGAGGACGAGGACGAGGACGCGGTCGACTTCAGCAGGGGGGACGCGGAGTCCACCAACGGCGGCATGTCGCTAGGACAAGTCATCGATGTCTCATCTCACACTGGCGATGCATAAGCCGGCGCGACGATGGATTTGTTAAAATTATGCGTACTTAGGCTTTGTTTTTAATGCTGGTATTTTGTTAGAGCAATGTTTAGGTCAACTGTCTCTGTTTAATTACTAAAATTGTTCGATTCAGTAAGTGTGGTCTGTCTGCTGTACACTCTTTTGTGTGCCCAAATTAGCAAGCGATTTAAATTATGCAATGACGTACCCGGGGAAATTTCAACCAAAATTTGAATAATCAAACTCATCCCATGCGCGTCAAGCAGAAGAATCGTTTGCAATGCACACAGTCGCTCAAAGTGAATGGTCCGGCTGCACCGCGCGCATAGTTTCCCTCGACATTTCCAAAATTTTGGCCTACTGCCAAACTATCTACCCCCGCCCCCTCCCCCCTTCCCCACCCCCTTTTCTCCTCAACTACAAGTCACATTTCCCCTATTTCCTCCTTCCTTCCTTACTAAGCTATAGCCGCTTCCTCGCTCTCGCTGTCTTGCATCCTACCACCGGGGTCGCCATGGTCTTCTTCAAAGACCTCTCCAGCGGTTCCTCCGCCTCCGACGACTCCTTCACCACCCGGGTATGCCTCTCTTCTCTCTCTCGGGCTATGACTTGGAATGAAGGATTTTTACTCGACGGTCAGTTTGAGTTATTTTTTCCTATTGTAGCCCCTAGGACCATCAGTGGCAACGAATGGAGCGGGGTGGTTGAAGATCTATCTGCTTGTTGTCACCATCAATCTCCATGCGTGAATCTAGTTGCGTCTGAATCTGTGGACAGTGGGAGGAAGTTTCTGGCATGTGCAGAGAAGGTTAGACCCGCTTTCGTTGTTACAAATCATTTGTTAGATGTGATTCAGACACTGTCACGGTCCCAAGCCATTCATACCACACCTTCAACCAAACACATCTAAGACAGTGTCACAGTTTGTACCTAGTGTCTAAAATTGTTGCCATCTCATCAGTGGTGCCATTAAAAAATTATTTGGCACCGCTTCAGCAGTTTGTGCAGCCAACTTTGATCCACACATCCGAGCAGCCAAGCAGTAAAATACTAAATCTTTATGGCACGAAGTAATTGGGCATCAGAGCAACTAGGTGCTCCGAAGTTTGGGTCCCTGATTTTTTTCCGCTGCATCGGCTCGCCAGTGCAGGGCACCGGTGCGAGATGTAGCAATAATTGGCTTTACACTAGTTTTGGCATACATAGTGGACGACCTTACTGCTATTAGTTCTATGCTACTAAATTTGTGCATGTACACACCTATTAGTATCAATTTGCTGTCATCCAAACACTGTCGCTATGCTGTTGCAGTTATATTTGCCTTCCTCACAAAATGTTTAATTTGTTATTTATTGTACATGAGTAAGAACTTGTAGCGTTGTTGTAGTTAATTATAGCTTCTGATGTTCCAAAATTTAGTTGTTGTCTCAGTAGCAATTAATTCATTTGCACATTGATCTTTTTGAGAAGATATGTCATAATTAACATGTTTCTTCAGTTTTTCAAAATAAGCATTGGTGATTTTCTATGTTGCTATAAACCCATTTCCCCTACAATTGTTATTGATCTAGTTTTAAATATTATAGGATGAACGGAAGTGTTCTTACTTGGAGTGGGTTGATCAAGAGTGGCCACAGTCTTTGAAGATGTGCCTAGCGAAGCTCTGGAGCATGTATGAGGAAGAGAACAGAGAAAGTGTTGTCAACGCTGAAGAATATTTGAAGATGCGGGATAAAAATAGGAAGGTGGAGAATGAGCTCAGATTTTTCAAATCATACTTTGCTAAGATGGTGTTAGCGAAGGAGGAGGCACTTTCCCAGTTGGCCAGTGCAAAACATGTTCTTACTGAACTTAAAGCAGAGGTGGATAAGACGAGTCTGGATGATCTCGATTAGGGAAATGAATATATTGTTCTAATATTGTTCTTATGAAGTTGAACTAGCTATATGTTGTATTGTGTTGTTTTCATGTAGCTATCATACTGTGATGTTACAATATATTTATGTGCCCGATATGAAATTGACAAACAACTGTTCGATATGAAATGTGAATTTGCATGATACTGGAATTATTAATTGTAAACTAATAAACCTGCTAAATGTGTGATGGAACTTGGCAAATGGTTCTAGCAGTAAAAGCGCTTGTGATGGATAGCCCAATGCCACACAGTTTTCTTCATCAAATCATGTGTGATGTAGTTGATAAAAGCAAACAGTTAACCAAGGCGGGCGTGTGTGATAGTTACACCTTTCACACACGAGCCTACCTATAAACTGTGTGGGATGTACATCTGACGGAATTTTTCCCTAGATTGTTGTGTGGGATGTACATAAGAACGGAAGCGTATTCCTTGGATTGACTGTGTGTGATATACATACTGACGGAAAGCGTTTTCCCTGGATTGACTGTGTGGGATGTACATAAGAACGGAAACGTATTCCTTGGATTGACTGTGTGTGATATACATACGAACGGAAATGTTTTTCTGGGATTCACCATGTGGGATGTACATACAAATGGAAATGATTGGGTTTCGATGCCTCGCCTGATCGCACACGAGCTCATTTTTCCCCAGCTTGTGTCCCAGGAGGGCCTATCCCCGATGATTTCTGGGTCGTGTGGGAAGGACCCCCTATCGCCCACACTCACTTGGCGACGGTTCCAAATGCCGTCGCGGAAAGGGTTTAAAAACCGTTTGTATAGCACTGACGCGTACCAGTGATCCCAACTGAGAACCCAATTATAATTGGTTATTCTGGAATGAGAGAACCCAACCCTGGATGGTGGCAACAAGAAAAACCAGAGTGAACTCCAGGAAATTAAAGCCTGCCTAGGGAGGCCCTTTGCTCAGAGAGGCCTTGCTTGATTTTTTCTGATTTATAAACATTCTCACAACTTTGTCTTTTGCTGTGGACTAGTAAATGTTGGTTATGTTCTATGAATCATTGAGATGTATAAAATTGCTAAACTTATGCTTTTCAAGTATTTTATGAAGCCGAGTTTAATGTGAATGTTCCACGTGAATGCTGGACTAGCATGTGAACGTTTGGAATATGCATTGTGGCCTCAGTTAACTGCATGGACCACTGTATAAAGATACGTAGTTGCTTATATGTCAGACAACAGAGTATTGTTGTTAGCTGGTCGATAGCTGACTTTTCTACAATATGACGTGTTTTGCACAACTGCTTACAAGTGGGGTAGCACCAACAATGTTTACTGATGTCGCTTGAACTATGTCGGTATTTCCCCAAAGAGGAAGGGATGATGCAGCACAACTACGGTAGGTATTTCCCTCAGTTATGAAATCAAGGTATCAATTGAAAGAAATATGCCCTAGAGGCAATAATTAAGTTGTTATTTTATATTTCCTTAGTCATGATAAAGGTTTATTATTCATGCTAGAATTATATTGATCGGAAACTTAAATACATGTGTGAATACATAAAAAAATGCAGTGTCCCTAGTAAGCCTCTACTAGACTAACTCATTGATCAAAGATGTTTAAGGTTTCCTAACCATAGACATGTGTTCTCATTTGATAACGGGATCACATCATTAGGAGAATGATGTGATGGACAAGACCCATCCGTTAGCTTAGCATAATGATCGTTCAGTTTATTGCTATTGCTTTCTTCATGTCAAATACATATTCCTTCAACCATGAAATTATGCAACTCCTGGATACCGTAGGAATACCTTGTGTTCTATCAAACATCACAACGTAACCGGGTGATCATAAATATGCTCTACAGGTATCTCCAAAGGTGTTTGTTGAGTTGGCATAGATCGAGATTAGGATTTGTCACTCTGAGTATCAGAGAGGTATCTCTGGGCCCTCTCGGTAATACACATCATAAGAAGCCTTGAAAGCAAAGTGACTAATGATTTAGTTATAGGATGATGTATTACAGAATGAGTAAAGAGACTTGCCGGTAACGAGATTGAACGAGGTATGAAGATACCAACGATCGAATCTTGGGCAAGTAACATACCAATAGACAAAGGGAATTACGTATGTTGTCATAACCGTTCGACCGATAAAGATCTTCATAGAATATGTAGGAACCAATATGGGCATCCAGGTTTCGCTATTGGTTATTAATCGGAGAGGTGCCTCGGTCATGTCTACATAGTTCTCGAACCCGTAGGGTCCGCACGCTTAACGTTTGTTGATGATATAGTGTTATATGATTTGCTGACCGAATGTTGTTCGGAGTCTCAGATGATGTCAAGGACATGACGAGGAGTCTCGAAATGGTCGAGAGGTAAATTTTGATATATAGGACGATGGTATTCGGACACCGGAAGGGTTTCGAGATGCACCGGGTTGCCATCGGGTCACCGGAAGGGGTTCCAGACACCCCCGGTAAGTGTTATGGGCTTAATGGGCCAAGGGAGGGACAGACTAGCCCACAGGGGGCTGGTGCGCCCCTCTCCTTGGCCGGCCAGCCCTAGGAAAGGAAAGGGGGGAGGGCTAGCCCTCCTGCTTTCCCTCTCATGGGAGAAAGGAAAGGGGGGCGCCCTCCCCTGCCTTTTCCCTGCACCTATACAAGGCAGGGGGCGCGGCTTGGGAGAGATCCCAAGTAGGATTCCTCCTACTTGGGTGCCCCCTTTGGCTGCTCCTCCCTCCCTCTCACATATATATATGTGGGAGGGGGTGCCTAGCACACACACCAGACAATTTCCTAGCCGCGTGCGGCGCCCCCTCCACCGTTTACACCCCTGGTCATATTTTTGTAGTGCTTAGGCGAAGCCCTGCGGAGATCACTTCACCATCACCGTCACCACGCCGTCATGCTGCCGGAACTCATCCACTACCTCGGTGTCTTGCTAGATCAAGAAGGCGAAGGACGTCACCGAGCTAAACATGTGCAGAACACGGAGGTGCCGTACGTTCGGTACTTGAGCGGTTGAAGCGCGAATAAGTTCGACTACATCAACCGCGATAACAAATGCTTCCCCTTACGGTCTACGAGGGTACGTAGACACACTCTCCCCTCTCGTTGCTATGCATATCCATGGATAGATCTTGCGTGTGCGTAGAATTGAAAGTGCTAGTTATCGACTAGAGGGGGGTGAATAGGTGATTTTTATAAAAGTCTTCAAAACACGAGGACTTTGAAGACAAACAGATGAAATGAACCTATTGATATGCATCGGAAGATAGACTACACTAGACAAGCCATAGTCATTTACACAATATTGTGAAAGTATGAAGACTATCAACAACTAGGTAGTATGGATCAGAATGGAAGACAGTATGAAGCCAAACAGGTAATAGTCTTCACACAGTGAAGTCAAACAGATCAGACAAGTAAGCAAAGACTTCACGAAGACAAACTGAAATGTAAAGGAAGTAAGGGATAGAACCAGTAGGTTGGAGAAGACAAGGATTTGGTAGACCAGTTCCAGTTTCTGTGACAACTATACGTCTGGTTAGGGAGGCTGAGATTGAACTCAGAAGACCGCATCTTCACCTTATTCCCCTTGAGCTAAGGACACCCAGTCCTCGCCCAATCACTCTGGCAAGTCTTCAAGGTAGACTTCCAAACTTTCACAGACTTCATTCATCGGTGATCCACAATGACTCTTGGATGCTCAGAACGTGACGCCTAACCGGCTAGAGGATTCACAGTCCTCAAGTGTAATAAGTCTTCAGGTCACGCGGACAGAAAGACTTCAGTGATGAATGATGCCTAACACTCTTTGGCTCTGGGTGTTTTGGGCTTTGTCCTTGCAAGGATCTCTCTCTCTCAAATGCTTCGGAGGTGGGTTGCTCTCAAACGACAAAAGCTGTGCACTAACTCTGAGCAGCCACCAATTTATGGTGTAGGGGGTGGGCTATTTATAGTCTGGAGGCAACCCGACATGATATGTCCAAAATGACCCTGGGTCACTAAGGAACCGACACGTGTCCAACGGCCGGATTTCAAACACATGCGGCAGCTTGGCTTGAGTTACAAGCAAAGCTGACTCATCCAACTCTGGATAAGATTTACTCTCATTGTTTTCGCTCGAAGACACATGATTTTGGTTGAGCATCACATCAGTCATCTGACTTTGTTCACTTGGACCCCACTTAACAGTACGGTGGTTCCTATGACTCAATAAACAAGAAAAGTAAACTACGAAACAACTATGTATTCGCACTCCATAGTCTTCAAGTGAATGTCTTCACAGGTCATTATCTTCGTCATGAATGTCTTCTTGAACCACCACTACAAAAAAAAGACACATCCGTGACATTTTGGGCCGAACGATTTTTTTTCTTGTCATGCATATGACACTTCTATGACGATAATTGTGACAAAACACGGTATCATCATAGATGTGGTGGGCTCCTACTTCTATGACAAAAGTCATGATAGAAAATGGGCTTTTCGTCCTGGGCGGGCCGGAGACGCAGCTGCATGGGCCGTCCATGTCGGAAAAAACTGTGGTAGAAGCGAGGGCGAGGAAAATATCGGGGAGTTCCCGGTTACGATGGGTGGTCGGGGACCGAGCGATGCATCGCTTTCTCGCATACATACGCTGCAGTGTGTGCGAGGCATTGCACTCTAACTGAACCCGAGCGAGGCGTTGGGCTCTAACTGAACCCGAGCGATTGCACTAGCTACATTACTGAACCCGAGCAATCGATCCCTTGCTGTTAACTGAACCCGAGTGATTCCTTCACTAGTGCTGCTAACTGAAGCCGATCGAACCCTGTTGCCTCCTTCCCTTGATGAACAGTGAGCGTTGTTAGGGGGTTTTGGATGAACAGTACCCCGTGGTGTTCTCGCTGGATGAACAGGACCCCGATTGATCAAGCCGGTTGGGGGTGTATGAACAGGACCCCTTGGAGGGCTGGATGAACAGGACGACCCCGTGGAGGGCTGCTTGAATAGTAGCCGGTGGAGGGATGGATGAACAGTAGCTCGTGGAGGGGTGGTTGAACAGGACCCCATGGAGAGGATTGTTTTAGCAGTAGCCGGTGGAGGAGCGGTGGAGGCTGGATGAACAGGAGCCCGTGGATGAACAGTCGTAGGTGGAGGCTGGAGGAGGTCGACGGTGGATGAACAGTAGCCCGTGGAGGCTAGAGGAGGTCGACGGTGGAGATGAACAGTATCCCGTGGAGTCCCGTTTTGCGGTACGTCACACCCCTCCCGATGAACAAGACCCCCGTTTCGACCATAGCACTCCAACACAAGTCCGTTTCCTCCATTTTGCGGTACGCCACACCCCTCCCGATCAACAGGACCCCATTTCGACCATAAGAGGTCCAAGAGAAGTCCGTTTCCTCTATTTTGCGGTATGCCAGACCCCTCCCGATGAACAGGATCCCGTTTCGACCGTGGCCGGTCGAACACAGGGCCGTTTCCTCCGTTCTGCAGTACGCCAGGCCTCGTTTTGATCGACTGTTCCATCCAAGCCGGTTGGTTCCCGATGAACACAACGTATTCCTTTGCCTCCCGATGAACACGATGCATTCCATTGCCTCCCCATGAACATGACGGCGACGCAGTTTCTCCGTTTTGACCCAGCCATGTACACGAGCCCTGGCCGTACGTATGCGCGAGTAGGCGTTCGAGACCCCACACGTATGTATGTACATGGCCGTATTTTTTGGCGTGTGGCTGTATGTACGTGTACACGGTTTAGAAGGGACAGCCTGAGCTGCTACGTGGGGGGCTCTACTATGACATGTGCCGCTACTTATTCGGCTACGGTTCATCATTGCAGAGTGACCGATCGACCAATATGTATGTACATGTTCCGACAATACAGACAATGGTATGTACGCTTCGACCGGGTGGGTCCCAGCTGTCAGGGAGGATAAGGACCCACTTCCTTGCATGCGAAGATATAGCTGCTGGGTCCCAGCTGTCAGCGGGATATTTTTTTGCCCGTAATAAGGACACACTTCCTTGCTGCTACCTCTTGAGCTTGCGTTGGTTTTTCCCTTGAAGAGGAAAGGGTGATGCAACAAAGTAGTGTAAGTATTTCCCTCAGTTTTTGAGAACCAAGGTATCAATCCAGTAGGAGACTACACGCAAGTCGCCTCGTACCTACACAAACAAATAAGAACCTTGCAACCAACACGATAGAGGGGTTGTCAATCCCTTCATGACCACTTGCAAAAGTGAGATCTGATAGAGATAATAAGATAAATATTTTTGGTATTTTTATAATATAAACTGAAAGTAAAGAATGCAAAGTAAAAATAGATTGGAAACTTATATGATGGATAATAGACCCGGGGGCCATAGGTTTCACTAGTGGCTTCTCTCAAGATAGCATAAGTATTATGGCGGGTGAACAAATTACTGTCGAGCAATTGAGAGAAAACTGCATAGTTATGAGAAATCTAGGCATGATCATGTATATAGGTATCACGTCCATGACAAGTAGACCGAAACGATTCTGCATCTACTACTATTACTCCACACATCGACCGCTATCCAACATGCATCTAGAGTATTAAGTTCATAAGAACGGAGTAACGCATTAGGCAAGGTGACATGATGTAGAGGGATAAACTCAAGCAATACGATATAACCCCCATCTTTTTATCCTCGATGGCAACAATACAATACGTGCATTGCTGCCCTAACATCCTTTGGGAAAGGACACCGCAAGATTGAACCCAAAGCTAAGCACTTCTCCCATTGCAAGAAAGATCAATCTAGTAGGCCAAACCAAACTGATAATTCGAAGAGACTTGCAAAGATAACAAATCATACATAAAAGAATTAAGAGGAGATTAAAATATTGTTCATAGATAATCTTGATCATAAACCCACAATTCATCGGATCTCGACAAACACACTGCAAAAAGAGTTACATCAAATAGATCTCCAAGAAGATCGAGGAGAACTTTGTATTGAGATCCAAAGAGAGAGAAGAAGCCATCTAGATAATAACTATGGACCCGAAGGTCTGTGGTAAACTACTCACACATCATTGGAGAGGCTATGGTGTTGATGTAGAAGCCCTCTGTGATCAATTCCCCCTCCGGTGGAGCACCGGAAAAGGCCCAAAGATGGGATTTCACGGGCACAGAAGGTTGCGGCTATGGAAATAGGGTTTCGTGGTGCTCCTGGATGTTTTCGGGGTATATGGGTATATATAGGAGGAAGAAGTAGGTCGGTGGAGCTGCGAGGGGCCCACGAGGGTGGGGGCGCGCCTCCCTGCCTCGTGGCCTCCTCGCTTCTTTCTGGACGTCCACTCCAAGTCCTCTGGATCACGTTTGTTCCAAAAATAACTCTCCCGAAGGTTTCATTCCGTTTGGACTCTGTTTGATATTACTTTTATGTGAAACACTGAAATAGGCAAAAAAAACAGTAATTTGCACTGGGCCTTCGGTTAATAGGTTAGTCCCTAAAATAATATAAAAGTGCTTAGTAAAGCCCATTAAAATCCAAAACAGATAATATAATAGCATGTAACAATAAAAAATTATAGATACATTGGAGACGTATCAAGCATCCCCAAGCTTAATTCCTGCTCGTCCTCGAGTAGGTAAATGATAAAAACAGAATTTTTGATGTGGAATGCTACCTAGCATATTTCTCAATGCAATTTCCTTTATTATGACATGAATTTTCAGATCCGAAAGATTCAAGACAAAAGTTTAATGTTGACATAAAAAATAATACTTCAAGCATACTAACAAAGCAATCATGTCTTCTCAAAATAACATGGCCAAAGAAAGTTATCCCTACAAAATCATATAGTCTCGCTATGCTCTATCTTCATCACACTAAGTATTTAATCATGCACAACCCCGATGACAAGCCAAGCAATTGTTTCATACTTTTGATGTTCTCAAACTTTTTTAATCTTCATGCAATACATGAGCGTGATCCATGGACATAGCACTATATTTGGAATAGAATGGTGGTTGTGGAGAAGACAAAAAGGAGAAGATAGTCTCACATCAACTAGGCGTATCAACGGGCTATGGAGATGCCCATCAATAAATATCAATGTGAGTGAGTTGGGATTGCCATGCAACAGATGCACTAGAGCTATAAATGTATGAAAGCTCAACAAAAGAAACGAAGTGGGTGTGCATCCAACTCGCTTGCTCACGAAGACCTAGGGCATTTTGAGGAAGCCCATCATTGGTATATACAAGCCAAGTTCTATAATGTAAAATTCCCACTAGTATATGAAAGTGACAACATAGGAGACTCTCTATCATGAAGATCATGGTGCTACTTTGAAGCACAAGTGTGGTAAAAGGATAGTAACATTGTCCCTTCTCTCTTTTTCTCTCATTTTTTTATTTGGGCCTTTTTCTCTTTTTTTTTATTATGGCCTTTTTTTTCTTTTTGTCCGGAGTCTCATCCCGTCTTGTGGGGCAATCATAGTCTCCATCATGCTTTCCTCACTTGGGACAATGCTCTAATAATGATGACCATCACACTTTTATTTACTTACAACTCAATACTTAGAACAAAATATGACTCTATGTGTATGCCTCCGGTGGTGTACCGGGATATACAATGAATCAAGAGTGACATGTATGAAAGAATTATGAATGGTGGCTTTGCCACAAATACGATGTCCACTACATGATCATGCAAAGCAATATGACAATGATGAAGCGTGTCATAACAAATGGAACGGTGGTAAGTTGCATGGTAATATATCTCGGAATGGCTATGGAAATGCCATAATAGGTAGGTATGGTGGATGTGCCATAATAGGTAGGTATGGTGGATGTTTTGAGGAAGGTATATGGTGGGTGTATGATATCGGCGAGAGGTGCGCGGTAGTAGAGAGGCTAGCAATGGTGGAAGAGTGAGAGTGCGTATAATCCATGGACTCAACATTAGTCATAAAGAACTCACATACTTATTGCAAAAATCTATTAGTCATCGAAACAAAGTACTACGCACATGCTCCTAGGGGATAGATTGGTAGGAAAAGACCATCGCTCGTCCCCGACCGCCACTCATAAGGAAGACAATCAATAAATAAATCATGCTCCGACTTCATCACATAACGGTTCACCATACGTGCATGCTACGGGAATCACAAACTTTAGAACAAGTATTTCTCAAATTCACAACTAATCAACTAGCATGACTCTAATATCACCATCTTCATATCTCAAAACAATCATCAAGTATCAAACTTCTCATAGTATTCAATGCATTCTATATGATAGTTTTTATTATACCCATCTTGGATGTTCATCACATTAGGACTAATTTTATAGCCAAAGAAAACTACCATGATGTTCTAAAAGACTCTCAAAATAATATAAGTGAAGCATGAGAGATCAATAATTTCTATAAAACAAAACCACCACCGTGCTCTAAAATGATATAAGTGAAGCACTAGAGCAAAATTTTCTAGCTCAAAAGATATAAGTGAAGCACATAGAGTATTCTAATAAATTCCGATTCATGTGTGTCTCTCCCAAAAGGTGTGTACAGAAAGGATGATTGTGGTAAACTAAAAATAAAAGACTCAAATCATACAAGATGCTCCAAGCAAAACACATATCATGTGGTGAATAAAAATATAGCCTCAAGTAAATTTACCGATGGAAGAAGACGAAAGTGGGGATGCCTTCCGGGGCATCCCCAAGCTTAGGCTCTTGCCAGTCCTTATTCCATAATCCATCAAATCTTTACCCAAAACTTGAAAACTTCAAAACACAAAACTCAACAGAAACCTCATGAGCTCCGTTAGTATAAGAAAGCAAATCACCATCATAAGGTGTGACGCCCGGATATTTAAGCTACAGTAAACCTCTGCTAAGGATGCCATGTCACCTCGATTACTGTTGCTATCCTCGCAATAATTCGAAACTGTTCAAAATTCAAATTCAAATTAATGATAACAATAAAAGTTTTAAAAAAAATAAAACAAAAATGTTCGGTGGTTGCAGAATATTACAAAGGTAATTATGGTGCAACAAACCCATTTTTATAAAATGCCTAAGTAATTTAAAATGAGTTAAAACAGAAAAGAAAATAAATAAAAGAAAGAAAATACAAAAGAGAAAACAACAAAAAAAAAGAAGAAGAAAAGGAAAAGGACCCCCGGGCCAGACCCAACAAAGCCGCCCATTCGCCACACAGATCGCCCAACCCTCCCTCCATAACCCCACCAGGGGGAAACCCTAACCCCCACTTCCTCGACGACACCCACTCCCCCTCGTTCCCCTCACCCCCCCGATCTGGATCGGGCTGGCTTGACGATCAGCGTCGCCACCGCTTGTGACCCTCCGTCCCCGGCGCCCTCCTCCTCAAGCCTCTGCCGCGCGTGGATCCAGTGCAGGCGATCGATGCCCCATGCCTCCTGTCGCCTCCTCGACCTTGTTCTTGGGACCGGCCCGTCTTCCTCGACGGCAGCTGCCTCCACCTTGACGCCGTCGTCCCGTCACCCTCCTCGCGCCTGCTGCCATTTCCCTACTGCACACCGTGAGCACCGCACCTTCCCTCCTTCCTCCCACCGCCCGAACTTCCTTGCGCCGCCACGGCCTCTTCCTCCGAAACCATCGTCGTCTGCGTCTTGTGTGCACCTCTGCCGCTCCCTACTCCCCACGGTGGTCGTGAACCCCCCTCCACGGCCCGGCGTCCTCCTCCGGTGGCCGCCCGCCATCCTGGCCCGCCCGCCGAGGCCTCGTGGCGCCAGCGCTCACGCGGCTCCTTGTGCCCACGCCTGCTGCGCCTGTTGGCCTCCACTGTCAGGCGAGCCCGCCATTCCTCCCTCCTCCTACCTCATTGCCGGCCGCCTGCCCTCATCATCATCCCGGCCTGGCGCGCCGGCGCCTAGCCGCGTCGTGCGCCCAGCGCCCCTCGGGCATGCGCCCGTTCGGGCGACGCCCGCACCCAGCGCCCGTAACCCGCACCCCCTGGGCCTATGACAATGGGCCCCGCCCAGAGAACATTTTAGAAAAAAAAGGATTAAAATAATAATAATAATAATAATAAATAGATAATAATAATTAAATTAATTAATTGATTAACGAATTAATTAAGTTAATTAATCACAATTAGATTAACCTATTTAACTGTTAGTTAATTAATCAAACAATGACAGTGGGGCCCACCCTCCTAATTAATTATGGTTAGTTTAATTAATCGGTTAATTAAAATGTGTCATCGACGATGGGACCCACTGGTCAGGTTGACCAGTCAACTCTGTTGACTGCTGATGTCAGCATGACATCATGCTGATGTCATTAAATCATTTTCGAATTAATTAAATAATTAATTAAATCCCAAAAATTAATCAAATCTTTAGAAAATCATATCTTTTAATCCGTAACTCGGATTAAAATATTTTCAACATGAAAGTTGCTCGTAACGGCGAGAAGATTCCAGAATCGTAACCCGTTAAATCCGCCACACCCCCTAACCTATCGAACTCGCAACTTTCCCCCTCGGCTCCTCTCGTAGAAAAGCGAAACACCGGAATACTTCCGGATGTTTCTTAACAGTACCACCTCATACCACGTTAGGGCACGCCTAGCATCACGCTTTGCCTTATCATGCGTCGTCATGCATCTGTTTGCTTATATATTCATTGTTCTTCCTCCTCTTCTCCCGCTAGACACCGAGACCGACGCTGCTGCTGCCCAGTACGACTACGGAGTTGACGACCCCTCTCTCTTGCCAGAGCAACCAGGCAAGCCCCCCCCCTTGATCACCAGATATCGCCTATTCTACTCTATACTGCTTGCATTAGAGTAGTGTAGCATGTTACTACTTTCCGTTATACCTATCACGATAAATAGCTTTGTCCTTGTTACTATTTGTTACCTTTACCTGCAATCCTACATGCTTAGTATAGGATGCTAGTATTTCCATCTGTGGCCCTACATTCTTGTCCGTCTGCTGTGCTATACTATCGGGCTGTGATCACTTCGGGAGGTGATCACAGGCATATACTATATACTTATACATGATACACGTGGTGACTAAAGTCGGGTCGGCTTGTGGAGCACCCGCGAGTGGATCTTTGAGGCGGAGCGACAGGGCAGGTTGAGACTACCTGGGTGAGAGGTGGGCCTGGCCCTGGTCGGCGTTCGCGGATACTTAACACGTTTAACGAGATCTGGGTATTTGATCTGAGTCTGGCCATTTGGTCTATACGCACTAACCATCTACGTGGGAGTAGTTATGGGTATCCCGGCGTCGTGGTATCAGCCAAAGCACTTCGTGACGTCAGCGACTGAGCGGCGCATGCCGGATTGGACTGGAACGCCACTAGTCTAGGTCTGCTTCCGGCCGCCCATGCAACGTGCAGGTGTGCTCAGGGCGATGGGCCCAGACCCCTGCGCGCTTAGGTTTAGACCGGCGTGCTGACCTCTCTGTTGAGCCTAGGTAGGGTTGTGACGTGTTGATCTTCCGCGGCCGGGCATGACCCAGAAAAGTGTGTCCGGCCAAATGGGATCAAGCGTGTTGGGTTATGTGGTGCACCCCTGCAGGGAAGTTTAATCTATTCGAATAGCCGTGATCTTCGGTAACAGGACGACTTGGAGTTGTACCTTGACCTTATGACAACTAGAATCGGATACTTAATAAAACACACCCTTCCAACTGCCAGATACAACCGGTGGTCGCTCTCTCTCAGGGCAACGAGGAGGGGATCGCCGGGTAGGATTATTGCTATGTGATGCTACTTGGAGGACTTCAGTCTGCTCTCTTCTACATGTTGCAAGACAGAGGCTGCCAGAAGCGTAGTCTTCGACAGAATTAGCTATCCCCCTATTATTCTGGCATTCTGCAGTTCAGTCCACTGATATGGCCCTTTACACATATATCCATGCATATGTAGTGTAGCTCCTTGCTTGCGAGTACTTTGGATGAGTACTCACGGTTGCCTTGTTCCCCTTTTCCCCTATCTCTACTCGATTGCTGCGACTGCACGATGGAGCCCAGGAGCGAGACGCCACCGTCGATGACGACTACTACCCGGAGGTGCCTACTACTACGTGCAGCCCGCCCGGCGGCGACCGAGGAGTAGTTAGGAGGATCCTGGTAGGAGGCATGCGCCTCTTTCAATCTGTATCCCAGTTTGTGCTAGCCTTCTTAAGGCAAACTTGTTTAACTTATGTCTGTACTCAGATATTGTTGCTTCCGCTGACTCGTCTATGATCGAGCACTTGTATTCGAGCCCTCGAGGCCCCAGGCTTGTATTATGATGCTTGTATGACTTATTTATGTTTTAGAGTTGTGTTGTGATATCTTCCCGTGAGTCCCTGATCTTGATCGAACACATTTGCGTGCATGGTTAGTGTATGATTGAATCGGGGGCGTCACAAGTTGGTATCGAGCCGATTGCTGTAGGAATCCCCCTTACACACTCCTTGGCCGAAGTCGAGTCTAGACATTGCAAAAACTTTTACTAATATGGCTGTGTGCCTTACGGGCCCACGTCGCCATTGGGTGGTACTAGGATCTTTTACTCCTTGACCTTTACTCTGGGACTCTGGTCTCTCCTCTATTCGGGTTAAATGAAGTTTACTAAATCTAACATTAGGATCTCGTTATCACTTTCAACCGGAGAGCCCCTTATTACTGATGATCGTCTGCTGGACCAGAAGACCCTGAAGATACTCTCCGTTGTTAACCCGAGAACTTGTGTTCATCGCGTTTGCAATTCCCCTTCCACCGCAAACCCTTATGGATAACTACTTGCAGTTGTTATTCTTTTATTCTTTCCCAGTTGGTCTTGTTATTGCAAGATACCCTGAAAAACTCGTCGTTGTTTCCATAATCCTTTGAGCTTACTGCCTTGCTGTTCTTTGTCACCTGAATACCCCTACGGTTAATTCTCGCACTTATCGAGTATCCGCTCATCCCCCATGTTGATAATGTGTTACACAAAAGTCTTCAAAATACCATTCGGTATTCCAAAAATCCTCAGCAACCTATTGCTCTGGAATTTCTTGTTTGCTTTCATTATGATTAATCCCATAAGTATAGTAGTCATATTGGCATCCTTTTTCACCATCATTTTTGATTCCGTTGATTCAATACGTGCGAATGCACGCAATCATCAGTTGATCCTTTTAAATTATCTTTCCGCTCGGATCGAGCTGGTTCTCGACCAAACTATCTATCGCCGATTGTGCCTCTGGTATATTCAATTGATCCATCCTTGATCGTAACGCCCGCTTACGATCCTTTGTTTTGAAATCATAATTCCTTTGCATTTAAGCCTTGAATTATTCAGATGATTCCATAACCTGTTGCATTTGCATTCCTTCCTCTTCTGGTTGAGTATCGATACTCACATCAGATCCTTTGTGGACCATCAAGTCCTTTGTTGGATAGTTATCCGACAGTGTCCTTCACATTTGATCACTTTGTGAGTTCTTCCCCTGATACATAATGCCGTTAAGTTGTATCCTCTGCTTGGCCAACCATGCTCTGCTTTCGGGCTTGTGTTATTTACTCTTGAAACTTGTGGTATATGTTTCTAAGAAGCCCCTATGGGTTGAACATATGCCTTCTCTAAACCGTGTGAACCTGAAAGTTTTCACGATTCATACTCTTCTGGTGCTTCGCGGATAAAATTTCAACACCGCAACTTCATCGAACGTGAGAAGTGAATGAAAGGTTATGCATTGGAGAAGTGGAGTCGACCTTGAACTTGTGTTCATGCCCATGGACACGATGTAGATCTTATCATTAAAGCTTCTCTTAAATTAATTATTCCTTTGGTATAAGTTCATCTTATATCGGGGATCCGCCTTTTGCAATCGTGGTTCCGACCATGTTCTCTTTTAAATACCATTTCTCGTGCAAGTTTTAGCACTTGTCTTACAGAGAGCAATACCCCGGTCCAACCTCTACTTTGATATGTCATCGAGTATTACCCCCCTGGTATCTCGAGATTATCATGGAACTGCATAACTTCTTATGAGTTCTTCATCAAGTGCTACCTTCCCACTGATTCCAATTTTTCATGGGCTCGAGTTATTAAACACTCATAGACACCGATAAGCTGAATCGAGTCCGCACTACGGTTCAACAACTCTTGAAGAAGCTTCTATAAGTACGAGTTTGTACCCGATCACGCCATTCCTTGCCTGTTTGGCTATATCATTGTCGTGATGATTTTAACTGTGCTACCCGGTCCTTCTTCTCGGAGCACAATTTTTGACGATGAGCTAAGCTTACGTCGATTTTCCTCGTCATTACATTTCGCCTTGAACAGTAAGCTTGATTTCGAGTTTGTGTCGAACCCGTGGCTCCAATAACCTTTCGCTTCATCATTCCTATTGACTTGATGTCATCGTCGACCGATTACATCTTGATGAAATCTCTCGACCACTGTATCGTGATCATCATCAACATCCTAAGCTCTTCCAAGATATATATCGAATTCTTGATGGGTAATACCATCCTTGCCCCTCGATGATTCGTGTTATCATCGACCACTTTATTGCCTTCCCACCAACACAAGCTTGTTCGTGTTTGGTGTTATACCTTGAGTTCCTTGTTATCCAAGAATTGTTCTTCTTTACCTTGGAACATTAACACTCTTATGTCCTCAATGTTCGAGATTTGTTCCACCTCTTGAGAATTCTTGACATAGAAATACTTCTCACCATCACCATTCTTTCTTGGTCCCCGTGTTAATTCCAACAAGTGAACGGTGTTGTTTGGATTCTTTCCTTCTAGCAACCTTATTTCCTTGAAGTTAATGGTAGAAAGTTCATTCTTAGGCTATTGATTATTGAATCACCATTCTGACATTGGTCGTGCAACCCAACCCATATTTCGGGTGCACCTTTCAACCAGTGATTAATTGTGTATGTTTCCCTCGAGCATACATCATTATATCATTTGATCTGATAAATGTTATCTCCTTGTTCACATAATAGTGGAGATCCATCTTTTGGAAATCTTGATGAATTGTCGCTGAGACCATCAGACACCACCTCAACCTCTCTTTGATTTAATGATGAACTCTTGTTTGAACTCGCTTCCATAGTTCATTTCACGAGAATCTTGCAATGTCATTTAAATCGATTTGTGTTGCACCTTTTCTTCTCGGACATCCTGAGTCCGAGGTATCATCACCCCAATCAGATCTGAATCTCGGTCAGATATGATGGTTGGGACATATTTCCAAGAGTTATAACATTGGTCCTTATATATCGGTGAGGTGATGTCATGCCTAGCACACCTGGCCGGAGGACCTATTGTTATAGTATCCTTTTTAGCAAGTTTAGCCATTCTTTCATGAGGAAAATTGTAAGACTTATTCTATAAGTTGTTCCTGATGAATCCTTCGTGTATCCAGAGTCTGAACTTTGCTTGAAGACCATGCATTGCTATCTCGAAGCATGTCTGTGGTACTCCGAATTTCAACAAGAACATTTGAAGCCCATTGCTAAATGTTTCTTCCTTAATTATCCTAACACCGTGGTATGGGTAATGCCATGAAGATTCTCTCCCATTACCTAAATGGTTTTCTACGCTATATCCTGTCATGGATATCATGCTCTGTTTGTCCTTGGGAAGGAAATACCCCTCAAATATGTGTTTTAACACATTTTCCTTTCCATTGTTCGGTTTAATCTGATATTCATATTTTCCTTTCCATTGTTTGGTTTAACCTTTCTTGTGATCTATATGACCTAAGCAGTAATATTCTCCTGCTTATGTATATACCTCGGTGTACAATTCACAAGAAGACCACATTACTATTGTTGATGACATTTCGGTAGCCACCGATGGACGAGAACCTTGCCTATTGGCCCGCCTCGTTCAACGAGCAGGAAAATGGTTCTCTTCGTCCCTCTCCCTTGGTATTGATGAT
This sequence comes from Aegilops bicornis, assembly GCA_021605145.1. Classification (NCBI taxonomy): domain Eukaryota; kingdom Viridiplantae; phylum Streptophyta; class Magnoliopsida; order Poales; family Poaceae; genus Aegilops; species Aegilops bicornis. Next base: position 428,519,182 of record CM038673.1, read on the forward strand.
GTTGCTGGCATAACTGACAGGCTACCCCCTGACACGCCTTGCTATCGTGACCGACCAAGATGCCGGCCCGCTTCCTACTTTCAACCACATGGTGGGCCCATAACCCACAGTTCCACAGGATCGAAACCTGACTCTCCTGTACACCCCCTGCTCCCAAAGTTATTCCTCCCGCGTGGACTCGTATGTAATTAATGGGCCACCTTCCGACGAGATCATCAATTCTGGCATCGGACAAAATACTCATTCCGTTGCTTTGAAACCCCTTTCACCTTCTGACTAGGCATTGAACGATTGCCTGGCTGCTTGAAACTTCTTCGTGTACCTTCCAACTTTACTCTCGATGTGTTTTATTTGTTCAACTCGAGAGGTACTCATATGCTCAATCATGGGTTAATCCCAGATTATTACCCTTATAGCATTCTGTCGTTGCCGATCTGCGTCGTTACCTATTCGTAAATACGATGAAGATCCCGAAGAAAGGATGCCGACTTCATCATGATGACCTGGAGCAGAGGAATGAAGGCATCAACGGAATGGATTGACATCTTCGAGAAGACCAACCAAGACTGAGATGACTCGTTAGAATTTCGCCACCAAATCCCTTCCCCGTCACTTCCCCTCCTAAATCTCGGGACGAGATTTCTTGTAGTGGAGGAGAATTGTGACGCCCGGATATTTAAGCTACAGTAAACCTCTGCTAATGATGTCATGTCACCTCGATTACTGTTGCTATCCTCGCAATAATTCGAAACCGTTCAAAATTCAAATTCAAATTAATGATAACAATAAAAGTTTTCAAAAAAAATAAAACAAAAATGTTCGGTGGTTGCAGAATATTACAAAGGTAATTATGGTGCAACAAACCATTTTTATAAAATGCCTAAGTAATTTAAAATGAGTTAAAACAGAAAAGAAAATAAATAAAAGAAATAAAATACAAAAGAGAAAACAACAAAAAAAAAGAAGAAGAAAAGGAAAAGGACCCCAAGACTAGCCGACCCAACAGCCGCCCATTCGCCACACAGACCGCCCAACCCTCCCTCCATAACCCCCCACCGTGGGGAAACCCTAACCCCCACTTCCCCCACGACACCCACTCCCGCTCGTTCCCCTCACCCCCCCCGATCTGGATCGGGGCGCTGCCTCGACGATCAGCGTCACCGCCACTGGCCGACCCCTCCGTCCCGGCGCCCTCCTCCTCAAGCCTCTGCCGCGCGTGGATCCAGTCTCGGCAGTCGATGCCCCACGTCTCCCGTCGCCTCCCCGACCTTGTTGCCGGACCGGCCCCGTCTTTCTCGACGGCCTGCCTCCACGCCGACGCCGTCGTCCCCGTCACCCTCCTCGCGCACCGCTGCCATTTCCCTACCGGCACCGTGAGCACCGCACCTTCCCCTCCCTTCCTCCCCCCTCACCCGAACTCGCACGCCACCACGGCCTCTTCTTCCGATCGTCATCGTCTGCGTGCGCGACCGACACTCTGCCCGCTCCCTACTCCCCCTCGCGGTGGTCCGGCCGCACCCTCCACGGCCCGGCGTCCTCCTCCGGTGGCCTTGGCCGCCATGGCCCCGCCCGCTGAGCCTCGGCGCCCGCTCACTGGCTCCCGCCGCCCATGCTCTTGCGCCTCACGCCGGCCTCCACTGTCCGGCGAGCCCGCCATTGCTCCTCCTCCTACCTCATTGTCGGCAGCGGCGCCATCACGGCCTTGGCGCTGGCGCTTAGCGCGTCGTCAGGCGCCCTCGAGCATCGCCCGGGCGACGCCCGCACCCAGCGCCCGTAACCCGCACCCCCTAGGCCTATGACAATGGGCCCCGCCCAGAGCACATTTTAGAAAAAAGGATTAAAATAATAATAATAATAATAATAATAAATAGATAATAATAATTAAATTAATTAATTAATTAACGAATTAATTAAGTTAATTAATCACAATTAGATTAATCTAATTAACTGATAGTTAATTAATCAAACAATGACAAGTGGGGCCCACCCCTAATTAATTATGGTTAGTTTAATTAATCGGTTAATTAAAATGTGTCAGCGACCGGTGGGACCCCGGTCAGGTTGACGATCAACTCTGTTGGCTGGCGATGTCGACATGACATCATGTCGATGTCATTAAATCATTTTCGAATTAATTAAATAATTAATTAAATCCCAAAAATTAATCAAATCTTTAGAAAATCATATCTTTTAATCCGTAACTCGGATTAAAATATTTTCAACATGAAAGTTGCTCAGAACGACGAGAAGATTTCGGATACGTAACCCGTTCGTCCGCCACACCCTCCTAACCTATTGAACTCGCAACTTTCCCCCTCCGGCTCCTCTGCCTGAAAACGCGAAACACCGGGAATACTTCCCGGATGTTTCCCCCCTTAACCGGTACCACCTCATACCACGTTAGGGCACGCCTAGCATCACGCTTTGCCTTATCATGCATCGTCATGCATCTGTTTGCTTATATATTCATTGTTCTTCCCCCTCTTCTTCCGCTAGACATCGAGACCGACTGCTGCTTGCCCGATCACGACTACGGAGTTGTGACCCCTCTCTCTTGCGAGCAACCAGGAAAGCCCCCTTGATCACCAGATATCGCCTATTCTACTCTATCTGCTTGCATTAGAGTAGTGTAGCATGTTCTCGCTTTCCGTTATACCTATCTTGATGCATAGCTTTGTCCTTGTTACTACTGTTGTTACCTTTACCTGCAATCCTACATGCTTAGTATAGGATGCTAGTATTTCCATCTGTGGCCCTACATTCTTGTCCGTCTGCTGTGCTATACTATCGGGCTGTGATCACTTCGGGAGTTGATCACGGGCATATACTATATACTTATACATGATACATGTGGTGAATAAAGTCGGGTCGGCTTGTGGAGCACCCGCGAGTGGATCTTTGAGGCGGAGCGACAGGGCAGGTTGAGACTACTGGGTGAGAGGTGGCCTGGCCCCGGTCGGCGCGTGGATACTTAACACGCTTAACGAGATGTTGGTATTTGATCCGAGTCCGCCATTTGGTCTATACGCACTAACCATCTACGTGGGAGTAGTTATGGGTATCCGGCGTCGTGGTATCACCAAGCACCTCGTGACGTTGGATCGAGCGGCGTGCGCCGGATTGGACCGAACGCCACTAGGCTAGATCTCGCTTCCGGCCGCCGCATAGCGTGCAGGTGTGCTTTCGAGGCGATGGGCCCCGGACCCTGCGGCGCTTAGGTTTAGACCGGCGTCTTGACCTCTCTGTTGAGCCTAGGTGGGGCTGCGGCGTGTTGATCTTCCATGGCGGGCATGACCCGTAAAAGTGTGTCCGGCCAAATGGGATCAAGCGTGTTGGGTTATGTGGTGCACCCTGCAGGAAGTTTAATCTATTGAATAGCCGTGATCTTGATGTGAGACGACTTGGAGTTGTACCTTGACTTTATGACAACTAGAATCGGATACTTAATGAAACACACCCTTCCAAGTGCGGATACAACGGTGGTTGCTCTCTCTCGGCAACGAGGAGGGGATCGCCGGTAGGATTATTGCTATGTGATGCTACTTGGAGGACTTGATCTGCTCTCTTCTACATGTTGCAAGACGGAGGCTGCGAGCGTAGTCTTGACGAGGATTAGCTATCCCCTATTATTCGGCATTACGTAGTTCGGTCCGCTGATATGGCCCTTTACACATATATCCATGCATATGTAGTGTAGCTCCTTGCTTGCAGTACTTTGGATGAGTACTCACGGTTGCCTTGTTCCCCTTTTCCCCTATCTCTACTCGATTCTGCGACTGCACGATGGAGCCCAGAGCGACGCCACCGTCGATGGCGACTACTACCCGGAGGTGCCTACTACTACGTGCAGCCCGCCGGCGACGACACAGGAGTATTTAGGAGGATCCTGCGGGAGGCCTGCGCCTCTTTTGATCTCAGTATCCCGGTTTGTGCTAGCCTTCTTAAGGCAAACTTGTTTTAACTTATGTACGTACTCAGATATTGTTGCTTCCGCTGACTCGTCTATGATCGAGCACTTGTATTCGAGCCCTCGAGGCCCCTGGCTTGTATTATGATGCTTGTATGACTTATTTATGTTTTAGAGTTGTGTTGTGATATCTTCCCGTGAGTCCCTGATCTTGATCGTACACATTTGCGTGCATGATTAGTGTACGATTGAATTGGGGGCGTCTCATAGGGTACTGTAATGAACTCATTCTTTATTTATATTGGTGTTAAACCTACTGTATTCTAACTTCTCTATGGTTCATACCCTCCGATACTACTCATAGATTCATTAAAATAAGCAAACAACACACGAAAAACAGAATCTGTCAAAAACAGAACAGTCTGTAGTAATATGGATCAGACGTATACTTCTGTAACTCCGAAAATTCTGAAATAAATTGCTGGACGTGAGTAATTTGTCTATTAATCATCTTCAGAAAGAATCAACTAAATATCACTCTCCAGTCAGCAAGATCATAAAGACTTCACCCAAGTCTTCCCAAAGGTTCTACTTGGCACAAACACTAATTAAAACATGAAAACACATCTTAACAGAAGCTAGATGAATTATTTATTACTAAACAGAACCAAAAAGCAAGAAACAAAAATAAAATTGGGTTTCCTCCCAACAAGCGCTATCGTTTAACGCCCCTAGCTAGGCATAAGGCAAGAATAGATCTAGGTATTATCATCTTTGGTGTTGGGAAAGAAAAGAGAAAATTTCTTATCTATAGCATTTGTCTTTCTATTTTGAGAAAGCACGTGGCCATTAATGGTAGAAGAAAGATTAAGCATGCTACAGAAATTTGCATCTAAGCTAGCCTTCATTTCTTTGATAATTTCATTTTGATAAAAGCACAAAAGAGAGGTGGATTCAACCTTCTCACTCATGGGGTGCCCAAATATAGTTTTCATCTTTTCATAGGTATCTATGGGATCCCCCTCAAGAAAACCTTCTTAAAATATAGAATCTAAAACTTGCTTGAACGAAGAGGGTAAGCCAACATAAAAGCTTTTTAGGTATATCTCAATTTGATATTGAGGCACATAGCTTGCTCGGATCCTTAATAACCTATCCCAAGCATCTTTTAAAGACTCATCAAGTAAATAACGAAAATTCCGGGATCATCTTCATTGAAATTATTCAAACCCTCATTGATAACCCCGGTAGGTCTTTCCATAGCATCATTATTTATGAGCCTAGAGAGGACAGAGGGACTATCCAAGGTATTAAAACCCAGGAGAGAACCCTTAGCCCTTTTTGATTCGGCCAAGGCAAAAGAAAACAAACGGGAAAGAGGCGAATAAAACGGCAAGGGTGAAGTGGGGGAGAGGAAAACGAGAGGCAAATGGCAAATAATGTAATGCGAGGGATAAGATTTGTGATGGGTACTTGGTATGTCTTGACTTGACTTGACTTGGTGTATCTCCCCGGCAACGGCGCCAGAAATCCTTCTTGCTACCTCTTGAGCTTGCATTGGTTTTTCCCTTGAAGAGGAAAGGGTGATTGTAACATCCCAAAATTCTAAATTTTGGAATGTTATAAACAAATAGATAGTTTTGGCTGATTGTTTGATTGATTGACTGAAAGTGAGTGAATTCGAAACTTTTTGAAAGTTAAATGAGAGGGAATAAAAGGACTTTCCCAAACTTTCATTTTGCTTTTATGATCTTCGGGAATTCAAATTCTTTTCATCACAAAACCACGGAGAGAAGATGACATGACTTCTTCCATTTATTTAAATGACAAGGGTGTTGAAAATATTTGAATTTCATTTGGAAAATATTTTCCAATTCTGAAACTTTATGCAACTCAATGATTTTCACGGCGAAGATAAAATGACTTCTTCAAAACATATGAAATATGAGTTGGGAGTTTGAAAGAAATAAATTCAAAGTCCTTTGAATTATTTTCAATTGGAGTTATTTGAGTTTTATTCAAATTATTTTTTTCTCTAAAAATAAAATATATGGAAATAGGGTAACATGATTCCCTACATCAGAAAATTGGAGAGAAATTAATTTGAAATCATTTTGGTATTTTTAAAATGATTTTCAGTGGATTTTATTAGGGCAGTAGCACTGTTTGTTTTATTTGAATTTTTGTGTATTTTATTTGAAGCTAGAATAAAGTTCATCATGTAGGAAATCTTTTTCTGAAAATTTTGATATATTATATGCCTATATAATATATTTATTTATTTGGTTTTATTATTTTTATTTGTCTCTGTTAAAATTTTTTTTTTTTAAAAAGGGGCACAGCGCCTTGGGCCAAAGGCCCAAGCCGCCAAAGCCACCGGCCGGCCGAAGGCCACAAGGCCAACGCACCACGCACCTAGGGGAGCCAGGAGCCCCAAGTTTCCTATTCTTTTACGATTCCTAGTACAATTTGACCCCGTTTTGTTATTCCGTTTTTTTATTCCTAGGATTCCTAATCCTAATATATTTCTTGTCCCCTACCCCAAGCAAAACCCCTCCCCTCCCCAATATAAATACCCAAGCACCCCCCCTCCAACACATCAAATCAACTCTCCTCTCCTCTCCTCTCCTCTCCTCCACATGGCCAGCCAGCAGTGCCGCGCCGCCATAGCCAGCGCCGCCCGCCGCCCACGCCGCGCCCTCATGCGCGCCGCCGCCTCTCCAGTGTCGCCGCCCCCTCACCAGCGCCGCCGCCACTTGCCGCGCCGCCGCCCTACGCCCGCCGCCGAGCCCTCGCCTCTTGAGGTACTAGCCTCAGCAGCGTCACGTTTCTAGATCGGTTTTCTAATCGAAGCTCTTGACCTAAACTTTACGATAAGGCCAAATTCACATAATTTTGGTGCTGTTAGAAATTGTTTTATGCTGCAAGAGTTATTTGATTTGGTTTTGACGTTTTCCGAATTTTTTTCTTCGTTCTTTCCGATCTTTTGAGTGATTGCTTATGTGTGGTTACTATTGCTTGATTACGATAGATTGACTGGAGTGTGACGAGTAGAGCTATCAAGAGTTTTGAGTGCGAATCATCTTCATCAACTTTGCAGGCAAGTAACACTTGATCATATCTTTTCTACTACCCAGTTTTTATGCACTAGATCAATCCTCAAACACTTGCATGGTTAGGATCTAATTAAATTGTGGGATGGGAAGTAGATTGAGGTAGTACCTATTACCTGTTTTACTTATGAACCTTTAGGAATTACTTCTACGTTTGCTTATTACGCCATGCTATGCTCGTAGACGTGGATTGGGTTTAAGTGAATATCCATGACAGATGTGAGATTGATAATTAATGGTTTATCTAAGGTGGCAACTTAAACACACATCTGGGTGGATTGAGGCACTGGCTATTCCAGACTTGCTGTCAAGGCACACAGGTGAACAGGATTTGCTGTATTTCTTCGGACCGCCACCCAGGCCCAAAGGGATCATGAGATTATTCAACTAGAAACTTCCGTGTGTAGCCACAAGCCATTATGGGCTCTGGCGTAGTTGACTAAGTTGTGCGAACTCTTACGGGCAGACTAGCGGATGTAGGGGATGTAGGTTGAGTACGGTCTACCCACATGTAAGGTGCTAGCGCTTACGAAAGACTATGTCTCGGTCATCCGTTTCTCAAACACCATGTAGTGCGAGAAACCAAGCGGAGGCGATCGAGTCTTGTGGGGAGAAGTGCATAAACCTCTGCAGAGTGTACAAACTAATCATGATTAGCCGTGTCCCCGGTTATGGACAATTTTGAGTATCTAGTACCGGATATCCTGTTGATCTCATCACGTTACTTAATATAATTTGTTTGGGTTTAATGAGTACTTTTAATTGGGATTGAGAATGCTGTCAACCATTCTCAATGTTTAACAACCACCATGATAGTTAAATAAATTTATTCCTTTGCAGTAGGAAAAAAATTGGCTTTTCGCAAAAACTGTAACCATAGAGCTTTCCACCAGCCATATATGCATAGCCTATTCTTTCATTACTCTCTATGTGTTACATTGCCAGCATATTCCATGTGCTGACCCGTTTTCGGGCTGCAACTTTTCATGTTGCAGAATTTTCAGACGACGAGTAAGTGATACGTTAGGGTTACGATTTCCTATACTCAACTTTGCCGTTGGTGTTGATGGGAATCCACAACCTTGTTGCTTCCGCTATATATTTGGATCGAGGTAATAGTATTTACGTTACTTTATACATGTGATTTACCTCTGTTATAAATCCTTGATGCGTGTGTGTCAAAGATACCGATCCGAGGATGACACGAAAGCACGAAGACTTGATCCATTCGGTCGGGTCGCTACAAGATGGTATCGAGCACATGTTGACTGTAGGACGTGACCCTAGAAACTGATAAGCCCATAGGAAAGATTTTTCTCTACAACTTCATTTTTCAAAAAGATCTTTTACCTCTCTTCTCTTCTGAGCTTATTCAAATATTTTCCCTTTTAGTGAGACTATACCCTTTTCCCTCTTGACCACTCGAAGATTTGGTGATGAGACCACTCCAAGGAGACAAGATATCGGACAACTAAGACCATTTGGAATGAAGATGATTTTACCGTGTAAACGGAAACTACAACGGTGAAGACTCAAGACTAGGAGATTTGAAGGCTCCAAATAAATTCCGGATTTGTATGACCTAGGAAGGTTACGCTTATGGAACTTGGCAGACTATGGAAGTTATCAATAACCGAGATCAAGGTGTATCGGAGAAATACTAGAACATGGAGCATTAGAATTCAAAGCTTTGTCAGGAAAACCCTAAGGCAGGAGATATCAACTATGGAATGATAGCTCATGAAAATGACAAGAGCAGAAACACGCTATCCATGATGTTATCGCCCGCCTATGCTATTGTCACCGTGCGGAGTTAAGCATGCAGATGCATGGAAGGATTGGATGGTAGAAAGCTGAAGGAGCATCTGTCAGCGAAGGATGCAGTTTTAACCTTAGCTGATGTAACACCGGGATCTGGAGCATTACATCAAGGATTTTAAGATGGATATGCAAGAAGCAGATTTGATAAGGAAGCGGTTCGTGAAGAACTCGGGACCCGTGGTCGAAAGTAGACAAGATGAAGGAGCAAAACATCGAGATACCGGAGATTTGACAAGAATCAAGGATGAGGATCATGGATCATGTCAAGGAGGTTGAAACCAGCAGTTGGAACGTAACTCCGTAAATATTGAAGGACGTCGCGAGAGACTTCGCGTCAACAGAGATGATCTGGCAAAAGAACTTGAGAAGGACAAGCATGATCAGAAGGAGCCATCAGAGACATGATCAAGATTGGAAGAGTTTGATGACTTTGAAGATTTGTTAACCGTTAGAAGACCAAACCCATGTTACATACCTACGTTAGATGCGACGATTGTGAGCTGTCATTTGTTTGATGTTTTTCGACACCACAATAAAATCTGTCTTTTCAAAACCATTGTTTGTATTGTGTGCATCCCTCTCGATCTCTCTTATCCCACCCCAAACCCATGGACCCATTAGAGGATGGATGGAGATGAGCTTGTAATTTCCGGACCAATGAGTCAATTGGAGACAGACCGATGGATTCAGAACATGGAGGATCATATAACCCTACAGCCAGAAAGGATATGACCCAAAGATGCTCTTGATGCTTTGAAAGAGGTGCTGCTATTTGGTGGAGGATGTACCAAACCATCAATGGATTGCAAAGAGTAACCACTTGGGAAGAATTTAAGCTGACTTTGCTAAAGTCTCGGTTTGTGTCCCAGAAGTTGAAGCCTTATGGAAATGATATGGAGAAAGTGCATGCAAGCTTTGTGGAGAAATAGGACACAACCATAAAGAAAACAAGGACGAATACCCTCATAATCGGAGGATTACCAAAGGAGTTAGCCGAGGATCTCAAGGAACTTCAGTTGGAGATTGTTCCCAAAGGTTTCGTTGCAGTAATGGAAGTTCAGTTTACATTGTTGGAAAAGATCCGTGAAGCTCAGAAGGATGACAAAGAGATTGCTGAGGTAAAAGAGAGGATGAGCAAAGGAAAAGCCAAAGGTTTTCGTAAGGATGAGCATGACACCTTATGGTTTGAGGACAGTGTACATGTACCCAATAATGCAAAGATCAGGAAGTTAAAACTTCAGGAGGCTCATGACTCACCATACTCGATTCGCCCTGGAAACACCAAGATGTATTTGGATTTGAAGGAGTGTTTCTGGTGGACTGGTATGAAGAAGGATATTATGGAGTATGTAGTCGTAAGTGATGTATGCGGAGAAAGTAAAAGCGAGCATCGGAAGCAAGCAGGATTATTGCAGCCTATGCCGATACGAATGGAAGTAGGATAAGCTTAGCATGGATTTCATTTCGGATTTCCCATAACCCGATTGGGATATGATTCTATCTCGGTAGTATTTGATTAGCTTGACCAAAGTGGCTCGCTTTATTCCGTGAAAAACCACCTATACAAGTGTGAAGTTGGCCAAGATATATTTGACAAGGATCGTATGTCCGCATGGAGTTCCGAGGACCATCGAGAGGAACACGCTTTACCTCAAAGTTTTGGAATCAGCTGCACGGACTTTGGGTACTAGGCTAGAGTTCAAGATCTGACCTTTCATCCGCAGACAGATGGATAAATCAAGAGAGTCAATCAGATTTTGGAGGACATGTTGAGAGCGTGTGCGCTAGATTATGGATCTAGTAGTGATGATAATCTACCCTACGGGAGTTCTCATACAACAACAGCTACCAAGTCAGTTTGAAGATGGCCCCTTTTGAAGCTTTGTATGGGAGAAGGAGCGGACACCGTTGATGTGGGATGAAGTTGGAGACCGTCGGTTGTTTGGACCAAATATGATCAAGGAGTCAAGAGAATGTTAAGTTGATTCGAGATAGACTGAAGATAGCTTCGGTCCCAGCGTAAGAGTTATGCAGACTCAAAAATGCAAGGAGGTAGTCTATGAAATCGGAGACAGAGCATATCTTTGTGTGCCACCTCTGCGAGGAGTTAAGCGATTTGGAGTTAAGGGAAAGTTAGCCCTGAGTTTTGTAGGACCATACCGAGTTTTGGAGCGTATGGGAGAATAGGCTAACAAGTTGAAGTCACCGAAGGACTGTCGGGGAGTTCATGATGTGTTTCACGTTTTCCAGTTGAAGAAGTGCCATGCGTAGATGGCCAATATTTCCTTGTAAGGACGCTGACCTGGAAAGGATAATGAGGTTCCACGAAGTGGAGTATGGATTTCATAAGTATAAGTTTTATCACGGTATGTGGGACATCCCACGAGGATGAAGAGATGAAGTGTTATTGGATATAAAGGAGGTATGATGTTGGAAATATGGATCAATGGAAATTCCATGATGAGTCCGAGTAATCACGCCTTAGTTTGGTGCAAATATAAGGAAAAGAGACGGTACAATTGGATGGATTTAAGTATGCTGTGGAGTTGGATGTTGGGATAACGATCAGTTGCCCGAGGATGTGTTCAAGGATTGCGAGTGATGAGATGGGCCATAACCCACGTGCCCCAGACCTGCCAAGAAGCAAGCACACTCTTGTCAAGGAAAAACCCCGGAAGAGTTATGATTTTATCAACCGATTTATTCTATAGGAGTTTACGCAAAACCCGAGAGTTGTTAAGGAACGATAGATGTTTGTTTGGCTTGCGTAATCAATGGATTTTCCGGACTTAGTTCGTCGACAAGAGAAATTCTGCAATGCTTGTGAGGATGACCGAGTGTTAGAATGCGAGATTCGCTAAACCATGTACAAGGTAATGATTTGGGTGCGGGATGGATTGATCACCATACCGACTTACTCTTATTATTCGCTTTGCTATATGGGATGGTAAATCTGAGTGACTTACCTATAGTAGAGAGACGACGATATTAAACCTTGTTTAAACCTTAGAACGGTATAGGTATTTCTTTTCCCTTTGTACAGGGCAGTTGTTGCAAACCGTAGGATATACGGTGAGGTTCAACCCAGACCCGTTTTCTGCAGGAGAAACCATAAATTGTTGACCACCATGAGATATCGATAGTTGTTTAGAATTGGCGCCAGACCCGTCAGCTATGAAGACCCAATTTCGGGATAACCTTATCAAGATGAAAGGACAAAAGAATTGAGGAAAAGGTTATGCCACTACCGGAAGAGCCCCGAGAAGGAATTATCCTTAAGATCTGGGAAGACCGACATTGTCAGTAATAAGGATGGAGTATATAAGTTTTGATGGAACCGTAACCATGCTTCTAAGGGTGGTAGCATCCAAGACCCCGGAGATGATCGATGGATTTTTGAGAAGACCCCAAACCCTAACCTATTTCTTTCTAGCCTCTCCGAATCTCGAGGACGAGATTCATTTTAAGGGTGGTAGTTTGTAACATCCCAAAATTCTAAATTTTGGAATGTTATAAACAAATAGATAGTTTTGGCTGATTGTTTGATTGATTGACTGAAAGTGAGTGAATTTGAAACTTTTTGAAAGTTAAATGAGAGGGAATAAAAGGACTTTCCCAAACTTTCATTTTTGCTTTTATGATCTTCAGGAATTCAAATTCTTTTCATCACAAAACCACGGAGAGAAGATGACATGACTTCTTCCATTTATTTAAATGACAAGGGGTGTTGAAAATATTTGAATTTCATTTGGAAAATATTTTCCAATTCTGAAACTTTATGCAACTCAATGATTTTCACGAGCGAAGATAAAATGACTTCTTCAAAACATATGAAATATGAGTTGGGAGTTTCAAAGAAATAAATTCAAAGTCCTTTGAATTATTTTCAATTGGAGTTATTTGAGTTTTATTCAAATTATTTTTTTCTCTAAAAATAAAATATATGGAAATAGGGTAACATGATTACCTACATCAGAAAATTGGAGAGAAATTAATTTGAAATCATTTTGGTATTTTTAAAATGATTTTCGAGTGGATTTTATTAGGGCAGTAGCACTGTTTGTTTTATTTGAATTTTTGTGTATTTTATTTGAAGCTAGAATAAAGTTCATCATGTAGGAAATCTTTTTCTGAAAATTTTGATATATTATATGCCTATATAATATATTTATTTATTTGGTTTTATTATTTTTATTTGTCTCTGTTAAAAAATTTTTTTTTTTTAAAAGGAGCGCAGCGCCTTGGGCCAAAGGCCCAAGCCGCCAAGTCACCGTCGTCAAGGCCACAAGGCCAACGCACCACGCACCTAGGGGAGCCAGGAGCCCCAAGTTTCCTATTCTTTTACGATTCCTAGTAGATTTGACCCCGTTTTGTTATTCCGTTTTTTATTCCTAGGATTCCTAATCCTAATCTATTTCTTGTCCCCTACCCCAAGCAAAACCCCTCCCCTCCCCAATATAAATACCCAAGCACCCCTCCCCCTCCAACACATCAAATCAACTCTCCTCTCCTCTCCTCTCCTCTCCTCTCCTCCACAGCAGCAGCAGCAGCAGCAGCAGTGCCGCCGCCGCCATAGCCGCGCCATCGCCGCCCTACGCCGCCGCCCCTCACCAAGCGCCGCCGCCGCCCCTCTCAGCGCCTTGCCGCCGCCCCTCCTGCGCCCGCCGCCACTTGCCGCCGCCGCCCTCTACGCCGCCATGGCCGAGCCCTCGCCTCTTGAGGTACTAGCCTCAGCCTTGGCCACGTTTTCTAGATCGGTTTTCTAGATCGGTTTCCGTTCCGTTTTCTAGATCGGTTTTTCGTTTCGGTTTCCTTTCCGAAACCTAGATCGGTTTTCTCGCCGGTTTTTCTTTCCGGTTTTGTTTAGCGAGCGTTCGCTCGATAGATTTTTCTTTTTATTTTTAATTTCCGTCATGGACCTATCCGTAGTCCCTAATCTTCAAACGATCATAACTTTTTACTCGTAAGTCGGAATCCAACGAAACCAACGCCCACTTCTTCGTTATGATCTCCTCTATCCAGTAATACAACTCAAACATGTTTTCGAAATTTTAAAATTTGAATTAGATCAGATTTGAATTCAAACTTTGTTTGATCATAACTTGAGCTTCGTAACTCCGATTTAGTTGATTCTTGTTGCTAATCGAAGCTCTTGACCTAAACTTTCTGATAAGGCCAAATTCACATAATTTTGGTACTGTTAGAAATTGTTTTATGCTGCAAGAGTTATTTTATTTGGTTTTGACGTTTTCCGAATTGTTTTCTTCGTTCTTTCCGATCTTTTGAGTGATTGCTTATGTGTGGTTACTATTGCTTGATTACGATAGATTGACTGGAGTGTGACGAGTAGAGCTATCAAGAGTTTTGAGTGCGAATCATCTTCATCAACTTTGCAGGCAAGTAACACTTGATCATATCTTTTCTACTACCCAGTTTTTATGCATTAGATCAATCCTCAAACACTTGCATGGTTAGGATCTAATTAAATTGTGGGATGGGAAGTAGATTGAGGTAGTACCTATTACATTTTACTTATGAACCTTTGGGAATTACTTCTACGTTTGCTTATTACGCCATGCTATGCTCAGAGACGTGGATTGGGTTTAAGTGAATATCCATGACAGATGTGAGATTGATAATTAATGGTTTATCTAAGGTGGCAACTTAAACACACATCTGGGTGGATTGAGGCACTGGCTATTCCAGACTTGCTGTCCAAGGCACACAGGCAGACAGGATTTTACTGTATTTCTTGGACCGCCACCCAGGCCCAAAGGGATCATGAGATTATTCAAACTAGAAACTTCCGTGTGCAGCCACAAGCCATTATGGGCTCTGGCGTAGTTGACTAAGTTGTGCGAACTCTTACGGCAGACTAGCGGATGTAGGGGATGTAGGTTGGTACGGTCTACCCACATGTAAGGTGCTAAGCGCACGAAAGACTATGTCTCGGTCATCCGTTTCTCAAACACCATGTAGTGCGAGAAACCAAACGGAGGCGATCGAAGTCTTGTGGGGGAAAAGTGTGCAAACCTCTGCAGAGTGTACAAACTAATCATGATTAGCCGTGTCCCCGGTTATGGACAATTTTGAGTATCTAGTACATGGATATCCTGTTGATCTCATCACGTTACTTAATATAATTTGTTTGGGTTTAATGAGTACTTTTAATTGGGATTGAGAATGCTGTCAACCATTCTCAATGTTTAACAACCACCATGATAGTTAAATAAATTTATTCCTTTGCGGTAGGAAAAAATTGGCTTTTTCGCATAAAAATCGTAACCATAGAGCTTTCCACCAGCCATATATGCATAGCCTATTCTTTCATTACTCTCTATGTGTTACATTGCCGGCATATTCCATGTCTTGACCGTTTTCGGGCTGCAACTTTTCATGTTGCAGAATTTTCGAACTGACGAGTAAGTGATACGTTAGGGTTACGATTTCCTATACTCAACTTTGCCGTTGGTGTTGATGGGAATCCACAACCTTGTTAAGCTTCCGCTATATATTTGGATCGAGGTAATAGTATTTACGTTACTTTATACATGTGATTTACCTCTGTTATAAATCCTTCGAAAGTATCGTGTGTGTCAAGATATCGATCCGTGGATGACACGAAAGCACGAGACTTGATCCATTCGGTCGGTCGCTTCTGTTGATGCAAATAAGTAGCGTAAGTATTTCCCTCAGTTTTTAGAACAAGGTATCAATCCAAGAGGAGACTACACGCATAAGTCACCTTGTACCTACACAAACAAATAAGAACCTTGCAACCAACGCGATAAAGGGGTTGTCAATCCCTTCACAGCCGCTTGCAAAAGTGAGATTTGATAGAGATAATAAGATAAATATTTTTGGTATTTTTATAATATAAACTGAAAGTAAAGAATGCAAAGTAAAAATAGATTGGAAACTTATATGATGGAGAATAGACCTGGGGGCCATAGGTTTCACTAGTGACTTCTCTCAAGATAGCATAAGTATTATGGTGGGTGAACAAATTACTGTCGAGCAATTGATAGAGAAGTGCATAGTTATGAGAATATCTAGGCATGATCATGTATATAGGCATCACGTCCGTGACAAGTAGACCAAAACGATTCTGCATCTACTACTATTACTCCACACATCGACTGCTATCTAGCATGCATCTAGAGTATTAAGTTCATAAGAACGGAGTAACACATTAGGCAAGATGACATGATGTAGAGGGATAAACTCAAGCAATATGATATAAACCCCATCTTTTTATCCTCGATGGCAACAATACAATACGTGCCTTGCCGCCTCTGCTGACACTGGGAAAGGACACCGCAAGATTGAACCCAAAGCTAAGCACTTCTCCCATTGCAAGAAAGATCAATCTAGTTGGCCAAACCAAACTGATAATTCGAAGAGACTTGCAAAGATAACAAATCATACATAAAAGAATTCAGAGGAGATTCAAATATTGTTCATAGATAATCTTGATCATAAACCCACAATTCATCGGATCTCGACAAACACACCAAGAAAAGAGTTACATCAAATAGATGTCCAAGAAGATCGAGGAGAACTTTGTATTGAGATCCAAAGAGAGAGAAGAAGCCATCTAGATAATAACTATGGACCCGAAGGTCTGTGGTAAACTACTCACACATCATCGAAGAGGCTATGGTGTTGATGTAGAAGCCCTCCGTGATCGATTTCCCCTCCTGGAGCGCCGAAAAAAGCCCCAAGATGGGATCTCATGGGTCTGAGAAGGTTGCGGCGGTGGAAATAGGGTTTCGTGGTGCTCCTGGATGTTTTCGGGGTATATGGGTATATATAGGAGAAAGAAGTAGGTCGGTGGAGCTGCGAGGGGCCCACAAGGGTGGGGGGCGCGCCCAGGGGGGCATGCGCGCCTCCCTGCCTCGTGGCCTCCTCACTTCTTTCTTGACGTCCACTCCAAGTCCTCTGGATCATGGCTATTCCAAAAATAACTCTCCCAAAGGTTTCATTCCGTTGTACTCCGTTTGATATTCCTTTTCTGCGAAACACTGAAATAGGAAAAAAAACAACAATTTGCATTGGGCCTTTGGTTAATAGGTTAGTCCCAAAAATAATATAAAAGTGCTTAGTAAAGCCCATTAAACATCCAAAACGGACAATATAATAGCATGGAACAATAAAAAATTATAGATACGTTGGGGACGTATTGATACATCTCCGTCGTATCTATAATTTTTGATTGTTCCATGCCAATATTCTACAACTTTTATATACTTTTGGCAACTTTTTATACTATTTTTGGGACTAACATATTGATCCAGTGCCAAGTGCCAGTTCCTGTCTATTGCATGTTTTTTGTTTCGCAGAAACCCAATATCAAACGGAGTCCAAACGGGATAAAAACGGACGGAGAATTATTTTGGAATATTTGTGATTTTTGGGAGGAAGAATCAACGCAAGACGATGCCCGAGGTGGCCACGAGATAGGGGCCCGCGCCCACTTAGAGAGGGCGTGGCCCCCACTCTCGTGGGCCACGCGTAAGGCGGTTGATGCCATTCTTTGGCCGCAAGAAAGTTAATTTTGGAAAAGCGATGCAGGCGAAGGTTTCAATCCAATCGGGTTACGATCTCCAGATATAAAGGAAAGCGGTACCAGGCAGAATTCCGTAACTTAAGCAGAGATAGATCCAATCTCGGAGGGGCTCTCGCCCCTCCCAAGCCATGGGAGCCAAGGACCAGAGGGGAAACCATTCTCCCATCTAGGGAGAAGGTCAAGGAAGAAGAAGAAGAAGGGGGCCTCTCTCCCCCTTGCTTCCGGTGGAGCCGGGGCGCTGCCGGGGGCCATCATCTTCACCGCGATCTTCACCAACACCTCCATCATCTTCACCAACATCTCCATCACCTTCCTCCATCTATACTCACGGTCCACTCTCCCACAACCCGCTGTACCCTCTACTTGAACATGGTGCTTTATGCTTCATATTATTATCCAATGATGTGTTGCCATCCTATGATGTCTGAGTAGATTTCCGTTGTCCTATCGGTGATTGATGAATTGCTATGATTGGTTTGAGTTGCATGTTTTATTATTGGTGCTGTCCTATGGTGCCTTCCGTGTCGCGCAAGCGTGAGGGATTCCCGCTCTAGGGTTTGCAATATGTTTATGATTTGCTTATGGTGGGTTGCGTGAGTGACTGAAACACAAACCCGAGTAAGTAGGTTGTTTGCGTATGGGATAAAAGGGGACTTGATACTTTAATGCTATGGTTGGGTTTTACCTTAATGAATCTTTAGTAGTTGCGGATGCTTGCTAGAGTTCCAATCATAAGTGCATAGAATTCCAAGTAAGGGATGATATGTTAGCTTATGCCTCTCCCTCAAATAGAATTGCAATAGTGATTACCGGTCTAGTAACATAGTCAATTGCTTAGGGGCAATTCCACAACTCCTACCACCACTTTTTCACACTCGCTATATTTACTTTATTGCATCTTTATCTAAACAGCCCCTAGTTTATGTTTACATGCTCTTTATTATCTTGCAAACCTATCCAACAACACCTACAAAGTACTTCTAGTTTCATACTTGTTCTAGGTAAAGCGAATGTCAAGCGTCGTGAAATTAAATGTCGATGGCCGATAGGACTTGAGAGAGTATTTGTTCTACCTTTACCTCCTCATTGGGTTCGACACTCTTACTTATCGAAAGAGGCTACAACTATCCCGTATACTTGCGGGTCATCCAGACCTTTTTCTGGCGCCGTTGCCGCGAGTCATAGCGTGGGGTGAATATTCTCGTGTGTGCTTGTTTGCTTTATCACTAAGTAATTTTTATTTGCTGTTCTTAGTTGTTCTCTATCTTTAGTTATGGGTAGGAAACGCAAAATACCAAAAAAAATTAGTTGTACCTACTGAACCTGTGGTTGAAGAACCACTCAAAATCTATCACACTACTGAAGCTTTTTACTTGGATCATCTTCGATCCCTATGTGCTCGTGATGAAACCCCAACTAGCTTAGTTGAGGGCAATTCTTTAGATGAGCATGCTTGTTATGTGCGACACCATATATCTGAAAAAGGGAAATTATTATGGGATCAAATTCAATGTTTGCAATGCTATGCTTAGAATTTATGTGAAATATATGATGTTACTTGTTGTTCTGAAAACCCTAAGAAACACCTTCCCTACCAATGTGAGTTTATTGATAATGGAACCGTATCTTCGTATGCCAAGGGTGTTTATAATTACTATCATGTTCAACAAATTGAAGAATTTGCTGCTTTTAAGGGTGCTTTTGAAATTGCTTCTTTTATTGAAAAGTATGATGCTACTCTTTACAAATCTGAAAGTTTTGCCATACTTGAATATTGTTATGATAATTATGCTTCTAATGCCTATGTTAAACCATATATTGAGAAATTCTCCGCTGTCCAAGAAGAGACTAATATTTTGCAGGAAGCTATGGAAGAAGAAATTGATGAAACTGTGAGCTCATTGGATGAAAAAGATGATGAGGAGAGCGAAGAACAAAAGGAGGAAGAGCGGATTAGCTACCCGTGCCCACCTTCTAATGAGAGTAACCCTCCAACTCATACATTGTTTAATTCCCCTTCGTGCTTACCGAAGGATGATTGTTATGATCCCTTGAATTTGTCTGAAATATCCCTTTTTGATGATGCTTGCTATGCTTGTGGCCAAGATGCCAATATGAATTATGCTTATGGAGATGAACTTTCTATAGTTCCTTATGTTAAACATGAAGTTGTTGCTATTGCACCCACACATGATAGTCCTATTACCTTTTTGAATTCTCCCGACTACACTATATCGGAGAAGTTTATGCTTATTAAGGATTATATTGATGGGTTGCCTTTGCACTTGATGATTTTGATAGATATAATATGCATGTGCTTGCTGCTCCTACTTGCAATTATTATGAGAGAGTAACTATATCTCCACCTCTCTATGTTTCCAATACGATAGAATTGCAAGAAACTGCTTATACTATGCATTGGCCTTTACTATGTGTGCATGAATTGTTCTTTTATGACATGCCGATGCATAGGAAGAGATTTAGACTTCGTTGTTACATGATATATGTTACTTGGTGCTCACTACTAAATTACAAATCATTGTTAATTAAAATTGGCTTTGATATACCTTGGGATCCGGGTGGATCCACTACTTGAGCACTATATGCCTAGCTTGATGGCTTTAAAGAAAGCGCTGTCAGGGAGACAACCCGGAAGTTTTAGAGAGTCATTTATTTCTGTTGAGTGCTTTCATATAGTTAAACAAACAAAAAAAATAAAGAGGGGAACCTAAAACTTTTCAAAAAGGAAAGTGAAAGTGAGAAAGACAAGCATTGTTGAAGTGGGAGCTAGCCTTGAACTTTGTTCATGCTCACGGAAACTTTGTGAATCTTGATTACAGAAACTTTTCAACAAAAATAATTATCCCCTTGTACAATTCCATTGTATTATAAAAATAATGTGCCAAGGTTTTCCTTTAGGATGTTTACAATGCTTGTTGGTTTGTACGGTGTAGGACAGAAACTTTGGCTGTAGTGCGTGATTTTACATTTTTAACTGGATCGTCAATTGGTTCTGATTCCTTTTGCACTGTCTTGATATACAACTTTTTTATTTTTCCTAATTGTGGTAGAATTTTTGGGGTACCATAAGTATGGTGGATGTTCAGATTGCTACAGACTATTCTGTTTTTGACAGATTATGTTTTTGATGCATAGTTTGCTTGTTTTGGTGAATCTATCAATTTATATCAGTGGATTAAGCCATGAAAAAGTTATATTACAGTAGAAAAAATGCAAAAACAAAATTTGAATTGGTTTTCAACAGTATTTAGAGTAGTGATTTGCTTTATTATACTAACGGATCTTACCGAGTTTTCTGTTGAAGTTTTGTGTGGATGAAGTGTCTAAACGAGGAGGTCTTGATATGAGGAAAAGGAAGAGAGGCAAGAGCTTAAGATTGGGGATGCCCGAGGCACCCCAAGTAAATATTCAAGGAGACTCAAGCGTCTAAGCTTGGGGAGGCCCCGGAAGGCATCCCCTCTTTCTTCAACAAGTATCGGTATGTTTTCGTATTCGTTTCGTTCATGCGATATGTGCAAATCTTGGAGCGTCTTTTGGATTTAGTTTTCACTTTTATTTTATTCACCATGCTGGTATGAGATAGTACTTGGTTGATTTATATAATGCTCATTGCACTTCACTTAAATCTTTTGAGTATGGCTTTATAGAATGCTTCATGTGCTTCACTTATATCACTTGAAGTTTGGATTGCCTGTTTCCCTTTACATAGAAAACCGCCATTTGTAGAATGCTCTTTTGCTTCACTTCTATTTGTTAGAGCATGGGCATATCTTTTGTAGAAAGAATTAAACTCTCTTGCTTCACTTATATCAATTTAGAGAGATGACAGGAATTGGTCATTCACATGGTTAGTCATAAAATCCTACATAAACTTGTAGATCGCTGAATATAATATGTTTGATTCCTTGCAATAGTTTTGCGATATAAACATGGTGATATTAGAGTCATGCTAGTGGGTGGTTGTGGATTGTAGAGACACTTGTGTTGAGGTTTGCATGTCCCATAGCATGCACGTACGGTAACCGTTGTGTGACAAATTTGAAGTATGGGGTGTTTCTTTGATTGTCTTCCTTATGAGTGGTGGTCGGGGATGAGCGATGGTCTTTTCCTACCAATCTATCACCCTAGGGGCATGCATAGTAGTACTTTGCTTCGAGGGCTAATAAACTTTTGCAATAAGTATATGAGTTCTTTATGACTAATGTGAGTCCATGGATTATACACACTTTTACCTTTCCATCATTGCTAGCCTCTTGATGCACTGCATTGCCCTTTCTCACCTCGAGAGTTGGTGCAAACTTCGCCGGTGCATCCAAACCCCGTGATACAATACGCTCTATCACACATAAGCCTCATTATATCTTCCTCAAAACAACCACCATACCTATCTATTTTGGCATTTCCATAGCCATTCCGAGTTATATTGCCATGCAACTTTCATCATCATCATATACATGACTTGAGCATTTATTGTCATATTGCTTAGCATGATCGTAAGATAGCTAGCATGATGTTTTCATGGCTTGTCCGTTTTTTGATGTCATTGCTATGCTAGATCATTGCACATCCCGCACACACCGGAAGCATTAATATAGTTTCATATATTTTTTACATTATCAATTTTAAATATCGAGTTGTAAGTAAATAAAAGTGTGATTATCATCATTATTTGCGCATTGTCCCCCCCCCCCCCCCCAAAGGCCAAAAAAAAAGAAAGGCCAAAGAAAAAAAAGAAAAAAAGAAAAAAAGGAAAAAAAGAAAAAAAAAGAAAAATAAAAAAAGAAAATAAATAAAAAGGGTCAATGTTACTATCTCCTTTTCCACACTTGTGCTTCAAAGTATCACCATGTTCTTCATGTAGCGAGTCTCATATCTTGTGCTTCAAAGTAGCACCATGTTCTTCATATAGATTGTCTCCTATGTTGTCACTTTCATATACTAGTGGGAATTTTCATTATAGAACTTGGCTTGTATATTCCAAAGATGGGCTTCCTCAAATGCCCTAGGTCTTCATGAGCAAGCAAGTTGGATGGACACCCACTTAGTTTCTTTTGTTGAGCTTTCATACACTTATAGCTCTTAGTGCATCCGTTGCATGACAATCCCTACTCCTCGAATTGACATCAATTGATGGGCATCTCCATAGCCCGTTGATTAGCCCCGTCGATGTGAGACTTTCTCTTTTTTTGTCTTCTCCACATAACCTCCATCATTATATTCTATTCCACCTATAGTGCTATATCTATGGCTTGCGCTCATGTATTGCGTGAGGGTTGAAAAAGCTGAAGCGCGTTAAAAAGTATGAACCAATTGCTCGGCTTGTCATCGGGGTTGTGCATGATGGGGGCATTTTGTGTGACGAAAATGAAGCATGGCCAAACTATATGATTTTGTAGGGATAAGCTTGCTTTGGCTTTGTTGTTTTGAAAAGACATGATTGCTTTATTGGTACGTCAAGTATTATTGTTTTTATGTCAAATGATAGACTATTGCTTTGAATCACTCGTGTCTTAATATTCATGCCATGATTAGACATATGATCAAGATTATGCAAGGTAGCATTCCACATCAAAATTATCTTTTTATCATTTACCTACTCGAGGATGAGCAGGAATTAAGCTTGGGGATGCTGATATGTCTCCGTCAGATCTATAATTTTTGATTGTTCCATGCCAATATTCTACAACTTTTATATACTTTTGGAAACTTTTATACTATTTTTGGGACTAACATATTGATCCAAAGGCTCAGTGCCGCCTCTGTCTGTTGCATGTTTTTTGTTTCGCAGAAACCCAATATCAAACGGAGTCCAAACGGGATAAAAACGGACGGAGAATTATTTTGGAATATTTGTGATTTTTGGGAGGAAGAATCAACGCAAGATGATGCCCGAGGTGGCCACGAGATAGGGGCCCACGCCCACTTAGAGAGGGCATGGGCCCCACTCTCGTGGGCCACCCGTAAGGCGGTTGATGCCCTTCTTTGGCCGCAACAAAGCTAATTTTTGGAAAACAATCTGGGCGAAGGTTTCAATCCAATCGGAGTTACGGATCTCCAGATATAAAGGAAACGGTGCCAGGGCAGAATTCCAGAACGCAGAAACAGATTGATAGATCCAATCTCGGAGGGGCTCTCGCCCCTCCCAAGCCATGGGAGCCAAGGACCAGAGGGGAAACCCTTCTCCCATCTAGGGAGAAGGTCAAGGAAGAAGAAGAAGAAGGGGGCCTCTCTCCCCCTTGCTTCCGGTGGCGCCGGAGAGCTGCCGGGAGCCATCATCATCACCGCGATCTTCACCAACACCTTCATCATCTTCACCAACATCTCCATCACCTTCCTCCATCTATATTCAGCGGCCGACTCTCCCGCAACCCGCTGTACCCTCTACTTGAACATGGTGCTTTATGCTTCATATTATTATCCAATGATGTGTTGCCATCCTATGATGTCTGAGTAGATTTCCGTTGTCCTATCGGTGATTGATGAATTGCTATGATTGGTTTGAGTTGCATGTTTTATTATTAGTGATGTCCTATGGTGCCCTTCGTGTCGCGCAAGCGTGAGGGATTCCAGCTGTAGGGTTTGCAATATGTTTATGATTTGCTTATGGTGGGTTGCGTGAGTGACTGAAACACAAACCCAAGTAAGTAGGTTGTTTGTGTATGGGATAAAAGGGGACTTGATACTTTAATGCTATGGTTGGGTTTTACCTTAATGAATCTTTTGTAGTTGTGGATGCTTGCTAGAGTTCCAATTGTAAGTGCATAGAATTCCAAGTAAGGGATGATATGTTAACTTATGCCTCTCCCTCAAATAGAATTGCAACAGTGATTACCAGTCTAGTAACATAGTCAATTGCTTAGGGGCAATTCCACAACTCCTACCACCACTTTTCCACACTCGCTATATGTCGGTGTACTAGAGTAGGGGTACCCTAGTATCCCGAACTCGTGCACGGGCAGTTGCAGCACTCCGCGGCAAGGCTTGCCTTGTGACCGCCAAGGTCCTCTGTGATTCCTTTGGAGCCATTCAAGAACAAAGTATTTAAGCCAAGGAGATAAGGCCCCGGCAAGAGGAGCTTGCCGGGAAGGCCACTCAAGGCACCTAGGAGACAAGGCCCCGGCAAGAGGAGCTTGCCGGGAAGGCCCGGTGAGCGACAAGCTTCCGGGCGCGACAAGACGACGACCGCGGCAAGGCGCTTGCCGCGGCAGACTACCACATCTGTAAATACGCTCCAGCACGTCCACCAACGTGTCGCTCAGGACCTTTCCAAGCGCGTGGCAAGAGGTCAGGCGTCCAATGAGCGCGGTGGCAAGCGGTGCTGACAAGCTTGCCATCGTGGCAAGCGGTGGCGTCCCTGACGGTCCCTTTCTGCACTGATTAAGCGACATAGACGGGCATTTAATGCCTTTGTCCCCTGCCGTCAGGGTTAGGTATGTTACACTGTACAAGTAGTTGTACCAACCGCAACTCATTTTCCCTTTTTGCCCTTGACTACGTTGCCACCTGTCGGTGACCCCTTGAGCATATAAAAGGAGGCCCATGCGCAACGTAGAGGGGGGTTCGAACACTCTCACACTCGGTCTCGTTAGTAGCTGGTACTGTAGCATTCAGCGCTCCCGAGCAAGAACACAATACAACTCAGACATGCAGCAGTAGGAGTGTTATCTCTCCGGAGAGCTCCGAAGCTGGGTAAAGCTGCTTTCGTGTAACCGCCTCGATCTGTTCTTCGTGCGATCTCCGCCCCCCACCGAACCGAAAGGGGCTCGGTCCGCCGGTCCCATAGGTGTTCGTGGGTCAGATCAGCTTCCCGACATCTTTGGCGCGCCAGGTAGGGGGCGTCGAGGCTGTGTGAACCTGATCTGGCGTTCACACGAGCAACATCTTCATCATCTTCATCGACATGCCATCGAAGAAGAAGGCTTCGGCGGTAGCGGAGCCGTCCACGTCGATCCCACCACCACCGGAGCAAACGAGTGGTGGGGTAGACGCCGGCGGAAGAACGGGCGTCGACGAGGGAGTCCACGGTGTGGCCAAGTCCAAGAACAAGGCTGCGTAGACCTCGGCGTCCGTACATGCACCGCGTCCATCTCAGGAGGCGCGGGACCGACAACGTCATGGTATTCACAATACCATACGTTTGTTGGATCAAGATCGAGCTGGTGGATCTCGGGATGCTCAAGGCCAGCATGCACGCCAACAGGCTGGCACGAGCGAGGCACGGTCGCCAGGACGGGATACTGCTCCTTCTAACGTAGTTAGAAGTCCGAGCATATCCCGCTCCTCGCATCGTTCGCCACTACCACCCACCACTCCAGCAGAAGCTTTGGCGAGAGCTCAACTGCTCCTGGATTACCCTCCAACGGCCGACAAGGTCGATGAATGGAGGGCCACCATTCAGAGTCTCATCGGTTTCGCCAACGGCGACACTCTGCGGCAACCGAACACATCGCTGCCGCGGCAGGACGACAAGGCGCGAACCGGTGGCGATGAAACCTGTGGGGGTGCAACCACCATGCACTCTCCATCCCGAAGGCCAAGATCGCCGACTTGCCGGATCCACCTCGACAGCGACTCCACCGCGTCATCGGATCCACGAGCTCGTCGCGATCAGCGCCAAGTTCTTCACGAACGACAACAAGAAGACGCTCGAACTTGCATCGAGCACCGAAGAGAAGCGCAGCGTCAATCCGACCAGCGCTGGGCCCTCTGTCGACATGCATGCGCCTGTGGGAACCAGGCGACTTGCCAGACACGGTAGGTTGCCCTGCGTTCACTCGTGAGCTGCGGCAAGTCCAAAGGGCCCAAAGAAGAAGAATTTCAAGCCGACGCATGCGCAGAAGTACGACGGCAAGACGCACCCGTCGGAGTTCCTCAGCATATACACCATTTTGGTGCAGGCTGCCGGGGGGCGAGACGACAAGATTCTGGCCAACTACTTCCCGCTGGTGCTCAAGCCCAACGTTAGATCCTGGCTCATGCACTTGCCGGACAACTCCATATCCTCTTGGGCAGATCTGTGCCATCAGTTTGTCGGCGCCTTCACTGGCGGCCACAAGCATCATGGCCAAGAGAGCGACCTTCATCTACTTGCCCAGAAGGAAGGAGAGCCCCTGCGCAAGTACATTCAGAGATTCAGCCGTGTACAAAGACAACATCCTGATGTCCACCCCCGTTGCAGGATCGGCGTTCCATCAGAACGTGCGAAACCGCAGGATGCGGGAGGAGATGGCGATGTGCGAGATCAGAGACGTCAGTGAGCTATATGCCCTGGCCGACAAGTGTGCACGTGCTGAGGAAGGGAGGAGACTCCCCGGAGAGAATACAGAAGCAGCAGGATCTGACAGTGAGGAGGCCGCCCCGGCAAAGAAAAGCCGGCGGCAGAACAACAGGAAGAAGAAGGGCAAAGAAGTGCTAGTTGTTGAGTAGTCCGGCAACGGAGGTGGCACCAAGAAAGCCAAAGTTGGTAGCTCCGGCAAGGAGGTTGCCGCGGGCACCAACTGCCAGGTTGTGGCGGTCGCCGACAAGCAGGACGGCTCCAACAAGTAGTACTGCAAGATCCACCGCACCAAGGGCCATGATCTCCAGAGCTGCAAGAAGGTCGAGCAGCTTGTCGAGCAGCAGAAGGCTGAGTACGAGCGACGCGACAAGGAGAAGGCCCAGGAAGGTGCTGGAGGAGCTAGCAAGAAACGCCCCGGCCGGGGAGGGCGCCGCGGCAAGGCCAAGTAGCGGCAAGGAGACAGACCTCCCCGCGGCCGCGACAAGGATGAAGATGAAGCCGACGACGAAGACATGGATGATGACGAGGCCGATGAGTAGGAGTTCCAGAAAGCCACAGAGGTCCTGTGCGTTGACGGCAGTGCTTCCTTGCATACTTCACACCGCCAACTCAAGCAGTGGATGCGGGAAGTCAATACGGCTGAACCATCCGTCGAGTCACGCAAGCCTCTGAAATGGTCCAGCACGCCTATCATCTTTGATATTGAGGACCACCCTGATCGCATAACTGCGGTCGGGTGCTTGCCGATGTTGGTTTCACCAACTATCCGCAACCTCAAGGTCACTAAGATGCTAGTTGACGGCGGGCCCGGCTTGAACCTAATCTCCTCAGCAGTACTCCAGAAACTCCAAATCCCTGACAGCGAGCTCGAAGAGACCGGCACATTCCAAGGAATCAATCCGGGAAGGATCAAGCCGAAGGGAAAGATCACGTTGCCGGTGACATTTGGCAGCGAGTTGAATTTTAGGACTGAGAGGGTCACTTTTGACGTTGCTGATTTTCCATTGCCTTACAATGGGATACTTGGCCGTCCAGCACTCGCCAAGTTCATGGCAGCCTCTCATTATGCATACAACATGCTGAAGATGCCCGGCCCGATAAGTGTCATCTCTGTCCCTGGCGACAAGAAGGATGCTCTTATCTGCGCCGACAAGATCTACCGGGAAGCAGCAGCCGCAGCAGATCGCAAGTCACTTGTCACCGAAGCTCCCGGGGAAGAAGAAGACCAAGTCCGCAAAAGTTCGATGCCCATCCGGCAAGCGCACCTCTTCGGAGTGCTGCGCCACCGCCGAGGACGCACCATCGAGCTCCACCGGCAAGTGTAAGAAGACGATGGCAGCTCCAGAGACCAAGAGGGTGTCCGCCAAGGAGGACGGCAGACCGGTGGTACCTTCACCATCGCTGCCACTCTCGACCCTAAATAGGAAAGCGGCGCTTCGTTGCTTTCCTGCGGTAACGTCGACATGTTTGCGTGGCAACCGTCGACATCCCCGTGTTCCTGTGAAAGTAATTGAGCACCATCTTGCCGCCTGTCCTCGCGCGCGCCCACAAGCGTAAAGTCGAAACAAAGGTGGAGCGCCAAGAGTTCATCGCAGAAGAGATCAAGAAATTGGAAGCAGCAGCCTTGTCGAGGAGTGCTCCATCCTACGTGGTTGGCCAATCCTCGTAGTCGTATAGAAGGCAAACGGGAAATGGAGGCTTTGTATCGACTTTACCAATGTTAATAAAGCTTGTCCCAAAGACCCATTTCCCTTGCCGCGCATCGATCAGATTGTTGACTCCACGGCCGGATATGACTTGCTTTCATTTCTTGATGCATATTCAGGATATCATCAGATCTTCATGGCAGAAGAGGATGAGGAGAAAACCGCATTCATCACCCCATGTGGCACCTACTGTTTCATACGGATGCCTTTCGGTTTAAAGAATGCTGGTTCAACATTTGCAAGAGTAGTCCATCACGCTTTTGAGCCGCAGATGCACAGAAATGTGGAAGCCTACATGGATGACATAGTGGTCAAAAGCAAGGACAGGGCAACTCTGATTCAAGATTTAGACGAAACCTTTGCAAATCTGCGCAAGATCAATCTTAAGCTCAACCCCGAGAAGTGTGTGTTTGGAGTCCCTTCCGGCAAGCTTCTCGGGTTCTTCGTGTCTCAGCGGGGAATTGAAGCCAATCCCGACAAGATCAAGGCCATTGAGCAGATTGAAGCACCAAAGCGTCAAGGATGTATGAAGACTTGCCGGTTGCGTGGCTGCTCTCGACAGTTTATCTCTAGGTCTGCTGAGCGCTACCGCCATTTTTCAAAATTTTGTAATTGGCGGGTCCACTGAAATGGACTCCGGAAGCGGAGGCTGCGCTGCAGGACTTAAAGAGATACCTGTCCTCTACTCCAATACTTGTCGCACCTAGGCCACAAGAGAAGTTGCTGCTATATATAGCGGCAACAAATCAAGTGGTTAGTGCTGCGTTAGTAGCGGAGAGGGAGGCGGATGATGAGCCGGCAACCATGGCAGATGCATCCCGCTACAAGCAGGGGGCTTCACCGGCAAACTCTGGTCCCGACAAGGATGGATCTGCGCAGATGTGTGAGAAGATGCAGAAAAGGATGGTGCAGCGCCCAGTTTACTTTGTCAGTTCCCTTCTGCAGGGGGCTAGGTCAAGGTACTCTGGTGTGCAAAAATTGCTTTTCGGCCTTCTCATGGCCTCGAGAAAGCTGCGCCATTACTTCCAAGCACATGAGATCACTGTTGTCACTCGTTTTCACTGAAGAGGATACCGCAAAATCCGTAAGCAACAGTGTGATTGTCGAGTGGGCCTTTGGAACTGTCAAGCTTTGGTCTCAAGTTTGACAGCACTTCAACTATCGAAAGCAGAGCATTGGCAGAATTCATAGCAGAGTGGACGCCAACGCAAGATGAAGAAATTCCAAAGACGAGCATCCCCGTCAAGGAAGCAAGCAAAGAGTGGCTGATGTACTTTGATGGTGCCTTCTCGCTGCAAGGCGCCGGTGCGGGCGTGCTACTTGTTGCACCCACCGGAGAGCACCTCAAGTACGTAGTCCAGATGCACTTTCCCAAAGAGCAAGCAACAAACAATACTGCAGAGTATGAAGGTTTGCTTGCCGGTCTCAGGATAGCAGCGGACCTTGGGATCAAGAAGCTCATTGTTAGGGGTGACTCGCAGCTTGTCGTCCGTCAAGTGAACAAGAATTATCAGAGTCCGTTGATGGAGGCCTATGTTGATGAAGTGAGAAAGCTAGAAGAGCACTTTGACGGCCTGCAAATGGAATATGTTCCAAGAGCTCAGAACGACATTGCTGATGGCTCACAAAGTGCGCCAGACTTAAGTTACACAATGGAACCAGGGATCTTTGTGCTCAAGCTGACTCAACCAACTGTAGCACCATCAACTGGACAGAACAAGAAAAGGAAGTTGATTTCTGGTGACTATTTTCCGGCAGAGCTCCCCGAAGCCGCCGTCAAGAAGGTCCCCAAGATCAACACCAAGAGTGCTGAGGAGCAGTCTGCTCCGGCAGACCCCATGGTTTGTTCCGTTGAAGCAGACGCTCCCGACAAGTTTTGCTCCGGCAAGCTTGTCGGGGAACATCAAGCTCCGGCTGAACCGCAGGTTCTCGCCGTAGAAGCGGATGTTCCCGCAGCAGCAGATGTGCCTTTAGTCCTTGTTGTCGAGCCGCAAGCTCCAAAGATGGGCACAGCAGATCGTCTGCTTCCTTCAGACAGTGAGAACTTCCCAAGAGCAAGAAGAAGCGTAAAGAGTAGCCCGGCAGTCAAGTATGTACCAGTTTGTCGATGACACACTGCATGTAAGAAGACTCAACGGTGTGAAATTGAAGTGTATTCACGGGAAGATGGATGTAAGCTGTTGGCAGAGATACATGGAGGCATATGTGGTCACCACATTGGCAAGAAGAGCACTTGCCGGCAAAGCATTCCGGCAAGGTTTATTTTGGCCAACAGCCCTCCAGGATGCAACTGCACAAGTAACCAAGTGTGGAGCGTGTCAGTTCCATTCCAAGCAGATACACCAGCCATCTCAAGCTCTCCAGACGATCTCTTTATCCTGGCCATTTTCGGTCTGGGGGCTCGACATCCTCGGCCCCTTTCCCCGAAGCTGTCGGGGCTTTGAGTACTTGTACGCTGCAATCGACAAGTTCACAAAGTGGCCGAAGTGGAAGCGAAGGAGGAAGGTGACAAGACAACAAGATCAAGTTCTTCAGGTCAATTGTTTGCCGTTTCGGAATCCCTAACAGGATCATCACCAACAACGACACACAATTCACGAGCCGCACCTTCATGCAGTACGTCCAAGATCTTGGCGCCAAGGTCTGCTTCGCTTCTGTTGCTCATCCGAGAAGTAACGGTCAAGCGGAGAGGACAAATGCTGAAGTGCTGCGAGGGCTCAAGACCAGAACTTTCGACAGGCTGCGCAAGTGCGGAAGAAACTGGATTGAGGAGCTGCCGGAGGTTCTTTGGTCGATCAGGACGACGCCAAATCGAGCCACTGGACAGACACCTTTCGCTCTAGTCTATGGAGCAGAGGCAGTTCTCCCCACGGAACTCGTATACGGGTCACCTCGAGTGCTCGCTTATGATGAGTTTGAGCAAGAGCAGATGCGACAAGATGACGCGCTGCTCCTTGAGGAGGACCGTCTTCAGGCTGCTGTTCGAGCTGCTCGATACCAGCAAGCTTTGCGCCGCTACCATAGCCGCAAAGTTAGTGCCAGAAGTCTCAAGGAAGGCGACCTTGTTCTTCGGCGCATTCAGTCCGCCAAGAATTCCAACAAGTTGACGCCGAAGTGGGAAGGCCCTTACCGGGTGAGACAAGTCACTAGGCCTGGCGCTGTCCGCCTTGAGACCGAAGATGGCATTCCGGTGAGCAACTCCTGGAATATTGAGCATCTTCGTAAGTTTTACCCGTAGGGCGCGGTTGCCGGAACCTGTTCCGCCAACCACATTTTGTACAAGTCTTGCCGATGTTGCATGTAATCCTTTGTACAAAGCCGGGTGCAGACCCCGTGCACAAGTAAAGCTAATGTGCTCCGCACATCTTGTCAATTTCATGCTTTCTACTTTATTTTTGCATGCATTATCTGACACTTTGTGCAGCACCTAATCCGGTAAGCAATAACGAGCCGCAAGGCTCCATATCTTTATTTTCTCTTCTTTCTCTTTCTCAAAGAAAGGAAGGTTCCTTCGCCCACAAGTTAGCCGGGGGGGGGGGGAGGAGAAGATAATGGTGTGGGCCACCAAGCGTCGCTCGAGGAAGTTTCGCCTTACCGGGAAGCAAACGATGTAAAAGCTAAGTTGCCAAAGTCCGAGCAATCAGTTTTTAAATCTTTAAGTTATATTCCTCGAACGATAGTACTTTGTATGGAAAACACATGCGCGGAGGAACCAACTCGTAGCTAGTTGCGCCCTTACTTTGTTTCGAGTCCGCTCAACAACTTAAGTGAGCTGCAACTAGTTGCGACAAGGTTGCTTGTAGGAAGCGGCACCGCCAGCAGGCTGTTGACGTCCCGCACTCAACGCTCGCGGCAAAGGTGCATGCGCGCGACAAGTTCCCTAAAAGCGTAGGGCAAAGACATACAAAGGAAGGAATCAAGTAAAGGAAATAACATAGCAATCACTACCCGAAATAGAGTTATATTACAAGATAGCTTGTCGCAGTTCTAATAGATGGTTCTCATAACGTGACCAGCAGCGACAAGGAAAAGATAAAACGGGCGGCCTAATCTACACGGTCACCATCAACCCTCTTGATCCCGCTCACCCTGTCCACAATGGGTGCGACAAGGGTCTTGAGCGCCTCCACATCAGCATCCGGCGGCAAGGACTTGAGGATGTTGGTGAAGCTAAGGCCTGGATTGCGGAAGGCCACCTTCATCAGCACCTTCTGAAGAGCTCCCGCACAGATCTGGCGCGACTCGTCGGCCAGCTGCTTCGGGATCTCTTCCCGGAGTCGTTGGAGGGCCGTCACCACGCCTTCGAAGAACAAGCTGAGCTTGGCGCTGGGTTGGAGGTGCTCATCGGAGGAGTACCCGAGATCCACCATCCCCGGCTCCATCAGCTCCCTGTCGATGGCGGCGGCAACATTCACGAGACCCTCGGTCCAGTGTTCCACATTCTCCCTGAAGGTGTTCTGGGCGGCAGTAGCACTCGCCAGCGGCGCCTCGTCGGCCTTGATCTTCTCCAACAAGGCCACCTCCCTGTCACGCCCAATATGCGACCCTATCCAAAAGGAACTCGACGGTCCCACCAAGGATAGACCCGCATATTGAAATGCTTTTGCAAGGTGGATATCATTACATCAACATTACATAATACATAGGAATACATACATAAGGCACGAATGCCACAAGAATACATCAACATCATATACAAGATCAACATCCGTCTACGGATGAAACATAAACAGAAACTTAAACGACAACCACCCTGCTAGCCCAGGCTGCCGACCTGGAACCTATCCCCTGATCGAAGAAGAAGCAGAAGAAGAACTCCAAGACAAGCAAACATCGCCTCAAGGCCATGATCATCACAAAACCTGTACCAAGAATCGGTGGTGTAGTAATCAGTGAGCCACGAGGACTCAAAGCAATCCCATTACCATGGGTATCAAGACTAGCAAAGCTTAAAGGGAAAGGAAGGGATAAAGTGGTGAGGTTGCAGCAGCGGCTAAGCATATATGGTGGCTAACATACGCAAAATGAGAGCGAGAAGAGAAACAAAGGAACGGTCGTCAACTAGTAATGATCAAGAAGTGATCCTGAACTCCTACTTACGCCGACATAACCCGTAAAACCGTGTTCTCCTCTCGATCAACCCGAAAAAGAGACACTCACGATTACGCACACGGTTGGTGTATTTTAGAAGAGTTTGCTTCAAGTTTACTACAACCGGATATTAACAAATTCCCATCTGCCACATAACTGCGGCACGGCTCTCGAAAGTTTATACCTGCAGGGTGTCCCAACTTAGCCCATGATAAGCTCTCGCGATCAACGAAGGATATTCCTTCTCCCGGAAGACCCGATCAGTCTCGTAATCCCGCTACAAGACATTTCGACAAAGAATAAAACAAGACCAAGAAAGCCGCCGGATGTGCCGACAAATCTGATAGGAGCTGCACATATCTCGGTCTCGTGGCACACCGGATGAGCCAGATGTCGGGTTGGCATAAACCCTGACGCCTGTGGGGCGCCGGACATCGCTTCGGTTTGGACCCGGCACTTCGAAGGAGAGAACTGGCCCGGTGGGCTAAAATAAAGATGACCCTTGGGCTCCGAAACCCAAGGGAAAAAGGGCATAGGTGAGGCAAATGGTAAAACCAATGTTGGGCCTTCTTTGGAAAAGTCTTATTCAAAGCGAACTGTCAAGGGGGTCCCATAAATCACCCGACCGCGTTAGGGACGCAAAATCCGGGAACATAATACCGATATGACGGAAAACTAGGGCGGCAAGAGTGGAACAAAACACTGTGCATAAGGCCGAGCCTTCCACCCTTTACCAAGTATATAGATGCATTAATAATATAAGGTATATTGTGATATCCCAACAAGTAAACATGTTCCAACAAGGAACAACATCTCCATGTTCCAACAAGGAACAAACTTCATCTTCACCGCAACTAACAACGCTATAAGAGGGCTGAGCAAAGCGGTAACATAGCCAAACAACGGTTTTCTAGGAAGGGTGCAAAAGGTTAGAGGCTGACATGGCAATTTGGGATGGCCTGATAAATGTGTAATAGGTAGCGCAAAGCATAGCGATAGAACGAAGCAACTAGCATAGCAATGATAGTAGTGAGATCCAGGGTAGCGGTCATCTTGTCTGAGATCCCGCAAGGAAGAAGAACGAGTCCATGAAGAAGATGAACGGATGAAGCCGAACCAAGCGTAGACGAACGAATCCTCACGATCGCAACGAAACAGGAACTAACAAGAAGAAGCACACAACATAGGTAAACACACCACACATAGGCAAGACATGATGCACAACAAGCATGATGCACGACAAGCCTACATGAAGATACTCATGGCAAGAGATGATGCAAACAAGAGCAACACATCAAAGCAAGTTTAAATGAGGCCGGAAACAACATATAACAATTCCGGTAAGTCCTCATATGCAAATTTTGAAATTGGTCCAGATCTGAATAACTTTATGTTCAAGTTGTTAAACAGCAAGTTAAGGTGCACCACAATGATCTACACGAAATTCTAGTCAAGTTACATATAAAGTTCATTAGATTCGGAGCTACGGCCTAGAAGATATGAGCAAAACAAGTTAAGCATGGCGTTGATGCAAAATGCATACAAACATCAAGCAAACACCTCAAAACAAGGATGCAACATGATAATATGAAACTACATGCAAAATCAAGCAAGTTTCATATAGATCAACTCAAAACGGAGCAACGGTTCAACACACACTCTATACAAGTCATAGCAACAATGTGTCCATAATAGCAACTAGGCATATTGCAAGCATCAAAACAACATGCTACAGGACCTCAACGTAATAACAAAAGGCATGGGAAAGATGTACAGGTAAAGCATGACAAAACATGAACACTGAGCTATCTCCAGAAATGACTAGAACATGCTCAAAATGACATGGCAAGATTGCAAATAATAACAGTTTCAGACTTATCAGGAAATAACATCAGGTTGCAATGTTTAGAGCTATCAAACAACATGTTACAAGAACTTATCATGGCAAACAAAGGCATGGCATGAATCTACTAAAAGCATATAACAAAAGTCCCTTACTGACCATAAGCCAAAAAGGATCAGAAGATATGATGGCACCCATGTAAACATGGCAAGTTATATTACAGATTCATACATGGCAGGAACAACAATAAGTAGGCATGTTGGTGAGCTTGAACCACTCACCACAGAGCAATAAATGGCATGGAAAGGCAACCAACAGTAATAAGACATGTTATAGAAGCTAAACATGGCAAGAACAACATCATAGCATACACGGATCAACCACAACAACCTTGGCAAAAATTGAATAACATGTAAACATCCTGCCAGGAAACATTTTATAGCAAAAGTAGAGCTCGATTGACTCAAGCTAAGGCACTCCATAATTGAAAACAAGGGCATGGATGGATAGAGAATAACCATATGTTCAAAACATCCTTACTGAAGTATCTCAAAATAAGCATGGATCTCTCGGTAGCATCAAGTTAACATGGCATAAAAATATCAGCAAAACAGGGGCTGAAATCAGCAACATCATGAAGCCTAGTTTGCATGCTTGTGCTAGTCACCACAGAGATCACAAAAATACATGGAATACACCCCTGAAAATATGGCAAGGGATATTACAAAACACATGTAGGACTCAAGTTCATAGGGTGCACACATCAATCATGGCAAAAATGACAAAAGTGCATGTTCTGTTAAGAAACAGAAACTAACATCACATAGCCCTTTTTTAACAGCATTTCGGGCATCAAGATGAGCTCAAATGAAAATGATGCAATGCGATGAAATGATGGACTCTTCGAGACGAACCATTTGACATATTATACGCACAAAACGGAGCAATATGCGGAGAGTTATGGTGCGATGAAAATGCAACAAAATTACTACAGATTCGGGACTTAGTGAAAATATACCCCTCCGAGAAGTCAACGGGATGAAGCGGTGCGGGATGGCGAGATCCGGGACGGGGAGGCGTGTTTGGTTCCCGGGGTTGGTGGATCTCATCCACCTTCCCCGGATCCGGCGAGGATGCGGGCGGCTCCGGCGAGGTGAGGCGCGGGCGCCGGTGGAGGGGCGCCGGGGTCGCGAGGAGGCGGCGGGGTCGCCGGGACGGCGGCTACAAGACGGTGGCGCAGCTGGGCGGCGGCCGCGGAGGCGGCAGAGGAGGACGGCGGCGGGCCGGAGGAGCGGGCGGCGGCGCCGGAGTTCGACGAGGGCGCGGCACCGCCGGGCGGCGGGCGGCGAACGGCGGGGCCTTGGCCGCTGGTCCGGCGGGCGGCGACGCGTGGCCGGAGGCGGCGCGGACGGGTTTCGCGCTGGCCCGATCCGGTCTGGCCGGGCGGGCGGCGGGAGGCGGCGGCGCCACGCGTGGCAGCCCCTGGGCGCGGCGGCGGAGATGCGTCCGGCGGCGGCGGACGTGTCCGGCGAGCGCGGGGACGATTTTTTAGGGTTTCGGGGGATTTGGACTGCGATTTTTGGAGGGGAAGGTGTTTATATAGGTAGAGGGAGCTAGGAGAGTCCAAATGAGGTGCAGTTTTCGGCCACGCGATCGTGATCGAACGACCGAGAGCATGGAGGGGAGTTTGCTGGGTTTTGGGCCACTTTGGAAGGGTGTTGGGCTGCAAAGAGAAAGAGGGGTTTACGGTTACCCGGTTAACCGTTGGAGTACCAAACGACCTCCAAATGGCACGAAACTTGACAGGCGGTTCATCGGTGCTATACCAAGGCCGCTTGGCAAACCTCGGGCCATTCCGAGAAAGTTTAACACCCGCACATGAAAAGAGGTAAAGGGGGCGCCGGGAGACATAGGAGTGCCGGATTGCAAAACGGACAACGGGGAAAATGCTCGGATGCATGAGACGAACACGTATGCAAAATGAAATGCACTTGATGACATGATATGAAATGCATATGATGACATGGCAAAGTGCAACACGCAAGCACATGACATGGCAAAGACGGCGAATAACTGAGGGACACCTGGCGCATCGAATCCGGGGCGTTACACTCCCGCTCCCTGGCGCCCTCCAACGTCTGAGTCAAAGTAGTCAGCTTCAACTCAAGATCTGCCTTGGAGTCCTTGACGGCGCTGAGCTCCTTGCTCCTCTCGGCGAGACGGCCCTGCAGCTCGCCAAGAGTGTAGGCGTCCTTCAAGGCCATGCTTGAGTGCAGCAAGCTCCTCGCCGCTCTTCTGGAGATTGGCCTCCAGCTGCGTCACCTTCGTCTCCAGCTCCTTCTTGGCGGCCTCAGCAGCTGCGGCAGCGTCCTTTGCTTCATTGAGAGCCCCGCCAAATGTTTGCTCGCGCGCGACAAGCTCCTCCTCATGGCTGTCCAGATTGATCTTCCGTTGCGCCAATTCGCCTTCTTGCGCAGACAGCTTCTCGGCAGCAAGCCGCTGCTGCTCCTCAATCTCGGCCTTCTCGAGGATGAAAGCTTTGCGCTCCTCGGCAAGTCGCTCCAGGACCGGAGAGTTTCTTGGTTGGCGCCCCGGAGCTCCTCCGCACGCTTCTCTATGTCTGCTCCCGCCTTCGCGACAAGCTCTTCCCGGGATTCCAGTTTGGCTTGTCGGGTGCGGTAGAGCGACAGCAGCTTCCGCAACAGCTGCTCCTCCTCAGACTCGCCGCCGCTGCTGCTTGGCGTGTCGACCAGCGTCAGCCCAGCGGAGGCGAGCAGCTCTTCATCAAAAGTGTCTCCTTCGACCGGCGCCCTGGAGCTTGATGCCCAGGGAAGCTTGATGAAGACGCCATCACCGGCCTTCAGATAGGCGCCAGGCTGAGGCTCTTCGGAGCCTGGCGCTGCAGCAGCGGTGGAGGGATCGGCGGTCAGTGTAGCGCCTGGCGCCTCCTGGCCTCAGGCCGTCATGCGATCGCCGGACCTCGCCCGGCTTCTGCGGCGGCAGCCTTGGCGGCCTCTTCGCCGGGGTCATCGGCGCGGCTTCTTCCTCAAACGAGCAGGCGTCGTCAGTGTTGCCACGCGTTTCCTCCTCGCCGGCGACCTCGGTCTCCATTGGCTCTGTGGCAGACAGATCTGATGACCGAAAAAGAAAGAAAAGTCAAGCAGAGATTCAGAAAGAAAATCAGAAGAAGAAGAACCCAAGGGAAATTTTCAGGCAAGAGGATTACCTGCGATGGGATCTGCAGCCGTGGTCTCAACCACCAGAGGATCGCTGGCGCTATCCCTCGCCGGAGAACTGCCCCTTGCCGGAGAAGCCTCCCTTGCCAGAGAGCATTCCCTTGCCGGGGGATCCTCCCTTGGCGGTGTGGTCGAAGCAGATGGCATGTCAGGAGCGGCTTCAGGGCACTCCTGGTGGGGCTGCTCTGCTCCTACACAGATCAACAATCAGATATCAGCAAATAAAGAGCACCCATGCACGCCTAACAGCAGGAAGAAAACCATGCACTTACGCTGGGGGCTGCGCTGGGGGCTGCTTTGGGGAAGGGTTGCAGGGTCCGGCAAGGTGGTCTCGGACACGCCTTTCGCTGCCGCGGTGGGTTCATCCTCGATGACAATCACCGGGACCTTGGCTCTCTTCGACGCTCTCTGGGCCAGCGTCCTGAAAAGGAATGGGTTCAGAGTGAAGCAAATCAGATACAAGACAAAACCACAAATTGAAGAACTACAAGTACAACAAAAAATCTTACTCTTCTTCTTCCTCGGAGCTGAGCACGGAGAGATCGAATTCCGGTTCGCCTCCGGTGCGACGAGCTGGAAGAGTAGGTTCCCTTGGCCGCTTGGCGGGTGCAGGAGCTGTGGTCCCAGAAGGCCCCGCTCCAGTTGCTGCAGCGGCGTGAGGTGCTCCCACGGCAATAGTGCTTGCCGCGGTGGAGCGCGTCACGCGGCGCGACGGCTGTTGGCCCGTCTGCCGCCCTGCTGCTTCCCCGGCCTTGCGGAGACGCCTTCTTGGTGGAGCTGTGGGCTCGGCCATGACAAGCTACTTGAAGGTGGGGAGGAGGCGCCCTCGGCAGGCTCGCTCGGCTCAACTTCGGGCTCGGCATGCTCTTCCTCGCCGGCAAGCTCCTCTCGATCGACAAGGCTTGCTGCCTCTGCCTCCTCCACGGTGAATCCAACTTCGCCGCTGGCGGCAGCTGCCGCCTCTTCTTCCAACCTGGTGGCGCGCGCATCTCATCATCAGTGGTGTCGCAGGTGAGGCCCTTCTGCTCATCGGGGCGGATCGGCACTTCTTCCAAGCTATCGAAGAACACCCGCACGACGTCATCTGCAGGCTCTTGCCAGGTTGGAACAATTCCATGCGAGTCGCACAACGGCATCATTGCACGGATGCGGTCGAGCGAGGAATTGTTGCACAATGGAACGACTCCCCTCGGCAACCTGAACCATTCGGGATGATCAGGATCGTGCTTGAACAACTCCAAGAGCATTGCATCCAATTCCAAGACGGTGAAGTTGAAATTGAGGCCCGGGCGCAACCTCATGATATCTCGCTGCGCTCGGAACTCCTGTGCAGGTCTCCTCCTCTCCCGCAGGGGGCGATGCAATGACGGCGAAATTCGCGCCAATCGCGCTTACAAAGTGAGTCGCAAGCCCGAGGCGCAGGATCCGGTAACGGCAATCTTCAATCTAGCATCTTCCGCGCCAAATTGCTCCAATCGCTTCCGCGCACTATTGGGGGTTTGGTATTTGGGCGGTAAAGGCTGCGGGTTCTCCTCAACAATCCAACACCAATCTGCCTCCATTCCTCCCACTTGTCATGCGGAGCTCTCCCTCCAGATAGGCTTCCTTCTTGCCGATCCTTGAGATCCAAGCGATTCCTCCCAAGAAGAGGCTCTCCTCTCTCTACTCGAGGCATGAAGAAATGGCGGAAGAGGGCTACGTTGGGATGGACTCCGACAAAGTTTTCGCAGAGATGTGCGAAAACTGCCATGGTCAGGACAACATTGGGGGTGAAGTCAAGGAGGCGGAACCCGTAGGTGTTCATGATATCGCAGAAAAATTCAGAGAAGGGCGGGCAGAGCCCGCAGTAGAAGAAGAGCGCGAAGAAGGGATACCCGCTCGGAGCCAGTTCAGATGCGGCGGCTGAGAGTACCTTCGTGTGCAGATGCGCTCGCGTCTCCGTCGACCAGAAGAGGTAGTAGTACTCCCTCAGCTCCTTCGCGGCGAGTTGAGGGGGGAAGATGGCCCGCCTTTCAGAAGGCCATGAGCTGCGCCAAGGCCACCGACTTCACGCCTTTCCCCTTGTCGGCTTTTGGAGCCATGTCGGAGGTGGTGGGGGAGGTCGACGGTGTTGGTGATGCTGGTGGCGATGGGGGGCGGGGCGCTGCTCTCTTTTCAGCCTTGGGAAGAAGGGGGGAGCAGCGAAGGTTTTCGAGATTGGACAGCAACTGGCAATGTGGGCGAACTGCCCCTGCTTCCTCTGCTTATAAAGAGGGAGGGGGCGGACGTTCCGCTTTTCCTAATAAAGAAACCGCAACTCGGGGACGTGGTGGGTCCGGAGCGAGTTACGGCGTAACCCAGGTC
Organism: Aegilops bicornis; assembly: GCA_021605145.1. NCBI lineage: Eukaryota > Viridiplantae > Streptophyta > Magnoliopsida > Poales > Poaceae > Aegilops > Aegilops bicornis. Next base: position 428,560,109 of record CM038673.1, read on the forward strand.
GCGTGTGCCCGTGCCCTGTTTTGGGCCTGGCCCAACAGCGCTCGGCACCGTGTGTGGCCCAGGCCCGGGGGCTCCTGTCGGTGTACTAGAGTAGGGGTACCCTAGTATCCCGAACTCATGCACGGGCAGTTGCAGCACCCCGCGGCAAGGCTTGCCTGGTGACCGCCAAGGTCCTCCGTGGTTCCTTTGGAGCCATTCAAGAACAAAGTATTTAAGCCAAGGAGACAAGGCCCCGGCAAGAGGAGCTTGCCGGGAAGGCCACTCAAGGCACCTAGGAGACAAGGCCCCGGCAAGAGGAGCTTCCCGGGAAGGCCCGGTGAGCGACAAGCTTCCGGGCGCGACAAGACGACGATCATGCAAGGCGCTTGCCGCAGACTACCACATCTCAGAATACGCCCAAAGACGCTCCACCAACGTGTCGCCTGGGACCGCTTCTAAGCGCTGCGTGGCAAGAGGTCAAAAGGCCCAGCAGAGCGCTGTGGCAGCGGTGGGCGCCCCGACGGTCCCTTTCTGCACTGATTAAGCGACATAGACGGGCATTTAATGCCTTTGTCCCCTGCCGTCAGGGTTAGGTATGTTACACTGTACAAGTAGCTGTACCAACCGCAACTCATTTTCCGTTTTTGCCCTTGACTACGTTGCCACCTGTTGGTGACCCCTTGAGCATATAAAAGGAGGCCCATGCGCAACGTAGAGGGGGGTTCGAACACTCTCACGCTCGGTCTCGTTAGTAGCTGGTACCGTAGCATTCAGCGCTCCCAAGCAAGAACACAATACAACTCAGACATGCAACAGTAGGAGTGTTATCTCTCCGGAGAGCTCCGAAGCTGGGTAAACTACTTGGTAAGCTTCGCCTCGACCGCTCTTCGCGGCGATCTCCGCCCCCCACCGAACCGAAAGGGGCTCGGTCCGCCGGTCCCATAGGTGTTCGTGGGTCAGATCAGCTTCCCCGACACTATATTTACTTTATTGCATCTTTATATAAACAGCCCCTAGTTTATGTTTACGTGCTCTTTATTATCTTGCAAACCTATCCAACAACACCTACAAAGTACTTCTAGTTTCATACTTAAAGCGAACGTCAAGCATGCGTAGAGTCGTCTCAGTGGCCGATAGGACTTGAGAGAGTATTTGTTCTACCTTTAGCTCCTCGTTGGGTTCGACACTCTTACTTATCGAAAGAGGCTACAACTATCCCGTATACTTGCGGGTCATCATGTATCACTTGCGTGCGAAGATGTAGCTCGTGGGTCCCAGCAGTCAGGGGGAGAAAACATTATTTTTCAGGTTAAAAAGGATGCAGTTGCATGCACATGTCCATGGGCGTGGTGCATCCCCACTGTCAGCCTCTCACGTACAGTCATCTTCCAATGACTCTCGTTTGTTGACGACGTTGACCACACCATGTCGAGCGCACCAAGGCCGGTGGACGACGGTGAGGCCCCAGACTGGAACGACTCGGAGATGGGGAAGACTCGGCAGTGGAGTCGCAGATGGAGAGGAGTGGGAAACTTGACTGGTTTGGGTGCTGGCAAAGACTGCCGCCACGGGAGACAGGAGCAAGAACAGAGGTTGAAGAAGGAGCACGGCTGTTGGACTAACATCCAACGGTCCAGCTGCTAGAATCATTTGTTGATTAAGTTGACAAAGCCCTGCGTACACGTCTGCTTAGTAGGCCCACAAGTCAGCCAAAAATCTGCCAGGTCCCAGCTTTCATCGGGAGGAATAGTTTTTTCACATAACAAGGAGGCACTTCCTTCCGTGCGAAGATACAGCCGGTGGGTCCCAGCTATCAGGGGGAGGAAACAGCTTAATAAGGAGGAACTTTCCTTGCGTGCGACCATGGATCTCGTGGGTCCCAGCCGTCAGGCTCTCCACATATAGTCCTCTTCCAATGACTCTCGTTTGTTGACCACGCCGCGCCGAGCGCAGCGAGGCGGTGGACGACGGCGAGGCCCCAGACTGGAATGACCCGGAGATGGGGAAGACGCGGCAGTGGAGTCGCAGACAGAGAGAAGTGGGAAACTTGACTGGTTCGGGTGCGGGATGGGCCTACACTCGGCAGATAATAACAGGTGGTGCGGAGTGGAGGGATGGCCAGGCCGTCGGCGGGGTAGCGTTTCGCTGCGAGGCGCGCAAAACAATACCGCTGGACGCCGGAGGCTGGAGTAGGCGGTCCCGCCAGCGCTGGGGGAAGAAGACGAGAGATTGAAGAAGAGTGCCGATCGTTGGATGTAAATCCAACGCCTTGTTTAGGCTTCGACCTACTGGCCCACATGCCAGCCAATCCATTTGTTTTTAGTCCATTTGGTGGGCTGGGTGAAACAATGATGTAGCATCTATGCAGCCCATTTATATATATGGTAGAATTTAAAGCCCATTTGCATTTTTCTTGAAATCCGTGGACTTGCCGGGCTAGGTGAAAATATCATGTTGGGCTGGATGGAGAAATGTTATAAAAAATGTAAACACATGATTGCACGTCTATTACTGCATTGGTCAGTAAAATCTTTGCAAGCTTATGTACACAATCACTAGGAGTTAACTTGACAAGTTATATATAAACAATTATTATTATTATTTTGTAAGAACTTTCAATTTACTAAATAAAGTATCATTTTAGTTTGATGAGTTAATAGGACGTGGGGTATTATTAGTTTTTAGGCTAGACGTGGGACAGTTGAGTTGGTTCTAGGGAAAAGTACAGGGAGAAAAGTCAGTTTACATCGAAAAAGAAAGTGGGAGAAAATTCAGATATAGGATTAATGAAGAAGAAAAATAAAGGAAGTGGGAAGGTCTATAAAATGGTTGGATTTAACGATGTGTTTAACGGAACCTTATGTTGTTTCTATTATATATATGTAATAAAATAAGATATATATATATATATATATATATATATATATATATATATATAGACACACACCATTATAAAAGGGAAAACATATGTTCAGTTTTGCATTCTTATAGAAAAATAGAACTGAGCTGTGCGTCGTCTTGAAAACGCAAACATAACTTGGGTTGTTGATGTTATAGACAAGCTAGGTTGGGAGGCCCAGAGGCCGCTTGATACCTGCTGGATACAAAAAATGTCGAAACATGTCGTGGGCTGCCCATGTTAAACAACAAAACATAGGCCATGGACCTGGTGGGCCCGGGACTGTCAGCCTCTCGACGAACAGTTATCTCCCGATTCCTCTTGTTTTGCTGACCATGTTGGGAACGACAGACGGCGGCGCCGCGACGAGAGCACCAAGGCGGAGGACGACGTTGAGACCACAGACCGAACGAACCGGAGCGAGGGAAGATGCAGGCGGAGGGGAGTACGAGGGTTGACTTGTTCGGGTGCAGGGTGGGCCGGTGGTGCTGCCGCCGCCGGACAATGTGTGGGAGTAGAGGGATGGCCTGGCCAACGCCATAAGCTATGATGGCCAGCCGCTGTATAGGAAGAGGATGAAAGATTGAACAAAATAAAGAAATACAAATGGATAGGTGGTTGGTCCCATATGTCTCTGTGTACGAGACCTGCTAGGTCCACCTGAGAAGGGGAATATGTTGGGAGGAAGGAGATTCAAAGCACGGCCGCCGAGTGGACTAGTATTTGTTTTTAAACGGACGAGTGAACTAGTTACATACATAAGCAAATAGCCACTAAAAAAGCAAACAGGTTAATGGGTTCTTAGAAGAAATATTTCAGACAAAACAGATAATTACGACACATAGGCTAATGCATGAAACACTCAGATGATAAAGGTGCTTATAAACAGATAAAGTACAACATCTAGACCTTCCTGGCATGCTTGACCATGACGCTGCGGCTGTCTGTGTACTCGTCGGTTACGGGAAGCAGACACGCCCTCATGTCCAAGATCCGCATGTACATGTCGTAGCATGCGTATGCGTCCTTGGCCGTGTAGGTTATGTAGGCTAGATTCAGAGGTACCTCCCACGTGTTCAGGTCCTTGGTATCATTGTCTTCTTTCATGTTGGCATAGCAGGGGTCGATGATGGTCTTTGCGAGATCAACCACGGAGTCCTTTTCCTGCCCATGGCCGATTATATTGTATTGTTTCTGGATGTCGACAAGCTTGTTGCACCAGATGGACGAATTGTCGCGTTCTTCCTTCTCTCCACCTTAGCGAAGGTGCAGTCGGCGCTGCCGATAAAACGGGCAAATGCTCCAGAACCTCTGATGGCCCTACAGCAGTGGTAGACGAGAACCTCGTCCCGCACGCATACTGATACGTCTTCGTCGTATCTACTTTTCCAAACACTTTTGCCCTTGTTTTGGACTCTAACTTGCGTGATTTGAATGGAACTAACCCGGACTGACGCTGTTTTCAGCAGAATTGCCATGGTGTTATCTTTGTGCAAAAACAAAAGTTCTCGGAATGACCTAAAACTTCATGTAGATTATTTTTGGAAATAATAAAAATACTGGCAAAAGAATCAAGGCCAGGGGGCCCACACCCTGTCCACGAGGGTGGGAGGCGCGCCTGCCCCCCCCCCAGGGCGCGTCCCTTGCCTCGTGGGCCCCCTGGTGCTCCGCCGACCTCAACTCGAACTCTATATATTCGTGTTCTGGGAGAAAAAAATCAGGGAGAAAGATTCATCGCGTTTTACGATATGGAGCCGCCGCCAAGCCCTAAACTCTCTCGGGAGGGCTGATCTGGAGTCCGTTCGGGGCTCCGGAGAGGGGAATCCATCGCCATCGTCATCATCAACCATCCTCCATCACCAATTCCATGATGATCATCGCCGTGTGTGAGTAATTCCATAGTAGGCTTGCTGGACGGTGATGGGTTGGATGAGATTTATCATGTAATCGAGTTAGTTTTGTTAGGGTTTGAGCCCTAGTATCCACTATGTTCTGAGATTGATGTTGCTATGAGTTTGCTATGCTTAATGCTTGTGACTAGGGCCCGAGTGCCATGATTTCAGATCTGAACCTATTATGTTTTCATGAATATATGTGAGTTCTTGATCCTATCTTGCAAGTCTATAGTCACCTACTATGTGTTATGATCCAGCAACCTCAAGTGACAATAATCGGGACCACTCCCGATGATGACCGTAGTTTGAGGAGTTCATGTATTCACTATGTGTTAATGCTTTGGTCCGGTACTCTATTAAAAGGAGGCCTTAATATCCCTTAGTTTTCAATAGGACCCCGCTGCCATGGGAGGGTAGGACAAAAGATGTCATGCAAGTTCTCTTCCATAAGCACGTATGACTATATTCAGAATACAAGCCTACATTACATTGATGAATTGGAGCTAGTTCTGTGTCACCCTATTTTATGACTGTTACATGATGAACCGCATCCGACATAATTCTCCATCACCGATCCAATGCCTACGAGCTTTTCACATATTGTTCTTTGCTTATTTACTTTTCCGCTACATCATATAATCACTATAAAACCCTAAAATATTACTTTTGCTACTGCTATCAAGCATTTCCATACTACTTTGCTACTAAATACTTTGCTGCAGATACTAAGTTATCCAGGCGTGGTTGAATTAACAACTCAAATGCTAATACTTGAGAATATTCTTTGGCTCCCCTTGTGTCGAATCAATAAATTTGGGTTGAATAATCTACCCTCGAAAACTGTTGCGATCACCTATACTTGTGGGTTATCAAATACCTGGACGACCGTGATCCACTGGTCCCTGTCAGGAGAAGAATGGATGGGCACAAGGTCTAGTCCCGCGACTTGTGCTTTCTCGTCCTGTAGGTACTGCTTGAACTCGGCGAGGCAGAGCTTCACCGAGTCCGAATCATTGGTGTACATCAGATTCAACTTGGTGTAGCCATGGGACTTAACGGGGAACTCAAAGGTGAACTCCTTGCTGAAGTCCATATCCAGCAGGCTCACCCCTCGGATCGCCATTGGAGTCTCTTCAAGTGAACGAGTGGATAGGCGGCGACAGTAGTTCGTTTTTCAGCTCTCGGGGAACTGGATTCAACAGTAAACTGAGTGTGTACAGGCGACAACAGTTACTACCCCTCCCTCGCCCGCTGCACGCCCGGCAGAACATGCACCCTCGGCGCATTCAAACGCCTCCATTAAGAAACCTATTCCGACCACATGTCGATTCACGAGCGGGTCTATATTGGTACTGTAATACCAAGTGTTAGTGGTCACTTTACTTAAATTTAATTAGCTTTAATAGAAATTTATTCTTAAAACAAGCAATGCATTGGCTCGTTCTATCAGTGCCACAGGATCAACATGCACAACAATTAGAATTATTATTCTCAGGACACACACGATCAGCACATTTGTCGCACTTTCACACAGATAATACTACCAAGTTTGAACTTGTAACGCCCAATATGCGACCCTATCCAAAAGGAACTCGACGGTCCCACCAAGGATAGACCCGCATATTGAAACGCTTTTGCAAGGTGGATATCATTACATCAACATTACATAATACATAGGGATACATACATAAGGCCCAAATGCCACAGAATACATCAACATCATATACAAGATCAACATCCGACTACGGATGAAACATAAACAGAAACTCAAACGACATCCACCCTGCTAGCCCAGGCTGCCGACCTGGAACCTATCCCCTGATCGAAGAAGCAGAAGAAGAACTCAACGCAAGCGAGCATCGCTCTCACGTCATGATCATCGCACAACCTGTACCTGCAACTGGTGGTGTAGTAATCTGTGAGCCACGAGGACTCAGCAATCCCATTACCATGGGTATCAAGACTAGCAAAGCTTAAAGGGAAAGGAAGGGGTAAAGTGGTGAGGTTGTAGCGGCTAAGCATATATGGTGGCTAACATACGCAAATGAGAGCGAGAAGAGAAACAAAGGAACGGTCATCAACTAGTAATGATCAAGAAGTGATCCTGAACTCCTACTTACGCCGACATAACCCGTAAAACCGTCTTCTCCTCTCGATCAACCCGAAAAGAGACACTCACAGTTACGCACACGGTTGGTGTATTTTAGAAGAGCTTGCTTCAAGTTTACTACAACCGGATATTAACAAATTCCCATACGCCACATAACATGGCACGGCTCTCGAAAGTTTATACCCTACAGGGCGTCCCAACTTAGCCCATGATAAGCTCTCGCGATCAAGCGAAGGAATAGACCTTCTCCCGGAAGCCCGATCAGTCTCGAATCCCGGCTACAAGACATTTCGACAAAGAATAAGACAAGACCAAAGAAACCGCCCGATGCGCCGACAATCCCGATAGGAGCTGCACATATCTCGTTCTCGTGGGCAACACCGGATGAGACAAAGCTACGAGTAAAACCAACCCTCAAGTTGCCCCAAGGTGGCCTCAAGGCAGCTCGGTTCGGGCCAAAGACTTAGAGAAGCACCGTCCGGGGCTAAATAAAGATGACCCTTGGGTTAATTACTCCCAAGGGAAATATAGGTGGTGGTGAGGCAAATGGTAAAACCAATGTTGGGCCTTGGAAAAGTCTTATTCAAAGCTTAACTGTCAAGGGGTCCCATAAATCACCCGACCGCGTTAGGGACGCAAAATCCGGGAACATAATACCGATATGACGGAAACTAGGGCGGCAAGAGTGGAACAAAACACCAGGCATAAGGCCGAGCCTTCCACCCTTTACCAAGTATATAGATGCATTAATTAAATAAGATATATTGTGATATCCCAACAAGTAAACATGTTCCAACAAGGAACAACATCTCCATGTTCCAACAAGGAACAAACTTCATCTTCACCTGCAACTAACAACGCTATAAGAGGGGCTGAGCAAAGCGGTAACATAGCCAAACAACGGTTTGCTAGGAAGGGTGCAAAAGGTTAGAGGCCGACATGGCAATTTGGGATGGCTTGATAAACATGTAATAGGTAGCGCAGCATAGCAAAAGAACGAAGCAACTAGCATAGCAATGATAGTAGTGAGATCCAGGGTAGCGGTCATCTTGCCTGAAATCCCGCAAGGAAGAAGAACGAGTCCATGAAGAAGACGAACGGATGAAGCCGAACCAAGCGTAGACGAACGAATCCTCACGATCGCAACGAAATGGGAACTAACAAGAAGAAGCACACAACAAAGTAAACACACCACACATGAACATGACAAGATGCACAACAAACATGATGCATGACAAGACTACATGAAGCTACTCATGTCAAGAGATGATGCATACAAGAGCAACACATCAAAGCAAGTTTAAATGAGGCCGGAAACAACATAGAACAATTCCGGTAAGTCCTCATATGCAAATTTCGAAATTGGTCCAGATCTGAATAAACCTTATGTTCAAGTTGTTAAACAGCAATTTAAGATGCACCACGATGATCTACACGAAAATCTAGTCAAATTACATATAAATTTCATTAGATTCAGAGCTACGGTCTAGAAGATATGAGCAAAACAAGTTAAGCATGACATTGATGCAAAAAGCATACAACCATCAAGCAAACACCTCAAAACAAGGATGCAACATGATAATACGAAACTACATGCAAAATCAAGCAAGTTTCATATAGAGCACACTCAAAACGGAGCAACGGTTCAACACATACACCCTATACAAGTTATAGCAACAATCTGTCCAAAACAGCAACTAGGCATATTGCAAGCATCAAAACAACAAGCTACAGCACGACAATATGAAAACAAAAGGCATGGGCATGATCTACAGGTAAAGCATTGCAAAACATGAACACTGAGCTATCTCCAGAAATGACTAGAACATGCTCAAAATGACATGGCAAGATTGCAACTAATAACAGTTTCAGGCATTGGCAGAAATAACATCAGGTTGCAATGTTTAGAGCTATGAAACAACATGTTACAGGAACTTAACATGGCAAAAAAAGGCATGGCATGAATCTACTAATTACATAGAACAAAAGTCCTTTAGTGACCATAAGCCAAAAAGGATCAGAAAATATAGTAACACCCATGTCAATATTGAAAGTTTCGTTAACAGATTCAGCAACATGGCATGTCCAAAAACTGATAACAAGTGGGCATGTTTACAAGCTCAATGCACTCACTACAGAGCCTTATATGATAAACTAAGCATACATACATCAAGAAGACATGGCATAGAAGACATACATGGCAAGAACAATAACATAGTATACATGGATCAACCACAACAACCTTGGCAAAATTGAATAACATGTAAACAATCTGCCAGGAAACATTTGATAGCAAAAGTAGAGCTGGATTGACTCAAGCTAGGGTACTCCATAATTGCAACGGCATGGATGGATAGAGCAAGACATGCTTTACAAAACATCCTTACTGAAGTATCTCAAAATATGCATGGATCTCTCGGTAGCATCAAGTTAACATGGCATCAAAATAACAGCAAAACAGGGCTGAAATCAGCAACAACAAGACACCTAGTTTGCATGCTTGTGCTAGTCACCACATAGATCACAAAAATACATGGCATACACCCCTGGAAATATGGCATGGCATATTACAAAACACATGTAGGACTCAAGTCCATAGGATGCACACATCAATCATGGCAAAAATGACAAAAATGCATGTTCTGATAAAAATCAGAAACTAACATCACATAGCACTCTTCTAACAGCATTTTTGGCACCAAGATGAGCTCAAATTGAAATGATGCAATGTGATGAAATGATCTACTCTTCGAGGCGAACATTTTGACATATTACACGCGCAAAACGGATCAACGATGACAGAGATACGATGCAACGAAAATGCCACAAAATGTTACGAGAAACGGGGACTTAGTGGATTTCAGAGAGGGGGGGAAGTCGACCTCATGGCACAGCCTTCCCGAGGATCGCCGGATCGGGGCGCCGGGCGGCCGGAAAAGAGGGAGGTGCGCTGGGAGGTCGGGGCCGTCCGGCGTGAGGCGGATCTCACGGCGGAGGGAGGTTGCGCCGGGCGCGGGCGCTTATGGCGGCGGCGGCGCGCAAGTGAGGCGGGCGGCAGCCAGGCCGCTGGTCCGGAGGTGGCCGGAGGCGCGCTGGGCGGAGTTGCGGCGGCGCCCTCGAGGGGCCGGGCGAGGAAGGCGGCGAGGGTCGGGCGGCCGGGCGCTGGCGGGGCCGCCACGGCGGCGCCGGAGGCGGCGGGCGGCGGCGGCGAGGCCTCCGGCGAAGGGGACGCGGGCGGCGGGCGGGCTCGGGTTTCGTCCGGCCCCGATGGGCTTGGCGGGCCCCGATCTGGCCGGAGGGCCGGGCGGGTGGAGAGAGAGAGGGTGAGGTGGCGCGATGGGATTGGCGAGGGGGCGGCGGAGGTGAGGTGGCAGCGCCCCATTGGCCCGGGTGATGTGGCGGCTGGACGTGTCCGGCCGTCGGCGGACACGTCCGGCGGCGCGGAGGGAGAGGCTAGGGTTTCGGGGGGATTTCATCCGCGAATTTCGAAGGGGGGAACTAATTTATAGGTAGAGGGAGCTAGGAGAGTCCAAATGAGGTGCGGTTTTCGGCCACGCGATCGTGATCGAACGACCGAGAGCATGGAGGGGAGTTAGGTGGGTTTTGGGCCACTTTGAAAGGGATGTTGGGCTGCACACAAAAGAGGGCTTTGCGGTTACCCGGTTAACCGTTGGAGTACCAAACGACCTCCAAATGGCACGAAACTTGACAGGCGGTCTATCGGTGCTATACTAAGGCCGCTTGACAAACCTCGGGCCATTCCGAGACCGTTTAATACCCACACACGAAAAGAGGTAAAAGGGGGCGCCGGGAGACATAGGAGTGCCGGATTGCAAAACGGACAACGGGGAAAATGCTCGGATGCATGAGACGAACACGTATGCAAAAAGAAATGCACATGATGACATGATATGAAATGCATATGATGACATGGCAAAGTGCAACACGCAAGCAAATGACATGGCAACGACGGCGAATAACTGGCAGACACCTGGCGCATCGAATCCGGGGCGTTACAGAACTGTTTGTTATGGTTGCTGTCCTCTGCATCATCATGCCGTGTTTCCCAGCTTGCAAGATTCAGAACCAGCAAATAAGATTCAAATAATAAGTACATCAAAGATGCCTACACATCTCATTGATGCCCAACTTGCAAGATTCAGAACCAACAAATAAGATTCAAACAATAAGTACAACAAAGATGCCTACTCATCTCATTGATTCCCAGCTTGCAAGATTCAGAACCAACCCATTAGAGCCTTTTGATAAAATGAATATCGGGATTAAATCCATCTTGGCTAGCCGTGTCATACAACGCAAGAACTTGGCGAATGCTCTTGACTATCACAACATCTGTAATTGAGTATTCCTGTTTGCACAGATAAGAAAGAGCATGATTACTATAATAGTGGCACTAGTTGAAGCAAACTTTATTTCCAAAACGAGAAAAGATTGCAACAGAATAGCTTTATCTAAAAAATAGAACATTAGCACAGTATGACAAAGCACAATCATGTTGATAAAGGACAATACTGACCGGTGTGAGGGGCCCTATGCCGCCATGACTCGATGTGGTGAACCTACAAATCCACTCGGATGAGGCCAGATTCAGTTCATGCGCCTTTTTCTGCAGTTCACCTGAAATGAAGCAAATATTGCATCATTGAGCTAGCAAGAAGTACTTGCTCTCGTGAGCTGGCATGTTCTTCTTTAGTAGTTGCACTAAAATTCAGCAACATTAAGGTTGGCTGTCCTGCTCATGTAAGGTGCAACTATAATTTGCTTATCCTTTTGTGAAGTTCCACTAAAATATAGTGCCATTGTGGTGACAGTGACGGCTCATCTTGCAAAAGCTAATAAAATGTTGCACGAGATTACCAGCAGAATTTGATGGAGATTTGGAAACTCCAATCACCATTTTGTGCAGTTCCACCAACATTGAGAGATGTTGCTCACGTGACATTTTAGTTGAACTGCACAAGACACTCATTCCAAAAAGAAGTGTTTTGTGCAGTTCACCAAAAGGTCACAATAGCAACAAGGTGAAATGGATATCCCTATCTGCACAAAAAGATAGAAAGTAAACAGTTGCTGCTCAATAAGAATATACGAAACATACATGAAATGAAAGAAGCATCTTAATTATGTTCATGGCAATCACGCAAGGACAGTAGCAATTTTAAAACGTCAGCAATGCTTCATTTTACCGGAAGCATTACGATCAACTATGGCATTCGTCAAATATGGGATTACTTTAATGGTGGCATTGCTTGTTTACCAGATACGGTAAATCAACAACAGCTAAAGAGTTGGTTTAAGGGCATGGGACCGTGGGGACACCAGGTCACTCAGCAGCGTAAAGAAGCAACTTACTTATCATACTGGAGAAAACAACAGGAGTACATTTGTAACACAGTTTAATTGCATCATATCACTGGAGGCATTACATTAACAATAACACTGGTTAGACATGTCCTTAAGGTAACAATGTGATCGCTTCATTTTACATGCCCCCTTACATTAAAAACAACAAAAGGTTGGTATAAGGACATGCGACAGTGGACGCATCAACACAATGGACCTACAAGGAAGCATAAAGTGGTGATGCCGAGTTTGTTCATGCTCTGTGAGGGCAGCAAATCTAATCCCGGAGACCTTTTACTATGTGAGGGCAGCAAGTCTAATCTTGGAGACCTTTTACTATGTGAGGGCAGCAAATCTAATCCTGGAGACCTTTTACTATGTGAGGACAACAAACCTAATCCTGGAGACCTTTTACTATGTGAGGGCAGCAAATCTAATCCTGGACATACTCTGTTGACTTGTCCACCAGCCGCCACTTTCTATCCTTTTTTCAGCCAATAATAGATCTAATCCTTATCCAGTTTGTACTGAGTTTTCCCATTATTTCCCTTTTCAACCAAGAGACCGGTTGGGTATCCAGTCTCTACTACTTTTCCCCTGTTATTTCCTCTTTGAATCAAGTCCTGGATTCATGCTACGACTTTCCCCCCTTCTTCATTGTTTGAACCAAGTCCTAGATTTGAATGCATGAAGTAGCTTTACCTCTAATAACACTAAAAATCTAGGTGGATTTGGAAGAGCTGATGGAAGTAGAAAAGGATGCACATGCAGACACGTGGGGAGCTGGGGCAATAGAGCAAGGCCGCTTTCGAAGAACTTGTACCTGAGGGTCGTCGGGATGTCGGCGGCGGCAGGTCACACTCTCGGTGCAGAAGGCCGCGCTCTCGGCGCAGGCGACAGCGCTCGGGGAGGACGCGGCCACCGTATGGGCCTTCATGAAGCGTTTCCACGACATCATCTTTGCAAGAAGGGGTTGCAGGAATGGGGATCGGGGGGATTCGTGGATTCGGGGGTTGTCGGCACTGGAGCAGACAAGTTGGCGAAGCTTGAGGAGGAAGACTTAAATAGACCCACAAATTTTCATAGCAAACGGTTCCTACAAAAAACTGTGTGTGATGTTGTTGATATTATTTATTAGATGTAAAAGACGAATTTGGAGTAAAGTGGCAATGGATGGTGTCTTAAATATACGAGAAAATTTGGAGTACTAATAAAACCTTGATGTCAAATTTTGGAAAATTCCAGGGGTCATTTGACCTTTTAAGAGATTTAAGTGATTTTCTAGCCATTTAATGACCATAATTCAAATTTGAACTACATGTACATGCAACAACTCACCATAACGGTTTAAAAAGTCATATTTGTGTACTTCTGTGCGAGTTAATTCCATGTGCAGTAAATTGGAAGGAATTTTCAAACATATTGGTCTCACAGCTATGACACAATTAAGCATGGAGTGCCATGGCATTTAAATTCCAAAAAATTAAAAAAGATCAGAAACACATGAAATCTTGCTTGATGTAATGTCATGCCACCAAGATGATGTGGTAAACAATTTGGCATGTTTGACAAAATTTTGGACACACACCCCTCACAAACCGAAGCAACTCACTAGAAGGCTCGTGGTTCCGAGAGGGAACAATGCATGTTTGATGACGAACGGGCGATAGCTTCCTCTTATGGGCTTCAAAAAAATTCTATAGTTAACATGCACTAATACAACTGTCATGTGAAAATTTGGAAAATTCTAGGGGTCATTTGACCTTTTAAAGACATTTAACTGATTTTCTAGCCATTTAATGACCGTAATCCATGAACTACATCTACATGCAACGGCTAACCATAACAGTTTGAAAAAAATTCATATTTTTGTACTTGTGTGCGAGTTAATTCCATGAGTAAATTAGAAGGAATTTTCAAACATATTGGTCTCACGCCCTGGACACATGCATGCAGTGCCATGGCATTTGAATTCCAAAAAAATATATCAGAAACACATGAAACCTTTGCTTCATGTAATGTCATGCCACCAAGATGATGTGGTAAAAAAATTGGCATGTTTGACGAAAGTTTGGACACACACCCCTCACAAATTGGAGCAACTCACTAGAAGGATCGTGGTTCTCAGAGGGAACAATGCATGTTTGATGACGAACGGGAGGTAGCTTCCTCTTGCGGCCTTCAAATTTTTTTCTACATTTAATGTGCACTAATACAACTGTCATGTGAAAATTTGGAAAATTCTAGGGGTCATTTAACCTTTTAAAATATTTAAGTGGTTTTCTAGCCATTTAATGACTGTAATTCAAATTTGAACTACATCTACATGCAACAGCTAACCATAACGGTTTGAAAAATCATATTTGTATACTTGTGTGTGAGTTAATTCCATGTGTAGTAAATTAGAAGGAATTTTCAAACATATTGGTGTCACATCATGGACACATGCATGGAGTGCTAATAACCCACAAGTATAGGGGATCGCAACAGTTTTTGAGGGTAAGTATTTAACCCAAATTTATAAATTCGACACAAGGGGAGCCAAAGAATATTTGAAGGTATTAGCAGCTGAGTTGTCAATTCAACCACACCTGGATATTAATTATCTACAGCAAAGTGATCAGTAGCAAAGTAGTTTGATAGTTTTGATAGTAGTGACAACAAAGCAAAGAATAAAGAATAAAGATGATAGCAGTAATTTGTAGCAAGTGTAACAGTGATGATAGCAGTAGTAACTTAGAAGAAACAATAAGGATAAATTCGTAGGCATTGGATCGGTGACTTGTTGGATGATATTCATCATGTGACAGTTATAACCTAGGGCGATACGACACTAGCTCTAGTTCATCGATATAATGTAGGCATGTATTCCGTAAATAGTCATGCATGCTTTATTAAAAGACTTGCATGCCATCTTTTGTCCTTCCCTCCAGTGGCAGCGGGGTCCATATTGGAAACTAAGGGATATTAAGGCCTCCTTTTTAGAGAATCAGAACAAAGCATTAACACATAGTGAATACATGAACTCCTCAAACTACGGTCATCACCGGGAGTGGGCCTGGTTGTTGTCACTCCGGGGTTGCCGGATCATAACACGTAGTAGGTGGCTATAACTTGCAAGATCTAATCTAAAACATGGATATAATGATGACTTCATAAACGGTTCGGATCTGAGTTCATGGCACCCGGGCCCAATGTGACAAGCATTAAGCATAGCAAAGTCATAGCAACATCAATCAAAGAACATAGTGGATACTAGGGATCAAGCCCTAATAAAACTAACTCGATTACATGATGAATGTCATCCAACTCCTCACCGACCAGCGAGCCTACGAAGGAATTACTCACTCCCAGTGGGGAGCATCATGGAGTTGGCGATGGAGAAGGGTTGGTGATGACGAAGAATGAAGATCCCCCTCTTCGGAGCCCAAAAAGGACTCCAGATCTGCACCCCCCCCGAGGAAGAACAGGGCTTGGCGGCGGCTCCGTCTCGTGGATCGCGATAATTCTTTCTCCCTGTTTTTTTTTCTGGAAGTATGTGATTTTATAGTATTAGGGGGGTCATTAGCAGGGCCACCAGGTGGGTACAACCCACCTGGGTGCGCCAGGAGAGGGGGGGTGCCCTGGTGGGTTGTGCCCACCCAGGGGGCCCTCTCTGGTGGGTCTTGGCCCTAGAAATTCTTATTATTGATATAAAAAATCCTCACCAAGTTTCATTCCATTCCGAGAACTTTTATTTCTGCACAAAAACAACACCATGGTAGTTCTGCTGAAAACATCGTCAGTCCGGGGTTAGTTTCATTCAAATCATGCAAATTAGAGTCCAAAAGAAGAGGAAAAGCGTGAGAAAAAGCCAACGTATCAAATCCCCCAAGCTTAAACCTTTGCTTGTCCTCAAGCAATTTAGTTGATAAACTGAAAGTGAGAAAGAAAAACTTTTACGAACTCTTTTGCTCTTGTTTGCATAAATAAGCTTAAACAACACTCAGGTTTTCAGCCAACATTATAAATAACCATGTCAACAATAACTCTTAAATATTATAGTGACTCATATCAATAACATAATCAACTAGTGAGCAATAATATGATATCTCAAATAGCAACATGTTGTCAAAACAACCATGATATAATGTGACAATAATGCTATCTCGCTAGCCCTTTCTGAGACCGAAAACATAAATGCAGAGCACCTCCAAAGTTCAAGCAGCGACTAAACATTGTAATTCATGGTAGAAAAGATCCAGTCATGATGCACCCAACATTAGCTACACACAATGCATAAATCATGACGGCTCTGCTCTACTCAGTTTCTGGCGCTTGTGTTTAGAAGGTGATGACACAACATAAAAGTAAATAGAAAGTCCCTTCGCAGAGGGAAGCAGTGATCTGCAGAGGTGCCAGAGCTCAATTTCTAAAACATAGATAAATGATAATTTTGAGACATGCCTCCTTCTCATTCACTTCACGACCATCAGTTATCAACATCTTCCATGCTAAGCATGCTAGTGGCAGTCCCCAAGCGGAAATTAAAGGTTTTGACTCCATTGGGAGTTTTTGTTTGATTATTCAAGAGATGAACTCTTTTTCATATTTGCAATTTGGGATTGGGAATCCCTAATACCACCCATTTCCTCGTGCGATGGCGAGTGAATAAAAACTCGACCTGAGGATAACATGCTTAGCACGGAAGTTATCGACCACCTCCTGTCGTTCCATGAACGATCCAGGCACACAATAAGGATAATTTTCTAGAAGTTTTTAGAGGTGGCACATGCAAATTTACTTAGGACGGCAGGGTAATACCGCATATAGGTAGGTATGGTGGACTCATCTGGAATAACTTTGGGTTCAAGGTTTTGATGTACAAGCAGAATTCCCACTTAGTACAGGCGAAGGCTAGCAATTAAGATTGGGAAGCAGCCAGCTAGAGAGCAACAACGATCATAACCTTGCATTATGCGTAAGTAACATTGGACACTAGCATGAGTAGGATATGGACACCATGAACATAAATATTATAAAGGCTATGTTGGTTTTGATTCAACTACGTGCGTGAACATGTACCAAGTCAAGCCACTCGAACATTCCGAGGAGGATACCATATCATCATACTACATCACAATCATTTTAACGCTATGTTGATATCCAAGATAAATCATTATCAACTCCCAGCTACTTATGCATGGCATGAGAAACTATAATCTCTAATTGTCATTGCAAACATGTTTAATTATAATGGGCTGAAGCCTGGATACTAGGTTAAACATATTTACATAGATAGAACAATTCGAGTTCATACAAGTTTCTCTTTGCCACGGCCAGCTCATCGAATGTCGTCATTATTGCCTTTCACTTGCACGACCGAATGATGTGAAATAATAATAGTGCAAGAGTGCCATGGACTAAGCTGGAATCTGCAAACATTTTATTCAACAGGAGAACAAGGTAAAATGTGCTCTTTATTAGTTCAACAGTTATTCATATGAGAGCCACTCAACATTTTCATCATGGTCTTCTCCTCGGTACAACTCGAATAAACAGAAAAGGAATTCAGAGAAACATAGTGAAATATTTTTGGAGTTTTTGGTTTTCTTGAATAAGCAAATAAAAAGCAAAAACGAGAAAAAAAAACTATTTACACGGGAAAGCTCCCAACAAGCAAAAGAAGAACAAGGAAATCTTTTTGGATTTTCTTTTAGTGCTACTACTAAGCATGCATAGAAAGTAAATTACTACAACTATTTCCTTTTTGCTTTTTCTAAGGTTTTTCAAACACACAAGAAGAAAGCAAGAAAATAAATCTAAGCATGGATGATACAATGAAAAAGTGTGAGCACCGACAGATAGAATGGTATGCGAACATGAATATAATGTCGGTGAGAAACACGTACTCCCCCAAGCTTAGGCTTTTGGCCTAAGTTGGTAATCAATCAGTAGCCTGGAGGATAGTAGTCGGCGTGGTAGCTCACAGAGGCTCTCAGTGCGGATGCCTCGGCCTGCCGGGCTGCCACCACTGCTGCCTTGTGAGCTCGGGCCTCGCTCTCAAGAACAAAATATCTCCCCTTGTTGTGACAATCAAAGAGAGCAGGCGCATGCAAATATGTGTCCACAACATGTGATTGGTTAAACAAAAAATTATAAGTGAAGTTACCAGCCCTTCCCTCGAGAATCTTATGCTCCTTTAAGGCATCAAAATCTAAATATCGAGTGGGTAGGATAGGACCAAAGGGCAAAGGTGCAACGCCCAGTCCTCGTGCTAGACGTGTGGCATAAATTCCACCATAGAACCAGCCACTTTTGGCGTTATGCTGAAGTCTACGTGCAACGATTGCCCCAAGGTTATAATTCCTTTCACCCGTGAGAGCGGTTGGAATGAGGCTCAAGTCTGGCGAACAGAGTATGCTGCAGTCTTGCTTGCCTACTATGCATTTCCCGTTAAATAATGCAAAATACTGAATTGCGGGAAAGTGAACACTTTTTCACCGTAACAAAGGCTAGTCAGAAAGGTCTCTTACTCAGCCTTTGCTGGCTCATCAAGCGAACCCCAAAATGGAAGTTTGCAGTGGTAAGCAAAATTCTCTAGTGAGACAGTAAATGGTTCATCATAAAGCATAAAAGACACCCTATACTCACGTGGAATTTTTTTAAATCTTTTAACAAATGATTCCGTGAGAAGATGGCGCTGTTCATACTTATCTGAGAGGTAAGGACCGAGATCAGATTTGTGAACATATTGCTCAAATTCCTCCTTGATGCCCACCTACACCATATATTCATCACAAGGCCATAAGCATGTTTTGGTGGCGGCATCTCGCGTGGAACTTTCACTTGGTTCAACATAGGACCGATGAGCAGAACTGTCACTAGAAGATGCCCCCGAGGATCGTCTCCTCGAGGAACTCCTTCCAAATAGTTTCATCATGCCTGTCAGGACCCCGATTCCAAGTCACATCGATCTAGCCGGTAACACCTCATATCACTTTGCGGCCTCACACACGGTATTCCCACGGGTGTCGCCTTACCATGGCCCGGGACCGTTTGCACCTTTTGGCTCACGTATATGATAGTGTCGCTAGCATCCATATGACAGAGAACCCGGGCTGACATGGCTAGTCGTGAACCCAAAGCGGCACTAACCCATGGGGACAGGCATACATGAATCACATCGAGCATGTCGGTCGCCAGCGTGTGAATCCGGGTTGTAGCACTGGCTAACAGGACTCCGGGAACCCGGCTGTAGCAGTTAGGTAGGACTCTGAATGTCACGCGTGACATTTCAAGGGACAGCCACATGAACGAAGTGAAACACATGCCCGGCCAGATCAAGTGTCCCGGCGGTAGTCTGGGCTAGCAGGACTCCGGTGAACCGGTCAGAAGCGGACTACTATGGCTCATGGAAGCACTAGACTACATTTCCCCATAAGAGAGGCTGCCAAGGATAAACAACTAGATTGTCGGATCCCACACATACCAAGCATTTCAATCATACACACAATATGCTCGATATGTGTAAATGCAACATGGCATCACAACATAACTCTACGACTCAAGTATTTGTTCATTAGGCTCCGAAGAGCGAGATATTACAAACATGGGTCTCATGACCCAACATTCAGAGCATACAAGTCAAACACATGCGGAAGCTTAACATGTCTGAGTACAGACAACTATAAGTGAAGAAGGCTGAGAAGCCTGACTATCTACTAGATCCTGCCGAGGGCACAAGATCGTAGCTGAGGTAACAAGCTAAACGTCGAAGTCCACACGGAACTACTAGCGAGACTGAAGTCTCTCTGCAAAAACATAAAATAGGCGAACGTGAGTACAAATGTACCCAGCAAGACTTACATCAGAACTAAGTACATATGCATCGTATCAACAAAGGGGGTGGTGGACATTAACTGCAGCAAGCCAGCTTTGACTCGGTGGCTTTCCTAAACTACGACTGCAAGCAACTCTTTTGAGGTGGCGCACACGAGTCCACATATTCACCAATTCAATACACCACTATGGATCCGCTCCCGTCTACCTACGAGAACGCCATCCATAGCACTCACGCTTATCTTGCGCATTTTAGAGTATCCACTTTCACTTGTCTATGAACTGTTATAGGCAAACCAGAAGTCCTTTACCGTGGACGCGGCTATTCGAATAGATCATTTATAACCCTGCAAGGGTGTACTTCTTCACACACGCTCTCGCCACTTACCACCATGTACACGTCGTGTATCTCGGCAACCTTCAAGCGGAAGCCTGGCGAGGGAGTCGGCCACGACCTGACTAACCACACAAGTCTCTAGTGCAGTTTTATCGCCTATCCGGGTTCCATCCGTGAGGAGATCCGGCCGGAGTTTCGCTCACATCCCCAAACGATGTGTGTAGGGTTCCCGAGACACCAAACGGGCGCTCGGTACACCGGGCCACGGTGTATCTACCACATCATAGCCCACCCCTAGGGCCAGCGCTACGCACAGCCTCCAACACATATCCTACAAACACCGTAAACTAGTTGCAACTCCCCGGACAGAGAGGGCAAGGGCAGTTAATAAGTCGAGAGGGTCCATTGGTTTCGGGCCCAATGCGTGGTAGTAATCGTGTCATGGATCACAAACACGTAACTCAGTTCACGAGAACGGCTGCAATGAGACAACCCACCATGTACTCCTACATGGCCTCTTACCGCTACCTTTACCAAATCGTGTTCACACACTTAGCTCTCAACAGTAGGACATGTTCACACACCTCCGATTCATCCCCGATCAATCAGACCTGACACAACTCTAAGCAATAGCAGGCACGACAAACAAGCATGAATTAGTAGGCACATCAGGGCTCAAACAACTCCTACTCATGCTAGTGGGTTTCATCTATTTACTGTGGCAATGACATGTCATGCAGAGGATAAGGGGTTCAGCTACCACAGCAAGTAACAAATGAATCGTGGTTGTCCTAATGTAGTAAAAGAGAGCAGGAGCGAGAGAGTAGGATTGTATCGGAATGAACAAGGGTTTTTGCTTGCCTGGCACTTCTGAAGATAGCATTGAGTCTTCATCAGTGTCAACGATCGCAGCGTCGGTACAACGTCTACCGAGGGGGAACAACACCGGCAAACAAAGAAGAAACACGATCAATGCAATGCACAATATGATGCATGCTATGACATGGCAATATGAATGTGTTTTGGGCTAATGCAAGCTAGAACAGATTCAGATGAGTCCATTTGAACCAAAGATTCAAATGCAAACCCATTTTAAGAGGTTATATTAGTGCATTAACTTGTTTCATCTAAACAGCAAGGTTAAATCGTATAAACATGCATGAAACCATTGCAGATGGATAGATTGGATTTTTCTGATCATTTTCCATATATAATTTGTTTGATTTGGATCTACGGTTGATTTTCTATGATTTTTAGAAGTTGCCACTATTTTCTGGAATTTCCTGTATTAAAATAAATCCAGAAAATAGCTTATTGCGTCGGCATGACATCAGTGTGACATCAGCAGGTCAACACGCCAGGTCCAGTTCAAACCTGACCAAAGAGGGACCCATACGCCGTTGTCTCGTGCTGGTTTAGGTGTATGACAAGTAGGACCGGTCAACGTTGACTTGACCAAAGTCAAAGCCGACACGTGGGGTCCACAGTTAGCACTAATCTAAACAGTAGTTTACACTAACCTAATCTATTTTAGTTAGCCGCTTAGTTGGGCGGTGGGGCCTGGTTGTCATTGACCTGTGGGGTAATCGAGGGTGCTTAGGCCCTAATGATGGTGCCACGTCAGCGGCCGCCGGGGTTAGTCGCCGGCGACCAAACAGAGCGGCGGAGGCGCTCAGAACGGCGCCACAAAGGGTAGTTTGTGACGGGGTTTGGCTCTACGGGGAGCTGGAGGAGTGGCGCATCCACTGGTGGCAGCGACTGG
This sequence comes from Aegilops bicornis, assembly GCA_021605145.1. Classification (NCBI taxonomy): domain Eukaryota; kingdom Viridiplantae; phylum Streptophyta; class Magnoliopsida; order Poales; family Poaceae; genus Aegilops; species Aegilops bicornis. The sequence goes on from CM038673.1 coordinate 428,582,276, forward strand.
AGCTGGGGTGGCCTGTAGCGGCGGTGGCGGCGAGTTGGGCGGCGGCCAGAGTTCGGCCAGTCTTGTGAAGTCTTCTTGAGGCCTGGCGAGGCTGTGGGCAGCGGCGTTAGTCTTCAGGAGTTCTTGAGTGCGATAGCGTCAGCGGTATGAGCTGCAGTGGCCCTGGCCACGGCGGTGACATGGCTGGTGGTGTTGCGCTCGCGGGTTCGACGGCTAGCAGGGCTACGACACGAAATCGGGCACGGGGAAGGAGGGGAAACGGAGGAGAGTTCACAGCGGTCTCGACGACGTCGACGGCGAGCTCGGGGAAGCTCGGGAGGCGGCGAATCGACGGCGACGGTCTTCGGTGGCCGACGAGGGGAACGGCGGTGCTTGCGACGTCCAGGGGCTTCCTGTGTCGGGCAGCTCGGTGAGGAGGAAGAGAGGGACGAGGCGGAGCTCGTGGGCGCGTCGGTGAGGCGTGGGGTGGCCGGTGGCCACAGTGGTTCTCGTTGGCGGCGGCAGGCGCGTTCGATGAGGAGAACAGAGGAGGGGAAGAGCGTTCGGGGAGAGAGGGGAGAGGTGCAGAGGGTCTGGGGGTTCGTGGCGACGTCCTGGGCGTCGTGGCAGCGGCGGGAAGCAGGAGGTGGCTGGGAAGGCTGGGCGGGCACACGCCTCTCATCCTTCTGGCGAGAGGAAGGGGACGACTGGCATCGGCCAGCTGGGTTGGGTCGTGCTGGGCCAGGCCAGGTGAGCGCCAGGTGGGCTGCGGCCAGGTAAGTTTCTCTCTCTCTTTCTGTTTTCTATTTTTCTTCCTCTGTTTTGATTTAGTTTAGCAACTAAATCATTTTAATAAATTATGTAGGTTATTATATGGCTTGCTAAAATATATACAAGGCCACTCACAAACTTCCAGAATTATTGGAGTCATATTTAATATATATTAAATATAAATCCAAAGCAAATAGTTATTGGATTAATTCAAATGGCCGTAATAAATATTTCGTGACTCCAAAAATATTGGTTTGAATTTCACCTCATGCCAATATTTTCACAGAATAACAGGAACATTTTCTTGAACTCATTTGATGAGATTTAAATGTTGGTTATTTTTAGGGGTTTTCTGAGGCTTTGAAAATTCCTCAATTCAAATTTCATTTGAATTTAAACATGATGCACACATGGAAGCTGGCATAGGTCACACCAGGATTAGGGATGTGACAATGTCCGCGTACAATTTTCAAGCAACAATCCCCCAAAACAGTTTCAGAAACGGAGCTTCGAGCAAAGAGATCGAAATCCGCGGGTTTGAGCTCAAGAACATGGGAGAGAGAGTGTCGGTGTCAAAACCGGCGGATCTCGGGTAGGGGGTCCCGAACTGTGCGTCTAGGCGGATGGTAACAGGAGACAAGGGACACGATGTTTACCCAGGTTCGGGCCCTCTTGATGGAGGTAAAACCCTCACGCCCCGCTTGATTGATATTGATATTGTGGATGTTTACAAGAGTGGATCTACCACGAGATCAAGGAGGCTAAACCCTAGAAGCTAGCCTGTGGTATGATTGTAAGGGTTGTTGTGATTGTAGTCCTATGGACTAAAGCCATCCGGTTTATATAGACACCGGAGAGGGCTAGGGTTACATAGAGTCGAGTACAATGGTAGGAGATCTACATATCCGTATCGCCAAGCTTGCCTTCCACGCTAAGGAAAGTCCCATCCGGACACGGGGTGAAGTCTTCAATCTTGTATCTTCATAGTCTTGGAGTCCGGTCGATGATGATAGTCCGGAAAATGATAGTTCGGCTGATGATGGTAGTCCGGCTATCCGGACACCCCCTAATCCAGGACTCCTCAAGAGCCTCGAACCAGGCTTCAATGACGATAAGTCCGGCGTGTATATTGCTTGGCATTGCAAGGCAGGTTCCTCCTCCAAATGATAGAAGATTGTGAACACCAGGATAGTGTCCGCTCGCAAAATAAATTCCACATTCCACCATAGAGAGAATAATAATATATACACAAGTTCCATCTATCGACGCTTTTCCGTGGCATGACGTCACACCACTACCAAGCCATTACTCAATTGTTTTTTACTTTACCACCTCAAGCATTTAGCGAAGCGGTTTCCTTGGCACGCCTTGTCGGGCAGAGATCGTGTTTCCCCTTAATCCGGGATTCTCATCAATACGGGCGTGGGTAACCCAACCGCGTCATTGGTGGTGACGCTTGGGAGATAAGCGAGTTTTACCAGGCCGATGGGGGACGCGTAAGACTTCGCCCGCCCATATAAGGGATAAGGATTCACCTTCTCACCTATGCCTTCTTCCTCCTTTGCTTATCCATCTCACAAGACTCGAGCTCCAGCGCCCAAGTTCGCCTCTCGTCTCAACCTTCTCCGACCATGTCCGAAGCGGGAGGTAAATGGTTGGCCTCCACCGTTAAGGAGGAGCAATCGCCAAATCAAGCGGGCGCCGGATACCTTCCGGCGACATCACAGACCGCTGCTGCCGACGAGGGGCAGCTCATCCCCACCCCTGTGCCCCATGAGAGGGTTGTCTTTCTTTCCCACTTCCTCCATGGATCGGGCTTTCCACTTCACCCCTTTGTCCGGGGCTCATGTTCTACTACGGCCTGGATTTCCATGATCCGGCGCCAACTTCATCCTCAACATCTCGGCGTTTATCGTCAGGTGCGAGGCCTTCCTTCGCATCCAGCCCCACTTCGCTTGTGGCTCAAGACCTTCAATGTCAAGCGAAGGTAGTGAAGGGCATTCAAGCGGAGTGCGGAGGCGCCATGTTGGGCAAGATGCCCAACGCCCTTGGTTCAAGGGGCCTTCGTGGAATCTGGCCAAGGTGGCAATCGGGTGGTTCTATATCACCGAGCCGCGTGACCCTAAATGGGCGGCGGCCCCGAAGTTTAGATCTGGTATCCCCACGCAGCTCACCTCCGGAAAGAGAAGGGCTTGCTGTGGGGTAGTTTGAAGGAGCCGACGGGACTCCAAGCTCGTATCAAGAAGCTGGTGAAGAAGCTCAGGCTGATTAACGTGGTCCAGGTCATGCTCGTCCGCCGGATTCTCCCATGCCAAGAGCGGGCATTCAATCTATGGGAGTTCGATCCAGAACAGCACCAGGCGCTGAACAAGCTCTTCGACACAACGTACGAAGGCGCCTGGAAGGTGCTGTTCAAGGGCGCCGGTTTCGTGATCCGCGATCAAGATCGCGGATTTCGCCGCAGCGTCGGTGACGAGGTAAGTGATTCTACCCTTTACGGACACTTTTTTCCATAGTTTGACTCTGCGGGTTTTAATTTCCCCATTTCCTTTGACAGGACTGGATAAAGAAGGCGGAGCAGATTACCTGTCCGGCTCCTATGCCAGAAAATCCAGTAGACGCTCGTCTAGCGAGGCTGCTGGTTCCGACACCGCACGTGGTGCCGGAGAAGAAGGCCAAGAAGGAGGCCGCGGGTGCTCGAAAGAGTGCCTGCTGTGTGTCCGACGACTGGGCGGACTCCTCCCGAAAATGAGGAGGAGGAAGAGGACTCTCTCCAGAGGAGGAGAGAGGAAGAGGAAGGCTTCCCCGACAGGGAGGCCGGAGGGTCCAAGAGGGAAGGACTATTCCCCGGACAGCTCTGCCAACATCAACGCGTTGGCGAGGAAGAATGGCCTTCGAGGGCCAGCCTCCGGCGAGATCGTAAGTATCCGGATTCTGAATGATTTATAATTTCTTTTTCTGCGTCACATAGTGTCATTCTAATGCCGCATGTTGCCCGTAGTCCGGCCATGATGATCTCCCGCTTCATCGAGCGGGTCGTTGGCTTCGCCGGATGTAGACTCCATCCCGACCGCCTCCACCTCGCGACGCCGAGGACGCCGAGGTGGGATCCCCGAAGGGACCCATCGGGGAGGCCCGGCGGCGCCACAAGGCGCCCTCCTCGACTTTTGCGCCGGACTCCACAACAGAACCCGCAGTGGTTACGGAGTCCGCCGGGCGCCCTTCGAACAAAGGGCAAGATCGTGAAGTCGGCGGCTTCCGTCCAACCGGAGGCGCCGGGTAATTTGTTGGAGGCGCTGCAGAGCGCTTCCATCGAGGAAGAGCACGGCACTATTATGAGTGCAGTGATCCAGAAGGTTCAGCTCGCCAAGAGCGGGCTGACCGAAGCCTGCAATAGCCTTCTATCAGGCTTTGAGGTAAGAAGTTAAAAATATGCAATGTAATACCGCATAGACAGTAGCCCCTGATGCTCGGTTCGGTGTTCGGAAAGAAAAGCCGGACTGAGGATTTGAAACAAGATATACGCAGGGTTGCTAAAAAATTATGTCAATATGGGTTGCAGGCTGCGCTGCTGACCTCTCGGCCAAGACCGATCATGCGGAGGTCGGTGCGTTGAAGCAGAGCTCGAGCGGTCCGGCAAGAGCTCGGCCGCCAGAAGCAGCTCCAAGACAAAGAAGGTGAGTAACACCACTTTGAATTTTTACCTTCATGTAAAAGGATTTAGGTTGCGACAAAAAATAACAAGGATAACATGGGTACTGCAGGGCCACTTAACGAGGTGGCGACCTCAAGGAGGCCGTGTCTCACTAACGCATAATGCGGCCACGGAACGGGCAAAGCGAGAAAAGTAGGAGGCGCGGGTGGCGGTGGTCCAGCAAGAGCTCCAGGCTCTCATGGAAAAGCATGAGAGTTTGGAGCGTGACTCAAAGACTCGAGAGTCCGAGCTTGCCTCAGCTCTCGAAAGTGCCAAAACCGCCAAGGCCGAGGCCCATAAGTCCCTTCAGGAGGTTGAGTTGATGAGGAAGATAGCGGCGGGTAAGGCATTTTTCATGCAAAGCAAGCATGTGAATTTAAATTACGTGTTACTTACCCGAATTCGAGCTCTCTAGGGGCGTTGCAGATCTGCCTCATGGCGGTCTCGATGCCGCCAGCATTCTACCGAGCCGAGGAGGGAGCTCAACGGAGAAGGTCTTCGTCTCAAGATGCCGAGGCCGCCATCCGGTGCCCTAAGCGACCAGCTGAAGCAGCTGGTCGAATCGCACAAGGTGGCCGGCAGCCATGAAAGGCCTCATAGTCCAAATTGTGGCTGGAGAGGCCATGCCCGGGAGCTACTTCGCCTCGGCGACGGCTGGTGGATGCGTGCTCGGGTGGAGGTTATCAAGCGCCCGCCTGTATTGAAGGTGCTCGTCGGGCCCTTGCCCGCCAAGAAGGTGCATTGGGGCAAGCTGGATGCGGAGAAGCTAATCACCGACGCGCCACCAGCAGTAAGGAGCATCGTGACGCTCAAATTTACTATAAGGCTGTCCTGAAGGGTGCCCGCAAGATTGCGGATGAGTGCCCTGTGGATGTAATTTTGAGTGAATTCGCAATGTGTTATCCTGTGCGCTGAAAACCTTGTTCATATGCGCTAAGCAACGCTTGTTTAATTTAAAATATTACCTTCAGGCGGCCGCTTTATTAAATCTGAGAGATGGCAAGTCGTCGGCTTCAGCCCCCATGCCACAAGTGCTGGGGTGTTCGGGATAAACTTGAGCACTCTTGTTCCCATTTTTGGGTCCATCTAGGGAGGCGCTCAACACAACGAACAAGGCAACCGGACTTATAGTGCTTGAACACTCTCACTTAGCCATAGAATTCTATAATTTTAAATTTCGCGAAGCCCCTAGTATTCGGAAGACCGAATTGGGGCGCTATCCACGCCTTCATCGGACATAATCCGGAACTTCGCTCAAGCGGCGAGGGTCTTTAAGGACCCGAAGGACCTCTCGAATAGCGACCGGTCTCTCGCCTTATCATGCCGGGTCAGTTTTAGCTTTCCATCGAGGCGTTAACCTGCTCAACCGGGCGCAATCGCAGTGGTTCTCCCAAAGTGCTACCTTAGCCGATAGAACGGAACGTAAGGTGCCGAACATGGGAGCCGCAAACCCAACTATTGACCCAAGGCATGATTCGGAGCTGATTCATATAATGCTATAAGTTCGGGTGCCGCACTTGTGAAAGTGTGCGGACTTTATCACACCATAAAGCGGAGGACATAAGCCCCTGGTGTATTTGGCCGTACCAAGACGCACGGGTGCAACATGTCGTAAATGAACATATATATATATATATATATATATATATAAATATATAAAGTAATGAAATTATAGGAAAAATGTGCTCATTTTTATGTGAGTAGATATGCTAAATGAGGGGAAAGAAAAAAATAGTGCGGAAAGCAAGGGAGTGGACAAATTAAAGGCGTCTCTCCGTGGGTAGGCCGCGAATGTTGTATTTTAACAAATTTAATGCTCGTGATGGAGACCACCTGAGTGTTCGCCGCGCCTTTGTCCTTCCCTCGGCTGTTGCATCATGAGTTCGGCAGGTTCGCCACGGACCGAGTTCTCAGATAAAAAGAGAAAAATAAAACAAAAAGAGCGACACTTGGGAGCCCCCGTGTGGTCGAACCGCACTGGTCTGTTGTGGTTGTGCCCTTCCCCTATGCCCATGGTATCTCCGTATGTAATTATGTACGCCGGAGAGTTTGTCTTGCAATTTTGCGAGGGCTGGGGTTGGGGCCGCATTGCTACGCTGCGCATGGAACGTGCTGTGGTCTTGGTTGATGTTGCTCCGGCGCGTTTGGTCGTGGTCCGGTCGCTTAACGGCCGGACTCGAGAATTGCCTTAAAAGGCTGCTCTGCATTTCGCCGCGAGAGTCATTGTATGTTCCTCCGCTCGGAGGAGCGCCCGTGTTTCCATTGACCGTGATGACTCCGCGAGGGCCCGCATCTTGAGCTTAAGGTATGCATAATGCGGCACCGTTGAATTTTGCAAACGCGGTTCGTCCGAAAGCAGAGCGTGATAGCCGCCATGAACGGGACTATGTCGAAGATTAACTCCTCGCCCGGAAATTATCCGGGATCCAAGACCACTTCCAGTGTAATCGAGCTCGCATAATTGGCCTCGACACCTGGTATGACGCCTTTGAAGGTCTGCGTTGTAGGTTTAATCCTTGAAGGGTCTATGCCCATCTTGCGCACTGTATCCTAATAAAGCAGGTTCAGGCTACTGCCGCCGTCCATCAGGACTCTCGTGAGGTGAAATCCATCAACGATTGGGTCTAAAACCAATGCAGCAAATCTGCCATGGCGGATACTGGTCGGATGGTCTCTTCGATCGAAAGTGATCGGGCAAGAGGACCATGGGTTGAATTTTGGGGCGACTGGCTCCATCACAGATACGTCCCTTTAGTGCACGCTCGCTCCTCTTGGTAATATGCGCTATGATATCATGTTTACCGCCCGAACTTGAGGGGAATCCCTTTTGTCCTCTGCTGTTCGGCGGCCGGGTCTCTTCCTCGTCATCGTTGTGTAGCCCCTTGTCACTGTTTTCGGCGATTAATTTGCCTGCCTACTTGAATACCCAACAATCTCTGTTAGTATGGTTAGCTGGCTTTTCGGGGGTTCCATGTATTTGACAAGAGCGGTCGAGTATTCGGTCCAAATTGGACGGGCCCGGAGTGGTTCTTTTGAATGGCTTCTTCCATTGACCGGGTTTGGAGCCTCGGAATCCAGCATTGACTGCCGTATCCTCATTGCTGTCGCCGCACGCGGCGCTTTGTTTTGTTTCGACGCAACCTGCCATTGCGGTCCTTGGTATCCGGACCGCCAGCCGCTTTTTGCTGAGGTTGTTATCGCGAGCGAGCCAGCTATCCTCTCCCGCACAAAAGCGGGTCATGAGGGATGTGAGGGCTGCCATGGATTTTGGCTTCTCCCGCCCTAGGTGCCGGGCCAACCACTCGTCATGGATGTTATGTTTGAAGGCAGCGAGTGCCTCTCGCATCCGGACAGTCGACGATTTGATTTTTTCTTTGTTAAGAACCGTGTCCGTAATTGCTCGGCCGATTCGTCTGCTGCCGGATTATGTGGCTTAGGTCATCTGTGTCCGGTGGTCGCATACATGCGTTCTCGAAGTTGTCGAGGAATGCGGCTTCCGTGTCTTCCCAAAGATCCAATTGACTCTGCGGGCATTTGTTAAGCCAATGTCAAGCTGGTCCTTTAAGCTTGAGCGGGAGATATTTGATGGCGTGAAGATCGTCGCCACGGGCCATGTGTATATGGAGGAGATAATCCTCAATCCAGACCGCGGGGTCTGTTGTGCCATCGTAGGATTCGATATTAACGGGTTTGAACCCTTCAGGGATTTGATGATCCATTACTTCGCCGTGAAGCATAGTGGGTGTGCGGCGCCTCAGTATTGAGCAATATCGTGACGTAGCTCGAGAGAGCGTTGTTCCGCTGTGTTCGGCCGGGCCGGAGTAGTTGTATCCGGTGCGACGGTATTCGTCGTGGGTCGTGGGGCGTCCACGTGATCCATAGATAGATATGGATTGTCTTGCCTTGTCCTCCAATATATCTCGCAAGTCCGGCGTGTTCCCCCGTGGCTTCCTGCTTTTAGAGCGATGCCGGGGTACGGTTTTGGTGGAGGGCTTGCACGCCTCTCTATCGCGGCCACGAGGTGGTCGGTCCGCCAGACAGGCGCTGGTGATGCTGCCTCCTCCAATCGGGGAGCAACTTGTGTTTTGGGTAACTTTTGAGGGGCGTTCGAAGTTCATACTCTTCGCCGCGAGGACCTCGGTCCATCCGTCGGCCAAGAGGGTCTTGATCAGCTTGAAGATGTTGTTGCTTTTTCTTTAGGCTGTTTGTCGTGGCCATTAGCCCGCTCAAACGCTCTTGTTCGACGGGATCCTCCGCAAGACGACGAATGGCTGTCGCCGAGGCTTGCCTCGCCTCCGGAGGGATGTAAGTAATTGTCATCCTCGACCTCTTCGCCGCCGCCTCTCCCGAGGGCTTGCTTCGCCTCCCGCTACTGGATCGTGGCCGAGGGAGTTGTCTTCAAAGCACTTTACGGGGTGTTATTATCTCCCGTGCGGAATCTCCATTCTTGCCGTGGCGGGATTTAGAGCGGCGCCACGACGCTGGCGCTTGGGCTGTTTCTTTAAGGAATCGGCCTCCGCCGCTTCTTTGCCGCCCCCATCTTTTGGGGTGTCCACCATGTATATGTCGATGACGAGGTGGTTTTCCAAAGGTCCCGTAGGCACCGGTTTCTGGTAGTCTCCGCATCGCCGTACATACCGTCGATGTCTTCGGAGTCGTTGTCAAGTACGTCGGTTATATAGTCGACGGTGGCTACGAAGTGGGTGGTGGGTGGGATCTGAATTTCTTCGTCATCCGCGTCCCAACCGTCCTGGCTGTAGTTCGGCCAGGGCTCTCCGGATAGCGAGAGATGCTTCAATGAATTTATGATATCGCCAAAGGGCGAGTGCTGAAAGATGTCCGCAGCGGTGAATTCCATGATCGGCGCCCAGTCGGTTTCGACAGGCAAGGGCGCAGGAGGTCCGGAGTCAGGCGGAGAGTCCGGCACCTCGGAGTCATGGGCTTTATGCGGGACAAGGTAAGTGTTTGGCTCCATCGGCGTGGGAGTTGCATCTCTCGAGGCGGTGTCCAGCCATCCGTCCTCGATCCGAGCGATCGGCTCCGGACTATGAGTCGGAGCGGATTCGTGGGCGGCCTCCAAGGTGCTGTCCGGCGGCAGAGTTAGGTCATGCCCATCGAGACAGCGCGGCACGCTTGGGTGTGGCTCAGATCCATCGAAGATCAAGTCCCCGCGGATGTCGGCCGTGAAGTTTAGGCTTCCAACCTGACCTCGACGGCCAGGGGCGAAGCTGATCTGCTTCCAGATGGCCAAGGGAGTTGGCCCGCAGCAGAAGCCACCGAATACGAAGATCTGTCCGGGAGAAAGGTCGCACCTGTGACTGCGTTGTTGTTGATTGAAGAGGCCATCAAGCCTCATCGGTGACGACACGCAGGAACTCTCAATGAAAGCACCAATGTCGGTGTCAAACCGGCGGATCTCGGTAGGGGGTCCCGAATCGTGCGTCTAGGCGGATGGTAACAGGAGACAAGGGACACGATGTTTACCTGTGTTCGGGCCCTCTTGATGGAGGTAAAACCCTACGTCCTGCTTGATTGATATTGATATTGTGGATGTTTACAAGAGTGGATCTACCACGAGATCAAGGAGGCTAAACCCTAGAAGCTAGCCTGTGGTATGATTGTAAGGTTTGTTGTGATTGTAGTCCTATGGACTAAAGCCATCCGGTTTATATAGACACCGGAGAGGGCTAGGGTTACATAGAGTCAGTTACAATGGTAGGAGATCTACATATCCAGACGCCAAGCTTGCCTTCCACGCTAAGGAAAGTCCCATCCTGGACACGGGAGAAGTCTTCAATCTTGTATCTTCATAGTCTTGGAGTCCGGTCGATGATGATAGTCCGGAAAATGATAGTTCGGCTGATGATGGTAGTCCGGCTATCCGGACACCCCCTAATCCAGGATCCCTCAGAGAGCAAGAGTGATTTTTTTTCTGGAGGTAGGTGACAATCTAGGACGAAGAGATAAGTGAGGGGCCCATGTGGGGACCACAACCCACCAGGGCGCACTGGGTCTGGGCGCCTGTGTGGGTTGTGCCCACCGTGCACCTCCCTCCGTAATTTTTGCACCAAAATTCTTAAATATTCAGAAAAATCATATAAAATTTTCAGGGGCATTCTCGAGAACTTTTATTTTTGGGTCATTTTTTATTGCACTGGAAATTCAGAAAATAGACAAAACATGGCATTTTATATTATTTAAGTAATAAAAACAGAAAATAAAGAGTAGGGACAGAAGATAGTGCTTAGTAAATTAATCAACTTCATACCGCTAAAAAATGATCCATTAATAAGGTTGATCAAGTCTCATTAACAACCACTTTCGATTAGCATGAAACTGAAGAACTTTTGTTAATCACTAAGTTACCTCAATGGGGATATGCATTTCCCCAAAAATAAGTGTTTCATATTTCTTTTTGACAGTAGGTAGAGGTATTTGAAAACTTCCAATAATTGTCGTCAGAGATTTTTCAATAACATTAATATCATTCACTTGGAATTGTTTCTTCGCAAAGTGCATCGTATGCTCATTACCATTAATGTGAAAAGTGACCTTGCTTTTATTGCAATCAATAACAGCCCTTGCAGTATTGAAGAAGGGTCTACCAAGGATAATCGGCATGTTGTCATCCTCGGGCATCTCAAGTATAACAGAGTCAGTCAAAATAGTAACATTAGCAACAACAACGGGCACATCCTCACAGATACTGATAGGTATGGCAGTTAATTTGTCAGCCATTTGCAAAGATATTTCAATAGGTGTGAGTTTATTCAAGTCAAGCCTTTTATATAAAGATAAAGGCATAACACTAACACCAGCTCCTAAATCACACAAAGCAGTTTTCACATAATTCTTTTTGATAGAGCAAGGTATAGTTGTTATTCCCGGATCTCCAAGTTTTTTAGGTACTCCATCTTTAAAAGTATAATTAGCAAGCATAGTGGAGATTCCATCTTCCGGTATTTTTCTCTTATTTGTGATGATGTCTTTCATATACTTTGCATAAGGAGGCATTTTCAAGATATCCGCTGTTTAGCACGTAAAAAGATCGGCCTCAAAGATTTCAAAGAAAGCGATCAAATTCTTCATCATCTTTCTTTTTAGTTGGCTTGGATGGAGAAGGCATAGGTTTTTGAACCCATGGTTCTCTTTCTTTACTGTGTTTCCTAGCCACAAAGTCTCTTTTATCATATATTTTATTTTTAGGTTGTGGGTTATCAAGATCAACAGGTGGTTCTATCTCAACATCATTATCTGGTTCTTTATCATGGGTTGGTTGAGAGTCTTCATGAACCTCTTCATTATATTTTTCATTATCAGTAGGTGAGTGTTCATTACCAGATTGTGTTTCAGCATCAGAGATAGAAGTTTCATTATTATTATCAGGAGGTTTTTCTATTTCAGGTTCACTAGAAGTATGCAAAGTCCTATCATTTTTCTTCTTCTTTTCTTTTTAAAAGGACTAGGTGCACTAGTGTTTGCTCTTTGTGAATCTTGTTCAATTCTTTTTGGGTGTCCCTCAGGATAAAGTAGTTCCTGAGTCATTTTACCTCCTCTAATTGCAACTCTAACATCAAAGTCATGCATATTATGATTCATTTCACCAAGTAATTCTCTTTGTGATTTATCAACTTGTTCTAGTTGATTTTGAACCATAGAAGCATGTTTTCCAACACCTCTAACATCATTTGATATTCTAAATAACAAGTCACTCAAGCGAGCAATCATATCGGAATTATATTTCAATTGTTTCATAACATTGGCATTGAAGTGATCTTGTTTTCTAACATAGCTTTCAAACTCATAAAAGCATTGCCTAGGATGCATATTGTGAGGATTGTCATTTGCATTGAACTTCATAAGAGAATTTACCTCTACCACCTTAGGAAGCGGTGGTGTATTAAGCCCATGTATTTCTTCAATAGGAGGTAAATTTTTAACATCCTCAGCTTATTACCTTTTTCCTTCATAGATTTCTTTGCCTCTTGCATATCTTCAGGACTGAGATATAATATACCCCTCTTCTTTGGAGTGGGTTTAGCCGGTGGTTCAGGAATAGTCCAATCATCATAATTTTTCAATATATTATTCAATAATTCTTCAGCCTGTCCAACAGTTCGTTCCCTGAAAACACAACCAGCACAACTATCTAGGAAGTCCCTAGAAGCATCGGTTAGTCTATTATAGAAGATATCAAGTATTTCAATTTTCTTAAGAGGATGATTATGCAAAGCATTAAGTAACCAGAGAAGCCTCCCCCAAGCTTGTGGGAGACTCTCTTCTTTAGTTTGCACAAAGTTAAATATTTCCTCTAAGGCAGCTTGTTTCATATGAGTAGGAAAATATTTTTCAGAGAAGTAATAAAATCATATCCTGGGGACTACACACACAACCAGGAGCAAGAGTATTGTACCAAGCTTTAGGATCACCCTTTAATGAGAAAGGAAATAATTTGAGAATAAAGTAATAGCGAGTTTGCTCATTATGAGTAAAAAGGGCGGCTATATCATTCAAATTAGTAAGATGTGCCACAACAGTTTCAGTTTCATAACCATGGAAAGGATCAGATTCAACCAAAGTAATTAACTCTGGGTCGACAGAGAATTCATAATCCTTATGGTCAATGCAGATAGGTGAAGTAGCAAACTTAGGATCACATTTCATTCTTTCATTCAGAGATTTTTCTTTATACTTGCATAGTAATTTCTCTAGATCATCTCTATCATTGCAAGCAAGAATATCTCTAGTTGCTTCTTCACTCATAACATAACGTTCAGGTACCTTAGGCAATTCATATCTAGGACGGCTAGTTCTAGCAGGTGTTTCAGGAGTTTCATTTTCAAGCTCATCATCAGATTCAACAAAACCATGTTGTATAACTCTAGCAATTTGTTTATCAAGAAAATCACCAAGTGGCACATCATCATTAGCAAGCAAGGTACTAGCATCATCATAAGCATCATCCATAGTAGAAGTAGCATCATCAATAACTTGCGACATATCAGAATTGATAGCATGTGGTGGTGTTGCAAGTTTACTCATAATGAAGGTGAATCTAAAAGCGTAATCGGATGGCAGTTTCTTACCTCCCCTCGTACTTTGAGGGAAATATCTTCGGTTTAGGATCCTTCAGATTCTTCATAGTGATAATATGATAATAATCCCAAGTGACTCAACACATATAGCTATGCTCCCCGGCAACGGCGCTAGAAAAAGGTCTTGATAACCCACAAGTATAGGGGATTGCAACAGTTTTCGAGGGTAAGTATTTAACCCAAATTTATAGATTCGACACAAGGGGAGCCAAAGAATATTTGAAGGTATTAGCAGCTGAGTTGTAAATTCAACCACACTTGGAGATTAATTGTCTGCAGCAGTAGTTTGATAGTTTTGATAGTAGTGACAACAGCAACAGTAACATTAACAGTGATAGCAGTAATTTGTAGCAAGTGTAAAAGTGATGATAGCAGTAGTAACTTAGCAGAAACAATAAGGATAAATTCGTAGGCATTGGATCGGTGACTTGTTGGATGATATTCATCATGTGACAGTTATAACCTAGGGCGATACGGCACTAGCTCCAGTTCATCGATATAATGTAGGCATGTATTCCGTAAATAGTCATACATGCTTTATTAAAAGAACTTGCATGACATCTTTTGTCCTACCCTCCCGTGGCAACAGGGTCCATTTTGGAAACTAGGGGATATAAAGGCCTCCTTCTAATATAGAACTGGAACAAAGCATTAACACATAGTGAATACATGAACTCCTCAAACTACAGTCATCACCGGGAGTGGGCCCGTTGTTGTCACTTCAGGGTTGCCGGATCATAAGACGTAGTAGGTGACTATAACTTGCAAGACCGGATCTAAAACATGGATATAATGATGAATTCATAAACGGTTCAGATTTGAGTTTATGGCACCCGGGTCCAAAGTGACAAGCATTAAGCATAGCAAAGTCATAGCAACATCAATCTAAGAACATAGTGGATACTAGGGATCAAGCCCTAACAAAACTAACTCAATTACATAATGAATGTCATCCAACTCCTCACCGACCAGTGAGCCTACGAAGAAATTACTCACTCCCAGTGGGGATCATCATGGATTTGGCGATGGAGAAGGGTTGCTGATGACGAAGAACGAAGATCCCCCTCTCCGGAGCCCCAAACGGACTCCAGATCTACCCTCTCGAGGAAGAATAGGGCTTGGCAGCGGCTCCGTCTCGTGGATCGCGATAATTCTTTCTCCCAGATTTTTTCTAGAAATATGTGATTTTATAGTATCAGGGGGGTCATTAGCGGGGCCACCAGGTGGGTACAACCCACCTGGGCGCGCCTGGAGAGGGGGGCGCGCCCTGGTGGGTTGTGCCCACCTAGGGGCCCCTCTCTGGTGGGTCTTGGCTCCAGAAATTCTTATTATTGATATAAAAAATCGTCGCAAAGCTTCGTTCCATTCTGAGAACTTTTATTTCTGCACAAAAACAACACCATTGTAGTTCTGCTGAAAACAGCACCTGTCCGGGATTAGTTTCATTCAAATCATGCAAATTAGAGTCCAAAACAAGAGGAAAAGCGTGGAAAAAAAGTAGATACGTTAGAGACGTATCAAGTGCCATGGCAGTTAAATTCCAAAAAATTAAAAAATGATCAGAAAAACATGAAACCTTGCTTGGTGTAATGTCATGCCACCAAAATGATGTGGTAAAAAATTGGCATGTTTGACGAAAGTTTGGACACACAACCCTCACAACCGGAGCAACTCACTAGAAGGATCGTGGTGAACAATGCATGTTTGATGACGAACATGAGATAGCTTCCTCTTATGGCCTTCAATTTTTTCTACATTTTCACGTGCAGTAATACAACTGTCATGTGAAAATTTGGAAAATTCCAGGAGTCATTTGACCTCTTAAAGACATTTAAGTGATTTTCTAGCCATTTAATGACCGTAATTCAAATTTGAACTACATCTACATGCAACAGCTAACCATATCGGTTTGAGAAATCATATTTTTGTTTACTTGTGTGCGAGTTAATTCCATGTGCAGTAAATTGGAAGGAATTTTCAAACATATTGGTGTCATGGCCTGGACACACATGCATGGAGCCCCATCCATTCAAATTCCAAAAAAATAAATAAAAAATGATCAGAAACACATGAAACCTTGCTTGACATAATGTCATGCCATCAACATGATGTGGTAAAAAAATTGGCATGTTTGATGAAATTTTGGACACATACCCCTCACAAACCGGAGCAACTAACTAGAAGGCTCATGGTTTTGAGAGGGGACAATGCATGTTTGATGAAAAATGGGTGATAGCTTCCTCTTATGGGCTTCAAAACAATTCTACAGTTAACATGCACTAATACTACTGTCATGTCAAAATTTGGAAAATTTGAGGTGTCATTTGACCTTTGTAAGACATTTAAGTGATTTTCTAGCCATTTAATGACCGTAATCCAAATTTGAACTACATCTACATGTAGCGGCTAACCATAACGGTTTGAAAAAATATATTTGTGTACTTGTGTGCGAGTTAATTTCCATGTGTAGTAAATTGGAACAAATTTTCAAACATATTGGTGTCACGGTTTGGACACATGCATGGAGTGCCATGGCATTTAAATTCCAAAAAAATAAAAAATCATCAGACAATGTAAATATCTGGTGTTAAAAAAATGTAAAGATCTGGCAAGACAACCGACCCCCACACGATTGGCACTCTATTTCGCGCCTCAAGGTTTGGAAGGTGAGTGGCGCGGGTTATTAATCAGACACAGTTCTGTATTGGAAACCGTCAGCTATTAAGTTCACACATGGATTTTGCTACGGGAATCATGTGTAATTCAAACTACAGTACTCGTGAATTCTGGCGACCAGTGTGTGTACTATTCCCGTCGATCTAGATTTTGGCCACCAATAAATACTACCTTGCTCATGTCGTCCCTCCTGCATTCTCATCTACATCCTTCCCCCGCTCGCCCTCTCTCTCTCTCTCTCTCTCTCTCTCTCTCTCTCTCAAATATCGGCCATGGCACCGCCGATCTGCCCACACGTCGATGACGAGGTGCTGTCCCCCGAGGATGCTCAGTAGAAGAGCAGTGACGAAGAGGACCTCTACGCGCCGCCGGACGAGGTTGCGCCGGACCCCCCAACTTTGGAGTGGTTTTGGGGCCAGTACAATCATTGTCTGTGGAAGTTGCTGCCGCCGGTTGAGAAAGCCATGCAAGTGGCATTCAAGAAAAAGATGGCGGAGGAGGAAGCCAGGTACCAGGCGGCCTGTGAAGCCCGTGATGCCGCCTGGAAAAAGGAGGCGGTGGAGCTTTGGGGGCGGGCGCGTCATCGTGCGGAGGAGGTGTATGAAGACGGGTACTTTGCGAGGAAGGTCAAAGGTGCTAGGCGCCTCATCACTGCGTGGAGGTGGGCCAATAAGCTCCAGCATGCCACCAACGACGAACTCCGATGGGCGCCCAACGAAATGGCAAGATCGTTCACCCTCATCCGCCAGCAAGAGGCAGATCAGTACGTCAAGTGTTGCAAGGCGGAGGAGGCGGAGTACTGCCTCCGCCCTGGGAAGATGCTGCACACCTGGGAGCTACTGGCGAGGGGCTGCCCGAATAGTGCCCCAGGAGGGATTATTAGTTTCAGTATTGTTCGTTTTCAATTTTATGCATTGTACCTAGTAGTTAAGTATCATCACGTATATGGGATGATATTATATATATTCTGTGATGAACTAGTGAACAATTAATATATATTATGAATTCCATTTTCTATCTATTTTTGTATACTAATTTGTATCTAGCTGTTATCATCCACATACACAGAATGGAAAGCAGATATACACACATTGAAACAAAACATATAAAAACAGAAAACAAAGTACACACATTGAAACAGAGCAATATTATGATTGTTGTGAATACATAGCGATCCACGTTAAAACGACTCAACAAAATATAACGCGTCCATGAGACCATGACCATCTGCCCTCGCCTACGGTAGCTCTTGGCTCTGCTGGACTCGTGCCGGCGATCGTCCAAGCGGTTGACACGCTCGTGGTACATTTGGAGCGCGAACTTGAGCTCCAAGTTGGCTATTTCATCAGAGATCACCAGCTCGAGGATGCAACGGCCATGTCACTCTACTACGCCCAGGTGGACACCTGGGCCAAGGAGGCGGTCGAGCCTAGCGACCAGCGCGTTGGCATCGAGCGGGCTGCAGACAAGGCGAACGACGCGACCCATGCGAATAGTGCGGCGAGTGTCCGGTGCAAGTACAGCGTGGTCGGCCTCTGGTGCAAGTACGGTGTAGAGGGCCTCTGCCCACTCCTCGCGAGGAATGGGGGTACTGACGGGACGTGTACCTAGCTGCGACGCCCTGTTGACAGCAGACAAGCGCCGATGGATCCGCTCTTGCCGTGTGGCGCACCACGACTCTCGCTCTGCGGCGCTCCAATGGTCTCCCTCTACGGTGAGCCGCAACCTATCAGCATGGACGCGCCTAGCTTGCTCCGCAGTGCGCCATCGATCATGTTGTGCGGCGAGCTGCAGCCACTCGGCGCTAACATGCCTATCTTGATCTGCAGCGCTGAAGCGCCAAGGGTCTGCTCAACCTTGGCGATGACGCGCATCATGGCGTCATTCATTGCGTTGTCGGGAGCGCCTTGGCCTCGACGGGTGTAGCGACCCGTCCTCAGACGGTCAAGTCTCTGTGCTTAAGTTTCTAGCATGAATAATCTTATGATCCCTTTGAGCCTGGGTGGCGGGCCGTAGGATGATCACACGGGTCCTTCGGGATATCCTAGGACAACACTGGTTTCTCCAGGTGCCCACAAGTAATCCACCCAGATGTGTATTAAAGTTGCCACCTTAAGATGAACCATTAAGTAACAGTCTCACATCTGTCATGGAATACACTCAAACCCAATCCACGTCTACGAGCATAGCATGGCAATATAAGCATAACGTAATAGTAACTCCCAAGGTTTGAATGCAGGGCAATAGGTTCCTACCTCATCCGCTACTTCCCAATACCCACATGTTATCAATCCTACTCATGCAATGTTTGAGGGTGAAACTAATGCATAAAAACTGGGTATGAAAGGGATATGATCAAAGTGTGAACTTGCTTGTACTGTTGATGAAGATGATTCACACTCAAAACCCTTGGTAGTTCTACTCATCACACTCCGGTCAATCTATCATAAGCAAGCAATAGTAACCACACATAAGAAATCACTCAAAAGATCAGAAAGAACGAAGAAAACAATTTGGTAAACATCAGAACCAAGCAAATAACTCTTGCAACAATAAACAATTTCTAACAATATCAAAATTAAGTGAATTTGGCCTTATCATAAAGTTTAGGTCAAGAGCTTTAATTTGCAAAAAGAATCAGCTAAAACGGAGTTATAAAACTCAAGTTACGATCAGACGAAGTTCAAATACAAAACTGTTTGAACTCAAATTTTAAGACTTTCAAAAACATGTTTAAGTTGATTTACTGGATAGAGGGGATCATAACGAAGAAGTGGGCGTTGGTTTCATCTAATTCTGAATATCGAGCAAAAAATAGTGATCGTTTGAAAATCAGAGACTATTCTACAAAAAAAAACATCACAGATAGGTCCCTGGCCGAAATTAAAAAGAAAAAGAAAAATCTAACTAACGAACGTTCGCTAGAGAGACTTAAACGACAAAACTGTTCACTAGAGAAGCTAATGGGGTGAACGTCCGCTAAATAACTAACCAATCGTTTTTTTAAAGAAAAACCTAAACTAATAAAAAATGGAAAAACCGGGAGGTTTTATAGGTTTTACCGGCTCGGACGAATAAACCGGCGACGACGGCGGTTCCCGGCGAAGTGTGGCGGCGAGGCGGCGGTTTTAGATCAGGCGGCGGCTGCGGGGTCAGCGGCGATGGGCAGAGACGACGGCGAGCGCTGCGCAGGGCAGCGGAAGCGGGCGATGGAGGCGTCGATGGCGGCGTAGGGCAACAAATGGGCGGGCGGCAATCATGGCTCGGCAATGTGGCGCGAAAAGGGCGGTGAGATGGGGGAGGAGCGAAGGGGCGGCGGAGCTGCGGCTTATAAAGAGGGGCCGGGGAAGGAGCTGCTTGAGGAAGGGGGCGGGCGCGAGGCGGCAGCAGCTCAGACTCTGGCGAAGTCTGGATCGGCCACGGCGGGGAAGACGGCGGCGTGTCGAGCCGACTAGGCTGGCTGGCTGGGCCACGGCCCAGTTCGGTCCAAAGGAGTTTTTTTAACAGACAACAAACATAAAAATAACCAACAAATATTTAAAATTATAAATAGCATATTATAGATCAAGATTTTCAGAAAAAGATTTTCTACAACTTGAACATTTTTCTAGCATCAAATAAAATCCACAGAATTTTAAATAAAACAAAGAGTGCTACTGCAACAATAAAACCCAATAAAAAATCATTTTAAAAATACCAAAATGATCTCAAATTTATTTCTCTCCAATTTTCTAATGTAGGGAATTATGTTACCCTATTTCCATAAATTTTATTTTTTGGAGAAAAATAATTTGAAGAAAAATCCAAATAACTCCAAATTGAAAATAATTTCCAAAACGACTTTAAATTTGATCCTTTTAAACTCCCAACTCATATTTCATATGTTTTGAAGAAGACATTTTATCTTCTCTCATGAAAATCATTGAGTCGCTTGAAGTTTCTGAATTTGAAAATATTTCCAAATAAAACTCAAATCTTTTCAAAACCCTTTTCATTTATTTAAAAATGGAAGAAGTCATGTCATCTTCTCTCTAGGGTTTTGTATGTGAAAAGTATTTGAATTCAGGGAGATCAGAAAGCAAAGATGAAAGTTTGGGAAAGTCCTTTTATTCCCTCTCATTTAACTTTCAAAAGTTTCAAATTCCACTCAATTTCACTTTAATCAATCAAACAATCAATCATAACTATCTATTTAATATAACTTTCCAAAATTTAGAATTTTCGGATGTTACAAACCTACCACCCTTAAAATGAATCTCGTCCTCGAGATTCGGAGAGGCTAGCAAGAAATAGGTTGGGTTTGGGGTCTTCTGAAAATCCATCGATCGTCTCCGGGGTCTCAGATGCTACTACCCTTAGAAGCAAGGTTACGGTTCCATCAAAACTTATATACTCCATCCTTTTTGTTGGCAGTGTCGATCTTCTCAGATTCTCGGGAAAAATTCCTTCTCTTGGCTCTTCCAGTAGTGGCATAACCTTTACCGCAATTCTTCTGCCCTTTCATCTTGGTAAGGTTATTCCGAGACTGGGTCTTCTTAGCTGATGGGTCTGGCGCCAATACTAACTAACTATCGATATCTCATTGTGGTCAACAATCTATGGTTTCTCCTGCAGGAAATGGGTCTGGGTTGATCCTCACCGTATAACCTACGGTTGGCAACAACTGCCTTTTACAAGGGAAAATGGTCCTACCATTCTAAGGTTTAAACAAGGTTTAATGTCATTGTCTCTCTACTATAGGTAAGTCACTCAGATTTACCATCCCACATAGCAAGGCGAATAATAAGAGTAAGTCGGTATGGTGATCAATCCATCCCGCACCCAAATCATTACCATGTATATGGTTTAGCGAATCTCACATTCTAACACTCGGTCATCCTCACAAGCTTTGCAGAATTTATCTTGTCGACGAACCAAGTTCGGATAAATCCATTGATTCTGCAAGCCAAACAAGCATCTACCGTTGCTTCACAACTCTCAGGTTTTGCATTACTTCGATAAGATCGTCTGTTGATAAAAGTCGTATCCTCTTCCAGGGTTTTTCCTTCGACAAGAGTGTGCTTGCTTCTTGGCATGTCCTGGGGCCTGTGGGTTATGACCCATCTCATTACTTGTAAACCTTGAACTCATCATGAGGGCAACTGATCATTATTCCAACATCCAGCTTCCTCGCATTCTTAAATCCATCCAATTGTACTGTCTCCCTTCCTTCTATTGGTACCAAACTAAGATGTGATTACTCATACTCATCATGGAGTTACAATTGCTCCATACTTCCAACATCATACCTCTTTTATATCCAATAGTACTTCATCTTTTCATCTCTTGGGGTATCTCATGTATCGAGACAAAACTCATACTTATTTTGTCCGAATTCCACTCCGTGTAATATCATTATCTTTACCAAGGGTCAAGTGCCCTCACAGGGTAATATCACCCTTAAAATGCTCCAATCTTCCATAGACCATATTTCTCATATCCTCGAAAATGGTCAAAATCTTTCTTCATAAAATCCAAATCAGTACCAATGATGATAACTTTATTGATTTCTCCAATTATTACAATCTCCTGCATTTCCATTACATGCCTCAACTCAACACCTCACTATAAAGGAAATGTGCTCTCACTACTACTACTACACTTCTTTGTTGCATACTCAACTATTTAGCTCAAGCCTCCTTCTCTTTGGGACAATCTCTGGCAAAGTGCCCTGCTTCATTACAGCAGAAACATATTACTTCTCACAAGTCTTGAGGTTTCCTTGTGATTATATAGCCTCCTTGGGTCCTTGGCTTCCTTTTTGGGCAACTGCTGAGGTAGGCTCAGATCCTTCCTGGAATCCAATCTATTTCTCTTCCTGGACTTTTCAGTTCCCATCAGGGCTTGTATTTCCCGTGGGTCATACTCTCCTTCCTCTGTCGGGAATTCTACTAGATCCCCATTCATACAATTCTGGGAGATGTGTCCTTCTTCTCCACATGAATAGCATGACTTGGTGCAAGGTCTAATTGGTTCTTCTTTAGGTGTGTCCTCCACCTCTTCCTTCATCGTAGGTTCTTCTAAAATTTCCATGAGGGCTCCTTTCATTGCTTCCTTCTTCTACTAGATGCTTCTTTGCACCATGGGGTAAATGTGACACTGAGCAGGGTAGTGGGTAGTCCCTTCACACAAGAAACAAGTAATCTGCCTATTTGGGCATTCTTCCGCTGGGTGACTTCCTTCACAATTAGGGCATTCATCCTTGTGTTCTTTATGGTTGTGTCCTATTTCTCCACAAAGCTTGCATGCACAAGGTTTCTTCATATCCTTTCCATAAGGCTTCAATTTCTGGGACACATACCGAGACTTTGGCAAAGTCAACTTAAATTCTTTCCAAGTGGTTACTCCTTGCCATTCGTTGATGGTTTGGTACATCCTCCACCAAGTAGCAGCACCTCTTTCGAAGCACTAAAGAGCATGCTGGGCCATATCCTTTCCGGCTATAGTGTTATTCTTCATATGATCTTCCATGTTCTGAATCCATCGGTCCGTCTCCAATTGACTCATTGGTCCAGAAAATACAAGCTCATCTCCATTCATCCTCTATTGGGTCCATGGGTTTTGGGGTGAGATAAGAGAGATAGAGAGGGATACACACAATACAAACAATAGTTTTAGAAAAGATAGATTTTATTTGTGGCTGTCGGAAAAACATCAAACAAATGACAGCTCACAATGTCGCATCTAATGTAGGTATATAACAGGGGTTTGGTCTTCTAAAGGTCAATAAATCTTCAACGTCGCCAAACTCTTCAAGTCTTGTTCATGCCTCCAATGGCTTCTTCAATCATGCTTGTCTTTCCCAAGTTCTTTTGCCAGATCATCTATCTTGATGTGAAGTCTCTCGTGACATCCTTTAATATTTCTGGAGTTGCGTTCCAAACTTTGGGGTCTCAACATCCTTGGCATGAGCCATGGTACTACTGTCCTTCAGTTCCTAATGAATCTCCTATATCGTGAGGTTTTGCTCCTCCAGCTTGGATACTTTCAACTACTGGGTCCTGTGTTCTTCACGGAATGCTTTCTGGTCAATTACGACTTCCTGCAGGTCCATCTTAAAACTCCTGATGTAATTCTCCAGATCCTGGCGATACACCAGCTAAGGTTAAAACTTCATCTCTTGCTGATAGGTGCTCCATCAGCCTTCTACCATCCAATCCTTCCATGCATATGCATGCTTAACTCAGCACGGTGATAATAGCATAAGCGGGCGATGACATCATGGATAGCCGTGTTTCTGCTCTTATCACTTCCATGAGCTATCATTCCATAGTTGATATCTCCTGCCTTAGGGTTTTCTTGACAAAACTTTGAGTTCTAATGCTCCATGTTCCAGTCTTTCTCCGATACACCTTGATCTCGGGTATTGACAGCTTCCCTAGTATGTCAAGTTCGATAAGGGTAGCCTTACTAGGTCATACTAAATCTGGAAATTCTTTAGAGCCTTCAAATTCTCCTAGTCTTCGGAGTCTTCAACCCTTGTAGCTTCAACACTTCTAATGCATGGTGTAATCATCTTCATTCCAAGGGGGTCTTAGTTGTCTGATATCTTGTACTTCTTGGAATGGTCTTATCAGTCAAATCTTCAGGGTCAAAAGGGAAAAAAGGTATGGTCTCACTAAAAGGGAATATTTGAATAAGCTCAGAAGAGAAGAGAGGTAAAAGATCTTTTTTGAAAATGAAGTTTTAGAAAAATCTTTCCTATGGGCTTGCCAGTTTCTAGGGGTCACGTCCTACAGTCAACCTGGCTCTGATACCATCTTGTAGCAACCCAACCTCAGACGGCCAAGTCTCTATGCTTAAGTGTAATCCCTGGATCGATATGCTGACACACACAGTACTCAAGGATTTATAACAGAGGTAAATCACATGTATAAAGTAACGTAAATACTATTACCTCAATCCATATAGCGGAAGTAACAAGGTTGTGGATTCCCATCAACACCAATGGCAAAGTTGAGTGTAGAAATCGTAACCCTAACGTATTCACTTACTCGTCGTAAGATTCCTGCAACATGAGACGTTGCAGCCACAAAGGGTCATTACGATGAATGTACTGGCAAATTCACATCATAGGATAATGAAGAATAATAGCTATCACTACATGCATATTTGGCTGGTGGAAAAGCTCTATGGTTATAAAGTTTTTGCGAAAAGCCAATTTTTCCCTACTGCAAAGGAATATATTTTATTTAACTACAAAGTTGGTTGAAAAATAATTGAGAAGGTTCCTCCAACTCAATCCCAAAATAATAATCATTAACCCAAAAAATTAATTAAGTAAAGTGATGAGATCAACATGATAATTCAAGAATCAGATACTCAAGATTGTCCATAACCGGGGACATGGCTAACCATGATTAGTTTATACACTCTGCAGAGGTTTGCACACTTTTCCCCACAAGACTCGATCTCCTCCGTTGGATTTCTCGCACTACATGGTGTTTGAGAAACGGATGACCGAGACACAGTCTTTCAGAAGCATTAACTCTCTACTCTGGATAGACAGTACCACCTACAATCCACTACATCTGCTAGTCTACCTCTTCAAGAGCTTCACGCAACTTACTCAACTATGCCAGAGCCCATAATGGCTTGTGGCTGCACACGGAAGTTTCTAGCATGAATAATCTTACGATCCCTTTGAGCCTGGGTGGCGGGTGTCGTTGTCAAAACCGGCGGATCTCGGGTAGGGAGTCCCGAACTATGCGTCTAAGGCGGATGGTAACAGGAGGCGGGGGACACGATGTTTACCCAGGTTCGGGCCCTCTCGATGGAGGTAATACCCTACTTCCTGCTTGATTGATCTTGATGTTATGAGTATTACAAGAGTTGATCTACCACGAGATCGTAGAGGCTAAACCCTAGAAGCTAGCCTATTGTATGATTGTTGTTGTCCTACGGACTAAACCCTCTGGTTTATATAGACATCGGAGGGGGCTAGGGTTACACATAGTCGGTTACAAGGGAGGAGATCTACATATCCGTATTGCCAAGCTTGCCTTCCACGCCAAGGAGAGTCCCATCCGGACATGGGACGAAGTCTTCAATCTTGTATCTTCATACTCCAATAGTCCGGCCAAAGGATATAGTCCGGCTGTCTGAGGACCCCCTAATCCAAGACTCCCTCAGTAGCCCCTGAACCAGGCTTCAATGACGATGAGTCCGGCGCGTAGATTGTCTTCGGCATTGCAAGGCGGGTTCCTCCTTCGAATACTCCATAGAAGATTTTGAACCCAAGGATAGTGTCCGGCTCTGCAAAACAAGTTCCACATACTATCGTAGAGAGAATAATATTTCCACAAATCTAATCTAATCTGCCGATGCATACTACCGCAGAGAGAATAATATTTCCACAAATCTAATCTGCTGACGCATTTTGCCGCATGACATCACACCACGGCCCTGTCATTATTCGAACCATTTTTCACAACCAGCCGCTGCACATATCGTGAGGCGGCTTCCTTGGCACGTCTTGTCGAAGCAGAGATCGTGTCCCCTTATCACAGGATTCTCATCAATACGGGTGTGGGTAACCCAACCATGCCATCAATTACGCCGTTTGGGGAATAAGCGACTTACCAGGTAAGTGGGGAGGTGCATCGCCTCTTCCGCCCTTATAAAGGGACAAGGATTCACCCTTTTTACCCACGCCTTCTTCCTCCTTGCTCATCCATTCTTGCGCACTCGAGCTCCAGCGCCCAAGTTCGCGTTTTTCTCCTCAAACCACTCCAAACATGTCTGGAGTGGGAGGCAAGTGTATGGTCTCCTCCGTTACGGAAGAGAACATCACAAAGCTACGGGAAGCCGGATATCTAGCCGTGGAAATTGCACACCGGCTCCCAGATGCGGGGAAGATCATCCCTACGCCAGAGCCACATGAGAGGGTGGTTTTCCTTACCCACTTCGTCCGCGGACTGGGATTCCCACTCCTGTTCTACTACGGGCTGGATTTTCACGATCTGGCCCCCAATTTCATCCTCAATATCTCGGCGTTTATCGTCGTGTGTGAGGCCTTCCTCCGCATCTGGCCCCACTTCGGCCTGTGGCTGAAGACCTTCAATGTTAAACCGAAGGTGGTGGTCGTCCAGCAAGCGGAGTGAGGAGGTGCCATGGTGGGCAAAATGCCTAACGTCACCTGGCTCGAAGGCTCCTATGTGGAGACCATAAAGGGGTGGCAATCGGGGTGGTTCTACATCACCGAGCCGCGCGACACCAACTGGGTGGCGGCCCCCGAATTTCGATCCGGAATCCCCACGCGGCTCACCTCCTAGAAAGAGAAGGGCCTGTCCTGGGGTCCACCGGTGGAGCTGACCGGACTCCAGAAATGCATCATAAACATGATGAGCAAGAAAATCAAGCTCATCAACGTGGTCCAGGTCATGCTCTTCCGCCGGATCCTCCCGTGTCAACGACGGGCATTCAATTTGTGGGAGTTCGACCCGGCTAAGCATCAGACGCTGCAAGAGCTCTTCGACACGACACACAAGGACGTATGGAAGGTGCTGTTCAAGGGCGCCGAGGTACCTCCTCCCCTTACCGAGGACCGCGGACTCAGCGCAAAGCGCCCTGCCAATCCGGTAAGTTTTTCATATCTCATAGGATGTTTATTTTCCCCAGTTTGATCATGTGCGGGATCTAAGCCTCCATGCCATTTAACAGATCGGGTAGAGACAGCGGAGCAGATCGATTGCCCAGCCCCCCTGCCTGAAGATCCTGCAGATGCTCTCCTAATGGAGATGCTGGTTCCGGCGCCTTACGAGGTGCCGGTGAAGAAGGCCAAGAAGAAGGCCACGGGGACCCGAAAGGGTCTCCGGCGCAAGGTTATATCGGACTCATCATCCGAAAACTCTGAGGTGCACTCCTCCCACAAAAACGAGGAGGAGGAAGAGGAAAGTTCTCCCCCCCCCCCCCAGCCGGGGGAGACAAGAAAAGGAAGGCCGCCCCAACCGAGGAGGCTGAAGGGTCCAAGAAGGGAAGGACCCTCCTTCCGGACTGCTCCACGACGGCCGCCATGACGACGATTTAGTGGTTTCGAGTGACAAGCCTGGCGAAGTCGTAAGTATCCAGATACCATAGTAATTCATGGTATGTTTTATTGCACTGCTTCTTATCACGCCGAACATGATTATGCAGTCCGTCCCGAGCCCGTATCGACGTATCTTCGTCAGATGGTTCTTTGGACCCGTCGGATATGAATAGCGATTCACTTCCGACCACCTCCACCCCTCGCCCTACGGACAACGTCGAGGTGTTGTCTCAAAGGGAACCGAGCCGAGGGGAGGTAGTCCTGGAGGTGCCTCAAGGCGACGTTCCGGACCCTGGGCGCATGGGGAGCAAGACTCCCATGGGCTCCGAATTCGGCCCCCAGCCAAACACTGCGCCGGAACCTCGAGTGGTTTCGGACTCTGTCAGGCGACCCCCCGTGAAGAGGGGCAAGCTACCTGTGCCGGTGGCCTCTGTCCATCCAAAGGCACCGGACAACTTGCTGGAAGCGCTTCGCAGTGCTTCCATCGACGAAGAACACCGCACTATAATGAGTGCGGTGGTTAAGAGAGTTCAGTCCGCCAAGAGCGGACTGACTGAAGCCTGTGCCAGCCTCCTAACAGGCTTTGAGGTAAGTATCTAGATTATAAGATAATGTTACCGCATAGACACTAGCCCCTGATGCTCTGTTTGGCGTTCGCGAAGAAAGGCCGAATAGAGGATCAAACAATGACCGCAGGAGTCTAATCAGAATATGTATATGTGAATATGCACGCTTCACTGCTAGCCGCTGCCGCAAGCACTGCGGAGGTCGCTGCACTGAAGCAGGACCTTGAGCGGTCCAAGGAAGAGCTCAGACTTACCAAGAGGCAGCTCGATGAGAACAAAGGTAAGTGATACCTCGTCTGTATATTTAAAAAAATTTGATTGTAAAATAATAGGATCATCATGATTTGGCCAGGGGCCACGACCGAAGTGGCGACCCTGAAGAAGGTGCTATCCGAGGCCGAAGACAAAGCGGCCAAGGAGTGCATTGAGCGAGAAAAGCAAGAAGCCCGCGTGGGCGAGGTGCAGCAAGAGCTCTAGGCTCTCGTCAAAAAACACGAGTCCTTGGAGCTTGACTCTAAGACGCGAGAGTCCGAGCTTGCGAAGGCCCTCGAGAGCGCACGAAACGCCAAGGTCAAGCCGGAAGGCCCTCCAGAAATTGAGGCGATTAAGAAGATAGCGATGGGTAAGGCATTCATTATGCAAAGCAAGTATGTGAAGGAGACTTTCCTTTTACTTACCCGAAGTTTGGAGCTCTCCAGAGCGCCGCAGATCTTCCTCAAGGTGTGTTGGATGCCGCGGAGTTCTACCGGGCTGAAGAGGCGAAGCTCGACGGAGAAGTTGTTCTGGTCTCGATATCTTTGGGACCGAACACCCTATGCCCTTGAGCGACCAACTGAAGCAACTGGTCGAGCTCCACAAGGCGGCCGAACAGGCCATGAAGGGTCTCATAGTCTGGATGTGGCCTGGCGATCCACTGCCTGATAGCTGTTGGGGAACGTAGTAATTTCAAAAAAATTCCTACGCACACGCAAGATCATGGTGATGGCATAGCAACGAGATGGGAGAGTGTTGTCCACGTACCCTCGTAGACCGTAAGCGGAAGCATTATGACAACGTGGTTGATGTAGTCGTACGTCTTCACGATCCGACCGATCGAAGTACCGAACGTACGACACCTCCGAGTTCAGCACACGTTCAGCTCGATGACGATCCCCGGACTCCGATCCAGCAAAGTGTCGGGGATGAGTTCCGTCGACCGCGATGGCGTGGTGGCGATGATGATGCTCTCATCGGCGCAGGCTTCGCCTAAACTCCGCGACGATATGACCGAGGTAGAATATGGTGGAGGGGCACCGCACACGGCTAAGGAACGATCACGAAGATCAACTTGTGTGTCTGGGGTGCCCCTGCCTCAGATATAAAGGAGCAAGGGGAGGAGGCCGGCCCTAGGAGGGCGCCAAGTGTGGAGTCCTACTAGGACTCCCTAGTCCTAGTAGGATTCCACCTCCCTTGTTGGAGTAGGAGAAGGGAAAGAGGGGAGAGGAAGAAGGAAAGGGGCTGCTCCCTTGTCCAATTCGGACCAGAGGAGGGCGCAGGCCTCCTTCCTTTGGCCTCTCTCCTCTATTCCCGTATGGCCCAATAAGGCCCATATACTCCCCGGCGAATTCCCGTAACTCTCCGGTACACCGAAAAATACCCGAATCACTCGGAACCTTTCCGAACTCCGAATATAGTCGTCCAATATATCGATATTTACGTCTCGACCATTTCGAGACTCAACGTCATGTCCCCGATCTCATCCGGGACTCCGAACTCCTTCGGTACATCAAAACTCATAAACTCATAATATAAGCATCGCCATCGAAACCTTAAGCGTGCGGACCCTACGGGTTCGAGAACTATGTAGACATGACCTAGAACTATTCTCGGTCAATAACCAATAGCCGAACCTGGATGCCCATATTGGCTCCTACATATTCTACGAAGATCTTTATCGGTCAAACCGCATAACAACATACGTTGTTCCCTTTGTCATCGGTATGTTACTTGCCCGAGATTCGATCGTCGGTATCCAATACCTAGTTCAATCTCGTTACCGGCAAGTCCCTTTACTCGTTACGTAATGCATCATTCCGTAACTAACTCATTAGTTACATTGTTTGCAAGGCTTATAGTGATGTGCATTACCGAGAGGGCCCAGAGATACCTCTCCGATAATCGGAGTGACAAAACCTAATCTCGAAATACGCCAACCCAACATGTACCTTTGGAGACACCTGTAGTACTCCTTTATAATCACCCGATTACGTTGTGACGTTTGGTAGCACCAAAGTGTTCCTCCGTAAACGGGAGTTGCATAATCTCATAGTTACAGGAACATGTATAAGTCATGAAGAAAGCAATAGCAACATACTAAACGATCAAGTGCTAGGCTAACGGAATGGGTCAAGTCAATCACATCATTCTCCTAATGATGTGATCCCGTTAATCAAATGACAACTCATGTCTATGGCTAGGAAACTTAACCATCTTTGATTCAACGAGCTAGTCAAGTAGAGGCATACTAGTGACACTATGTTTGTCCATGTATTCACACATGTATTATGTTTCCGGTTAATACAATTCTAGCATGAATAATAAACATTTATCATGAAATAAGGAAATAAATAATAACTTTATTATTGCCTCTAGGGCATATTTCCTTCAGTCTCCCACTTGCACTAGAGTCAATAATCTAGTTCACATCATCATGTGATTCAACACTAATATTCACATCTGTATGTGATTAACACCCATAGTTCACATCGTCATGTGACCAACACCCAAAGGGTTTACTAGAGTCAATAATCTAGTTCACATCGCTATGTGATTAACACCCAAAGAGTACTAAGGTATGATCATGTTTTGCTCGTGAGAGAAGCTTAGTCAACGGGTCTGCATTACATTGAGAGCCGTATGTATTTTGCAAATATTCTATGTCTACAATGCTCAGACGGAGCTACTCTAGCTAATTGCTCCCACTTTCAATATGTATCCAGATTGAGACTTATAGTCATCCGGATCGGTGTAAAAGCTTGCCTTGTTGTAACTCTTTACGACGGGCTCTTTTATCACCTCCATAATCGAGAAATATTTCCTTATTCCTTACTAAGGATATTCTTGACCGCTGTCCAAAGGATCTACTATTAGATCAAAATTGTATTCCTTTGACAAACTCAGAGCTAGGTATACAATAGGTCCGGTTCACAAGCACATAGCATACTTTATAGAACCTATGACTGAGGCATAGAGAATGACTTTCATTCTCTTTTCTATTTTCTGCCATGGTCGGGATTTGAGTCTTACTCAATTTCACTCCTTTGCAACACAGGCAAGAACTTTTTCTTTGACTGTTCCATTTTGAACTACTTCAAAATCTTGACAATGTATGTACTTATTGAAAAAACTTATCAAGTGTCTTGATCTATCACAATAGATCTTTGATGCTCAATATATAAGTAGCTTTACTGAGGTCTTTCTTTTAAAGAACTCCTTTCAATTACTCCTTTATGCTTTCCAGAAAAATTCTACATCATTTCTGATCAACAATATGTCACTCACATATATTTATCAGAAAGGCGGTAGTGCTCCCACTCACTTTATTGTAAATACAGGCTTCACCACAAATCTGTATAAAACTATATGCTTTGATCAACTTATCAAAGCGTGTATTCCAACTCTGAGATGCTTGCACCAGTCCATAGATGGATCGCTGGAGCTTGCACATTTTGTTAGCACCTTTAGGATTTACAAAACCTTATGGTTGCATCATATACAACTCTTCTTTAATAAATCCATTAAGGAATGCAGTTTTGTTTATCCATTTGCCAGATTTCATAAAATGCGGCAATTGCTAACATGATTCGGACAGATTTAAGCATAGATACGAGTGAGAAACTCTCATCGTAGTCAACACCTTGAACTTGTCGAAAACCTTTTGCGACAAGTCGAGCTTTGTAGATAGTAACACTACTATCAGCGTCCGTCTTCCTCTTGAAGATCCATTTATTTTCTATGACTTGCCGATCATCGGGCAAATCAATCAAAGTCCACACTTTGTTCTCATACATGAATCCCGTCTCAGATTTCATGGTCTCAAACCATTTCGCGGAATCTGGGCTCATCATCGCTTCCTCATAGTTCGTAGGTTTATCATGGTCTAGTAACATGATTTCCAGAATAGGATTACCGTACCACTCACAGTGCGAGATCTTAATCTGAAAGATCTACAAAGTTCGGTAGTAACTTGATCTGAAGCTTCATGATCATTATCATTAGCTTCCTCACTAATTGGTGTAGGAATCACTAGAACTGATTTCTATGATGAACTACTTTCCAATTCGGGAGAAGGTACAAATTACCTTATGAAGCTCTACTTTCCTCCCACTCACTTCTTTCGAGAGAAACTTCTTCTCTAGAAAGGATCCATCTTAGCAACGAATAACTTGCCTTTGGATCTCTGATAGAAGGTGTACCCAATAGTTACCTTTGGGTATTCTATGAAGACGCACTTCTCCGATTTGGGTTCGAGCTTATCGGTGAAAACTTTTTCACATAAGCATCACAACTCCAAACTTTAAGAAACGATACTTAGGTTCTTTGTTAAACCATAGTTCATACGGTGTCGTCTCAACGGATTTAGATGGTGCCCTATTAAACGTGAATGCAGCTGTCTATAATGCATAACCCCAAAACGATAGTGGTAAACCAATAAGAGACATCATAGATCGCACCATATGTAGTAAAGTACGATTACGACGTTCAGACACACCATTACATTGTGGTGTTCCAGGTAGCGTGAGTTGCGAAACTATTTCACATTGTTTCAAATGAAGACCAAACTCGTAACTCAAAAATTCATCTCCACAATCAGATCGTAGAAACTTTATTTTTCTTGTTACGATGATTTTCCACTTCACTCTGAAATTCTTTGAACTTTTCAAATGTTTCAGACTTATGTTTCATCAAGTAGATATACCCATATCTGCTCAAATCATCTGTGAAGGTCGAAAATAACGATACACGCCATGAGCCTTAACACTCATTGGATCGCATACATCGGTATGTATTATTTCCAATAAGTCAAGAGCTTCGTTCCATTGTTACGGGAACGGAGTTTTTGTCATCTTCCCCAAAAGGCACGGTTCGCAAGCATCAAATGATTCATAATCAAGTGATTCCGAAAATCCATCTTTTATGGAGTTTCTTCATGCGTTTTACACCGATATGACCCAAACGGCAGTGCCACAAATAAGTTGCACTATCATTATTAAATTTGCATCATTTTGGCATCAATATTATGAATATGTGTATCACTACGATCGAGATCCAACAAACTATTTTCATTGGGTGTATAACCATCGAAGGTTTTATTCATGTAAACAGAAACAATTATTCTTTAACTTTAAATGAATAACCGTTTTGCAATAAACATGATCAAATCATATTCATGCTCAACGCAAACGCAAAATAACATTTATTTGGCTTTTAACACTAATCTCGAAAATATAGGGAGTGTGTGATGATGATCATATCAATCTTGGAACTATTTCCAACACTCATCGTCACTTCCCCTCAACTAGTCTCTGTTTATTATGTAACTCCTGTTTCGAGTTACTAATCTTAGCAACCGAACAAGTATAAAATACTCAGGGGCTACTATAAACACTAGTAAGGCACACATCAAACACCTGTATATCAAATATACCCTTGTTCACTTTGGCACCCTTCTTATCTACCAAATATTCAGGTTATTTCTGCTCCCGGTGATCATTTCCTTTGTAGTAGAAGCACTCAGTTTCAGGCTTTGGTCCAGCTTTGGGCTTCTTCGTGGGAGCGACAACTTGCTTGTCATTCTACTTGAAGTTCCCTTTCTTTCCCTTTGCCCTTTTCTTGAAACTAGTGGTCTTGTCAATCATCAACACTTGATGCTCTTTTCGTGATTTCTACCTTCGTCGATTTCAGCATCACGAAGAGCTTGGGAATTACTTTTGTCATCCCTTGCATATTATAGTTCATCACGAAGTTCTACTAACTTGGAGATGGTGACTAGAGAATTTTGTCAATCACTATCTTATCTGGAAGATTAACTCCCACTTGATTCAAGAGATTGAAGTACCCAGACAATCTGAGCACATGCTCACTAGTTGAGCGATTCTCCTCCATCTTTTAGCTATAGAACTTGTTGGAGACTTCATATCTCTCAACTCGGGTATTTTCTTGAAATATTAACTTCAACTCCTGGAACATCTCATATGGTCCATGACGTTCAAAACGTCTTTGAAGTCCCGATTCTAAGCCGTTAATTATGGTGCACTAAACTATCAAGTAGTCATCATATTGAGCTAGCCAAATGTTCATAACGCCCGTGCATTTGCTCTCGCAATAGGTCTGTCACCTAGCGGTGCATTAAGGACATAATTCTTACGTGCAGCAATGAGGATAAACCTCAGATCACGGATCCAATCCGCATCATTGCTACTAACATTTTTCAATACAATTTTCTCTAGGAACACACATAAAAACATAGGGAAGCAAAAACATAGGGAAGCAACAACGGGAGCTATTGATCTACAACATAATTTGCAAAATACTACCAGGACTAAGTTCATGATAAATTAAAGTTCAATTAATCATATTACTTAAGAACTCCCACTTAGATAGATATCCTCTAATCTTCTAAGTGATTACGTGATCCATATCAACTAAACCATGTCCGATCATCACGTGAGATGGAGTAGTTTCAATGGTGAACATCACTATGTTGATCATATCTACTATATGATTCACGTTCGACCTTTCGGTCTCCGTGTTCCGAGGCCATATCTGTATATGCTAGGCTCGCCAAGTTTAACTCGAGTATTCCGCTGCGGCGCAACTGTTTTGCACCCGTTGTATTTGAACGTAGAGCCTATCACACCCGATCATCACGTGGTGTCTCAAAGACGAAGAACTTTCGCAACGGTGCATACTCGGGAGAACACTTCTTGATATTTAGTGAGAGATCATCTTATAATGCTACCGTCAATCAAAGCAAGATAAGATGCATAAAGGATAAACATCACATGCAATCAATATAAGTGATATGATATGGCCATCATCATCTTGTGCTTGTGATCTCCATCTCCGAAGCACCGTCGTGATCACCATCGTCACCGGCGCGACACCTTGATCTCCATCGCAACATCGTTGTCGTTTCGCCAACTATTGCTTCTACGACTATCGCTACCGCTTAGTGATAAAGTAAAGCAATTACATGGCGTTTGCATTTCATACAATAAAGCGACAACCATATGGCTCTCGCCATTGCCGATAACTCGGTTACAAAACATGATCATCTCATACAATAAAATATAGCATCACGTCTTGACCATATCACATCACAACATGCCTGCAAAAACAAGTTAGACGCCCTCTACTTTGTTGTTGCAAATTTTACGTGGCTGCTACGGGCTGAGCAAGAACCGTTCTTACCTACGCATCAAAACCACAACGATAGTTTGTCAAGTTGGTGTTGTTTTAACCTTCGCAAGGACCGGGCGTAGCCACACTCGGTTCAACTAAAGTGAGAGAGACAGACACCCGCCGGTCACCTTTAACCACAAGTGCTCGCAACGGTGAAACCAGTCTCTCAGAAGCGTACGCGTAATGTCGGTCCGGGCCGCTTCATCTCACAATACCGCCGAACCAAAGTATGACATGCTGGTAAGCAGTATGACTTGTATCGCCCACAACTCACTTGTGTTCTACTCGTGCGTAAGTCATGAAGAAAGCAATAGCAACATACTAAACGATCAAGTGCTAGGTTAACGGAATGGGTCAAGTCAATCACATCATTCTTCTAATGATGTGATCCCGTTAATCAAATGACAACTCATGTCTATGGCTAGGAAACTTAACCATCTTTGATTCAACGAGCTAGTCAAGTAGAGGCATACTAGTGACACTATGTTTGTCTATGTATTCACACATGTATTATGTTTCCGGTTAATACAATTCTAGCATGAATAATAAACATTTATCATGAAATAAGGAAATAAATAATAACTTTATTATTGCCTCTAGGGCATATTTCCTTCAATAGCTACTTCGGCCTGGTGAGGCGGCTTGTGAATGTCTGCCCACGACTTGACGTCATAAAGCGGTCTGTCTGCATTGAGGGCGCGCGTAGGGATTTTGCCCGAGCAAAGCTCCACTGGGCGAAGCTGGACGTCGAGAAGCTGGTGAAGGAGGGGCCGCCGGAAGGCAAGGAGCATCGCCACCCCAATATGTATTATAACAGTGTCCTGAATGGCTCTCGCCTTGTGGTGGAGGAATGTACTAAGGATGTAATATTCAAATGAATGTACTCATGCGATCCTGTAATGTGAAACAAGTTCATTTGCGCTATGCAACGCTTTTGGATTTAAAATATTACCTTCTGTGCGGCCGTTTATAAAATTTGAGAGTTGGCCAGTCATCGGCTTCTGCCCCCATGTAACTAGTACTGGGGTGCTCGGGATAAACCTGAGCACTCTTTATCCCAATTTTGGGTCCTTCAAGGGAGGTGTTCAGCATAACGAACCAGGCAATCGGACTATAACGCTTATCACTCTCACTTAGCCATAGAAGTCTACAATTTAAAATTTTGGCGAAGCCCCTAGTATTCGGAAGGCGAATTTGGGGCGCTTATATACGCCTAAGTCGGCAAGGCCGACTCGCCTCAAGCGGAAAAAAGTCTTTAAGGACTTGAGACCTCTCGAACAGCGACCAGCTCTCGCCTTTATCATGACAGTCAGTTTTCGGCTTTCTCTCGAGGTGCTCGTCCGGAAGAACCGGGACACAATCGCAGTACTTCTCCTAGTGGTACCTTAGCCGATATTGCGGAACGTAAGGTACCAAAACATGGGAGCCGGGCAAACCCAACTATTGACCCAAGACATGATTCGGAGCTGATGCATATAATTCTATAAGTTCGGGGTGCCGCACTGTCGAAAGTGTTCGGACTTCTCACGCCGTATTATGGGGTATCTTTGAAGCCCTGGCGTCGGGTCGTACGTAATGTACGGGTGCAAGTTGTCGTAAATAAACAGACAAGAAAAAGGAAGGGTAATGCAATAATAGACTAATGCCATGCATTGTTATTTAAATAGTACATCAAAGCGCACTGATACAAGTAGTGCAATAAGCAAAAAATAGGACTATTTGACATTTCCTATCCAAGGGCAAGCTGCGTTTGGGTATTAAAAACGGGTACTTCAATTGTTATTAGAGACCACCTGGGGATTCCCTTGTACGTCTTATCTTCTTGCCTCCTTGGTTGTTCCTTCCCGTAATGTGTCCAGCAATCATACTGTCAGAAAGGGCTTCCAGAGAGTAAGGTCCTAAAAGAGAGAAAATGATAAAGGTATACAACCCCTAGGGCGGTTGAGCCGCATTGTGGGATGTGCCCTGGTCGTGCCCCCGCCTATGCCCATGGTATTTTCAGTGCATAATTATGTATGCGCGGCACGGATTTTGTCGCTTGACTGGGACTAGGACGGGGGCCAAATTTCTAGGCGAGCTCTGAACGTGCCAGGAGATCCTGTTGCAGGTTACTCCGGACTCGCTTGACGGTATCCAGGGGCTTTACCGCCGAATTGGCGGTTTGCCTTAAAAGGCTGCTTTGTGCCTCAGCTGCGAGGGCTGCAGTGTGTTCCTCCATGCGGAGTGAGCGTTCTGTGTTTCCATTGACTGTTATAACCCCACGAGGTCCTCGCATTTTGAGCTTGAGGTATGCATAATGCGGTACCGCATTGAATCTGGCAAATGCGATTCGCCCGAGCAGTGCGTGATAGCCATCATGAACGGGACGATATCGAAGATTAACTCCTCGCTTCGGAAGTTGTCCAGAGATCCGAAGACCACTTCTAGTGTGATTGAGCCCGTGCAGCGGGCCTCTACACCTGGGATGACACCTTTAAAGGTGGTTTTAGTGGGTTTGATCCTTGAGGGGTCTATACCCATTTTGCGCACTGTGTCCTGATAGAGCAGGTTCAGGCTGCTGCCGCCGTCCATAAGGACTCGGGTGAGGTGAAATCCATAGATGATGGGGTCAAGGACCAATGCGGCAGATCCGCCATGACGGATACTAGTGGGGTGGTCCCTGCGATCGAAGGTGATCAGACAAGAGGACCATGGGTTGAACTTTGGGGCGACTGGCTCCATCGCATAGACGTCCCTTAGTGCACGCTTCCGTTCCTCTTGGGAATGTGGGTTGCGTATATCATGTTCACCGCTTTTCACTTGTGGAGGGAACCTCTTCGTCCTCCCATGTTCGGGCGGTCGGGGCTCCTCCTCGTCGTTGCTATGCAGCCCCTTGTCCTTGTTTTCGATGTTCAATTTGCCGGCCTGCTTGAACACCCAGCATTCTCTGTTGGTGTGATTGGCTGGCTTGTCAGGGGTGCCGTGAATTTGACACGAGCGATCGAGTATGCGGTCCAAACTGGACGGGCCCGGAGTACTTCTTTTGAATGGCCTTTTCCGCTGACCGGATTTAGAGCCACTGAATCCGGCATTGACTGCCGTATCTTCGGCAGTATCACCGTTGTTGCGGCGCTTGTGTCTTTTACGACGTGGTCTGCCGTTAGTATCTTTGGTATCTGAAGTGCCAGGATTCCTTGATGTGTTGTTGCTGCGAGCCAGCCAACTATCCTCGCCCGCGCAAAAGCGGGTCATGAGTGTCGTGAGGGCTGCCATAGACTTCGGCTTCTCCTGGCCGAGGTGCCGGGCGAGCCACTCGTCACAGATGTTATGCTTAAATGCCGCTAAGGCCTATGCATCCGGACAGTCGACAATTTGGTTTTTCTTAGTTAGGAACCGTGTCCAGAATTGCCTGGCCGATTCCCCTGGCTGCTGAGTTATACGGCTCAAGTCATCAGCATCCGGAGGTCGCACATAAGTGCGCTGGAAGTTGTCAAGGAATGTATCTTCCAAATCCTCCCAACTTCCAATTGAGTCTGCTGGCAAGCTATTCAGCCAATGCCGAGCTAGTCCTTTGAGTTTTAGTGGGAGGTACTTGATGGCATGTAGATCATCACCGCGAGCCATGTGGATGTGGAGGAGGAAATCCTCGATCCATACCGCGGGATCTGTTGTACCATCATATGATTCAATATTTATGGGTTAAAAACCCTCCGGGAATTCGTGATCCATTACTTCATCAGTGAAGCATAGGGGGTGTGCGGCGCCTCTTTGCCGGGCTATATCACGACGCAGTTCATATGAGTCTTGTCTGCTGTTTTTGGCTCGGCCGGATTTGCTTTTAGTGTATCCGGCGTGACGGTCATCGTCTCGCGTTGGTGCGTGCCCCCGTGATCCGTAGATCGATCTTGCATGTTTTGCCTTGTTTTCCAATACGTCTCGCAGGTCCCGCGTGTTGCCCTGGGCCTTGGTATTTTTGATTAAGTGGCGACGGGGTG
This sequence comes from Aegilops bicornis, assembly GCA_021605145.1. Classification (NCBI taxonomy): domain Eukaryota; kingdom Viridiplantae; phylum Streptophyta; class Magnoliopsida; order Poales; family Poaceae; genus Aegilops; species Aegilops bicornis. The sequence goes on from CM038673.1 coordinate 428,621,542, forward strand.
CAGGCTGGACTTCAGGCTGAAATGCCTTTCTGTCTCGGCCACGAGGTGGCCGATGAGCCGCATCATACACTGGTGATGTAGGTTTCAATGCTTCCTCCTCGAGTTGAGGTAGCAACCTGCGTTTTGGATAACTCTTGGTTGGGCGCTCGAGTTCGTATTCCTCGGCTGCCAGGACTTCGGTATATCTATCCGCTAGCAGATCTTGATCGGCTCGAAGCTGTTGTTGCTTTTTCTATAGGCTGTTTGTTGTGGCTATAAGCCGGCGCTTGAAGCACTCCTGCTCGACGGGATCCTTAGGCACGATAAATTCTTCGTCGCGAGGCTCGCCTCGTCTCCGGAGAGAGGCATGTAATTGTCATCCTCCGTTTCTCCGTCTGCTGCCTGTTCTGGAGGGCTAGCTTGTTCATCCTCCTGCTCTAAATCTGGCTGGAGGGGATTGTCATCGTCTTCGGCACTATTCGGAGTGTTATCGCTTTCTTGTGCCAAAGATCACTACTTTTGCTATGGCGAGACTTAGAGCGGCCACGACGCCGGTGCTTGGGTTGCTTCTTGGAGGGGTCATCCTCTGATGTCTTATCGCCATCGCCTTCTTTGGGGGTATCCACCATGTATATATCATATGATGAGGTGGCGGTCCAGCGCCCTGTGGGTAGTGGTTCCTGTTCGTCTCCTGCATCGTCGTCCATACCGTCAATGTCTTCGGAGTCAAAGTCGAGCATGTCGGTTAAATCGTCGACAGTGGCTATTAAGTGGGTGGTGGGTGGGGAGCGAATTTCTTCGTCGTCCGCATCCCATTCTAGCCGGACATAGTTCGGCCAAGGGTCTCCCGACAGGGAGAGAGACTTCAGCGAATTTAGTACGTCGCCAAAAGGCGAGTGCTGAAAGATATCCGCGGAGGTAAACTCCATGATCGGTGCCCAATTGGATTTGACGGGCACGGACACAGGCGGCTTGGAGCCCGTGGCCGGGGACGAGTCCAATGGTTCGGCAACACGGCTCTCATAGGAGGTGAAGTCAGTATTCGTTTCTATCGCCACTGAGAGTGCGGCCTTCGTGGCGGGGTCTATCCACCCGTCCTCCTATGGTGCAATTTGTTCCGGATTAAGGGTCGGAGTAGTTGCAGGCGTGATCACCCGAACACTGTCCGACGGCAGAGTTAAGTCATGCCCGTCATGATTGTGTGGCGCACCTGACATGGGTTCGAATCCATCGAAGATCAAGTCTCCGCGAATGTCGGCAGTATAGTTCAAGTTTCCGAACCTGACCTGATGGCCAGGGCGTAGCTGTCGATCTGCTCCAGATGGCCAGGCGAATTGGCCCGTAGTACAAAGCCGCCGAATACGAAGATCTGTCCGGGGAGGAAAACCTCACCCTGGTTCGCATCGTTGCTGATAATTGAAGGAGCCATCAAGCCTTACGGTGACAGCACAGTGGAACTCTCAACAAAAGCACCAATGTCGGTGTCAAAACCGGCGGATCTCGGGTAGGGGGTCCCGAACTATGCATCTAAGGCGGATGGTAATAGGAGGCGGGGGACACGATGTTTACCCAGGTTCGGGCCCTCTCGATGGAGGTAATACGCTACTTCCTTCTTGATTGATCTTGATGTTATGAGTATTACAAGAGTTGATCTACCACGAGATCATAGAGGCTAAACCCTAGAAGCTAGCCTATGGTATGATTGTTGTTGTCCTACGGACTAAACCCTCCGGTTTATATAGACATCGGAGGGGGCTAGGGTTACACGGAGTCGGTTACAAGGGAGGAGATCTACATATCCGTATTTCCAAGCTTGCCTTCCACGCCAAGGAGAGTCCCATCCGGACACGGGACGAAGTCTTCAATCTTGTATCTTCATACTCCAACAGTCCGGCCAAAGGATATAGTCCGGCTGTCTGAGGACCCCCTAATCCAGGACTCCCTCAGCGGGCCATAGGATGATCACACGGGTCCTTCGGGGTATCCTAGGACAACACTGGTTTCTCCAGGTGCCCACAAGCAATCCACCCAGATGTGTATGAAAGTTGCCACCTTAAGTTGAACCATTAAGTAACAATCTCACATCTTTCATGGAATACACTCAAACCCAGTCCACGTCTACGAGCATAGCATGGCAATATAAGCATAACGTAATAGTAACTCCCAAGGTTTGAATGCAGGGCAATAGGTTCCTACCTCATCAACTACTTCCCAATACCCACATGTTATCAATCCTACTCTTGCAATGTTTGAGGGTGAAACTAATGCATAAAAACTGGGTATGAAAGGGATATGATCAAAGTATGAACTTTCATGTACTGTTGATGAAGATGATTCACACTCAAAACCCTTGGTAGTTCTACTCGTCACACTCCGGTCAATCTATCGTAAGCAAGCAATAGTAACCACATATAAGCAATCACTCAAAAGATCAGAAAGAATGAATAAAACAATTTGGTAAACATCAGAACCAAGAAAATAAATCTTGCAAAAATAAACAATTTCTGACAGTACAAAAATAAAGTGAATTTTTCCTTATCAGAAAGTTTAGGTCAAGAGCTTTAATTTGCAAAAAGAATCAGCTAAATCGGAGTTATAAAACTCAAGTTACGATCAAACGAAGTTCAAATACAAAACTGTTTGAAATCTAATTTTAAATCTTTCAAAAACATTTTTAAGTTGTTTTACTGGATAGAGGGGATCATAACGAAGAAGTGGGCATTGGTTTCATCTAATTCCGACTATCGAGCAAAAAGTAGTGATCGTTTGAAAATCAGGGACTATTCTATTAAAAAAATCATCACAGATAGGTCCCTGGCCGAAATTAAAAAAAAAAGAAAAATCTAACTAACGAACGTTCGCTACAGAGACTTAAATGACAAAACCGTTCACTAGAGAAGCTAACGGGGTGAACGTCCGCTAAATAACTAACCAATCGTTTTTTAAGAAAAACCTAAACTAATAAAAAAACAAAAAAAAACCGGGCGGTTTTATAGGTTTTACCGGCTCGGACGAATAAACCGGCAGCGGCGGCGGTTCCGGGCGAAGTGCGGCGGCGAGGCGGTGGTTTTAGATCGGGCGGTGGCTCCGGGGTCGGCGGCGATGGGCGGAGACGGCGCGAATGGCTACTGGCGGCAAGCAGCAAGATGGCGAGAGGCATCACGGGCGGCCTTGAGGCAGCAGTGGCGGCGGCGGCTCGCGGCTCGGCGGCGGCGTGAGTGCAGTCGGCGAGATGCTGGAGGAGCGAAGGGGCGGCGGAGCTGCGGAGCTGCGGCTTATAAAGAGGGGCCGGGGAAGGAGCTGCTTGGGGAAGGGGGCGGGCGCGAGGCGGCGGCAGCTCGGACTCCGGCAAAGTCCGGATTGACCATGGCGGGGAAGGCGGCGGCGCGTCGGGCCGGTTGGGCTGGCTGGCTGGGCCGCGGTCCAGTTCAGTCCAAAGGAGTTTTTTTAAACAGACAACAAACATAAAAATAACAAACAAATATTGAAAATTATAAATAGCATATTATATATCAAATTTTCAGTAAAAGATTTTCAACAACTTGAACATTTTTCTAGCATCAAATAAAATCCACACAATTTTAAATAAAACGAAGAGTGCTACTGCTACAATAAAACCCAATAAAAATCATTTTAAAAATACCAAAATGATCTCAAATTTATTTCTCTCCAATTTTCTACTGTAGGGAATCATGTTACCCTATTTCCATATATTTTATTTTTGGAGAAAAATAATTTGAACAAAAATCCAAATAACTCCAAACTGAAAATAATTTCCAAAAGGACTTTAAATTTGATCCTTTTAAACTCCCAACTCATATTTCATATGTTTTGAAGAAGTCATTTTATCTTCTCTTCTGAAAATCATTGAGTCGCTTGAAGTTTCTGAATTTGAAAATATTTCCAAATAAAACTCAAATATTTTCAAAACCCTTTTCATTTATTTAAAAATGGAAGAAGTCAGGTCATCTTCTCTCTAGGGTTTTGTATTTGAAAAGTATTTGAATTCAGGGAGATCAGAAAGCAAAGATGAAAGTTTGGGAAAGTCCTTTTATTCCCTCTCATTTAACTTTCAAAAGTTTCAAATTCCACTCAATTTCACTTCAATCAATCAAACAATCAATCATAACTATCTATTTAATATAACATTCCAAAATTTATAATTTTGGGATGTTACAACGGGCCATGGCGCCTTCTCATTTTCCTCGTCGACAAGGTTGATGGCAGAGGCGGCGCTTTGGTGGTTTGGCATGCTTGGAAAAGGTGGATGTGTTACATGCTGCGCTTGTGGCCTCCATGCGCCAAGCGCCGCCTAGGTTTATGCGCAATATCGCTGGGTAGCGGGAAACCGGTGAGGAAATGGCGGGAAACTGTGGCATGTTCATGAAACTCCATCAATTAATGGAAACTAGGGATGGCACCCGCAGGGTATGGGTATGGGTGGAGCTACCCCATACCCTTACCCGTCCGCCGTGAGTTTACCCATCACCCATACCCATACCCGTCAAGGGTATAAATTTTTCCCATACCCGTCACGCGACAGGGTATATGGGTACCCACGGGTAAAAATACCCACGTTTACAACACATCAATTGAGTAGAAAATAGTCATAAAAAGCAACATATAATCATAAGTTATTAATAGCAACACATCTTAAACAACAATGTACAACAACATATTCTCATAAACAAAAGTACTTGCGTATAAAGTGACATATAAAAATGTTAAACAACAACACATAATCATAAATAATAACACATATACATACACTTTAAGTTCATGAAATCATGATAAATTATAGAGATAATTTGAATACACATTAGAGTTTTTACCTAGCGTGATTAGGAGGGGAAATGAATACATTGGGATATTAACGGAAACCCACCTATCAACATTTTAGATGGGTACATGGGTACGCGGGCATGGGTTATACGATCCCATACCCATACCCTCTCTACCCGATGGGTATGATATTTTCCCATTTAAGTACGGATGGATAATTTTTTGTCCCATACCCTTACCCTAATAGGGTTTTTACCCACAGGGTACGCGGGTAATGGGTACCCATTGCCATCCCTAATGGAAACAAAGCATAGAAGGAACATTGAGCTAGCACAAGAAGTAGATGATGATCAGATGATTGTTTATCCTAGTTAATTATGCATGTAATAGTTTACTTTGGTGTGTGGAAATGCATGTGTGTACTAGCCACCTATGTAATTGGATGTTTGTCGCGTATTACACACATCTTGTTTATGTGAAATGTTTCTGTTCTCTTGGCTCAACACAAACAGTTTATCGGAATGAACTGTATGCCCTCCATTGCACACACCTTGATCTGGTTGAACCGTTTCTGTTGCATTGCCTAATCCAAAACAGTTCATCCGAGTGAACCGTATGCCGTATATCGCACACACCTTGACCTGGCTGACCGTTTCTTTTGTGTTGCTTAATCAAAAACAGTTCATCTGAGTGAATTGTATGCCGTATATCACACACACCTTCATCTGGCTGCCCATTTATGTTGTCCCGCCTCATCACAAACAGTTTATCCGAGTGAACTGTATGCCGTATATCACACACGCCTTCATCTGGCTGCCTGTTTCTTTTGTTCTGCCTCATCGCATACAGTTAATTCAACTAAACTGTATGCCCCGCATCACACACGCAACTAAAATCTGAACTGTGTTTGATGTATCGTTCATCGCAAATATTTTGCATCTTTTTGACGGTTTTTTACATCACTATTTGCGATAAATGCATCGCACATAGTTTCGTCAAAGGTTCTCTGATTGTAGTGTCGCGTTAGCAGCATCCTGCAGTAGTGCTTGGTGCTTTATAAGAGGAGATGGAGACTCAAATAAAAATTTCATGAAGTAAATAGAAATGCCCTTCATAGAGGGAAGTAGAGATTTGTAGAGGTGTCAGAGCTCAAAGCAAAAATTGAGAGATAAAAGAAATTGAGAGGCATACTTTTCCCGTCAACGAAAATGATTGAGTAATTCCCAACACTTTCCATGCTAGATATATCATAGGTGGTTCCCAAATAGAAAATAAAGTTTATTCCTTTTTCACCATTCTTTCACAATCCATGGTTAGCCGTATCCACGGGTGCCTTCCATACCAACAATTTCCAAGGAATTTATTATTTGACAACATAAAGTAAATTTCTTTTTCATTTCGGGACTGAGAATCCCTATTACCATCGTACTCTCGTGCAATGACAAGTGAATAAACACTCATCTTGAGAATAACACATCTAGCACGGAAAATATTGGCCACCCCTGCCGCTTCATGAGCGGTACGAGCACACAAAAAGGAAATTAATTTTCAAAATTTGAGGTGGCACATACAAATTTGCAAAGGACGGCATGGAAATACCGCATATAGGTAGGTATAGTGGACTCATATGGCAAAACTGGGTTTAAGGATTTTGGATGCACAACTAGTATTTCTACTTAGTACAAGTGGAGCAAATAGATTGAGAAGCAACCAACCAACAAACAAAAAATCACGTAAGCGAGCATTAAGCATAACTAACACCGAATAATGCACCATAAGTAGGATGTAATTTCATTGCATAACTATTGACTTTCGTGAAACCTTAACACCAATATTCTTACTAAAGCATAATTATTTACCAACATGATTCATATATCACTATCATCATATATCAAAACTATTACAAAGAATCAAGTTTATTTTATCTAATGATCTTCATGAAAGTTTTTATTATATCCCTCTTGAATATCTATCGCCTTGGGACTAGTTTCATATGTTACTTTTGATATTCTAAAACAAATTAAGTGAAGAACATGAGCATAAAAAATTTCTTCTCTCAAAATAATATAAGTGAAGCATGAGAGAATTTCTTCAAGAATTTTACTAACTCTCAAATAAATCTAAGTGAAGCATGAGAGCATTTCTTCAAAAGTATTAAAGCACACCATGCTCAAAAATATATAAGTGAAGCACCAGAGCAATTCCATAGCTCAAAAAATTCAAGTGAATCATAAAGAGTAATTCTAACAAATCATAGCATAATTTTGGCTCTCTCAAATAGGTATGTCCAGCAAGGATAGATGACACAAACTAAAAAGCAAAACAAGAAAAGACTCATATAATACAAGATGCTCCAAGCAAAACTCATGATATGTGACGAGTAAAAATATAGCTCCAAGTAAAATACTGATGGTCGTTAGGATAAAGAGGGGATGCCTTCCGGGGCATCCCCAAGCTTACTTGTTTGTTCCTCTTTGGATAATAACTTGGGGTGCCATGGGGCTTCCCCAAGCTTAGGCTCTTCTTACTCCTTATTCCTTCATCCATCATGATCTCCCAAAACTTGAAAACTTCAATCACACAAAACTCAACAAAACCTTCATGAGATACGTTAGTATAAGAAAGAAAATCACCACTCTAAGTACTTCTGCAAACCCATTCATGTTTTATTTTTGCATTATACCTACTTTATTCCAACTTTACCATGGGTTATACCCTCCAATACAAACCATCTGAAAACTTCATATACTTATGTAACTCCAAAAATTTTGAAAAAATTAGGACAACATAGGAAATTTGTATATCAATGTTGTGTAAAAAATTAAGAATTTTATCACGCTTCTGTGATTTTAAAAAATTATGTTACTGGTGCACAAAGTTTCTGTTTTTCAACAAGATCAAATCAACTATCACCCAACATGATCCCAAAGGCTTTACTTGGCACAAACACTAATTAAAACATAAAAGACACAACCATAACAGTAGTATAATTGTGTAAACACTCAAGAACAGAAAGAAAAAGGCAAAAAAATTATTCATTGGGTTGCCTCACAATAAGCGTTATCGTTTTATGCCGCTAGCTAGGCATAATGCATAGATTCAAGTATTGTCATCTTTGGTTTCCAATTCTTTAATTACACAACCAATATTCTTCAAAGATTTAGCATATAGATTTTCAATAACAATACTCCTAGGAAAGAGATTGAAATTTTCATTCTTGCAAGTAGGGTTTCTCACAACTTCAACAAAGTCAAGGTGAATACTAATCATCTTATGATCTTCTTTGTTATTATTAGAAGTTGCACCCTTGTTCTTGATGACTCGAGTAATCTTGCTAATTTTTACGGGAGTTTTTTTCAATAGTTTTAGCAGAAGCAAAGGCTGAGCTTAAATTACTAAAAATTTCTTCCAACTTATCAATCCGAGGTGGACTTTCCTCAATTCTTTCGTGAACTATAGTTCATTTTTCCTTCAGCAACTGAAAAACTACTCCCGCTTTTGACCCAATTTTATTAGCAAGATTATGCATTTTTTATCAAAGTTTTCAATATGTTCTTCGATAAGCATTTTCTTTTTAATAGCATCAAGCTTTTGCATAACATGCTCAAGTGTTAAAGCAGTTTCATTGATAGTGAGAGGTGGTGAACCCACTAGATTTCCCATAGATTTAAAATCATCCAATGATGGACACATCAAGAAATTCCCACCGGTAATCATATCAAGGACGAATCTATACCAGGTGGTAATGCCCACATAAAAACTGTGAAGAAGAACAACGATAGATTGCTTATGAATGGATCTATCATGAGCATTGAAAATTCTATACCAAGCATCTTTTAGATTCTCCCCTCCCCTTTGTTTAAAATTAAGAACTTCATTCTCGGGGTAGACGTAATAGAGGAAGAACAAGCCATAACGGTAAAGTAGGCAAACAAGATCACACACAAAAATAGATCTAACGAGAAAACGGCGAACGAAAAAGAAGGCGAATAAAATGCCAATTTTTTGTGAAGTGGGGGAGATGAAAATGAGAGGCCAATGGCAAATAATGTAAATTGCAAGGAGTTGAGATTTGTGATTAGGAACTTGATAGATGTTGATGATGTCTCCCCGGCAATGGCGCCAGAAATTGGCGAGTTGTCGGGAGACTATCTTGACTTGATCCTTCCCGGTAACGGCGCCGAAAATTTCTTTTTCATGCGGCTTGAACTACGTCGGTATTTCCCCAAAGAGGAAGGGACGATGCAGCACAAATATGGTAGGTATTTCCCTCAGTTATGAAACCAAGGTTATGAATCCAGCAGGAGAACCAAGCAACACTATGTAAATAGTACCTGCACTCAAAGAACAAATACTTGCAACCCGACGCGTATAAGGGGTTGTCAACCCCTTCTTTGGGTAATGGCGCCAAAACTTGTCAAGTTGACGGGATAAAATTGTGATAGATTGGATAAATATATCTCGATAAAACGCGAAATAAAAGATGCAAATAAAAAGTGCAGCAGTGTATTTTTGGTTTTTGGAATAATAGATCTGAAAATAAAAGTGGCCAATAATAGATGGAAAGCAAATATGATAAAGAATAGACCCGGGGGTCGTAGATTCACTAGTGGCTTCTCTAAAGAAATATCACACGATGGGTAAACAAATTACAATTGGGCAATTGATAGAAAATCAAATAATTATGACGATATCCAGGCAATGATCAATATATAGGCATCACGTCCAAGATTAGTAGACCGACTCCTGCCTGCATCTACTACTATTACTCCACACATCAACCACTATCCAACATGCATCTAGTGTATTAAGTTCATGGAGAAATAGAGTAATGCAATAAGAACAATGACATGATGTAGACGAGATCTATTCATGTAGGAATAGCGCCCATCTTGTTATCCTTAATAGCAACGATACATGCGTGTCTTGTTGCCCCTTTTGTCACTGGGAAAGAACACCACACGATCGAACCCATCACAAAGCACCTCTTCCCATGGCAAGAAAAATCGATCTAGTTGTCCTAACTAAACCGAAGATTCGAAGAAGAAATACGAGGCTATAAATAATCATGCATATAAGAGATCAAAACTCAAATAACTTTCATGGATATATAGATCTAATCATAAACTCAAAGTTCATCGGACGCCAACAAACACACCACAAAAAGAGTTGCATAAAATAGATCTCCAAGAGACCATTGTATTGAGAATCAAAAGAGAGAGAGGAATCCATCTAGCTATTGACTACGGACCATAGGTCTATGATCAACTACTCACGCATCATCGGAGAGACACCAATGAGGATGATGAACGCCTCTGTGATGGTGTCTAGATTGGATCTCGTGGTTCTAGAACTTGCGATGGCTAGAATTGTGTTTCGTCGACTCCCCTAGGGTTTCTGGAATATTTGGGTATTTATAGGGCGAAGAGGTGGTGCGGGAGGCCACCGAGGTGGGCACAACCCACCAGGGCGCGCCCCAGGCGCGCCCTGGTGGGTTCTGCCCACCTTGGGGCACCCCTCCGGTACTTATTTGGCCCATGTAGTTCCTTCTGGTCCATAAAAATTCTCCAAAATGTTTCGCTGCGTTTTGACTCCATTTGGTACTGATATTCTGAGATGTAAAAAACAAGCAAAAAACAGCAACTGGCACTAGGCACTATGTCAATAGGCTAGTCCCAAAAAATGATATAAAGTTGCTACAAAATGATTGTAAAACATCCAAGAATGATAATATAACATCATGGAACAATAAAAAATTATAGATACATTGGAGATGGATCAACATCCCCAAGCTTAGTTCTTGCTCGTCCTCGAGTAGGTAAATGATAAAAACAGAATTTTTGATGTAGAATGCTACCTAACATGTTCATCACATATTCTTTTCTTTTGTAGCATGCACATTTCGAATTTTATATGGTTCAAAGCAATAGTCTAGTTTTGACATGAAGATTTCAATACTCAAGCATATCAACAAGCAACCATGTCTTTCGAAATATCAACACTAAAGAAAGTTATCCCTAGCCCATCATGCTCAATTATTGATCCATTCATGAAACACACTCGCATAATAGCTACATCCAATGCTCAAGTAAGATCATAGTGCCCCTTAGTTGGTTCTTTATAAGAGAAGATGGAGACTAAAATAAAAATTGCATAAAGTAAATAGAAAGGGCCTTCGCAGAGGGAAGTAGAGATTTGTAGAGGTGCCATAGCTCAAAGCAAAAATCAAGAGGCATACTTTCACTGTCAACGAAAACGACCGAGTAATTCCCAACACTTTCCATGCTAGATATATCATAGTCGGTCCCCAAACAGAAAATAAAGTTTATTCCTTTTTCCACCATTATTTCACAATCCATGGCTAGCCATATCCACGGGTGCCTTCCATACCAGCACTTTCCAAGGAATTTATTATTTGACAACATAAAGTAAATTTCTTTTTAATTTCGGGACTGGGAATCCCTATTACTGTCGTACTCTCGTGCAATGACAAGTGAATAAACACTCATCTTGAGAATAACACATCTAGCATGGAAAATATTAGCCACCCCCTGCCGTACGAGCACACAAAAAGGAAATTAATTTTGAAAATTCGAGGTGCCACATACAAATTTGCTTAGAACGGGATGGAAATACCGCATATATGTAGGTATGTTGGACTCATATGGCAAAACTGGGTTTAAAGATTTTGGATGCACAAGTAGTATTTCTACTTAGTACAAGTGGATGCTAGCAAATAGATTGAGAAGCAACCAACCAAGAAACGAAAAACCGCGTAGGAGAGCATTAAGCATAATTAATACTGAATAATGCACCATAAGTAGGATGCAATTTCATTGCATAACTATTGACTTTCATGCCCCCGTCGGGGTATTGATTTTCTGTGAAGTACAAAACAAGCAAAAAATAGCAACTGGCACTGGGTACCATGTCAATAGGTTAGTCCCAAAAAATGATATGAAGTTTCTATAAAATGATTGTAAAACATCCAAGAATGATAATATAACAATAAAAAATTATAGATACGTTGGAGAGACGTATCACTTTCCTAGCACTTCTGAAGATAGTAGCTCTTCATTGTTGTCATAGATCACAATGTCGGAACCGTCTGCTACCGGGAGGGAACAAACACCGGCAACGGAGAAGGAACACAATCAATGCAATGCCACAATATGATGCATGATCATGACATGGCAATATGATGCATGATCATGACATGGAAATATGTTGTGATTTGAGCTAATGCAACTAACAGCAAATGAAATGAAGTTGGTTTGTACTCAAGGTTCAAAATAAAACTCCATATGTGACATTTCAAATGCCATTTAATTGATTTGACCTAATCATCAGGTTTTAATTGCTTTCAGATTCATGAAAACAGTACCGTTGGTTAGATTGGATTTTCCTAAACATTTTTCATATATAAATTATTTCATTTGGAGTTACTTGAATTTCTATGAATTTTAGAAGTTTTAAACATTTTTTGGAAATTCCTAGATTATTTTTAATCCAGAAAATTGTTAAGTGCTTCAGCATTACGTCACTGTGATGTCAGCAAGTCAACTGGGGCGGCCTAGGTCAAACCGACCAGTGGTACCGGGAAAGTATCTGGTGCACCGATGCTTGTGGTGCTACCAGTGCACCGGACGTCCGCGTTCAAAAAATGTTTTAAAAATTTGAAAACAATTTAGCACATTCACACAACATCGGTCTATGTTGTTACAAAATTTTAAGTCAAAATTTAAAATATTGCACGAGGTACAAAAATCATGAAATCGATACTGAATAGTACACAAAAGTAGTTGGGCTTCAAATTTGGCCCATTATCACATTGATGCTAAAACTGTCATTTTTTATATCTTTCAATGTTTTGAATTTCCATTTCATTTTTTGCGACAATATAGACCAATATTGTGTCAATGTGCTATAATATTTTTCAGATTTTTGAAACATTTTTAAATACGCTACAACGTTTGGTGCACCGGTAGCACCACAAGCACAGGTGCATCAGATACTTTCCCGTACCCACATGTCAATGAGTCAGCTAATTAGCACGGTTGATTAACACTAATTAAATCCTAATCTAGGAGTTAGTCAGGGGCTGGCCCCACATGTAAGTGACCCAGGGGAGTCAAACCCCTGGTCAACTGGGTCAAAGTCACCGGCGTTAAGCCGCCGGCGAGGCCAGGAATGGCAAGGCGGCTCGGGATCGCGCTGTGGTGTTCCATTCGCAGCGTTCTTGGGATCGTTGGAGAGCACACGATGGCGCACACAGAATGGGGGTGATGGTCGAGCCTGGGGTGGATGGAGATGACGGAGGCAAGCTCCCATGCGGCAGCCGGAGTTCGGGTACCTGCGAGGTTGGTGTTGCAGCTCACAAACGAGCGAGGTAAGGTGCTGGGGGGCTCTACGGGTCGCGGCAAGCACAACGTATGCACGCCCGTGACCAAATGGTCACTGGGGCCATGTCGGCGACGAGGCCAGGCGGCGGCTTGCTTCAATCAGCAAGGGGCGGTGGCTACAGGGCGTAAACGAGCCCGGGGAGAGAGGGTTCCAATGCGGGAGCTCACGGTGGTTTCAGAGGGCATCGACGTGGGCTCGGGGAAGGCTCGGAGCAGACAGCATGATGATGGCGATCTTCGGCCTCCGGGCTTGAAGATGACGACAGGGACGGTGTTACGGTGCTTCTGCGGTAGTGTGGCTCGGTGTGGACGAAGAGGACGGCGAGCCGGAGCATTTGGACACGGCATTGGGCGAGGGGTGGTCAGTGGACGCGGCGTCAGCGAGCGGCGGCGGCCGCCGCACTCAGGTGTGCTGCGGCCTGCAGGGAGAGAGCAGAGGAGGGGGGGAGCACGTGGAAAGTGAGAGAGGGGTCAGGGAGGTGTGTGGCGATGCTAGAGACGTCCAGGGGGTGCACGCAGGCAGGCAGGAGGGTGCTGGCGTGCGCGTGCGCGCGGCGACCACACGCCTCGCGTCCTTCTGGCGCGAGCTGGGAGACGGTGGCGGCGCTGGTGGGCTGGGCCGCCAGCAACAGTAGCAGGCCGGCTGGTGAGCGCCAGGTAAGTGAGCTGCCGCTACAGGTAAGTGACCCAGGTGGGTTTTCAGCTCTGTTGTAATTTTTGGTCTGTTTTCCTTTATTTATTTATTTTGCCACTGTTTTAAATTCCAAACAAATTGAAAACAGTGACAACATTCCTCTAAATATTTTTATATTGCACATCCAAAGGCAGATAAATTATTTCATCGTTATCTAAAATTATATTCCATATATTAAGAATACAAAACCAAATCCAAATACAATATTGATTTAAAACTAGAGCCCAAATAATTCCTTAAAAATGTTCCAAAATTTTGGTTTGATATATAGCTCTTGCCAAAATTCTCAGAACTATTTCTAGGGAAATTTGGATTCACTGATTGCATCTTCAGGGTTCTTGCCCCTTTATTTAAAATTTTGAGGCCTCCACTTCCCTCAATTAAAATTCCAAGAATTTAAATATGATGCATGTATGTAGATGCAACTATCTACAGGCAAAATTCTAGGGTTGTGAAAACCCTATTGTCTTTGGAGTTCATCGCGCAACCCATAGGCAAGGCCCAATCCTTGGCCCCGGCAGCATGTGGATTGGTGTTGTTGTCGCGGGCAACATCGCTCGCCTGGCTGTGGTTGCCAGAACGTTGAGGAGGCTGCTCCTGTACTCCGCCTCCGGCCGCGCCACCACCTGTGTTGTTGAAGGAAATATGCGCTAGAGGCAATAATAAAGTTGTTATTTTATATTTCCTTATATCATGATAAATGTTTATTATTCATGCTAGAATTGTATTAACCGGAAACTTGATACATGTGTGGATACATAGACAAAACACAGTGTCCCTAGTAAGCCTCTACTAGGCTAGCTCGTTAATCAAAGATGGTTAAGTTTCCTAACCATAGACATGTGTTGTCATTTGATGAACGGGATCACATCATTAGGAGAATGATGTGATGGACAAGACCCATCCGTTAGCTTAGCATATTGATCGTTCAGTTTTATTGATATTTCTTTCTTCATGTCATATACATATTTCTTTGACTATGAGCTTATGCAACTCCCGTATACCGGAGGAACACCTTGTGTGCTATCAAACGTCACAACATAACTGGGTGATTATAAAGATGCTCTACAGGTATCTCCGAAGGTGTTTGTTGGGTAGGCATAGATCAAGATTAGGATTTGTCACTCCGAGTATCGGAGAGGTATCTCTGGGCCCTCTCGGTAATGCACATCATAATAAGCCTTTCAAGCAATGTGACTAATGAGTTATTTGCGGGATGATGTATTATGGAACGAGTAAAGAAACTTGCCGGTAACGAGATTGAACTAGGTATGTGGATACCGACGATCGAATCTCGGGCAAGTAACATACCGATGACAAAGGGAATAACGTATGTTGTCATTACGGTATGACCGATAAAGATCTTCCTAGAATATGTGGGAACCAATATGAACATCTAGGTTCCGCTGTTGGTTATTGACTAGAGAGGTATCTCCGTCATGTCTATATAGTTCTCGAACCCGTAGGGTCCGCACGCTTAACGTTCGATGACGATTTTTTATTATATGAGTTATGTAATTTGGTGACCGAATGTTGTTCGGAGTCCCGGATGAGATCACGGACATGATGAGGAGTCTTAAAATAGTCTAGAGGTAAAGATTCATATATAGGACGATGATATTCGGACACCGGAAGTGTTCTGGGGGTACCGGGTACATATCGGGTCACTGGAAGGGGTTCCGGGCACCCCCTGGCAACTATATGGGCCTAATGGGACAAGAGGGGGACAAACCAGCACCTTAGGGGCTGGTGCGCCCCATATAGGCCGGAATAGGAGGAGAAGGAAAGAGGGGAAAAGAGAAGGAAGGGGAGGGATTCGACCTCCCCCTTCCTTCCCTCTCCCTCCTCCTTCCTTCCCTCTCCCTCCTCCTTCCTTCCCCCTCCAAAACTTATGGAAGGGGGAGGCCGAATTGGGGAGGCGCCCAAGTAGGATTCTTCCTACTTCGGGCGCCCCCTTGGCTGCCTCTCCTCCCCTCCAACCTATATATATTTATATATATATATATATATATATATATATATATATATATATGTGTGTGTGTGTGTGTGTGTGTGTGGTGGGGGGGAGGGACCGCTAGAACACATATCAACAACTGTTAGCCGTGTGCGGCGTCCCCCCTCCACAGTTTACGCCTCCGGTTATATTGTCATAGTGCTTAGGCGAAGCCCTGCGCAGATCACTTCACCATCACCGTCACCACGCCGTCGTGCTGACGGAACTCTCCTCCACACTTTATATGATCAAGAGTTAGAGGGACGTCATCGAGCTGAACGTGTGCAGAACTCGGAGGTGCCGTATGTTCGGTGCTTGATCGGTCGGAACGAGAAGAAGTTTGACTACATCAACAGTTTTGTCAAATGCTTCCGCTTTCGGTCTACGAGGGTACGTGGACACACTCTCCCTCTCGTTGCTATGCATCTCATCTAGCGTGAGCATAGGAATTTTTTTTTGAAATTGCATGCTACGTTTCCCAACAGTGGCATCCGAGCCAGGTCTATGCGTAAATGATATGCACGAGTAGAATACAAAGAGTTGTGGGTGGTGATAGTTATACTGCTTACCACCAATGTCTTATTTTTATTCGGCGGTATTGTTGGATGAAGCAGCCCGGACCAACCTTACATGACCATGTTCATGAGACCAGTTCCACCCACAGACATGCAACTAGTTTTGCATAAATGTGGCTGGCGGGTGCCTGTTTCTCCAACTTTAGTTGAATTGAATTTGACTACGGCCGGTCCTTGTTGAAGGTTAAAAAAACAAACTTGATAAATCACCGTTGTGGTTTTGATGCGTAGGTAAGAACGGTTCTTGCTAGAAGCCTGTAGCAGGCACGTAAAACTTGCAACAACAAAGTAGAGGATGTCTAACTTGTTTTTGCAGGGCATGTTGTGATGCGATATGGTCAAGACATGATGTGATATACGTTATTGTATGAGATGATCATGTTTTGCAAAAGTTACCGGCAACCGGTAGGAGCCTTATGGTTTTCTCTTTATTGTATGAAATGCAAACGCCATGTAATTGCTTTACTTTATCACTATGCGTTAGCGATATTTGTAGAAGCAATAGTTGGCGAGACGACCACGACGCTACGATGGAGATCAAGGTGTCAAGCCAGTGACGATGGAGATCATGACGATGCTTTGGAGATGGAGATCAAAAGCATAAGATGATGATGGCAATATCGTGTCACATATTTTTGATTGCATGTGATGTTTATCAATTATGCATCTTATTTTGCTTAGTACGACGGTAGCATTATAAGAGGATCCCTTAACTAAAATTTCAAGGTATAAGTGTTCTCCCTGAGTATACACCATTGCGACAGTTCGTCGTGCTGAGGCACCACATGATGATCGGGTGTGATAGGCTCTAAGTTCACATACAACGGGTGCAAGAAAGTTTCGCACATGCGGAATACTCGGGTTAAACTTGACGAGCCTGGCATGTACGGACATGGCCCCGGAACACTAGAGACCGAAAGGTCGAACGTGAATCATATAGTAGATATGATCAACGTAGAGATCTTCACCATTGATGACTACTCCATCTAACATGGTGATTGGACATGGTTTAGTTGATTTGGATCATGTATCATTTAGATGACTTGAGGGATGTCTATCTAAGTGGGAGTTATTAAGTAATATGATTAATTGAACTTAATTTGTCATGAACTTAGTCCTGATAGTATTGCATATCTATGTTGTAGATCAGTAGCTCGCGTTATAGCTCCCCTATGTTTTTGATATGTTCCTAGAGAAAACTAAGTTGAAAGATGATAGTAGCAATGATGCGGTTTGGGTCCGTGATCTGAGGATTATCCTCATTGCTGCACAGAAGAATTATGTCCTTGATGCACCGCTAGGTGACCGACCTATTGCAGGAGCAGATGCAGACGTTATGAACGTTTGGAAAGCTCGATATGATGACTACTTGATATTTTAGTGCACCATGCTTTACGGCTTAGAATCAGGACTTCAAAAATGTTTTGAACGCCATGGAGCATATGAGATGTTCCAAGAGCTGAAAATGATATTTCAGACTCAAGCCCATGTTAAGAGGTATGAGACCTCTGACAAGTACTTTGCCTACAAGATGGAGGAGAATAGCACTGCTCGTGAGCATGTGCTAAAAATGTTTGGGTACTACAATCGCTTGAATCAAGTGGGAGATAGTCTTCCAGATAAGATAGTGATTGACAGAGTTCTCTAATCACTATCACCAAGTTACTAGAACTTCGTGATGAACTATAATATGCAAGGGATGGCGAAAACGATTCCCAAGCTCTTCACGATGCTGAAATCGGCGAAGGTAGAAATCAAGAAATAGCATCAAGTGTTGATGGCTAACAAGACCACTAGTTTCAAGAAAAAGGGCAAGGGAAAGAAAGGGAACTTCAAGTAGAATGGCAAGCAAGTTGCCACTCCCGTGAAGAAGCCCAAAGCTAGACCTAAGCCTGAAACTGAGTGCTTCTACTGCAAAGGGAATGGTCACTGAAACCGGAACTACCCCAAATACTTGGCAGATAAGAAGGATGTCAAAGTGAACAAAAGGTATATTTGATATACATGTTATTGATGTGTACTTTACTAGTGTTCATAGTAACCCCGGGGTATTTGATACCGGTTCGGTTGCTAAGATTAGTAACTCAAAATAGGAGTTGCAAAATGAACAGAGACTAGTTAAGGACGAGGTGACGATGTGTGTTGGAAGTGATTCCAAGGTTTATAGGATCACCATCGCACACTCCCTCTACCTTCAGGATTAGTGTTGGGCCTAAATAAATGTTATTTGGTGTTTGCGTTGAGCATGAATATGATTGTATTATGTTTGTCGCGATACGGTTATTCATTTAAGTCAGAGAATAATTGTTGTTCTGTTTACATGAATAAAACCTTCTATGGTCATACACCCATTGTAAATGGTTTATTGAATATCGATCGTAGTGATACACATATATATATTCATAATATTGATGCCAAAATATGCAAAGTTGATAATGATAGCGCAACATATTTGTGGCACTGCCGTTTAGGTCATATTGGTGTAAATCGCATGAAGAAATTCCATACACATGGGCTTTTGGAATCACTTGATTATGAATCATTTGATACTTGCGAACCATGCCTCACGGGCAAGATGACTAAAACTTCGTTCTCCGAAACAATGGAGTGAACCAATGACTTATTGGAAATAATACATAACGATGTATGCGGTCCAATGAGTGTTGAGGCACGCGGCAGGTATCGTTATTTTCCGACCTTCACAGATGATTTAAGCAGATATGGGTACATCTACTTAATGGAACACAAGTCTGAAATAGTTGAAAATTTCAAAGAATTTCAGAGTGAAGTGGAGAATCATCGTAACACGAAAATAAAGTTTCTACGATCTGATCGCGGAGGCGAATGTTTGAGTTACGAGTTTGGCCTTCATTTAAAACAATGTGGAATAGTTTCACAACTCACGCCACCTGGAACACCACAGCGTAACGGTGTGTTCGAACATTGTAACCGTACTTTATTAGATATATGGTGCGATCTATGAGGTCTCTTATTGATTTACCACTATCATTTTGGGGTTATGCATTAGAGACAGTTGCATTCACGTTAAATAGGGCACCATCTAAATCTGTTGAGACGACACCATATGAACTGTGGTTTGGCAAGAAACCTAAGCTGTCGTTTCTTAAAATTTGGGGTTGCGACACTTATGTCAAAAGGCTTCATCCTGATAAGCTCGAACCCAAATCATAGAAGTGCGTCTTCATAGGATACCCTAAGGAAACAATTGGGTACACCTTCTACCACAGATCCGAAGGCAAGATCTTTGTTGCCAAGAATGGAAACTTTCTGGAGAAGGAGTTTCTCTCAAAAGAAGTGAGTGACAGGTGAGGGAGTCCTGGATTAGGGGGTGTCCGGATAGCCGGACTATAACCTTTGGCCGGACTCCTGGACTATGAAGATACAAGATTGAAGACTTCGTCCCGTGTCCGGATGGGACTTTCCTTGGCGTGGAAGGCAAGCTTGGCAATACGGATATGTAGATCTCCTCCCATTGTAACCGACTCTGTAACCCTAGCTCTCTCCGGTGTCTATATAAACCGGAGGGTTTTAGTCCGTAGGACGAACAACAATCATACCATAGGCTAGCTTCTAGGGTTTAGCCTCTCTGATCTCGTCGTAGATCTACTCTTGTACTACCCATATCATCAATATTAATCAAGCAGGAGTAGGGTTTTACCTCCATCGAGAGGGCCCGAACCTGGGTAAAAACATCGTGTCCCTTGTCTCCTGTTACCATCCGCCTAGACGCACAGTTCGGGACCCCCTACCCGAGATCCGCCGGTTTTGACACCGACATTGGTGCTTTCATTGAGAGTTCCCCTGTGCCGTCGCCATCAGGAAGGATGCCTCATCCCGTATTTAAAGACGGCACTGTTGCTAAAGGAGCTTTGGTTATCGGCCAAACTCTCCGGCTAGGCAGTTTTCTTATGACCGCCTGTTCGGCCGCCGCGCCGACGATGACTTTTCGGGCCATCAAAAGCAATCTTCACGTCAACTCGGAACTCGCCGAGCAGTTAGATCCGATGGAGCTCTCTTCCTTAAACGAGCTCTTGGATCGCATCGCCGCCCTGGGAGTCACTACAGACTATGATCGGATTGGGCTTAAACCCGATCCGAGAGAGATTAACTCTCCCTAGGTCACCCATCACGTTGCAGTGGTGGAGGAACAATGCGGCAAGCCTTCATCTATCTTAAGGACTAGTTATGTCCGGATTCCTGATCCCTCCAAGCCGGATACCCGGAGGGGAGGACGTCACTCAAGCCCTGAACCTAAAGTCAGGCAGCGGACTAGATTCATTGGACAACATCCAAGAACCCAAGCTCCGAGTTCGGAAATTCCTTGGCCCCTGGATCTCAGATTGGGCGAGGTTCCGGATTTAATTCCACCCGCCCACCCAAACATAAGCGATCTATCCCAAATTCGGTAAGAACCCGCAGAAATAGTACACCATTACTGGGCCAGATTCCTCCTGGTCATGAACAGGGTAAAGGACTGCCGCGAGGAGGATGCAATTTCATTCTTCTACAATAATTGCACGGACGATGGAATCCTCAACGCCATAAGTCGCCGTGAAATTACACGCTTCGCTGACTTGGCGTCCATAGTACGAAAGTATTGTGCGATGGAAAGCGCCTGGAAAACTAAAATAAAATTTTGGGACAATCCGGCCCTGAATACAACCCCAGTCCGAAATAAAAGGGTGCATTATCGCCAGGCACCTGGGTTAAACACCAAAAAGCAAAAACCCTCTATAGGGCATGGAACCGTACTGGAGGGATGGCTCAATAGACCCTGTAAAATTCATAGTACAGAGGGCAGCACACCAACTCATAGCCTTAGAGCATGTTGGATACTCTGGCAGGTGGCCAGAAGTGGCGAAGAGCTTCTAACTCCAGAGTCCACAGAGCACCAGCCCAAAGATACCAGTACGGTATTAACAGTCTTCGAGACTTTCGCATCAAATAATATTCGGAAACGAACACTCTGCAGCCTTGCCGAAGTCTACCAAGTAGCAATAACAAACCCATGGAGTGACATGGCTATTACCTTTAATGCCAGTGATGAACCTAAATTCCGAACAGCCCGAGCACCAGCCGCATTGGTCCTCAGTCCAATAATAGACGACTTTTGCCTTACCAAGGTACTCATGGACGGTGGCAGTGGATTGAACCTCATTTATGAGGAAACTCTTCGAAAAATGGAAATAGACTGGAGCCGCATTGAGCGAAGCAGCACAACCTTTAGAGGAATAATCCCCAGTCGAGAAGCGCGTTGTACAGTAAAAATCACACTGGATGTGGTGTTTGGCACGCCGGATAATTACTGGTCCGAGGAGGTCACGTTCCAAGTGGCCCGTTCAGCTACGGATGTCACGCTCTATTAGGACGAGAGGCATTTACAATTTTTCAAGCTATAACCCATTACGGGTACATGAAGCTCAAAATGCCCGGGCCCAACGGAATCATCACTCTTGCTAGTGACCCGGACATAGCACTCCATGCCGAAAATAAGACAGCCAAGACTGGCCCTTGAGGCACTATCCAAAGCCCTAGCGGCCGAGGAACTGACTGCGCTGCGCCCCACGGTGAACAGGGACGACGTGATACTCGATAAAAGATCCAAGTCCACCTCCTTTAAACCGGCGGATGAAATAGTCAAATTCCAAGTCCATCCAACGGACCCTACAAAAACGGCCTCCATCGGGGCGCAACTAAACCCTGATGTAGACGCCGCACTACGAGAATTCCTACGCGAAAATTGGGACATTTTTTCCTGGCACCCTTCAGACATGCCAGGAATCCCACGCCGGCTGGCCGAGCACAGCCTAAACATCCTAAAAGGATTCAAGCCAGTCAAGCAGGCTCTTCGGCGTTTCTCCGAACCCAAGAGACAAGCCATGGAGAGGAGCTAGCCAAACTACTGGAGGCCGGATTCATCAGAGATATAAAACATCCGGACTGGCTAGCAAACCTGGTGATGGTACGAAAGAAGGACAAATCGTGGCGCCTATGCGTCGATTTCAAGGACCTCAACAAGGCTTGCCCAAAGGATCCCTTCCCCCTCCCCCGCATCGATCAGATTATCGACGCTACCACAGGACACGATTCATTGTGTTTCCTCGACGCATACTCCGACTACCATCAAATTAAGATGGCAGAGCCAGACCAAGCCGCAACGGCATTCATCACCCCATACGGCCCATTCTGCTTCAACACAATGCCCTTCGGGCTCAAAAACGTCGGCGCAACATATCAGCGCATGATTCAGACATGTCTGGCAAACCAGATCGGCAAAACAGTGGAGGCATACGTAGATGACATGGTCGTCAAAACCAAGCATGTCGAAACTCTAGTAGACGACTTGAGGCTCACATTCGACAACCTCCGAACATATGACATCAAGCTTAACCCGGAAAAATGCGTTGGCATCAGCCGGAAAGCTCTTGGGCTCCATTGTATCCGGTAGAGGAATTGAAGCAAACCCAGCCAACATCCGAGCTCTGTCACAATTGGATGTCCCAAAGGACCTCAAACAAATACAAAAATTGACCGGATGTGTGGCGGCTCAAAGACGCTTTATCTCCCGCTTGGGAGAAAAGGCATTACCCCTTTATCGCCTCCTCCGGCGCACCGGACACTTTGAGTGGACGGATGCCGCCACGGCCGGACTCGAAGAAATAAAAGCCATATTGGCAACAAACCCAGTCCTGGCTGCACCTAACATCGGCGAACCAATGCTATTATACATCGCGGCAACTCATCAAGTTGTAAGCGCAGTGCTCGTCGTCGAACGAGAAACGGACGGACACAAATTCCTCCTTCAAAAGCCAGTTTACTACGTGTCCACTGTCCTCACTCCATGCAAGTCGCGGTACCCGCATTATCAAAAGATAGCGTACGCGGTATTTATGGCATCCCGGAAGCTGCGACACTACTTTCAAGAGTGTTCGATAACAGTAGCCTCCGAAGTACCTCTTAACGATATTATAAACAACCGCGACGCGACGGGCCGGAACAAATGGGCCATTGAGCTCCTCCCGTTTGACATAACCTATAAGCCACGGCGAGCTATTAAGTCGCAAGTTTTGGCCGACTTCGTCGCCGAATGGACTGAAGCCGAACTCCCTAAAGAGTACGGCACATATTCCAACTGGATCATGCACTTCGACGGCTCCAAAATGTTGGCTGGTCTGGGGTCTGGCGTCGCTCGACGTCCCCAACAGAGATACTGATTCAATACGTACTCCAGATAATGTATACGGACTCCAACAACGTAGCCGAATACGAGGCCCTTCTACATGGTCTCCGGATGGCAGTCTCCATGGGCATCCAGCGCCTAGAGGTGCGTGGGGATTCGAACCTTGCGATATCCCAAATAAATGGAGACTTTGATGCCAAGGATCCGAAAATGGCAGCTTACCGCAACGCCGTCCTAAAATGGTCAGCTCGGTTCGAGGGGCTCGAATTTCACCATATAGCCCGGGAAAACAATCAGGCAGCAGACGTCTTGGCACGCATTGGCGCAAAGGCGATGCAGTCCCCCCCCCCCCCCCCAACATTTTCTTGGGGAGGCTGTTCAAGCCATCCGTATTATGGGAAGGGGAATCCGTAAATAACTGCCCGGACCCAAGCGCACTGCCCGACACCGAACATTCTGACACAACGGGAGGCTCTGCCAACGAAGTAACATCTTCAGCCCACGTAATAATGGCAGTCATTGCCCCGTGGACAGAACCATTCCTAGCCTACCTAACCAGGCAGGAACTTCCCGAGGACCAAAACGAGGCACGCTGCATAGTGCGGCGATCTAAAGCCTATAAAGTCCATGAGGGAGAGCTTTATAAGAAAAGCACCACCGAGTCCTACAAAGGTGTATCTCCGAAGAGGAAGGGCGGAATCTTAAGGCTGACATTCATGTCGGACTCGGCGGGCACCACGCCGCAGCACGGGACCTCGTAAGCAAGGCCTTCCATACAGGATTCTATTGGCCGACGGCCGGCAGATGCTCGGGACTTAGTCCAACGATGCGTCGGTTGCCAGCTCTTTGCTAACCAAAGCCATATGCCACCCACCACCCTCCAAACTATACCCATCACCTGGCCATTCATGGTGCAGGGGCTTGACATGGTTGGACCCCTTAAAGGAGGAACCCACAAGCAAAAATACCTACTGGTCATGGTAGATAAATTCACCAAATGGATAGAGGCCAAGCCTGTTAAGAAGGCTGAATCCGGACCGGTGATAGACTTCATATCAGGGGTCGTACACCGTTACGGTGTCACCCACAGCATCATCACTGATAACGGCACGAACTTTACGGCCGACGAGGTCAAACTCTGGTGCAAAACATGGGCATCAAGCTCGACTATGCTTCTGTCTATCACCCTCAAACTAACGGTCAAGTCGAGCGAGCAAATGGTCTAATCATGAGCGGCATCAAACCCAGATTAGTGCAGTCCCTCAAGGAATCTAAAACACGCACTGGGTAGAGGAGCTCGACTCCGTACTCTGGGGGCTACGGACCACGCCGAATCGCACCACCGGATACACACCATTCTTTATGGTATACGGCGCAGAGGTGGTTCTGCCCTGCGACATAATTCATGACTCACCTCGCGTGCGCATGTACAAAGAAAGAGAAGCCGAACTCGATCGGCAGGACAGTTTGGACGCCTTGGAGGAGGAGCGTGACGTGGCAAAAGGTTGTTCCGCATTCTATCAACAGCAGGCTCGAAGATATCAAAGCAGAGAAGTACGGGCCAAAACTTACAATGTTGGCGAGCTAGTTCTACGCCTGCCGGACAAGAAAAAGGACAAACTCAAGCCCAAATGGGAAGGTCCCTTTATTATTGACCAAGTCTGTTGGTGGAGCGTCTGCGTCTGCGAGATGCATCGGATAACCGACTCGAGCCGAACCCATGGAACGTAGCCCATCTCTGAAGATTCTATGCCTAGCGCCGGACTCTGTGTTTGTCTCCTTCCCCTGTCTATTTTTTACACATTAGCTGTCTTATATTTCTCTCCTTCTCCCTCCCTTTCTCTTAATGCCTTTAAGGGCTCGTTCGCGCCTTGTTCGCACACAACTGACGCGCTATCCGCGCTCATTATACCTGGGGGCTTCTTTAACAGAAGCTTATTTATACGGGCTTCATGCCCAACACATGTGTCACACTTCCGCATATACCTTTTATTCACCATTATATGCATCGATATGACTTAAGTTTTGGCCAAGCTGGGTTGCCTGGCTCCTGTGCTTACCCCTACGTTCCCGATTGTTAGGCTAGGCGGTAAAGGGAGCACCTCTGCGATTGTTACTGCCGGGTCAGCCGGATGTGTACCTCAGACTGGGTGAAGCCGAAAGCTAGCGTTCTTAAGGGAATATTCGGTTGGTGAACTAAAGATGATTTCTCACTTGTTTATTTATCCGCCCCCAGATGCTTTTCTGCTTTTTTCGCAGTCGGGACATGCACTTTAGGGCATGCCTCCTGTGGAAAGGAACCCTAACGGAACTATTCTCCCTGGAAGATGTTTCTTACTAACCATGTAATATAACATAACTAGTTGGGCACTTGTCTGTTCAAGCACTAATGACCCCTACGCCTGGTCTCCACTCATGCCCCGATTCTTATATAACCGAGAGGGTATTCGAACACACTCCGGACTATCGGGTCCCGAGGTTGAAGCGAAAAGGTCTGCCATGACAAACGATCTACAATCTGGCTAGAAGGCATTTTACATGTCATCTTAAATTACATAGTCAATTTGAATGGGTATATTCCTCTTCAATACCATCCAACAGGCTGTCTAGTTTACAGTCCTGTTGGGAATATTTGGCGGCCAACTCTATATGGTCGTACACTAAGCTCATAGGGATCTCCTTCCATCGGGCCTCACAGGTCCGACCTCGGCCATGTGGTTTGGGTCAGCCTTCGTGTACCGCGTCTTCACCATGGCCCAGGCCTCCCTGGCGCCTTGACGGAAGGGCCTCACAGGTCCGACCTCGGCCATGTGGTTTGGGTCAGCCTTCGTGTACCGCGTCTTCACCATGGCCCAGGCCTCCCTGGCGCCTTGACGGAAGGCTGATATCTTCCATAATCGGAAACGCCTTGGCGCTCCCTTAAGCCTCTCTGCAAGCTCTCCAAGACCTTGGGCATGGAGACAGATAGCCACAAGGCACAGGCGACGCCTTTCATCACCTGCCGAACTTCGTTAAATGCGGTTGTAAACTTCAGGAAGAAGGTCACCCGTAGAACCGGGCATTTCCTCTGCAAGACAACTTGTGAGCATACCTACAGACATAACTCTGTTAGTCGACTTCCTCGCCGAACTCTTTTTCAAAGTTCATTCAAGCACTTACTAAAATGTCGTGTCGAAGCCGCCGATTCTCCTTCACGGAGTCCAACAGCTGGGCACGAACATCCTTTAGTTCCTCGCCCAGCTGGGTGTTTGGCATCTTGGAGATTATTCTTCTCCTGCCTCACCTTCGTAAGCACGCTCTCGCCGGCCTTTAACCGGCGCAAGAGTTGTTGCTTGTCCGGATCTACTCCGGCGCCATCTGCAATGTTATTGTCAGATTTGCACACACGCCGCATTTCACAACATACTTATCTTTCGAAGCATATATTACCAGAGGGGATCTCCTTGGCCTCCCCTACCGCGGCTAGTGCGGCCTCAAGTTGGGCTTTGCACTCTTCCAACTCCTGGGACAGTTGGGTATTCTTTTCTGTAAGAACCTGCATAATAAATGATCCTTAAATCAGTTATTCTAACTGTTTCAAGTCTCGGGGGCTACTGATATATATATATATATATATATATATATATATATGTATGTATGTATAATCATCAATTTTTCTCACCCGTATGTCTTTTACATACTGCTCCGTGGCCCTGATTAGACCATTTTGAGCGGCACGGAGGTACGCATCTCCCGAGTTGAAGGCGTCCAATGCCTCTTGGGAGAAACAAGCATTGCGAAGAACTGTCCGGCGGTGCCTGTGATTCATGGCACTCTCCACCTCGGAATTGGTGGCGGACAGCCTGTCCGCATCCTCTATCGGAGGAGCGTCCGACGCATGCCTCGTGTTCACCTCGCGGACTGGCGTTGAGCACGGCTGGTGGAGGCGCGATTGGCAATCTCTCCGGATATAGTCCATGAGCCCTCTTTTTCCTAAAATAAAGAAACCTGGCGTTAGTATGCATCGTAAGAATAATACCTTGGAATAAGGCGGGCGCCTTCTTTGCTGCGTCGGTGCCTCGACCCGGACTGCGTGTCTCTTTAGCCTGCCCGCCCTCGCGGTCCCTTGTTGGCTAGTCGCCGCAGGCTCGGCATTCCTCCTCGAGATCCTCCCCTGTGAAACACCATTGGTATACGGTGATAAAAAAAAGTACTAACGGATCATCTTTGAAGTATTAAGACTTTGGTCTCGATTACTTGTGAGGCGGGGAGCAGTCCAGGATAATCGGCTGTAATAGCCACCAAGGCATTGTCGATGCTCAGTTGGTAAAATACCCCATCGATCAGCTCCACGGATATGTCCGGATCCTCTTGGGAGGCTGGATCGAGGACCGTTTCGGATCCTCGGGTTGTGGAGGAGGGTTGTTTATATCCTTTACGGCCCGGCGCAATTCCTGTGTCGAAATCACAAGATAAGGTACTTGACTATGGGAATATGGAACGGATGGGCAAAAAAGAAGTGTCCGCTTACCCAGCTTGGAGGATTGTACATAGAAAATCCACCCTGAGAATTGACGCGGAGGAACTCCTCCTCTTCTCCCTTGTACAAAGTGGGCAAGATCTTTATTAGAGCGGCAATCGAGTCTGGCCCCTTACGGCCGCAGCGGGTGGCGTCATCCTCCCCATTGAAATCCCACATGGGGTGGCCTCTATACTGAAGCGGCTGCACCCCCGCATAATGCATGTGGCCATGACCTCGATCATGGCCAGTCCGGAATGAGCTAACAGCCTTATCCGGCTCATCAGATAAAGAACGTCCTTGTCATTTTCCCTCTGGGGGCTTCGTGGACGCCAGCTCAGGCGCTTCTCCAAGGGAGCATTATCAAACTCAGGAAGGCCCATCCGAACAGGATCCGGCAGGGGGACATCTTCTATATAAAACCATTCTGAAGGCCAGTCTTCGGACGCCTTCTTTGGGGTTCCGGATAGATATCCGATCCCGGCGATGCGCCATACTTCGGCTCTGCACACTTGATATATTGACCCCTTCTGAGAACGGAGCACAAGGCAGAACAGTTTCCTCCACAGCATGAAATGAGCCTCGCAGCCCAAAAACAGCTCGCAAAGGGCTACGAAGCCCGCAATATGCAATATGGAGGCAGGCGTAAGGTTGTGCAACTGGAGGCCATAGAACTCCAGGGGCCCCTAGAGAAACGGATGAATTGGAAATCCAAGCCCTCTTATCAAATAAGGGACAAGGCATTCCCGCTCTCCCTTGGAGGGATTGGGGACGCTCTCCGCTTGCTCTCCGCCATTATAGGTGGCGAGCCCGGCTCGAACCGGGACCATGAAGGCTGGAGGGAGAAATCCCTTGGTCTGAAGCATCACTAGCTCGTTGTGCGGGATGGAACATCTCTTCCAATTTCAGTGAAATTTGGAAGAAGCGAGAGGAGGGCTGCATCGGTAGCCATGATGGAATGGATCTCTATCGGATGCACTCGATGAATGCTCAAGAAGGGAAGATGGTGTGATTTGGATCTAAATCCTCGTCTCTTTAAAAGGCAGCTCATTTACACAGCTAGGGGGTAAATGTAAAAACACCCCGGCTTTTCGCATTAAATCGACACGTGGAGGATGGCCATTATTGGGCGTGGAAGCCAAGGAGCGCAATATTCATGAGAAGCCGGACACTATTCAACAGGTACACGGAATTTGGAGAAGAACCCGCCTTGCAATGCCGAAGACAATCTGCGCGCCGGACTCATCGTCATTGAAGCCTGGTTCGGGAGCTCTTGAGGGAGTCCTGGATTAGGGGTGTCCGGATAGCGGACTATAACCTTTGGCGGACTCTGGACTATGAAGATACAAGATTGAAGACTTCGTCCCGTGTCAGGATGGGACTTTCCTTGGCGTGGAAGGCAAGCTTGGCAATCTGGATATGTAGATCTCCTCCCATTGTAACTGTGTAACCCTAGCCCTCTCCGGTGTCTATATAAACCGGAGGGTTTTAGTCCGTGGGGACGAACAACAATCATACCATAGGCTAGCTTCTAGGGTTTAGCCTCTCTGATCTCGTGGTAGATCTACTCTTGTACTACCCGTATCAATAATATTAATCAAGCAGGAGTAGGGTTTTACCTCCATCGAGAGGACCCGAACCTGGGTAAAAACATCGTGTCCCTTGTCTCCTGTTACCATCCGCCTAGACGCATAGTTCGGGACCCCCTACCCGAGATCTGCCGGTTTTGACACCAACAGGAGGAAAGTAGAACTTGATGAGGTAATTGTACCTTCTCTCGAATTGGAAGGTAGCTCATCACAGAAAACCGTACCCGTGATGCCTACACCAACTAGAGAGGAAGCTAATGATAATAATCATGAAACTTCAGATCAAGTTACTACCGAACCTCGTAGGTCAACCAGAGCACGTTCCACACACCAGAGTGGTATGGTAATCCTGTTCTGGAAGTCATGTTACTAGACCACGACGAACCTACGAACTACGAAGAAGCGATGATGAGCCCAGATTCTGATTAATCGCTTGAGGCCATGAAATCTGAGATAGGATCCATGTATGAGAACAAAGTATGGACTTCGGTGGACTTGCCCAATGATCGGCAAGCCACTGAGAATAAATAGATCTTCAAGAGGAAGACGGACAACTGATGGCAGTGTTACTATCTACAAATCTCGAATTGTCGCGAAAGGTTTTTGAAAAGTTCAAGGCGTTGACTACGATGAGATTTTCTCACTCGTATGTCTGAATCATGTTAGCAATTGCCGCATATTAGAAATATTGCAAATGGATGTCAAGACTGCATTCCTTAATGGATTTTTTAAAGAAGAGTTGTATATGATGCAACCAAAAGGTTTTGTCGATCCTAAAGGTGCTAACAAAGTGTGCAAACTCCAGCGATCCATCTATGGACTGGTGCAAGCATCTCGGAGTTGGAATATATGCTTTGATAAGGTGATCAAAGCATATGGTTTTATACAGACTTATGGTGAAGCCTGTATTTACAAGAAAGTGAGTGGGAGCTCTGTAGCATTTTTGATATTATATGTGGATGACATACTGTTGATTGGAAATGATGTAGAAATTCTGGATAGCATAAAAGGATATTTTAATAACAATGTTTTCAATGAAATACCTCGGTGAAGATACTTATATATTGGGCATCAAGATCTATAGGGATTGATCGAGACGGTTAATAGGACTTTCACAAAGCACATACCTTGACAAGATTTTGAAGAAGTTCAAAATGGATCAGTCAAAGAAGGAGTTCTTGCATGTATTGTAAGGTGTGAAGTTGAGTAAGACTCATACCCCGACCACGGCATAAGATAGAGAGAGAATGAAAGTCATTCCCTATGCCTCAGCCATAGGTTCTATAAAGTATGCCATGTTGTGTACCAGACCTATTGTGTACCTTGCCATGAGTTTGGCAAGGGGGTACAATAGTGATCCAGGAGTAGATCACTGACAGCGGTCAAAATTATCCTTAGAGGACTAAGGAAATATTTCTCGATTATGGAGGTGATAAAGAGTTCATCGTAAAGAGTTACGTCGATGCAAGCTTTGACACCGAGATAGATGACTCTAAGTCTCGATCTGGATACATATTCAAAGTGGGAGCAATAAGCTTGAGTAGCTCCATGCAGAGCATTGTAAACATAGAAATTTGCAAAATACATACGGATCTAAATGTGCCAGACCCGTTAACTAACGCTTCTCTCACAAGCAAAACATGATCACACCTTAGTACTCTTTGGGTGTTAATCACATAGCGATGTGAACTAGATTATTGACTCTAGTAAACCCTTTGAGTGTTGGTCACATGGCGATGTGAACTACGGGTGTTAATCACATAAAGATGTGAACTATTGGTGTTAAATCACATGGCGATGTTAACTAGATTATTGACTCTAGTGCAAGTGGAAGACTGGAGGAAATATGACCTAGAGGCAATAATAAAGTTGTTATTTTATATTTCCTTATATCATGATAAATGTTTATTATTCATGCTAGAATTGTATCAACCAGAAACTTGGTACATGTGTGGATACATAGACAAAACACCGTGTCCCTAGTAAGCATCTACTACGCTAGCTCGTTAATCAAGGATGGTTATGTTTCCTAACCATAAACACGTGTTGTCATTTGATGAACGGGATCACATCATTAGGAGAATGATGTGATGGACAAGACCCATCCGTTAGCTTAGCATATTGATCATTCAGTTTTATTGCTATTGCTTGTCATATACATATTCCTTTGACTATGAGATTATGCAACTCCCGGATACCGGAGGAATGCCTTGTGTGTTATCAAACGTCACAACGTAACTAGGTGATTATAAAGATGCTCTACAGGTATCTTCGAATGTGTTTGTTGGGTTGGCATGGATCGAGATTAGGATTTGTCACTCCGAGTATCGGAGAGGTATCTTTGGGCCCTCTCGGTAATGCACATCATAATAAGCCTTGCAAGCAATGTGACTAATGAGTTAGTTGCGGGATGATGTATTACGGAACGAGTAAAGAGACTTGCCGGTAACGAGATTGAACTAGGCATGTGGATACCGACGATCGAATCTCGGGGAAGTAACATACCGATGACAAAGGGAATAACGTATGTTGTCATTACGGTATGACCGATAAAGATCTTTGTAGCATATGTGGAAACCAATATGAGCATCTAGGTTCCTCTGTTGGTTATTGACTGGAGAGGTGTCTCTGTCATGTCTACATAGTTCTCGAACCCGTAGGGTCCGCACGCTTAACGTTCGATGACGATTTTGTATTATATAAGTTATGTGATTTGCTGACCGAATGTTGTTTGAAGTCCCGTATGAGACCATGGACATGATGAGTCTTGAAATGGTCGAGAGGTAAAGATTCATATATAGGACAATGATATTCGGACACCGGAAGTGTTCTGGGGGTACCGGGTACATATCAGGTCACCGGAAGGGGTTCCGGGCACCCTCCCCCCCCCCCCCCGACAACTATATGGGCCAAATGGGCCAAGAGGGGACAGACCAGCCCCTAAGGGGCTGGTGCATATATAGGCGAAATAGGAGGAGAAGGAAAGAGGGGAAGAGAGAAGGAAGGGGAGGGATTCAGCCTCCCCCTTCCTTCCCTCTCCCTCCTCCTTCCTTCCCCCTCCGGAACTTATGGAAGGGGAAGGCCGAATTGGGGAGGCGCCCAAGTAGGATTGCTCCTAATTGGGGCGCCCCCTTGGCTGCCTCTCCTCACCTCCAACCTATATATATGTGGGGGGCACCACTAGAACACACACCAACCACTATTAGCCGTGTGCGGCGCCCCCTTCCACAGTTTATGCCACCGGTCATATTGTCGTAGTGCTTACGCGAAGCCCTGCGTGGATCACTTCACCATCACCGTCACCATGCCGTCATGCTGACAGAACTCTCCCTTGACACTTTGCTGGATCAAGAGTTCAAGGGACGTCATCGAGTTGAACGTGTGTAGAACTCGAAGGTGCCGTACGTTTGGTGCTTGGTCGGTCGGAACGAGAAGAAGTTCGACTACATAAACCGCGTTGTCAAACGCTTCCGCTTTCGGTCTACGAGGCTAAGTGGACACACTCTCCCCCTCTCGTTGTTATGCATCTCCTAGATATATCTTGCGTGAGCATAGGATTTTTTTTTTGAAATTGCATGCTACGTTTCCCAACAGTTGTCGCCTGTCTACGAGGGCACTGGTGGCTTGGACGTAGATAGACCACCCGCTGTGGCGCCCTTCTTCTTGGGAGCCATGGCGATGAAGATGATGAAGAATCTGACGCGCTAACTACTAGCTCCGGTTCTCACAAGCGATCCCCTGCCTGGCGCGCCAAAGATGTCGTGTGTACGACCATCTATGGGATTATGGCGATCCCTTTGTGGTTTGGCTGGAGGGATCGACGAGCATAAAGGGTGGAACTAGCAGAGAGCATGCGCAAGGTTTACCCAGGTTCAGGCTGCTGTCAGGCATAAAACCCTACTACTGCTTTTGTGTATTGGATGTGTATATGCCCAGTTTATAGCAGCGCATGTCCGGCAAGGTACGTGAATAGTGTTGCTACATGTGCAAATGGACAGGGTTTCGTCCTTTGTAAAGGTAATCATGGGCCTTCTTTTATTGAATAAGGGGTCACTATAATGGCAAAATATAAATATACACTATAAATAGTGGCTACAGTGTTTACTACCTAACTCTGACGGGTTAGGACAAAGGCATTTAATGCACAGTGAGGTGTCTTGCGGATGGAGCTCCCCAGCAAGGATGGTCTCTCCTTCTGTGCCGTTCGTCCATGTACCTCTTATTCCTTCGACACATCACCTGGACCGGTGTCATTAAAGTTGTCTTCAAGGCGGCGAGCTGCCAGATGTCCAGACAAGACTCACCTAACTACCTGCCTGCTCGACACCTAATCGACAAGTGACAACCTGCACGATGAGGTGGAGTGGTGACAGCAGTAGTGGGAATCTTGCCGGGCTCAAAGCTTGCCAGACTTAGAACTTGACGGGCTTCGCTAGCGCTCCCTAGCAAGGGGTCTTGCCGTGTCCCCAAGTTGTATTTTCAGTGTTTCCGATCTCTGTCTTCTGAGATCTTATTTGCTTCTTCATATTTTGGTTTTGAACTTGGCTTTAGTTATCCTCCGGCAAGCCCTGCCGTCGAGAAGGCTACCACTGCCTGTGCATAAGTCAGGGGCATTAAGGAACCCTTTCTTAATACACCGACACCGCCAACGAGGCATACATGGCCGACCTCTACCGCCACTACCCTGAGAGTGCAAGCTCTATGAGCAAAGAGGGGCCAACGAGGCGAACATCATCGTCCTCTCAAGCAACAAGGAGGACAACGGTGGCAGAGGAGGCAGCAACGACGACAGCTTTGACATTGAAGAGTTGCGAATAACCTTCCCCGACTGTGACGACGATGGCAGAGGGCCTGACCCCATGGGTGGTGGCATCTCTAGGGTGGACTGTCTATCCCGCACAATGTCGGATAGCGAGTAAATTTTAGGTTAGATTTAAGTTTTAGTTTTATGTTTAATTTCAAATTTTTCATATCAGTTTAAACTAAACTATGTTTCAGCGGATGATAATGTAAATTGTGTGTCGAATTTTGGTTTAGAAGTTTTTTAAAATCAAATGTATGTTCATATTATTGAAATTTTCTTTTTACTCCGCTAAATTTAGGGGATCGACTAGAACCGACCTAAACTTAGTGGAGTAAATATATTCCAGTAAAGTTTACTCGACAGTTTACTACTCTACTTTTAGGGGATCGGCTAGAGTTGCTCTTAGGGAGTGTACCCGCATTGAAAATTAACTTTTTTTGAGAAAACGCAAAAGGATCTTTGCGTTTCATTACATTGAAAAAACAAGAGAGAGTACATGCCTCTGAAGGAAATATGCCCTAGAGGCAATAATAAAGTTGTTATTTATATTTCCTTATATCATGATGAATGTTTATTATTCATGCTAGAATTGTATTAACCGGAAACTTAGTACATGTGTGAATACATAGACAAAACAGAGTGTCCCTAGTATGGCTCTACTTGACTAGCTCGTTAATCAAAGATGGTTAAGTTTCCTAACCATAGACATGTGTTGTCATTTGATGAACGGGACCACATCATTAGAGAATGATGTGATGGACAAGACCCATCCATTAGCTTCGCACTACGATCGTTTAGTTTATTGCTATTGCTTTCTTCATGACTTATACATGTTCCTATGACTGAGATTATGCAACTCCCGAATACCGGAGGATCACTTAGTGTGCTATCAAATGTCACAACGTAATTGGGTGATTATAAAGATGCTCTATAGGTGTCTCCAATGGTGTTTGTTGAGTTGGCATAGATCGAGATTAGGATTTGTCACTCCAATTGTCGGAGAGGTATCTCTGGGCCCTCTCGGTAATGCACATCACTATAAGCCTTACAAGCAACATGACTAATGAGTTAGTTGCGGGACGATGCATTACGGAACAAGTAAAGAGACTTGCCAGTAACGAGATTGAACTAGGTATGATGGTACCGACGATCGAATCTCGGGCAAGTAACATACCGATGACAAAGGGAATGACGTATGTTGTTATAAGGTTTGACCGATAAAGATCTTCGTAGAATATGTAGGAGCCAATATGAGCATCCAGGTTCCGCTATTGGTTATTGACCGGAGATGTGTCTCGGTCATGTGTACATAGTTCTCGAACCCGTAGGGTCCATACGCTAACACGCGTTCGATGACGATTTGTATTATGAGTTATGTGATTTGATGATCGAAGTTTGTTTGGAGTCCCGGATGAGATCACAGACATGACGAGGAGTCTCGAAATAGTTGATAGGTAAAGATTCATATATAGGATGATGGTATTTGGACACCGGAAGTGTTCTGGGTGATACCGGGTCACCGGAAGGGGTTCCAGGCAACCCCCGGCAAAGATATGGGCTTAATGGGCCAAGTAAGGGAACACACCAGCCCACAAGGGGCTGGTGCGCCCCCTATAGGGCCAGCCACGTGGGGAGAAAGGGAAAGGAGAGGAGGAAAAGGAAAGTATGAAGTAGGACTCCTACTTCCTTCCCCTCCCCCTCCTTCCTTTCCCCCTTGTCCAAATATGGTAGGGGAGTGAATTGGACTAGGGGCCAAAGTAAGATTCCTCCTGCTTGGGCGCGCCCTAGGCTGCCTCCCTCCCTCTCCCTCCTTTATATATGTGTGGAGGGAACCCCTAGAACACACACCAATTGTTCCTAGCCGTGTGTGGTGCCCCCCTCCACAGTTAACACCTCGGTCATATCGCCGTAGTGCTTAGGCGAAGCCCTGCACCGTTAACTTCATCATCATCGTCGCCACGTCGTCGTGCTGATGGAACTCTCCCTCGTCCTCGACGTGATCAAGAGCTCGAGGGGCGCCATCGTGCTGAACGTGTGCTGAACACGGAGGTGCGTACGTTCGGCACTTGGATCGGTTGGATCGCGAAGACGTCCGACTACATCAACCGCGTTACTAAATGCTCCTGCTTTTGATCTATGAAGGTACGTGGACACACTCTCCCGTCTCGTTGCTATGCATCTCCTAGATATATCTTGCGTGATCGTAGGAAATTTTTGAAATACTGCGTTCCCCAACAGTGGCATCCGAGCATGAAGGTAAAGGGAGGAGTTTGGAGGGAGCAAACGCAATGTAGACACGGAGATTTTTTGGCGTGGTTCCGATAGGTGGTGCTATCGTACATCCACGTTGATGGATACTTCAACCCATGAAGAGTAATGGATGCGTGAGTCCACGGAGGGCTCCACCCACGAAGGGTCCACGAAGAAGCAACCTTGTCTATCCCACCATGGCCATCACCCACGAAGGACTTGCCTCACTATGGTAGATCTTCACGAAGTAGGCGATCTCCTTGCCCGTGCACACTCCTTGGTTCAACTCCACAATCTTGACGGAGGCTCCCAAGTGACACCTAACCAATCTAGGAGACACCACTCTCCAAAAGGTAATAGATGGTGTGTTGATGATGAACTCCTTGCTCTTGTGCTTCAAATGATAGTCTCCCCAACACTCAACGCTCTCTCACAGATTTGGATTTGGTGGAAAGATGATTTGAGTGGAAAGCAACTTGGAGAAGGCTAGAGATCAAGATTTATGTGGTTGGAATGGAATATCTTGACCTCAACACATAAGTAGGTGGTTCTCTCTCAGAAAATGTATGCTGGAAGTGTAGGCATGTTCTGATGTCTCTCTCCACGAATGAAGAGTGGGTGGAGGGGTATATATAGCCTCCACACAAAATCTAACCGTTACACACAAATCACCAAACTCGATGGGACCGAATAATGAAACTCGGCCAGACCGATTTAGTTCAAAATGTGAACGTTAGGATATTCGGTGGGACCACATGTCAACTTGGTGGGACCGATTTCATTAGGGTTAGGGCATAACGTAATCTTGGTGAGACCGATTACACAAACTCGGTGGGACTAATTTTGGTAATAAGCTAACCAGAGAGTTGGTCAGGCAAAATCGGTGGGACCGATTCGCTCATCTCGGTGAGATCGAAACGTTACGAAGGGGAAATAGAGAGTTTGCATTGCGAACTCGGTGGGACCGATCTCTCATCTCGGGTGGATCGAAATGTTACGAAGGGAAATATAGAATTTGCAATCCCATCTCGGTGACACCGAGATCCCTACCGGTGAGACCGAAGTGACTAGGGTTTGTGGCAGTGGCTATGTCAAGAGAACTCGGTGGCGCCGGATAGAATGTTTCGGTGGGGCCGAGTTTGACTTTTGGTTTGGGACATATGTGGATATGAGAAAGTAGTTGAGGGTTTTTGGAGCATATCACTAAGCATTTTGAGCAAGCAGCCCATTAAGCAACACCTCATCCCCTTTTAATAGTATTGGCTTTTCCTATGGACTCAATGTGATCTTGGGTCACTAAAAGTAAAATGTAGAGTGTTGAGCTTTAGAGCTTAAGCCAATCTTTTGTCCTTAGCATTTTGAGGGGTCCACATTCCTGATCCATGCCATGCCAATAATTGAACTTTCCTAAAATATTTATCTTGAAATAGCATTAGCTCAATGAGCTATATGTTGTTAGGAATTACCAAAACCACCCAGGGATAGTTGCACTTTCAATAGTCATACTACTTACCAGCACGTCATACTTTGATTCGGCGGTATTATTGGATGAAGCAGCCCAGACCGACATTACATGACCGCGTTCATGAGACTAGTTCTACAGCCGTGCTTCGCACACAGGTGGCTAGTGGGTGTCTGTTTCTCCAACTTTAGTTGAATCGAGTTTGACTACGCTCGGTCCTTGTTGAAGGTTAAAACAGCACACTTGACGAAAAATTCTTGTGGTTTTGATGCGTAGGTAAGAATAGTTCTTGCTAGAAGCCCGTAGCAGCCACGTAAAACTTGCAACAACAAAGTAGAGGACATCTAACTTGTTTTTGCAGGGCTTGCTATGATGTGATATGGTCAAGACGTGATGATATATAAATTGTTGTATGAGATGATCATGTTTTGTTAAAGTTATCCGCAACTGGCAGGAGCCTTATGGTTGTCTTTTTATTGCATAAGATGCAAGCGCCATATAATTGCTTTACTTTATCGTTATGCGATAGCAATAGTTGCAAAAGCAATAGTTGGCGAGACGACCATGTGATGACACGTTGATAAAGATCAAGACGATGGAGATCATGGTGTCATGCTGGTGACGATGGAGATCATGACGGTACTTTGGAGATGGAGATCAAAGTCACAAGACGATGATGACCATATCATGTCACATATTTTGATTGCATGTGATGTATATATTTTATGCATCTTATTTTGCTTAGTACGATGGTAGCATTATGAGATGATCCCTTACTAAAATGTCAAGGTATATGTGTTCTCCCTGAGTATGCACTATTGCGACAGTTCTTCGTGCTGAGACACCACATAATGATCGGATGTGATAAGCTCTATGTTCACATACAACAGGTGCAAGCCAGTTTTGCACATGCAAAATACTCGTGTTAGACTTGACGAGCCTAGCATATGCAGATATGGCCTCGGAACACTGAGACCGAAAGGTCGAACGTGAATCATATAGTAGATATGATCACCATAGTGATGTTCACCATTGAAAGCTACTCCATATCACGTGATGATCGGACATGGTTTAGTTGATATGGATCACGTGGTCATTTAGATGACTAGAGGGATGTCTATCTAAGTGGGAGTTCTTAAGTAATATGATTAATTGAACTTAAATTTATCATGAACTTAGTCCTGATAGTATTTGCATGTCTATGTTATAGATCAATAGCTTGTGATGTAGCTCCCCGTTTATTTCTTGATATGTTCCTAGAGAAAAATAAGTTGAAAGATGATAGTAGCAATGATGCGGACTGGGTCCATGATCTGAGGACTATCCTCATTGCTGCACAGAAGAATTATGTCCTTGATGCACCACTAGGTGACAAACCTGTTGCAGGAGCAGATGCAGACGTTATGAACATTTTTGCAAGCTCGGTATGATGACTACTTGATAGTTTAGTGCACCATGCTTCAGGGCTTAGAACCGGGACTTCAAAAACGTTTTGAACGCCATGGAGCATATGAGATGTTCCAAGAGTTGAAATTAGTATTTCAGACGCATGCCCGTGTT
Source organism: Aegilops bicornis (assembly GCA_021605145.1). NCBI lineage: Eukaryota > Viridiplantae > Streptophyta > Magnoliopsida > Poales > Poaceae > Aegilops > Aegilops bicornis. Next base: position 428,661,331 of record CM038673.1, read on the forward strand.
AAGAGGTGTGAGACCTCTGACAAGTACTTTGCCTATAAGATGGAGGAGAATTGCTCAGCTAGTGAGCATGTGCTCAGAATGTTTGGGCACTACAATCGCTTGAATCAAGTGGGAGTTAATCTTCCAGATAATATAGTGCTTGATAGTGTTCTCTAGTCACTATCACCAAGTTACTAGAACTTCGTGATGAACTATAATATGCAAGGGATGACAAAAACGATTCTCGAGCTCTTCGCAATGCTGAAATCGGCGAAGGTAGAAATCAAGAAAAAGCATCAAGTGTTGATGGTTGACAAGACCACTAGTTTCAAGTAAAAGCGAAAAGAAAAAGAAAGGGAACTTCAAAGAAGAATGGCAAGCAAGTTGCCACTCCCATGAGGAAGCCCAAAGCTAGACCCAAGCTTGAAACTGAGTGCTTCTACTGCAAAGGAAATGGTCACTGGAAGTGGAACTGCCCTAGATACTTGGCGGATAAGAAGGATGGCAAAGTGAACAAAGTTATATTTGATATACATGTTATTGATGTGTACTTTACTAGTGTTTATAGCAACCCCTCGGTATTTGATACTGGTTCAGTTGCTAAGATTAGTAACTCGAAAAACAGGAGTTGCAAGATAAACAGAGGTTAGTTAAGGATGAGGTGACGATGTATATTGGAAATGATTACAAGGTTGATAAGATCACCATCGCACACTCCTTTTACCTTCGGGATTTGTTTTGAACCTAAAATAAATGTTATTTGGTGTTTGCGTTGAGCATAAATATGATTGGATCATGTTTATTGCAATACGGTTATTCATTTAAATCAAAGAATAATTGTTGTTCTGTTTACATGAATAAAACCTTCTATGGTCATACACTTAATATAAATGGTTTATTGAATCTCGATCATAGTGATACACATATTCATAATATTGATGCCAAAAGCTGCAAAGTTGATAATGATAGTGCAACATTCTTGTGGCACTGTCGTTTATGTCATATTGATGTAAATCGCATGAAGAAACTCCATGTAGATGGAATTTTGGAATCACTTGATTATGAACCATTTGATGCTTGCGAACCATGCCTCATTGGAAAGATGACTAAGACTCCGTTCTCCGGAACAATGGAGCAAGCCACTAACTTATTGGAAATAATACATACCGATGTATACAGTCAGATGAGTGTTGAGGCTCGCGGCGGTTATCGTTATTTTCTAAACCTTCACAGATGATTTGAGCAGATATGGGTATATCTAATTAATGAAACACAACTCTGAAACATTTGAAAAAGTTCAAAGAATTTCAGAGTGAAGTGGAGAATCACCGTTACAAGAAAATAAAGTTTCTACGATCTGATCGTGGAGGCGAATATTTGAGTTACGAGTTTGGCCTTCATTTAAAACAATGTGGAATAGTTTCACAAGTCACGCCACCTGGAACACCACAGCGTAATGGTGTGTCCGAACGTCGTAACCATACTTTATTGGATATGGTGCAATCTATGATTTCTCTTACCGATTTATCATTATCGTTTTGGGGTTATGCATTAGAGAGAACTACATTCACGTTAAACAGGGCACCGTCTAAATCCATTGAGACAACATTGTATGAACTGTGGTTTAGCAAGAAACCTAAGCTGTCGTTTCTTAAAGTTTGGGGCTGCGATGCTTATGTGAAAAAGCTTCAACCTGATAAAGCTCGAACCCAAATAGGAGTAATGTGTCTTCATAGGATACCCAAAGGAGATTGTTGGGTACACCTTCTATCGCAGATCCGAAGGCAAGATATTCGTTGCTAAGAATGGATCCTTTCTAGAGAAGGAGTTTCTCTCGAAAGAAGTGAGTGGGAGGAAAGTAGAGCTTGATAAGGTAATTGTACCTTCTCCCGAATTGGAAAGTAGTTCATCACAAAAATCAGTTCTAGTGATTCCTACACCAATTAGTGAGGAAGCTAATGATTATGATCATGAAACTTCAGATCAAGTTACTACCGAACCTCGTAGGTCAACCAGAGTATAGTCCGCACCAGAGTGGTACGGTAATCCTTTCTGGAAGTCATGTTACTAGACCACGACGAACCTATGAACTATGAGGAAGCGATGATTAGCCCAGATTCCGCTAAATGGCTTGAGGCCATGAAATCTAAGATGGGATCCATGTATGATAACAAATTATGGACTTTGATTGACTTGCCCGATGATCGGCGAGCCATTGAGATTAAATGGATCTTCAAATAGGAAGACAGACGCTGATAGTAGTGTTACTATCGACAAAGCTCGAATTGTCACAAAAGGTTTTTTCGGCAAGTTCAAGGAGTTGACTATGATGAGACTTTCTCACCCGTAGTGATGCTTAAGTCTGTCCGAATCATGTTAGCAATTGCCGCATTTTATGAAATTTGGCAAATGGATGTCAAAACTGCATTCCTTAATGGATTTCTTAAAGAAGAGTTGTATATGATACAACCAGATGGTTTTGTCAATCCGAAAGGTGCTACCAAAAGTGTGCAAATCCAGCGATCCATCTATGGACTGGAGCAAGCATCTCGGGGTTGGAATATACGCTTTGATAAGGTGATCAAAGCATATGGTTTTATACAGACTTTAGGTGAAGCCAGTATTTACAAGAAAGTGAGTGGGAGCACTACAGCCTTTCTGATAAGTATATGTGAATGACATATTGTTGATCGAAAATGATGTAGAATTTTCTGGAAAGCATAAAGGAGTGTTCGAAAGGAGTTTTTCAAAGAAAGACCTCGGTAAAGCTAATTACATATTGAGCATCAAGATATATAGAGATAGATCAAGACGCTTGATAAGACTTTCAATGAGAACATACCTTGACAAGATTTTGAAGTAGTTCAAAATGGAACAGTCAAAGAAGGAGTTCTTGCCTATGTTGCAAGGTGTGAAGTTGAGTAAGACTCAAAACCCGACCACGGCAGAAAATAGAAAGAGAATGAAAGTCATTCCATATGCCACAATTATAGGTTCTATAAAGTATGCTATGTTGTGTACCAGACCTATTGTGTACCTCACCATGTTTGGCAAGAGGGTACAATAGTGGTCCAGGAGTGGATCACTGGACAGCGGTCAAAATTATCCTTAGTTACGTAAGAGGACTAAGGAAATGTTTGTCAGTTATGGAGTTGATAAAGTGTTCGTCGTAAAGGGTTATGTGGATGCAAGCTTTGACACTAATCAGGATGACACTAAGTCTCAATCTGGATACATATTGAAAGTGGGAGCGATTAGCTAGAGTAGCTCAGTGCAGAGCATTGTAGACATAGAAAATTTGCAAAATACATATGGCTCTGAATGTGGCAGAACCCTTGATTAAACTTCTCTCACAAAGCAAAACATGATCACTCTTTGGGTGTTACTCACATAGCGATGTGAACTAGATTATTGACTCTAGTAAACCTTTTGGGTATTAGTCACATGGAGATGTGAACTAATCACATAAAGATGTGAACTATTGGTGTTAAATCACATGATGATGTGAACTAGATTATTGACTCTAGTGCAAGTGGGAGACTGAAGGAAATATGCCCTAGAGGCAATAATAAAGTTGTTATTTATATTTCCTTATATCATGATGAATGTTTATTATTCATGCTAGAATTGTATTAACCGGAAACTTAGTACACGTGTGAATACATAGACAAAACAGAGTGTCCCTAGTATGGCTCTACTTGACTAGCTCGCTAATCAAAGATGGTTAAGTTTCCTAACCATAGACATGTGTTGTCATTTGATGAACGGGATCACATCATTAGATAATGATGTGATGGACAAGACCCATCTGTTAGCTTAGCACTATGATCGTTTAGTTTATTGCTATTGCTTTCTTCATGACTTATACATATTTCTTTCACTATGAGCTTATGCAACTCCCATATACCGGAGGAACGCCTTGTGTGCTATCAAACATCACAACATAACTGGGTGATTATAAAGATGCTCTACATGTATCTTCGAAGGTGTTTGTTCGGTTGGCATAGATCGAGATTAGGATTTGTCACTCCGATTGTCGGAGAGGTATCTCTGGGCCCTCTCGGTAATGAACATCACTATAAGCCTTGCAAGCAATGTGACTAATGAGTTAGTTGTGGGATGATGCATTATGGAACGAGTAAAGAGACTTGCCGGTAACGAGATTGAACTAGATATGATGATACCGACGATCGAATCTCAGGAAAGTAACATACCGATGACAAAGGGAATGACGTATGTTGTTATGCGGTTTGACCGATAAAGATCTTCGTAGAATATGTAGGAGCCAATATGAGCATCCAGGTTCCGCTATGGGTTATTGACCGGAGATGAGTCTCGGTCATGTGTACATAGTTCTCGAACCCGTAGGGTCCGCACGCTTAACGTTCGATGACGATTTGTATTATGAGTTATGTGATTTGTTGACCGAAGTTTGTTCGGAGTCCCGGATGATTTCACGGACATGAAGAGGAGTCTCGAAATGGTCGAGAGGTAAAGATTCATATATAGGACGATGGTATTTGGACACCGGAAGTGTTCCGGGTGATACCGGGTCACCGGAAGGGGTTCCGGGCAACCCCCGGCAAAGATATGGGCTTAATGGGCCAAGTAAGGGAACACACCAGCCCACAAGGGGCTGGTGCGCCCCCTATAGGGCCAGCCACGTGGGGAGAAAGGGAAAGGAGAGGAGGAAAATGAAAGTATGAAGTAGGACTCCTACTTCCTTCCCCTCCCCCTCCTTCCTTTCCCCCTTGTCCAAATATGGTAGGGGGGGGGCGAATTGGACTAGGGGCACAAGTAGGATTCCTCCTACTTGGACGCGCCCTAGGCTGCCTCCCTCCCTCTCCCTCCTTTATATAAGTGGGGAGGGCACCCCTAGAACACATATCAATTGTTCCTAGCCGTGTGCGGCTCCCCCCTCCACAGTTAACACCTCAGTCATATCGTCATAGTGCTTAGGCGAAGCCCTGCGCCGGTAACTTCATCATCACCATCGCCACGCTAGCGTGCTGATGGAACTCTCCCTCGTCCTCAAATGGATCAAGAGCTCGAGGGACGTCATCGTGTTGAACGTGTGTTGAAGACAAAGGTGCATACGTTCAGTACTTGGATCGGTTGGATCATGAAGACGTTCGGCTACATCAACCGCGTTACTAAACGCTTCCGCTTTCGGTCTACAAGGATTCCTCGACACACTCTCCTGTCTCGTTGCTATGCATCTCCTAGATAGATCTTGCGTGATTGTAGGAAATTTTTGAAATACTGTGTTCCCCAACAGCCTCCTAGGAGGTTAAAGTTACAGAATCCTAGCACCTGATCCGTGGACGTCCCAGGAGGCGGGCAAGAGAACCCTTTGTCCTTGTGCCCCAGCTTGTGCCCAACATTTGGCCTCGTCTTTAATCCTATCGACTAGCGCATCTATCGAGGGCCTTGCATTGTCGAAGATGCATTCCTTCCTCTGTTTCCAGACATTTAGGGGACGAGAGTGTGATTCATTGCAGAGCTTTGTGTAGTGTAGGAGGGGTCTGTGCCTTCGCACGTAGCCACCAGTCCAGCATGGTAGGTTGGTTGGCTGGTGGTTGGGCAAGTATATGCACCCAGTCCAGGATGATGTGCCAAGTCTGCTTAGCGAATGGACACACTAGGAGCAGGTGTTGGATGGTCTCTGGGTCTTGGTCGCAAAGAAGACACCTGGGGTGGTGCTGCAGGCCACGATGAGCCAGCCGCGACACCGTCCAACATCGGTCTTGGTTAGCAAGCCATTGGAAGAATTTGACGTGAGGTGGCGCCCAACTCTTCCAGATCAGCTTCCATGAATGACAGCGGGTAGATCCCTGGAATGTGGCGGCATAGCAAGACTGGGCCGAGTAGTGGCGCTAGTCGTCCATCTCCAGAGCAGCCGGTCGGGTTCGTCTGAGAGGGGGAGATGTTGTACATCCTGCCAGAGCATCAGATACTGGCCAATCTCGTGTATCACGAGGGTCCCCTGGATGTCGCGAGCCCAAGTTTTCCTGTCCAGGCCTTCTGCCATTGTTCTCGTCTTGCGTCGCCGCCTGGGGATGCATTGGTATAGCAGGCACTACTAGAAAAAGGGCTACAGATGGGATTGACACTAATGGCGCACCTGACAGTGGGTGCGCCATTAGTATATACTAATGGCGCACCACCTGCTGATACGCCATTAGAGTTGAAACTACTAATGGCGCACCAGGCCCAGAGTGCGCCATTAGTATCAAAAAAAATTAACTAGTGCGCCTGTCCAAACATACTAATGGCGCATCCAGGCAAAGTGCGCCATTACTAGTTGTAACTACTAATGGCGCACCAGTCCGAAAGTGTGCCACTAATGTTGTTTTTTTAATTATATTTTTTATTCTTTTTTTTTGCAATACTACTAATGGCGCACTGTGGATAAGTGCGCCATTAGTATTTTTTTTAATATTTTTATTTTTTTGCAAAACTAGTAATGGCGCACCGTCAGAAGGTGCGCCATTAGTAACCTGGATTACTAATGGCGCATTTAGTGTTGGTGCGCCATTAGTAAGTGGGCAGCAACAAGATATTTTGGACAGCCCTCTCCTACCCACACTCACTTTCTCCCCACTTCATTCTCTCCACCTCCTCCTTGTCTGGTGCCTCCTCTTTTTCACCTCATTTTCACCATAGATTCATTCAAATTAAGTGGTTAAATTACCTTGTTTTAATAGGTAAGTAAGGGGAAGCTATATTTATGTTGTTCTCCTACAACAATGTGCACATGCACTTTTTATGGCCTAGCTAGCTAGATCTATGTATGTTCGTGGTGTTGCATATGTTTGTGGTGTTGCATATGTGTTTGTGTTTGGAGGTGTACCGGTATTTGAAATGCGATAGTTGCCAATATTTTGGCGAAATGTTGATTCATTTCCGTTTCGGCGAGAATTTTGGCATTAAGCATTCTTTTTGGTCCTATTTTAGGGAAAGTCATGCCAAATTTTTCTTGGTTCAAAAATATCGTTTTGCTCTACCTCATGACGACCATGGTCCGCCACGATGACGAAGGCATCGTGAATAGGTTTTGAGGTCCGCGAAGGCGAGATGCTTCAAAAGAATGAGGCGGAGATAAGATGTCCGTGTCGAAGATGCAAGCTGAAGAGCCTTATTGCGGACCAGTTCCGGCAGGTGCGGGACCACCTGCTCTTGCGTGGTTTCATGGATGGCTATCGGTGGCAAGGTGATGAAGATGACTACGAAGTCGTCCATGGGGGCGAGCAAGAAATGAGGAAGGGCGACAAGACAACCACCGCGGCTCGGGCGGGCGAGAAGACGAAGAATCCCGGAGATGATCACGACGGTCATCATGTAGAAGATGCAAGACATGATGATGAGGAAGATGTCGGAGCGGGCAGCGGGCATGATCATGAAGATGATGATGCGGGCGGAGCGGCATTTGGACCATCAATGGGCTGGGTGCAGGACCCTCATATTCAAGAGCTGCTTCTCAAGCGAGACGGATAACGCAAGAGCTGCCGCCCGAGAGAAAGCCAAGATGGATCAACTTGAGTTAGACGCGGTTACTCCATTGTATGAAGGATGCAGGCCGAGGATACCTGCACTGAAAGTAACGCTCATGGCTCACGGAGATGAAGATAAAACACAAAATGACCGACGCGTAGCCGGCGAGAACATGTCATTACGCACGAACGTCTTCCCAAGGGGAACAAGTGCCCGACCAGTTTGGAGGAGGCGAAGAAAATCGTGTGTCCTCTCGATTTACCGCATGTGAAATACCATGTGTGCATGAACAATTGCATCATTTATCGGGACGAGCACGCAGAGTCTACCATATGTCCGGTGTGCGGCGTCACTCGATACAAGAAGAGGAAGAAAGCTCCTCGAAAAGTGGTGTGGTACTTTCCGATCACTCCTCGTCTGCAGCGGTATTTCGCGGACCCTAAGGTAGCAAAGCTCCTGCGTTGGCACGCGGATAGGGAGGAGAAGAAGCGAGAAGATGACGCAAATGATCCGGAGATAGATAAAAAAGACAAGATCTTTGAGTCACCCTAAGGATGCGAGCGGTGGCAAGCGTTGAACTTCGAAGAGTCAGAATTTGGGAGCGATCCAAGGAACATCGTCTTTGGCGCGAGCACCGATGGAGTCAATCCGTTTGGCAGCCGGAGAAGCACACATAGCACCTGGCCTGTGTTTGTGTGGATGTACAACCTTCCCCGGTTGTGCATGAAGAGGAAGTACATTCACATGAGTATGCTAATTGAAGGGCGAAACAACCAGGAACGACATCAATCATGTCTGGGGCTGCTGAAAGAGGAGCTTGACACGCTGTGGAAAACGCCAGCCAATACGTGGGACGCAGCGGAGAAAGAATATTTCCCTATGAGAGCCGCCTTTGCTCACGACGGTGCCACGACTATCTCGATTCACGGATATCTCGAGGCGGGTAGTCCACGGTTTTTCTGGATGCTTATGGTGCATGGATGACTCAACGTATCTCCAGCTAGTTAGAGATCCGGGGTCTTCGAAAACCGTGTTCATGGGACATCGAAGGTGGCTTCGCGACGATGACCCGTGGAGGAAACGCAAGGATCTGTTCGATGGTGAAACCGAACCCCAAAAACGCCCGTGTACGAGGAGCAGCGAGGAAATAGACAAGCTGTTGAAAAATTGGAAAGACTGCCTTTGCCGGAAAGAAGCAAAAGGCGCGAGCCGGAAAGAAGCGAAAGGCGCCAGAGCAGCTCTTGAAGGTATGGAAAAGCGAGGTCTGTTTTACGGGACTTGCCGTCTTGGAAGATCCACCGTGTTCCTCACAGCCTTGATGTCATGCATATCACGAAGAACGCGTGCGAGAGTCTGCTTGGTACCACTGCTCAACATGCCGGAGAGGACCAAAGATGGGCGAAAGCAAGGGCAGACTTGAAATCAATGGGCATCAGGCAGGAGCTTCTCGCTAATGATGAGGATGATGAGGCGAAGCAGGACACAGAAAGTCGTCGCAAAGGAAAAAAGGCCAAGAAGACCGGAAATTACTACCCTCCCGCGTGCTTCACTCTAAGTCGAGGAGGAGATCGAGCAGTTTTCACCTGCCTCATAGGAGTAAAACTTCCTTCTGATTACGCTGGGAAGATAAGCGAGATACCTAGACCCAGTGGGCGAAGTTCAGCGGGATGAAGTCTCACGACTATCACGTGCTGATGACGCAGATACTTCCAGTTGCAATCCGTGGGATCATGGACGCGCACGTCCGTGAAACGCTATCTGGTCTATGCAACTTTTTCGACGTCATCTCTCGGAAGTCGATTGGCATGAGGCAACTCATAAGGCTACAGGAAGAGATCTTGGTGATACTATGCGAGCTTGAGATGTACTTCCCGCCCGCATTCTTCGACGTTATGGTGCATCTGCTGGTCCATATCGTGGAGGATATCATCCAACTCGGGCCGACGTTCCTGCACAGCATGATGCCGTTCGAAAGGATGAATGGTGTCATCAAAGGATATGTTGGGAACATGTCACATCCAGAGGGAAGTATAGCCGGGGGCTTTACGATCAAGAGTGCATCTCCTCTTGCCGCGAATTATCTAGGCATCGAGAACCCGTTGGTCTGCCCGTCAACAGGCACCTCGGCGGGCTCATTTGGATGGGGTCACCGTGAGGGTCGCCGCGAAATGCATGTCGACTTCGAGGGTCGACTCGCCGACTTTGAAAGAGCAAACCTAGTCACGCTACAACACATAGACGTGGTCGATCCTTGGGTGGTAGAGCACAAAACCTTTATTGAGAAGACGTACAATGACCGAGGCCAACAGAGGACGGACGGAGATATACTCAAAGAGCACAACTCATGTTTCACGCGTTGGTTCAAGCTGAAGCTTCTGTCGTACCCTTTACATGAAGATTCTTCCGCGGAAGAACAACTCATATTCACCTTGTCATTGTATACCGAGCACAACCTCGATGACCTATGAGGCGTCACGATATCAACTGCTACACATTCTACACCGAGGACAAGGACATGAAGAGCGATGGTTATCGTAACTCCGGGTAACGATGGAATCCTACACCGATAAGGACAAGGACAGATACTACGGAAGGATCGAGGAGATCTGGGAGCTGAGCTACTGTTGGAGAGAAGGTGCCGATGTTCCGTGTCGAGATGGGCCAAGAGCGCCCAAAAAGAAGACCGATATTTCACCACCATGGTTATACCCGAAGCCAAATCCAAGATCATGGCATAAACGTCACCACGAAAAATGAGCCATGGGTACTGGCTTCCCAAGTGGAACAATGCTTCTTCATTACCGACCCGCCAAAGCCCAGTCGTGTTGTCGTGAGGAGAGGCAAAAGGAAGATCATCGGAATGGATGGAGTAGCCAATGAGCAAGACTTCGACAAGTGCGGCGACCCGAGGATTGAACATGACGACGATGATGAAGTAGCAGCATACACAACAAGAAGAAGCAGGACCAACCTACCTAAAGTACGTCCGTTCCACGGAAGAACTCCATTTGCGAAAAAGAAGGGCAAGAAGATTGTGAGCAGATAGCTAGCTAAGATCGATTGTATTTAAATCGTAGCCTTCATTTCTCGATTGTATTTCATGGGCACTTTTTGAACTATCATGAATATTTTTAAATTTCATGGACACTCGATCTCGATCCCCCTCCATCTCGATCGCTATCCCACCTTGCCAGATCCGGTCCCTCTCGCCGCCGAGCACCCCCCGGTCCGATTGTATCCCATCTCGATTGTATTTAAATTATTACTGTCTTATAGAAAAATATTACTGTTATGATTTAAACAAGTTTGAACATATTTAAACATCAATAAGTATCAAACAGCATTTTAAATGCATAAAAAAATTGTGGAGCTTGGGAATCGAACCCAGGACCTCCTGATGTGAGAACTAGCTGCTGACCAGTCGAGCTAGTAGAGGGAACTTGGTGTGGATCAGGTCAGGTGGGAGATAACCTGTTGGCTCGAGCAGAAATCAAAAAAAAAATACTAATGGCGCACCAGGGTGAGGTGCGCCATTAGTGTGGATATACTGGCAAGACCGGGGTGGTGCGCCATTAGTATTGTGCCCCATCCATATTTTTCCTCCTGGCCTCGATCCCCTTCTCGCCCTCGCCCTCGATCCCTTCCCTCTCCTCTCCTCTCCCGGCGCGCTGCCCGCCGCCTCGGCGCCGCCTCGATGCGATGCCGCCCGTCGTCCTCATCTCCGCCCAGCGCGACGCCTTGCGAGGCCTTGTGACGCCGCCCTCTCTCCTATCCCGGCCGCGCCCTGCCGCTTTCCCAGCGGAGAAGGAGGAGGAAGAGGCGCTTCGCCGTTGACCTCGCCCGGCCGACTCGGTGGCCAGGCCGACTCGCCATCGCCTCATGACCCTCGTCGCCGGTGGCCAGACGCCGCATCCACACCACCGTCGCCGGAGCACCCACACCACCACCTGGACCTCGTCGCCCCACCTCGTCGCCCCGTGAGCTCCCCACCTCCTCTCCCCTCTCCCCTCGCATCCCTGTGAGCCCCATCTCTATTTCTTCTTGTCACCACACCACCACCACCAGCAGACCTGCATATCACGTGAGAACATTTTAGTCATTTATATACCAACTATTCTGACAAAAGCAGAATTGCAACTATTTTTGCACGAAAGTAGAAGACATGAACATGGTCGGAAAAAGAAAAACCTAAAGAACACTTTGCATTTTGGATTACGCATTAATTACGTGTTTTCTGTATGCACTTGATTGATCTGTGTGGAGATGAGTTTTTTTGCCTGTTGTATCTCTATTTTGATTGCAATTGTTTTAATAATTCTCTCCTAGTTAAAACCTGCATGCTTGTACAAACCAGCTGAAGTTTAGGCACGATGTATCCCTATTTATCATGTTTCGGAAGTGAAAATATCACCTCTCTATTATCCGAGTTTGGCATAGGAGTTTTGCTTGATTGAAGTGATCTAAACCTTTCTTAGCTTATGTTTCTCGTGCTTTGTTTAGTGATCCCAAGCGCAGAGTTTTTAGCCATGAACTGAGATAAACCATGTCTTTATGTAGGGTTGTAAATCACATTAGCTAAGTGCCTATTTGATTCAAAAGATTTTTAGAGGATTCTTATCCTAAGAAGATTTTTTTCTATATGGATTGTTTGATTTGTGTAAATGCAAATCATTTTTATTCATATGATTCATTTGTATTAGGTTTTGTAGAAAAAAGATTCATGCACTCCAACCTCTTTGAGCAGATATGTTGCGCTTTTCTTACGCATAATCATACAACCATTCAATCATGAACTAATGAAGATGGCACAAGATCCCGATCCGGTGTTCTTACCACTCTATTCTGTATCAAACTGTGATTTGGGAATCTTAACATCTGTAATTCAAGATAGTACTATGGTTTGGCAGATATTGTTAACTTGACTTGAGACCATCCCGCACACAGGTGTGACTCTTATAATCATACAACCATCTGTAATTCAATCAAGCAAAACCTAATGAACATGGTCAGAAAAATAATGTTAAGTAATATAAATGGTGAGTCGAGTGGTTACACACCTCATCTTCCTAAGGACACTTGACATCTCCTCTCTCTCTTCTTCTTTGCTCTCTTGTGAGTACCAAGCTTTCTCTTGGCGACCTTGAGTGCACGCTTGTCCTTTCCAACCTTAAGAAGCTCAGTGATACGTTTCTCATAGGGAGCCGAATCCAAAGCAACCTCCCTAATCAAGTTCCGACAAAATGCACCCTCTTGGCACCTTTACGCAAAATATGCCAAGATAACATTGTAAGAATAACTGCAAACTGGATAGACATGTTATAATAATTCAGCTGAGCATATAGGAGCATGTAAGTTAACTTTGTTTCAGCTTCACACAAGTTACAATTCGCTGAAAAAAAGCCAGCTAGAATAGCCAAATAACAATTTGGTCCCAAACACAGCAAGGTCCTATTTTACTTTCAACATGACCTGACAACAGTATATAATATGCAAGAAATGACTACTACACACTGTTCAGTTTACAGCTGAGGACAAAGATTTTGTGCAGGACAAGGCTATTTGTTATCGATCAAATAAATGATTTAGAAACCATCAATAAGTAGGACTAGTGATTTATTATGAAGTTGCTTGGGTTTATTATGAAGTACTTTGATCATGTCTCTTTATTTGTACTCTGCTAATATACTTTATATGATGATGAAGTGCTCTTGAGTTGTGTGCAAATTCGTTAAATCGATGATGTGTATGTGTCTTTGTCAGTTATGTGTATGTGCTTATTTTTATCCGGTGAAATATGGCACTGAACTGTAGCTAGCTAAACGGTAGTTTTGCTTAAATTGGTGAAATTTGGCACTGAAATGTAGCTAGCAATGCAAATATCTCAATGAATTCAGCTCTGTTTTACGTGTGAAACTGTTGTTGCTAAATGAAGCCACATTCCAGTCCACATGCCAATGTATTTTCCATGTTGTGATGGAGGCCTTTTTTGCCTTGTCCACCCGAGAGGCCCTTGAGTTTGCTGGAATGTCGATTAACTTCCGTTCCAGCAAATTCGGGTACTCCATATGTCCTATTTTCAGCAAAGGTCATGCTGAAATTTTCCGTGAATTTTAGCATGACTTTGCTAAAATAGGACATATGGGGTACTTGTGACTAATGATGAAAGCTTAGGCTTTTAGGGTGCCTCGGCGTCGAAAAACCCTCAATGATAAAAGCTTAGCTTTTAGGATGCCTCGGTGTCGACAAACCCTAAATGATGAGACCATGATCTTGTTCCTTGACAATAACCAACTTTTGACCAAACTTTGTTCCTATTTAGAGAGAAACATGGCCAACAACGATGAGGCCGGGGTTCGGGCGGCAAGGCATTACAGGAGCTGTCCCAGGAGATGGAGGAACAACCTCACTTGTATGAGGACGCCGCCTTCCCCACCGATCCTGAGACCACTGATGGTACCGTCGAGTATGACCCAACTGATGCCACCACTGATGGTGCCGCCGAGGATGCCACCACTAATGATGGCAGCGCACGCACAGATGGCAGCCAACAGAAGAGGCAACGGAAGGACCGGCGCCCGACCGTGCTCCGCACCCTCAAGGAGGAAGTTACTGAAGTGGACTCCGACGGGAATCCAACGGCGCCCGAACGAATAGTCAAGGGTACTCGCTTCAGCTCGGGTGCATTCTCCGAGCACCGTCTCGATCAACACCGAGAACCCGAGGCATCCCGACCGAGGAATTTGCGCAACCTCCTCTTCACGAAGTTGCACGAACGATACAAGTTCCCCGCTGAATTTGAAAACACAAGCCTCAAAGGTAATAAAGTGAACAATGCTGACCTCACGAAGATGAGCACGGCCATGTATACTTGGAAAAGCAATGTGAAGAGAATGATCGATAAAGGTGAGAGTTATGAGAAGATCAAGGAGAAAAATCCTTCGATCACCGAAGATGACTACAACGACTTCAAGATCAATTGCTCGAGCACCGCAAACTCCGAATCAAGTCGATTGGGGAAAGAAATGCGGGAGCTGAACTTAGGGAACACACACTCGGTCCCGGTGGTTACAGAGTGGCGGAGCCTATATGGGACAAGGAGGACGCGGGCGTGCCGAGCAAGGCCTACCGCCCTCTTCGATAAATACGGTGACAAGCAGACCAGGAACTTTGTCGGGCCGGTACAAGAAGGACCCGAAAACAAAGGAGCTTACCACGGATCCGAAGACCGAGCGCTTGAGGTTGTTACAGTAAGGAATACCACCGGGGTAATTAGCTCCATATGGTTGCATTCTAATTAATGAAGCCAAATTTCTAAATGGTTCACATTCCTTCCGCAGGCGACTGAAAGCAGTAGCGCGGGGTCGACTAAGAGCAACCCTTGGGACACCACTCTAAATAGGGTGTTGAATGTAATGAAGAATAAGGATAAGCTCGAGAAGCCGACGTCACCGGTCGTGGTGGCCGCAAAGGCTTGTCCACAAAATGGGGTCATACTATACATTTGGTGTGCGGAAGGAGAAAAAGACCAGCTCGGAAAGCCAGCGCGCGAGGTTCAAGAACTCAAAGGCATGTGGCGCGGATTCGAAGATTGTCCAAGAGCAAGTGCAACAACAACTCAGAGCGACAATCACCGCCATTGTGCCTACCTTGATCCAGGGTTGAGTGCGTGGATTGCGGGCGACCAACAGGGCCGCCCGATTCCTAGCTTCACGGCCAGCAACTCGCAGAATGCGATGGCGGGCCATTGGTGTCTCCGGCGGAGGCGGCATTGGTGTCTCCGACGCCGCACGGGAGCTTAATGCACCGGTGTACGCCGCCGGCACCTCTGCAGCAAGCGGCCCCTCCGTCAATCGCACGCGCCGTTGGCGGTGCCTCGACATTAGCCGAGCTCGACGCCATCATCACGGTAACTAATTAAGCCTCTCTCGGTCGAGGACTTCATCTCCTTGCCTTTGATGGGCATCCTGACGCCCTACATGTTTTCGCGAGCGCCGCCGACGTTCCGTGCACTCTCACGCGCCGTGAACAACGAGTTGGTCGATGTCGCCAAGGGCAAAATCGTTCAACCGGCAACCCCTTGTTCCACGGTACCCGGATGCCACCCAACTTGTTTAGGGTTGAACTGGTTCGGTGCTGCCAGGCTGCGACGAGTTGTTACCTCCGATTCGACCCGTCGGGGCCGGCGATGATGACGTGATGACCCTCGGCGCTGCTGAGCTGGCCCTCGCTTTTGCCGAAGAGCGATTCGTTTGGGCGGGGACACCACCCCAAAGACAACACCGCCCGGTCGTGCCGTCGCCAAGTCGGCCCCATGGCAAGACCGCCGCAACGGTGCCGGACATCCCTATGCCACTGGATCCAAACATGCATATGGCACAGGATCAGAACGACGACGACGACGATACATTTGCCAACGTCGATCGGTACTTTGCCGATCATGGGTACGGTGGCGACTTCATGGGGCCTCCTTCTCAAGAACCCAACCCAACAAAAGACGTGCGCGATCTAGCTGGGACCGCGGAGAAGCCAAGTTGCAACAGCGCGTCGTCTGCTCAGCTCTCGTGAGACGCCTCCGGTGCCGACTTCACCGAGCCTCGAGATAGGCGAGGTGCGAAATATTATCAGCCCCAACACACTCAAGAAGGCGGTCTGTGAGCAGAACTTCGGTCCCATTACAGGAGAATAAGAAGGCACGCAAAAGAAAGACTAACAAGGGTGCGGGCCAGCCGGCAAAATGCGATCCGTGCTCGGGGCGGGCCACCTTCACCGAGGGTATCTCGAGGAGGGTGCATGTGGCGGGTAGGGCGATGCTACCGACAAATATGCTCAATGCTGCAACCGGTGCTATGCGGAGTCTGCATGACGGTGTTCTTTCTTTGGAGAAGCGGCGTCTCGAGAGAAGGATGTGGCATACCCGGTTTTCGTGGCCAAGGTGCGAGGGCAAGGGCTTTGTGGATAACTCCATCGGGCGCACGATCGTCCTGCGGTTTGATGACATCCACGCTTATGTTGAACCTTCATCCGCTGCACTACACCTTCGCTCGGCTATTTTCGCCGAGTATGGAGATGGGGATCATTCGCGACAAGACCGGACATCGTGATAGTCGACGCCTTCTACATGCGTGCCAAGATCTTGGGCAGCGCCGGGGACCGCAAGTCGCGAAGTTCTTACCTCGAAGGCGTCATTCGGCAAACCAAGATAAGGATAACTTCCTCGTGCCTTACTTTCCCGAGTAAGTCCTCCCTCAACCGCCCGTAACATATGAATTCTTAGATTTTGATCGTTTTCTTTTAACATTCCGTGTTTTCTGCGGTGACACACATTGCACGCTCATCCTCCTAAGCCCCAAATATTCCATGGCCACGTATTTCGACCCGGACCGTCAATCGAACGTAGACTACACAAATGTCAAGAAGGTTCTTGATGATGTTCTCCTGCCACGCCTAATCTGGAGGCACCTTCACCGTGCCTATTCGTAAGGCACGGCAAGCACGTTTTCTCCCACAATACGATGTTCTGCTGCGTCAAGCAGCCGCTTTGTGATCGAGAAGGGTGCCTACTACGCCATCCATCACATGCGGGCGATCGTACGGGACCATCATCAACTTCTGCTACCGAGTAAACTCCAAGGTTGGGCCGCGAGCGTGTCGGCAATCCAGGACGCGTACATCAGACAAGAATTCTTTCGCATCCGGTCGGAGTTTGCGGAAAATCATCCATCAAGATGTCCTTCGTACCTCGGGGCAGTTCTACCTCAGAAATCAACCGTCCAACAGTGACATCGACACAATGCTACAAATGCAGGTGACAACGCCCGTTCTTTCATGACTCCCACGATAGACGGCGGCTTCATCCACGCTCCGGTCCCTTGAGTCGAGTCGAAAGCGGTGATGCTATGTCTAGTTCTCGAAACATCGATTGGCTCATGTTGTAATTAAACTTTAATGAACTTGTAGTATGTCTCTTTGGTTTCGAGAGTCGTTCAACTTAGATGTAATCGATGCTATTAATGTCTTGCTTTTCTCTTCCGATCGCTCTGTTGCATACTTATATATTGCTTATGTATTGTCTCGTGAATTGGTACTAACGTTTCGTTTGGCTAGTGCATAGCGATGCCGACGTATGTCGTGTACAAGGGTAAGGTTCCCGGAGTCTCTGACGATCGGGAGGAGTGTCAGAGACAGGTTCACCGATTCAGCGGTAACAGTTACAAAGGGTACAACCCACTAGGGCCGAGGCCGAATCTAGATACGCCCGCTATCTAGCGGGAGAGGGGAGGGAGCATTGGAGGAACCAGATGAAGACGAGTTTCATCATGATGATGCTCATCGTGATGACCGCAGCTCTCTTCTATGTGATGGTAGTTTAGATGATCGATATCGACTTGTAATGTGAAGACAAACTCGCTACTCGCGGTCTCGAGACTTGTAATATAATGTTCTATCTTTGTTCGGTCTTTTCAATTCGGAGACTAATATGATGAATTGTATTCAGAGACTAATATGATGAATTGTATTCAGAGACTAATCTTCTATTGTATTCGATGAATCTGTTGTTGATGTGTGCTGTCTATATTTTGTCCAATTATACATTTTGTAACCTGTGCAAAAAACAGAAAATAAAAAAATAAAAAAAAACATAATATTCATACTAATGGCGCATCACATCACAGTGCGCCATTAGTATGCCAAAGGATACCAATGGCGCATCCTTAGACAGTGCGTCATTAGTATGCCGAAGTTACTAATGGCGCATCATGTCGTCGTGCGCCATTAGTATGCCAAAGCACTGGTATACATGGCCCCACAGGAGGCATACTAATGGCGCACTGTTGTATATACTAATGGTGCATCCAGTGGTGCGCCATTAGTATATCAGATACTAATGGCGCACCAGTGGCGTGGCACTAATGGCGCACCACCAATGTGCCATTAATGGCTAAATTAGATGCGCCATTAGTAGGCCTTTTCCTAGTAGTGAGGGGGGCAATCTCACGAACCGATTGGCCGTTTATCCATCGGTCATCCTAGAAAAGTGTTGTTCATCCATCGCACCATAGTGGTAGATGCAAAGAACATCGCACGCTCCTCCTTGGAGAACTGGAGATCAAGGCCCTGCCATGTGCGGTCGTTGTCCGTGCAGGCAAGCCACATCCATCACAGCTGAAATGCGAGGTCGGCGCGCTCCAGGTCACGGATCCCAAGCCCGCCATATTCCACGGGGCGGCAGGCGTGTCGCCAATTGACGTGACAGTGCCCTCCGTTGGCGACGGCGCGGCCGGCCCAAAGAAAGCCACGTTGGATTTTCTCCAGCTGTTTCAGGGTCTTCTTGGGTGGGGCGAACGCAAGTAGCTGGTGAACTGGGATGGCGCTCAACACCGACTTGACCAGTGCGAGCCTTCCAGCTTTGTTCATGAGCCAAGCTTTCCATGTCGGTAGACGGGCGGCCACCGAGTCATTGAGGGGATGAAGCTGTGTAGCAGAGGGTTGATGAAGCGTTAACGGGATGCCAAGGTAGGTGATGGGGAGTTCAACCACCGGGCATCCCAGTTGAGTGACCATCTCGGCCGTTCGCGGGTTCACCATGGAGGATGGCAGCTGAACTCTTTGCATAATTCACCCGGAGCCCACTAGCTCTGCCAAACAGGGTTAAGATACCCTTGATGGCCGCTATGTCATCCTGCATGGCATGGCAGAATATCATCACGTTGTCGGCATAGAGTGAGATCACCGGAATAGTTCATCGGGGATGTAGTGGCCATAGTATCCTGCAGTCATGGGCGCGTCTAATGAGGCGGCTGAGAGTGTCAAACGCGAGCATAAAAAGCTGCGGAGACACGGGATCTCTCTGGCGTAGACCGAATCGGAGCCAGATTGGTGGTCGGGTTCGCCGTTGATCATGACACGGGTGTTGGACGTTGTGAGGAGGATCACCATCCACTCCCTGAATCGAGGCCCGAAGCTGTACTGACCAAGAACCTCGAAGAGGAACGGCCACGATATGGAATCAAAGGCCCGCGTGACGTGTAGTTTGAGCATGATCCGCGGGGCCTTGAGTTGATGCAGCAGTTTCAGAGATTGCCTGACCAGAACGAAATTGTCATGGAGACTCCTAGCCTGGATGAACGCATTTTGATTGCGACTGACCAAGTCGCCAATTCTGGGGTCTAGTCGGAGCGATAACACCTTCACGAATATTTTGGCCACGAGATGTATCAAACAAATTGGGCGACAGTCGCATAGCTTGCTAGCATCAGCACGCTTGGGAAGCAGGGTCAGTAGGGCCTGGTTGAGCTTGATGAAACCTCGTCTCCCCAGCTCAGATAACTGCTAGAAGACGTCTAGGAAATCTTGTCGAATAGTGCCCCAATAAGCTCTCACGAACACTGCCGTAAACCCGTCCGGCCCGGGGGCCTTGCGGGCCGGCAGGAGTTTGATGGTGTTCCATATTTCCTCTAGGTTGAACGGCTCGTCAAGGCCTGCCAGGTCGCAAGGCTTGATGAGGTGATCAAGGTCCAGCGAGCAATCGCGTGTGGCAGGACAGCCGAAGAGCTCGTCAAAGTGGGCGAACGCTGCCTGCGCCATCTCCTCCTGGCCGGTGATTACATGGCCATTGGCGGTGAGGGTGTGGATGTGGTTCATCTGCCAGCGATAGGGGCATTGCCTGTGGAAAAAGGTCATGTTGGCGTCGCCATCTTTGAGCGTGGTGATGTGGGCACGCTGCCTGGCTATGGTGCGCTCTAGGGAGGCCAATCCGAGGTATGAGATCTTGAGCTGCTTACGCAGCCAATCCTCCGGAGGCGATAGCACGCGATCTTCTTGAGCCTTGTCGAATCGTGAGATGAGCTCGCGAGAGATTGCCATCTTATCCCATATGCAGTTGGTGGACTTAGCACTCCAACTAGTGAGCATGCGCATTGTTGCCTGAAGGCGCAACATCAAGCGATGGAAAGGGTCGGGGTCATGCACCGAGCCCCATGCCGTGGCCACCGTGTCGTGAAACCCAGGTAAGCGCAGCCGTTAGATTGTATTGTTGTACGTCCTAGATTGTCAACTCATCCCGCTGATTCGTCCAGCCCAACATTCTTGGGCTGCTGCTCCGAAGAACGACTTGGGAGCAGTCACGTGAACTGGGCCGATTTTGACCACATAAGTCGCTGATTAGCTGATGGGCCGCTGTGCTCTGCAAGCCTGATTTTGTTGCGGCACTGTGGAGGTGTTCTTTCATCTGGACTTCGGTTATCTCTTGCCTACTAGGGTTGATTTTGCGGCTGACCCATGCCCTCCTCTTTCATCGATGATGTTTTGCCACTGTCGTCAGACATTTAGCCAGCTAACTTGTCGCTCTTGTTTCAGGAACTATCGAGCTCAATGGTGCGAATTGCAATATTGGAATTGGATTTGGCATCAGGCCGAAAAATGTTGCGGCTTCTCAAAGTGCTACTCCCGGCCTCGACCTCTCTCCACAATCTGATTGGTTTTGATCCATTTTGCTTTGTTTTCTCTTGGTCTGTAGGTTGCGTCAGGATCAGGGGCTGCGCATGGACACCTCCAGGCGAGTTTCATGCCGCTCCATGCCTCCATGGGGAGTTGATGCAGGTGGATCGCAAAATCCAACCCCCGGCCTCGCAACAAAGAGGATAAAGCACCGATCACACTTTAAATATTGTCAAATAGTGCTTTTCGATAGTACTCTAATAGTTCTTTTCCTATGTGTCACTTTTGATAGTATGTTAGATTTTTCCCCTTAGGCTTCCACTGAAATTTTGCACAGAAATTCAAGAACTGCCTTACTGAATCTGTCATAGATATTTTTCTTAAGTTTGAATTGAAAATTTTGTACTGCTCCCTTTGGTAAATTTAAGAACTATCTTGCTAAAGTTTTATTATGGTGCCGAAGAGTTAACATGTAGCCATTGTACAGAAAATGCATGTTCGATGCTCCAAAGATACCAAAGAGGAAACAGTCAATCCTTAGTTTCATACTCTGGGGTGTAGTAAGTCAATTTATAATCTTTAACACCAGCTTGAAATCCAACACCTGCTTTAGTTTCACAACGAGTGTTGTACTACATGTTGATCAATAAAAATTCAGAATGAATCTAGAGCCGTATTGCATTGGCACAAGTAATCCTTGATACCAAACACGAGCAAATAATGGAGTTTTGACTTCAGCTTATTATGCTGGAGATGACTTATTTTGTGTTTTTACTGTTGTCGTTCACCAAGATCTCTGAACAACCACTTTACTGAGGTCAACGGTAGAAGACTCATATGAACTTTTATTACTTCTTAGGTAAAACATATTATTTAGAGATACTTGTGCCATTTATAACTTTTCAAATATTTTGCATGTCTTAAATAGATGAGGGCAACAACACGTGCTTCTATGTTCTTGAGCGACTGTGTAGACCTTCTTTTCTAACTGCTCACATCGGGTCATTTTCACCTCTAGATAGAAATTGTGCTACATACTTGGATACACACATACACATGCAAATTGTACTTCATTTTTTCAACCAACAAATCAGAAGCAGTAAAACTTCCCATCAATTTCTGACAATAGATACAACCCATGTGACTTTTTTAATAATCATATTTCAACCCTGCATAATGGTACTAATCATGTACTACATTCTTACTGTATCTATATTCGTACACAATTAGATCATGTCATCAAACACGGACAGGGCGCGGCAACGCGCGCCTAAAATGGAAGCGGCGCCGCGGCATGCCGTTGGCGAACAGTCGAGCAAGAGTGGACTGTGGTCTGACACGATATATGTGAGGCAACGCAGGTGGCAGTCTGTGTGTGCATCTTCCCAATCCGAGGTGCAGAGCACGCGGTCCAGGTGTACCAGCATGGGTGGCGATTGCTCATTGGACCACGTGAAGCGCCGTCCATTGAGGTATATTTCCTTCAACATGAGGTCGTTGATGAGGCGGCGGAACCGGCCCATCATGCGGCGGTTCAAGTTGTCCCTGCTCTTGTCCTCGTCGCGGAGGATTAGATTAAAGTCACCACACACCATCCATGGCCCGAGACAGTCCGCGCGCACGTCTCTAAGCTCTTGCATGAATGCGATCTTGTCAGCGTCCTCCTGGGGGCCATAGACAACAGACAGCCACCAAGGCATGCCCATGGCCACAGTCACCTTGGCCTTGAGAGCGTTCATGGTGAACATGGGGTCCGTGATAGTCACGGCCCCGCTCTTCAACAAGGGGTCCGTGATAGTTACGGCCCCGCTCTTCAACAAGGGGTCCGTGATAGTCACGGCCAGTGGCGGAGCCAGGAAAAATGAGTGAGGGGGGCCATAGTGTTGTTAATCCTTGTTGGGTTGTGCCAGCCCACTAGATTACACTATTTTAACAGCAAAAAATCATATATTTACATGCATATTAGGCCTAAACCAGTGTTGTTAGGGGGGGGGGGGGGCAGGGCCCCTGCTGGTCCCCCCCTGTCTCCGCCACTGGTCACGGCCCCGCTCTTCCACGCAAGCAGGATGCCGCCCAGCGTGCCTTGTGCCAGGAGGTCGTGTAGTCATCAAACT
Source organism: Aegilops bicornis (assembly GCA_021605145.1). Taxonomy (NCBI): domain Eukaryota; kingdom Viridiplantae; phylum Streptophyta; class Magnoliopsida; order Poales; family Poaceae; genus Aegilops; species Aegilops bicornis. The sequence goes on from CM038673.1 coordinate 428,684,355, forward strand.
CAGAGCCCAAAGTGTCAAGAACAACCGAGGAGCAAATCAACTCCATTTTTGTTTCTTGAAGGCAGACAATGGAAGCAGAGGTGGTTCCAATCAGCGAGCGGATCGCCGTGCGTCGGGCGCGCGCATTAAGGCCGTATACGGGAGGGGGGGGGGGGGGCGCGTTCGGCTCATGGCACGCGTACCACAACGTTGCTTATCGGGGCGGTTGTTGAGGTAGCCATGCGCGCAAAAAAAAATTAGACACTTTTTTTTAGGGCGGTTGTTGAGGACTCTATATTTCTCGTAAAAAAAAATTAGACACTTGAGGGCATACTCTCCATGGATACTATAAGCAGCTAGAAAAGTAGTACCATGTAATAATTTTTCCCATTACTCAATTTACATGCAGATAACTGCATTGAGTATCCCCGCAAAAGAAGTACACAAGAATTTATTCCATTACAATTATTACTCGTTATTCTTACGAGAAATATAGAGTTCTAAATACCATTAACATTTTTTAGAGAATATACAACAAGGAATTTCTTTTAGCCAGAAACGTGTGTTCAACGTTGAAAATTGATGCTGGTGGATTTGAAAATAAGCTTGAATAATCTTGCATCCTTTCACTTATAATTTGATCCCATGGTGTATTCTGATACGAGTGTGGAAAACAACGATGAATTGTCTTCTAGCAATTTCGCAGGTGAGTCGTGCTCTGCAATTTCACCTGGGTTACAACATAACACGGTTAGAACAAGAGGAGAATAAATATAGAATTCAGGACTTTTTGCTTGAATTATTAAAGCAGGGGTCTAACCGTTGTCCAGAAGAATGACCTTCTCACTATCAAGAATTGATGTAATACGATGCGCTATTGTAATTACTGTGCATTCGGTGAATTGTTGCCTTAAGGTTTTTTGAATCAAACTGTCAGTTATTGGATCCACTGAAGAAGTTGCTTCATCCAAAACCAAAATCCTTCTCTTTTTCAGTATTACCCTTGCCAAACAAACAAGCTGCCGCTGACCGACGCTCCAGTTTTCGCCATTCTCTATGACTGCATTCCAATTTACAAGATCAAGTAATGAACTGACATAATAAAACAAACAGTGCCTTGGGACATTATATCAAACCTGTAGAGTCAAGCTCATGCCCAGTCTTTCTAATTTCATATCCAAGATGACATGCGTCCAATGCCTAGATGACAATAGGATACATAAATAAACTATTTTGGCCATTCCATCATCAAAAATCAACTACGGTATTTGTTCACGAGGGAATCAATAAAAATAAGAAGTAAAGTTGAAATTTAAAAGAACCTCCCAGGTTTGCTCATCACTATATTCATTCAGAGGGTCGATGTTGCTTCGCAGAGTCCCCTTAAACATAACAGGCTCTTGTGGAATGATGCTAAGTCTTGTCCGTAGGTCATGCAATCCAATGGTGCTGATGTCTATGCCATCTATCAATATTTGCCCAATACATGGATCGATGATGCGGAATAGTGCCTGTATTAAGGTTGACTTTCCACCACCTGTCCTTCCAACTATACCGGTCTTCATTCCTCCTGGTAAGATGCACGTCAGGCCTTTCAAAACAGAGGGCAACTGCGGTGCATATTTTACCTGGGTCACATATATCAAAACTGCCAATGATTACTAATCAAGGAAAATGCAAATATTTGAGTAAAATATTGATAATGAAGGTCAAAAGTTGAAGTAATAGCATTGTTATCCTAAACATTATCTCATAAACTTTGGAAGTTCCATCTATGCTTATGTGATAGCAATAATTGTAAGAACTGAATATATAAAGTTTAACAAACGAACATGGACGTTACGAAGCTCAATTTCTCCATTTGTTGGCCACCAACAGTTCGGTCTACTTTCTGATATTGTCAGGGGCGGCTCAGACGGAATAGTCATGTATTGCAACATTCTTTCTACAGATATCATTGCATTTTCCAAACTACAGAGGACTGCGATAGCCCACCCTTGTAGCATGCTCAGACTTAATCCATAAGTGACCGCAAGACCAGCTGTCTCTGTATAAAGGCAACAGGTACATTACTAATTGATGATGTTAATACACATTACAAACTAATTTTGTCTGATTAACAAAAGGATATTTACTTACTTGCATCGATTAGAGAAGCAGGGAAGCTGACCAGAAGTATTAGAGCGAATCCAAAAATAAATAATGAAAGAATGTCCAAGCGAAAGCTCAACCATTCCAATGCAGCAGCATTATATAAACACGGCCGAGACAAATTATCCATCAAATGGCCGATAGAACTGATGAACTGGCCTTCCTTGTTGAAGCATCTAATGATATTTGAGCCAGTAATTGATTCAGCGAAATGCTGCATCACCGGGGCTCTGCAAACCCCAATTAACCTTTGCAACTCCCTAGCAGCATTTATGTAATATTGCTGAAAGGGGAGGAATTAAATGGTGAGTAAAAAAGTAACACCAATTAATTTCCTAGAATGCAAATAAGTTCAGAAGTATCAATGTGACTATCACACATAAGAAAAATATCATCACCAAAAAAATTCTTACTTTGCCAAGTGTACATAAAGAGTAAAAAGCACGATTGGTATGATCCCTAAATTTGTAAAGTTGTGCCACTTGAGTCCCTACCATGATAACTGCACCTGTAAGTTACAGATTTAAAGGAGTATTCAAGGTCCTTCGCGCAAAAAAATATATTTTGCTTTCACTTCATATGCAGTTATTTGTTAACACTTCTGATTCAATAGGTTTGAAGTGCTGCTCCATTTCTGATTGCTAAATTAACTAGGATTTGACCTTCCCTGACTCACTTATAACTACATATTAATCCCTGACTCACTTATGCAAATTATTGAGATTAATATGTAGTTATAATCAGGGACTTATGTGACTATTAGGGTCATATGGTGCACATTTACTTATTTATGGAACAGAAATGGAGTATTTAGAATTAGGAGTACTGTATACTGTTCCACATAGAGTGATATCAGTTCATGATTGATGAAGTTTTCTTTACAGAACCACCCAGACCGATTAGTCATTCTACATAAACATATACTGTTTTACAATTCTTTACAGGTGGCATAGCTAATGTCTCAATTTATTGTCAAAATATGTTATTATCTGATGTAATCTACAAACTAACTTCATTTTTGTGTCTTCAAGCTGTGGAACATTAATGCATAAATAACTAGCTATCAATCAATGTGTCTAAACTTTCTCGATTAATGCCTCCCAAAAATTCGTATCAAAATAAAGAAACTACTATACGAGAAGAATTACCTGATACCATAGAGATGCAACAATAACAGGGACAAAAATTACAAAGACTGGCCATGCAACCCTTGACATTAAAATAACTGTTCCGAGAAGTTCGATGGCAGGAAACAAAAGATAGCCCATCAAGTCAAAAATTCTGGCATCTACTGCACTTTGGTCGGAGGAAGCCTGCAATTGTTTGGATTTCACATTAACAGAATTAAAAAGATGATGACGCTCTAAGGACACACAACTTCAATTGACCATTAAACAAATAGCTTCTAAAGATAAAGATAATTGCTTACTCTATTCAAGATACGTCCACTAGGAGTGGAGTCAAAGAAAGACATCGGAGCTCGGAAGATGCATTGATGCATCTTATTGAATAGCATACTGGCAGTCTTACATCCAGCCAAGACAAGAAGATAGGATCGTATGAAGATGCACAATGAGGTAACAGCTGCTAACGCAACATATACATTTATCATCATCAAACTACTGACTGGAGGATCCACATCTTTAGATATTGGAGCTGCCCAAGCCATCCATAAATTGCTTCCAATTTGAAGAAATTGAAAAATGATCTGAGCTAGCAAAATAAGTGGCACGAGCGCTCCCTTGTATGCCATTGTGATATATTTCCAGTAGACAACAAACCCAACCCGGCCTTTCTCCCTCTCTTCTTCTTGTACAAGCTGGCCATTTTCTACAGTTGCTTCTCCTTCATTTTGATGATCCTTTTCCTCATCTTCTGTGAATAGGGTGCTTCCATTGCCATCAGGATGATGGGTACTTTCAGAATTACTACTTGAGAGCTCCAACATGTCTAGAGTAGATAAGCCATCCTTATGAGACACAACTAACTCCATTAATTCTTCGCCAGCATTAATAATTTCTGCATAATCCCCTTCTTGTGTTATTTTTCCATCTTTCAAGACCTGAAATATGAACTCAGAAATTGAAAAGGAAAATCTTCATGCATGTTTCATAAAAGTAGAGATTAGACATAGTTGCCAAACTACCAGGATAACATCAGCTGAAGGTAGAAATTCGATGTGATGGGTAACATACAAGACAGTTTTTGAAGCTAAAAATCCAAGCAAGCACTCCTGCAAAATAGAAGTGACAATGCATAAGTTGCTTATCTCCTTCGTCCTAAGCTCATGCTCAAGGACATATCAGCTCAAAACAGCTTATCCAATATAGGCTGACCCCAAAATAACATGATAAGATAACTACAAAAACATCATCATGGAATGGACATGGAAGCAAATTGCGTCTACCCTTCTAGATGGATTCGAGACAAGCTACTGCTGTTAGTTCAAAATTGATTCATTTTAGCAAGATAATGATTTGTTGATTTCTTTCAAAAGGCAACAGATATACACCAAATTCGCCTATTACATGCTTAGCAGTAGTAGTAGTGTAGTACTCATATATGGATAAAGAAAGGACAAACCATATAGAAAAATAAATCATATACACCAAATTTTCCTATTAAATTCTTACCAGTAGTATTCACAAGAAATGGTGCTTCTAGACATGAGACTATGCATCGCTATTACTGATCTTATGTTTTGATACCATGCTGCCGCCAACGACAAGAGAGGAGAACAAATATTTTAGTGGTTTTAAAGTTTTGACACCACCGTACCACTTCCAGTGACGAGCAGAGAGCATATTGTAAAATGATATCATTTTACTAGAACAAATATTGACAGAGAAGTCGACTGTGAAACTGAAACCGAAAGGTAAACACGGTGCACACATCAAATAACATAGTTTATTTTAGCATGCATTACTAGTGCACGTAAAGGACAACAAAATAGAAAGAAAAATTAGGCATACCTTGAATAAATGCAACCCAGTATGAGCATCAACCGCACTAAATGGATCATCAAACAGAAAGATATCAGCATCTTGGTACAAAGCACGGGCAATTTGTATCCTTTGTTTTTGTCCGCCACTTAGGTTAATGCCTCTCTCTCCTATAATCGTCTGGTCACCCAGCGGCAATATATTCAGGTCCTTTATAAGAGAGCATACTTCAAGGACCTTGTCATACCTTTCCCTATTCATTTCTGTGCCAAAAAGTATATTGTCTTCAATTTTCCCACTTTGTATCCAAGGTGACTGGCTAACAAAAGCAATCCTTCCACAAGTTTGAACTTCTCCAGACAATTTTGGTATCTCTCCGAGTATGCAAGAGAGTAAACTTGATTTACCAGATCCAACTGTTCCACAGATAGCAACCTTCATACCTTGTTGTATACGGAAGTTCAAGTCTTGTAGAGTAGGCACTTGAGAAGACCTATTCCAAGAGAACCGACCATTCCTCACCTCTATTGATACATCGGTGGTACCTATCGGAAGCTTAGTTATGACATCACACGATAGCTCCTCACGGCCTAGAAATAAGCATATCCTATCAAGTGATACTTTGCTCTGAATGACCATAGAGATTGTGTCGGGGAGGCCATGGATAGGTCCCTGAAGCTGCCGAAATGTTGCCAGAGCAGCTAGTACTTTACCAGTTTCTAGCGGAATGCCCAAAAGGATACAAGTTCCAAAAGTGATCATAGCAACAAAAGCAGGAGCACCAAAGAAGACAGATATAAGCATAGCTGAGGTGTATACGTTTTTCTTTAGCCAATACATCTCTACCTTCCTCAACTCCATGATCTTGGACAAGAAGACCATTTCCCATCCTTGAAGCTTGAGAATGCGCATGTTCTTTAAGATCTCAGACATAGCCCTCATCCTGGCATCCCTGGCACTCATCATTTTCTCCTGAAACTTTTGTTCCATTCTCCCTATTGGCATATTAGCCAACATTGTAAAAACAGTGGCAGCAAGGGCGGAAAATGCTGCCAAACCAAGTGTAGAATATAAGATAAGCATGGCAAGAATAATTTGTACAGGAATCAGCCAAAGATCGTGCATGGACTGGCTGAAACCTGCTACACACTCAACATCAAGGCTCATAACATTGATCATCTCTCCACTTGAGCTGCTTTGCCTGGACTGATTAGAGAGGACAAGGGCTTTTTGGTAAACAATAGCAACAAGTGCTGACCGGACACGCACACCTACTTGCTGTGATCTGAAGTGCAAATGCCTTGTTGAGAGGCCTTCAATGAATTGGGCAACAACAAATGTCAATACTAAGAGGTAGCCTTCTTTACTTGATCTTTGGCTTCTATTTAGGTAGTTGATAAAGTACTCAATCAGGTAGGGACCAACATATGAAGCAACAGTGCTGAGTAGCGCATAAACTGCAGTGACAAGGATTAGTTTCCACGTTGTAAGAAACATAGCTTTAGCTAGCTTAATGGTTGTGACGTCATTGTACTGCCTTGTTGCAGAAATCGACACAACCTTTGCCTTAAAGTTAGGGAGTATTCCATGGAAACTGTCATGGTTATCCAAGAGTGGCACATCATCAAGATCCAGTGTTTTCCTTCTGCCAAGATTAAGTAAAGGGTCCATCCAAGAAAAAGTGATAATGCTGAACCATCCAGCATCTGTGAAATGTGATCTACTGCTTGTTGCCTCAGATGGGGAAGAAGCTGCCTTGTCCAGAAGTGGCTGCTTCATGATAACCAAATAACTCCTGAACATCAGAAAAGACACTTCTTGATATAATGATTAATGTCAGGAGCAGAGCATAAAACATTTGTCATTTGAAATCATCTTGTTTAAATTTGACCATGGACATAAAAAGAGTGACAGCTAAATACAGTAAAAACAACCAAATGGAGGGGTAAAACTTGGAGCTAACATGAAGAGGAACACTATTTTTTGACAGATAAGGTTACTCTTCTTCAAACCGTACATGTTGGTGCATGAATGTTCTAACATGAAAAAAGGTATATAAGGAGAGACCTAAGAAAGCAAAATAAGGTTTCATTCGATGTAAACAGAAGGATCGGATCCAAATTAAATAAATATCATTTAAAAAGTTGAAGGGGTGATGCCATAACCAAAATCATATATACATGGTGGCTTAAACCCAGGTGACAGCGATAGGTACACAACCGAATATTATTTCTGAGCCTTCCAAGAGACTAGTTGCCATGTCACTGGATGGCTATTCTCTCTTGATTTTTCATTTTTGAGAGAGGCAAGTTGTATTTAGCTTTTGGGGACTCGAAAAGATCCCAAAGTTACAGAACCCAAAGCTAAAGATCCTCAAACCATCAGATACATGTTAAAAATCATTGAAATCAAGAGAAAACGACGATTTTTATAAACAACATACTGTGTATTTGACATCACTGGTAACAGTCCTGTTATCCCCGCCATGAATTGTGAATGCTGAAGACGCCAAAAGATAATAATATAAAAATCGAAAAAGTAGGCATCAACCTGTCTTTATCAGATCAGATCACGGTTGAACAGAATAAAGGGCGAAAGGCTATGGCTAATAGTACCTTGCTGCAAATTCGACAAATTGAATCGCTTGGCAGTCGCCCACGACTCAATGGTGCGCGCTCTGGTCTTGAGGCTTCTTCAGCTGCATAGACTTTCTGGATGGACTGAAAGTTCCTGTCATTATATAGAATATAAAAGCTCTGGTTGGATACAGCTTAGCAACAGGCAGAGCTCCCCAAAAAGCAGCAGTCTGTTTCCGTAAAATCTTCCCTACAATAACTAAACATTAATGACCGCAGATGGTGGGGATTGGTGAATTAGATTCACCCAGTGTCCAAGCCGTTGGATCTGATGCCAGCGGCTGATGAGGACGGAGCCGTCCCAAATCACCGATCTGCTCATTTTTTTTTCGAAAAAAAGATCACCGATCTGCTTGATTGCCACTAAATTACCGAAAATGCTAAACTTAGGAAGGAAATCATACGGATTTTGCGCGCAAGTACCACTCAATGGTCTCACCCATGGGGGGCTCCGTATAGACTCTAGAGGCGATTAGGTTTCCGCTTGCCAGGGCATCGCTGCCAACCTTCCTCCCGTGCGCAGGCGACGACGCTCTACCTCCTTCACTTTTGCCAATTAGTTGCACCCACGCATCTGCTACCGAGTGTATTCGACAAGACAGCACTCAATTTTTTTTAGTGAGACAGAACTCAATTAGCACCGCCAGAACTATATCTCGCCTGTTGCGAGACAGAGTTCTCTCCCGCCTTCATCGAATACCCATTAACGAAGACGGAGAGCATCGATGTTACCTTTTTTTTTTTTGCGGGTGGCATCGATGGGGAGCTAATCCTATTTGGCGCTTATGCGCCCGTTTGCAAACGGGCACCTGCAGGGCGCGGCTAGTTGGGCCCGGCCCATCTTCCCCTTTCTTTATAGAAAAACTGATCAAAAAAAGGTAATGCTGAAAGAGATTCGAGCCTGAGACCAAATGCTTCGCAAACCAACGCAGCCTTCACTCGAACACCAAACCGCACGTTACAATTGACTCCGTTTTCCTACTTTTATTCTTTCTCCAGATCACGATGCCCGCGTTTTTTTCTTGTTTTTTTCTCCGTTTCTCTTTTGTTTCCTTTTTCTTCCGCAAATGCGTGAACTTTTCTTAATTTTCGTTTTTACTAAGAATCGACGAACTTTTTTTAAATTTTTTGAACTTTTATGAGAACAGATGAACTTTTTTCAATTTTAATGAACTTTTTTCAAATTAGATAAATGAATTCAATGTCGACGAACTTTTTTCGAATTCGATGAACTTTTTTCAAGTTCGATGAACTTTTATTCAGATCAATGACTTTTTTGCTAAATTCGACCATTTCTTTTTTTCAAATACATGAACTTGTTTTATAAAAATGAGTGTTTTTTTAAATCCGTGAACTTTTCAAAACCCAGTGAACTATTTTCAAATTCGTGATTTTTTTAATTCAAAATCAATGAACTTTTTTTGTGCCCCTGTGAACTATTTTCAAAATCGTGATTTTTGATTCAAAACCGATGAAAGTTTTTTTCAAATCAATTAACATTTTCGAACTATTTTATAAATTGAAGACCTTTTTACAGCTCATGAACTTCTTACAATTTTATGGTTTTTTCAAATAAGTGAACTTTTTTTCGAAATCATGAACTTTTTCCATTATCGCAAACTTTTTCCAATTGGTACGACCGTTTTTCAGGGTTTTTTTTTATTCATTGGTTTTGTGAATTCTTTCTCAAATTTATATTTTACTCTATTCAATTTATAGTGGGTATAATATAATACTACTAGTATATGCTAATGTTTGCACTGAAGGAAGGGTTAACTAGATTCGTTTGCCCAGTGTAGGTCGGGAAGTCGAGTGTGGTCTACTGGTTACCGACTGTGCAGTTGACATTGGCGGGTGGAGTTCGACTCCCAGTTCACCTGAACGGGTGCTGAGCTCCTATACGCCGCTTATTGCGGCAAGCAGACAAGGATTCACACAGGAGGTCGCTGACCTGGGCCGGCCCATTTACATGACGCGCGTTTGAAAGATATGCTAGCCAGTCCACCTGGAAGACTTCTCTTGAGGATTTACAGCACGACTTTTAAAGAAACGAACAAAAGCAGCAAAACATAAAAACGAAGAAAAGAAGAGCTCGCACAAAGTTCACAAAAAAAAAACGTGTTTTAGAGCGACCGGACACCTGACCTCCCGTGAGAGAACGATGTCACTAGGTCAGCGATTTGTTTTTTGAAATTTCGAATCAGATTTTCTTCTCACAAAAGTAATTTGTTCTTTTGAAAAACAAATATGTTTAAGAAAAATGACAAAATTTTAAAGACACAAACTTTTTTTGGGAAATCTGAAAATAAATAAAGCAGAAATATTGAAAAAAAGAATTCCCGAACAATTGATCAAATTCCCAAATATTTTCTTAATTAAGAATAAATTATTAAAATAAGGACAATTTTGAATTTGTGAGCAAATTTTGCACAAGAGAATAATTTTAAAATTATCTGGACGCTTTTTGAAATTGTGAACACATTTTGATAATGAGAACATTTTTAGAAAATTCATGAACATTTTCAGCGAAATGAAAATTTTGTAAATTGTGAACAAATTAACATATTTTTGAAATATCTGAACATTTTCTAAAACTTAAACAAATTTCGTATAAAAGAACACTATTTGAAATTCTTGAACTTTTTTTAAATCGTAAACACTGTCCAAATTTGCGAACACATTTAGAAAATACTGGAACATTACCCGCAAAAAAAAACTGGAACATTTTAAAACAGAGAAACATTTTTCAAAAATCATGACCAATTTTTTTGAAGGAGGAACATTTTTTGAAATTCCAGAAAAAAAGTTGAAAACACGATCATTGTTTGAATTTATGAATAATTTTTGAAACTAGATTTTTTTTGAAACATCTCAAAAAATGAAGACGTGAGAACTTTTTGAAATTTATGAACTATTTTTTAAAAGGTTAACATTTTTTGAAAAAGTTCCCAGCTAAAAAGCAAGGACAGTTTGAAATTCCCGAATAATTTTTCAAAAATGCAAACATTTCTTGAATTTGTGAACAATTTCTGAAATCACAAACATTTTTTAATTTTTAATGTTTTTTGAAATCACGAACATTTTTTGAAAATTTTGAACAATTTCTGAGACATGAAACTTTTCAAAATAAAAGAAAAGTAAAAACGTGAAAAATAGAAAACGAAATGAAAAGAGAAAAAGTAAAAGGAAAAATAAATAAGAAACACAAAAACGAAAAAACGAAAGGAAAACAAAAAAAAACGTCAAAACCTAAAACAAAACAGGAAAACCGGTAAAGGAATAAAAAACCAGTCAGGGAATCTTCTAGAAAGTCCCCAAAACCGACCGGCTGGCTAGCAGTGGTAAATTGGGCCGGCTCATTTCTAGCGCTGTGGGCGTTCCCTCTGTGCGTTGCGTCGACACTTTGAAGCAATAAGCGGCGAATAGGATTTTCCGCTCCTTACGATATTCAGGGCTGCAGGCGCCGAGTTAACTGGGCTGGCCAATTTATCTGTTTTAATCTCTACTAGGTTTTTTCGGGAATTTCCTATTTGCCGCTCTTTACGGCAAGTAGTCGACCGGACGCACAGGCAGATCGACGAGCGCGTCACCATGGGCCGGCCCGTTAAAACGTTAAAACGAATCCGGTTTTGGGAATCTTCTAGGTGGTTCCCAGCCGGTTTTTCTGGTTTTGGGAACCTTCTAGAAGGTTCCTGAACAGGTTTTTCTATTTTCCCCTTTACCCCTTTTTGTTTCTTTTCTTTTACTGTTTCTTTTTATTTTTTGTTCTAATTTTCTTTTTCCTTTTCTGTTTTCTTTTTTATCTTTTTTTTCGGTTTTTATGTTTCTTTTTTTTCTGTTTTCTGTTTCTTTTTCATTTTTTTCTGTTTTCGAAGTTATTTTCTAATTTTTTAATTTTTTTTTGTGTTGCTCATAATTGTTCAAAACTTCACAAATGTTCTCATTTTTCAAATTTCATTCATGCTTTAAAAAAATTGTTAAAAACTTCACAAAATGTTCTCATTTTCAAATTTTGTTCATCCTTCCATAAAAATTGTTCAAAACTTCACAAAATGTTCTCATTTTTCAAAAAAATTTCCTGACTTGAAAAAATGTTCATACTTCCAAAAAATTGTTCAAAGTTCAAAAAATGTTCTCATCTTCAAATTTTGTTTCTCTTTTCTTTTTTTTAGTTTCAGTTTCTTTTTGTATGTTTTTTCACAATTTCACAACTTTGCAAAATTTGTTCGCAAATTAAGAAAAATGTTCGTTTTTTCAATTTTTGTTCGTGAGTTTCAATAAATGTTCCTATCAAATTTTGTTCGCATTGTTCAAAAAATGTTCGTGTTTGAAATTTTTGTTCGTGAGTTTCGTAAAATGTTCCCATTTTTCAAAAATTTGTTCACACATTTCAAATTTTGTTCGGGAGTTTTAAAGAATGTTCACATATTTCATATGACCTTCACTTTTTTTCTCAAACACAACGTTCGTGTACAAAATTTTGGTCTCTAAATTCAAAAAATGTTCGGGATTTTAAAAAGTGTTCATTTTATCAAAACTTTGTTCAAGTTTTTTAGTTTTTCTTCTAGCATTTTCAGCAAACGCGAACAATTTTTGAACATATCCAATGTTTAAGGTTTCTAGGAGGGGGTGTTAGATATGTAGTATATGATCTTTTAATGTGCCCGCGTTACATATGAACGATGGAGCTAGTTAGCTTGCCTGGTTAGCGACAAGAGTATACTAGCTCCTGGTGCAGGGTTCGATCCCCCACTTCGCGTTATAATTTTAGGTGATCTTTTTGCTGTTTCGTCGCGATGATGGGCCAGCCCATTCGGTGGGCTGTACCTGTGCGGCGCGTGCGAATCGGCGCAAAGAGCGGCGCATAGGAGGTCTCGTTTTTTCGTCTGTTTCAAAAACGAAATACAAATGCGTGCGTGATGGATTTATCCAGAGGCCTACTGTTTTGAGGCGCAAAGCCCTGACCACCCCACCACACAACCTACTACGACTAGTAGAGTGCCCGTGCGTTGCTACGGGCTTATGAAAATAATACCATCTTGTAATTTACAAATTTATGTCCATGAACATATTATAACCTAATAAAAGGAAGAATGAAAATACCATATTGCAATGTTCAATATCTTTTTTCATTTGTCAGTGAGATATAACCAAAATAATCATTCTGTACATGCAAGATAGTAAAAAAAATTACTTCTTAGGAGCATGTGTGCTGTGAGCCTTGAAGAATACATTTGTTCTTGTACTTCACTGCATGAAATGTATTCGGTATATTGGCATATAAGCATGCTTTGCACCTCTAGTTTTGATCTACCCACCTGTTCCATTGTTTGAAGAATAGTATATGGCTATATAGACTCAACTGGAGAGAATACATTATGCAATTCCCCCGTGTCTGTTAAATAATCATGTAAAAGAAAAGAGAATAAAAGTAAAAGTGAGTCTAATGATAGAAATGAGTAAGAAAATGAAAATTTGAAAATAAAGGATCTTAGGGCATCTCCAATGCTGTCCGCTAAAACGGACAAACTACTGTGTGATCATATTTATGTTTTCATAGCATGCAGGTGAGCAATTCGAATATCAATATAAACATGGATCAAATGATGAAAGCATATCACGGGAGTAGCGACTGTTATAGCTCTTGTTTTCTTATTTCATCTTACTGCATTTTTATTAGCCTTTGAATACACCAGTGTTTGCAGATAAACCTTTTCTGTGTGATCGGCGGCTACATTAATATTTTGTCAAGAGATGTCTATCTAGGTTTGTTTGCTGAACCATTGCTCGATGCCCAGTACTCAATAAAAAAACTAAATTATCCACTTTGAATTAATCTTTCAAATTGATTAGGAAGTAGAGATAGTATATATTCCCGTGATGGACGCGGAGGAGAAGAAGCCGGAGGAGGAGGTGGGGTTGGCCATGGAGCGAAGGAGAAGAAGCCGGAGCAATGGAGGTGGATGAGGGAAAAAATAGTACTAAAAGACATGTACGCAAGAATTTGTTAGAGGTTGATCATTGCATCATGACAAGAGCAAACCTTGCCTAGACCGACAAGATTCAAAGCAACAAGCCATAGATGTTCGGTTCACGCCTGACACTTACCCTGTTGGTGTCGCCACCTAGCATCCAGCTTGCTTTCTTCACCTTTACTTTGTTCATGCCACCCCCCAATCCAATCAACAGATGAGTTGATTGCCCATCCGACCACTTCTCTGTTTCCTGTCAAGCAACCATGGACGGTGTGTTGGAAAAACATCATAGAACATGTAAGCATCACATCACTGGCATAGACCCTGCAATTCAAGATTTTAGTCCAAAAATAAAATAGATGTTGTAAGACTACTTTCAAGATAAAAACTCTTAAATTCATCATAAAAAGGATTGATTGACTGGTTTTAGTACTGCACGCGCAACCATGTGTGCATATGATTAAAGCACATGAGAGAAAATATCTCTTAGGACAAAAAACTTATATAGAACATTCCATGGTAGATGACTGATAAAAAGGAACAAACAAACCAATGAACTCCGATCTGATGAGAAGAAATAAACAAACAACCATTTCTAAAATGTAAAAGAAACTAACACTCTCGGTAAAAGAAACTAAAAGTTGCTGACAAGCATTACATGTATATAGAACAAAGATTTATTCACTCTAAATTTTACAGAAATTTGGCTCTTGTAGGAGGATGCTTTTTAGAACTTATTACTGGCCAACTAAATAACAATGCATTAAATAGCACACCGCCTATATCCGCCTAGATAAATACACATGTGTTGGCACGGAATAACAAAAAAATAGCTTATGCAATTTTGCACTGATCAAAGAAATTTGGCATAATCCGGATATGTGTTGAATATGATGTCATGCATATATTTAATATTTAACATTTTGATGCTAAGACAAACAAATCTTCCATTTCTTATACACTATCTGATTACAGATAGCAACTACTCCTCTGCAAAGATGGAATGTGAAAAATAATGTGTGCCCTCTAACATGTAAGAAATAGCAACACTAAAATCACAATCTGAAGTTGCGAAGACACTTCAGAACAATGACTTGCGTGAAAACCACACACACACATTTACTCTTGACGATCAGGATATGGTAGCACATACCTTTCTCGTCTCCATACACTTCAGAAACTCTGCTCTCGAGGAAAAGTAATTATGCCAATAGCATCCTATGTTTTTTGTACAAATTAGGCAATGGACATAAAGTGAATTTCCACCAAAGAAGGGAAACACAATGCAATTAATGCCAATAATAAGCAATATATGCTCCCTCTACAACTTAGACAGACTGGAACATATTTTCTACCAAAGACGGGAGGCCCAATCTCATACTCACTATGCAACGCTAAAGGTCATTAGTGTTCACCACAAGAGTTAATAACATTCCATCATGCTAAAGATCATTTAGTTTATAACTGGCAACAGCGATGACAACACCAGTAGCCTTCCCTGTGAAAGCCTCCAAAGACGTAACATTTTGTGAAGTGACTCAAGTATCTCGTTAATCAGGCAAACAACAATATTCCTTGCAAGAATTAAATATCAAGTTGCAAAAATTTGTATTACCACGTTTGAATACTCAAGGCATATTATGTTACTGACATGGCTAGATAATTACCTAGTTTTCTCAACCTCAGCACAAAAATCAATGTAAGCTCGATCCATACCTACATCTAGCTGAGTATTGTCTAACAGTTCATGATCTACCATTAGAGAGCATATGTGAAACTCCGAACCAACCACGACTTACCTCAAAGCTACCCACACTTTTCCCTTCTCCATACAAATAATTGAGGAAGCGACACTACTTCTCATCAGTTTCACCTTAGCCTCCCGTTGTCACTCACCTCCTCACCATTGCCGCTTGCGGCCCTAGGAAGTGGATGTGGTGACCTGTAGCAACCAATAACATAACTTTAGGCCTGCAAGATATTAAGGAGTCAGCCCTTGACTTCTATCCGAATGAAGCACCCACAGCACTTCGCCCTTGGCCTCCCTGCCTCGCCCAGCTCCTCCTCCTCCCCGTCGTTGGTCGTCGTGGCAAGGAGGTTGCAACAAGAGAGGCGATGTTTTTTGGAGGGACAGAGGCGGTGACCTGTGGCGGTGGCTGGGAGAGCTGGAGCATGAGACGACGGCGACCATTGAGGTGACACGCTTTGGAGGGTTGGAGGCGTCGTGTGGAGGCCGCAGTGTGGTGTAACCGTGTAAGACGACCATGGCGTGTCGCATGCATTATAGATAACAAGAATCAATGCCATGCCGGTGTTCTTGATAGTAATGCTATCAGTGCCCTACAAAATGTGGACAAAAGGTAACAGTAAATATTTCTTTTTGTGAAAAATGGAAATAAACTAATGAAACAAACAATGCAGAAACACATTTGCAGTGATATATAGTAGTTTTTACTTGCAGGAAATATCAAAAAAGAAGTAAACTTCAGTAAAATGGAAACCCACAAATGGAAATACAGCAGTACTTCTACTAATTGACAAGCATCTTGTTTAGTTAACAGGGGCAAGTGTGATTTTGCTCACAGATAGAGCAAAGGTTTAAAAATCTTAAACAACTGCATGCTTTTTTAATTTAGAAAAATCAAGCAAAGCTCATGTGTGAGTATAAGCTATAAGGTTCAAAACTGTTAGGACACGTTTATAAGATTTGTCAATTTGTTACAATGCTAGCTACTTTTTTAACAGCCATATGCAGATAGATACTACAATAAAAAAAACAAAAGCATTCATTTTTTGAACCTGGCGTTGAACTAATGATGTATCTCACAGTACTTAGTACCACTTTTGCCTTTGTAAATCTGGGTACATAATCTCGTAGATCATAAATTAACTTAATATACTGCATGCACAGGATACCATCAATTTCAGAATTAAATAAAGCATGTGTCATTATAATTTCCGTTCTGAACGGCAAACCGGTAATATATTTGGAAAGGTCATGAGGAATTGCACCATTGTTCATATTATAGCCATACTTTGCCTAGTGAAAATTATTTCTCATATCATGTGTAAAAACACGTAGAGTATTTAGAGCAGAATGAACAAAATAAAAGATAAATTCCATCATCTAGCAAACTACTTTGACAGAAAGTAAATTAACCAGCTAAAAATGACAGTGAAGACGGATCACTAAGAATCGTACGTGTACCACTCACATCCTTGCTCAGCCCCATGGCCTCCAGCAGCACCATCAGTGTGTGTGTGTCTGTGTGTGCGCGTGCGTCGCCGGTGCTCCTTCGACGTCTATGCGACGTCTGCCACACAACGGCCATGCCATTGTACACTGCCGCCGCGCTCATTGTTTTCTTGCCAGATGCTGCCACTGGCCTCCACCATGCCTCCCCATCTACCCATCCCAATTGCCACAGCGGGATCGCATCAGCTCGCGCCAACAAATGCCCGTGGGCATCCTTCCTCTCCACATGCTTTGGGCCCTGTTTGGGGTACACCCTCATAACCTGCAATATTTCCTGTGCCCAAAGTTGCCTACTGCTACGTTTCACAATGCCCATGACGCCTCCTAATAAGTTGTCCACAAATTTGAAACCATAAATCATATACTGTAGTATGCATCGCTAGATGAGGTGACCTTGAACCAGCAAATAAAAGCATATCTTCCTGAGAACTCTATTCTCACACTTCTCACACATTTTATGAGACTCGATAAAGCTTTGATCTGAGAATAATATTTAGTTAATACTTAGAAACTGTAACTGATGATGAAAGAATCAAGGTGCTGTTAAATAAATCGAGACAAAAGGGTGATTAGCTAACCTGTGATATTGTTTCCAACAATTAGGATTGAGTCAACCATGTATACATCTCCAGCTACAAGATTCCCTAAACAACGAAGAACCCAATTCAACATACAAGCATCAATTTGCCTGTCTTGTAACATCATAGAAGCTGTCCTGCAGTAAAACGGGAACTTACCCATCTCTAGGACGCGGGGCGGCAACCCATGCCGAGCGGCCGCGGCGAGGTGCCGTCGTGGTGGTGCTTCGGGGGGCTGCCACTGGCCGTCCTCCTCACCGCCACCCACGAGGACGCGCCAACGCCGGTCACGCGACCTAGCACGGCTGCCAGTGTGGGGTGTGGGCAGCTGGACTTCACGCGTAGTCATCATGGGGGAGCCATCTTTGTGTCCATGGTCGATGAGCAATCAACACAATGTCGTCCAAGCTGACCACATTGTAACGGAAGATGGGGCGGCGATATAGAAGCTCTAGTGCAAAAACCATGTCGCTTGATATGTTGATTATTTAGATGATAAGGGCATCTGCAAAGAAGACCCTCAAAGCTCTAGAATATGTCCGGATTGTAGTGTCCAGACCATATTTGTCGACTTTTGTCATCCAATGAGGCCCCCTGTCGGTCCGCGGAGCATTCCAAACTATCATTTTCCCGCAAACCAGAACAAATCTGGAGGAGCTATGTAGCAGTTTGGACCTTTGCATGTCCAACTAAAAAACACCACGTGGTCCCTCTATCTTCCCCCTCCCCCACCCAGACACAACACACGCACACCACACGCAGCCACCGGTGAGGCAAGCCATGCCGCCACCTGACCTCTCCTCCCTCCGGCTCCCTCTCCCTCGTCTCGCCTATCCCAGCCGCCTCGTCACGCCGTGGTCGGCCTCGGCTCCGACAAGCCCCATGTCGGCCATAAACCGCACGACCAGCTCCACCTCCAGCCGCCGCTAGCCATGCCTCGTCACAAGCCGCTGCTCTAGCTGCCCTCCAACCACCACCACGCATAGCTTGAACTTCTTGATCATCTAATGGTTGGCATGATCTTTGGGTCCTAGTGTCATTCCGGCCATGATTTTGTTAAACTAAAACAAGATTGTGTTAATAAAAAGAACCTTTCAAGGATTCCACAATCTAGAATCGCTGTTATTTAGCAAAGAAGAGGATGTGTAATCCAAAAGAATAAAATAATACCAACCAACCAGCTAGGACCTGTAAATATAACCTCCTAGGAGGCATGTACTTTCCCACCTTTTCAATGCAATGAAGCATAAAATAAACTGCGTTTTCTCGAAAAAATAAAAATAATAACAATAATACCAACCAATAATTATAACCAGGTCAAAAAGATATAAATAAGGCTGCAAAGAACAAAATAGCTTTAGAGCCGAGTCATGAAAAATTGGCTAACAATCTTTGTCCTCGAGTAGTAAGTTGCAGAAGGTTTATGTCTACTGCGCAAATACAAGGTAAAGGGTGATATCAAAGTTCTTGGAACCACTACATGTGAAAGCTATCAGAGTTAAACACCAAAAGTACCTTATAAAAAGTCACTGTATCCAAGGTTAGCCTTCCTAGAACAAGTACTACTGGATAACCGTATACCATTGACTTAGGACCATGAAGAAGGTTTTTATGAAACCTTCTCGAGAGTACACTCATACCAAAACAAGTCGTACTTACACTGCATAGTACCATAGCTCATGGCATAAACCTCTATCTGTTAAATGTACCAATTCTTTAAAAAATAATCCTAGTACTACTATTTTTAGTTTATATAGAATGCACCCTTTATTCTCACTTCACTATTGTACCTTTTGTCGACATATATGTCATATTACATAAAACTTCCTGGACGTTTACCTTAGATATCAGCTGTCGTTAACATTTGCCGAAAAAATACTTCTAAAAAAATACCAATATAGAAACAAGAATTCAGAAGATGCAACATGAATTGAGGGTTCAGGTAGGGGAGTGTGTCTAAGTAAGCGTACACACATACAAGAATAATTTGTGTCTTAGGAGCATATTGTAGTAAGTTAAGCAAATAAGGGCTGGAGAACAATGCTCTAAGAACCAGTATTCAAGATGAGATGCTCCTACAAATAACAAAGGTCAAATGTTGAGTTGTGCATAACCTGGCACATTGGATATTTTCTTCCATTGATCCTAGATCGTTTGGAAACATCATTTTTTAACATGGAAATACTCAGAATCAGGTCAATGGAGCAATAGGAATAGATGTTGGGGAAAGAAACATGTGTGATCTTTGAATAAGCCAAAACATGTTTGAGATTTGCAGTAGTGATAACATCTATGTACTTACTTTCTCTATCAATGTAAGAATAGAACAAAGCAAACCACACATGTAAGGAACAGGGATTAACGCATTGAACTAACTTCCTCATGGAACAGAGGGAGGCAACCATATTCAGCTCATTTCGGAATAAATGATGATCCAAAGTCATCAAGAAAGGACCCTGATTCAACATTTGATTTGTCACTAATTATGCTCTACTACGGTAAGTAACACATACAAAGTTTAAAACAAAATCAGAATCACCAATCAGCTAGATGCATAGCTTGAATACTCAAACCAATAAAAGGAGGAGGTGAGCAGTGGACCATTTGAAGCACAAAGAATTAGTGTGCAAGATTGCATACTGGGATTTATAACTGAGCATGCAAATAAAGATAAATAACTCAGAGACTAATACGATAAACAATTGTGAGGTATAGCACCTGTGGGGAAGCCAACAGCCTTCCAGTAAAACTATCTCCACAATGAACAAATCAATTAATTATGCACATGGATAGTGGTTGACAAAGATGCTTCCCATAACCAAACCGACTGCAAAGAGAATGTGATAATAAGCCCCTGTATGTGCCAGACTGCTTTCATCTTCTTGCATTTGAGAAAATTGTGCCCCCATCTTCATCTAACCGAGAGAACATGGAGCTTGGATGGGTTCAGTTACCTTCATCAGATGACAGGTTTGGATGGCACGCTACACTGGCCATCCACTATGGACTGCAAGACCCACTTCAATGCACTTACTGTCTCCATCATGCTCCTGATCTTGCCCTCGCGGAGAGCTTCTTCTCATCCAAATGTAAGCAGCCACCAAATTATAGAACAAAAATTCCAAGTAAGAATGGAAGTATAGAACAAAGCTAACCACACATGTAAGGAACAGGGATTAACGCATTGAACTAACTTCCTCATGGAACGGAGGGAGGCAACCATATTCAGCTCATTTTGGAATAAATGATGATCCAAAGTCATCAACAAAGGACCCTGATTCAACATTTGATTTGTCACTAATTATGCACTGCTACTGTAAGTAACACATGCAAAGTTTAAAACAAAATCAGAATCACCAATCAGCTAGATGCATAGCTTGAATACTCAAACCAATAAAAGGAAGAGGTGAGCACTGGACCATTTGAAGCACAAAGAAGTTGTGTGCAATATTGCATACTGGGATTTACAACTGAGCATGCAATAGTGAGAATACACTAACCGATTAGTCATCTAGACTGAGCACAATATCTTCAGGCTTCACGCCCAACAACTCACAAGCCTCTAAGAACATTGTTGGACTTGAGTTTCTGCTGCAACCTGTTAGTAGAGAAAGCAGAGAACAAATTTTAATGGTGAAGATTAATAGGAAAACTGTAGGTAGAACTTGCATACAAAGTTAACAGGCTACATGGTCAAGGTTCAGTCAACAGGCTTAGGTAAGGCAGCTCCTCTGTAAATGGGTACCCACATCAGCAGGTATAGCAACTACATTAAACCAGTGGTCACAATTCAGGGCCTCTAAAAGTTTCTGCTACAACTTGTCAGTAAAAAATAATGTGTTCATTAAACATCATTGTCCCTGTAAAAATCAAGGGTGCACTGTCACTGATAGATAGCTAAAATAAACCACAAAAAATCAAGGTTGTAGTGTTACCAATGGATAGCTAAAATGAACCACAAAAAACTTTAATCTAACCTTGTTCAATCGGGTGTATCTCCTTGAACCCTGAACAGCTCCGCATGAGTAACTCCGCTCCTTCATCTTGAAAGATAAAATGCCAGTAAAACATGACTGATATATATTCAGCTGAAAGAAACTAAAACACATTCATAAGCCTACTATATGGCAAATTCGATCGAACCAAGTTTGGGCATAGATGAAATAAATTAGATTGGATCAGTAATCGCCCCCTACAAAGAGAAGCAACTGATCTACTAATACATGGCAGATCATACAATCTTGCACAAAATCAACAAAGCAGACTCTTTTCTTTCACCAAACGTGAAACTTTGAGTGTACCCTGCATATAGAACAAGACCAAGATCAATACATGCCTGTAAAATGGAGACCACCAAATCTGATTCAAGCACAAAAGAAAAAAGAAGAGCTTATGTTATCCGCATCGAGGGAGCCCTTGGCGCGGTCGAGCTCCGCATCCTTCGCACGGAGCTCCGCCTCCAGCTTGCGCGCCGTGATCTGGTACGTCTTGAGCAGATGCCGCTGCTCCTCGGCATGCGCGGAGAGGGCGGTGTTGCCCGCGGCCGCGGCGTCCCTGTCCGCGCCTGCAGGATCCTTGAGGAACCTCCGCTTGGTGTCGGACAGCTTGGTGAGCTCCGCGACCACGGCAGCGTCCGCGGACTGAATGGCCTCCGCATCATAGGGGAACTGCGCGAGCTTCAGCTGCGCGTAGGCTCCCTTGACGGCCGAGACGCCCGCGAACAGATTGGCGAGGAGGGAGTCCGCGGCAGCAACCGTCGCGGCGGCCGGCGGCGGGGGCTCCTCCTGCTGCGCCCCGGCGAGAGGCTGGTTTTTTTTCAGGGTGGGATGGGATGGGGTGGGGACGAAAAAAACCAGACGAAAACGATGGGACGAAAATAAAACTCGGAACGCAACCTACCAACTGAGACATTAGGAGTAGAAATAATGTCAATCTTTCTCATCCTTTTATTACTTCTACTTTTCTTTTCCTTTTTTTCTTTTTTCTTTTTTTTTCCTTTTCCTTATTTTTCAAGTCCAAGAAAACATTTCTACGATAATGACAAATTGATGAACTGTTTTTATGAACTTTATTTTACAAATTGATGAACTTTTTTTATGAACTTGAATTTTTCAAATTGATGAACTTTTTAAAAAATCAGTGAAGTATTTATAAAAATCAATGGAAAATTTCTTTATTTTTTGCACTTTTTCCATTTCTCGATGAATTTTTTTCACATTTGATGAACTTTTTCTCAAATTTGACGGATTTTTTCAAATGCGATAAACATTTTTCAAATTGCATGAATTGTTTTCCAATTTTATGAACTTTTTTCAAATCATTGAACTTTTTTCACATTTGATAAATTTTTTCAAAAATTCAATGAACTGTTTTCAAATTTGATGAATTTGTTTTTCAAATTGGATGAACTTTTTTTCAAATTCGATGAAATTTTTCAAAATCCATTAAAGTTTTTGTAAAATCGATGAACTTATTTTAAAAATTGATGCAATCTATGAATATTCTTAAAAATCATTGAACTTTTTTTCTAATCCGTGAATTTCTTTGAATTTATAAAAAAAATAACTCGAGATTTGTTTTGAAATCTTTGAACTTTTAAATTTTATTCATGTTTTTTCAGGAAAAAATCACATCTTTCTAAAATCTATGTGCAATTAATGGCGCGCCTGCACTTATTCTTAACATGTTCACGCAATTACTATTCACAAGTGACTAGTTGCTCTTGCGGACGGTCCAAGGTCGATTGCTCACCAGGGCAACAATTTTTTAGGTTGTTTTTTGCTCTATAAAAAATATCACTGTGCATCGTGGGCCAACCCACTAGGGGGGGGGGGGGGTTGTAAGCGCTAGCTACCTCAATTGGTGCTTTTTTTACAGGAAAGTTTACTTTATTAATCAAAGGATAGATGCATCGTCTATCAATAGATTTACAATGAAATCAGGTGGGGCGTCAATCCAACGAGATGGATTATGAGCACATCTCCATCTCGCCAGCTCATGAGCAATTTGACTCTTTAATACAATGCTCAATAGTAAACCTCCCGAATTCTTTGAGATAACTACGACATTCATCAAACACCGGCGCTGCCACCATAGAATAGCCTCTATTGAATCTAAGTGCATCCACCACCGTGATATTATCCTATCTTACCACCACATTATGGCATTCGGTCTCCCTTGCTAGCTTCAATCATTCAAGCAAAACTGCCGCTTCCACTGTATCAACATCAACCACATGTTTTAGTCTTCTGTGGACGTAGACATGAAAGATCCACGGTGATCACAGATAACCGCACCGCATGACCCTGCATAATCTCCTTCTGTGAACAAGGCATCGACATTAAGGACTGCCTGTCCACCCAAGAACACCGGTCATCTATTCATCTTTGGTGTAGTTTTTGTTTGTGCTCCGCAGACATAGTTGAGTGCTAGGGCTACCGCCTCTGGAGCCATTCGTTCTAGAGACAAAATATCTTCCCCTCGCACAAATTGTCTTCGTTGCCACCATATAAACCAGCAGACTGTGGTTATAAGCTCCGGTAACTCGAGCACTCCAGAATATTGTTTCCGGTAAGAATTATCACAGAGAATGAACTATAGAGCTGCTGAGCCTGCTCGATCCATGAGAGAAGCAAATTTGATATCAGCTGCAATTCCCTCCCACACTAATTGCGATCTTGCACATTTAAACAGCATATGGGCTAGATCCTCCGCTCCCTCTGTACAAAACGGACAATGGGATAAATTTCCCACGTGACGGTTCATTAGTGTACTTCGACATGGGACTGCATTGTGTAAGCATCTCCATATACGAATTCTTACTTTCGCTGGCACCTTCAAATTCCATAGCTTTTTCCAAACTGGAGGCGCCATGGATGAGCGAACCAAGCCGCTATCCTCTGTGTCATAACACACTTCCCATTGCTTATAATAGGCAGACCGTACTGAAAAAACACCACTTTTAGTGAGGTGCCATGCAACATAGTCCTCAGCGAACCAGTATGTCTAACCACCTGACCTACCACGCGCTCCCGACTAACTACAGGGAGAACTTTTTAAGTACATTTATAGCCGCACAATTTATTACACATGTAAACGTTTACCATAGCGCTTTGATTAAAAAAATTAAAACATTTTGGAAAAGATTCATGAATTACAGAAAAGTTCAACTTTTGAAAAAATAATCAATTTTGAAAAAATGTTCACGATTTTGTGAAAAATGTCTATCGATTTTGAAAAAGGTTCATCCATTTGAAAAATAGTTCACAAATCTTGAGAAAAAGTTCACATATTTGAATATACTTCATCAAAATTCAAAAACGGTTCATCGATTCTGAAAAAAATTCACTAATTTTAAAAAAATTCATCAATTTTAAAAAATAGTTCATCGAAATTCATTGAATTTGAATAAAAGTTCATCAAAATTCAAAAAAGTACATCGATTTTTAAAACAGTTCATCGATTTGAAGAAAACGTCCATGTATTTACAAACAAATTCATCGCACCAAGACGAAAAAAGAAAATGAATAAAGGAAAAAGGAAAACGAGAAAACGAAAAAAAGAGAAAGGAAAACGAAAAAAAGAGAAAGGAAAACGAGAAAACGAAAAAAAGAGAAAGGAAAACGAAAAAAAGAGAAAGGAAAACGAAAAAAAGAGAAAGGAAAACGAGAAAACGAAAAAAAGAGAAAGGAAAACGAAAAAAAGAGAAAGGAAAACGAAAAAAAGAGAAAGGAAAACGAGAAAACGAAAAAAAGAGAAAGGAAAACGAAAAAAAGAGAAAGGAAAACGAGAAAACGAAAAAAAGAGAAAGGAAAACGAAAAAAAGAGAAAGGAAGAAAAATGAATAATAGAAGAAAAAAGTAATAGGTAACCAGATCCTGCCCAGCGGCTGTGTGGTTAGACTATCTTTCCTTGACAAGGGAGGTAGTTGGCTCGAATCCTAGCAGCACCCCTTTTTTACAGATTAAGGTTGTGTTGCACCCCTTTTTACAGATTAAGGTTGTGTTCGCTTCAAAGGAATTTTAAAGGAATAGTACAGGTACTGGTTTCTCATGGAACCAGCCAAACTTCATGTTTTTGCGGATGACCGAGGCAGAGCCCATGTTTTGGACTAAAAAAACTGCCGTACAACCAATAAAAAACTCCATGGTGGGGTATAGGCTAGAGATTCTTTGCATGCATCTGAATTAAGAATTTTGAATAGGACTCCATCAATCAAGTTTCCTTCAGCAATCCATACGCTCTCTCCAAACGCATGGCTCTTAACTTTTCTACCTTTTTCTCTTTCTATGTTTCAGGGCTACGATCTTTCTTCATTCCTGCAACTTTTTCCAATCCTATGGTTTAGGTTCCTATATCCCAAACAGGGCCTAAGACAGAAAAGAAAACACGTTAGATGTGAAGGAAATATGGGCTAGAGGCAATAATAAAGTTGTTATTTTATATTTTCTTATATCATGATAAATGTTTATTATTCCTGCTAGAATTGTATTAACCGGAAACTTGATACATGTGTGGATACATAGACAAAACACCGTGTCCCTAGTAAGCCTCTACTAGACTAGCTCGTTAATCAGAGATGGTTAAGTTTCCTAACCATAGACATGTGTTGTCATTTGATGAACGGGATCACATCATTAGGATAATGATGTGATGGACAAGATCCATCTGTTAGCTTAGCATTATGATCGTTTAGTTTTATTGTTGTTGCTTTCTTGATGACTTATACATATTCCTCTGACTATGAGATTATGCAACTCCCGAATATCGGAGGAACACCTTGTGCGCTATCAAACGTCACAACGTAACTGGTTGATTCTAAAGATGCTCTACAGGTGTCTCCGAAGGGGTTTGTTGGGTTGGCATAGATCAAGATTAGGATTTGTCACTTAGTGTATCGGAGAGATATATGTGGGCCCTCTCGGTAATGCACATCACTACAAGCCTTGCGGATGACCGAGGCAGAGCCCATGTTTTGGACTAAAAAAACTGTCGTACATCCATTAAAAAACTCCATGGTGGGGTATAGGCTAGAGATTCTTTGCATGCATCTGAATAAAGAATTTTGAATAGGACTCCATCAATCAAGTTTCCTTCAGCAATCCATACGCTCTCTCCAAACGCATGGCTCTTAACTTTTCTACCTTTTTCTCTTCCTATGTTTTAGGGCTACAGTCTTTCTCCATTCCTGCAACTTTTTCCAATCCTATGGTTTAGGTTCCTATATCCCAAACAGGGCCTAAGACAGAAAAGAAAACACGTTAGATGTGAAGGAAATATGCCCTAGAGGCAATAATAAAGTTATTATTTTATATTTCCTTATATCATGATAAGTGTTTATTATTCCTGCTAGAATTGTATTAACCTGAAACTTGATACATGTGTGGATACATAGACAAAACACCGTGTCCCTAGTAAGCCTCTACTAGACTAGCTCGTTAATCAAAGATGGTTAAGTTTCCTAACCATAGACATGTGTTGCCATTTGATGAACGGGATCACATCATTAGGATAATGATGTGATGGACAAGACCCATCTGTTAGCTTAGCATTATGATCGTTTAGTTTTATTGATGTTGCTTTCTTGATGATTTATACATATTCCTCTGACTGATATTATGCAACTCCCGAATATCGGAGGAACACCTTGTGTGCTATCAAACGTCACAACGTAACTGGTTGATTCTAAAGATGCTCTACAGGTGTCTCCGAAGGGGTTTGTTGGGTTGGCATAGATCAAGATTAGGATTTGTCACTCAGTGTATCGGAGAGGTATCTTTGGGCCCTCTCGGTAATGCACATCACTATAAGCCTTGCAAGCAATGTGACTAATGAGTTAGTTGCGGGATGATGCATTACAGAACGAGTAAAGAGACTTGCCGGTAATGAGATTGAACTAGGTATGATGATACCGACGATCAAATCTCGGGCAAGTAAGATACGATGACAAAGGGAATGACGTATGTTGTTATGCGGTTTGACCGATAAAGATCTTCATATAATATGTAGGAACCAATATGAGCATCTAGGTTCCGCTATTGGTTATTGTCTCGGTCATGTCTACATAGTTCTCAAACCCGTGGGGTCCGCACGCTTAACGTTCGATGACGATTTGTATTATGAGCTGTGTGTTTTGGTGACCGAAGTTTGTTCGGAAACCCAGATGAGGTCACAGACATGATGAGGAGTCTCGAAATGGTCGAGAGGTAAAGATTCATATATTGGAAGGTTGTATTCGGACATCGGAATGGTTCTGAGTGATTCCGGTATTTTACCGGAGTACCAAGGGGTTACCGGAACCCCCCGGGGAAGTGTTGGGCCAACATGGGCCTAAGGGAGAGAGAGGGAAGCCCGCGGGGTGTGGCCGCACGCCCCTCCCTCCTAGGGAGTCCGAATAGGACAAGGAGGAGGGGGCAGCGCCCCCCTTCCCTTTCCCTCTCCCTCTCCTTCCTATTCCCTCCGGTGGAGAAAGGAAAAGGGGGGGTGCGAATCCTACTTGGACTAGGAGTCCAAGTAGGACTTCCCCCATGGCGCGCCCCTCCTGGCCGCCGGCCTCTCCACCCCCCCCCTTTATATACGTGGGCAAGGGACACCCCAAAGGCACACCAAGAATTCTCTTAGCCGTGTGCGGTGCCCCCTTCCACAGTTTACTCCTCTGGTCATAGTGTCGTAGTGCTTAGGTGAAGCCCTGCGCGGATCACATCACCATCATCGTCACCACGCCGTCGTGCTGATGGAAATCTCCCTCGACCCTCTACTGGATCAAGAGCTCGAGGGACGTCATTGAGCTGAATGTGTGCTGAACATGGAGGTGCCATACGTTCGGTACTTGGATTGTGAAGACGTTCGACTACATCAACCGTGTTAATATAACGCTTCCGCTTTCGGTCTACAAGGGTACATGGACACACTCTCCCCTCTCGTTGCTATGCATCTCCTAGATAGATCTTGCCTGATCGTAGGAATTTTTTTGAAATTGCATGCTACGTTACCCAACAGTGGCATCCGAGCCAGGTCTATGCGTAGATGATATGCACGAGTAGAATACAAAGAGTTGTGGGCGATAATAGTCATACTGCTTACCACCAACGTCTTACTTTGATTCGGCGGTATTGTTGGATGAAGCGGCCCGGACCGACATTACATGACCGCGTTCATGAGACTGGTTCTACCGACGTGCTTCGCACACATGTGGCTGGTGGGTGTATGTTTCTCCAACTTTAGTTGAATCGAGTTTGACTACGGCCAATCCTTGTTGAAGGTTAAAATAGCACACCTGACGAAAAATTGTTGTGGTTTTGATTCTTAGGTAAGAACGGTTCTTGCTAGAAGCCCGTAGCAGCCACGTAAAACTTGCAACAACAAAGTAGAGGACGTCTAACTTGTTTTTGCAGGGCATGTTGTGATGTGATATGGTCAAGACGTGATGAGATATAAATTGTTGTATGAGATGATCTTGTTTTGTAAAAGTTATCGGCAACTGGCAGGAGCCTTATGGTTGTCGCTTTATTGTATGAAATGCAATCGTCATGTCATTGCTTTACTTTATCACTAAGCGGTAGCAATAGTCGTAGAAGTAATAGTTGGCGAGATGACAACGACGCTACAATGGAGATCAAGGTGTCAAGTCGGTGACGATGGAGATCATGACGGTGCTTTGGAGATGGGGATCAAAGGCACAATATGATGATGGCCATATCATGTCACACATTTTGATAGCATATGATGTTTATCTTTTATGAATCTTATTTTGCTTAGTACGATGGTAGCATTATACACTACAAAAAAAAGACACATCCGTGCACATTTTGGGCCGAACAAATATTGTTTCTGTCATACATATGACACTTCTATGACGATAATTGTGACAAAACCCGGTATCATCATAGATATGGTGGGCTCCTACTTCTATGACAAAAAATCATGACAGAAAATGGGTTTTTCGTCCTGGGCGGGCCGGAGACGCAGCTGCATGACATTCTTTGGGCTATCCATGACGGATAAAACCGTGGTAGAAGCGAGGGCGAGGAAAACTTCAGGGAATTCCTGGTTACGGTGGGAGGTCGGGGCGGCGATGCGCTGCTTTCTCTCATACACGACGCTGCTGGCGTATGCGGCGTTAGCTCTAATCGAACCCCGCGAGGCGTTAGGCTCTAATGAACCCGGCGATTACCGCAGACTACGCGTTAATGAACCCGGAGATCGATCGATGGATGTTAATCGAACCCGATCGGCGATTCCTTCGCCATCGCCGCTAATCAAGCCGATCGATGCTGCCTGGGATGAGCGGTGGCGTTGCGGGGGGTTGGATGAAGAGTGAGCAGTGGCGTTGCCTCTGGATGAACAGGGCCCCGTGATGTGGAGGGCTGGATGAATAGTAGACGGTGGAGGGTGCCCGTGGAGGGGTGGTTGAACAGTAGCCGGCGGAGTAGCACGCGGTGGAGGCTGGATGAACATGAGCCCGTGGATGAGCGATCGCGGTGGAGGCTGGAGGAGGTCGACGGTGGATGAGCGATGGCCGTGGAGGCTGGAGGAGGTCGACGGTGGAGATGAGCGATTATCCGGTGGAGTCCCGTTTTGCGGTAGGCCACACCCCTCGATGAACAGGACCCGTTTCGACCGTGGCGCTCCAACACAAGTCCGTTTAAATCCGTTTTGCGGTACACCACACCCTCGATCAACGGGACCCCGTTTCGACCGTAGGAGGTCCGATTCCTCCGTTTTGCGGTATGCCACACCCCTCCCGATCAACAGGACCCCTGTTTCGACCGTAGGAGGTCCGTTTCCTCCATTCTGCGGTATGCCACACCCCTCCCGATCAACAGGACCCCCGTTTCGACCGTAGGAGGTCCGTTTCCTCCGTTCTGTGGTACACCAGGCCTCGTTTCCATCGCATGTTCCGTCCAAGCCCTCCCGATGAGCACAACCACGCATTCCGTTCCGACCTAGCCGGTTGGCTCCCACGCGTTCCGTTGCCTCCCGATGAACACGACGCATTTTGTTGCCTCTCCATGAACACGACGACGACGTTGTTTCTCCATTCCGACCCAGCCATGTACACGAGCCCTGGTCGTACGTATGCGCGAGTAGGCGTTCGAGACCCCGCCCGTATGTACACATACGTGGCCATATTTTCTTTCTTACACTGGCGGCTATGCGTGCGTGTACATGCTACGTCTTGGCGCGTCTACTACGACGCGTACTGCGCCTCTACTACGACCGTGCACGCCTCTATATCGACCGGTATATATATATACGTACACGTTCGCGACGAGAATGACAACGCTTACGTGCGCTTGACCAGGTGGGTCCGGTATCGAGCACTTCCTTGCCTGCGAAGATTTAGCTGGTGGGTCCCAGCAGTTAGGGGGCGAATCATTTTGGTTTTTTTGCCCGGACGCACTTCCTTGCATGCGAAGGTGTAGCTGGTGGGTCCCAGCTGTCAGGGGGGAAACGTTTTTTTCACGAAATACGGTGGCCCGTCCGGTGGTTCCCTGATGTCAGGTGGAGAAATAATTATTTTGCGCGTAATAAGGAGGCACTTCCTTGCGGCCGCCGTGGACCCGGTATCGGCCTCTCCACGTCTGATCCACGTCCGATGGAAGCCGTTCCTTGACCACGTTGACCACGCCGCGCCGAGAGCACCAGGCGGTGGGCGAAGGCGAGCCTAGGAAGGGGACGCGGAGCCGGGAAGACGCGACAGTGGATGCCCAGCGTAGAAAGTCTGAGGGTTCACCGGTTCGCTGCGGTGTGAGTCGTCGCCGCCAGAATAACGAGGGTGTGGGTGAGTCTGAGGATGCCTGGGCGGTGGTGGGAGTAGTAGAGGCGGTGAGGCCTCCGCCGCATCATGATCGGCCACGGGAGGCGAGCACGAGGCCTGACGGCGCTGGTTTGGGCGGCTAGAGCAAGAAGACCAGAGGTTGAAGAAGCACTACGGCCGTTGGATGGACATCGTACGGTCACTGGAGCTAGAATCATGCATATTGACTAAGTTGACAAAGCCCTCTGTTCCCGTCAACTTAGTAGGCCCACAAGTTAGCTGCCACTATCTGGGTCCCAGCTAACGGGGGAGTATTCATTTTTGTGCGTAATAAGGAGGCACTTCCTTGCGTGCGAAGATATGGCTGGTGGGTCCATTTGTCGATTAAGCGGTAACGTTTTTTCGTGAAATCTGAGGCCCTTTCGATGGGTCCACGATGTCGGTGGAGGAATCATTATTTTTTGGCGTAATAAGGAGGCACTTCCTTGCGTGCGGCCGTGGACCCAACTGTCGGCCTCTTCACGTCTGATCCACTTCAGATGCATGTCGGTCTATGACCACGTTGACCGAGCAGCGCCGAGAGCACCAGGCGGTGGACAACGGCGAGGCCTAGGAAGGGAGCGACATGGAGGCGAGGAAGACTTCGTAGTTGTTTCCCACGCAGGGAGAATCTGTTGCACGAGGGTTCTTGGTTCGTCTGCCGTCGCCGGAGAATAACAGCAGGTGTGGGTGAGTAGAGGGATGGCTAGGCCAGCGATGAGAGTATGGTGGGGCAGTGAGGCCTGCGCGGCAGCACAACGGACCGCAGGGAGGAGGGAGCAGGCAGTCGCGGCGGTGCTTGTTTGAGCGGCTGGAGCAGGAAGAGCAGAGATTGAAGAAGCACGATGGCCGTTGGATGGACATCCAGATACCTTTGCTTGTCGTCAACCTTTTTTAGGAAAGCCTCAAATCTGTGGAAAAGCGACATACAGCCCATCTGCCATTATTTCTAATAATTTACAGCCCATTTGCTAATTCTTAAGGTTTTTTGGAGCCCATATTCTTTTTGTTAGCATTACAGCCCATATTGTGGCCACAGTTAAAAAATTATACAATTTTTGCATATTTCGGTCTTGATGCGAACTGTTTTTAATCCCGAAATTTCGACTCACATTCAAAATGATTTTAAAAATAAATATATATCAATATAAAATCCAACAAATTCTCCACGCATAAAAATTAATGTAATTTAAAATCTCGAAATGAAAAAAAGATATTTGAAACTAATTGTCGGTTTGATGTGTTTAAAAATGTACAACCCATTTCTCATTACTGATAGGCCATTTTCTCGGCCAGCCAGATGAAGCTCTCCTCGTCTTGAAAGATTTGCAGCCCAACAGGCCTGACAAAGTGACTTACTTGGCAAATCACAAAAAACTGGGCTGTGGCTGTGGACCCCATTGCGGTAGTGGACCAGTTTGCCCGGCCTCTCCACGTCTGATTACTCTTCCGATGGAAGTCGGTCATTGACCACATTGACCATGCCGCGCCGAGACTCGAGAGCACCAAGTCGGCGGACGACGGCGAGGCCTAGGAAGGGGACGACGCGGAGCCGGGGAAGACGCGGCACTGGATGCCCACGCGGAGAGGAGTACGAGGGTTCATTCGGTCAGTGTGGCGTGAGGCCGCTGCTGCCGCAGAATAACAGGGGGTGTGGGTGAGTCTGAGGATGCCTGGGCCAGCGGTGGGAGTAGTAGGGGGCGGTGAGGCCTCCGCGGCATCACAGCCAGCCACGAGAGGCAGGAGCACGCGGCACGACCGGCGCTGCTTTGGGCGGCTGGAGCAAGAAGACCAGATTTTGAAGAAGCACTATGGCCGTTGGATGGACATCATACGGTCACTGGAGCTAGAATCGTTCATATTGACTAAGTTGACAAAGCCCTCCGTCCTCGTCAACTTAGTAGGCCCACAAGTCAGCCACCCACTATGGTGGGTCCCAGCTAGCGAGGGGTATTCATTTTTTGTGCGTAATAAGGAGGCACTTCCTTGCGTGCGAAGATATAGGCTGGTGGGTCCGACTGTCGTGAGGAACATTTTTTTGCGAAATCTGAAGCCCTTCCCACGTGCAGTCCACGCGTCACGGCGTAATAAGGAGGAACTTTCCTTGCGTGCGACCATGGACCTCGTGGGTCCCGGCCGTCGAGCTCTCCACGTATAGTCCTCTTCCGATGACTCAGATATGTTGACCACGCCGCCGAAAGCGCACCGAGGCGGTGGACGACAGCAGGCCCCTGCATCGAACGACCGAGATGGGGAAGACGCGGCGTGGAGTCGCAGACGGAGAGGGGAAACTTGACTAGTTAGGGTGCGGGGTGGGCCTACACTCGATAGAGAATAACAGGAGGTGCGGAGTGGAGGGACGGCCTCGCAGTCGGCGGGGTAGCGTTTCACTGGGGAGCGCAAAACAAAGCCGCCAGACGTCGAAGGCTGGAGCAGGCGGTTCCGGCAGCGCTGGGGGAAGAAGACGAGAGATTGAAGAAGAATGTCGGCCGTTGGATATAAATCCAACGCCTTCTTAGGCTTCGACCTACTGGCCCACATGTCAGCCAGTCCATTTGTTTTTTTAGTCCATTTGGTGGGCTGGGTGAAATAATGATGTAGCATCTATGCAACCCGTTTAAATCCCATTTGCATTTTCCTCGAAATCCGTGGACTTGTTGGACTGGGTGAAAATATCATGTTGGGCTAGACAGAGAAATGTTATAAAAACATAAACACATGATTGCACGTCTATTACTGCATTGGTCAGTAAAATCTTTGCAAACTTATGTACGCAATCACTAGGAGTTAACTTGCCAAGTTATATATAAACAATTATTATTATTATTATTTTGTAAGAACTTTCAACTTACGAAATAAAATATCATTTTAATTTGATGAGTTAATAGTACGTGGGGTATTATTATTTTTTAGGCTTGACGTGGAACAGTTGAGTTGGTTCTAGGGAAAAGTACTGGGAGAAAACTCAGTTTACATCGAAAAAAGTGGGAGAACAAATAAAGTATAACATCTAGACCTTCCTGGCACGCTTGATCATGACGCTGCGGCTGTCCGTGTACTCGTCGGTTACGGGAAGCAGACACGTCCTCATGTCCAAAATCTGCATGTACATGTCATAGCATGCGTGTCGTCCTTGGCAGCGTAGGTTATGTAGGCTAGATTCAGAGGTACCTCCCACGTGTTCAGCCGTCTTCTTTCATGTTGGCGTATCGGGGGTCGATGATGGTCTCGGCGAGGTCAACCACGAGTCCTTCTCCTGCCCGTTGTTGATGATCTTGTATTGCTTACGGATGTCGACAAGCTTGTTGCACCGGATGGCGAATCATCGCGTTCTTCCTTCTCTCCACCGTAGCGAAGGTGCGATCGGCGCTACCGATTAAGCGGGCGAATGCTCGAACCTGGTGCAGCCATAGGACTGAGGCGAGGCGAGCTTCACCGAGTCCGTGTCGTTGATGTACATCACATTCAACTTGGTGCAACCATAGGGTGAGCAGCGAACTCAAAGGGAACTCCTTGCTGAAGTCCATATCCGTGAGCTCACCCCTCGGATCGCCATTGGAGTCTCTTCGAGTGAACGAGTGTGTAGGCGGCGGCAGCGGTTCGTTTTCAGCTCTTGGGGAACTGGATTCAACGATGGTGAGTGTGTACAGCGACAACGATTACTACCCTCCCTCATCCGCTGACGCCCGTGAAGATGCACCCTCGGCGCATTCAAACACCTCCATTAAGAAACCTACTCCGGCCACACGTCGGTTCACGAGTGGAGTCTGTATTGGTCTTGTAATAACAGGAGTTAGTGGTCACTTTACTTAAATTTAATTAGCTTTAATAGAAATTTATACTTAAAACAAGCAATGCATTGGCTCGTTCTATCGATGCCACAGGATCAACATGCACAACAATTAGAATTATTTTTCTCGGGGCTTTTACGATCAGCACATTTGTCGCACTTTCACAAAGATAATACTACCAAGTTTGAACTGTTTGTTATGGTTGTTGTCCTCTGCATCATCATGCCGTGTTTCCCAGCTTGCAAGATTCAGAACCAACAAATAAGATCCAAATATTAAGTATAACAAAGATATCTACACATCTCATTGATTCCCAGCTTGCAAGATTCAGAACCAACAAATAAGATCCAAATAATAAGTACAACAAAGATGCCTACACATCTCATTGATTCCTAGCTTGCAAGATTCAGAACAAACAAATAAGATTCAAATAATAAGTACAACAAAGATGCCTACACATCTCATTGATTCCCAGCTTGCAAGATTCAGAACCAACCCATTAGAGCCTTTTGATAAAGTGAATATTGGGATTAAATCCATCTTGACTAGCCATGTCATACAATCAAAGAACTTGGCGATGATCGTCACAACATCTGTAGTTGAGCATTCCTGTTTGCACAGCACAAACAAGGAGACATGAGAGCATGATTTCACTTCAATAGCGGCCTCCTTGAACTCAACCTGTAGCTCCACTAGGATGTGGTCTGCCTGGAGTTCCATGATTCAATTCATGCGCCTTTTTTTTCTGCAGTTCACCTGAAATGAAGCAAAGATTGCATCATTCAGCTAGCAAGAAGTACTTCCTCTCGTGAGCTGGCAGGTTCTTCTTTAGTAGTTGCACTAAAATTGAGGAACATTAAGGTTGGCTGTCCGGCTCATGTAAGGTGCAACTATAATTTTCTTATCCTTTTGTGCAGTTCCACTAAAATAAAGTGCCATTGTAGTGACAGTGATGGCTCCATCTTGCAAAGGCTAATAAAATGTTGCACGAGATTACCAGCAGAACTTGACGAAGATTTTGGAAACTCCAATCACCATTTTATGCAGTTCCACCAAAATTGAGAGATGTTGCCCACGTGACATTTTAGTTGAAGCGCACAAGACACTCATTCCAAAAAAAGTGTTTTGTGCAGTTCACCAAAAGGTCACAATAGCAACAAGGTGAAATGGATATCCCTATCTGCACAAAAAGATAGAAAGTAAACATTTGCTGGTCAATAAGAATATACGAAACATGTACAAAATGAAAAGAAGCATCTTAATTATGTTCATGGCAATCACGCAAGGACAGTAGAAATTTTAAAACGTCAACAATGCTTCATGTTACCAGAAGCATTACGATCAACAATGAGATTCCTCAAATATGGGATTACTTTAATGGTGGCATTGCTTGTTTACGGAACACGATAAATCAACAATGACTAAAGAGTTGGTTTAAGGGCATGGGACCATGGGGACACCGGGACACTCGGCGGCGTAAAGGAGCAACATACTTATCATCTTTGGGGAAAACAGCGGGGAGTGCCATTTGTAACACGGTTTAATTGCATCTTATCCTTTGGAGGCATTAGATTAACAATAACCTTTGGTTAGACATGTCCCTGAGGTAACAGTGTGATCGCTTCATTTTACATGCGCCCTTACATTAACAACAGCAAAATGTTGGTA
Organism: Aegilops bicornis; assembly: GCA_021605145.1. Classification (NCBI taxonomy): domain Eukaryota; kingdom Viridiplantae; phylum Streptophyta; class Magnoliopsida; order Poales; family Poaceae; genus Aegilops; species Aegilops bicornis. The sequence goes on from CM038673.1 coordinate 428,721,129, forward strand.
TTAGGACATGCGACAGTGGACGCATCAGCACAATGTACCTACAAGGAGGCATAAAGTGGTGATGCCGAGTTTATTCATGCTATGTGAGGGCAGCAAATCTAATCCTGGAGATCTTTTACTATGTGAGGGCAGCAAATCAAATCCTGGAGACCTTTTACTATGTGAGGGCAGCAAATCTAATCACAGAGACCTTTTACTATGTGAGGGCAGCAAATCTAATTACGAGACCTTTTACTATGTGAGGGCAACAAATCTAATCACGAGACCTTTTACTATGTGAGGGCAATAAATCTAATCACAGAGACCTTTTACTATGTGATGGCAGCAAATCTAATCTGGACATACTCTGTTGACTTGTCCACGGCTGCCACTTTCTATCCTTTTTCAACCAATAATAGATCTATTCCTTATCCGGTTTGTCTTGCGTTTTCCCATTATTTCCCTTTTCAACCAAGAGACCGGTTGGGTATCCGGTCTCTACTACTTTCACCATATTATTTCCTCTTTGAATCAAGTCCTAGATTCATGCTACAACTTTCCCCCCATTCTTCGTTGTTTGAACAAAGCCCTAGATTCGAATGCATGAAGTAGCTTTACCTCTAATAATACTAAAAATGTAGGTGGCTTTGGAAGAGCTGATGGGAGTAGAAAAATATGCACATGCAGACACGTGGGGAGCTGGGGCAGTAGAGCGAGGGCGCTTTCGAAGAACTTATACCTGAGGGTCGCCGGGATGTCGGCGGCGGCAGGTCGGATCTGCGGACAATACGGCAGGGAGGAAGAAGGGTCGGAGGACCTCCTGAGCTGGCGCCGTGTCGGAGAGAATGTAAGTGCATCTAGTGCCCCTTAGTGATTTTGGTGTATTGAAGACTTATAGGTTAAGGGACTAATGTGTTTATGAGTGTACACAGGTCTATAAGTCTATGAGGAGTTTGATATTTACAGAGAAAGTCGACCTCTAAAAATGAAGTTCTTCGACTGAAGACTTTGGTATGACTGAAGACTTTTTGAAGACTTTGAAAGTGAAGAAACTGGTGTGACCTTGAAGACTTGGTATTCATTTGAGGAACATGAAGCGTGAAGACTTTTGTTTTTGTAGTTTCGTTTTCTCTTTCTTGAGTCATAGGAAACACCGTACTGTTAAAGGGGGTCGAGGAAATACTAAGGAAAAATTTCCATGTGATGCTCAACTCAAAATCCTACATCTACCAATACCTTCGAGTGAAGCCTTTGGAAATATCATATAGTTCAGTCAATTTCTTGATGTGAGAGGCGAAGTTCTTACAGTATTTGAGAATTTGTTCTGACCGAGGAGTTAGGAATTCGCCGGTCTGGATTGCCTACGATGAGGAACATGATAATACGAGGAATTTGAGAGTCAAATTTCCGACCGTTCTTTATCTTTGTCTTGACTGTCCCAAAATATCCTATCCTCCTAACGGTCATATCATTGAAGGGCATTTATGTATTATCATGTCGGGCTGCTCCTAGGCTATAAATAGCCGTCCCCTACAACCACTAGCTGGTTGGCTGCTCCGAGAGAAACTGACACTTGTCAATTGAGAGCAACCCATCCTCCGAGGACTTTGAGTGAAAATCATCGAGTGAGGAAAACCCAAAACCAAACCCCTACAAACCCAAAGTGATTGAGCATCACTGAAGAGATTGATCCTGCGTGGATCCGACGCTTGTTACCTTTGAAGACTGTGCTTCTTCCAGACGGTTAGGCGTCATGGTCTAGAAACATCCAAGAGGAATTGTGGATCGTCCGAGTGACCATGTACGTGAAGGTTTGGAAGTCGCGTGAAGACTTACCACGAGTGATTGGGCGAGGTGCATGTGACCTTAGTTCAAGGAGAATACGGTGAGGACTTGGTGTCCTGAGCTACGTGCTTTCGGCCGATCGGGTGTCCGGGACTGTGTGTCCTCGAGTTTATATACTCAGCCGCTCCAACTAGACGTACAACTGAGACAACAGTTGGAACTGGTCTACCAAATCATTGTCTTCACCGACCTTACTGGTTCTATTTCCTCAACTCTTTCATTTCCTCATTACTGTGTTGAGTGTTTGTTCATATCTGTGTTTAAAGACTTTGACTGAAGACTTTCTCAATTTCCTCAGTTCAATTTCTTCAGTCTGTTTGTCTTCATCTCGTATTATCCTGTGTTTATGCTTTCTGTACTCTGTGATTGTCTTCATTTCATCATGATGACCATGCCCGTGATACATTATGCTTACTTACGAGTACTTATTCACTTGCAAGTAGTTCTTCACTTAGGAATTTCCTCACGGCAAATTCCTCAATGAAGAATTCATAAAAATCGCCTATTCACCCCCTCTAGTCGATATAACGCACTTTCAATTGGTATCGAGCAAGGTACTCCCTTGTTACGTGTGATTTTAGTTTAACCACCGGAGTTTTAGTTATGTCGACCGCAGGTATGAAGAAAGTGACATGCCCTATCTTTGGCGGTCATGATTATCCCAAGTGGAAGGCCATGATGAGGAAGCGCCTCATGGCTATGAGCGATGAGCTGTGGACCGTCCGCGAGATTGGTCTTACCGATCTATGCAAGAAGGCGGGGCCGATGACATTCGCAAGTTCACTCGACTTGACATCATGGCGAAGGACATCATCTGTTCCTGCCTATCCAGAGATGAATTCAAGCGCATTATGCATCTTTGCAATGCGAAGCTTATCTGGGACGAATCTCGGCGTCTATGAAGGTCATCGAACCCGTCATGATCCTTGGTTTGAGGACTTCAAGGAATCTCTCAAAAGCGATGACTTTCGAACGGAATCATCATCTTCGCATCATGTCTCATGGCAAAGGGTGACAAGGTAACGAATGTTCCTCATCCGAGTTTAGTGACGATGAATCTGATGATGATGGATCTGATGATGATATTGAACCTAGTTATACCAAACTTGTTTGCATTGCCACTAAACAACAAATGGCCTTGGAAAAGGTTCAAACCATGTTAGGTAAAAGTGATGATATGTTGGATGAAGAAATGGATCGCACTAAAGCCCTGACTGAAAATCTTCAGAGACTTCAGTCTAGGTTTGACAACCTTCAAGGTCATCATAACACTCTCTTATCGATCATGAGAAGCTTTCTTATGAATTTCTTCAAAGAAAGCAAGATCTTGAGAAGCTAAGAGTGGGTTATGAAGATCTTCGAAGGAGTGCGATTCATTACTTGCTCAACAAATCAGCGCTTCTCGTGAAGAATTTGTTCCTCCATGCTTAAAGTGCATTGAGCGTGAATCTGCTAATTCTTCACTGAATGTTCAAATGCTTCAATTGTTACAAATTCTTCACCTGCCTCTGCTATCACTAATTCCTCATCACGAGGACATTGCTAGTATCACTGACAATGCAGGGCTGAAGGAATTGTACATGACAGGCATGCACAAAAGCCTCAAAGGGCATCAGACTCTTTGTGATGTGCTTAAAAAGCAAATCCTCAACAGGAACCCTAGGAAAGAGGGTATTGCCTTTGAGAGGAAACTCAATGCTGATGGAACATATTGGAAGCTTTGGCGGTATCCCAAAAACTCATGGGTTGCTGCAAAGGGACCTCCAGTTGATCCATCTAACTTATCTGGTTTTACATGTGAATCTCCTCATTCTTTTGATGAGTCATTTGACTCCAACTATGAACTGTTCAAAAATCAGAATGGTGAAGTATTTGCTAGATATGTTGGCACTAACTGCAGGAACGGTTCTCCTATGAAGAAAATATGGGTTCCCAAGAAGTGTCTTGAAAGTCTTCAGGTGAATGTCCTCATGACATCACCTGTGAAGAATAGGAACCCCAGATCAAACTCTTCATATGGACCAAATTCTTCATATGGATCCAAGTCCTCATACGGACCAAAGTCCTCACGTGGATCAAATTCCTCAAAAGGATCAAAGTCCTCATATGATTATCATCGTGCTAACAACTCTGTTTCGCATGGTAGAGCTAAGGGCTATGAATATGTGCATTATTCTTCAAACCAATATGTTCATAAGTCCTCGAAGAATTTCTCTGCTTATTCATATGCTTACCCTAACCTATCTTATGTGAAACGAAATGGATTGGCTTCTATGCCACCATTCTCATATGGAGCTCTTAGAGTGATGAACTCTTTGCCACCCCTTCAGATGTGGGTGGTGAAGAAAAAGAACTAATCTCTTCTGCAGTCGGGTCTCGATCGTGCTTTAACGTCTGAAGAATTTCTTTGAGGGACACGACAAAAATGCCTAAAAGGGCCTTGAGGCTGATCATGAAGAAATGAACTTTAATTTCACACGTCCTCATACTGCTATATCTGTTTTACTGCTTGATGAAATTCATCTGATGAAATTGATATCATATTCTTCACTAATGAAGTATATGAGATCGTGAGTTGCACTAATTCATCTGCAGGATGATCAACCCAAAGCAAATGAGAGGGTCCTCGATAGTGGATGTACAAATCACATGACTGGTGACAAGAACCTATTGATGGATGCTCCCTTATCACCGTCACATCTGAAGAATATCATCTTTGCTGACAAAGGCAAAAGTCAGGTATTGGGTCTAGGTAAGGTTGCGATCTCTAAGGACATACACATGGACAAAGTCATGCTTGTTGAGTCCTTAGGATACAACCTCATGTCGATCTCAATGCTTTGTGATCTTGATATGGTTGTTGTCTTTGGCAAGTATCGTTGTGTTGTGATTATGGAAGCTGACAATTCCAAAGTCTTCGAAGGCTTTAGGAGAGGAGACTTGTATATTGTTGATTTCTCTACAGGACCACAACCAGCCATGTGCCTACTTGCAAAAGCTTCAGAAGGCTGGCTATGGCATCGATGACTTGGTCACGCAGGCATGAGGAATTTGCACATGCTTGCGAAGAATAAGCATGTCATTGGCATTGAAAATGTCAAATTCCTCAAGGATCACTTGTGTGGAGCTTGTGAAGCTGGAAAAATGACCAAGGCCAAGCATCCAGCGAAGACTATCATGACCACTACTCGTCCATTCGAATTGCTTCAAATGGACCTCTTTGGTCCTAATCATTACTCGTGGTCACTAATGATGCATCTCTATATGGCTTTGTTATTGTTGATGATTACTCTCGCTACACATGGGTACACATTGTTACTTACAAACATGAAGTGCGGGAAGTTTTCAAGCGATTTTCCTCGAGGGCTTCAACCAACTTTGGTGTGAAGATCAAGCACATCAGAGTGACAATGGGCCGAGTTCAAGAATTCCGGTTTTGATGACTATCTTGATGAACTTGGTATTACTGATGAGTTATCTGCTCCTTATACTCCTCAGCAAAATGGTGTCGTGGAGCGCAAGAACAGAAATCTTGTTGAGATGGCTCGCACTATGCTTGATGAATACAAAACGCATCATCGTTTTTGGATTGATGCAATTGATACCGCGTGCCACATCATCAGCAGTATATCTTCACAAATTCTTCAAGAAGACTGCCTATGAACTCCTCAGCGACAAGAAACCCAATGTGAGTTATTTCAAAGTCTTGATTGCTAAATGTTGGATTAGAGATCCTCATCACAATGCTAAATTTGCACAGGAAGCACATGAAGGTTTTATGCTTGGTTACGGAAAGGACTCGCACACCTCTGAGTCTTCAACATCGCTCTTCACAAGATTGTTGAAGCTGTAGATGTGCTTGATTCGATGAAACTAATGGCTCACAAAGAGAGCACATACCTTCTGTGATAGATGAACCAACACCGAGGAATCTATCAAGTTCAAGGCGATCGAGGATGTAATTCCCTCTTTGAAGAATCTCTTTGAAGAATTCATTCCAGAACGCGAAGAACGCCGAGTGATGCACTGAAGATAATCTTTGAAGAAAGTGGTGCTGAAGAAAATGTTGATCAAATTCCTCGATGACAACCAGCCCATCCTCGCGTTGCAAAAGAAGTGCAAGTTGACAAGATCATCGATGACATTGAAGCACCAGGTCCTCTCACACGCTCAAAAGCTTCACATTTATCTAACTTTTGTGGGCACTATGCTTTTGTCTCTATCACAGAGCCCACTAAGGTAGATGAAGCATTTCAGAACTGAGTGGATTCAGGCCATGCAAGAAGAATTACATCGATTCGAGCTCAACAACGTCTGGGAACTGGTCAAACGTCCAGATCCTCGTAAGCATAATATCATTGGCACAAAGTGGATCTACCGCAACAAGCAAGATGAAAATGGCCTTGTGGTGAGGAATAAGGCATGACTTGTAGCTCAAGGCTACACACAGGTTGAAGGAATTGATTTCGATGAAACTTTTGCATCTGGTGCTAGACTTGAGGCTATTCGCATATTGCTTGCTTATGCTAACCATCATAATATCACTTTATATCAGATGGATGTGAAAAGTGCATTCCTCAATGGTAAGCTTGAGGAAGAAGTATATGTTGCTCAACCCCCAGGTTTTGAAGATCCAAAGAATCCCGACAAAGTCTTCAGACTCAACAAGGCCCTCTATGGCCTCAAGCAGGCCCACAGGCGTGTGATGAATTTGCCTATATGATGAGTGAAGAATATCAAATGTCTATGGTGGGAGAGTTGAAATTCTTCTTAGGTCTTCAAATTCGTCAACAACACAATGGCATATTCATATCTCAGGAGAAATACCTCAAGGATGTTCTGAGGAAATTCGGCATGCAAGATTGCAAAGGCGTCAAAATTCCTATGCCCACAAATGGCCATCTATGCACTGATGAAAATGGTATTGACTTCCATCACAAGGTATACCGCTACATGATTGGTTCTTTATTGTACTTATGTGCATCTAGGCGGATATAATGCTTAGTGTTCGCATGTGTGCCCGATTTCAAGCTACACGAAGGAATCACACCATAAGGCTGTGAAGCATATTCTTCGATATCTAGCTCACACACCAACAAGATGGGATTATGGTACCCCAAGGGCTCTACTTTTGATCTCATTGGATATTCGACTCGACTATCTTTGGTGATCGTGTGGACCGCAAGTCAACATCTGGTACTTGTCATTTCCTCGGACGATCTTTGGTGCATTGGTCCTCGAAGAAACAGGCTGCGTATCATCGTCTCTGCGGAAGCCGAGTACATTGCTTCCGGTTCTTCCGTGCTCAATTGTTGTGGATGAAGCAAACTCTCAAGGACTACGACATCAACGTGAAGAATGTGCCTTTCTCGTGACAATGAGAGTGCCATCAAGATTGCTCACAACCCAGTTCGGCACTTTCGAAGACAAAGCACATTCAGATTCGTCATCATTTTCTTAGCGATCATGTGTTGAAGGGCGACATCTTTATTGATCATGTGAAGGCGAAGAACAGCTAGTGATATCTTCACAAAGCCCTTGGATGAGAAGAGATTTAGCAAGTTGCGGTGTGAGCTAAATATCTTAGAATCTTTGAATGTTCTTTGAAAAGGACACACATCCTGACACTTATGCAAAGTTGATGACTTAGATGTGCAACACACGAAGAAACATTTTTCTTCAATCAATGAAGAATAACACTCTAAGTGTGAAGAATTAATGAAGAATTTGATTCTCAGAACCCTACGACAATTGTACGCGGTGTCTGAAATCATCATTCTTATCTGATGGGTCGCTACCACCAAAATTGAAAATCTTCCATTTGAGTTTTTCCTCAGTTTTGAAATTCTTCAGTTTTTCAAATTCTTCAACTTTGCAAAATCTTCACTGTTTCCGTCGTTTTTCTTCATTGGCTATATCTATATATATATGGGTTTATGTCCTCTACAGCATTCACTTATGGCTATTTCTTCAAGTTGTTTTTTCTGCTAAGTGAATGTGATCGGACCCTTCCCCCTCTATGCTATACTCAACCCAATCTATTCAGAAATTCTTCATGTGCGTTCTATTTGAAACTCGTTCAAAATCTACACTGTGTCCTTGTCAGCTGAAGAAATTGCGAACGGAACTTTTAACTTATCTTATCAAAATTTTCGGTTTTGCCGCTCAATCCGTTCTGCTCCCTACGATAAACTTATCTATTCACCCACGATCTAACACGATCTCCACTTTTCAGTACGTGGGTGACACATGTCAAGCGAATGAGAAGGGTCAGGGGCACGTTCGTCCAAAATCTTCGGGCGAACAGTTTTTCACCGTGGCTATATATACCCCCTCTCCCCTTCCTCACTTCCTTTACTCCGCTCGACCTCTCTCTCTCTCGCTCGAGCTTCTCAAACCCTAGCGCCGCCGCTACTCCATCGTCGCCGGTGAGGAAGAGCTTCACTGCCTCGACCTCATCGCCGTCGTACTCGCGCCGACCGCGGAAATCTTCACTCCGCCGCCGCCGTAGCTGTCTTCCTCCGCCGAGTTAGGGCGTCGAAGATCTGAACTAACGAACTTCTAATCTACACCTCTCAGTTCGTCGTGTTCTTTAGTTCGGGTAATTAAAAGTTACTTTTATTGCTCGCTTTGATTCTCAAGCTTTCCTGAAAATCTTCAAAGTTGTTTATTCTTCAAATCTTCACACATATGAACACCTCAAATGTAATACGCTCTTAATTCGTTTCTCTAAGCAATGATTTTTCTTCAAGATTCCTCAATTGTGTGGATCCTCGATCTATACAACTCTGGAACCTAAGACAAAGATCGCTTAGTGAAATTCTTCAAGGCTCTTCTGGTCAAATTCCTCAAACTTGTTCTTTTTGAAAAACCTTCTGAGAACGCATATGACCTCTCCAAATTCCTCGCAACTATACTGCATTCCACAGGTACTCATGTCATTCTGAATCACTAGGTTCTCATCAACTTAACTCATTTGCAGCGTTCCTCGAAGAAAAGTTGCATACTTCTTCAGAGAATTCGATTGTTCAAATTCCTCATCTAAAGACTATGGCTGACGGTAAGAAGCCCCAGAAAGGAGGAAAGAGGCCTGAGGTCATGACTGCTTTTGAAATACCTGAGGACATATATGCTGACTATTGCACACATGATGAGTCCAAATTTGGCAAGGAGAACAAAAATCTGCGCAAGGTGTGCATACAGAGGATTGAAAGGAGATGGGCAAGAGAATGGAGGGAGTACAGGTATGTTACTCCAAAGTATATGAAGAAATTCGCTCTTAATCCTCCATGCCCAAGAGCTCCATTGGCACCTGGTCAAGAAGTCGACCCCACCAGCATCAAGCGTGGTGAGGACTTTCTGAAGAATGGGCCAAGCGCCAAGCCAAGTTGGCGAGACAAGCCAAAGAAGCGGTGAGGAAATTCAATGAAGACTACACTCTTCTGCTGCTGCCATTGAGGCCCCTGTCAAGCCCAGAAAATCAATGGCAAAGAAGCCAGCGCACAAGCCAAGTGCTTCACCAACAGTGCCCTCACGGCCAAAATCCTCAGCAATGCCCTCACGGCCAGAATCTTCAATGCCCTCACGGCCAGTTCCTCATGCTGCTCCTGCTCCTCCCAAATCCTCAGCAGCTCTTCCAAAGTCCTCAGCAGCTCCTCCAAAGTCCTCAGCACCTGTGCATCTGGCCACGTGCCAAAGGACTGCAGACATCTCTATTGCCTCTGGTGTCTCAGCAAGTTCCTCAGCTGCACCAAATTCTTCATCAGGCCCCACTCTGCTGAAGAAAAAGGCAACGGCTGGTCGAGGTCCTCGGCCAAGTCCGAAGAAGAAACAAGTTGCCTTCCAAGTGCCATCTGATGATGAAGCTGATGATGATGAACTTGCAGAAATCATCAAAGACCGACAAGAAAGGGCCGCTAGAGTCAAAGGCACACCTGTGCCACTGCTTTTGGATCCAAGGGCGATCCTCGAGTACATTGATCTACGCACAAGGATCCAGACACACCTATGCCTGATTTTCATTTGACTCTGGCCAAAGTCACATCTTGACCCATTTCATCTCTCAAGAGAAATGGAAATTTGAGAAGGCTAGGCAGATCAAGAAGGCTCGATTAGGAAATAGAAGTTCACGAGGAAAAATGTTGTCGAGAATGACACACGATGATCTTCTCAAAATCGATCACGAAATCAAAGCCCTCAGCGATGACTTTGATGCCTACTATGCTGATTGGCAAGGAGCCAAAGTCAGATTTGTAAACCTGACAAAGAAGTACACAAATGTTGCAACTCCAACGCAATAAGAAGTTCCTCAGGCTGGAGCCTCTACTCAGCCTACTGAAGAACATGCCAGCACAACTGATGATTATCAGCCTACTGAAGACAATGCTAGTTCCAGGGCTGATGACTCCATCCCAGCCGCTGAAGAAATTGCCAGGGCATCCATTAGTGGTGCGCCTGAAGAAACTGAAGAAGTCAGGGCAACTGCATCAGTTGCGCCCGAGGAAATTCAAACAGATTCCTCAACTCCTCCCGCGCCTACACCAACTCCTATCCTTCCATCTGCATCAGATGTGAAGAAGACCAAGGCTGCAGAGCGAGCTGCAGTGAAGAAAAGGAAAGCATCAATCGCTTGTAATCTTGACTCAAAGAAGATGAAGCCTATGACAAGCTCTTTTGAAAATCCGATTGACGCTGTTCCGATTTCCTCCATTCCATCAAAGGACCTTGTTCCTTTTGGTGAAGAATATGAGATCCCTAGCGGATCTGATGAAGAAAATCATTCTGCTGCTTCGTCAGAGCAGATTGATGAAGAAATTGAAGTGGATGCGATCCCTTCTACTCCTGTCATTTCCTCGCCAATGCCTTAGTTCACAGTTGAAGAGGCTGGCGTTGAAGAAATTGAAGAAGATGTGGATATTGGAAGCACAACACCAGTGATGAATGATGACTTTTGGGACAATCAGCATACAAATTCTCCACTCTTCACTCCAATACAACAAATTCCTCAGTCCCCTGCACCAAGAGTTCAAATGGGCTCTGAAGAAACTCATCCCACCTCGTCCGTGCATGTAGAAATTCCAGCCACTAGTGCTGAAGAAACTGCTGCTGCGACTCCTTTGAACACGCAGACTGCATATGAAGAGGAACCAGAAAATCCTCAGCCTGAAGAACCTAAGATTGCGATTCCTGAGGTCGTGATGCAACTCACTGACACTCCACTGCCAAAGCCAAAGAATCCATTCTCAACGAAGCAAAAGTTCAAGGCTGAATATTTCATCGGCGAGCATGTGTTCTTCACTGACTACAACCCATATGACTCTGCTCGCATAAGGAAGAGGTGTTTCTGGACTGCTAGCCAAGCCAATTTCTATTCCTCAGTGCTATTCAACAAAGACAAAGTCTTCGATCATGCACACATTCCTCACGTGGACATGGAATCTCTGCCAGGCTTCGAGCCAGTCCTCAGTGTTCTTCACGATGTTGGTTTGCTGAATTTCTGCACTAACATCTGTGATTGGAATGAAGAACTCATTCTTCAATTCTATGCGACGCTGCACATCACCGGAGATTACGAAGATGTGAACTCATGGGTCTTGGACTGGATGATAGAAAATACTCACTACAAGGCACCAAAGAATCGAATTGCTTCGTGCCCTCCCACTCAGTCCTCCCCTTGATGGTGCTCGTTGCATCTACAACGAACCTGAGCTTACAAATCACTACATGCAAGTTCTGATGAAGCCTTTGAAGCCAGGGCAGGCCCCTCGAACCAAATTCCTCATCAAGGAATTACTGTATGTGCCTCGTACTGTCTACCGCATTCTGACGAAGACAATGAGTCCTATCAAAGGCCACGACTCAAATGATGAAGAAGTCGTTGGCATCATGAAGAATATGCTTTACAATATCATTCATGGCGTTCCCATCAACTTTCATGATTTCTTCATGAGGACTCTGGCAAACATTGCTATGTCACCTTTTGAGCTGAAGCCTTATGCACCATGGATTATGAGGTTCATCAGGACAAGGTCTTCACTCAATTACAAAGGCGATACTACGAACCACTGCGACTACTTGCCTCCGATTGAAATCCTCAAGCGGACATATTCCTCGGTGATGACAAAGGCAAGGCACCTGCTGTGATAGATGAAGGCATTCGTCCATTAGATGGTCAATTTCGGAAGGCTGCATCCTACTCCACCAATGATGACTCTGCCACACATGACTCTGCCGCCAACCACTCTGCCAAGAAAAATCCTCAAGCCACAACACCCAGGGTGATGACTGATCGTGAGTTACTCCTCAGTCTTCATCAGAAGGTTGATCGCAATCATAAATGGGTCAAGCGTCAGTTTGGTTCAATTCTTCACAACATGACTTCAACACACAATGCAGTGAAGAAAAACCAATACTACCTCCATGAAACCTTCAACTGCACTGGCTGTTCTATCTCATCTCTACAACACAGAAGATCTGAAGAACATGGGTCTCAAGGAAGAATTTGACTGGTCTGCACCTCCACCGAAGAAATTCAAGAAGGTCAAGGTTCCTTCCTTGGTGGCCAGCTCCTATTCTTCATCGCGCAACACTGATGAAAATGAAGACTTGGACGACACTGCGGCAGGCCCTACTATGACAACCGACCCCAACAACGCTGGCGCTCCTCCATCTACTTGATATTCTTCAGGGGCGTTAGTCCTCAGTTTCGATCCTTTTGGTCATTCAATGACAAAGGGGGAGAAATTTGAGTTAGTCTTCAAGCGGGTCTACTATATGGGCGTTTTTTTCTAAGTTACAACTCTCGCTCTTCTGAAACTTTTATTGGATCGAGTTGTAATCTTAAACCCGATGGTGCTCTGATACTTTTGATGTGTTCCTCTGCATGCTTATTCTTCGTCATATGTTAATACACGCATGCTGAATTACATCAGCCACCATATTTCATCATGCATTTCAAATTCTTCATATTATATGTCAAATGCGTGTATGAATTACAAGATATAGGGGGAGATCTCCATGATTCAACTCTTCAAATGTGCGATTGCCTCAAAAGCAAATTCCTCACTATGCACATCTTCGTGGGAGTTCTTCTATATATTGCAATCAAATTCCTCGATATCAATATTTACACTTCATATGTTTATCCTCGTTGAAAACTTAACCTATATTGTCATCAATCACCAAAAGGGGAGATTGTAAGTGCATCTAGTGCCCCTTAGTGATTTTGGTGTATTGAAGACTTATAGGTTAAGGGACTAATGTGTTTATGAGTGTACACATGTCTATAAGTCTATGAGGAGTTTGATATTCTGAGAGAAAGTCGACCCCTAAAAATGAAGTTCTTCGATCAAGACTTTGGTATTCAAGACTTTACGAAGACTTTGAAAGTGAAGAAATTGGTGTGACCTTGAAGACTTGGTATTCATTTGAGGAACATGAAGCGTGAAGACTTCTGTTTTCGTAGTTTCGTTTTCTCTTTATTGAGTCATAGGAAACACCGTCTTTGTTAAAGGGGTCGAGGAAATACTAAGGAAAAATTTCCATGTGATGCTCAACTCAAAATCCTACATCTACCAATACCTTCGAGTGAAGCCTTTGGAAATCTCATACGATTCAGTCAATTTCTTGATGAGGCGAAGTTCTTCTCGTCACCGAGAATTTGTTCGACCGAGGAGTTAGAAATTCGCCAAAGGCGGATTGCCTACAATGAGGAACATGATAGCCCCGAGGAATCTGAGAGTCAAATTTCCATTATTCTTTGTGTTGTGCGTCACCTGTCCCAAAATATCTTATCCACCTAACGGTCATATCATTGAAGGGCATTTATGTCTTATCATGTTGGGCTGCTCCCTAGGCTATAAATAGCCGCCCCTACAACCACTAGCTGGTTGGCTGCTCGAGAGAAACCGACACTTGTCAATTGAGAGCAACCCATCCTCCGAGGACTTTGAGTGAAAATCATCGAGTGAGGAAAACCCAAAACCAAACCCCTACAAACCCAAAGTGATTGAGCATCACTGAAGAGATTGATCCTACGTGGATCCGACGCTTGTTACCTTTGAAGATTGTGCTTCTTCTAGACGGTTAGGCGTCATGGTCTAGAGCATCCAAGAGGAATTGTGGATCGTCGAGTGACCATGTCTGTGAAGGTTTGGAAGTCGCGTGAAGACTTACCACGAGTGATTGGACGAGGTCTGTGTGACCTTAGTTCAAGGAGAATACGGTGAGGACTTGGTGTCCTGAGCTACGTGCTTTCGGCCGACCGGGTGTCCGGAATGTGTGTCCTCGAGTTTATATACTCACCGCTCCAACTAGGCATTACAACCGAGACAACAGTTGGAACTGGTCTACCAAATCATTGTCTTCACCGACCTTCTTGGTTCTATTTCCTCAACTCTTTCATTTCCTCATTCTTGTGTTGAGTGTTTGTTCATATCTGTGTTTAAAGACTTTGTTGAAGACTTTCTCAATTTCCTCAGTTCAATTTCTTGATCTGTTTGTCTTCATCTTGTGTTATCCCGTGTTTACGCTTTACGTACTCTGTGATTGTCTTCATTTCATCATGATGACCATGCCCGTGATTCTGTTATGCTTACCGAGTACTTATTCCGCTGCAAGTAGTTCTTCACTTAGGAATTTCCTCACTGGCAAATTCCTCAATGAAGAATTCATAAAAATCGCCTATTCACCCCCCTCTAGTCGATATAACGCACTTTAAGAGAATGACACGGGCAGAGGATCGGCCCCCTCCGGCAGCTGCGGGTTTCCTTCCTCGGCGGCGATGACCGCGTGAACGATGCACCTTTTAGTCCTCTACACACACCGAGCAAAGGGATCCAGCCGAATCTGTGACCAGCGGTGAGCAGAGAGAAAATGTCTCTACCGCTGTCTTGTTTATATCTGGAGAGGATGAGAGAATGAAGAGAGCAACCCTAGTAAAGCAAGCGCTCAGACCCTGCGTCAATATATAGTGGAGTGATTATCTTTATCTCTCCACAACAAGAGTTTCAATTTGTGTGCGTGGCATTAAAGAAAAGAAACTCTCTATTTAAGGTGACTACTGTACGACTCCTACTTACTACTAGTAGTACTACAGTATTGTTCACTTGTGCTCCCCGCCCCTTCATTCATTGAACAACCCCACGGGTGAATAAACATATAGTAAGTACTGTATTTATATAGAACGAACAAGCTCGAACTATTTTCGCTTAGTTAAAAGTTGAGGGCGGGGCTTTTCCCGGGCAAAGACGCTGGCAGTTTTTGGGTAGGCGGTTTGTGAGAGGCGAGGAGGGTGAGCTAGTGGTGGATTCTCAAACATACTTCTTTGGAAAGGTCGGGCTGTGCGATTTGTGGCTACATTCGCTGGAAAGACTTGTGATATGACCACTCACTATAGTCATGAATTTGGGCGCCCGACCGAGGTGATGCCCCCTTCCGTTCAGCGCCTAATCTGGTGCATGACACGTCGACCGGATCTTGGCTCTCCCACATGTCGGAGTAGTAAGAAGGAGCAAAGAATGATGCGGTATATACAAGTACTATACTACGTACTACTTAGGTCGGAGGAGTGCGAACCACGGCAGCCCAGTGAACCAGCAGTGCGAACCACGGCAGCCTAGTGAAACAAAGAAGTCACGAACCACAAGAGTACTGATGAACTAGCAAAGAGAAAACAATGTGGTGATATGGCCATAAAAAACAATGTGCTACGGTCCACACTTTAGCATGTACAAGAACACTCCTCTTTGTTTGGATCCCTGAGTTAGAGCTAGTTTGGGTTGAAATAGCCTCAAATTATCGAAACAAGAGGGGTTAGTTTGAGCTAGTTTGCTCTAAACCAGCTAAAAAAACTAGCCCGGTGGAGAGGTTCTAATTGGGTTAGTTATCCTCGGGCCCACTAAAAGAGAACTTAATAAATCTCCCCTGTCCGCACTAGATCGCCCCCCCCCCCTCTCGCACAACTCCTCTCTGTTCCCCATAGGGCCGCCCGCCCAAGCACCGCTCGCCCTCTCTCACCTCCGGCCGCCCTCTACTTCCGGCCTCCGCCGCCCTAGATATGATCAACATAGAGATGTTCACCATTGAAAACTATTCCATCTCACATGATGTTCGGACATGGTTTAGTTGATATGGATCACGTGATCATTTAGATGACTCGAGGGATGTCTACCTAAGTGGGAGTTCTTTAGTAATATGATTAATTGAACTTAAATTTATCATGAACTTAGTCCTGATAGTTTTTGCATATCTATGTTGTTGATCAATGGCCCGTGCTACTGTTCCCTTGAATTTTAATGTGTTCCAATAGAACCTAAGTTGAAAGATGATGGTAGCAACTACACGGACTGGGTCCGTAACTTGAGGATTATCCTCATTGCTGCACAGAAGAATTACGTCCTTGAAGCACCGCTAGGTGCAAGGCCTGCTGCAGGAGCAACTCCGGATGTTATGAACGTTTGGCAGGCTAAATCTGATGACTACTCGATATTTCAGTATGCCATGCTTTACGGCTTAGAATCGGGACTTCAAAGATGTTTCGAACGTCATGGAGCATATGAGATGTTCCAGGAGTTGAAGTTAATATTTCAAGCAAATGCCCGAGTTGAGAGATATGAAGTCTCCAACAAGTTCTATAGCTGCAAGATGGAGGAGAACAGTTACATTAGTGAACACATACTCGTAATGTCCGGGTACCATAACCACTTGACTCAATTTGGGAATTAATCTTCTGGATGATAGTGTCATTGACAGAGTTCTTCAATCACTGCCACCAAGCTATAAAGGCTTCATGATGAACTATAATATGCAAGGGATGAACAAGACGATTCCCGAGCTCTTTGCAATGCTCAAAGCTGCGGAGGTAGAAATCAAGAAGGAGCATCAAGTGTTGATGGTTAACAAGACCACTAGTTTCAAGAAAAAGGGCAAAGGTAAGAAGGGGAACTTCAAGAAGAATAGCAAAAAAGTTGCTTCTCCCGGGAAGAAGCCCAAGTCTGGACCTAAGCCCTAAAACCGAGTGCTTCTCTTGCAAAGGGACTGGTCACTGGAAGCGGAACTGCCCCAAGTATTTGGCGGATAAGAATGATGGCAAAGTGAAAGGTATATTTGATATACATGTTATTGATGTGTACCTTACTAATGCTCGTAGTAGCGCCTAGGTATTTGACACTGCTTCTGTTGCTCATATTTGTAACTCGAAACAGGGGCTACGGATTAAATGAAGATTGGCTAAGGACGAGGTGACGATGCGCGTCGAAAATGGTTCCAAGGTCAATGTGATCTCCATCGGCACGCTACCTCTACATCTACCTTCGGGATTAGTCTTAGACCTGAATAATTATTATTTGGTGCCAGCGTTGAGCATGAACATTATATCTGGATCTTGTTTGTAGCGAGACGGTTATTCATTTAAATAAGAGAATAATGGTTGTTCTATTTATATGAGTAATATCTTTTATGGTCATGCACCCTTGATAAGTGGTCTATTTTTGTTGAATCTTGATCTTAGTGATACACACATTCATAATATTGATGCCAAAAGATGCAAAGTTAATAATGATACTGCAACTTATTTGTGGCACTGCCGTTTAGGCCATATTGGTGTAAAGCGCATGAAGAAACTCCATGTAGATGGGCTTTTAGAATCACTTGATTATGAATCACTTGATGCTTGCAAACCATGCCTCATGGGAAAAATGACTAAGACTCCGTTCTCAGGAACAATGGAGAGAGCTACTGACTTATTGGAAATAATACATACTGATGTATGCGGTCCGATGAGTGTTGAGGCTCGTGGTGGGTATCGTTATTTTCTGACCTTCACAAATGATTTGAGCAAATATGGGTATATCTACTTAATGAAACATAAGCCTGGAACATTTGAAAAGTTCAAAGAATTTCATAGTGAAGTGGAAAATCATCATAACAAGAAAATAAAGTTTCTACGATCTGATCGCGGAGGCGAAAATTTGAGTTACGAGTTTGATCTTCATTTAAAACAATGTGGAATAGTTTCGCAACTCACGCCACCTGGAACACCACAACATAATGGTGCGTCCGAACGTCGTAACCGTACTTCATTAGATATGGTGCGATCTATGATGTCACTTACTGATTTACCACTATCATTTTGGGGTTATGCATTAGAGACGGCTGCATTCACGTTAAATAGGGCACCATCTAAATCCATTGAGACGACACCTTATGAACTGTGGTTTGGCAAGAAACCTAAGCGGTCGTTTCTTAAAGTTTGGGGTTGCGATGCTTATGTGAAAAAGCTTCAGCCTGATAAGCTCGGACCTAAATCGTAGAAGTGCGTCTTCATAGGATACCCAAAAGAAATTGTTGGCTACACCTTCTATCACAGATCCAAAGGCAAGATATTTGTTGCTAAGAATGGATCCTTTCTAGAGAAGGAGTTTCTCTCAAAAGAAGTGAGTGGGAGGAAAGTAGAACTTGATGAGGTAATTGTACCTTCTCTCGAATTGGAAAGTAGTTCATCACAGAAATCAGTTCCAGTGATGCCTACACCAATTAGTGAGGAAGTTAATGATGATGATCTTGAAACTTCAGATCAAGTTACTACCGAACCTCGTAGGTCAACCAGAGTACGTTCCGCACCAGAGTGGTACGGTAATCCTGTTCCGGAGGTCATGTTACTAGACCATGATGAACCTATGAACTATGATGAAGTGATGATGAGCCCGGATTCCACGAAATGGCTTGAGGCCATGAAATCTGAGATGGGATCCATGTATGAGAACAAAGTATGGACTTTGGTTGACTTGCCCGATGATCGGCAAGCCATAGAAAATAAATGGATTTTCAAGAAGAAGACTGACGTTGATGGTAATGTTACTGTCCACAAAGCTCGACTCGTTGCGAAAGTTTTCGACAAGTTCAAGGAGTTGACTATGATGAAACCTTCTCACCCGTGGCGATGCTTAAGTCTGTCCGAATCATGTTAGCAATTGCCACATTTTATGATTATGAAATTTGGCACATGGATGTTAAAACTGCATTCCTTAATGGATTTCTTAAAGAAGAGTTGTATATGATGCAACCAGAAGGTTTTGTCGATCCTAAAGATGCTAACAAAGTGTGCAAGCTCCAGTGATCCATTTATGGGCTGGTGCAAGCCTCTCGGAGTTGGAATATACGCTTTGATAGTGTGATCAAAGCATATGGTATTATACAGACTTTTGGAGAAGCCTGTATTTACAAGAAAGTGAGTGGGAGCTCTGTAGAATTTCTAATATTATATGTGGATGACATATTGTTGATTGGAAATGATATAGAATTTCTGGATAGCATAAAAGGATACTTGAATAAGAATTTTTCAATGAAAGACCTCGGTGAAGATGCTTATATATTGGGCATCAAGATCTATAGAGATAGATCAAGATGCTTAATTGGACTTTCACAAAGCACATACCTTGATAAAGTTTTGAAGAAGTTCAAAATGAATCAGTCAAAGAAAGGGTTCTTGCCTGTGTTACATGGTGTGACATTGAGTCAGAATCAATGCCCGACCACTGCAGAAGATAGAGAGAAAATGAAAGTCATTCCCTATGCTTCAGCCATAGGTTCTATCATGTATGCAATGCTGTGTACCAGACCTGATGTGTGCCTTTCTATAAGTTTAGCAGGGAGGTACCAAGTAATCCAGGAGTGGATCACTGGACAGCGGTCAAGAACATCCTGAAATACCTGAAAAGGACTAAGGATATGTTTCTCGTTTATGGAGGTGACAAAGAGCTTGTCGTAAATGGTTACGTTGATGCTAGCTTTGACACTGATCCAGATGACTCTAAGTCACAAACCGGATACGTATTTATATTGAATGGTGGAGCTGTCAGTTGGTGCAGTTCCAAGCAAAGCGTCGTGGCGGGATCTACGTGTGAAGCGGAGTACAAAGCTGCATCGGAAGCAGCAAATGAAGGAGTCTGGATGAAGGAGCTCATATCCGATCTAGGTGTAATACGTAGTGCATCGAGTCCAACGAAAATCTTTTGTGACAATACTGGAGCAATTGCCTTAGCGAAGGAATCCAGATTTCACAAGAGAACCAAACACATCAAGAGACGCTTCAACTCCATCCGCGATCAAGTCAAGGAGGGAGACATAGAGATTTGCAAAATATATACGGATCTGAATGTTGCAGACCCGTTGGCTAAGCCTCTTCCACGAGCAAAACATGATCAGCATCAAGACTCCATGGGTGTTAGAATCATCACAATGTAATCTAGATTATTGACTCTAGTGCAAGTGGGAAACTGAAGGAAATATGCCCTAGAGGCAATAATAAAGTTGTTATTTATATTTCCTTATATCATGATAAATGTTTATTATTCATGCTAGAATTGTATTAACCGAAAACTTGATACATGTGTGAATACATAGACAAAACAAAAGTGTCCCTAGTATGCCTCTACTTGACTAGCTCATTCATCAAAGATGGTTAAGTTTCCTGACCATAGACATGTGTTGTCATTTGATGAACGGGATCACATCATTAGGAGAATGATGTGATGGACAAGACCCATCCGTTAGCTTAGCATAATGATCGTTAAGTTTTATTGCTATTGCTTTCTTCATGACTTATACATATTCCTTTGACTATAAGATTATGCAACTCCCGAATATCGGAGGAGCACCTTGTGTGCTATCAAACGTCACAACTTAACTGGGTGATTATAAAGATGCTCTACAGGTGTCTTTGAAGGTGTTTGTTGGGTTGGCATAGATCAAGATTAGGATTTGTCACTCCGAGTATCGGAGAGCTATCTCTGGGCCCTCTCGGTAATGCACATCACGATAAGCCTTGCAAGCAATGAGAATAATGAGTTAGTTGCGGGAGATGCATTACGGAACGAGTAAAGATACTTGTCGGTAACGAGATTGAACTAGGTATGAGGATACCGATGATCGAATCTCGGGAAAGTAACATACCGATGACAAAGGGAATGAAGTATGTTGTCATTGCGGTTTGACCGATAAAGATCTTCGTGGAATATGTAGGAACCAATATGAGCATCCAGGTTCCGCTATTGGTTATTGACCGGAGATGTGTCTCAGTCATGTCTACATAGTTATCGAACCTGTAAGGTCCGCACGCTTAACATTCGATGACGATTTGTATTATGAGTTATGTGTTTTGGTGACCTAATATTGTTCAGAGTCCCGAATGAGATCATGGACATGACACGGAGTCTCGAAATAGTCGAGAGGTAAAGATTGATATATTGGACGATAGTATTCGGATACTGGAATGGTTTTAGAGTGATTCGGGTATTTATCGGACTACCAAGGGGTTACCGGAACCCCCCGGGGAAAGTAATGGGCCCCTATGGGCCATGGGGTTGAGAGAGGGCAGCCCACAAGGGGGTGGCCCGCACCCCCAAGGGGAGTCTGAATAGGACAAGGGGAGTGTAGCGACCCGACCTCAGATGGTCAAGTCTCTGTGCTTCCGTGTCATCCCTGGATCGGTAATGCTGACACACGCAGTACTCGAAGGATTTATAACAGAGTAGCAAGCACACACTCATTACATAGAATGTCTCAAAAGATAACTTATTACAATAATATGGCTTAAGGCCATCTAATACGATAACAGCGGAAGGCTTGGAAGATAAAGTGAGTCCATCAACTCCAACGGCATAGCTCAATTTGCACGGCAACGACCTATCAAACCTTACTCCTCGTTCAAAAGTCTGCAACATAATACGTTGCAGCCCGAGAACCGGTCAACACATGGAATATCCGGCAATGTAACACAATAGAACAATAAAAAATAATGCTAACACTACATGCATGTTTGGCTGGTGGAAAGCTCTCTGATTACAGTTTGCGGAAAGCCAATTTTTCCCTACATCAAAGGAATAAATTTTAATTTAACTATCATGGTGGTTGAAACATCATTGAGAAGGTATAACCCCAACTCAATCCCAATTAAAGTAATTAACAACCCAGCAATATTAATTTAGAGTGATGAGATACATGTGAATACTCAAGTACTAGATACTTTAATTGTCCATAACCGGGGACACGGCTAACCATGATTAGATTGTACACTCTGCAGAGGTTTGCGACTTTTCCCCACAAGACTCGATCGCCTCCGTTGATTTCTCGTGACCGCATGGTGTTTGAGAAACGGATGACCGAGACACAGTCTTTCGTAAACATTAACTCTCTACTCGGGTAGACCATACCAAACCTACAAAACCCACTACCGCTGATCTACCTCTTCAAGAGCTTCATGTAACTTACTCAACTATGCTAGAGCCCATAATAGCTTGTGGCTGCACACGGAAGTTTCTAGCATGAATAATCTCAGTTCCTTTGAGCCCTGGTGGCGGTCCATAGGAAGATCACACGGGTACCCCGGGATTTCCAAAACAAAACAGACAACACTGGGTTTCCCAGGTGCCTCAATCCACCCAGATGTGTATTAAAGTTGCCACCTTAAAGAAAACCATTAATTAACAATATCACATCTGTCATGAATAACTCTCAAACCCAACCACGTCTACGAGCATAGCATAACAATATAAGCAACACGTAGAAGTAACTCCCAAGGGTTTGATAGTAACAGGGCAATAGGTTCCTACCTCATCTACTTCCCAACCCACAAATTAATGACATCCTAACCATGCAATGTTTGAGGGTTGAACTAATGCATAAAAACTGGGTATGAAAAGAAATATGATCAAAGTGTTACTTTCCTTGCTGACGATCCGGGAACCCTAGAGACTCGTAGTAACACGCTTCGCACTCCGGGAATTCTATCGCAAACAAACAACAGCATACATAAGCAACAAGCAAAGATGCACAAACGAAACTTCAACTGAAAGAGGTTGACCGGAGAGTTCAACTTAAGAACTCCGGTTCACAAGAAGAATCAAACCAAACGGAGCAACAAAACTCAAACGGCGAAAGAAACAAGATCCGTTTACTAATCTGAACTAGGGTCAAATTTTACAGAGGCAAAACTTGTTTGAGTTGGTTATTCGAAAAGAGGGTTTCGAGATGAAAATCCAGGCGCTTGAATCGCCTGATTCCGATAAATGAGCGAAAAGTTATACTAGTTCGAACATCGGATCAGAAATCGCGATCAGAAAAATCGCGGAATAAATCTGATAAAAAGAAAAACGACGAACGGCTAAGCGAACGAACGTTCGTTAGCAGAAACTAAACGACGAACACGTTCGTTAGAACGGACGTACGAGCGATCGCTCGCTAAACAAATAAACCGAAAAAAACCGATCTAATTAAAAAACGAACTAGGGTTTTTTTAGAAAGAAAACCGAAGGGGTTTTTCTTTAAAAAAACCGGCGACGGGGCGGCTACCTCCGGCGAGGTCGTCCGGCGGGCGGGCGGCTCCGGCGGGGCTCGGCGAGGGCGCTGGGTGGCGGCGGGTGGCGACGGCGGCGACTCGGCGGCGGCTCGGGCTCGGGCGGCTCCGGCTTGGCGGTGGTGGTGGTGGTGGCTAGAGTGGGCTTATATAGGTTGGGGGTCCGACTTGGGAGGGGGCAAGGCAGAGGTGGCGGCGGTGCCTGGTTGACGCCGGGCGGCGGCGACGCTGAAGGCGGCGCGGCTCGGCGGTCAGCTGCTCTGGGCCCTTAGCCCGGTCGAAGGCTGGTCTTTTTTTTGTTTAAAAAAAAAGCGTTCATGAAACTTATAAAAATCCTAGAAAAATAAATAAAATCTAAAAATACCAAAACAAGTTTTCTCCGTCTAAATAAAATATTTAGAACAAGATGAACTTTTCTTGGCCCCTAAAATGCAATTTTTAAAACATGCAAATTTTTCTAGGGCAATTAAAAATCCAAATAAATCAAATAAAAAAATTCAAATAATGATTTTAACATTTTTCCTCCGATATTTCAATTATTTTGGAGAAGTCATATTATCTCCCCTCATTTATTATGAAATATTTTCTGGAGAGAAAAATAATTAAAATCAAAATCCTCGTCTTCACTACTTGATAAAAATCAAATATGAAAATCGAAAAATCCCCAACTCTCTCCGAGGGTCCTTGAGTTTCTTAGGATTTCGAGGATTGCAAACGAAAATGCAATAAAATATGATATGCATGGATGACCTATGTATAACATGCCACATTGAAAATTTGGGATGTTACAAACCTACCCCCCTTAAGATGAATCTCGCCCTCGAGAATCGGGTTGGCTAGAAAATAGGTGCGGATGGTCCTTGCGAATATCATCTTCTCGCTCCCAGGTGGCTTCCTCCTCGGTATGGTGGCTCCACTGAACTTTGCAAAACTTGATAACCTTGCTGCGAGTGACTCGACTGTCGAAATCAAGAATCTTTACTGGCTTCTCCTCGTAAGTCAAATTACTATCCAACTGTATCGCCTCCAGGCGTACGGCAAATTGTCATCCCAACTAGATCCATAATCTAGCGCACAGGCTCTGAACATGTCCTCCAGAATCTGATTGACTCTCTCTGTCTGTCCATCCGTCTGTGGGTGGAACGCGGTACTGAACTCCAATCTGGTACCCAATGTCTGTTGTAGCTGATGCCAAAACTTTGAAGTAAACTGTGTTCCTCTATCTGATACGATGCTCCTCGGAACTCCATGCAAACATACGATCCTGGTCATATATATCTTGGCCAACTTTGCACTTGTATAGGTTGTTTTCACTGGGATGAAATGGGCTACTTTTGTCAAACGATCCACAACTACCCATATTGAATCATATCCTGCCTTGGTTCCGGGTAATCCGGTAATAAAGTCCATGCCAAGTTTGTCCCAGTTCCATTCGGGTATTGGCATAGGCTGTAACAGTCCTGCTGGCTTCTGATGCTCTGCCTTCACTCTCTGACATACATCACATACGGCTACATACTCGCAATATCCTTCTTCATACCAGTCCACCGTAAACGTTCCTTCAAATCCAAATACATTTTGGTGTTTCCAGGGTGAATCGAGTATGGTGAGTCATGGGCCTCCTGAAGTATTAACTTCCCGATCTCCGAATTGTTGGGCACATAAATCCGGTCCTCAAACCACAAGGTATCGTGCTCATCCTCGCGAAAACCTTTGGCTTTTCCTTCGCCCATCTTCTCTCTTATCTCAGCAATCTCTTTGTCCTCCTTCTGAGCTTCTCGAATCTTGTTCAACAATGTCGACTGAACCTCCATTGTTGCAATAAAACCTCGCGGAACAATCCCCAATCGAAGTTCCATGATCTCCGCAGCTAACTCCTTTGGCAATCCCTTGCTTTCAAGGATATTAGCATAACTCTTTCGTCTCAAAGCGTGCCTTTCTGACGTTGGCCTTTCTGGATGATAGTGTAGCTTCATGTTGTAATCCTTTATAAGTTCCAGCCATCTCCTCCATGCGAGGTTTAACTCCTTCGTGTGAAAATGTACTTCAAACTCTTATGATCCGTGTACACATCACAACGGTTTCCAATAAGATAATGTCTCCGTGTCTTCAACGCATGTACTACGGCTGCTAACTCCAAATCATGCGTGGCATAGTTCATCTCATGTGGCTTCGGTTGTCGTGAGGCATACTGAAACAACTTTTCCGTCCTGCATAAGAACACATCCAAGTCCCAAGCGAGAGGCGCCACAATACACTTGAAACTCCTTATGTATATCTGGCAATGTCAGCACTGGGGCTGTAGTCAACCGTTTCTTCAACTCTTGAAAGCTTGTCTCGCAATCCTCTGTCCATTTGAACTTAGTATCCTTCTTTAGCAATTCAGTTATTTGCTTAGCAATCTAGGAAAAATTCTCAATGAATCTCCGATAATATCCTGCCAGTCCAAGGAAACTGCGAATCTCGCCAACTGAGGTGGGTGCCAACCATTCAAAGGATCGATCGAACTCATCGGGATCTACTGCTATACCCTCTCCTGATATAACATGCCCAAGAAATCCAACTTCCTTCAACCAAAACTCGCATTTTCTGAATTTGGCGTATAACTGGTGTTCCCTGAGTTTCTCGAGAACCAAACGCAAGTGTTCCGCGTGCTCCTCTTCGTCAGAAATCGCGATCAGAAAAATCGCGGAATAAATCCGATAAAAAGAAAAACGACGAACGGCTAAGCGAACGAACGTTCGTTAGCAGAAACTAAACGACGAACACGTTTGTTAGAACGAACGAACGAGCGAACGCTCGCTAAACAAATAAACCGAAAAAACCGTTCTAATTAAAAAAACGAACTAGGGTTTTTTTAGAAAAAAACCGAAGGGGTTTTTCTTTAAAAAAACCAGGGGCTACGTCCGCAAGGTCGTCCGTGGTGGCGGCTCCGTGAGGCTCGGCTGGGTGGCGGCAGTGGCGGCGGCTAGAGGCGGCAGCGGCTCGGGGCTCGGGCTCGGGCGGCTCGGCTCCGTGGCGATGGTGGTGGTGGTGGCTAGAGGCGGCTTATATAGGTTGGGGGTCCGACTTGGGGAGGGGCAAGTGGCCCGGTGTCCGGGTCAGACCTTGGCGGCAATGACAGCGGGAAAAAGCTGACCCGGCGGCTGGGCAGCCTGCTTTTGGGCCCTTGGCCCGGTCGGGGTCTTTTTTAAACGTTCATGAAACTTATAAAAATCCTAGAAAAATAAATAAAAATCTAAAAATACCAAAACAAGTTTTCTTCGTCTAAATAAAATATTTAGAACAAGATGAACTTTTCTTGGCCCCTAAAATGCAATTTTTAAAACATGCAAATTTTTCTAGGGTAATTAAAATTCCAAATAAATCAAATAAAAAAAATTCAAATAATGATTTTAACATTTTTCCTTCGATATTTCAATTATTTTGGAGAAGTCATATTATCTCCCCTCATTTATTATGAAATATTTTCTGGAGAGAAAAATAATTAAAATCAAAATCCTCGTCTTCACTACTTGATAAAATCAAATATGAAAATCGAAAAATCCCCAACTCTCTCCGAGGGTCCTTGAGTTGCTTAGGATTTCGAGGATTGCAAACGAAAATGCAATAAAATATGATATGCATGGATGACCTATGTATAACATGCCAAATTGAAAATTTGGGATGTTACAGGGAGGGGGTGTGGCCCCCCTTTCCTTGTCCCTCTCCTCTCCTTCCCCCTTTCCACCTCCAAGAGAAGGAAGGGGGGGGGGGCGACTTGGACTAGGAGTCCTAATCGATTCCCCCCCATGGCGCGCCCCCTAGGGCCAGCAGCCTCCTCCCCTCCTCCTTTATATACGGGGGCAGGGGGGCATCCCAAAACACATCAATTGTTCTCTTAGCCGTGTGCGGTGCCCCCTCCACAGTTTACTCCTCCAGTCATATCGACGTAGTGCTTAGGCGAAGCCCTACGCGGATCACATCACCATCACCATCACCATGCTGTCATGCTGATGAAACTCTCCCTCGACACTTTGCTGGATCAAGAGTTCGAGGGACGTCATCGAGTTGAACGTGTGTAGAACTCGGAGGTGCCGTACGTTCGGTGCTTGATCGGTTGGATCGCGAAGACGTTCGACTACATCAACCGCGTTAAGCTAATGCTTCCGCTTTCGGTCTACGAGGGTACGTGGATACACTCTCCCCCTCTCATTGCTATGCATCTCCTAGATAGATCTTGCATGATCGTAGGAATTTTTTTTGAAATTGCATGCTACGTTCCCCAACACGTACCCCATATGATGTTTTTGTAATTCCGGCAAACATTGTAGACACATTTGGTTAGGTGTACCCCATGATGTTTTTGTAATTCCCACAAACATTGCGATGGATCAATAAAGTCTGGTTGTCTTCGCTCAACAAAAAAACCTGAACAACTTTCAGAAGGTTCGTAAGAGCTCCCGGTTATGGAAGCTTCTAGGATGTTTTTTTTTCTTTTCTCGGCCGTTTTTCTAGCTTTATAAGCAGTTTTCCCTTTATGTGTTTCTTTTAGTGGTTTTCTAGTTTTTTCTATTTCTTATTTTGTTTTGTTCTCTGTGTTGTTTTCCAACGGTCCTCTTTTGGGTTTCAGTTTTTCTATGTATCCTTACCAGTTTTCTTCGGTTTCTTTGTTTATTTTTACTTTTTTAACACATGTCTATTTTTTCATACTCATCGTACATGATTAATGTTCTCAAATGTTTGTTTTGATGTCTACTTTTTTCATGCACATTTTACAATTTTTTATACATATTTAATATTTTTGTATTGATTTTTTTACATTTTTCAAATATATGATTAATATTAAAATAAATGTTTTGATGTCTACTTTTTTATACACATTATACATTTTTATATACATTTTTTAAATACTACCTCCATTCCAAAATATAAGACATACCAC
Source organism: Aegilops bicornis (assembly GCA_021605145.1). Classification (NCBI taxonomy): domain Eukaryota; kingdom Viridiplantae; phylum Streptophyta; class Magnoliopsida; order Poales; family Poaceae; genus Aegilops; species Aegilops bicornis. The sequence continues at coordinate 428,749,229 of CM038673.1, forward strand.
ATGTCTTATATCTCAGAATGCAGGTAGTACATGAATAACATTTTTTTTCAAATACACATGTTTTTGAACTTTTTTTATTAAGTGATACAAAATTGAATACACAGTGAAACATTTTTTTTTTGAATGATGCTTATTCTAGAAGCGCAACTTAAAATTTTATTTTAGAAACCTACTAACTAAGGGTTAACTAATACGCTTCTAAAATAAAAAAATTGTTTGGACTCTTAGAATAAACTGGATAGAGGGTAGCTTTCACAGCCCCAAATAAGCCACAAAAGAACCGGCCCTTACAGTTGGCCAATTAACCGAATTGCAATATTCATGACTATTATCATTTATGGCATAATCTTATATAGGCTTTACGTCCGTGATAAGTAGACTATTAATCCAATTGCATTTACTACTAATACTTCATTTCAAAACCACTATACAACATGCATCTCAAGGTCAAGAAACAGAGTACCATAATAAGCAAGATAACATAGCGTAGATAGAAAGAAGTCAATCAACATGACAAAACCCCGTCATTTTATCTTTAGTGGCAACAATACAATATAATACATGTCTTGACCCTTATTGTCACTGGATTAGGGCACTGCAAGATTTAACCCACTACAAAGCACAACCCCTTTTGAAGAAAAACTCATCGAACTTGGTCAAAAAAGATAGATAGATCGGAGAGCATACACACCTATTTAATTATACAACAACAAAACCTCAAAAGATTTAACTGATTTCAACAAACAACCTGATCATAAAGTGACCATTTATCATGTCCCAACAAACACACCATAAAGTACACCAGATTAGTGGCGGAGACATGGGGGCCTGCCCCCCCCCCCCCCCCCTAACATAATTGTGTTAAGCCTAATACTCATGTTCATAGAAGATTATTTGCTGCTAAAATGGTTTATTCAAGTGGACTGGCCGTCCTTAACAAGCTTGCGACACAAATAGGTGTAGGTGAAGTGAGATCTGAGCTGTGGCTTGAATCTCCACCAGATTTTATTTTAGATGTAATTTCAAATGACATTCCAAACTTTGTTTAGATAATAAAGCGGCGGCAGGTTTTCCCTAAAAAAAAGGCCACATGAGACCTCGCCATCATGTGATGCACACACGCACACAAGGAACTGCTAATGCACTAACAACCGACGCATGCATGGACACCAACACCACACATCAGAACTTGTCGAATCATCCGGCTCAACTTGTACCACACAGTACTGCAGCCCGTCACGCACGGTGTCAGGTATGATATTTTATATCATGCATATAAAATATACAGACATCAATCTCCACATACATCCCGGTAAAATGAAAAATCAATCGGCCTTCTAGCTGACGCTACCATAACTTGTACATGTGAGAACTCTGACCAATCCAGTTGTCCGGAGAGAAACTAGAAATGACTGCAGGACTCGAATCAGAGAAGACGACATCGGGTTGGACAACTGTGCAGCGTATGCGATATAAGTGTTACTTGGCGGCTGCAAAAGTTTCCATACTGTGAGAATCGGTGCATGTGCAATGCAGATGATACAAGTGGTATTAGGCACTTCGAACATTTTTCCACATCGAGTTGGACAACTGTGAAGCGTACGTGATATTGATTGTTGGAAAATTTTCCAACAATATTCAAAAGTAAACGTGCATTCCCCATACGCATCATGATAAGATTGGTGCTACCCAACTTTTGATTGTTTTTTTTTTGTAGAAAGTCATTTAAGTGAGGTCCCGTTTTCATTGCGAGTCCGTTCCGCTAACCTGCTTGTTGGACGAAGATATTCATACATCAATCTCCAGATACATCCCGGTAAAATGAAAAATCAGTTGGCCTTCTAAGTTCTAGCTGATGCTACCATAACTTATACATGTGCGAACTCTGACCAATCCAGTTGTCCGGAGAGAAATTAGAAATGGCTGCAGGACTCGAATCAGAGAAGACGACACCAATACTACGATGGTGGCATGCCTGTCTGTCAGTATCGCACATGGATGAGGTGCCTTGCAGTAGAAAGGCGTGTTTCTTCAAGTTTCTTGCTACTGGGAACTGAAACTGGACCGTTTTCCAATCCGAGCCTTTCCTTTCTCAAATTTTCTCCCTCTAGTGATGTAAATGATCTTATATTACTCCAAATACGGGATTACTTATCAAATACGGGATTACTTATCTTGAGATGATGTGGCTGATTGTAATGGATGGGTTTTTCTGTGCCCAGCAAGGGAAGAAGAGCAACAGCCAGATCCTCGCCTCCTTCAACAAGCTTAGCGCTTCTTTGTCCTCCTTTGAGTTGATCGGAAGTTTGGTCTTCGTGGTTGGTCGTTCCAATCCGGCCATGTTATGGTCTATGGATGAGATAATTGTTGTCTATAACAAGTTGGACGGTGTGTGTAATGATGATGATATAAGTGTTACTAGGCGGTTGCATAAGTTTCCATACTGTGAGAATCGGAGCATGTGCAATGCAGATGATACAAGTGTTATTAGCCACTTCGAGCATTTTTCCACAGCGGGTTGGACAACTGTGCAGTGTGCGTGATATAAGTGTTACTAGGCAGTTGCAAAAGTTTCCATACTGTGAGAATCGGAGCATGTGCAATGCAGATGATACAAATATTATTAGCCATTTCGAGCATTTTTCCACATCGGGTTGGATAACTGTGCAGTGTGCGTGATATAAGTGCTACTAGGCAGTTGCAATAGTTGCTAAACCGTGAGAATCAGAGCATGTGCAATTCAGAATCGGTGCATGTGTAGTGTAGATAAGATGAGCAGTTTCCTTCTAGCTGTAGAGGACGTGTAGTTCAGAGCAAAATAGGAGTAGAAGCGTGTCATGCATCATGCCATTTCCTTCCGCTCCATGCATGTGCACTGTTAAGCTGGTTCAATCATGCAGAATAGCCCCTCAATACAAAAAAAATTCAAAATTGCAAACAACACCTTTTACTTCAAAAAAGGTGCTTAAAATTGAAACGGCATTTTCTGCAACTGGTTGCCGGTGCAACCCGTATAAGTTATCCTTTTTTCTCCCTGTTTCTAAAAAGACAGATAAATAATTCAGTGAGGATACTTTTCTCAACCCGTGTCTACAAGCACACAAGGCTCCATGCACTATCTTTCTAACGTAAAGAATTATTTCCAAATCCCACAAGTTAATCCTTTCCCTAGCCTTGTGCTTCCCTCCCCCTGGTCGGCCACCACTCCGGCACTGGCGCCCGCCGTCCCACCACTACTCTAGTGCTTGCGCGGCATCTCTCCCACTGGCAGTCCCAACATTCAAACTGACAATTACAGTATCGCTGGGGCACGGTCTCATCATCCTGTCCGCCGTTGCCAGCACCTCTTCTGCCAGTCGCAGCATAGCGCTTTGGTAGTTCCAGTTACCGCCAACCGCATGTTGCATCCCCGTATGGTCGACGACTCCAAGAAATGTTGCGACCTCACGCACTGATGTGAAAAAAAAACGTGAACATTTGATGGGACGCGAACACTTTTCAAATTTGGGAACAAATTAAAAAAAACTCAAACATTCTCAAAAAAAGGAAACAATTTTTTAAACAGTTTCATTTTTTGAAACTCCTGAACTTTTTTGAAAACACAAACATTTTTTAAAATAGGGTCATTTTTTGAAATTCCAAAATAAAATTTGGAACACTGACATTTTTAAAAAAATGGGAACTCGTTTTGAAACTCCAAAACAAAATTTGAAAAACACAATTTTTTTTGAAACAATGACATTTTTCGAAAATTCCAAACACAATTTTTTAAAAAATTCCAAACAATTTTTGAAACGAGAAATACTTTTGAAACTCCTGAAGAAGATTTGAAAACACAAATTTTTTTATTTTTCTAAAAATATGAACTATTTTAATATATTCTGAACATTTTTTAAAAATACGAACATTTTTCGAAAATAAAAAGAGGGAAATTAAAAAGGAAAAAAATGTAAAGGAACAAAAAAGAAAGAAAAGAAAAAAGAAAAAAAATAGTGTTTTCCGTTGGTGCGCTCGACATGAGGATTAGTGAGGAGGATGGTGGGTGGCCGCGTGGCATGAGTAGGGGAGCGCGGTGTGTGTTTTGGACGAGCGCGGAGGGGGCATGGCCCGCGTGCATGCCCGTTGTTGGTGTGCTTCCTGATTGTGAGTGTGGCGTCTCCTTGGTTCGAATCATGGATCACACGCATTGTTTTTTCGATCTATGGTGCTTTGGTTGCCTGGCCGATTCAGGCCCAACGTGGCCCACGGGAACAACGGTTAGTTTGTTAGAGTTAAACATGCCCACACGAACGACACGGACGAAGAAGTGGAGGAAGGCCGAGCCCAATATATCGCGTGAATCATTATTTCCTTCAGGCCCCATGTTTGAATCGATATTTCGTAAACTTGCTTATTACTGGACTACTGGTTGATTATACAAAATGTCAGGGTTTGTTTTGCAAAAGTGCATCTACTACTACTATTAAACAATCGAGTTGTGGCAGAAACATTACATCTCAGCCATACATCCGTCATATCTCAACGGACCGGATTGCCTCAATGTTGTATCACATCATTTACCAAAATCAATTATCAATAACATTTACCAAAATCAATTATCAATAATTACCATAATCTACACCATTATAATTACGCAAAACTTACCAACCTAGGCCTATTTTAATCATAATCAATTAGCAATAATTACCATAATCTAATAATTACGCAATAATTACCGCGATCTCGCTCCAACTGGAGACCTCCACCTTGGGCCGTCCGATCCTCCCTCAAACCTCTCGATCCGAATTTCTCAGGCAGCCCTGCTCGCGCCACCGTCGATCTCCTTGCTCCAACCCCTAGCTGTGTTGTATACGTACCTATCTCTACTACTATCTCTACTACTATTAAATAGGCAAACATTTTCTTTTTTAAAAATACCCCGATAAGTGTACACCGATTAATTACTTGATCATCTAAATTAATGAAATCTAACGGATCAGATTAATCTGATGAGATATCAAAGGGTGCAATTAGCAATTACTGAAGGCGGACCGCTCCACCGGCGGACCAAAATTTTCTACGTCCCTTCCTGTTATTCCTCGGCTGAAAACATATCTTCTCTAATCCCTCACACTATCCGCCATTGCCTCTGCAAAGGACACGCTACACACACCACTGCCGCCGCCCGGGACACCGGAGTTGCCGCTGCCTCCGATTCGACGCGCGCTTATCGATCGGGTGGAGACGGTCCGTACGGTCGACCACCGGCAATTTTCCGTGACTTCAGACCGGGCGGCGCTGCATCGGGCCGACGGAGCGGACCGGCAAGTGGCGACGACGATCACGGCAGAGGTTATGACGAGCGCCAAGACGACGGCTGTGAGGCCACGGCGATCGCCGCGGGAGGCGCATGGCGGCAGGAGGCCATGGATGGCGCTGCAGGAGACGCTTCACGACGTGGACACCGCAACGGCGAGGACGACCAAGGAGCCATCGCGGCCGCCAGCCACGGCAACCACAGTGCGCCTCGCACTCGCCGACGTTGTCCATGGGCTCGGGTCCCATCCACTGCGTCGGCGTCAGCGCCCGCAAGACACGCCCATTCCTCTGGCTGCGGCCAAGTAGTACATAGGACAAAAATAGGAGGATACACACAACTTCGGTGCATTGACTGTATAATCTCTTCTCTTCGTGGATGTCTCCTACGCGCACGCACATGCATTGACTGTATGGATGGAGCGTGCAAGAGGTTTGGTTTTTCTTCAGTTTTCTATAGGGATATGCAACATGAGACCTGACGACCTTTTCACGTGCATGGAATCATTTTACGTGGGCGAAGCGGCCTTGATGGCGACGACATGTTCAATTTCATCGTCAGAGAAATAAGGACGAAGCGAGCGCGGCGGCTTAGTTGGCGCCTGAGCCGATTCTCTGCAGAGCAGAAGAACCGTTGTTGGGATCTGCCATACCTTGCTCGGAATACCATCGAGAGTATCGGTTCTCTCCAAACAATGCCGAACGTTTTCACGGTTCTTTCTTCTACTACATCGAGACTCAATAATCCTAGGCCTTTTCGCAAAAAATAAATAAATTGAAGGAAGTCGTTTTTTGTTCACCTTCTCAACTACATCGAGACTGAAGATGCCTACACTTTATAACAATTGATTAAATATATAAAAAACTGAGATAATTAGGTGCCAGTGCTCTATGCATACGATGATTCATCTAAATGATAGGTCGATTTGTAATATCTTTATTAGTATTAGAATATCTTTTCTATGGGAATTCTTATTTTTGTCAGTGACCAAGGTGGGCAAAAGCGGACTGTATTATTTTCATTACCATTTATTTTAAAACAAAAGGTGAAACAATTAAGCATCATCGTCGATCGGAGTGGAGACCTGAGTCCACCAACGCCGCCTACCTCCGCCAAACCATCACTTCCAGACACACCAATGTTGCCTCACCCACAAGACGCGGATCCAACCTGCGCGAGAAGAAGCAGAGTGGGCTGAGGTAACATTGGTGTGTCCTGACGGGCACCACTGGGGCTAGGCCTTTCTGGGACTGCGCCCCCACACACAACATAGGTGCTTCCACGACCCTCTCACATGGAGCCGCGCGACCACCACCGCCACCCATCATCATCTAGGGGTGGCACTGTTGCTGAGAGGAACGCCTCCCTATGAGCAGCACGCGACACACAACATCAGACCGCCACGCTCCACCGATCACCGAGACACATGCCAAAATAACTGCTGGAAAAGGATGCCCTGCCTTCACCTTCCTTGGGGCACATGTGGGCTTTGTCAGCGCCCCCTCCGACGGCAGTGAAGCGAGGGGGCAGGGGGTGGTCTTGCGGTGCAGGTAGGGTTTTCCCATGTCACCCGAGTAGAGTAACGCGATAGTGATGGACAAAGAATAGAACCTCTCATTGTTAGTAATAGGTACTCCCTCCGTCCCAAAATACTTGTCGGAGAAATGGATAAAATTGGATGTATCTAGAACTAAAATACATCTAGATTCATCCATCTCTCCGACAAGTATTTCCGGACGGAGGGAATACTAGGTAGTATAATAAAGAAAAAGGTGCGGGGTGCAATTCTTACAAAGAAACGAGGGGGTTACTCCAATCTTTGTCCTGGCTGGTCCAACGTTGGGCCTAGCTTCTCTATATATACCGGCTGGCTCAGCATTCATCACTCGATCAGGGGAACAACATTCGAGCCATCTCATCTACTCCCGAGCCTAGCTAGACGTACACAAAAACTTGCAAACACTTGGAGGGGTTGCTTGGTCCACCATTGGCCATGGCTGGAGCCATGCGCACGGTGGTGGTAGCTCTCGTCCTCTGGTGCGCGATGGCGCCGAGCGGCTGTGTGACGGCGCGCGCGACATTGGACGCCACTGGCACCCTGGGTAAGCTACTCTCAACGACCGTCGCATACATTCGTGGTTAGTGCTAGTCCTACTGCAGAGCCAGAAATACAACAATATGATTCGGTTTCCACACATTCTCGCATGTAATTTCTTCATTAAACTAAGAACAATTTCGATTAACATCTTGTGGGTGAATTAACTGCAGAAGAAAACGCAGATCCATCCTTCACTGCAAATCAGTACCCCGTGAATTTGCATGCCCGAGTTTCTCCGCCACCTGCTGGTAAAGTACTGACTGAATAGGGAGAAGATGCATTTTCCTAGGCTCTTTCTAGTGCTCAGTGCTTAGCCAGCCATAGAAGATGTTAAGTTCTGCATCAAATAATATCTTGTTGTTTCCTACAGAAGAAAGTGCATCCTCAGAGCCTGCTTACCACCCGGTGGATTGGAAGCACAGGGATGAACCTCCAGTTCCTCGTAAGTAGTTGTGCTTCTGTGTTTAACATTTATCCTTCAAGTCGGTTCATAGTTCCTTCTGTCCTGCAGCAAAAAACGATGGATTTGCTGTGGGTGCTTACCCAGTAAAATGGGATGGCAAGAATGAACCGACATCTTCTTCTCGTAAGTACCTTTTCTAGCTTGATTACCGAGTTGTGAAATGTTAAGTCTGAATCAGCTCATACTTTCTTGTATCCTGCAGAAGACAATGAATTTAATGGCAGCGCTTACCCGGTAAAATGGAGTGGCAAGTCTGAACCTCCGGCTTCTCGTAAGTACTTCTGTTAGCTTGCTTACCAATGCTAGCAACTCTCAGTCAACTCATAGCTTTCTTGTGTCCTGCAGCAGAAAACGCTTTTAATGTCAGCGCTTACCCAGTTAAATGGAGTGGGAAGGAGGAACTGCCGCCTTCTCGTAAGTATTTCTGCTGGCTAGCTTGCTTACAAAGCTGTGAAATGTTAAGTCTGAATCAGCTCATTGGTTTTCTGTGTCCTGCAGCAGAAGACAATGCTTTTAATGTCAGTGCTTACCCAGTTCAATGGGATGTCAATGATGAACCTCTGGTTTCTCGTAAGTAATTTTAGTAGCTTGCAAACCAACTGTTAAGATGCCAAGTCTGAAACAACTCATAGGTTTTCTGTGTCCTGCAGCAGAAGACAATGCTTTTAATGTCAGTGCTTACCCAGTTCAATGGGATGTCAATGATGAACCTCTGGTTTCTCGTAAGTAATTTTAGTAGCTTGCAAACCAACTGTTAAGATGCCAAGTCTGAATCAACTCATAGATTTTCTGTGTCCTGCAGCAGAAGACAATGCTTTTAATGTCAGTGCTTACCCAGTTCAATGGGATGTCAATGATGAACCTCTGGTTTCTCGTAAGTAATTTTAGTAGCTTGCAAACCAACTGTTAAGATGCCAAGTCTGAATCAACTCATAGATTTTCTGTGTCCTGCAGCAGAAGACAATGCTTTTAATGTCAGTGCTTATCCAGTTCAATGGGATGTCAATGATGAACCTCTGGTTTCTCGTAAGTAATTTTAGTAGCTTGGTTACCAACTGTTAAGATGCCAAGTCTGAATCAACTCATAGGTTTTCTGTGTCCTGCAGCAGAAGACAATGCTTTTAATGTCAGTGCTTACCCAGTTCAATGGGATGTCAATGATGAACCTCTGGTTTCTCGTAAGTAATTTTAGTAGCTTGCAAACCAACTGTTAAGATGCCAAGTCTGAATCAACTCATAGGTTTTCTGTGTCCTGCAGCAGAAGACAATGCTTTTAATGTCAGTGCTTACCCAGTTCAATGGGATGTCAATGATGAACCTCTGGCTTCTCGTAAGTAATTTTAGTAGCTTGGTTATCAACTGTTAAGATGCCAAGTCTGAATCAACTCATAGCTCTGTTGTGCCCTGCAGCGGAGAAGTCTTTTAATGTCCGTGCTTACCCAGTTAAATGGGATGTCAATGATGAACCTCTGGCTTCTCGTAAGTAATTTTAGTAGCTTGCTTACCAATTGTTAAGATGCTAAATGTCAAGAAACTCATAGGTTTTCTGTGTCCTGCAACAGAAGGTGATGCTTTTAATGTCAGCGCTTACCCGGTAAAATGGAGTGGCAAGTCTGAACCTCCAGCTTCTCGTAAGTACTTCCCTTAGTTTGCTTACTAATCGTTAGAATGCTAGTAAACTCTCAGTCAACTCATAGCTTTGTTCTATCCTGCAGCAGAAGACAATGCTTTTAATGTCAGCGCTTACCCTGTTAAATGGAGTGGCAAGTCTGAACCTCCAGCTTCTGGTAAGTACTTCTGTTAGCGTGCTCTTACCAATTGTTAAAATGCTAGTAACTCTCAGTCAACTCATAGCTTTGTTCTGTCCTGAAGCAGAAGATAATGCTTTTAATGTCAGTGCTTACCCAGTTAAATGGGATGTCAATGATGAACCTCCAACTTCTCGTGAGTACTTTCGCTGGCTTGCTTACCAACTGTTCAGATGCTAAATGTCAAGAAACTCATAGGTTTTCTGTGTCCTGCAACAGAAGGCGATGCTTTTAATGTCAGCGCTTACCCGGCAAAATGGAGTGGCAAGTCTGAACCTCCAGCTTCTAGTAAGTACTTCCCTTAGTTTGCTTACCAATCGTTAAAATGCTAGTAAACTCTCAGTCAACTCATAGCTTTGTTCTGTCCTGAAGCAGAAGATAATGCTTTTAATGTCAGCGCTTACCCTGTTAAATGGAGTGGCAAGGAAGAACCTCCGGCTTCTCGTAAGTAGTTTTGGTAGCTTGCTTACCAATCCTTAAGATGATAAATCTCAATCAGCTCATAGCTTTGTTGTGTCCTGCGGCAGAAGGCAATGCTTTTAATGTCAGCGCTTACCCGGTAAAATGGAGTGGCAAGTCTGAACCTCCAGCTTCTCGTAAGTACTTCCATTAGCTTGCTTACCAATTGTTAAAATGCTAGTAACTCTCAGTTAACTCATAGCTTTGTTCTGTCTTGCAGCAGAAAGCACGTTTAATGTCAGCGCTTACCCTGTAAAATGGGATGGCAAGGAGGAACCACCAGCAAGACGCCAGCATCAGAGAGTTCAAACCGGCATGCTTTTTCTCAAGAAGAGTCTTCACGTTGGGGCTGTACTTCACAATGGCACGATGTTCGCACGAGCTGGTCTGCGGAAGTTAGAGAATTCCTCTCTGCTGCAGTCAAAGGACCTGGGAACTATCCTTTCGGTCTTTAAGATACCTCTCAGCTCGATGAAAGGGAAGCAGATTGCTGAAACAATTAGTTCGTGTGGCGAGCCAAGTGACAGGAAGGAGCCACACGAGTGTTTCTCCTCTCGCTTAGAGATGGCAAGGTTTGCCACCGAAGCACTCGGTGTCAGCCACATAAGAGCGGCCATCACAACTGTTCATGGGCACGAGGCCCTCAGCTCCAGGTACATTGTGGCACAGATCGCCTTCCTCAGCAAGCATGTGGTACCGTGCCACCCTATGCCATATCCCTTTGAGTTTTTCTATTGCCATCGGCCGAAAGAAGTTCTGGCTTTCAAGGTGCAGCTCAAAGGCCTAGAAGATGGTACATTGGGTGTGACGGCAATAGTCATATGCCACATGGACACATCTGATTGGGACAAGAAATACTTTGAGCTGCTGGGCGGAGAGCACAACACACCGATCTGTCACTTTATGCCTCAGAACTACATCATGTTCTACTAGATAGGTGGAATTCAGAATAATAAGTTCATGTCACTACAGTAGATATGTCAATGCATCATCATTCTCAGGATCAAAAAAAATATGCATCATCATTCTGCTAGTGCATGCCAGACCGGTGGATTTTAGAACAAGAAGTTCGTTGTAAGGCTATGTTTGTAGTTCACTATTTTCATTATGTATTCTCTGTGAGACATAATGTACCAGGAGCATCTTATGTTGGGAAAACATTGTTCCGCTTCAATAATGGTGGTGTTGTGTGCTGTCTCAAAGTTTTTGAGCTTGTGGCTGACAAATTCTAACTTTCTTTGTGGGCTACCTGGCCTATGTTGTATTCTTATCTGATAGAAGAGTAAAATTAAGACACTACAAATTGTGCTCTCTTTATAACTCACAACATCACTAAACACCACAGATGGATAGAAAGGAAAATTCCGCCATATTAAACAAACAGGGAGTTCATACTGATAGGGTTCAGAGAGCCATGGTTACATAGGCGCTGATCAGCCTTTTTAAAAACTAAACGTATTCATTGATAACTTTTGCTATCATTATATTCTAATGTTGGGGATTGTTATGTTGATGGAGAGAGAAAATAGATGTCTTACTTTTCATTCATATATGTTCATTTAGGCCCCTGGTCTACTTCTCAGATTCATATGTTCATTCGTGCTCCTTATTTGTCAACCTTCTCATCTTTTTGTTCAGTACAGTCTTGTCAGGAATGGTACCATAGGGTTTCCAGTGTGATGCTAAGCAGTTTTTTCAAGATGACAAAACTTCTCTAGGTCATCTCGTCTATCGCTGCAACTTGAGCCTTGCATTTACCGAAAAAGGCTTCCGCCCCGCTTTATAAATAAAGCAACCACCAAGCACAAAGTATCAAGGTAACAACAGAACACACCACACACGAACACAACGCCACCGCAGGCCCGGTCCAACACACACACACACACAAACAAACCCAAGTTCAGCTGTGGGCATAGCACAACAAGCCCAACACAATCACACGACGATACAACACATAGACGGCAGTGGCGGTGGCAAGATGACGACGATCTAATCTGGTTCCGGTGGTGGCGGGGGAAGCGGTGGAGCCATCCAGAGAGCCATCGCGCGAAGCTGGGTGATGATGGAGGTGATGGCGTCTCTCTTCCTAGGGCGGCTAAGCGGCCGCCAAAGCTGCAAGTAACCAGACAATTTGAACAAAGCGTCAGTAGCACGACGAAGAGGAATACGCCGAATCACAAGTTTATTCCTAACAGTCCACAGCGTCCAGGCAAGCACCCCAATGGCTAGCCACCTAATGTGGCGCACCGCTGTTGGGATCGCCTGGAGTTCGGCGAAGAGAGCGGGGAAGTTGTTGTGGTCCCAGCTTCCACACACTATCTCGCGGAAACAGCTCCATAGGAACTGCGCGGACACGCAGGTGAAGAAGATATGGTTCGAATCCTCTTCAAGCCCGCAGAGTGGGCAACGCCCATCACCAGGGCAATTGCACTTCAGGACCTCCACGCCGGACGGGAGGCGACCGCGAATCCATTGCCACAAGAAGATCCTAATTTTCAGAGGGAGGCGAATTTCCCAGATGGAGGTGAGCGCCTCATGGCCAAGCGAGGGGGCGATGGCCTGGTAGAGAGATTTCGTGGAGAATTGCCCAGAAGGCTCTAGGCGCCATCTGGAGCGGTCATCTTCGGTCGTGAGATCAGGCTCGTGCAACGCAATGCATTCGAGCAGCTCCTGCCAGTCCGCGGTCTCAGCCGGGCCAAAAGGTCTCCGGAGCGCGAGTTGCCCCAAGTCCATAAGGGCTGCCGCGACAGAAATCTGCGGGGCAGCCGCGATGGAGAACAGGTCGGAAAGTGGGCTGCGAGGGGCGAGTCGCCAGTCCATATATCGAACCAGAACAACGTGGCGGTGCCGGATCCAACCTCGATCGAGGTCCCGATCCGGAGGACAGGGAGGAGCTGGATGACGGATTGCCAGAACTGGGAACCCCAGGACCGCTGGCAAAAAGCGAGAGGTTGGTCGTGGAGGTATTTCTGCTGAATGATGTGAAACCACATGCCACCATCTCCGTTGGCAATCCGCCAAAGCCATCGAGTCAGGAGGGAAATGTTCATGCGTTTGGATGACATGATCCCGAGTCCGCCCTGGTTGCGAGGCTTGCAGATCTCTGACCACAGAACCATGTGGTACTTTTGTTTATCGCCCTCGCCGGCCCAGAAGAAACGCCCCTGAACAGTGGCAGTCTCGTGATGAAGAGTCTCCAGAAGGCTGTAGAAGCTCATGATGAACAAGAGCAGGATGGAGAGGGACGAGTTAATGAGCACCGTACGGGCCGCTTTCAAGAGCCACCGACCCTTCCAGGGCTCGATACGGTGTTGAAGCTTCCCCACCGTGGGGCGCAGCTCGGCCACCGTGAGCCTAGAGTCACTAATGGGTATCCCCAGATACGTCGTGGGGAAGCTCCCAAGCTGGCAGTTAAGCCGATCCGCAATGCTCTGGCGCTCATCTTGGGAGTAGCCCAAGACCATCACCTCGCTCTTGTCGAAGTTGATCCTAAGGCCAGACATCTGCTGGAAGCACAACAGAAGGAACTTGAGGTTTGAAATATCGCTCACCGAGCCTTCCACCATGATAATGGTGTCATCCGCATATTGGAGAAGGGAGATCCCGTTCCCCCCAACAAGATGCGGGACTATACCCTTAATGGGACCCGCAGCCTTGGCCTTATCAAGGATTGCTGCCAGAGCATCGACAACCATGTTAAACAGGAACGGTGAGAAGGGATCGCCCTTGCGCACCCCACAGAATGTGGGGAAGAATGGGCCGATCTCCCCATTAATGTTCACCGCGGTCCAACCTGAGGATACCATCTGCATCACCCTAGTCACCCATCGATCGTCGAAGCCCTTACGGAGAAGACATTCCCGAAGGAAGGACCAGCTAACCGTGTCATAAGCCTTGTGGAAGTCCAGTTTCAGGAAGACTGCCTTGAGGTGTTTGGTGTGGACCTCATGGAGTGCTTCGTGGAACACCAGGACTCGGTCAAGGATATAACGACCCTGGATGAAGGCCGACTGATCTGGGTGAGTGACCTGGCCGGCTATAGGGGCCACCCTAATGGCGTACCCCTTCGCGAGGATGCGGAAGATGACGTTAACCACCGTAATTGGTCGGAATTGTCGGATATCCGAAGGCCCCGGTCACTTTGGGGATGAGGGTGATTACGCCAAAGTTGAGCCGGGCGAGGTCGATGGACCCAAGCAAGAACTCGTCAAATAAGGCCATCACCTCAGGTTTGATCATCTCTCAGAAAGTCTGGAAGAACTTCACTGGGAGACCATCCGAGCCGGGGGCCGAGGATGGATTCATGCCCTTAATTGCCGCCCAAACTTCAGCCTCAGAGAACGAGGCCGTGAGGGCCGCGTTGTCCGCAGGCGATACGCAACTGTGGGCAGGCCAAATGTCTTGCGCAAGGGCAAGACCTCCGAGAGGGGAGGCAGAGAATAGGTCTCTTTAGAAGCCGTCAACATGGGCCCGGATGTCCTCCGGCCGCTGGAGGAGTCCCTCTCCTTTGAGCCTTGCATTTTGCCCTGTTTCGTTCTAAACACTTCATAAACTTGTACTGTTAACCATGGTACTGCTGCGCTTGCACTGATTTTAGTTTTTACTAGCAAAAGAGCTCGTGCATTGCAATGGGGACATACTTCGCTATGAAGCAAACAAAATATCCATAGACCATTCTAGCCTGAACGTTCTGTCTGTCGATGCAGATAGAACCACGGTTGTACTTGCCCAAGAACCAGCCCCACCACACATAACCCACACTCATGCAGATTGTACCCCCTACCCAGTTGGACAGAGAACCAGCTACACCCCTTCTAACCCCAACCCCAGCAGATAGACACCCGGTTCCGTTGACACAAAGACCGTCTCCACCACAGAGCACCCAAACACAAGCAGTTAGTAAGGCAAGCTGCGATTGCCCAAATCACGAGGACCACCACTCCGAACCCGAAGTCAATGCTTAAAGTAGAAGAAGAATTGTTCTCAGGTCAGGTTCCGTAGCTGTGGTTCATACTACTTTGCTCTTGCATCACTGTATTTACTGATACCAACCAATTTCAAATTTGAAGGATGCAATTGAAACTCCAATGGCGCAGGTATGTTTTAAACATGTTTCTTCAACGTGTTTGGCTGTTTCTTGTTGTAACTTGCTCTATGTTGATTTCAGTTTCAATTAAGCAGTTATGTTCTCATGCCATGCACATTACAAGTGTTGTTATTGCTTTGTGTAGTTTCCCACACTTATATTCTGTCTATGCTGCTTTGTCTTAAATAGATATGATTCGAGCTGTATCTATCTTGATTTGGCAACATAAACTAGAATGATATAGACCATACAGTGACCATACTACATAGATATATGTTTGTTTCATCTTTGTTATCCTGTCCACCTTACTCTTGAACTGGTTTACCAAAATGAGTTTCATATACTACATTGTAAACACGAGATGTGTTTGTTTGTTTCTCTTTTAGAACGCGGATAAAATATTGGAGAAGAGTACCTGTTATGCAATGGTAAAGGAAGTAATGCAGATAAGGTTCAAGATAGTGAGACATCCTGTTGGTCTCCAAGAAAGCTGATAAAAACTATATTGAAGACACCGAGACAACCCCAAAGTCCTGTCTTGATGTAGTGTTCGAGTTCTTGGCTACCGCTTCTTTGACTCTTGAACTCGTTACTGAATCGGTTCGGCTTCTTGAGTCTCAACTTCAAGTTGAAAGACATCGATCAGTGTTATGCGACAGAAGCCGAAGGACTAAGGAAGTCCCTGCAGAATTGAGACGCATACTTTACGGTGCAACAACAAGCCTTTGGAGGACTTAAGCGCCAAACAAGAGAAAGTTAATAAGCTTGCTAAGCATCTTGCGACATTATGGGTACCCAATATATTGTTTCTTGATCTCTTACGAAGTGGTTTGATTACGGACTTGTTTTGTCTTGGCGTTTATATCTCTTGTGTTCCCTATATTTGCACCTTGGTGGCGAACTTTGATGCCCAAAGTGGATGTAATATGTGTAATAGCCGTGATAGCCTAGTGTAAGTTGCTTGCTTATTTATTTCCTTGTTGTCTTGTTTATTTGTTTGCTTGTAGTCGGTGCAAGTTCTTTTTTCCGCGGTTTGCCGATGGCTGCAATAACCTATTTTTAAAACTAGGCCACAATAAACGGCATGATGGTGACACCGGGCCCTCTTGGCCTAAAGCAGTGGGCCTTCTACGGGCCGTAGAAACAGTGGGCCTTCTACGGGCCATAGAAACAATGGGCCTTCTATGGGCCGTAGAAACAATGGGCCTTCTACGGGCCGTATCATCAATGGGCCTTATACGGGCCGTATGATTGATTGGCCAAACATGGGCCAAACAGACCGCATTCTGGCCGTAAACGGGCTAGAGTTGGAATCGTCCGTTCATGGGCCGACCATAACGGGCCATCGTTAATAGGCCGTATTTGATGACGCTATGAAAACGGCCCAACGTACCTTCTATGGGCCGTAGAAACAGTGGGCCTTCTACGTGCCGTAGAAACAATGGGCCTTCTATGGGCCGTAGAAACAATGGGCCTTCTACGGGCCATATCATCAATGGGCCTTATACGGGCCGTATGATTGATTGGCCAAACATGGGCCAAACAGACCGCATTCTGGCCGTAAACGGGCTAGAGTTGGAATCGTCCGTTCATGGGCCCACCATAACGGGCCATCGTTAATAGGCCGTATTTGATGACGTTATGAAAATGGCCCAACGTATTAACGGACCACAAACGGGCCAACAGTAACCACGGGCTGAATTTGGCCCTGGCGAAAAATAGCGATAATGGGTCGTAAGTAAGCGAATCGGAAATGAGCCCAAGAATAAATGGGCTCGAGAAGGCCGAAGATAACATGGGCTGGAAACGCATTAGCGGAATAACAATTTGTTAATGGGTATAAAGTGATACACTTTGTTCTACTCTGAGCCGGTTTCACCATGGGCCGTTAATGGGTGTAAAGTGATACACTTTGTTCATTACGGGCAGTTCACCATGGGCCGTTAATAGGCCAAGAGTTACATAGGGCCTCATATGGGCCGAAGACGCGTCATGGGCCATACATGGGCGAAGTAAGCAAATTTGGGCGATGGCCCGGATGACGCTCTGGCCTATCGAATAGGGCGTAACGGGCTTTGGGTTAGCGGGCTGTAAATGGGCTATATGCGAACATGCCGTTAACAGGCTTTCCATGGGCCGGCCCGCCACCTTTTAACCAAGTCAAACGGGCCGGCCTTTTCACAGCAATGGGCCTCTGTTGCGCCGTGCCACGTGTCGACGTATCATAGGCGCCTTCTGTCCAATGGGTGGATGACATCTGTCCCAGCGGTGAGCCGACACGTGTTTCCTCTAGCCAATGATGATTTTACACGTGGAAAATCCCCATCGGTCCGGGTCATTAACGGGTTATCGGATCCAAAACCCGACCCGATAGCTTAACGGCGTTACGTTATGGTGGATGCCGCGTGTCGTACACCCTTGACGAAAGCACTTACGGACGCGCGATTTATCGTCATGGAAGTGGACTCTTCCGTGATGATAATTTTCGTAATGTCATGAAACACTTCTCTGACGGCACATGTATGACTATCTTGATTCTGTCATAAATTTTTCATGGATGTACATGCATGACAAAAAACGCGACCTACTGTGACAAACACGTATCATCACGGAAGTGTATTTTTTTTGTAGTGCGTGCCAGTCCTCCATCATGAGGCGGCCGTGAGTAGGCTTGCTAGGGCGTGCGATGTTCATGGCATCATAGTGCCGGGCAGGAGGTGGTAATCGTAGGTAACTCATGCGGGAGAACAAGATAACTTAGACAGATGCAAGAACGATACATGGCACTGGGACGGACCCGAGCGGCCTGGGGATGATGCAGCCCGAGGGGCGCCCCCGACAAGGCAAGCTAAAGACCAAAAGGATACATGCCGCAAGGACAGGCCCGTGCGACCTGGGGATCATGCAGACCGAGGGGCGCTCCCAGCTGAGTAAACTTGGAAAATGTCACCTGGTATTGTTGTTGAAGGAGGGTTGGGGTAGCCGAAGACGCACGATGAAGGAGTCGCCCCTCATGAGCCGCCAGGGCCCTGAGCCTCAGGAGGCTCTGGGGGCTCGGGTGGTTTCTTGAGGACCGTCTCCATCTCTGCCAGGACCGCGTGATGCCTGACCTCCTGAGCCGCCAAGATGCTCCGTAGATGACGCTGGTAGGCAGCCGCCACGTTCGGCAAGCCAAATGGCATGCAGACGTAGCTGTGAGGTGGACCCTCGCAGTGCCCAACGCGCGAAGGCCAGAAGCGCTCCTGAGACGCGGCTCTGTTGAACCCTGGAATGTCGATGCAGACGCGCAGCCCACCTTCCTCGCCAGGATGGGGAGCTGCGCTAGGTGGGCGGCGGTCACTGCGCATGGTCCTTGCTTCTTGAAACTCCTGGGTGGCCTTGACGATGAACTCCTGAGCGCCGGGCGATCCTCGCCCAGTGCCCTCTTGAGGGAAACTTGATGCAAAGCATGCCTCCACGTGGTGCCCGAGTGCCTCCCTCGTGATGTTGGCTAGGTCTGAGGCCCTCCAGAAGAGAGCCCCCGAGCCCTGCCCGCGAAAGGCGCCGGGCGCGCCTTCCTATACGAGGGAGGGAGGCGCCCCAAGTGCGGGCGCTGATCCTGAGACGGCGCCGCTAGTGACGCCGCCCTCCTGAGGGCCTGTGCGGAGTAGTTGCTTCTTCTTCTTGGGAATGGCGTCAGGAGGGTATTGGGTGCCTTCGTTGTCGGGGTCTTTGATAGCCACGGCTTGGAAGGCGCGCTCAAGGGAGCACACTGCATCTATTTCTTCACAGGGGACTGTGATGATTCCACCGCTTCCTGGCATCTTGAGGACGTTGTAGCCATGGTGGGTCACTGCCATGAACTTGGTCAATGCTGGATACCCGAGGATGGCGTTGTACGGCAGACGGATGTGGGCGACGTGGAAGTCGATGAGCTCGGTGCAGTAGTTGTTTCACTAGCCGAAGGTGACAGGGAGCCGGACCTGCCCTATCGGGGTGGTAGAGCCGTCGGTCACTCCTGAGAAGGGTTTGGTAGGCTGCAGCTGATCGTATGGTACTTGGAGGCTATTGAATGTCTCAACGGACATGACATTGAGCCCTGCGCCGCCATCGATGAGGGTCTTGGTGACTTGGACGTTGCTGATGATGGGCGAGCAGAGCATCGGGAGGGTGCCGGCAGTCGCTGCACACTTGAGCTGGTCCGATGAGCTGAAGGTGATGGCGCACTTGGACCACCTGAGGGGGCGCGTGGCCTCGAGCTTGGGAAGGGCCGCGTTCACCTCGCGAGCAAACTGCTTGAAGACGCGCTGGGATGCTGGGGCCTGCGCTCCGCCCAAGATGCAGGCGATAGCGCGTGGATCCTGGAAGCCCCCAACCCCCTCGTCCTGATGGTGGTCGTCGTTCCTCCTTGGCGGTGGCGGCAGTGGAGGGAGACCAGCATTGCCCTGCGCGCGCGGCTGATCCCTCCAGGCGCCCTCACGAGGCTGGTCCTGCCAGCGCTCCTCATGAGGCCTGTCGTGCCACACCCGGGGAGGCCGCGGTCATCCCAGCATCCCCTACCTCGTCCTCCTCCTCGGCCGTATCCCCAGTCGTTGTGCTCGGGGCGTCGACCGAAGCGTCCATCTCTGATGGCCCTGAGCTCCTGACAATCATTGGTGTTGTGGCTGTGTATGTTGTGGAAGGCGCAGAACGAACGGCTGCTCTTGGATGACTCGGGATGGTCCCAGCCACGCTTCATGTCTGGCTCCGCCGCGAGCACGGCCACCCCCTTGCGCTTCACGTCCTTGGCCTTGGCTTTCTTCTCCTCTGGGTCTGTCGCAGGGTGCTTGAGGAGGAAAAGGCACCCTTCCTCAGCTCTTGCGCACTTGGTTACCATGTTGAACATCTCCAGAGCCGTGCATAACTCCTCGTGGATGGCGAGCTCCTCCATCTTGACTCGCGGACGCCATTGGAGAATGCTGAAATGATGGCCTCGTCCGTCACCTTGGGGATCTTGAGGCGAACGTTGTTGAAGCGCTGGATGTAGTTCTGCAAGGTCTCTCCTGGCTGCTGCTTGATGCGGCGTAGGTAGCCCGCGGCCGGAGGGCGGTCGCGAGTGCCCTGGAAGTTGGCGACGAAGCGGTTGCGCATCTCACCCCAGGAAGAGATTGATCCCGGGGGCAAGTTCAGGAGCCATGAGAAAGCACCATCCTTGAGAGCCATGGGGAACCAATTCTCCATGACTTTCTCGTCGCCGTTGGCCGCCTCGATGCTCAGCTCGTAGATCTGTAAGAACTCCGCAGGGTTGGGGGTGCCGTTGTAGCAAGGAGGCAGATTTGGCTTGAACTTGCCTGGCCAGACGACGCTGCGCAGCTCCGGAGTGAAGGCATAGCAGCCCGCTGTGGCCACCGGGGCCCTTTGCAGAGGCGGAGCCTGCCCTTGATGCTTGCACACCGCCAATGTAGGCGGCACGCGACCTTGTTGTGGTTGCGCCAGAAGTGCAGGAGCATTTTCTTGCGGCCGGGGAACTTCTTGGCAGCTTCCTTCTTCACGCGCGGGCGCCCGGTGCAGTGGGTCGTGCCGAGGGGCCGCGCGCCTTGGCGCCAGGGCGCCGTCTTGGTGCAGAGGTGGCAGAGGCGCTCTGTGGGCTACATCACCCGCGGCTGGAGGAGGGCGAGGTAGCGAGAGAGACGGGGCAGGTGAGCCCCTAGCGGTGCTGACGAGCTCGGCGATGCGATCCAGCCAGTCCTCGTAGAGGTCGTCGACCGGGCGGTATCGCAGGAGCTCGCGTGCCATGAGCAGCACGGCCTGCACGTCCGTGGGTGCGCGACGAGCGTGGGACGATGAGCCGACCGGAGTCAGCGACGGGGTGGCGGTGCGGCTGTCCCGCCGCACCGAGGGGTGCAGCGAAGATGCTTGCTGCTCGATTCTCGCCGGGCCGATGGCGGCATTGGCGGCGGGTGAGGGAGAATGACGGGGAGGCCCGTCGACGGGGGCCGTCTGGGCGACGCGGGCTGCCAGGGCAGCCCGGCGCTCGGCGCAAGCTCGGTGCGCATCTGCCATGGACGTGGTGGAGTGGTAGAGCGGGATCAACGAAAGAAAAGCTTCAGCGCACCCCTACTTGGCGCGCCAAATGTCGAATTTCGGCTTCTGGCAAAACCCTTAAGGTTCGATCTCTGGGGTGTGCACGAAGATCTCTCCCTTCCCCTAGCTCACTCACTCACCACTATCTCAAAGCTCGGCACGTCAAACTCGAAGAATAAGAGACACAAGGGTTTATACTGGTTCGGGCCACCGATGTGGTGTAATACCCTACTCCAGTGTGGTGTGGTGGATTGCCTTATAGGCTGGGGATGAACAAGTACAACGGGAAGAACAGCCTCCTGAGGAGAGGTGTTCTTGTGCTCGGCGAGCTTGTATGGTTGAGGATGATCCGAATCCTCTGTCCCTACTAAGGTGGTGGCTAGTCCTATTTATAGAGGCCCGGGTTCTCTCCCCAAATGTTAGGCGGGAAGGGATCCCACAATGGCCAATTTTAAGGGGGACAACTAGTACAAGCTATCCTGACAAAAGGTGGTCTTCGCCTGCTAAAGGCTCTGGTGGTGACGTCATCGTGGGCTCCGCGATGACCTCCGTCCTGCCGTCCTGCTGGTCTTGGTCTCATTGCACAGGTATGGAAACCTTTGCCTGATGCCTCGGGACTCCTCGCCTGCGCTTGCCCCTTTTGCACCAAAGAGGTAACGGGTACTCTGCGCCCGCTGGCGCCTGCCTGGAGCCCGCCTGGCCTTGGTCGTCACGGCTCACGTCACGGGAACCTCACGAGGTGCCCCTCGCCTTGATCTCTCCGCTCCTCACGAACCAGCCCAGCGAGGCTGCCCCTGAGGAGGTCTTGTGTCGTCCACCTCGTGAGGCTTGGCCCCTTGCGAGGGTCTTGAGTTTATGCTGATGAAGATGGGCCGCACCAGGCCGCTGGGGGAGCCACGCCGTGGGCCACAGGCAGGCAAGTCTGGGGACCCCCGTTCCCAGAATGCCGACAGGGTCAAAGGGGATTTGTTAGTATGCCAACTATATGTTGATGATATTATCTTTAGTTCTCCTAAAAAATCTTTCAATGATGAGTTTGCCGCACTAATGACCGAGAAGTTTAAGATGTCTATGATGGGAGAGTTGAAGTTCTTTCTCGAGTTCAAAATCAAGCAAAGAAGAGAAGGAATATTCATCAACCAAGCCAAATACACCAAGACATGCTCAAGAAATTCAAGCTAGATGATGTCAAACCAGTCAAGTTTCCAATGCCCACCAAATGCAAGCTTGATAGTGATCCCAGTGGTAAAGCGGTGGATCAAAAGGTATATCGTTCCATGATTGGATCCTTGCTTTACCTTTGTGCATCTAGACCGGATATCATGTTGAGTGTGGTAATTTGTGCACGGTTTCAAGCCATACCTAAGGAAAGCCACTATGTGGCGGTCAAGCGAATCTTTCCATATTTGGCTCATACCCCAAACTTTGGCTTATGGTACCCCAAAGGAGCCAGCTTTGATTTGATTGGTTACTTGGATTCGGATTGGGCGGGAGATTGTGTGGATAGGAAGTCAACTTCCGGAGGGTGCCAATTCCTTGGTCGCTCTTTGGTGAGTTGGTCTTCAAAGAAGCAAAAGAGTATATCTCTCTCATCCATCGAGGCCGAGTGTGTAGCCGCTGCAAGCTGTTGTGCACAATCGCTATGGATGAGGCAAACTTTAAAGGATTACGGTGTCACTTGTGACAAAGTTCCTCTTCTATGTGACAATGAAAGTGCTATCAAGATCTCTCACAACCCGGTGCAACATAACAAGACGAAGCATATTGAGATTCGTCATCATTTCATTAGGGATCACATCAAGCGGGGAGATATTGATATCGTCTACATCAACACTCAAGAGCAACTTGCGAATATTTTCACCAAGCCTCTAGATGAAGCAAGATTTCGTGAGTTAAGGCATGAGCTAAATATCATTGATTTGAGCAATGTGGCTTGAACCTAGGCACACCCCACCGCACTCATCATCATATGTTATTCTAGATGTAGGCATGGACGTAGGGGGAGTGTTGTTCTATCTATAACTCTCCCTCCCCCCATTATGCATAAATCAATCAAGTCTTTCACATTAGCCATTTTTATGGTACTTGTGCTTCAAAGATGAGTTTTGGTCATGGGCCCAAGGTTAAAATCTTCGCGGTGCCATACCTTTTCACTCAAACATAGGTGGCCTCGGCCACCACCCCTTTTTCCTTAAAAGGGTTGGTTTCCTTGGATCTTTTTCACTCTTGCTAGTTTTTGTTAGGTCCTAGGTGTTGTGATCTCCAAGTAGTGGTTTTTGTTGGTTGCTTCTTGCACTCTTGGAGGTCATCACACCCTATTTCAGTGACTTTCTCCATCCCAAGCCTTTCTCTACCTAATAACCATCTATTCCAATTGCACACAACTTGATCTTCATATGGTGATGTTGATTGGGCAGTACAACCGGTGTCCCTGGCGATTCAACTGCTAGGACACTCGGTTGTGCTGTCCCAGGGGTACTACCAGGGGAGTCTGGGCGGTTCCACCGCTGGCCCCCAGGTCGTGCTCCTGGCTGGTACTACCGCTCGGTTTCTGGCGGTACTACCGCTGCCTTCCAGGCGACAGAAGTGCCGCCCACAACCACTGGTATGTACCAAGGAGCGGTACAACCGTTTCTAGGAGAGGTACAACTGCTTCGCGGTCTACGGGTATTTATGGGGTTCGGGGCCGAAGGGGTATCCTCTTCCTCCCCTCGCCCCCTTTCCTCTCGCCTGCCCTAGCCGCCAGTCGCCATTACCCCTGCCCCGGAGTGCTCTTCGGCGCTCCGGATCCGTGGGCCCTCCTTGGATCCGCTCCATGGAGGCCTCCTCCCTCTCGATCTCTTCCCTTGGATGCCGGTAATGCCCTACTTCTTCTCTCTAGGGTTTGATCCCTTGTTTCCTTCTTCTTAGGGCATTCCTTGATATCCCGCGTTTTTGTTCAAACTATTGGGTGGAAGAGATCTATATATGCTCCTGCTAGCGTTTGTGTTTTCTTAGAACTTAGAATATTGCTAGGTTGATTCGAATCCCGTAGGTAGTTGTTCTTCACTTGGTGGTTCTGCTCGTTTCCAGCGGTTCTATCGCCCCATGGGTGGAACAATCGCTTGAGCGGTTCTACCGGCTATAGATCGGTACAACCGGGATTTTTGAACCATGTAGCACTGTTTTACCTTCTCTGTTTCGCAAGCATTATATTCTCTTGCTCTTGTGTGCAATCATCTCATCTTTGCTGGGTCTCTTGTGTTCTTCCCGTGTGTGTTTGCAAGTGGCTCTAGTTCTCGTTCCGCCCATCGTACCAAAACCAAGAAACGAGCTCAAAGACTCTAGTGCCCTGCTGAGTCCGATGGTGAGGAGGATGTTGTGATTCCAACTAGGCCAACCCATCCTAAGAAGTCTGCCGCTGCCAAGCAATGTGTGGTCATGCCTTTCCACAAATGGAAAGCCAAGGAGTGGGATGCCTTTCGGAAAAGGAATCCGTACACTGTTCCTATTGCTTCTCGTTGGACAAATGCTCACTTTTGGAATGAGATGCAAGAGAGGATTGTTCATGAGCTATTCGAGCACAACAAGAATCGGTACACCAAGCAATGGACCATTGACCTTGACCATTGGAGGAGCAACATGGAGTACTTTGGGGAGGCCTTGGCCCTTTGTGAGGAGTTTGATTTGGTCAAACTTATGTCTGTCAACTACGACTTTGATGTTCAGCTTATCCATCAGTTTTACGCAACCGTCCACTTTGGTGAAGATGATGCCCACACTCTCTCTTTCATGTATCTTTGATGTGCCATGATGAGTTCTTCCACGTGCCCTGCAGGGCTTTCTGCAATGCACTTGGCTATGAGGATACATGTCTTGAACGGAATGGTGGTATTCGTCCGCACAACCGTCCCCATTACATGCCTAAGGAGAAGCTTGCTCCTCTGTACATTAGTGGACGAGGCATTATTGGTGAGTCTAAGGATCTTTAGAAGGTTTATGACATCATGTATCATGTGTTTTGCAATGTGCTTCTGCCCAAGGTTGGGAATCAGGATGGGATCTATGGGTATCTTGTTGACTTGCTTGTTGCTATGAAGACCAAAGTGGGGACTGGTGCTACTTTTGATGTGTCCAACTGGCTGTGGCACGAGATGGACAACATGGTCATCTACAGAAAGGTTCCCATCTATGATCCGTTTTTCATGTGCTTTCTGAACTCTGTTTGGGTTGTTCGCCATCCTGGAGAGCTCATCACCCCACCAGATAACCTCACCGTGCATGAGGTCAAGCAACTTAAGAAGAAGAAGCATGCTGAGCCCCGCTTTCCTGCTGATGACCCTGAGGATGTGTATTCCACCTCCGATGATGAGGACTTTGAGATGGAGCCTGGTGCCAAGCCCTCCTGGGTGACCAAGCTCACTGCTAAAGTGAAGAAGACCTTTTGCCTTCAGACTGACATTCAGAAGAAGATGTATGAGGCTCATGTCAATGGGAAGCTTGCTCGACGCCGTCAGATTGCCATGATGAAGCACCTCAATATGGCAGTGAAGAGTGGATCTGAGAAGAGCATCACTCCAGAGGATCGGTGTATCTCTTCCCACGGCACCTGGACTGATGATGAAGCTGAAGCATTTGGTCATCCTGCCACCTCCACGTCTACTGCGGTTGATGATACTATGGAAGAAGATGTAGGGTCCGATGATCGTGATTTAGATGAGACCGAGGGGTTAGACGAGATCTACTGAGCTCTGGGGCATTAGCATCGCTCTTTTCCTTTTTGGTGTCTTGATGCCAAAAGGGGGAGTGTTCTATTAGGTCTCGGGATTTGCATGGGAGTTGCTTAGGTTGTTTTTTCTTGTCTAGTTGAACTTGTGTTTCTTTGACTTTTGCTTTCTCTATCTATCTATCGTATTTGTTTATCCTTTGCTTATCTACCTCAGTTAGTAGGATTGGTGGGTCTATAAAATCTAGGGGAGCTTTGTTCCTATTGTGTGACTTTGCATTCCAAAAGCAAAATCAAAATAGCGCACACATCTAGGGGGAGCCCGTCTATATTTTCTAGACCTCTTGTGAAAATCTCGTTGTTGTCATCATCCACCAAAAAGGGGGAGATTGTTAGGACATTTCTCTTCTTTGTGTTTTGGGTGATGATGACAACTCTCCTTGTGGTCTAATCATGTGTTAAGTTCTTCAGGCTCTCTATGCTCAGGTTCGCATCGGTTAGACATTCTCTCTGGAAGGAAAAGATCGAAGACGGAGTTTTCTGCGTGTTTATTTCCTTGGTCGTAGGAAACCCATACTATCAAGAGGGAATCCACATCGGAGGGCATGGGGTTTATGGAACGTAAAGTAAAAGATTGCAAAGGAAGTAAATAGGAAACTAAATTGTAGATCGAAAACTTATATGATGGAAAGTAGACCCGGGGGCCATAGGTTTCACTAGAGGCTTCTCTCAAGGTAGAAAATATTACAGTGGATGAACAAATTACTGCCGAGAAATTAATAGAAAAGCGCAAAGTTATGACGATATCTAAGGCAATGATCATGAATATAGGCATCACATCCATATCAAGTAGACCGACTCCTACCTGCATCTACTACTATTACTCCACACATTGACCGACTCCAGCCTGCATCTAGAGTATTAAGCTCATAGAACAGAGTAACACATTAAGTAAGATGACATGATGTAGCGGGATAAACTCAAGCAATACGATGAAAACCCCGTCTTGTTATCCTCGATGGCAACAATACAATACGTGTCAGTTCCCCTTCTGTCACTAGGATCGATGTCGGGGGGATGAACCTCAGGCAATCAACGAAACCCGGATCCTTTTCAAAAACAACGGGGCCAGCATCGCACCTCGATCCGGCTCGCACTCGGCCGGGTCGCTCGACCCGGCCAAGCCACGTGACCCGGCCAAGCTCAAGACTTCCCCAACAAAGCCAGCACCGCCCTTGGCGTGTTCTCCAAACCCGGCCAAGGGTCAGCGGCCGCCCATCCCAGCCGTACGATGGGACGAGTCTCCACCAACTGATGACCGAAGCCACAGTTCCCTGCCCATGCCTCTGGTCAGCCGGACGAGGCAACAGTGCCCCCACCTACCCGCTAACTAGGGCTGGCGTGGCAATAGTGCGCCCGATGTCACCCATGACGCCGGCAAGCGGCGACCTGACGAAGCGCCACTATAGTCGAGTCAACTCGGCCACACCCTGACGACCGACAAGACGGCACACAGTGCCCCCTAGGCGCATGGGGCCCGCGCTCGGCGAACCCGGCGAGCCCTGGCACTCGGCGGCTCCCAGCACTGGGTTCTTGGATGGTGACAACCCGTCCCTACGGCCTTGTAACATTACCCTTGTACCCCTGGGGGGGTTGACCTATAAAACCCCCCAGGAGCCCTCATGCATACGGGCAACTCTCACACTCACCCATCCACCCACACACCTAGCAAGCAACACCCGAGGAGAGGGAGCAGCCTGAGCCTTGGCCTAACCTCCCTCTTCCTCCATACAGCTCTAGGAGCAACTCTGTACTGTTACATATAAACCACACTCGGCAGGACTAGGGGTGTTATCTCTCCGGAGAGCCCCGAACCTGGGTATGTCTTGCGTCCCGCGCTCGCTCATGCCGACCTCGCCTCTGGAGCCCATAGTGCCCTCAAGCCTTATCCTATCTTTAGCCATCCCTTGGCATCTGCCATGCGCCCACCACGACAGTTGGCGCCCACCATGGGGGAGCTCGAGGTCCTGGCCGGGAGCATGCTTCAGACGGGGATCTTCTCCTACTCCGACGAGCCCGTCACGCTGGCGGACGATGTCATCGACGCGCTCACTGCCTCCTTCGCCTCACTACGCATCTCCGACGCGCCTACGGACGATGAGTACCCCCGCGAGGTACTTAGCTTTTCCGACTCCCCGCTCTCCATCAACGATGGCGCACCCGCCGGAGCGATGGACCTCTGCGTGGAGGTTTTCGTCACCGACACTGGCGCCTCCTCCTTGTCGAGCGCGGCGAGGAAGGCCGCCGAAGCTAAGGCCGCGGCAGATAGGGCCGGCTCGCCCAACCCATTGCGCACCATGATGCAGAGCCTCCGCGTTCCCATCGGCACCGACATCGACGCCTCCAACATCGCCGAGGCCCGGACTCGTCTCAACGAGGATCACCAGCGCCTGCTGGACCTCACCGAGACACTCGCCGCCACGCAGCTTCGCCTCGACTCCGCCCAGTTGGAACGTGACACCGCCTATGGCTTCACGCCCACCGCGCCTGAGCCAAGCCGGGTCGCCGACGTGCGAGCCCGGGGTGGCGCGATCGGGCGCGCCTTCGGCGCCCTCCCTCCCATCTACGAGACTCCCGTGAAGAACACGCGTGCTGCCCAGGCGGCCGCGGTCGGCCTGGATCAGCTCGCGGGCGAGGAGCTGCAGGATCGCATCAAAAGGGTGAACGACCTCCTCGTCATGGCCAACGCGCAGCAGGACCGCCTCAACCAGCTCGCCAAGCCGGCCGGATCCGGCTCCGTCCGAGTCGCTGGACCCGGCGACAACCAGCACACAGCGTCTTCACCGCCGGCGAAGCGCACTCCGGCCGCACCCGGACTCGGCGCAACCCCACCCCGACGGCTGCTGGCGGCTTGGCGGACGAGACGGCCTCGGAGGCCCGACGCCGCCTTGACCCTCTGCTCCAACCCAGCCGACGTCCGACTGGAGGCGACCCGGCCCCCCGCGGCGTGGTCACTGACCGGTTGGGCCCGCGCGCCATCGACGACACCGACGCCCGTCACCGCCTCGACCGACTCGCCCTCTCCCAGGAGCTGGAAGAGACCGGCCCCGTCGGACCGGCGTGCTTCGGGCCACGCATCCGGGGTGAGCCCTTCACCAAAGGGTTCACGCTCCCCCGCGACACCCCCAAGTACAACGGCACCGTGAAGCCGGAGGACTGGCTCACCGACTACACCACCGCCATCGGCATCGCCAGCGGTAACCACCGCCTCGCCGTGCGATATGCGCCCCTCATGCTCCAGGGGTCGGCCCGCACCTGGTTGAATAGTCTCCCGGCTGGCAGCATCAACGTGTGGGTTGCCTTCGAGCAAGCCTTCGTGCGCAACTTAACTGGCACCTACAAGCGACCTGGTCGCCCAGTCGACTTCGCCATGTGCGTGCGAGGGCGGCGGAAGCGGCCGCGAGTACCGCACGCTTGGACCAAGCTCGGAACAGGCTGTGAGGGCGTCCCACGAAGTCAAGTGATCGATGCGCCGTCAACGGGTGCCGAGACGGCACCCTCCTCAAGCACAAGCTCTTGCGCTCTGAGCCGGCCACCATGGCCGCACTCATGGTGACGGCGGACAAGTACGCCAACGCTGACTCCGCCATGAAGATCCAGGTGGCACTGGATTAAGCCAGAAAGGCAAAGCCAGTGCCGCCTCCGAAGCCGGCTGGCGAGGGAAGCCGGCAGCAGCACAACCAGCAGAACAACAAGCGCAAGGCCGATTGATACGTCTCCAACGTATCTATAATTTTTGATTGCTCCATGCTACTTTATCTACTGTTTTGGACTATAATGGGTTTATTTTCCACTTTTATATTATGTTTGGGACTAACCTATTAACCGGAGGCCCAACCTGTAATTGCTGTTTTTTGCCTATTTGGTGTTTGAAGAAAGGAATATCAAGCGGAGTCCAAGCGGAATGAAACCTCGAAGCGTGATTTTCTCACGAACATGATCCAGAGACTTGGACCCTCGCCAAGGAACAACGGAGGAGGTCACGAGGTGGGGCGCGCCCCTAGGCGCGCCCACCTCGTGGGCCTGTTGCTCCACCGACATACTCCTTCCTCCTATATATACCTACGTACCCCCAAGCGATCGGATCTGAGCCAAAACCTAATTCCACCGCCGCAACTTCCTATATCCACGAGATACCATCTTGGGGCCTGTTCCGGAGCTCCGCCGGAGGGGGCATCCACCACGGAGGGCTTCTACATCATCACCATAGCCTCTCCGATGAAGTGTGAGCAGTTCACTTCAGACCTTCGGGTCCATAGCTAGTAGCTAGATGGCTTCTTCTCTCTTTTTGGATCTCAATACAATGTTCTCCCCCTCTCTCGTGGAGATCTATTCGATGTAATCTTCTATTTGAATCTTCTCTGAATTCTTTTATGTATGATTGGTTATCTTTGCAAGTCTCTTCGAATTATCCGTTTGGTTTGGCCAACTAGATTGGTAGTTCTTGCAATGGGAGAAGTGCTTAGCTTTGGGTTCAATCTTGCGGTGTCCTTTCCCGATGTGATGAAGGGGCAGCAAGGCACGTATTGTATTGTTGCCATCAAGGATAACAAGATGGGGTTTTTATCATATTGCATGAATTTATCCCTCTACATCATGTCATCTTGCTTAAGGCGTTACTACGCTTTTAACTTAATACTCTAGATGCATTTGGATAGCGGTTGATGAGTGGAGTAATAGTAGTAGATGCAAAATCGTTTGGTCTACTTGTCCCGGACGTGATGCCTATATACATGATCATACCTAGATATACTCATAACTATGCTCAATTTTGTCAATTGCTCAACAGTAATTTGTTCACCCACCGTAGAATACTTATGCTCTTGAGAGAAGCCACTAGTGAAACCTATGGCCCCCGGGTCTATTCTCATCATATCAATCTCCATCACTTTAATACTTGCTTTGTTTTTAGTTTGCCTTTTACTTTTCACTTTGCATATCTATACCAAAAATACCAAAAATATTATTTATCATCGCTATCAGATATCGCTCTAAATGAAGTATTGTGAAGGGATTGACAACCCCTAATCGCGTTGGTTGCGAGGAGCTATCGTTTTGTGCAGGTACGAGGGACTTGTGCGTGACCTCCTCTTGGATTGATACCTTGGTTCTCAAAAACTAAGGAAATACTTACGCTACTTTGCTGCATCATCCTCTCCACTTGAAATCCAACGCGATGCTCAAGAGGTAGCAAGAAGAATTTACTGGCGCCGTTGCCGGAGTCTCATAAAAGTCAACCATACCAAGTACCCATCACAATCCCTATCTCTCGCATTACATTATTTGCCATTTGCCTCTCGTTTTCCTCTCCCCCACTTCACCCTTGTCGTTTTATTCGCCCTCTCTTTCCCAATCTCCTCCTCTCTTTCCCGTTTGCCTTCCCGTTGCCATGGCCGAATAAAAAAGAAGTACGGGTTTTCTCCCGAGCGCTAGTGCCTTGGATAACCCCTCTATCCTCTCTAAGCTCATAAATAATGATGCTATAGAAAGACTGTAACACCCCAAAAATTTAACCATATTTTTGTTTATTAAAATTTTTGCCAGGAGATAAATTTTTACTTCCTGGATTTTCTTTTGATTTCAGAACCTCTCTTTTCTTTGATATTGTGGAGTTTTCACCCCAAGTGAAAGCTTTTCAAAAATGTTTGGACTTTTATACCCTCTCAAATAAAACATTTTTTATCAGTGGGATTATTTAATTAATTATTTTTTCTGAGCTTTATTTCTCTAAAATGGTTCTTCATAAGTTTTAGGGTCCCATTTGCACTGCAACCCTTTGATAAATTCATTTAAAAATCCCACCAAAATTTGGGGATGACATATGATGTCCCTAAAACACTTTTATGCAAAAATATCCTATAGTCATTTGGAGATTTTGAGCTGCACCCCTAGTTTTCAAATCTGGTCAAATTGCACTTTTGCACTACAACCTATTTAAATATCTCTTTAAAACTTGCACCAAAATTAGGGGATGTTAGTAAGAGTATATAATTCATTTTTATGCAAAAACCCATGCATGTTCTTTGCACGATTTGAGCAAACCATCCTCTTTTGCTCTCTGGACCAGATTGGCATTTTCTACAGCAACCACATTTTATTTTGCCCTATTGCCCATGATTCTTTTTCATGCTTATAGTCCATCCTACAAAACCCTTAAGTCCAGGAGAGTGAACCCATTGGAGTAGTTTTTGTTGGAAATATTCCCTAGAGGCAATAATAAAAGCATTATTATTATATTTCCTTGTTCATGATAATTGTCTTTTATTCATGCTATAACTGTATCATCCGGAAATCGTGATACACGTGTGAATACATAGACCACAATACGTCCCTAGTGAGCCTCTAGTTGACTAGCTCGTTGGTCGACAGATAGTCATGGTTTCACGACTATGGACATCGGATGTCATTCTGGCGGGATCACGTCATTAGGAGAATGACGTGATGGACAAGACCCAATCCTAAGCATAGCACAAGATCGTGTAGTTCGTTTTGCTAGAGCTTTTCCAATGTCAAGTATCTCTTCCTTAGACCTTGAGATCGTGTAACTCCCGGATACCGTAGGAATGCTTTGGGTGTACCAAGCGTCCACAACGTAACCGGGTGACTATAAAGGTGCATTACAGGTATCTCGAAAGTGTCTGTTGGGTTGACACGGATCGAGGCGAGTTTGTCACTCCGTATGACGGAGAGGTATCACTTGGGCCCACTCGGTAGTGCATCATCATAATGAGCTCAAAGTGACCAAGTGTGCGGTCACGGGATCATGCATTACGATGCAGTAAAGTGACTTCTTGGTAGCGAGACTGAGCGAGGTATTGGGATACCGACGATCGAGTCTCGGGCAAGTAACATACCGTCTGACAAAGGGAATAGTATACGGGGTTGCTTGAATCCTCGACATCGTGGTTCATCCGATGACATCATCGAGAAGCATGTGGGAGCCAACATGGGTATCCAGATCCCGCTGTTGGTTATTGACTGAGCGTCCGGTCATGTACGCATGTCTCCCGAACCCGTAGGGTCTACACACTTAAGGTTCGGTGGACGCTAGGGTTATTAGGAAGACTTGTATGTGATTACGAATGTTGTTTGGAGTCCCGGATGAGATCCCGGACGTCACGAGGAGTTTCGGAATGGTCCGGAGGTAAAGATTTATATATGGGAAGTTGTTAAGCGGACAGGAAAGGTTTGGGTCATATCGGTATTGTCTGGGGCCACCGGAAAGGTTCCGGAGGACCACCGGGAGGGCCACCCCTCGAGGGGGCCACTGGGCTGCGTGGGAGGCAGCCAGCCTGGTGGGCTGGGTGCACCTCCCCTTGGGCCCATGCGCCTAGGGTTGAGGGAACCCTAAGGCGCCCCCTTGCTTGGGGGCAAGCCCCCTCCTTAACCGCCGCCCCCTCTAGATGCATCTGGGGGCGGCCCCTCCTCCCTTCCCTATAAATAGAGGGGTGAGGGAGGGCTGCAGACACAACTTGAAGGCGCAACCCTCCCTCCCCAACACCTCTCCTCCTCCGCGTGTGCTTGGCGAAGTCTGCTTGGAGAATCATCCTTTGCACCATCATCATCACGTCGTGCTACTGCTGGAGCCATCTTCCTCAACCTCTACTTTCCCGTGCTTTGGATCAAGAAGGAGGAGGCGTTGCCCGTGCACGTCGTGTGTTGAGCAGCGGAGGTGCTGTCCGTTCAACACTTGGTCATCGGTGATCCGAAAGTGCGACTCCATCATCACCATCCTCGAAAGCTTCCGCACGCGATCTACAAGTGGTATGTAGATGCAAACTCACTCCCTTGACTCGTTGCTTAGATGAACTCATAGATGGATCTTGGTGAAACCGTAGGAAAAATTTTAATTTTCTGCAACGTTCCCCAACAGTGGCATCATGAGCTAGGTCTATGGGTAGTTCTCTATTGCACGAGTAGAACACAATTTAGTTGTGGGCGTGGATCTTGTCAACTTACTTGCCGTTACTAGTCTTATCTTGCTTCCGCGGTATTGTGGGATGAAGCGGCCTGGACCAACCTTACACGTACGCTTATGTGAGACCGGTTCCACCGACTAACATGCACTAGTTGCATAGGGTGGCTAGCGGGTGTCTGTCTCTCCCACTTTAGTTGGAGCGGATTCGATGAAAAGGGTCCTTATGAAGGGTAAATAGAAGTTGAAAAAATCACGTTGTGGTTATTCGTAGGTAAGAAAAGCGTTCTTGCTAGAACCCAATTGCAGCCACGTAAAAGATGCAACAACAATTAGAGGACGTCTAACTTGTTTTTGCAGCAATTGTCATGTGATGTGATACGGCCAAGTTGTGATGAATGATGAATGACATATTGTGATGTATGAGATCATGTTCTTGTAATAGGAATCACAACTTGCATGTCGATGAGTATGACAACCGGCAGCAGCCATAGGAGTTGTGTTTATTTTGTATGACCTGCGTGTCATTGAAGAACGCCATGTAAATTACTTTACTTTATTGCTAAACGCGTTAGCCATAGAAGTAGAAGTAGTCGTTGGCGTGACAACTTCATGGAGGCACAATGATGGAGATCATGATGATGGAGATCATGGTGTCATGCCGGTGACAAGATGATCATCGAGCCCGGAAGATGGAGATCAATGGAGCTATATGATATTGGCCATATCATGTCACTACTATATAATTGCATGTGATGTTTATTATGTTTATGCATCTTGTTTACTTAGAACGACGGTAGTAAATAAGATGATCCCTTACAACAATTTCAAGAAGTGTTCTCCCCTAACTATGCACCGTTGCTAAAGCTCGTCGCTTCTAAGCACCACGTGATGATCGGGTGTGATGGATTCTTACGTTCACATACAACGGGTGTAAGACAGATTTACACACGCAAAACACTTAGGGTTAACTTGAGCGAGCCTAGCATGTACGAGACATGGCCTCGGAACACGAGACCGAAAGGTCGAACACGAGTCGTATGGAAGATACGATCAACATGAGATTGTTCACCGGCGATGACTAGTCCGTCTCACGTGATGATCGGACACGGCCTAGTCGACTCGGATCGTGTAACACTTAGATGACTAGAGGGATGTCTAATCTGAGTGGGAGTTCATTGAAATAATTTGATTAGATGAACTTAATTATCATGAACTTAGTCTAAAAGTTTTGCATAATATGTCTTGTAGATCAAATGGCCAACGCTCATGTCAACTTGAACTTCAACGCGTTCCTAGAGAAAACCAAGCTCAAATATGACGGTAGCAACTATACGGACTGGGTCCGGAACTTGAGGATCATCCTCATAGCTGCCAGGAAACAATATGTCCTAGAAGGACCGCTAGGTGACGCTCCGTCCTGCAGAACCAAGACATTATGAATGCTTGGCAGTCTCGTCTTGATGATTACTCCCTCGTTTAGTGCGGCATGCTTTACAGCTTAGAACCGGGCTCCAAAAGCGTTTTGAGCATCACGGAGCATATGAGATGTTCGAGGAGCTGAAAATGGTTTTCCAAGCTCATGCCCGGTCGAGAGATATGACATCTCCGACAAGTTCTATAGTTGTAAGATGGAGGAAAATAGTTACATCGGTGAGCACATACTCAAGATGTCCGGGTTGCACAACCGTATGACCCAAATTTGAATATTAACCTCCACGATGAGGCGGTCATTGACAGAATCCTCGATCGCTCCCACCAAGCTACAAGAGCTTTGTGATGAACTACAATATGCAGGGGATGGTAAAGACCATTCTGAAGTATTCTCTATGCTGAAGTCAGCCGAGGTTGAAATCAAGAAAGAACATCAAGTGTTGATGGTCAATAAGACCACTAAGTTCAAGAAGGGCAAGGGCAAGAAGAACTTCAAGAAGGACGGCAAGGAGGTTGCCGCTCGGTAAGCAAGTTGCGGGAAGAAGTCAAAGAATGGACCCAAACCCGAGGTGAGTGCTTTTATTGCAAGGGAGGGGTCCTTTGGAAGCGGAACTGCCCCAAATACTTAGCGGACAAGAAGGCCGGCAACACCAAAGGTATATTTGATATACATGTAATTGATGTGTACCTTACGATTACTCGTAGTAACTCCCGGATATTTGATACCGGTGCCGTTGCTCATATTTGTAACTCACGGCAGGAGCTGCGGAATAAGCGGAGGCTGGCGAAGGACGAGGTGACGATCTTGGCGTCGGGAATGGTTCCAGAGTCGATGTGATCGCCGTCGACACGCTACCTCTACATTTACCTACGGGATTAGTTTTGAACCTTAATAATTGTTATTTGGTGCCAAGTTTGAGCATGAACATTGTATGCGGATCTCGTTTAATGCGAGATGGCTACTCATTTAAATCCGAGAATAATGGTTGTTCTATTTATATGAGAGATATGTTTTATGGTCATGCTCCGATGGTCAATGGTTTATTCTTAATGAATCTCGAGCGTAGTATTACACATGTTCATAACGTGAATACCAAAAGATGTAAAGTTGATAACGATAGCCCCACATACTTGTGGCACTGCCGCCTTGGTCACATTAGTGTCAAGCGCATGAAGAAGCTCCATGCTGATGGACTTTTGGAGTATCTAGATTATGAATCATTTGACACATGCGAACCATGCCTCATGGGCAAGATGACCAAGACTCCGTTCTCCGGAACAATGGAGCGAGCAACCAACTTGTTGGAGATCATACATACCGATGTGTGCGTTCCAATGAGTGTTGAGGCTCGTGGAGGATATCGTTATGTTATCACTCTCACAGATGACCTGAGTAGATATGGGTATGTCTACTTGATGAAACACAAGTCTGAGACCTTTGAAAAGTTCAAGGAATTTCAGAATGAAGTAGAGAATCAACGTGACCGAAAGATAAAATTCTTCTGATCGGATCGTGGAGGAGAATATTTAAGTCACGAATTTGGTACACACTTAAGAAAATGTGGAATCGTTTCACAACTAACGCCGCTGGAACACCTCGGTAATAACGGTGTGTCCGAACGTCGTGTCGCACTCTATTAGATATGGTGCGGTCTATGATGTCTCTTACCGATTTACCGCTATCATTTTGGGGATACGCTCTAGAGACAGCTACATTCACTTTAAATAGGGCACCGTCTAAATCCGTTGAGGCGACACCGTATGAATTATGGTTTGGGAAGAAACCTAAGGCTGTCGTTTCTAAAAGTTTGGGGATGCGATGCTTATGTCAAGAAACTTCAACCTGAAAAGCTTCGAACCCAAGTCGGAAAAATGCGTCTTCATAGGATACCCTAAGGAAACCATAGGGTATACCTTCTACTTAAGATCCGAGGGCAAGATCTTTGTTGCCAAGAACGGATCCTTCACGGAAAAGAGTTTCTCTCGAAAGAAGTAAGTGGGAGGAAAGTAGAACTTCGATGAAATACGCCTCTCGAGCAGGATAGTAGTGCAACTTCGGGAAAATGTTCTGTGATGCCTACACCAACCGGAGAGGAAATTAATGATGATGATCAAGGTACTTCGGATCAAGTTGTTCTTGAACCGTAGGTCCACTAGGACACGTTCCGCACCAGAGTGGTACGGCAACCCTGTCCTGGAAATCATGTTGTTAGACAACGGTGAACCTTCGAACTATGAAGAAGCGATGGCGGACCCAGATTCCAACAAATGGCTAGAAGCCATGAAATCCGAGATAGAATCCATGTATGAAAACAAAGTATGGACTTTGGTGACTTGCCCGATGATCGGCGATAGAAAACAAATGGATCTTTAAGAAGAAGACGGACGCGGATGTTAATGTCACCATCTATAAAGCTCGACTTGTCGCTAAGGGTTATCGGCAAGTTCAAGGGATTGACTACGATGAGACTTTCTCTCCCGTAGTGAAGCTTAAGTCCGTCCGAATCATGTTAGCAATTGCTGCATACTATGATTATGAGATATGGCAGATGGACGTCAAAACAGCGTTCCTTAACGGTTATATTAAGGAAGAGCTGTATATGATGCAGCCGGAAGGTTTTGTCGATCCTAAGAATGCTGACAAAGTATGCAAGCTCCAGCGATCCATTTATGGGCTGGTGCAAGCATCTCGGAGTTGGAACATTCGCTTTGACGAGATGATCAAAGCGTTTGGGTTTATGCAGACTTATGGAGAAGCCTGCGTTTACAAGAAAGTGAGTGGGAGCTCTGTAGCATTTCTCATATTATAGATGACATACTTTTGATGGGAAATGATATAGAATTCTTGGACAGCATTAAGGCCTACTTGAATAAGTGTTTTTCAATGAAGGACCTTGGAGAAGCTGCTTATATATTAGGCATCAAGATCTATAGAGATAGATCGAGGCGCCTCATAGGTCTTTCACAAAGCACATACCTTGATAAGATTTTGAAGAAGTTCAAAATGGATCAGTCCAAGAAAGGGTTCTTGCACATCTTTGCAAGGTGTGAGATTGAGCTCGGCTCAATGCCCGACCACGGCAAAAGATAAAGAAGAGATGAGTGTCATCCCCTATGCCTCGACCATAGGATCTATTATGTATGCCATCGTGTACGGACCTGATGTAAACCTTGCCGTAAGTTTGGTAGGAAGGTACCAAAGTAATCCCGGCAAGGAACACCGGATAGCGGTCAAGAATATCCTGAAGTACACGAAAAGGACAAAGGACATGTTTCTCGTTTATGGAGGTGACGAAGAGCTCGTCGTAAAGGGTTACGTCGACGCTAGCTTCGACACAGATCTGATGACTCTAAGTCACAAACCCGGATACGTGTATATGTTGAATGGTGGAGGCGATGGCTGGTGCGGCTGCAAGCGAGCGTGGTGGCGGGATCTACATGTGAAGCGGAGTACATGGCAGCCTCGGAGGCAGCGCATGAAGCAATTTGGGTGAAGGAGTTCATCACCGACCTAGGAGTCATACCCAATGCGTCGGGGCCGATCAAACTCTTCTGTGACAACACCGGAGCTATTGCACTTGCCAAGGAGCCGGGTTTCACAAGAAGACCAGCACATCAAGCGTCGCTTCAACTCCATCCGTGAAAATGTTCGGGATGGAGACATAGAAATTTGTAAAGTGCATAGGATCTGAATGTCGCAGATCCGTTGACTAAACCTCTTCATGGGCAAAACATGATCAACACGAGAACTCTATGGGTGTTCGATTCATCACAATGTAACTAGATTATTGACTCTAGTGCAAGTGGGAGACTGTTGGAAATATGCCCTAGAGGCAATAATAAAAGCATTATTATTATATTTCCTTGTTCATGATAATTGTCTTTTATTCATGCTATAAGCGTATCATCCGGAAATCGTGATACACGTGTGAATACATAGACCACAATCGTCCCTAGTGAGCCTCTAGTTGACTAGCTTGTTGGTCGACGAGATAGTCATGGTTTCACGACTATGGACATCGAGATGTCATTGACAAGCGGGATCACGTCATTAGGAGAATGACGTGATGGACAAGACCCAATCCTAAGCATAGCACAAGATCGTGTAGTTCGTTTTGCTAGAGCTTTTCCAATGTCAAGTATCTCTTCCTTAGACCTTGAGATCGTGTAACTTCCGGATACCGTAGGAATGCTTTGGGTGTACCAAAGCGTCTGGCGTAACCGGGTGACTATAAAGGTGCATTACGGTATCTCCGAAAGTGTACATTGGGTTGACACGGATCGAGACAGGATTTGTCACTCCGTTATGGCGGAGAGGTATCACCGGGCCCACTTTCGGTAGTGCATCATCATAATGAGCTCAAAGTGACCAAGTGTCCGGTCACGAGATCATGCATTCTGATGCAGTAAAGTGACTTGCTGGTAACGAGACTGAACGAGGTATTGGGATACCGACGATCGAGTCTCGGGCAAGTAACATACCGTCTGACAAAGGGAATAGTATACGGGGTTGCTTGAATCCTCGACATCGTGGTTCATCCGATGACATCATCGAGGAGCATGTGGGAGCCAACATGGGTATCCAGATCCCGCTGTTGGTTATTGACACGAGAGCGTCGGTCATATGCGCATGTCTCCCGAACCCGTAGGGTCTACACATAAGGTTCGGTGACGCTAGGGTTATTAGGAAGACTTGTATGTGATTACCGAATGTTGTTCGGAGTCGGATGAGATCCCGGACGTCACGAGGAGTTTCGGAATGGTCCGGAGGTAAAGATTTATATATGGGAAGTTGTTAAGCGGACACGGAAAGGTTTCGGGTCATATCGGTATTGTCTGGGGCCACGGAAAGGTTCCGGAGGACCACCGGGAGGGCCACCCCTCCCGGGGGCCACTTGGGCTGCGTGGGAGGCAGCCAGCCTGGTGGGCTGGGCGCACCCTCCCTTGGGCCCATGCGCCTAGGGTTGAGGGAACCCTAAGGGGCGCCCCTTGCTTGGGGGCAAGCCCCCTCCCTTGGCCGCCCCCTAGATGTATCTAGAGGGGGCCGGCCCCCCTCCTCCCTTCCCCTATAAATAGAGGGGTGAGGGGAGGGCTGCAGACACAACTTGAAGGCGCAACCCCTCCCCTCCCCAACACCTCTCCTCCTCCGCGTGTGCTTGGCGAAGTCCTGCCGGAGAACTGTCACTGCACCATCATCACGCCGTCGTGCTACTGCTGGAGCCATCTTCCTCAACCTCTACTTTCCCCGTGCTGGATCAAGAAGGAGGAGACGTTGCCCGTACCGTACGTGTGTTGAACGCGGAGGTGCTGTCCGTTCAACACTTGGTCATCGGTGATCCGAGTACGACTCCATCATCACCATCCCCTCGAAAGCTTCCGCACGCGATCTACAAGTGGTATGTAGATGCAAACTCACTCCCTTGACTCGTTGCTTAGATGAACTCATAGATGGATCTTGGTGAAACCGTAGGAAAAATTTTAATTTTCTGCAACGTTCCCCAACAGTTTTGGTCCACGAAACCATATCCTTTTCTTTCTGACCAGATTTGGGTTTCTCAAATATTTGCACTAGCAAGTTTCTAGCTTTGGCCAACTAAACTTGCCACCATCACCTTCACCTAAAGAGACTTGGATCTAGAGATTTTGGCCACCCCAAGTACTGCCTAGATGCCTCTAGCATTCTGACGAACACTTTGTGTGCATGACCAGTTCTAGCTTAGTTTTTAGTTTGTATTATAAACTTGATCTCGTGACCTAACCCCCATGTCCATTAACCTCCTTGCAAACTCTAACCTAGTCATGTTAATTGCCAGCCTCGCTCAAGCACTCTAGCCCACCCTGGCATTCTGTCGAGCATGTCGCGTGCGTGCTCTGGGTGCGTTTTGCACGCGCGCGCAACCAAGCCGCCGCGTTCGCTACCCCGCGCCCCTGACCTTTGCTCACCTGCAGAGCCACACCCCGGCCTCATCCACTCACCAGAACACGCCAGACCGCCCCTGGAGCCCCACAGAGCTGCCGTCAGGTCGGCCGTGGCCACAAGCGGCTGGCTACAGTAGCCCCTGCCATGGAAGGCGCCGCCCGAGCCATTCGCGCGCGCCAACTCGCCCCTTGAGCAGTGTGGAGTTCGTCGGAATGCGCCGGCCAGTTCCACGTCGCCCTGCTAGCTACAGCGAGGCGGTTCACTGATCTTATCTCCGGCCGCCGCGGGAACCGACCTCGGCCGCCTATAAAAGGAGCCTCCGAGCGCGTCCAGTCCCTCAGGCAACCTCACACCATCCTCCTAGTGCCCCCTCAACCCAGCAATCGGCGAGGGAAGGCCGTCTTCCTCGTCTCTGGCCAGTTCGGCCGCCGCCACGCTCCAGCGCCATGCGTCGCAATCAGAGCCTCCCCTGCCCTCCCAACACCATCGTCCAACTCCCCTGGATCGTGCGGAGCCACCCATCCCCTCACCCTCGACCAGGAGCCACCGTAGCCCAAACCCCCATTGCTCCCGAAGCCACCGGCCGCCGCGAAGCTCGTCGCCGGCGACTCCCCTCGTCCCCACCTGCCTAGCGACCACCGGGAGGACCGCCCTGGACTGGCGGATCCATCCCCGCCCTCGGAGCCCCGCGAGGAGCCGCCAATCGCCGGGCGATTTATCGCCGAGTCCCGCCTCCGCTTGGGCAGAGGAAGAGGAGGGAGAGGCGACCGGTCAAACATGACCAGTGGGCCCCCTGGACCCACTGTCTGTGACCACGGCCGGTCCATGCTGGACTAAGTGAAGGCGTAAACACCAGAGTACTTCTTCGACGTGTTTTATTCCAAAACGTTTTTCCTTTTTCTGTATTATTTTTTAAAACAGAATTTGACCAAAACTTTGACTGGCTATAACTTTTTAAATATAACTTCAAATGAGTTGATTCATTTTCCTACCTCTCTCAAATTTCACCTAGTTTATTTTAAGATTTAGTTCAAAAATAATTGGAAAAAAATTTGTACTATTTTTAAAGTTTGTGTTGATTTAATATTTTTCAAAATAGGATTGTCGGAGAGAGAAGAAAACTTCCAAAAAGTCTTGGGATGCACCATGCTTCTCCACAACTTGAAGGCAAGCATTCTGAACCCTGGCATAATATTGTGTGTATTATTTGACACGGTTACAACACCACCTCAACACGGAGTATCCGTTATTTTATGTGATGATATGTTCATACTCCTGAGTGCATATTGATGATTTCATGCTATTGGAATTTGATATGTTTGTGATAGTAGTCACCATCATACGCCTTTCATGCATACCGGAAGGAATCCGGGAAAGCCTCTGTCTTGGGTAGACATGGGCTTGTCTCTAGTTCCCCGCCGAGACGGTTGTGTCCGGTACGGCATGATGAGGTATGTCGAGTGGTGATTACATCTGTCGGTTGAAGTATAAATTGTTATGCTAATCATGCAAGGAATACTTAAACCTCTGAGTCGACCATAGATCGAGTCTTGTTCCGTAACCCCATACTTGTTTCAGTACTACCACTTGTCCCTGCCATAGGTACGGTACGGTTCAGTAAGTTGTCAACCCCTTTCCTAGCACACACCGTACAGAGAGGCCATGGTGGAAGATACCAGAGGCATCCGGTAGGCATGCCACCCGGTCCGGGGGCATGGGTGTTTTCGGTTGGAGCTGAAGGGGCAGCTCCCCTAGTTTGCGCGCGTTATAAATTTTGTGATCCCATGCTAAGTCGAGGTTGTAGCCTCCCCACTTAGAGTTTCGCTTAACGGGTGCCGTGGGTGATTCCAGACACCGGTAAGTTAGGCTGGTGTGTGCGGTTAGGTGTGTTTTCAATTAAAAGGCCGTGGACGAAATTAGTCCCGATGGACTAAACGAATCCGTTACTCGTGGGTAAAGAGTACACCCTCTGCAGAGATTAAACATCTATTCGAATATCTGTGTCCATGGTTAAGGACTACATTCTGGGATGGGTCAAGTGTCGGTCTTAGTGTCGGTCTTCGGAGAAGAAACTGTTAAACCAGAACTTGAATCATGACTTGTGACTTGTGATGATTATGTTTATTTTTATTATGGACTAACCCATTATATTATTTGAATTATCGAGTATCCCTGGGACGACTCTACCTCCTAGATATTCACCGTGATTATTCTTTTATAAGCCCTTTATGTGGTGTCGCTCAGACGCCCGACTGTGGCATGCTTGTTATTTATTTACTATATAAGCCCTTTATGTGGTGTTGCTCGGGCCTTGTTGTGGCTTGCTTGTTATTTATTTACTATATAAGCCCTTTATGTGGTGTCGCTGAGACGCCCGGCTGTGGCATGCTTGTTATTTATTTACTATATAAGCCCTTTATGTGGTGTCGCTGAGACGCCCGACTATGGCATGCTTGTTATGTATTTACCTTATAAGCCCTTTATGTGGCGTCATCGCCTCGATCGTGGCATATTTGTTACTTATTCCACTTAGAAGCCCTTTCAGTGGTGTCGCTCAGACGCCCGACTGAGGCATCCTATTTCTACTCTCTAATGGCATTATTCATGTTTTATGTGAATAACCTGCTTGCGTGCATCGGAGATTTTATTTTATGACTGACGTTGTGATCATAGAATATTTTAGAGCATGATTATCGCTTGTTATAATTATACATGTGTTCACAATGTTTGCGAGTACATTCAAAAGTACTCACTGGCTTGTCCCTGGCTATTGTCTTGGCCAGATTTCTTACATGGAAAGGAGCGTTGCGCTGACAACCCCCGGAACCCACGCACCGGTGATAGAAGTATCGCGAAGATAGGAGTTATCCAGGTCAGCTGGTCCTGTGGGAAATGGAGTTCCACAGACGCTGATGATCCACCAACCGCTTCCGCCATCAACCACTAGAAACCTTGTGT
The DNA here is from genome assembly GCA_021605145.1 of Aegilops bicornis. Taxonomy (NCBI): domain Eukaryota; kingdom Viridiplantae; phylum Streptophyta; class Magnoliopsida; order Poales; family Poaceae; genus Aegilops; species Aegilops bicornis. The sequence continues at coordinate 428,793,473 of CM038673.1, forward strand.
TGTACTCATAGGCCAGAATGGTCTTGTACTACATATTATGTATTTTGCTTGGAGTTTTTGTATCAAGTTTGTGTCTCCCCAGCTAACAGTAATCCTGGGGCTGGTGAGCACAAGGGCCATTTTCTGGGAAATTAATATCCCGAAAACCCGGTCCTGACAAACTTGGTATCAGAGCCAAGCTGACCATTGGCTAATCCTATCTTAGCCAGGTCGAAAAACCTAGGTTAACCAACCCACCAGACCTTAACCTAACCCCAGCCAAGCTTCTCGTGCAAGATAGCCAAACAGTGACCCCGACACCTTTTGGCAGTCGGTGCCCGACCTATCCGCCTAACCTGTCGATCCCGCACTAGTGACCGACACCTAAATCGTCTCATTCGCAAGCGTACGAAGAAAGGCTCCGCTCCCTTTTTCTATAAAAAGGGCACGCTAGCCTCAACACAACACAGCACAGCACAACTTCTTCCCCAAACCAAGCTACGATGCCCGGCCCTATTGTGCACAATGAGACCACAGCAACCAATCTTGGAGGTTTTGTGACCATACTCGCAAACCTCACCCGTCGTGCCTATGCATTAGAAGAGCCCCCAGAATATGTTGTGTACCAAGGACCCATGAGCGGTGAGAGTCGTCAATTCTGGGCCACGGTGCACATCTATGGTAGGGGTCTATCGCCAGAACGCCCCTATAGGTTCACCGGAAGGACAACTTCCTTTGAGCCACAAGCCATCCAACTAGCTGCTCGAGAGGCTATAGTTCAACTCCGACACTTGTCGACCAGAGTTAACTGTCGCTCGTTCTACTACTACCCCAGCCGTGACGGGTATGGTAGGCCACCCCAGGTTACCAACGGAGATCACGAGACGGATCCTGCATTGTTGCATCTAGTGCGCTATGTAGGTGCACTAGAGGGACTGTTCGATCAAATCACCCTTGATCTGATCGCAGCTCGTGGAGAACTGGTTCGCCGAGCCCCGGCGAGAGGAGAAGATGAGCCCAATGCTGACAACCCAGTCGTGTTGTTCGGACACCCGATCGAGTCCTTGAGGTCTGCCCCAGCCATCGACCAAAATACGTTGGTGTCCCCAGAAGTGCTTCGTCGCCTTTTGGGAACACACTCCAACGAGATTGTGGCCAACAATCCCCGAGATGGTCATCATCAGTACCCCGACCCTGCAGCCCCTCAACCCCCGCCAGCTAATCCCGACAGTGAGACCCGAGGAGAAGCCTCGACATCCACAAGGCACACCCGCTTGGATATAAACGAGGTAGACTAAGTTACTCGAGTAGTACCGAGTCTCAGTATGTCCACGCCTTATAATCGTGTAACCTTGTAAATAAATGCATCATGTTGTTGTGCCTCTGTTTTAAATAGTAACCTTGCATAAATATGTTAGCATGCAGTTGTATTTTTTTATCCTTGGCACAACTACCAAAAACCACCCTGACGACCCCCACAGTGATACGTCACTTTAGTGAGATATGTGTATCTGTGGCTTTGACCCCGACCCTTAGAGCAGAACTGGAAAATTCATTACCTTTCACCACGGTAAATAACCCAGCTCCAGTGCTATAAAAAGGCCACCTCGTGACCTTGCCAAGTACCCCTCACCTTGTGCACAACTCTCACAGCCATTTCTTGCCATGCCGAGCCCCAGTATTTATCTGAGAACTCCAGATCCAACCCCGGGTAGTTTTGTTAAGATATTGTGGGACTTTACCTACAGTACCATGAGTTCTATCCTTCCACCCCAGTACGAGTTTCTCAAATCGAGGATCACCCCATCCACCTCGAAATATTGGGCAGTGGTGCACATCCCTCCCGCAAACCCAAACCAAGACCCAACGGAGGTATCCTTTGTAGGTAAATCCATGTCGACCCCGCATATGGCCATAGAAGCTGCTGCATACGAAGCGCTTGCTCGCCTTCGATTCGCAGTACCCTACGCCAGCGATCGAGGGTATTATTACTTCCCGAGTCGCGCAGCACCCAGAGAAGTAGCATCTTTTCCCGGTGGACGAATTGAGAGAGACCCAGTGCTGGCCAACCTTGCCCAGTATGTCATCGCTCAAGAGCATTTAACCCAACGTGTGATGGGTTATCTCCAGAGCCTCGCTGATTTAAACCCTCAGATCGCCATCGGCAGACCATCGAGGCCCGACTCAGAGAGGCGCATCCATCGACTAGTCAATCCGCTTCCCCCGATAGAAGAAGAGTGTGCCCTGATTCCAGAGACTTTTTCTCGGACCCTGTCCACTTACCATTGATGTTGTAGATGTCACTACTATGTTTAGTGTCCCTGCATTTGTTTATGTGTTGCAACTTATGTGTGGTATCCTAAATTTGTGCGATGAAGTAAGTTTTTAATTTCAATCAATGTGAGTGGTCTTTACTGCGGAATTTGTTTTGATTAACTGTTTTCACTCGAAATAAAGTTCGAAGTGAGAATTTTCTTTTTCCCTGAGTGGTCTCGGCATATACCTCTTCACGACATAGATTTTTTTTCTTTTTTCACGCCGCACCACAGTAGACTCACAACTGCAACCACTCGACCTCGTGCACAAATTTCTAATGCTCATACACATGTTACACCTAACTGATCACCTCTGAAGGAGAGGTTAGTGGGTAATCACTCGGGTACAAGTTGCCTCCAGCACATTGACAACAGTTAGTGCCCGACACCGCACTTAGTCCTCATGATCACCACCACCGCGGAGAGCTAACACTCGAGCGGCAGCATCACGATGATTATCGAGGATCATCACGCACAGGAGCACGGAGAACCCCAGCAATGCCGCCAACCCTCCGCACACTAGGATCACGCACCAGTCCAGCATCACCTCCGCCAATAGAGCCTCGTCTCGAGCTCCTGCAAACAGAGTGGAGGAGAAGGAAGGAGAAGAAGAAGCGAGGCCAGGTGTGAGGAAGAAGAAGGAGCACCGCGGTCATTTTATAGCTTGAGATTGGTGTACAGTGGGTGAGGTCCACCAGCGCTTCTCGTCGCACGATCGCCGGTGTTCGGAAACGAATCCGCGAGCAGTGCCGACAGCGCACTGGCCTGCGAGGTGAGTGCACGCCGCGTCGGCAGCTAGCATGCCGCGCACTACCGCAGTACGGCCTAGATGCCCTACGCGCTAGGCGTCGCCGGTGGAGAAAGCGCGCGGGAGAGAAGAAGAAGAGAGAGCCAGAGGTAGAAGAAGAGGCCGACAGTGGGCCCCGGGTCCACCTGTCAGCCAGAGGGAGCACTGTGCTCTCGGGTACGACCAATGTAAATTCTATATTTACTGTAATTCTCGTTTTCCCCAGACCATGGATTTTTTCACGCAGCGCCAGTGTTCCACACTGTAGTTTTACACCACTTATTGCCCGCTCACTGTAGCCAAAATTTATTGCATGAACATGACGATTATTTTTGTGATATTACTTTGATGGCAGGAGGAATATTCTCAAAACAACTTTTAGCCAATCTCGAGGACGAGATTTTTCTTAAGGGGGGTAGTGTTGTAACACCCCAAAAATATAACCATATTTTTGTTTATTAAAATTATTTCCAGGAGATAAATTTTTACTTCCTGGATTTTCTTTTGATTTCAGAACCTCTCTTTTCTTTGATATTGTGGAATTTTCACCCCAAGTGAAAGCTTTTCAAAAATGTTTGGACTTTTATACCCTCTCCAATAATACATTTATTTTATCAATGGGATTATTAATTAATTTTTTCTGAGCTTTATTTCTATAAAATGGTTCTTCATAAGTTTTAGGGTCCCATTTTCACTGCAACCCTTTGATAAATTCATTTAAAAATCCCACCAAAATTTGGGGATGACATATGATGTCCCTGAAACACTTTTATGCAAAAATATCCTATAGTCATTTGGAGATTTTGAGCTGCACCCCTAGTTTTCAAATCTGGTCAAATTGCACTTTTGCACTACAACCTATTTAAATATCTCTTTAAAACTTCCACCAAAATTAGGGGATGTTAGTAAGAGTATATAATTCATTTTTATGCAAAAACCCGTGCATATTCTTTGCAAGATTTGAGCAAACCATCCTATTTTGCTCTCTGGACCAGATTGGCATTTTCTACAGCAACCACATTTTATTTTGCCCTGTTGCCCATGATTCTTTTTCATGCTTATAGTCCATCCTACAAAACCCTTAAGTCCAGGAGAGTGAACCCATTGGAGTAGTTTTGGTCCACGAAACCATATTCTTTTCTTTCTGACCAGATTTGGGTTTCTCAAATATTTGCACTAGCAAGTTTCTAGCTTTGGCCAACTAAACTTGCCACCATCACCTTCACCTAAAGAGACTTGGATCTGGAGATTTTGGCCACCCCTAGTACTGCCTAGATGCCTCTAGCATTCTGACGAACACTTTGTGTGCATGACCAGTTCTAGCTTAGTTTTTAGTTTGTATTATAAACTTGATCCCCTGACCTAACCCCCATGTCCATTAACCTCCTTGAAAACTCTAACCTAGTCCTGTTAATTGCCAGCCTCGCTCAAGCACTCTAGCCCACCCTGGCATTCTGTCGAGCATGTCACGTGCGTGCTCTAGGCGCGCCCAGAGCGCATGTTTTGCACGCGCGCGCGCAACCGAGCCGCCGCGTTCGCTACCCCGCGCCCCTGACCTATGCTCACCTGCAGAGCCACACCCTGGCCTCATCCACTCACTAGAACACGCCAGACCGCCCCTGGAGCCCCACAGAGCCGCCGTCAGGTCGGCCGTGGCCACAAGCGGCCGGCTACAGCAGCCCCTGCCATGGACGGCGCCGCCCGAGCCACCCGCGCGCGCCAGCTCGCCCCTTGAGCAGTGTGGAGTTCGTCGGAATGCGCCGGCCAGCTCCACGTCGCCCTGCTAGCTACAGCGAGGCGGTTCGCCGATCTTATCTCCGGCCGCCGCGGGAACCGACCTCGGCCGCCTATAAAAGGAGCCCCCGAGCGCGTCCTGTCCCTCAGGCAACCTCACAGCATCCTCCTAGTGCCCCCTCAACCCAGCAATCGGCGAGGGAAGACCGTCTTCCTCGTCTCCGGCCAGTTCGGCCGCCACCACGCTCCAGCAACATGCGTTGCAATCAGAGCCTCCCCTGCCCTCCCAACACCATCGTCTGACTCCCCTTAATCGTACGGAGCCACCCATCCCCTCACCCTCGACCAGGAGCCACCGTAGCCCAAACCCCCATTGCTCCCGAAGCCACCAGCCGCCGCGAAGATCGTCGCCGGTGACTCCCCTCGTCCCCACCCGTCTAGCGACCACCGGGAGGACCGCCCTGGACTGGCGGATCCATCCCCGCCCTCGGAGCCCCGCAAGGAGCCGCCAATCGCCGGTGATGATCGCCGGAGTCCCGCCTCCGCTCGTGCAGAGGAAGAGGAGGGAGAGGCGACCGGTCAAACCTGACCAGTGGGCCCCCTGGACCCACTGTCAGTGACCACGGCCGGTCCACGCTGGACTAAGTGAAGGCGTAAACACCAGAGTACGTCTTCGACGTGTTTTATTCCGAAACGTTTTTCCTTTTTGTGTATTATTTTTTTAAACAGAATTTGACCAAAACTTTGACTGGCTATAACTTTTTAAATATAACTCCAAATGAGCTGATTCTTTTTCGTACCTCCCTCAAATTTCACCTAGTTTATTTTAAGATTTATTTAAAAAATAATTGGGAAAAAAATTTGTACTGTTTTTAAATTTTGTGTTGATTTAATATTTTTCAAAATAGGATTGTCGGAGAGAGAAGAAAACTTTCAAAAAGTCTTGGGATGCACCATGCTTCTCCACAACTTGAAGTCAAGCATTCTGAACCCTGGCATAATATTGTGTGTGTTATTTGACACGGTTACAACACCACCTCGACATGGAGTATCCATTATTTTATGTGATGATATGTTCATACTCATGAGTGCATATTGATGATTTCATGCTATTGGAATTTTATATGTTTGTGATAGTAGTCACCATCATATGCCTTTCATGCATACCGGAAGGAATCCGGGAAAGCCTCTGTCTTGGGTAGACACGGGCTTGTCTCTAGTTCCCCGCCGAGACGGTTGTGTCCGGTACGGCATGATGAGGTATGTCGAGTGGTGATTCTGTCTGTCGGTTGAAGTATAAATTGTTATGCTAATCATGCAAGGAATACTTAAACCTCCTGAGTCGACCATAGATCGAGTCTTGTTCCGGTAACCCCCATACTTTTTTCGTACTACCAGTTGTCCCTGCCATAGGTAGGGTACGGTTCAGTAAGTTGTCAACCCCTTTCTTAGCACACACCGTACAGAGAGGCCATGGTGGAAGATACCGGAGGCATCCGGTAGGCATGCCACCTGGTCCGGGGGTCCCCTAGTTTGCGCGCGTTATAAATTTTGTGATCCCATGCTAAGTCGAGGTTGTAGCCTCCCCACTTAGAGTTTCGCTTAACGGGTGTCGTGGGTGATTCCAGACACCGGTAAGTTAGGCTGGTGTGTGCGGTTAGGTGTGTTTTCAATTAAAAGGCCGTGGACGGAATTAGTCCCAATGGACTAAAGGAATCCTTTACTCGTGGGTAAAGAGTACACCCTCTACAGAGATTAAACATCTATTCGAATAGCCGTGTCCATGGTTAAGGACTACAGTCTGGGATGGGTCAAGTGTTGGTCTTAGTGTCGGTCTTCGGAGAAGAAACTGTTAAACCAGAACTTGAATCATGACTTGTGACCTGTGATGATTATGTTTATTTTTATTATGGACTAACCCATTATATTATTTGAATTATCGAGTATCCCTGGGACGGCTCTACCTCCTAGATATTCACCGTGATTATTCTTTTATAAGCCCTTTATGTGGTGTCGCTCAGACGCCCGACTGTGGCATGTTTGTTATTTATTTACTATATAAGCCCTTTATGTGGTGTCGCTCAGATGCCCGACTGTGGCATGCTTGTTATTTATTTACTATATAAGCCCTTTATGTGGTGTCGCTGAGCCGCCCGACTGTGGCATGCTTGTTATTTCTTTACTATATAAGCCCTTTATGTGGTGTCGCTGAGACGCCCGACTGTGGCATGCTTGTTATGTATTTACCTTATAAGCCCTTTATGTGGCGTCGCCTAGACGCCCGACTGTGGCATATTTGTTACTTATTCCACTTATAATCCCTTTCATTGGTGTCGCTCAGACGCCCGACTGAGGCATCCTATTTCTACTCTCTAATGGCATTATTCATGTTTTATGTGAATAACCTGCTTGTGTGCATCAGAGATTTTATTTTATGACTGACGTTGTGATCATAGAATATTTCAGAGGATGATTATCGCTTGTTATAATTATACCTGTGTTCATAATGTTTGCGAGTACATTCAAAAGTACTCACTGGCTTGTCCCTGGCTATTGTCTTGGCCAGATTTCTTACATGGAAAGGAGCGTTACGCTGACAGCCCCCGGAACCCACACACCGGTGATAGCAGTATCGCGAAGATAGGAGTTATCCAGGTTAGCTGTTCCTGTGGGAAATGGAGTTCCACAGACGCTGATGATCCACCAACCGCTTCCGCCATCAACCACTAGAAACCTTGTGTTGTACTCATAGGCCAGAATGGTCTTGTACAACATATTATGTATTTTGCTTGGAGTTTTTGTATCAAGTTTGTGAACAGTAATCCTGGGGCTGGTGAGCACAAGGGCCATTTTCTGGGAAATTAATATCCCGGAAACCCGGTCCTGACAAAGACCCACCGGGGTCACCAATGAGAGCTTGAATAATTTTGATGAGGATGACTCTGGAATTTTTTGCTATTTACTTGATGAGTCTTTAAAAGATGCTTGGGATAGGTTACTTAGGATTCGGGCTAGCTATGTACCACAATATGAAATTGAAATTTACTTAAAAAGCTTTTATGTTGGCTTGCCCGCTTCCTTCAAACAAGTTTTAGATTCCATCTTTGAAGAAGGTTTTCTTGAAGGGGATGCTATAGATACATATGAAAGAATGAAAACTATATTTGGGCACCCCATGAATGATAAGGTTGAATCAACTACTCTCTTGTGCTTTTATCAAAATGAAATAATTAAAGAGATGAAGTCTAGTTTAGAGGCAAATTTCCGTAACGTTCTTAATCATACTTCTTCCATTAATGGCCATGTTCTTAACTTAAATAGAAGAATGAATGACATATAAAAGATATCCTCCTCTCCGAATGCCAAAGATGGCAATACCTAGATCTATCCTTGCTTTTATGCCTAGCTAGGGGCGTTAAACGATAGCGCTTGTTGGGAGGCAACCCAATTTTATTTTTTGTTTTTTTGTTTTTGCTTCTGTTTAGGAATAAATAATCCATCTAGCCTCTTTTTAGATGTGGTTTTATGTTTTGATTAGTGTTTGTGCCAAGCTAGACCTATTGGATCTTCTTGGATAATAGTTATTTGATCTTGCTGTAATTTCCATAAACTTTGCGCTCAGTGCCAGAATTATTTAAAATCACCAGAATATGATAAAATACTGATTCCAATTGGTGCTGATCAACAAACAAATTTTATAGGTCGTCTAATTTTGGTAGATTTGTTGGAGTTACATAAGTTAGCGTTAGTTACAGATTACTACAGACTGTTCTGTTTTTGACAGATTCTGTTTTTCGTGTGTTGTTTGCTTATTTTGATGAATCTATGGCTAATACAATAGTTTATAATCCATAGAGAAGTTGGAATACAGTAGGTTTAACACCAATATAAATAAAGAATGATTTTATTACAGTACCTTAAAGTAGTCTTTTGTTTTCTTTCTCTAACGGAGCTCACGAGATTTCTGTTGAGTTTTGTGTTGTGAAGTTTTCAAGTTTTGGGTAAATTCTTTTGATGGATTATGGAACAAGGAGTGGCAAGAGCCTAAGCTTGGGTATGCCCATGGCACCCCCAAGATAATCCAAGGACACCAAAAAGTCAAAGCTTGGGGATGCCCGGAAGGCATCCCCTCTTTAAAATCCACTTCCATCGGTAATTTACATGGAGCTATATTTTTATTCACCACATGATATGTGTTTTGCTTGGAGCTTCTTGTATTATTTGCGTCTTTGCTTGTTAGTTTACCACAATCATCCTTGCTGTACACACCTTTTGAGAGAGCCATACATGAATTGGAATTTGATAGAATACTCTATGTGCTTCATTTATATCTTTTGAGCTTGATAGTTTTGCTCAAAGTGCTTCACTTATATCTTTTGAGCGTGACAATTTTTGCTCTAGTGCTTCACTTAGATCTTTTAGAGCACGGTGGTGGATTTTTTTAAAGAAAATATTGATCTCTCATGCTTCACTTAGATTATTTTGAGAGTCGTTAATAGCATGGTAATTTGCTTAATGTTAATATACTTGGTATTCAAGATATGTGAAACTTTCTTTTGAGTGCGTTGAATACTAAGAAAAGTTTGATGCTTGATAATTGTTTTGAGATATGAAGATGGTGATATTAGAGTCATGCTAGTTGAGTAGTTGTGAATTTAAGGAATACTTGTGTTGAAGTTTGTGATTCCTGTAGCATGCACGTATGGTGAACCGTTATGTGATGAACTTGGAGCATGATTTATTTATTGATTGTCTTCCTTATGAGTGGCTGTCGGGGACGAGCGATGGTCTTTTCCTACCAATCTATCCCCCTAGGAGCATGCGCGTAATACTTTGCTTTGATAACTTCTAGATTTTTGCAATAAGTACATGAGTTCTTCATGACTAATGTTGAGTCCATGGATTATACGCACTTTTCCCATCCTCCCACCATTGCTAGCCTCTCTAATACCGCGCACTTTTCTCCGGTATCATACACCCACCATATACCTTCCTCAAAACAGCCACCATACCTACCTATCATGGCATTTCCATAGCCATTCCGAGATATATTGCCATGCAACTTTCCACCGTTCCGTTTATTATGACACGCCCCATCATTGTCATATTGCTAGCATGATCATGTAGTTGGCATTGTATTTGTGGCAAAGCCACCATTCTTAATTATTTCATACATGTCACTCATGTTTCATTGCATATCCCGGTACACCGCCGGAAGCATTCATATAGAGTCATACTTTGTTCTAAGTATCGAGTTGTAATTGTTGAGTTGTAAGAAAAATAAAAGTTTGATGATCATCATTATTAGAGCATTGTCCCAAGTGAGGAAAGGATGATGGAGACTATGATTCCCCCATAAGTCGGGATGGGACTCCGGACGAAAAAAAAGAGAAAGATGAAAAAAAGAGGCCATAAAAAAAGGAAAGGCCCAAATAAAAAAAATGAGAGAAAAAGAGAGAAGGGACAATGTTACTATCCTTTTACCACACTTGTGCTTCAAAGTAGCACCAAGATCTTCATGAAGAGAGTCTCTCATTTTGTCACTTTCATATACTAGTGGGAATTTTTCATTATAGAACTTGGCTTGTATATTCCAATGATGGGCTTCCTCAAATGCCACAGGTCTTCGTGAGCAAGCGAGAGTTGGATGCACACCCACTTAGTTTCTTTTGTTGAGCTTTCATATACTTATAGCTCTAGTGCGTACATTGCATGGCACTCCCGACCCACTCACATTGAAATCTCTTGAGGGGCATCCCCATAGCCTGTTGATACGCCTATTTGATGTGAGACTATCTTCTCCCTTTTTGTCTTCTCCACAACCACCATTCTATTCCACATATAGTGCTATATCCATGGTTCACGCTCATGTATTGCGTGAAGATTGAAAAAGTTTTAAAAATGTTGAAGTATGAAACAATTGCTTGGCTTATCATCGGGGTTGTGCATGATTTAAATATTTTGTGTGGGGAAGATGGAGCATAGCCAGACTATATGATTTTGTAGGGATAACTTTCTTTGGCCATGTTATTTTGAGAAGACATAATTGCTTAGTCAGTATGCTTGAAGTATTATTATTTTCATGTCAATATGAACTTTTGTCTTGAATCTTTCTGTTCTGGATATTCATACCACAATTAAGAGGGTTTACATTGAAATTATGCCAAAGTATCACTCCGCATCAAAAATTCTCTTTTTATCATTTACCAACTCGAGGACGAGCATGAATTAAGCTTGGGGATGCCTGATACGTCTCCAACGTATCTATAATTTTTGATTGCTCCATGCTACTTTATCTACTGTTTTGGACTATATTGGGCTTTATTTTCCACTTTTATATTATTTTTGGGACTAACCTATTAACCGGAGGCCCAACCCAGAATTGCTGTTTTTTCCTATTTCAGTGTTTCGAAGAAACGGAATATCAAACGGAGTCCAAAAGGAATGAAACCTTCGGAAACGTGATATTCTCACCGGACGTGATCCAGGAGACTTGGACCCTACGCCAAGGAACAACGGAGGCGGTCACGAGGGTGGGGGGCACGCCTCCCTAGGGCGCGCCCCCTGCCTCGTGGGCCCCCTGTTGCTCCACCGACGTACTCCTTCCTCCTATATATACCTATGTACCCCAAACGATCGACACGGAGCCAAAACCTAATTCCACCGCCGCAACTTCCTGTATCCACGAGATCTCATCTTGGGGCCTGTTAGAGCTCACGGAGGGGGCATCCACCACGGAGGGCTTCTACATCATCACCATAGCCTCTCCGATGAAGTGTGAGTAGTTTACTTCAGACCTTCGGGTCCATAGGTAGTAGCTAGATGGCTTCTTCTCTCTTTTTGGATCTCAATACAATGTTCTCCCCCTCTCTCGTGGAGATCTATTCGATGTAATCTTCTTTTTGCGGCGTGTTTGTTGAGATCGATGAATTGTGGGTTTATGATCCAGCTTATCTTTGAATAATATTTGAATCTTCTCTGAATTCTTTTATGTATGATTGGTTATCTTTGCAAGTCTCTTCGAATTATCCGTTTGGTTTGGCCAACTAGATTGGTAGTTCTTGCAATGGGAGAAGTGCTTAGCTTTGGGTTCAATCTTGCGGTGTCCTTTCCCAAAGGATGTGAAGGGGCAGCAAAGGCACATATTGTATTGTTGCCATCGAGGATAACAAGATGGGATTTTTATCATATTGCATGAATTTATCCCTCTACATCATGTCATCTTGCTTAAGGCGTTACTCTGTTTTTAACTTAATACTCTAGATGCATGCTGGATAGCGGTCGATGAGTGGAGAAATAGTAGTAGATGCAGAATCGTTTCGGTCTACTTGTCTCGGACGTGATGCCTATATACATGATCATACCTAGATATACTAATAACTATGCTCAATTCTGTCAATTGCTCAACAGTAATTTGTTCACCCACCGTAGAATACTTATGCTCTTGAGAGAAGCCACTAGTGAAACCTATGGCCCCGGGTCTATTCTCATCATATCAATCTCCATCACTTTAATACTTGCTTTGTTTTTACTTTGCCTTTTACTTTTCACTTTGCATCTCTATACCAAAAATACCAAAATATTACTTATCATCTCTATCAGATCTCACTCTAAGTAAGTGACCGTGAAGGGATTGACAACCCCTAATCGCGTTGGTTGTGAGGAGCTATCATTTTGTGCGGTCACGAGGGACTTGTGCATGGCCTCCTCTTTGGATTGATACCTTGGTTCTCAAAAACTGAGGGAAATACTTACGCTACTTTGCTGCATCATCCTCTCCTCTTCGGGGAAATCCAACGCAGTGCTCAAGAGGTAGCACCGATCAACCGGCTCAGCGCTACGACAACCGGCTCGTCATGCCGCGCACGAGCAGCGCCATGACCAATCTGCCAAACGCCGGAACACCGGTGAAACGACATGGAAGCCCGCCATGAGCTTCGAGGAGATGCTCGACGCTCCCTGCAAGCACCACAGCGGCGCGAGGCTGTCCACGCACACGCTCCGACAGTGCGCCATCATCAAGCGCATCGCGAGGGGCGACATCTGTCACGCCCAATATGCGACCCTATCCAAAAGGAACTCGAAGGTCCCACCAAGGATAGACCCACATATTGAAACGCTTTTGCAAGGTGGATATCATTACATCAACATTACATAATAGATGGGGATACATACATAAGGCACAAATGCCACATGAATACAACATCACATCATATACAAGATCAACATCCGACTACGGATGAAACATAAACAGAAACTCAAACGAGATCCACCCTGCTAGCCCAGGCTGCCGACCTGGAACCTATCCCCTGATCGAAGAAGCAGAAGAAGAACTCCAAAACAAGCAAACATCGCTCTCGCGTCATGATCATCGCGAAACCTGTACCTGCAACTGTTGGTGTAGTAATCTGTGAGCCACGAGGACTCAGCAATCCCATTACCATGGGTATCAAGACTAGCAAAGCTTAATGGGAAAGGAAGGGGTAAAGTGGTGAGGTTGCAGCAGCGACTAAGCATATATGGTGGCTAACATACGCAAATGAGAGCGAGAAGAGAAACAAAGGAATGATCGTCAACTAGTAATGATCAAGAAGTGATCCTAAACTCCTACTTATGTCAGACATAACCCAGAAACCGTGTTCTCCTCTCGATCAACCCCGAAAAGAGACACTCACGGTTACACACACGGTTGGTGTATTTTAAAAGAGTTTGCTTCAAGTTTACTACAACCAGATATTAATAAATTCCCATCTGCCACATAATCATGGTAGCGGCTCTCGAAAAGTTTATACCCTGCAGGGTGTCCCAACTTAGCCCATGATAAGCTCTTGCGATCACCGAAGGATATTCCTTCTCCCCGGGAAGACCCGATCAGTCTCGTAATCCCGGCTAAAAGACATTTCGACAGCAATAAAACAAGACCAGCAAAGCCTCCCGGCGTGCCGACACCCTGATAGTAGCTGCGCGTATCTCGTCTCAGGCCACGACCGGATGAGCTAAGTGTACAGGTACCGACGTAACCCAAGTTGCCAAGGGATGGTCCCGCACGGTGCTCTAGTTTGGGCCAACACTTAGACAAGCATTGGCCCGGGGGGGCTGAAATAAAGATGACCCTTGGGTTAATTACTCCCAAGGGAAAAGTAGGTGGTGGTGAGGCAAATGGTAAAACCAATGTTGGGCCTTCTTTGGAGGAGTCTTATTCAAAGCGAACTGTCAAGGGGTCCCATAAATCACCCGGCCGCGTTAGGGACGCAAAATCCGGGAACATAATACCGATATGACGGAAACTAGAGGCGGCAAGAGTGGAACAAAACACCAGGCATAAGGCCGAGCCTTCCACTCTTTACCAAGTATATAGATGCATTAATTAAATAAGATACATTGTGATATCCCAACAAGTAAACATGTTCCAACAAGGAACACCATCTCCATGTTCCAAACAAGGAACAAACTTCATCTTCACATGCAACTAACAACGCTATAAGAGGGGCTGAGCAAAGCGGTAACATAGCCAAACAACGGTTTGCTGGGAAGGGTGACAACGAGTTAGAGGTTCATGGCAATTTGGGATGGCTTGATAAACAGGTAATAGGTAGCGCAGCATAGCGATAGAACGAAGCAACTAGCATAGCAATGATAGTAATGAGATCCAAGGGGACGGTCATCTTGCCTGAAATCCCGCTAGGAAGAAGAACGAGTCCATGAAGGAGATGAAGCCACGAATACGAACCAAGCGTAGCCGAACGAATCCTCACGATCGCATAGCGAAGCGGGAACTAACAAGAAGAAGCACACAACATAGTAAACACACCACACATGAACAAGACATGATGCACAATAAGCATGATGCATAACAAATCTAGATGAGGCTACTCATGGCAAGAGATGATGCAAACAAGAGCAACACATCAAAGCAAGTTTAAATGAGGCCGGAAACAACATATAACAATTCCGGTAAGTCCTCATATGCAAATTTCGAAATTGGTCCAGATCTGAATAAACCTTATGTTCAAGTTGTTAAACAACAAGTTAAGATGCACCACGATGATCTACACGAAATTCTAGTCAAGTTACATATAAAGTTCATTTGATTCGGAGCTACGGCCTAGAAGATATGAGCAAAACAAGTTAAGCATGGCATTGATGCAAAAAGCATACAAACATCAATCAAACACCTCAAAACATGGATGCAACATGATAATATGAAACTACATGCAAAACCAAACAAGTTTCATATAGAGCACACTCAAAACGGAGGAACGGTTCAACACATACACACAATACAAGTTTAAAGGACAAACTGTCCAAAACAGCAACTAGGCATATTGCAAGCATCAAACAACATGCTACAGGATCCCAACGTGAAAACAAAAGGCATGTGCATGATGTACAGGTAAAGCATGACAAAACATGAACACTGAGCTATCTCCAGAAATCACAAGAACATGCTCAAAAAGACATGGCAAGATTGCAAGTAATAACAATTCAGACTTTGCAGAAATTAACATCAGGTTAACATGTTTAGAGCTATGAAAAAACATGTTACAGCAAGCTATCAAGTCAAACTAGAGCATGGCATGAATCTACTCAAAGCATATAACAAAAGTCCCTTACTGACCATAAGCCAAAAGGGCACAGAAAATATGATGGCACCCATGTAAACATGGCAAGTTATATTACAGATTCATACATGGCAGGAACAACAATAAGTAGGCATGTTGGTGAGCTTGAACCACTCACCACCGAGCAATACATGGCATGTAAAGGCAATTCACAGTAATAAGATATGGCATAGAAGCTATACATGGCAAGAACAACATCATATCATACACGGATCAACTACAACAACCTTGGCAAAATTGAATAACATGTAAACAACCTGCCAGGAAACATTTTATAGTAAAAGTAGAGCTCGATTGACTCAAGCTATGGCACTCCATAATTGCAAACAAGGGCATGGATGGATAGAGAATAACCATATGTTCAAAACATCCTTACTTAAGTATCTCAAAATAAGCATGGATATCTCGGTAGCATCAAGTTTACATGGCATAAAAATATCAGCAGAACAGGGGCTGAAATCAGCAACATCATGAAGTCTAGTTTGCATGCATGTGCTAGTCACCAAAGATATCACAAAAATACATGGCATACACCCCTGTAAAGATGGCATGGCATATTACAAAACACATGTAGGACTCAAGTTCATAGGGTGCACATATCAATCATTGCAAAAATGACAAAAGTGCATGTTCTGATAAGAATCTGAAACTAACATCACATAGCCCTCTTCTAACAACATTTCGGGCATCAATATGAGCTCAAATGAAAATGATGCAATGAGATAAAATGATGTACTCGTCGAGGCGAACAATTTGACATATTACACGCACGAAACGGAGCAGTATGCAGCAAGTTATGGCATGATGAATATGGCATGATAATGCATGGATCTCGGACTTGGGCGAAATTTCGGGGAGGGGAAAATCAACCTCTAGCTTGCACGGACTTCGAGGACGCCGGAGTTCGCCGGAGAAGATGCCGGAGAGGAGGGGGACGCCGGAGGCGGGCGGATCCGGGGCGGCCGGAGCTCCCGCGGCCGGATCCGGGAGGAGGAGGGGCGGGGTCGCCGGCAGGAGGCGGTGGCCGGCGCGGGGTGGATCGGGGCGCGGGCACGGCGGGCGTTATGGCGGGCCGCGGGCGGCGCGGGGTGCGCCCGGCGAGGTGGCGGCGAGGCCGGGCGCTGCCGGGCGGGCGCCGGAGGAGGGCGGCGGCGCGACCGGGAGGCGCGGGCGAGGCGCCGAGACGGGCGGGCGGCGAAGCCTGGGATGTGGGCGGCGATCGAGGCGGGCGCTGGCGCTGGCGGCTGGCGGCGGGCGCAAGGCTGGCTGGCGGGCGGCGGCGGAGCTGGCCGGGCGGGTTCACCGCCCGGCGGACGCAAGACGGGCGCGAGGAGAGAGAGGGCGTGTGGCACGACGTGTGGCGGAGGATTCACGGGGACGACGGGCGGACATGTCCATCGGTGGAGGAGAAGGTGTCCGGCGTGAGGGAATTTCTAGGGTTTGACCGAAAAAATCGGGAGGGCACATATTTATAGGTAGAGGGAGCTAGGAGAGTCCAAATGAGGAGCGGTTACCACACGATCGTGGATCGAACGCATCGAGAGCATGGAGGGGAGTTTTCTGGGTTTTGGGCCAGTTTGAAAGGGGTGTTGGGCTGCAAGGAGAAGGGGCTTTA
Source organism: Aegilops bicornis (assembly GCA_021605145.1). Classification (NCBI taxonomy): domain Eukaryota; kingdom Viridiplantae; phylum Streptophyta; class Magnoliopsida; order Poales; family Poaceae; genus Aegilops; species Aegilops bicornis. The sequence continues at coordinate 428,810,525 of CM038673.1, forward strand.
CGGTTACCCGGTTAACCGTTGGAGTATCAGACGACCTCCAAATGGCACGAAACTTGACAGGCGGTCTACCGGTGCTATACCAAGGCCGCTTGACAAACCTCGGTCCATTCCGAGAACGCGTTTAACACCCGCACATGAAAAGAGGTAAAAGGGGGCGCCGGGGGACATAGGAGTGCCGGATTGCAAAACGGACAACGGGGAAAATGCTCGGATGCATGAGACGAACACGTATGCCAATGCGATGCACATGATGACATGATATGAAATGCAGATGCTGACATGGCAAAGTGCAACATGCAAGCACAAGACATGGAAACGACGGTGAATAACTGGCTGACACCTGGCGCATCGAATCCGGGGCGTTACAACACTCCTCCACTAACAAGAGATCTCGTCCCGAGATCTTAGGACCGAGACGGAAGGGAAAAAGGAAGAGGTGAAACAAGAACTCAAAGAAGAAGCAAGGAATCGAGAGCACTCGAGAAGAAGAGAGGAACGACGAGAATGACGAGAATCGAAAGCTCACGGAATCAGATAGACTATGAAACCACTCGTTCTAACCGGAGTGGTTAGAATGAGAAAAGAAACGAATAAGACTGAAAGGATTTAGGTAGCACTCCGGTTGAAAATGGAAGGATTAGAACATGAACTTCACAAGATGGGATGAAATTTGACGAGATGAACAACACAATGCCTCCGGAAGAATTGGAAGAATTGAAAAGAACTTAGAAGGAAGGATTGAATGGAGTTGTTGAGAAAATCAACAACGAAAGAATAAGCTTGATGTGGACTTATGGATAACAACTCAAAATTATGAGCTGGTAACTAGCCGCAAACGAAAATGATTGGATAACTTAGAAGAACGAAGAAATGCAAAACTCCAATTCAAAAGAATACGGAGAATTAATTACACTTCGAGACGCGAGAAGACAGATACTTGAATTCCACCAACAAAATCTTGATGAACTCTTGAAAAATGAAATAAATCATGAAGAACCACCATGAAGAACTCCGGTAACAAAAGGATGATGAGATAGAAATGAAGGATGAAAGAATAAGATGAGCCTTGCGATGATTTCGATGGAGGTTCCGACGAGATGGCCAAGGAAAATTTGAACTCCGGAAAAGAAAAGATGAAAAGGCTTGGAACTAGAATTTATTCCTCAAGAACAAACTCCGAAGGAAGGGATTACTCACTTGGATGAAATAAGAATAAGATTTATTGTATGCTTATCCTTCATCAAATTAAATTGATGACAATCAATGGATTTTGCATACTACTTATTCTTCTTGAAATGGATTAAGGGGTAAGGCACAAAACTTGAGAAAGTCTTCATGAACCACCGGTAGGATTGAAAAGAAACAAATGAATGGATTGATACGATAACAAAGGAAAAAAAGAATCTGAATGAACCACCGTTAGAACTCGGAAATGACTGACGAAGAGAATGAATCACCGGGAAGAATTAGAAGAACCAATATGCTAGAGGGGATTTAGATGCAAAAGAACAAAGAGATCATGAGCTAATTAAAGAACACTTGAACGAGGCACCGAAAGAATATTGAGACGAACGAAGGGGCACGGATATAGAATAATTGGAGAATGACTCTGAAAACTTAGAATGAAGAAATCTTCCGAAAAGATGGCCTCCGGATGATCGAGAGAGAAAGCAACTCCTGAAATGCTCCGGATGGATGAAAAGAATTGCACGACTGGAAACAATTAGATAGGATAACATCGAGCTAGCACCATGAATCTCCGGGAGAACGGAAAAGATTTAAGAGAAATTCTGCTTCGGTCTTCAAAGGACGACGATAAACACCACCAAAATTGTTGAGATACTCCGGTAGAATGAAAAGCGAATAGGTTGAGCCAACAATGAAAAGAATTTGAATGAGATCTTGGGAAGGCGTCTGACTGATGAAATTCATTCTTACGTCAAACTTCAAAAGAACTTTAGAATAACTCCGGAATAATTAGAAGAGTCAGGTAAGATCCTGGGAAAAGACCTATGGGTTAGGGCCCACTGAAGAGATAACACCGTTGGAAAGGGATGTTGAACAGATAGATGATGCACCGGAACGATTGAATTATTTGAATGAGGTGACAACCTCGAATTAATTCGAACACAGACGAATCTCTTGAGATGTCTTGCACACTCCGGAAGGATAAGCTGTCGAGAGACGAACGAGCAAAGAGAACACTTGAGCCGAGAGAAAGAATATAATCAACACCGAAAAACTTGAATTGAGTGCACCGGAAAAAGAAAGGGATGAAGAATGACGAACGAGACGAGAATTCACTGGTTGAAATAAATGAGAGAAGACTGAAGAGGCTCCGTACGAATGAAATAGATGGTCGGAAGAAACTCGAACTCCGGGAATAATAGGGTGTGAGGGCGGGAAAAACAAAGGCAACTTGGAACGAGAAATCGATGAATAGCTAGAAGCGAAAACACCGGTTGAAATAGTTGAGGAAGAATGCAGAGGCTTCACACGAGTAGGAAGGATACTCGATTACAGACTCCGGTTCCGACAAGAAAAAGGGTGGGTGGGTGGGAAAAGAAAACAACTGAGAATTGAACTTGACAACGATGAAGAGGCTCGAGTCGACTTGACGAGAAATGCACCGGACAAAAGAGGATGGACAACTCACGAAACTAACCACGTGATCCTAAAGAAAAATTTGAAGGGGAAGAGGAGTAGTTCAAAACACCTACGTCAAGATTCCACACCAGAGCGACGAAGGGGCAGAGGAGTAAAAAGAAATCCTACTCTCCGATATAACTAGACTCAGAAAACAATTTTTCTAGACTCGACATCGGCCAAACTACACGATCAATCAAGGGGGCTCCTAAGGTCGGTCGAGGCTCTGATACCAACTTGTCACGCCCAATATGCGACCCTGTCCAAAAGGAACTTGAAGGTCCCACCAAGGATAGACCCGCATATTGAAACACTTTTACAAGGTGGATATCATTACATCAACATTACATAATAGATGGAGATACATACATAAGGCACAAATGCCACATGAATACAACATCACATCATATACAAGATCAACATCCGACTACAGATGATATATAAACAGAAACTCAAACAATATCCACCCTGCTAGCCCAGGCTGCCGACCTGGAACCTATCCCCAATCAAGAAGAAGCGTAAGAAGAACTCCAAAACAAGCAAACATCGCTCTCGCGTCATGATCATCGCGAAACCTGTACACCTGGCAACTGTTGTGTGTAGTAATCTGTGAGCCACGAGGACTCAGCAATCCCATTACCATGGGTATCAAGACTAGCAAAGCTTAATGGAAAAGGAAGGGGTAAAGTGGTGAGGTTGCAGCAGCGACTAAGCATATATGGTGGCTAACATACAAAAATGAGAGCGAGAAGAGAAACAAAGGAACGGTCGTCAACTAGTAATGATCAAGAAGTGATCCTAAACTCCTACTTACGTCAGACATAACCCAGAAACCGTGTTCTCCTCTCGATCAACCCCGAAAAGAGACACTCACGGTTACGCACACGGTTGGTGTATTTTAGAAGAGTTTGCTTCAGGTTTACTACAACCGGATATTAACAAATTCCCATCTGCCACATAACCGCGGGCACGGCTCTCGAAAGTTTATACCCTGCAGGGGTGTCCCAACTTAGCCCATGATAAGCTGTCGTGATCAACGAAGGATATTCCTTCTCCCCGGGAAGACCCGATCAGTCTCGGAATCCCGGCTACAAGACATTTCGACAAAGAATAAAACAAGACCAAAGAAAGCCTCCGGCTGCGTGACACCCTGATAGTAGCCGCGCGTATCTCGTCTCAGGACACGACTGGATGAGCTAAGCGTACAGGTACCGACGTAACCCAAGTTGCCAAGGGATGGTCCCGCACGGTGCTCTAGTTTGGGCCAACACTTAGACAAGCATTGGCCCGGGGGGGCTGAAATAAAGATGACCCTTGGGTTAATTACTCCCAAGGGAAAAGTAGGTGGTGGTGAGGCAAATGGTAAAACTAATGTTGGGCCTTGCTGGAGGAGTCTTATTCAAAGCGAACTGTCAAGGGGGTCCCATAAATCACCCGACCGCGTTAGGGACGCAAAATCCGGGAACATAATACCGATATGACGGAAACTAGGGCGGCAAGAGTGGGACAAAACACCAGGCATAAGGCCGAGCCTTCCACCCTTTACCAAGTATATAGATGCATTAATTAAATAAGATATATTGTGATATCCCAACAAGTAAACATGTTCCAACAAGGAACACCATCTCCATGTTCCAAACAAGGAACAAACTTCATCTTCACCTGCAACTAACAATGCTATAAGAGGGGCTGAGCAAAGCGGTAACATAGCCAAACAACGGTTTGCTGGGAAGGGTGACAACGAGTTAGAGGTTCATGGCAATTTGGGATGGCTTGATAAACAGGTAATAGGTAGCGCAGCATAGCGATAGAACGAAGCAACTAGCATAGCAATGATAGTAATGAGATCCAAGGGGACGGTCATCTTGCCTGAAATCCCGCTAGGAAGAAGAACGAGTCCATGAAGGAGATGAAGCCACGAAGACGAACCAAGCGTAGCCGAACGAATCCTCACGATCGCAACGAAACGGGAACTAACAAGAAGAAGCACACAACATAGTAAACACACCACACATGAACAAGACATGATGCACAACAAGCATGATGCATAACAAATCTAGATGAGGCTACTCATGGCAAGAGATGATGCAAATAAGAGCAACACATCAAACCAAGTTTAAAGGAGGCCGGAAACAACATATAACAATTCCGGTAAGTCCTCATATGCAAATTTCGAAATTGGTCCAGATCTGAATAAACCTTATGTTCAAGTTATTAAACAGCAAGTTAAGATGCACCACGATGATCTACATGAAAATCTAGTCAAGTTACATATAAAGTTCATTTAATTCGGAGCTACGGCCTAGAAGATATGAGCAAAACAAGTTAAGCATGACATTGATGCAAAAAGCATACAAACATCAATCAAACACCTCAAAACATGGATGCAACATGATAATATGAAAATACATGCAAAACCAAGCAAGTTTCATATAGAGCACACTCAAAACGGAGCAACGGTTCAACACATACACACAATACAAGTTTAAAGGACAAACTGTCCAAAACAGCAACTAGGCATATTGCAAGCATCAAAACAACATGCTACAGGATCCCAACGTGAAAAAAGGCATGGGCATGATGTACAGGTAAATCATGACAAAACATGAACACTGAGCTATCTCCAGAAATCACTAGAACATGCTCAAAAAGACATGGCAAGATTGCAAGTAATAACAATTCAGACTTTGCAGAAATTAACATCAGGTTAACATGTTTAGAGCTATGAAACAACATGTTACAGCAAGCTATCAAGTGAAACTAGAGCATGGTATGAATCTACTCAAAGCATATAACAAAAGCCCCTTACTGACCATAAGCCAAAAGGGCACAGAAAATATGATGGCACCCATGTAAACATGGCAAGTTATATTACAGATTCATACATGGCAGGAACAACAATAAGTAGGCATGTTGGTGAGCTTGAACCACTCACCACAGAGCAATACATGGCATGTAAAGGCAACTCACAGTAATAAGACATGACATAGATGCTATACATGGCAAGAACAACATCATAGCATACACAGATCAACTACAACAACCTTGGCAAAATTGAATAACATGTAAACAACCTGCGAGGAAACATTTTATAGCAAAAGTAGAGCTCGATTGACTCAATCTATGGCACTCCATAATTTCAAACAAGGGCATGGATGGATATAGAATAACCATATGTTCAAAACATCCTTACTTAAGTATCTCAAAATAAGCATGGATCTCTCGGTAGCATCAAGTTTACATGGCATAAAAATATCAGCAGAACAGGGGCTGAAATCAGCAACATCATGAAGCCTAGTTTGCATGCTTGTGCTAGTCACCGCAGAGATCACAAAAATACATGGCATACACCCCTGTAAAGATGGCATGGCATATTACAAAACACATATAGGACTCAAGTTCATAGGGTGCACACATCAATCATGGCAAAAATGACAAAAGTGCATGTTCTGATAAGAATCTGAAACTAACATCACATAGCCCTCTTCTAACAGCATTTCGGGCATCAAGATGAGCTCAAATGAAAATGATGCAATGAGATGAAATGATGTACTCGTCGAGGTGAACAATTTGACATATTACACGCACGAAACGGAGCAGTATGCAGTAAGTTATGGCATGATGAATATGGCATGATAATGCATGGATCTCAGGGACTTAGGCGAAATTTCGGGGAGGGGAAAATCAACCTCTAGCTTGCACGGACTTCGAGGACGCTGGAGTTCGCCGGAGAAGATGCCGGAGAGGAGGGGGACGCCAGAGGCGGGCGGATCCGGGGCGGCCGGAGCTCCCGCCACGGATCCGGAGGAGGAGGGCGGGTCACGGCAGAGGCGGTGGCTTGAGGGTGGATCGGGGCGCGGGCACGGCGGCTGTTGCAGTCGGGCGGCGTGGGGGCGTGAGCCGGCGAGGTAGCGGCGAGGCTGGCCGGGCGGCGCCGGAGGCGGCGGCGGCGCGGACCGGTAGGTGCGCTGGCGAGGCGCCGAGACGGGCGGGCGGCTGGCCCGGGCGGGCGGCGAAGCTCGGATGGAGGGGCGGCGACGGAGGCGGGGTTCGGCTGGCGCGCTGGGCGTCAGCTGGCTGGCGCGGCGGCGGAGCGGGCCGGGCTCACTGGCGGGCCGGGCGGCACGAGGAGAGAGAGGGCGGCTCGCGCTGACGTGGCGGCGGAGGATTCGCCGGGGACGACGGGCGGACATGTCCGTCGGTGGAGGAGAAGGTGTCCGGCGGCGCGAGGGGAATTTCTAGGGTTTGGACTGCGAAAAAATCGGGGAGGGGCACATATTTATAGGTAGAGGGAGCTAGGAGAGTCCAAATGAGGAGCGGTTTTCGCCCACACGATCGTGATCGAACGACCGAGAGCACGCGCGGGGGGGGGGGGGGGGGCGTTTGCTGGGTTTTGGGCCACTTTGAAAGGGGTGTTGGGCTGCAAAGAGAAGGGGGCTTTTACGGTTACCCGGTTAACCGTTGGAGTATCAAACGACCTCCAAATGGCACGAAACTTGACAGGCGGTCTACCGGTGCTATACCAAGGCCGCTTGACAAACCTCGGTCCATTCCGAGAACGTTTAACACCCGCACATGAAAAGAGGTAAAAGGGGGCGCCGGGGGACATAGGAGTGCCGGATTGCAAAACGGGCAACGGGGAAAATGCTCGGATGCATGAGACGAACACGTATGCCAATGCGATGCACATGATGACATGATATGAAATGCAGATGCCGACATGGAAAAGTGCAACACGCAAGCACAAGACATGGCAACGACAGCGAATAACTGGCAGACACCTGGGGCATCGAATCCGGGGCGTTACAACATCCCACCGCCTCTGGCTCTGGCTCCGGGAGTAGGGCAGTCGCCTCCACCTCCGCCACCGCCACCGACCGGCTGCGCGATGCGCGACGACCCCTACCCGGCCCAGAACGCGACCTACGTCGTCTTCACCAGCCTCGGCGACGACAAGCAGAACGAGCGCCTCCTTCGGCAGGAGGTGAACACCGTCATCCCGGCCAAGACGGAATACATGCATTGGTCGGAACACCCGGTCACCTGGACCCGGGAGGACCACCCGGCCGTCATGCCGAACCCGGGTGGTTACGCCCTCGTCCTCGACCCTACTATCGTCGCGCCCCGGCGCACGTGCATGTTCTCCCGGGTTCTCGTAGACGGCGGCAGCAGCATCAACATCCTCTACCGCGACACCATGACCAAGCTCGGCCTTGAGGCCAAGGACCTTTAGCCGACCCGTACGATCTTCCACGGCATCGTTCCTGGCCTCTCCTGCTCGCCGATCGGCCGGATCCGGCTCGACGTCCTGTTTGAAGACAACAGCCACTTCCAACGCGAGCCGATCTGGTTCGAGGTGGTGGACCTATCCAGCGCGTACCACGCACTGCTGGGCCGGCCCGCGCTCGCCAAGTTCATGGCGGTCACCCACTACGCCTACCTGAAGATGAAGCTGTCGGGTCCAAAGGGCCTCATCACCTTCACCGGCGACTACCACAAGTCCTTGGACTGCGCAAGAGACCGCGCCAAGCTAGCCGAGTCGCTGGTCATAGCCGAGGAGCGGTGCCAACTCGACCGGATCGTCCCCCTGGCCCAAGAGGCGTCGGCCGCGCAGATCTCGACTGAGGAGCCGGCCGATGAGGCCGCGTTCAATCCCTCCAAGGAGACCAAGAAGGTGAAGCTGAACCCGGAAGACCCCAGCTGCAGCAAGTACGTTGTCATGGGCACCCGCCTCGACAGCAAATAGGAAGGCGAGCTCATCGACTTCCTCCATGAGAATCGGGATATTTTTGCATGGACCCCCAAGGACATGCCGGGTATCCCGAGGAAGTACACCGAGCACAAAATCCACGTCCGCAAGGACGCCAAGCCTGTCCGTCAACCCCTACGATGTTTTTCTGAAGAGAAGAGAAGGACCACCGGTGAAGTGGTCGCCAAGCTTTTGGCGGCCGGCTTCATCATGGAAGTGTTTCACCCCGAGTGGCTGGCCAACCCATTCCTCGTCCTGAAGAAGAACAAGACATGGCGCATGTGTATCAACTACACCAGCCTGAACAAGGCCTGCCCCAAAGACCCGTTGCCCTCCCGCGGATCGACCAAGTCATCGACTCCACTGCTGGGTGTGAGCTCCTGTCCTTCCTAGATGCTTACTCCGTCTACCACCAGATCAAGCTAGATCCAGCCGACACCCTGAAGACGTCCTTCATCACGCCCTTTGGGGCGTATTGCTACATCACCATGTCGTTCGGCTTGAAGAATGCCGGTGCCACCTTCCAGCGCTGCATGCAGAAATGCTTGCTGCCACAACTCGGTTGCAATATCCACGTCTACGTGGACGGCATCGTGGTGAAGACCAAGCAGCACCTCACGCTCCTCGACGACCTAAAGGAGACCTTTGCCAACCTGCGCGAGTACAAGGTCAAGCTGAACCTGGAGAAATGCGTTTTTGGCGCCCCGGCCGGAAAGCTACTCGGCTTGCTCGTCTTGGAGAGCGGCATTGAGGCAAACCCGAAGAAGATCAAGGCCATTGAGCGCATGCGCAAGCCGCCTTGACTGCTCAATGTCCAGAAGTTCACCGGGTGCTTGGCCTCGGTCAGCCAGTTTCTCAGCCGGCTGGGCGAGAGGGCCTTGCCCCTATACCAGCTGATGAAGAAGACGACGCCGTTCGAATGGAACGACCAGGCGGACAAAGCTTTCCGGGATCTCAAGCGCATGCTCTCCATCGCACCAGTCCTGGCTGCACCGGCTGAGAAGGAGCCGCTGTTGCTCCATATCGGCGCGACCTCGCGGTCGGTCAGCACGGTGATGGTGGTCGAGCGCCAAGAAAAGGACAAGGTCCAAGCCGTCCAGTGTCCCGTCTACTACCTGAGCGAGGTGCTCTTTGCCTTGAAGCAAAACTACCCGCATTACCAGAAGATGTGTTACGGCGTGTACTGCTACCTCTTGAGCACTGTGTTGGTTTTCCCTTGAAGAGGAAAGGGTGATGATGTAAAGCAGCGTAAGTATTTCACTCAGTATTTGAGAACCAAGGTATCAATCCAGTAGGAGGCCACACACGAGTCCCCCGCACCTACACAAACAACTAAAATCCTCGCAACCAACGCAATAAAGGGGTTGTCAATCCCTTCACAGTCACTTAAGAAACTGAGATCTGATAGATATGATAAGATAATATTTTTGGTATTTTTATGATAAAGATGCAAAGTAAAGAAAGCAAAATAAAAACGACACCAGAAATAGCTTGTTGTCGGGAGATTAAATCTCATGGAAAATAGACCCGGGCGCCATAGGTTTCACTAGTGGCTTCTCTCGAGAGCATAAGTATTACGGTGGGGAAACAAATTATTGTTGAGCAATTGATAGAATTGAGCATAGTTATGATAATATCTAGATATGATCATGTATATAGGCATCACGTCCGCGACAAGTAGACCGACTCCTGCCTGCATCTACTACTATTACTCCACACATCGACCGCTATCCAGCATGCATCTAGAGTATTAAGTTCAAAAGAACAGAGTAACGCTTTAAGTAAGATGACATGATGTAGAGGGATAAACTCATGCAATATGATATAAACTCCATCTTGTTATCCTCGATGGCAACAGTACACACGTGCCTTTGCTGCCCCTCATCCTTTGGGAAAGGACACTGCAAGATTGAACCCAAAGCCAAGCACTTCTCCCATTGCAAGAAAGATCAATCTAGTAGGCCAAACCAAACTGATAATTCGAAGAGACTTGCAAAGATAACCAATCATACATAAAAGAATACAGAGAAGATTCAAATATTGTTCATAGATAATCTTGATCATAAACCCACAATTCATTGGTCTCAACAAACACACACCGCAAAAGAAGATTACATCGAATAGATCTCCATGAGAGAGGGGGAGAACATTGTATTGAGATCCAAAAAGAGAGAAGAAGCCATCTAGCTAATAACTATGGACCCGAAGGTCCGAGGTAAACTACTCACACATCATCGGAGAGGCTATTGTGTTGATGTAGAAGCCCTCCGCGATCAATGCCCCCTCCGGCGGAGCGCCGGAAAAGGCCCCAAGATGGGATCTCACTGCATGAAGGTTGCGGCGGTGGAATTAGGTTTTTGCTCAGATCTGGTAGTTTGGGGCACGAGGTATATATAGGAGGAAGAAGTACGTCGGTGGAGCAACATGGGCCCCACGAGGGTGGAGGGTGCGCCCAGGGGGGTAGGCACGCCCCCTACCTCGTGCCCTCCTGGTTGCTTTCTTGACGTAGGGTCCAAGTCCTCTAGATCATGTTCGTTCCAAAAATCACGTTCCCTAAGGTTTCATTCCGTTTGGACTCCGTTTGATATTCTTTTTCTGCGAAACTCTGAAATAGGCAAAAAACAACAATTCTGGGTTGGGCCTCCGGTTAATAGGTTAGTCCCAAAAAGTGTATAATAAAGCCCATTAATGTCCAAAACAGAATATAATAAAGCATGGAACAATAAAAAATTATAGATACGTTGGAGACGTATCAAGCATCCCCACGCCTAATTCCTGCTCGTCCTCGAGTACGTAAATGATAAAAATAGAATTTTTGATGTGGAATGCTACTTGGCATAATTTCAATGTAATTCTCTTAATTGTGGTATGAATATTCAGATCTGAAAGATTCAAGACAAAAGTTTAATATTGACATAAAAATGATAATACTTCAAGCATACTAACTAAGCAATTATGTCTTCTCAAAAAAACATGGCCAAAGAAAGTTATCCCTACAAAATCATATAGTCTGGCTATGCTCTATCTTCACGACACAATGTATTTAAATCATGCACAACCCTGATGACAAGCCAAGAAATTGTTTCATACTTTTGATGTTCTCAAACTTTTTCAATCTTCACGCAATACATGAGCGTGAGCTATGGACATAGCACTATATGTGGAATAGAATGGTGGTTGTGGAGAAGACAAAAAAGGAGAAGATAGTCTCACATCAACTAGGCGTATCAACGGGCTATGGAGATTCCCATTAATAGTTATCAATGTGAGTGAGTAGGGATTGCCATGCAACGGATGCACTAGAGCTATAAGTATATGAAAGCTCAACAAAAGAAACTAAGTGGGTGTGCATCCACTCTCTTGCTCACGAAGACCTAGGGCATTTTGAGGAAGCCCATCATTGGAATATACAAGCCAAGTTCTATGATGAAAAATTTCCCACTAGTATATGAAAGTGATATCATCGGAGACTCTCTATCATGAAGATAATGGTGCTACTTTGAAGCACAAGTGTGGTAAAAGGGTAGTAACATTGTCCCTTCTCTCTTTTTCTCTCATTTTTTTATTTGGGCCTTTTCTCTTTTTTATGGCCTGTTTTTTATATATATTTAGTCCGGAGTCTCATCCCGACTTGTGGGGGAATCATATTCTCCATCATCCTTTCCTCACTTGGGACAATGCTCTAAAAAAATGATGATCATCACACTTTTATTTACTAACAACTCAACAATTACAACTCAATACTTAGAACAAAATATGACTCTATGTGAATGCCTCCGGCGGTATACCGGGATATGCAATGAATCAAGAGTGATATGTATGAAAGAATTATGAACGGTGGCTTTGCCACAAATACAATGTCAACTACATGATCATGTAAAGCAATATGACAATGATGGAACATACCATAATAAACAGAACGGTGGTAAGTTGCATGGCAATATATCTCGGAATGGCTATGGAAATGCCATGGTAGGTAGGTATGGTGGCTGTTTTGAGGAAGGTATGTGGGTGTATGATACCGGTGAAAAGTGTGTGGTATTAGAGAGGCTAGCAATGGTGGAAGGAAGAAAGTGCGTATAATCCATGGACTCGACATTAGTCATAAAGAACTCATATACTTATTGCAAAAATCTACAAGTTATCGAAGCAAAGTATTACACGCATGCTCCTAGGGGGGTAGATTGGTAGGAAAAGACCATCGCTCGTCCCCGACCGCCACTCATAAGGAAGACAAACAATAAATAAATCATGCTCCGACTTCATCACATAACGGTTCACCATACGTGCATGCTAAGGGAATCACAAATTCTAACACAAGTATTTCTCAAATTCAAAACTACTCAACTAGCATGACTCTAATATCACCATCTCCATATCTCAAAACAATTATCAAGTATCAAACTTCTCATAGTATTCAACACACTCATAAGAAAAAAAATTACTAATCTTGAATGCCTATCATAATTAAAGAAAATTACCATGCTGTTTTGTAGGAATCTCAAAATAATCTAAGTGAAGAATGAGAGAACAATAGTTTCTATAAAACAAAACCACCACCGTGCTCTAAAAGATATAAGTGAAGCACTAGAGCAAAAACTATATAACTCAAAAGATATAAGTGAAGCACATAGAGTATTCTAACAATTTCCGAATCATGTGTGTCTCTCTCAAAAGGTGTGTACATCAAGGATGATTGTGGCAAACTAACAAATAAAGAATCAAATAATACAAGACTCTCCAAGCAAAACACTTATCATGTGGTGAATAAAAATATAGCTCCAAGTAAAGTTACCGATGTAAGTAGACAAAAGAGGGGATGCCTTCCGGGGCATCCCCAAGCTTTGGCTTTTTGGTGTCCTTAGATTATATTGGGGTGCCATGGGCATCCCCAAGCTTAGTCTCTTGCCACTCCTTGTTCCATAATCCATTAAATCTTTCACCCAAAACTTGAAAACTTCACAACACAAAACTCAGCAGAAAATCTCGTGAGCTCCGTTAGCGAAAGAAAACAAAACACCACTTCAAGGTAATGTAATGAAATCATTCTTTATTTATATTGGTGTTAAACCTACTGTATTACAACTTCTCTATGGTTTATAAACCATTTTACTAGCCATAGATTTATCAAAATAAGCAAACAACACACGAAAAACAGAATCTGTCAAAAACAGAGCAGTCTGTAGTAATCTGTAACTAACGCAAACTTCTGGAACTCCAAAACTTCAGACAAACTAGGACGACCTAGACAATTTTTTTATTGATCAGAAGCAATTGGAATCAATATTTTATTACGTTCTGGTGATTTTTAACAATTATTTTCGTGAACAGAAAGTTTCTGGAATTTTCAGCAAGATCAAATAACTATCGTCGAAGAAGACCCTATAGGTTAAACTTGACACAAACACTAATTAAAACATAAAAACACATATAACCAGAGGCTAGATCAAATATTTATTCCTAAACAGAGGAAAAAATCAAAAAAACTACAAATAAAATTGGGTTGCCTCCCAACAAGCGCTATCGTTTAACGCCCCTAGCTAGGCATAATAGCAAGGATAGATCTAGGTATTGCCATCTTTGGTAGGAAATCCATAACTGGCTCTTATAATAGATTCATAAGGTAATTTTATTTTCTTTCTAGGGAAGTGTTCCATGCCTTCCCTTAACGGAAATTGGAATCTAATATTCCCTTCCTTCATATCAATAATTGCACCAATCGTTCTAAGGAAAGGTCTACCAAGAATAATAGGACATGAAGGATTGCAATCTATATCAAGAACAATAAAATCTACGGGCACATAGTTCCTATTTGCAACAATAAGAACATCACTAATTCTTCCCATAGGTTTCTTAATGGTGGAATCCGCAACGTGCAAGCTTAAAGAGCAATCATCAAAATCACGGAAACCTAGCAAATCGCACAAAGTTTTTGGGATCGTGGAAACAGTAGCACCCAAATCACACAAAGCATAGCATTCATGATTTTTAATTTTAGTTTTAATAGTAGGTTCCCATTCATCATAAAGTTTTCTAGGGATAGAAACTTCCATCTCAAGTTTTTGTTCATAAGATTGCATCAAAGCATCAACGATATGTTTAGTAAAGGCTTTATTTTGACTATAAGCATGTGGAGAATTTAGCACGGATTGCAACAAGGAAATAAAATCTATCAAAGAGAAATTATCATAATTAAATTCCTTGAAATCCAAAATAGTGGGTTCATTAATATCTAGAGTTTTGATCTCTTCAATCCCACTTTTACCAATTTTTGCATCAAGCTCTAAAAACTCCAAATTTTTGGAACGCCTTCTAGGTAAGGTGGATCATATTCATTCCCATCATTATCAAGATTCATATTGCAAAACAAAGATTTAATAGGGGACACATCAATAACTTTTAGATCTTCATCTTTATTTTCATAGAAACTAGAAGAACACGCTTTCACAAAATAATCTTTCTTAGCACGCATCCTAGCGGTTCTTTCTTTGCACTCATCAATGGAAATTCTCATGGCCTTGAGAGACTCATTGATGTCATGCTTAGGAGAAATAGATCTAAGTTTCAAAGAATCAACATCAAGAGAAACTCTATCAACATTCCTAGCTAATTCATCAACATTAAGCAATTTTTCTTCAAGCAAAGCATTGAAATTCTTTTGCGAATTCATAAACTCCTTAACACTAGTCTCAAATTCAGAAGGCATATTATTAAAATTTCCATAATAATTGTCGTAGGAATTACCATAATTATTAGAGGAATTACTAGGATACGACCTAGGATTAAAGTTTCCTCTATACGCTATGTTACCAAAATTATTCCTACCAACAAAATTCACATCCATAGATTCATTATTATTATCAATCAAAGTAGACAAAGGCATATCATTAGGATAAGAAGAAACACTTTTATTAGCAAATAATTTCATAAGTTCATCCATCTTTCCACTCAAAACATTAATTTCTTCTATCGCATGCACTTTTTTATTAGTGGATCTTTCGGTATGCCATTGAGAATAATTAACCATAATATTGTCTAGGAGTTTAATAGCTTCTCCTAAAGTGATTTCCATAAAAGTGCCTCCCGCGACCGAATCTAAAAGATTTCTAGAAGCAAAATTCAATCCGGCATAATTTTTTTGTATAATCATCCACAAATTCAAACCATGAGTCGGGCAATTACGTATCATTAATTTCATCCTCTCCCAAACTTGTGCAACATGTTCATGATCAAGTTGCTTAAATTCATAATATCGTTTGTAAGAGAGATGATCTTAGCGGGAGGAAAATACTTAGAGATAAAAGCATCTTTGCACTTATTCCAAGAATCAATACTATTTTTGGGCAAAGACGAAAACCAAGCTTTAGCATGATCTCTAAGCGAAAAAGGAAATAGCTTCAATTTAATAATATCATTGTCCACATCTTTCTTCTTTTGCATATCACACAAATCAACGAAGCTGTTTAGATGGGTAGTGGCATCTTCACTAGGAAGGCCGGCGAATTGATCTTTCATGACAAGATTCAACAAAGCAGCATTAATTTCACAATATTTAGTATTGGTAAGAGGCGCAATCGGAGTGCTAAGAAAATCTTTGTTGTTGGTATTGGTAAAGTCACAATTTAGTATTATCTTGAGCCATCGTGACAAGCAAGCAATCCAACACACGAGCAAACAAAAAGCAAGCGAAAAAGAGGGGAACAGAAAAGAGAGAGGGTGAATAAAACGACAAAGGTGAAGTGGGGGAGAGGAAAACGAGAGGCAAATGGCAAATAATGTAATGCGGGGATAAGGGTTTGTGATGGGTACTTGGTATGTTGACTTTTGTGTAGACTCCCCGGCAACGGCGCCAGAAATCCTTCTTGCTACCTCTTGAGCACTGCGTTGGTTTTCCCTTGAAGAGGAAAGGCTGATGCAGTAAAGCAGCGTAAGTATTTCCCTCAGTTTTTGAAAACCAAGGTAACAATCCAGTAGGAGGCCACGCACGAGTCCCTCGCACCTACACAAACAAATAAAATCCTCGCAACCAACGCAATAAAGGGGTTGTCAATCACTTCACGGTCACTTACGAAAGTGAGATCTGATAGATATGATAAGATAATATTTTTGGTATTTTTATGATAAAGACGCAAAGTAAGGAAAGCAAAATAAAACGGCGCCAGAAATAGCTTGTTGTCGGGAGATTAAATATGATGGAAAATAGATCCGGGGGCCATAAGTTTCACTAGTGGCTTCTCTTGAGTGCATAAGTATTATGGTGGGTGAGGGAGTCCTGGATTAGGGGGTGTCCGGATAGCTGAACTATCACCATTGGCCGGACTCCTAGACTATGAAGATACAAGATTGAAGACTTCGTCCCGTGTCCGGATGGGACTTTCCTTGGCATGGAAGGCAAGCTTGGTGATACAGATATGTAGATCTCCTACCATTGTAACCGACTCTGTGTAACCCTAACCAGGGGCGGAGCCAGGATTTGAGGTTGGGGGGGGGGGGAACCGGCAAGACACAAGCAAAAAAAATCTAGCATTGCAAAGATGATACTAATTTTTCATGGTTCGGTACAGACCATACGGTCAATCAAACAATGCAAAGAAGTTACATCTCTATTAGTTTGAAATCGGCTTTGCGACAACCAAGAAGATCAAATATGTCTATAATTTCATCAGAACTAAACTTTGACGCTATATCCTTCTCGATGTAGATTATCATACAATGTCGAAGAAAATCATCACCCATTGTACTTCGAAGACGAGTCTTGACAAGTTTCATAGCTGAAAATGCTCTCTCTGCTTAAATCCAAACAAAAGAGCAGGCCTAATTTGTGTCATGCCTAATTTGCAGACATGTTTCGAGGATAAACAAGATATTAGTTCCCCTAATTTCCCTGATCCCATTTAACCTAAGTACCTAATTCAAGAATTTCTGCAGTACAGATCAGTTCGCCGGCATATAAATTGCATAGCATGAATTAAAGAAGACTCACTTGCAGGTTCGGCCGTCTGCGCCGCCGGAGCCGGCGCTAGGCCTGGCCGGCGCTGATTGGAGTCGCAGGACGACAGGAGCCAGGAGGGACGAGGGAGAGGGAGAGACCGAGAGATGCGTTCTCGCCTGTTGTGCGTGCGTGACTGCGTGCGTCGATCGATTCCTATTCTGTAGGAGTCTAGGAGACCTCAGGCCTGCCTCTTTGTCTTCCGTGTTGGGCTAGTGGGCTAAACATATGTCACTGGGCTTGAGATCACCGTTGGGGGGCTAATTAGTTCTAACTAGTTCGATCGAACAAAAATTACGCTTATGAGACGTTGGTCTGACAAGACGTTGGGGGCTGGCCTCGCCGTCCCGTAGCTCCGCCGACCCTAACCCTATCCGGTGTCTATATAAACCGGAGGGTTTTAGTCCGTGGGGATCTAACAACAATCATACCATAGGCTAGCTTCTAGGGTTTAGCCTCCTTGATCTCGTGGTAGATCTACTCTTGTACTACCCATATCATCAATATTAATCAAGTAGGAGTAGGGTTTTACCTCCATCGAGAGGGCCCGAACCTGGGTAAAAACATCGTGTCCCTTGCCTCCTGTTACCATCCGCCTAGACGCACAGTTCGGGACCCCCTACCCGAGATCCGCCGGTTTTGACACCGACATTGGTGCTTTCATTGAGAGTTCCTCGGTGTCGTCATCTTTAGGCCCGATGGCTCCTTCGATCATCAACAACGGCGTGGTCCAGGGTGAGTCTTTTCTCCCCGAACAGATCTTCGTATTCGGCGGCTTTGCACTGTGGGCCAATTCACTTGGCCATCTGGAGCAGATCGAAAGCTACGCCCCTGGCCATTAGGTCAGATTTGGGAGTTTGAACTACACGGCCGACATCCACGGAGACTTGATCTTCGACGGATTCGAGCCACAGCCAAGCCGCCAAGACCGTCTCAATGGGCACGATCTAGCTCGCCGCCAACAAAGGCCTTGAGGTCGCACCAGAGTCCGCTCCGACCCTTAGCTCGGAGCCGACTCCCCCGATCGAGGACGAGTGGTTGGACACCGCCTCGGGGGCTACGATCTCTACGGCGATTGAGCCAAACTCCATCCCTGTCCTCTACGAAGACCGTGACTCCAAGGTGCCGGACTCCTCTCCGGACTCCGAACCCTCCGCGCCCCTGCCAATTGAATCCGATTGGGCGCCGGTCATGGAGTTCATCGTCATGACATCTTTTCAAAGACTCGCCCTTTGGCGACATCCTGAATTCACTAAAGTCTCTCTCTTTATCTGGAGAGCCCTGGCCGGACTAAGGTCAGGAAGGTTGGGATGCGGACGACGAAGAAATTCAACGCCCACCCACCACCCACTTTGTAGCCACTGTCGATGATTAAACCGACATGCTCGACTTCAAGTCCGAAGACATCGACGGTATGGACGACGATGCTGGAGACGACCAAGAACCAGCGCCATGTGGCACCGGAAGGCCACCTCGTCATACGACATATACATGGTGGACATCCCAAAAGATGGGAACGGCGATGGAAAAGCGGAGGACGACCCTCCAAGAAACAGCCCAAGCGCCAAGGCGTCGTGGCGCCGCTCTAAATCCCGCCACAAAGAAAACGGTGATTCCAAAGACGGGAGATAATAACACCGGACGGTCAAGGCAACCCCCTCTAGCAAGATTCAGCACAGGAGGAGGGAGAAGCCAGCCCTCATGATAGAGCGGCAGACAGGGAGGTGGAGGACGATAATTATATGCCTCCCTTCTACATACTGGCATTCAGAGCTAGGAGCAGAGAAGAGAAGTCAAGATGAGGCAAGCCTCAACGACGACGAATTTGTCGTGCCTGAGGATCCCGCCGAACAGGAGCGTTTCAAACGCAGGCTTATGGCCACGGCAAGCAGCCTCAAGAAAAAGCAGCAGCTTAGAGCTGACCAAGACCTGCTAGTCGACAGATGGATCAAGTCCTTGCAGCCGAAGAGTATGAACTCGAACGCCCCTCCAAGAGATACCTCAAACGCAGGCTGCTACCCCAATTAGAGGAAGCAGCACTCAAACCTACATCACCAGCGCATGATGCGGCCGACCGGTGGTCGCGACAGAGAGGCCTCTAGACCCTCCATTCAAGCCGCACTCCGCCGCCGCCGAAAAGTACCAAGGCACGGGAAACGCGCTGCACCGCGAGACATATTGGAGGACAAGGCAAGGCAAACAAGATCGATCTACGGATCGCGTGGGCGCCACACGACACGTGATGATAACCGGCCACGCCGATACAACAATTCCGCCGGGCCAACACAGTAGACAAAGCTCATTTGAGCTGCGTCGTGATATAGCTCAATATAGAGGCGCCGCACACCCACTATGCTTCACAGACGAAGTAATGGATCATCAAATCCCCGAGGGTTTCAAACCCGTAAACATCGAATCATATGATGGCACAACAGATCACACGGTTTGGATCGAGGACTACCTCCTCCATATCCACATGGCCCGGGTGATGATCTACACGCCATCAAATACCTCCCACTCAAGCTTAAAGGACCAGCTCGGCATTGGCTTAACAGCCTGCCAGCAGAATCAATTGGTTGTTGGGAGGACCTGGAAGCCGCATTCCTTGATAACTTCCAGGGCACATACGCGGCGATTTACCGACGCCGATGACCTCAGCCACATAATTCAGCAGCCGTAAGAATCGCCGGACAATTACGGACACGGTTCCTAACCAAGAAAAATCAAATCGTTGATTGTCCGGATGCAGAGGCCCTTGCAGCCTTTAAACATAACATCCGCGACGAGTGGCTTGCCCGGCACCTAGGACAAGAAAAGCCGAAATCCATGGCAGCCCTCACAACGCTCATGACCCGCTTATGCTGGAGAGGACAGCTGGCTAGCTCGTAGCAACAACTTGACCAAAAACCCTGGTAGTTCGGATACCAAGGATAGAAATGGCAGGTCGCGTCGCAACAAGCACAAGCGCCGCATTAACGGTGATAATGCTGAAGATATGGCAGTCAATGCCGGATTCAGAGGCTCTAAGCCCGATCAGCGGAAAAATCCGTTCAAAAGAAATACTCAAGGGCCGTCCAATCTGGACCGAATACTCGATCGCTCGTGCCAAATACATGGCACCCCTGAAAAACCAGCCAACCACACCAACAGGGATTGTTGGGTCTTCAAACAGGCAGGCAAGTTAAATGCCGAACTCAATGACAAGGGGCTGCATAGCGATGATGAGGAGGAGCCCCAGCCGCCGAACAATAGAGGACAGAAGGGCTTCCCCCCACAAGTGCGGACAATGAACATGATATACGCAACCCACATACCCAAAAGGGAGTGGAAGCCTGCACTAAGGGACGATATGCGATGGAGCCACGCCTCAAGTTCAACCCATGGTCCTCCCGCCCGATCACCTTTGATCGAAGGGACCACCCCACTAGCATCCGCCACGGCGGATTTGCCGCATTGGTTCTTGACCCAATCATCGACGGATTTCACCTCACTAGAGTCCTGATGGATGGCAGTAGTAGCCTGAACCTGCTTTATCAGGATACAGTGCGCAAAATGGGCATAGACCCCTCAAGGATTAAACCCACAAAGACGGCCTTTAAAGGCGTCATACCAGGTGTAGAGGCCAATTGTACAGGCTCGGTTACACTCGAAGTGGTCTTCGATCCCCGTGATAACTTCCGAAGTGAAGAGTTAATCTTCGACATAGTCCCGTTCCGCATGCTATCACGCACTGCTTGGACGAACTGCATTTGCAAAGTTCAATGTGGTGCCGCACTACGCATACCTCAAGCTCAAGATGCCAGGCCCTCGAGGAGTAATCACGATCAATGGAAACACCGAACGCTCTCTCCGAACGGAGGAGCACACGGCGGCCCTCGCGGAGGAGGTGCAAAGCAGCCTCTCACAGCACTTCTCGAGTCTGGCTATTAAATGTCAGGCCACCGTCAAGCGCGCCCGGAGTAACCTACAACAAGACCGCCTGGCACGATCAGAGCACGCGTAGCAATCCGGCCCCAACCCCAGCCCTCGCGAAACTGCGAAGCCAGTACTATGCGTACATAACTATGATCTGGAGATACCATGGGCCTAAGGGGAGGGGCACGACCAAGGCACGCCCAGAATGCGGCTCAACCGCACCAGGGGCTCCCGATTGTGTCATTCTTTTTCTTTCTTCTTTTTTCTTACTTTCAGGACTCCGTTTTCTGTCACGACCGGATTTTCAATAAAATACTTATTGAGAAACCGATCTTAAAATCCCAGTATAAGAAGAATTATCCTCACTGGTAGACAAATACTTGATAAAAAAAGGCCAGTAGCATTAAATATTACAGGGTTGAGCCGAGGCTGCTCAACAAATTATTACAAACACGCCGATATTGTACATAAGGGCGGTCATGACACAAGAGCGTGGTGGCATGCTACTGACTTGAGATAAAAGTGGTGGTGGATATATCACAGTGGAGAGGATAACATGACTCCTAAACTGGCAGCTCATCGAGCGTCGAGGTGAGGCTCGATGAATTTATTCGGGTAGCGGAAGCGGATATATCTGATGACCAAAACCAGGATCGCGTGAGACTGACTGGGACTCCTCTAGGCGTCAGACTCGCTATCGAACTCTTCATCCATGAGATCGCCTTCATCAACATCTTGCCAAATCAACAAGCCAGGTGAGTACTTTGAAAGTACTCGCAAGACAGTTCGGACATAACATATAACAAATGCATGCATGAATGCGTCATGAGCAAAAATAACAATGCACATTCAAATAATAAATATTGCACAACATGGTATGTAAAAAGGAAGTCGAGCGGTAGTCCTCCCGAAATCCCAACAAAATAAAAGAAAAACCGATCGGTGTCCTGAGACGCCTCGAAGTGTAAACGAATAAATAATCATGCCGCAGTCGGGCGTCTAAGCGACATCACATAAATGGCTTATATTGAAAAGTAAATGACAAGAGTGCCACAGTCGGACGTCTGAGCGACATCGCAGAGAGGGCTTATATCCAAAGTAAATGACAAGAGTGCCACAATCGGACGTCTGAGCGACATCGCAGAAAGGGCTTATATCCAAAGTAAATGACAAGAGTGCCACAGTCTGACGACTGAGCGACATCGAAGAAAGGGCTTATATCAAAAGTAAATAACAAGTGTGCCACAATGTATTTAATCGAGCGACATCGCAGAAAGGGCTTATTATTCATATCTGATAAATTCACAAAGATATAAAACTCAGAGGAAATATTCAACACATAATAATAAACAGGTTAGTCCATCCACAGGAATAAGCACTTAACACTCAAGTGTTTCACCGGAGTTTCACATCGAGATCGACACCGACAAGGTAAGTTGAACACGATGCACTGGACATGGATAAGATGATTCAAAGGATTGTGACTCTGCAGAGTTTGTACTAATTATCCACAGCCAACGGATTTCCGTAGTCACGAGGACTAGTTCCGTTTACGGTATTTCGGTAGAAACACATCTAACCAGTACACACCCATCCCACCTCATGATGTCAGGAATCACCCTAGACAACGTTTAAGAAAATTTTTGAGACGGAGAGATCACAATCTCGAATAGCATGGGATCAAATTTATATACGCGCGCTCTAAGGGGTGCCCCCCTCTCGGTCCCAACCGGAAACACCCATGCCCCCTGACCCGATGACAGGCTTTAATCCAGGGCCATGGAACCCTCATCACGTCCTCTCTATTTGGTGTGTACCAAGAAGGCGGTTTGCAACTTACTAAGACATATCCCTTGCGGAAAACATGTGGTAGTACAGGAAGGGAAACGAATGGAAACGTGACTTGATTCACGTTGACACTGAAGTCAAAATAGTCTGGCATAAGACTGGCGTGCTACAACACTGCCATCTTACCCATTCTCATGCCATCACATGGCCATGCAAACTTATAACCAACAACATATGGATTTTTGAAACTTACTAGTCTCGACTTTGCATGTAATATAACATTTATCGAAATGCTCATAAACATGCCATGAAACTACTTAATGCCAACATGCAACGAACACTCATCACATCAAAAGTTCAAACATGCTTGTCTGGTTCGGAGTAGTCGGAGTCTAGCTTGGCGAAGTCCGCGGTTTCGTCACCTCCTCTGGTATCTACGGTATAAGAAAATATGTACTTAATGTAAATACCGTGAGTGCATAGAAAAGTGTTCCAAATATTTATCAAATAAATATGACAAAAAACTAGACAGAAAAATAAGGATGACAGAAAAAGAATCAATCAAAAATCAGTTTCTGTTTAAAAGTTATAAAGGTTTTAATCCAGGGACTCATCTGTAATGAAACAGAAAGTTTCCAGGGGCCAACTTATAAAAACAGAGAACGGTTCGGCTAAAAAGCCGTCAACTGCAAAGGAAAGCGTACTCTGCTTGAAGGCATTTTCGGAAAACGATTCGAATAAAAAGAAAATACTGACAAGGGGTCCCACCCGTCAGGTTTGAAATTTCAAACGGGGAGGGACAGAGCTCGTCGGCGCCCGAGAGCTGGAGTCGCCGGCCGCGATCCACGGCAGTTGGGATGATCGGAGAGTACCCACGAGCTTAGTGTGTCCTTCCGCGTCGGTGGGTGGTGGTGGTGGTCGTCGGCGGGCACCACGTCCGACGGGCGGTCCTTGCTCCCGTGGGACGGTGGCTCGGGTGGAGTTGGATCTCGTCGGGGAGGGCTGCGGAGGTCAAATTGAAGCCGGGGTTAGATCACTGGGTTCCCGAGGAGACTACTGACGAGGTTAGGGCGGCGAGGGTGGCCTCACCGGAGTGGATCAAGCTGGTGGCCGAGGCGGATCGAGGTGGCCGGAGTTGGGGGAGGAGACCTCCTCGAGGTCCTCCTAGTGGCTTGGTGGGGTACTGGTGGGGTGCAGTGGTGGTGCGTGCTCGAGAACGAGCTCGTGACTCCATTTTATAGGCGATCCGAGGCGGTGGCCGAGAACGGGGATCTCCGGCGATGGTTACGGCGGCGCAGTGCTTTGGTCGGGGTGCTTAGGGGGTAGGGCATCAACGTGGAGGTCAACGGGCTCCGTTTAGAGGCTAACCCAGGTTGGATTTGGTGCGCAAGGGAGGTTTTGACAGAATGGGGCGGCGCGGGCCCGTCGGCGGCAGAGGGCGCGCCCTGTGCTTGCCGGGCCACGGTGACGGCACTGCGGTGCAAGCTGGCATGCATGAGGCCACGCGGAGGGCTAGGGAGCGTTGGGCGGCGCAGAACGACGTAGCGAGCCGGCGCTGGCTCCGTTGGCCGCCACGGGTGGCTCTGCCACCGCAGAAGCTGCCGGCGTCGGTGATGCTCGCCGCCGTCGACACCTGCGTCCGTCCAAGGGGGCATGCGGTGCTCTGGTCAAGGAGAAGGGGCCATGCGCAACGCGCTAGGGTGCACGGGTGATCGATGACAAGCCACTGACGAAAATGACACTGAAGATAACTCTGAAACTTTGAATTTTACTGAAAGTGTACAGGAGGCGGCCAAGTGTTTGATGAAATGATTCAAGCATGAGAAAAATTTATCTGGGGCTGATCTTTGGTGTGGTGGTCTCTCAAAGCACCTGGGGACTGCCTGAATTTTGGTGGAATTTTTGGAGAAAGGAAAATATGAATTTCACCAAAAATGATGAATCTGGTCCAAACTTGCAGAGGTTGAAACTTGAAAATTTTGAAAATAGGAAGAGTGGATCTTGATGGATCTAGGTTGGGGGTGCTAAGGACTATCCAGAGGAGTTGGTTTGAGATCAAAACTCAAAATAAATCAGGCACTCCCTTTGTAAATCATCTAGGCTTAGAATAAATGACAGAATTGTTTTGGGGAGAAAAATAAATGAATTAAAATCCAAAAATGGATTGAACTTGTTGGGACAGAATTTTTGGATTGCCCCAAAGTGGAGGGAGGGGTTTTGGGAGAATTTACCACTTGAGGCATGGTAAAACCAAGGATGGTTCAAAACAAAAGAGTAGCTCCAAAACCCTTAGGGTTTCTTTTTTAAAAGAAAATAAATTCCAAAAAAAATCTTTGAGATGGGAAACTTAGAAGAAAGGTTTTTAATAACCAAACACCAGGGTTGCAGAAGATACAAAAATCAAAGTCCTTGCCAAGGGGAAAAGTATTGAGAGAGAGAGGTTTTAGGAAGGATTTAAATGACCTTCTTCAAATCAAGCAAGGTTTTTGTTCAAAATTAAATAAAAAAATTGGAGTGTCACAACACCTACCCCCTTAGGAAAAATCTCGTCCCCGAGATTTCAGCTGAACCTCAAATAAGTGTGGGTGCTCTGTCCGAAGAAAATCTTCTCTTTCCCAAGTCGCTTCATTCTCGGTGTGATTGCTCCACTGGACTCTGAAAAACTTGATGGTTTTCTGTCGGGTCCTCCTCTTAGACTCTTCCAATATTTTTGTTGGACGTTCCCGGTAGGTGAGGTCTGGTTGTACGTCAATGTTTTTATGGGATACTTGCTTCTCTGGGTTGCTCACGCACTTCCTCAACTGCGAGACGTGGAACACGTCATGGACGTCGGATAATTCATCGGGTAGGTCTAGCTGGTAGGCTACCTTGCCTCTTCGTGCCACTATACAGAAGGGTCTGATGAATCTTGGTGCTAGATTTCCCTTAACTTTGAATCGTTGCAGGCCCCTCATAGGAGATACTCGTAGGTACACAAACTCACCGGGTTCAAAACTGACTCCCCGATGTTTTTGATCGTAATAACTCTTCTGTCGACTTTGGGCTGTCTTGAGTCGATCCCTAATTATCTTAACTTTATCTTCAGCCTCCTTGAGCATGTCTGGGCGAAGATATGGCTGTCTCGGTTTCGACCAATTTAGCGGGTACGACATCTTCGCCGTCAGAGCTTCAAATGGTGCCATTTGCAGGCTGGCTTGGTAACTGTTGTTGTATGCAAACTCTGGGTATGGCAAGCTTTCTTCCCAACTGGTTCTATAGGTGAGGACACATGCTCTCAGCATGTCTTCTAGAATTTGGTTCACGCGTTCGGTTTGTCCATCTGTCTGGGGGTGGTATGCGGTACTAAACGCTAGTTGAGTTCCCAGAGCTTGTTGTAATTGATCCCAAAATCGGGAGACGAATTGAGTGCCTCTGTCTGATATTATTGTCTTTGGGACTCCATGCAAGCAGACGATACGGGAAAGGTAAAGCCTGGCAAGCTTCTGAGTGGTGTGGGTTGTCTTCATGGGGATGAAGTGTGCTACCTTAGTCAGTCTATCAGTGATGACCCATATGGCATCATTCCCGTGTCGTGACCGAGGTAGTCCAATAATAAAATCCATTCCAATTTCGTCCCATGTCCACTCGGGTATCTTATTTGGTTGTAAAAGTCCGGCCGGTTTCTGGTGCTCGGCCTTGATGCGTTGACAAGAGTCACAACATGCGATGAACGTGGCTATGTCCCTTTTCATACAATGCCACCAATTTTTTTTCCTGAAGGTCCTTGTACATCTTTGTTCCTCCAGGATGAATTGAATACGGAGCGGTGTGACCTTCAGCTAAAATTTGCTGCTTAAGGTCCTCGATATTTGGTACGCAAAGCCTCTCTCTGTACCACAATATTCCCTGCTCGTCTATGATGAATTATGAGGCCTTGCCCAAACTCGCTTTCCGTTTTATGCCTTCAATGCTGGGGTGCCCATGCTGAGCTTCCTTAATCCTTTCTATCAGGGTAGGCTGTATTTCCAAATTCGACATTAATCGCCTTCGGTGACCACCATTAAGTTGAGTTTTGCAAACTCCTGCCGAAATTCAGGTCTTAGGTTTGGTAGGTTGTCTTTGTCCGAGCTAGGGTTCCGACTTAGAGTGTCTGCCACTACATTTGCTTTTCCTGGATGGTAGTGAATTCCAACATTATAATCCTTTACTAATTCCAACCAGCGTCGTTGCCGTAAATTTAGTTCCGGTTGTGTGAAAATATACTTGAGGCTCTTATGGTCTGTGTATATTTCAGAACGATTTCCAAGTAGGATGTGTCTCCACTCTTTGAGTGCATGGATGACTGCTGCCAACTCTAGGTCATGAGTAGGGTAATTTTCTTCGTGCTTGCGAAGTTGTCTAGAGACATATGCGACCACCTTGCCTTCTTGCATCAACACGCATCCGAGGCCCTTCCGGGATGCGTCACAATACACCTAAAAATTCTTGTGTATGTCGGGCACAATTAATACTGGTGCTGTCGTCAATTTCCTTTTTAGCTCTTGGAAACTTTTCTCGCAAGCTTCGGTCCATTCAAACTTCTTGTCCTTCTTGAGTAACTGCGTCATTGGCTTTGCTATGGCAGAGAATCCTTCAATAAATCTTCGGTAGTATCCTGCCATTCCCAAGAAACTTCTACGTTCTGATACCGGCTGGTGGTTTCCAGCTGGCACGGCCTTGACCTTTTCCGGTTCACGGCAATACCTTCTTGGGTCAGTACGTGGCCCAGAAAACCTACCTGTCTTAGCCAAAATTCACACTTTCTGAACTTGGCGTACAATTGATGTTTCCTTAGTTCTCCTAGTACGATTCGGAGATGTTCAGCATGCTCTTCTGGTGTCTTGGAGTATATCAGAATATCGTCAATGAATACCACAACAAACTTATACATAAACTTCATAAATACTTTGTTCATGAGGTGAACAAAATATGCGGGGGCGTTTGTTAGTCCAAACGGCATTACTGTGAACTCATACAAATCAGATCCGGAGGTGAAGGCTGTCTTGGGGATATCCTCTGTTTGTACTTTTAATTGATGGTACCCCGACCTTAAGTCAATTTTTGAGAAAACTTTGGCCTGAGCGAGCTGATCAAATAAATCATTTATCCGTGGCATTGGGTATTTGTTCTTGATTGTGACCATGTTAAGTGCTCGATAGTCTGTACACAATCTCGGTGTCCCATCCTTTTCTTGGCAAATAAAATTGGTGAACCCCAAGGTGAGGAACTGCTCGTATATATCCTTTGTCCAAGAATTCTTTTATTTGCTTCAACAATTCTACCAACTCGGATGGTGCCATTCTGTATGGTTTCTTGTAAATGGGAGCGGTTCCAGGTGCTAGCTCAATGCTGAATTCTATCTCTCGGTCTGGTGGCATGACTGGTAGTTCTTCGGGAAATACGTCTGGAAATTCACACACTACTGGAACTTTGCTTAACTCAGAAACGTCCACCTTGTTCAACCTCGGTTGCCGAGATTTTTGTCTTTCTTTGGCTGAAACCTTTATTATCTTCCCGTGATGGTGGGTGGGAATTACGGTCCGGTTGAAGCAGTCAATAAAACCTTTGTTGGTGGTTAACCAATCCATCCCTAGGATGACATCCAGTCCTTTATTTTCCAATACAATAAGGTTGGCGTGAAACTTCAATCCTTCAAATTCAATAACCACACCTTGGCAGTAACTCTGGGTCACTTGCTTAATCCCAGGGGACTTGATGATCATGGATTTTTCCAAGGGAAGCATCGAAAAATTATTTTGCAAAGCAAATCTCTTCGAAATGAACGAGTGAGAAGCTCCAGAATCAAACAAAACCATGGAAGGTATTGTGTTGATAGGGAACGTACCGAGTACGATATCCGGGGCATTTTGTGCTTCTTCTCTGGTCACGTGGTTCAGATGACCCTTCCTGTGATTGTTATTGGGGTTGAAATTGTTTCGCTTGGGCGCTGAATTATTGCCACTGTTGTTCGGCTTTGGGGTCGAGTTCCTTGGCTTGGGGCACTACTTGGCATAGTGCCCTTCTTCTCCACAAGCGTAGCAAGTAACGCCTGGTCGATATGTGAACTCCTTGTCCCTTGCATGAAATTTTTTGATTGGGTGTGAATTATTCGTCGTGGGTTTGTGTGTCCCACTTTTCTGAAATTCCGTCTTGCTTTGGTGGTTTCGAGCGAGTAGTCTGGTCCCTTTATGCTTATGAAATCCTCCAAGCTGCGTCGCTCATTTTCCAAGGTAATAGCCTTATCCACCAGTGTTTTGAAATATGGAAAGGTGTGCACAACCAGCTGGCATTTAAGCGCGGGTGCCAGACCGTCCAAGAATTTTTCCATCTTCTTGCTTTCGGTCATACACTCTTCGTTGGCGTAGCAAGACAACAGAGTAAACTGACTGTTGTATTCTGACACCGTCATGGTCCTTTGTTTGAGGTCATCAAATTCTCTCTTCTTGATCTTCATAACACTTTTAGGAATGTGCTACCTAAAACCTTCTTTGAATTCCTCCCATGTTATTTCATTTTCGTTGGGGTGCATGTGTAGGAAATTTTCCCACCATGATGCAGCTGCTCCAGTGAGATAGTGCGGTGCATATAGTACTTTCTCACGGTCTGAACACTGTGCAATAATTAATTTTCTTTCCATGTCTCGGAGCCAGTCGTCGGCCTCAAGAGGTTTGTCAGTATGAGAAAAAGTTGGGGGACGTGTCTTCTGTAGTTCAGACAACTTGGATTGCTGCTGATATTGTCCACGATGATTTCCCATATTAATGACTTGGTTCATCATTTCCTGATGTTTTTGCTGACTCTGTTCATAAAGGCGGCATACTTGGGTAAATGCTGTTTCACTGCCTTGTTGACTTGATCGTCCCTCGTGAAATTGTTGTTTGGTGGTGTGCCATAATTTCCTTCCGGCGGATTTGGCATGGAGCGGCCCAAGGACGAGACAATTTTCACTGGGGATATATTTTGTAAAACTCATAAGAAAAGAAATTGAGTCGCAAAAATCAATAAGTTCATAAATACAGGAAATTTTAAAAACTCCAGGATTTTTTTCAAGAGAATAAACGATTGCGCACGGAGAAGAACTATTACATATCTTACACGCAAGCAGTAATTATACAATACATCACTCAGGATATGCGTACATATTCCTGACATGTTATTTAGGCTAGTGCACTTTTCCCAGTTCCTACATGGTGCGCAAACAAGCTACTTCTCACAACCTATGTACATATAAACATATCGCACAAGTCGGTACATCGCATGGCGGCTAAGCGTGCTCAGTCGATGATGGTAAGGATCTCCCTTGGCCTGTCGAGGGTGAGGCACAGTGAGGCTGGGGACTCAACCTCCTCCTCACTAATAGGCTCCAGACGTGATGCACTGCGCTGAGCTGATGGAGCGGGCGCCATAGGCGGAGCAACATGAACAGGAGTGGGCGCAATGGGTGGTGCAGAATGAACTGGAGTGAGCGCAATGACTTGGTTGAACTCCTCGGTGGTAGGCATACGACGAGCAGTGGCGAGAATGGTAGGTGAATAAGATGCCGAGGACGAGACGAAAGTCAGCGGTGGTGCAGTGTGCAGGACCTCCCTCATGTTGGCGGCACAGCCATGGACTGAGTCCATGCGGGCAGCCACAAGGTCGTCCACCAGGTTGTCGAAGGCTGCCTCCAGAGCTCGGAGGTACTCGACAAGCATCTCAATAGCCTCGTCTCGCTCTCCTCTGGGACAAGCGAATGAGTAGTGACAGGTGTATGGCACGTGGCATGGAAGGTAGCGGTAGCGACGAGTCTTCATTGAAGGAAGAACATCCCGGAGACGAGCTATCGCCTCACGGGCAGCCATCTGCATAGCATGCCTCTCCGTAGGCATGGCTCTCCCCAAGAACCGGAAGCGGCGTAACTCAACACGCCCTCCCTTGAATTGTACTGCGTTCGGTGCATGGTCGACTGTCATTGATCTTGTGCGGGTAGAGTGTGAAGACTGGGCGCACTGATGGCCCCATCGCGACCTGGACGATGAAGGAGAGGAGCTTGACAAACCCCTCAGGCACGTTGGCGAACACCTGTGACTCACAGTCATTGCCAGCCATCTACAAAAGTAGGATAAAATTCTGAATGGTCGATCATAAATTTATCTTGTTGTCGGAAAATGACTACATTTGCAAAAATAATAAGTTAACTCTATTATGCTAATAATCGATTAGCGATCGCACCTAGTGGCTTCCTACAGTCAGCCTAGCTCTGGTACCAAGTTTGTCACGACCGGATTTTCAATAAAATACTTATTGAGAAACCGATCTTTAAATCCCAGTATAAGAAGAATTATCCTCACTGGTAGAGAAATACTTGATAAAAAAAAGGCCAGTAGCATTAAATATTACAGGGTTGAGCCGAGGCTGCTCAACAAATTATTACAAACACGCCGATATTGTACATAAGGGAGGTCATGACACAAGAGCGTGGTGGCATGCTACTGACTTGAGATAAAAGTGGTGGTGGATATATCACAGTGGAGAGGATAACATGACTCCTAAACTGGCAGCTCATCGAGCGTCGGGGTGAGGCTCGATGAATTTATTCGGGTAGCGGAAGCGGATATAATACAGTGACCAAAACCAGGATCGCGCGAGACTGACTGGGACTCCTCTAGGCGTCGGACTCGCTATCGAACTCTTCATCCATGAGATCGCCTTCATCAACATCTGGCCAAATCAACAAGCCAGGTGAGTACTTTGAAAGTACTCGCAAGATAGTTAGGACATAAGATATAACAAATGCATGCATGAATGCGTCATGAGCAAAAATAACAATGCACATTCAAATAATAAATATTGCACAACATGGTATGTAAAAAGGAAGTCGGGCGGTAGTCCTCCCGAAATCCCAACAAAATAAAAGAAAAACCGATCGGGTGTCTGGAGCGACGCCTCGAAGGGTAAACGAATAAATAATCATGCCGCAGTCGGGCGTCTAAGCGACACCACATAAAGGGCTTATATTGAAAAGTAAATGACAAGCGTGCCACAGTCGGACGTCTGAGCGACATCGCAGAGAGGGCTTATATCCAAAGTAAATGACAAGAGTGCCACAATCGGACGTCTGAGCGACATCGCAGAAAGGGCTTATATCCAAAATAAATGACAAGAGTGCCACAATCGGACGTCTGAGCGACATCGCAGAAAGGGCTTATATCAAAAGTAAATAACAAGTGTGCCACAGTCAGACGACTGAGCGACATCGCAGAAAGGGCTTATTATTCATATCTGATAAATTCACAAAGATATAAAACTCAGAGGAAATATTCAACACATAATAATAAACAGGTTAGTCCATCCACAGGAATAAGCACTTAACACTCAAGTGTTTCACCGGAGTTTTAAATCACTTTGAGGCTGACACTGATAAGGTAAGTTGAACACAATACCTGGACATGGATAAGATGATTCAAAGGATTGTGACTCTGCAGAGTTTGTACTAATTATCCACAGCCAACGGATTTTCGTAGTCACGAGGACTAGTTCCGTTTACGGTATTTCGGTAGAAACACATCTAACCAGTACACACCCATCCCACCTCACGATGCCAGGAATCACCCTAGACAACGTTTAAGAAAAACTTTGAGATGGGGAGATCACAATCTCGAATAGCATGGGGTCAAATTTATATACGCGCTCTCTAAGGGGTGCCCCCCTCTCGGTCCCAATCGGAAACACCCATGCCCCCTGACCGGATGACGGGCTTTAATCCAGGGCCATGGAACCCTCATCACGGCCTCTCTATTTGGTGTGTACCAAGAAAGCGGTTTGCAACTTACTAAGCCTTATCCCTTGCGGAAAACATGTGGTAGTACAGGAAGGGAAACGAATGGGAACGTGACTTGATTCATGTTGACACTGAAGTCAAAATAGTCTGGCATAAGACTGGCGTGCTACAACACTGCCATCTTACCCATTCTCATGCCATCACATGGCCATGCAAACTTATAACCAACAACATATGGATTTTCGAAACTTACTAATCTCGACTTTGCATGTAATATAACATTTATCGAAATGCTCATAAACATGCCATGAAACTACTTAATGCAAACATGCAACAAACACTCATCACATCAAAAGTTCAAACATGCTTGCCTGGTTCGGAGTAGTCGGAGTCTAGCTTGGCGAAGTTCACGGTTCCGTCACCTCCTCCGGTATCTACGGTATAAGAAAATACGTACTTAACGTAAATACCGTGAGTGCATAGAAAAGTGTTCCAAATATTTTTCAAATAAATATGACAAAAAAACTAGGCAGAAAAATAAAGATGACAGAAAAAGAATCAATCAAAAATCAGTTTCTGTTTAAAAGTTATAAAGGTTTTAATCCAGGGACTCATCTGTAATGAAACAAAAAGTTTCCAGGGGCCAACTTATAAAAACAGAAAACGCTTCGGGTAAAAAGCCGTCAACTGCAAAGGAAAGCGTACTCTGCCCAAAGGCGTTTTCGGAAACCAATTCTAATAAAAAGAAAATACTGACAAGGGGTCCCACCCGTCAGGTTTGAAATTTCAAACGGGGAGGGACAGAGCTCGTCGGCGCCCGAGAGCTACGGTGGTCGCCGGCGGCTATCCACGACGAGTTGGGAGGATCGGAGAGTACCTACGAGCTTAGTGTGTCCTTCCGCGTCGGTGGGTGGTGGTGGTGGTCGTCGGCGGGCACCACGTCGACGGCGGTCCTTGCTCCGGCGGACGGCGGCTCGGGTGGAGTTGGATCTCGTCGGGGAGGGCTGTGGAGGTCAAATTAAAGCCGGGGTTAGATCACTGGGTTCTCGAGGAGACTACTGACGAGGTTAGAGCAGCGAGGGTGCCCTCACCGGAGTGGATCAAGCTGGTGGCCGAGGCAGATCGAGGCGGCCGGAGTTGGGGGAGGAGACCTCCTCGAGGTCCTCCTAGTGGCTTGGCGGGGTACTGGTGGGCTGCAGTGGTGGTGCGTGCTCGAGAACGAGCTCGGGACTCCATTTTATAGGCGATCCGAGGCGGTGGACGAGAACGGGGATCTCTGGCGATGGTTACGGCGGCACAGTGCTTGGTCGGGGTGCTTAGGGGGTTGGGCATCAACGTGGAGGTCCACGCAGTCCGTTTAGAGGCTAACCCAGGTTGGATTTGGCGCGCAAGGGAGGTTTCGACAGAACGGGGCGGCGCGGGCCCGTCGGCGGCAGAGAGCGCGCCCTGTGCTTGCCGGGCCACGGTGACGGCGCTGCGGTGCGAGCTGGCATGCATGAGGCCACGCGGAGGGCTAGGGAGCGTTGGGCGGCGCAGAACGGCCCAGCGAGCCGGCGGCTCCGTTAGCCGCTGTGGTGGCTCTGCCATCGCAGAAAGCCGACACTGCCGGGCGATGTTTCGCCGCCACCGACACATGCGTCCGTCCAAGGGGCGTCGCGGTGCTCTGGTCAAGGAGAAGGGGCCAGGCGCAACGCGCCAGTGGTGCACGGGTGATCGGTGACAAGCCACCCATTTAAAATGACATCAAGATAACTCTAGAACTCTGAATTTTCTTGAAAGTGTACAGAACAAGGCTTAGGCCAAGTGTTTGATGAAATGATTCAAGCATGAGAAAAATTTATCTGGGCTGATCTTTGGTGTGGTGGTCTCTCAAAGCACCTGGGGACTGCCTGAATTTTGGTGGAATTTTTGGAGAAAGGAAAATATGAATTTCACCAAAAATGATGAATCTGGTCCAAACTTGCAGAGGTTGAAACTTGAAAATTTTGAAAAGAGGAAGAGTGGATCTTGATGGATCTAGGTTGGGGGTGCTAAGGACTATCCAGAGGAGTTGGTTTGAGATCAAAACTCAAAATAAATCAGGCACTTCCTTTGTAAATCATCTAGGCTTAGAATAAATGACAGAATTGTTTTGGGAAAAAATAAATGAATTAAAATCCAAAAATGGATTGAACTTGTTGGGACAGAATGTTTGGATTTCCCCAAAGTGGAGGGAGGGGTTTTGGGAGAAATTACCACATGAGGCATGGTAAAACCAAGGATGGTTCAAAACAAAAGAGTAGCTCCAAAACCCTTAGGGTTTCTTTTTTTAAAGAAAATAAATTCCAAAAAAAATATCTTTGAGATGGGAGACTTACAAGAAAGGTTTTTAATAACCAAACACCAGGGTTGCAGAAGATACAAAAAATCAAAGTCCTTGCCAAGGGGAAAAGTTTTGAGAGAGAGAGAGAGGTTTTAGGAAGGATTTAAATGACCTTCTTCAAATCAAGCAAGGTTTTTGTTAAAAATTAAATAAATTTTTTTGGAGTGTCACATTTTCCAGAAGTCTTGTCCGGCACTAGAATTGCCGAACTCCCGATGCAACAGCCAGGGAAGCAGAAAGCTACGTCGAGTGTCCAGGTGGTCTCTACTACGAGCATTATACCTGTTTTACATACCATCCCACAGCTTACCCCTGGAGGGGGACATGTTAAATAGTCCCATCCCTTGCTTATCGCACTATTGGTATCGTTCTGCTTCCATTGCAGTACCTTTTTGAATAAACAATACATAGCTTCTGCCTATTATTCCACTCCTTTCTTTATCTATATATATGTTAATTTCATGACATGTTGCACCTGTACACTTTGGTACGGCCAATACACCAGGGGCTTAAGTACCCCAAAAGTATGGTGTGATAAGTCCGAACACTTGCACAAGTGCGGCACCCCGAACTTATAGCATTATATGCATCGGCTCCGAATCATGTCTTGGGTCAATAGTTGGGTTTGCCCGGCTCCGATGTTTTGGTACCTTACGTTCCGTTATATCGGCTAAGGTAGCGCTGGGAGAACCACTGCGATTGTGCCCCGGTTGAGCTGGGTTGAGCACCTCAGTGGAGAAAGCTAAAACTGACCGTCATGATAGGGCGAGAGCCGGCCGCTGTCCGAGAGGTTTTTTCGGGTCCCTAAAGACTTATGCCGCTTAGAGCGAGGAGCCGGCATGATCCGGCCAAGGCGTGGATAGCGCCCCGAACTCGGTCTTCCGAATACTAGGGGCTTCACCGAAATTTAAAATTATAGAATTCTATGGCTAAGTGAGAGTGTTCAAGCACTATAAGTCCGGTTGCCTTGTTCGTTGCTTTGAGCGCCTCCCTCGAAGGACCCAAGAATGGGAACAAGAGCGCTCAAGTTTATCTGAACACCCCAAAGACTTTCGTGGCATGGGGGCTGAAGCCAACGACTTGCCATGTGTCAAATTTGATAAACGGCCGCACAGAAGGTAATATTTTAAATTCACAAGCGTTGCTTAGCGCATATGAACAAGTTTTCAGCATACAGGATAACAAATGCGAGTCTATTCAAAAATTACATCTTTGGAGCATTCACCCGCTATACGGCGGGCACCCTTCAGGACGCCCTCATAGTACATTTCGGGCTTGCGATGCTCCTTGCCCTTCGGTGGCCCGTCCATCACAAGCTTCTCCGCATCCAGCTTGCCCCAGTGCACTTTAGCACGGCCAAGGGCCCGACGGGCACCTTCAATGCAGACGGAGCGCTTGATGACTTCAATCCATGGACAGGCCCACCACCGCAGACTAGCCCGGCAAGTAGCTCCTGTGCATGGCTTGCCACGGCCGAACTATGAGGCGCTTCATGGCCTGTTCGGCGACCTTGTGGAGCTCGACCAGCTGCTTCAGCTGGTCGCTCAGGGGCACCGGATGTTCGGCATCAGCATACTGAGACCAGAACACCTTCTCCATCGAGCTCCCCTCCTTGGCGTGGTAGAACGCGCCAGCATCAGACACACTACGGGGCAGATCTGCGAATGCTCCTGGAGAGCTCCGCATTCGGGTAAGTAATAGGTAATTCACTTTCACATGCTTGCTTTGCATAAAGAATGCCTTACCCGCCGCTATCTTCTTTAATGATTCAATTTCCTGGAGGGCTTTTGGGCTTCGCCTTAGCAGCTTTGGCACTCTCTAGAGCCGAGCCGAGCTCGGACTCTCGAAGTTCGAGTCACGCTCCAAACTCTCGTGTTTTTCCACGAGAGCCCGGAGCTCTTGCCGCACCTCCGCCACCCGCGCCTCGCTTCTCTCGCTCGGCGCGCTCATGCCACTTTGCTTTTCGCGGACACCGCTTCCTTCGTGGTCGCCACCTCGTTCGTGGCCCCTACAATACCCACGTTAGTCCTGTCATTTTTTGCAACCAAATCCTTTCTATAAGGTATTTCTTTAATAAGGTATTACTTACCTTCCTTGTCCTCGAGCTGCTTCTTAGCAAGGCCAAGCTCGTTCTTGGACCGCTCGAGGCTCTGCTTCAATGCATTGACCTCCTTGATCGGTCTTGGCAGAGGTCAGCAGGCAGCCTGCATTCCCATATTGACATACTTATGTTTGACTCTCACAGATATCTTTTAGATCCTTAGTCCGGCTTTTCTTTCCTAACACCGAACTAAGCATTAGGGGCTACTGTCTATGCGGTAATATTTTTACATATTCTAAACTTACCTCAAAGCCCGTTAGAAGGCTGGTGCAGTTTCACCAGCCCGCTCTTGGCAGACTGAACTTTCTGGATCACCACACTCATAACAGTGCATGGCTCCTCGTCGATGGAGGCGTCGTTAAGTGCCTCCAGCAAGCTATCCGGTGCCTCCGGATGGACGGAGGTCACCGACGTCGCAGTCTTGCCCTTCTTACGAAGGGGCCGCTTGCTGGACTTCGGAACCACTGAAGGTTCCGGTACGGAGTCCGGTACAGGGCCGGACTTAGAGCCCTTTGGGGTTTCGCCCCCTTTGCGCCCAGAGTCCGGGAGGTCGCCTTGCGGCGCCTCCAGGACCACCTGCTCCTAGCTGGGCCCCTTTTGGGACTCCGCCGCGGTGTCGTCGCCGACACGAGGAGAGGAGGCGGTCGGAAGTGAAGT
Organism: Aegilops bicornis; assembly: GCA_021605145.1. Taxonomy (NCBI): domain Eukaryota; kingdom Viridiplantae; phylum Streptophyta; class Magnoliopsida; order Poales; family Poaceae; genus Aegilops; species Aegilops bicornis. The sequence goes on from CM038673.1 coordinate 428,848,510, forward strand.
GCTATTCACATCCGACGAACCTGTGGAGCCGCCGACGGGCGGCTAGCCTGCCCTGGGCGGGCTACATGGTCATATTCGGCGTTAGAAGACACTATGCAAAAAATAAAAAGTCATGAGCTATTCCGGAGTACGGACACTTACGATCTCGCCAGGGGCTTGGCCCTTGTTGGCCACTCCTCCTCGTCATTGTCGGCGTTGGTGGAGAAGTCCGGAGGAAGGGTCCTTCCTTTCTTGGATCCTCCGGCCTCCCCAGTCGGGGCGGCCTTCCTTTTCTTCTCTCGCCCTGCTGGGGGAGAGGCTTCTTTTTCCTCCTCCTTGTCCTCGTGAGGAGGATTCCGCCAGAGTCGCTTGACGATGAGTCCGACAAGACTGGAGCCGGGAGCTCCTTGAGTTCCCGTGGCCTCCTTCTTGGCCTTCTTCTTCGGCACCACGTGAGGTGCCGGAGCCAGCAGCCCCGTTAATCGGGCGTCCGCTGGGTTTTCTGGTAAGGGGGCCGGACAGTTAATCTGTCCGGACGTCTTCAACCAGTCATGTCAAAGGTTAGGGAGTTTTAGATCCCGCATAGAGTCAAACTATGAAAAAAGAGTCCCATAAAGGGTAAAATAACTTACCTCGCTGGCTTGATGCTACGAGTTGAATCCGCGATCTTTGGTGGCGGATGTGGGAGCCTCGGTGCCCTTGAACAACACCTTCCAGGCATCTTCGTACGTAGTGTCGAAGAGCCTTTTCAGAGTTTGGTGCTGTGCCGGATCGAACTCCCACAATTTGAAGGCCCGTTGCTGGCATGGGAGAATCCGGCGGATGAGCATCACCTGGATTACATTGACTTAGGTTTGGTGTCCGGACAGCTCTTTCGAATCACCCCACGTCAGGCCCGTCTCTTTCCATGACATGAGCCGTGTGGGGGAGCCAGATCGGAATTCGGGGGCCGCCGCCCCTTGAGAGTCGCGCGGCTCGGTGATGTAGAACCACCCCGATTGCCACCCCTTTATGGTCTCCACAAAGGAGCCCTCGAGCCATAGGACTTTGGCCATCTTGCCAACCATGGCGCCCAAGACTCCGCTTGGCGGCTGCCCACTACCTTCGGCTTGACATTGAAGGTCTTCAGCCATAAGCCGAAGTGGGGCTGGATGCAGAGGAAGGCCTCGCACACAATGATAAACGCCGAGATGTTGAGGATGAAGTTCGGGGCCAGATTGTGGAAATCCAGGCCGTAGTAGAACATGAGCCCGCGGACAAATGGGTGAAGTGGAAAACCTAGTCCGCGGAGGAAGTGGGTGAGGAACACCACCCTCTCATGGGGCCTGGGGGTGGGAATGAGCTGCCCCTCGCCGGGGAGCCAGTGCGCAATGTCGCTGGACAAGTATCCGGCCTTCCGCAGCTTTTTGATGTGCCCCTCCGTGACGGAGGAGGCCATCCACTTGCCTCCCGCTCCTGTCATAGTTGGAGAAGGTTGAGGTAGGATGTGCGGACTTGGTATTTGGAGCTCGAAGTCTTGGAAATGGTTGAGCAAAGGAGGAAGAAGGCGAGGGTGAAAAGGTGGATCCTTATCCCTTATATGGACGGACAAAGCTATGCGTCCCCGCCACCTGGTAAAACTCGCTTATCTCCCAAGCGCCGTAATCAATGGCGCGGTTGGGTTACCCACGTCCGTATTGATGAGAATTCCGGAATAAGGGGCACGATCTCCGCTTTGATAAGACGTGCCAAGGAAACCGCCTCGCTAAACGCTACCGAGGTGGAACAAGAAAAACGATTCGTATAAAGGCCTGGCCGTGGTGTGATGTCACGCCACGGAATACGTCGATGAGATCTATGCAAAAGTTATTCTCTCTACGGTGGTATGTGGAACTTGTTTTGCGAGCGGACACTATCCCGATGTTCAAAATCTTCTATGAAGTATTCGAGGAGGAACCCGCCTTGAAATGTCGAAGACAATATGCGCGCCAGACTCGTCGTCATTGAAGCCTGGTTCAGGGGCTACTGAGGGAGTCCTGGATTAAGGGGTGTCCGGTTAGCCGAACTATCACCATTGGCCGGAGTCCTAGACTATGAAGATACAAGATTGAAGACTTCGTCCCGTGTCCGGATGGGACTTTCCTTGGCGTGGAAGGCAAGCTTGGCGATACGGATATGTAGATCTCCTACCATTGTAACCGACTCAGGTAACCCTAACCCTATCCGTGTCTATATAAAGCGGAGGGTTTTAGTCCGTGGGATCGAACAACAATCATACCATAGGCTAGCTTCTAGGGTTTAGCCTCCTTGATCTCGTGGTAGATCTACTCTTGTACTACCCATATCATCAATATTAATCAAACAGAGTAGGGTTTTACCTCCATCGAGAGGGCCCGAACCTGGGTAAAAACATCGTGTCCCTTGTCTCCTGTTACCATCCGCCTAGACGCACGCCTGGGACCCCTACCGAGATCCGCCGGTTTTGACACCGACAGTGGGTAAACAAATTACTGTTGAGCAATTGACAGAACTGAGCATAGTTATGAGAATATCTAGGTATGATCATGTATATAGGCATCACGTTCGCGACAAGTAGACCGACTCCTGCCTGCATCTACTACTATTACTCCAGACATCGACCGTCCAGCATGCATCTAGAGTATTAAGTTCAAAAGAACAGAGTAACGCTTTAAGTAAAATGACACGGTGTAGAGGGTGAAAGTGCAACTATCCCTAGGTGGTTTTGGTAATTCCTAACAACATATAGCTCATTGAGCTAATGCTATGTCAAGATTAATATTTCAGGAAAACTGAATGATTGGCATGGCATGGGTGAGAAAAGTGGACCCCTCAAAATGCTAAGGACAAAAGGATTGGCTCAAGCTTAAAGCTCAAGACTCTACATTTTCTATTTTAGTAATCCAAGATCACATTGAGTCTATAGGAAAAGCCAATACTATCAAGGAGGGATGAGGTGTTGCTTAATGAGACTCTTGCTCAAAATGCTTAGTGATATGCTCCAAAGCCCTCAACTACTTTCTCACACCCACATATGACCTAAACCAAAAGTCAAACTCGGCCCCACCGATTTTTCTATCCGGCACCACCGAGTTCAGATGTCATAGCCACTACCACAAACCCTAGGCAAATCGGTCTCACCGATAGGGATCTCGGTCTCACTGAGATGGGATTGTAATCTCTCTGTTTCCCTTCGTAACATTTCGGTCCCACCGAGATGAGCGATCGGTCCCTCCGAGATTGCAATGTAAACTCTCTGTTTCCCTTTTGTAACATTTCAGTCTCACCGAAATGAGCAAATCGGTCCCACCGAGTTTACCTGACCAACTCTCTGGTTAGCTTATGTTGGAAATATGCCCTAGAGGAGATAATAAATTAGTTATTATTATATTTCCTTGTTCATGATAATCGTTTATTATCCATGCTATAATTGTATTGATAGGAAACTCAGATACATGTTGGGTACATAGACAACACCATGTCCCTAGTAAGCCTCTAGTGGACTAGCTCGTCGATCAATAGATGGTTACAGTTTCCTGACCATGGACATTGGATGTCGTTGATAATGGGATCACATCATTAGGAGAATGATGTGATGGACAAGACCCAATCCTAAGCCTAGCACAAAGATCGTGTAGTTCGTATGCTAAAGCTTTTCTAATGTCAAGTATCTTTTCCTTAGACCATGAGATTGTGCAACTCCCGTATACCGTAGGAATGCTTTGGGTGTACCAAACGTCACAACGAAACAGGGTGGCTATAAAGGTGCACTACAGGTATCTCCGAAAGTGTCTATTGGGTTGGCACGAATCGAGACTGGGATTTGTCACTACGTGTGACGGAGAGGTATCTCTGGGCCCACTCGGTAGGACATCATCATAATGTGCACAATGTGACCAAGGTGTTGATCACGAGATGATGTGTTACGGAACGAGTAAAGAGACTTGCCGATAACGAGATTGAACAAGGTATCGGCATACCGATGATCGAATCTCGGGCAAGTACAATACCGCTAGACAAAGGGAATTGTATACGGGATTGATTGAGTCCTTGACATCGTGGTTCATCCGATGAGATCATCGTGGAACATGTGGGAGCCAACATGGGTATCCAGATCCCGCTGTTGGTTATTGACCGGAGAACGTCTCGGTCATGTCTGCATGGTTCCCGAACCCGTAGGGTCTACACACTGAAGGTTCGATGACGCTCGGGTTATAGGGAATAGATATACGGGGTTACCGAATGTTGTTCGAGTCCGGATGAGATCCGGACATCACGAGGAGTTAGGAATGGTCCGGAGGTAAAGATTTATATATGGGAAGTCCTATTTTGGCCACCGGAAAATGTTCGGGATTTTTCGGTATTGTACCGGAAGGTTCTAGAAGGTTCCGGAGTGGGGCCCACCTGCATGGGGGACCCACATGAACGTGGGGTAGTGGGGCAAGGCCCCACACCCCTGGTCAAGGCACCAAGATCCCCCTTAGAAGGAATAAGATCATATCCCAAGGGATAAGATCAAGATCCTAAAAAGGGGGATAACATTCGGTGGGGAAAGGAAAGGATGGGATTTCTTTCCTCCCACCTTTGCCAATGCCCCAATGGACTTGGAGGGCAAGAAATAATCCCCCTCCACCCCTATATATAGTGGGGAGGCGCATGGGAGCTGCACCCTTTCCCCTGGCGCAGCCCTCCCCCTCTCCCAAGTCCTCCTCTCCCACAATGCTTGGCGAAGCCCTGCAGGATTGCCACACTCCTCCATCACCACCACACCATCGTGCTGCTGCTGGATGGAGTCTTCCCCAACCTCTCCCTCTCTCCTTGCTGGATCAAGGCATGGGAGACGCCACCGGCTGTACGTGTGTTGAACGCGGAGGTGCCATCTGCTCGGCACTAGGATCTCCGGTGATTTGGATCACGACGAGTACGACTCCTTCAACCCCGTTCTCTTGAACGCTTCCGCTTAGCGATCTACAAGGGTATGTAGATGCACTCTCCTTCCCTCGTTGCTAGTTTCTCCATAGATAGATCTTGGTGACACGAGGAAAATTTTGAATTTTTGCTACGTTCCCCAACGATGGCATCATGAGCTAGGTCTATTGCGTAGATTCTTTGCACGAGTAGAACACAAAGTAGTTGTGGGCGTTGATTTTGTTCAATATGCTTACCGTTACTAGTCCAATCTTGATTGGCGGCATTGTGGGATGAAGCGGCCCGGACCGACCTTACACGTACACTTACGTGAGACAGGTTCCACCAATCGACATGCACTTGTTGCATAAGGTGGCTAGCGGGTGCCGCCTCTCCCACTTTAGTCGGATCGGATTTGATGAAAAGGGTCCTTATGAAGGGTAAATAGCAATTGACATATCACGTTGTGGTTTTGCGTAGGTAAGAGACGTTCTTGCTAGAAACCCATAGCAGCCACGTAAAACATGCAAACACCAATTAGAGGACGTCTAACTTGTTTTTGCAGGGTATGCTATGTGATGTGATATGGCCAAGAAGAATGTGATGAATGATATGTGATGTATGAGATTGATCATTTTCTTGTAATAGGAATCACGACTTGCATGTCGATGAGTATGACAACCGCAGGAGCCATAGGAGTTGTCTTTATTTATTGTATGACCTGCGTGTCATTGAACAACGCCATGTAATTACTTTACTTTATTGCTAACCGGTAGCCATAGTAGTAGAAATAATAAGTTGGCGAGACAACTTCATGGAGACACGATGATGGAGATCATGATGATGGAGATCATGATGATGGAGATCATGGTGTCATGCCGGTGACGATGATGATCGTGGAGCCCCGAAGATGGAGATCAAAGGAGCAATATGATATTGGCCATATCATGTCACTATTTGATTGCATGTGATGTTTGTCATGTTTATACATCTTATTTGCTTAGTACGACGGTAGTAAATAAGATGATCCCTCATTAAAATTTCAAGAAAGTGTTCCCCCTAACTGTGCACCGTTGCGAAAGTTCGTCATTTCGAAGCACCATGTGATGATCGGATGTGATAGATTCTTACATTCACATACAACGGGTGTAAGCCAGATTTACACACGTGAAACACTTAGGTTAACTTGACGAGCCTAGCATGTATAGACATGGCCTCGGAACACAAGAGACCGAAAGGTCGAGCATGAGTCGTATGGAGGATACGATCAACATGAAGATGTTCACCGATGATGACTAGTCCGTCTCACGTGATGATCGGACACGGCCTAGTTGACTCAGATCATGTAATCACTTAGATGACTAGAGGGATGTCTATCTGAGTGGGAGTTCATGAGATGAACTTAATTATCCTGAACATAGTCAAAAAATCTTTGCAAATTATGTCGTAAGCTCGTTATTAGTTCCACTATTTAGATATGTTCCTAGAGAAAATATAGTTGAAAGTTGACAGTAGCGATTATGCGGACAGAAAAAAGCTTATGTCCTTAATGCACCGCTCAGTGTGTTGAACCCCAAAGCGTAAATGCGTGGATGTTGCGAACATCGGACGTACACGTTTTGATAACTACGTGATAGTTCAGTTAAACGGTTTAGGGTTGAGGCACCAAAGACGTTTTTCAAAATGTCGCGGAACATATGAGATGTTTCGAGGGCTGAAATTGGGATTTCAGGCTCGTGCCCACGTTAAGAGGTATAAGACCTCCGACGATTTTCTTAGCCTGCAAACTAAGGGAGAAACGCTCGATCGTTGAGCTTGTGCTCAGATTGTCTGAGTGCAACAATCACTTGAATCGAGTGGGAGTTGGTCTTCCAGAGATAGTGATGTTTCTCCAAAGTCATTGCCACCAAGCTGCTAGAGCTTCGTGATGAACTATAACAAATCAGGGATAAATATGATGATCCTTGAGATATTCGCGATGTTTGACACCGCGAAAGTAGGAATCAAGAAGGAGCATCAATTGTTGATGGTTGGTGAAACCACTAGTTTCAAGAAGGGCAAGGGCAAGAAGGGATACTTCATGAAACATCAAATCAGCTGCTGCTCTAATGAAGAAACCCAAGGTTGAACCCAAACCCGAGACTAAGTGCTTACGTAATAAGGGGAACAACCAATCGGAGCAGAATTACCCTAGATACTTGGTAGATGAGAAGGCTGGCAAGGTCGATAGAAGTATATTGGATATACATTAAGTTATTGTGTACTTTACTAGTACTCCTAGTAGCGCCTGTGGTATTAGATACCGGTTCGGTTGCTAAGTGTTAGTAACTCGAAATAAAAGGCTACGGAATAAACGGAGACTAGCTAAAGGTGAGCTGATGATATGTGTTGGAAGTGTTTCCAAGTTTGATGTGATCAAACATCGCACACTCCCTCTACCATCAAGATTAGTATTAAACCAGAATAATTGTCATTTGGTGTTTGCGTTGAGCATAGACATGATTGGATTATGTCTATCGCAATACGGTTATTCATTTAAGGAGAATAATGGTTACTCTATTTATTTGAATAATACCTTCAATGGTCTTGCACCTAAAGGAATGGTTTATTGAATCTCGATAATAGTAATACACATTTTCATGCCAAAAGATATAAGATAGTAATGATGGTACCACTTACTTGTGGCACTGCCATGTAAGTCATATTGGTATAACGCATGAAGAAGCTCCATGTTGATGGATCTTTGGACTCACTCGTTTTGAAAAGTTTGAGACATGCGAACCATGTCTATTGGTGTATACGCATGAAGAAACTCCATGCAGATGGATCGTTTGGACTCACTTGACTTTGAATCACTTGAGATATGCAAATCATACCACATGGGCAAAATGACTGAAAAGCCTCGGTTTCAGTAAGATGGAACAAGATAGCAACTTGTTGGAAGTAACACATTTTGATGTGTGCAGTCCAATGAGTGCTGAGGCATGCAGTGAATTCGTTATGTTCTTACTTCACAGATGATTTGGGTAGATGTTGAGTATATTTACTTGATGAAACACAAGACTGAATTATTGAAAGGTTCAAGTAATTTCAGAGTGAAGTTGAAGATGTTCGTGACAAGAGGATAAAATGTTTGTGATGTGATCATAGAGATGGATATCTGAGTTGCGAGTTTGGTACACAATTGAGACATTGTGGAAATTGTTTCACAACTAACACACTGGAACACCATAGTGTGATGGTGTGTCCGAACATCATAGATGCACCCTATTGGATATGGGGCATACCATGATGTCTCTTATCGAATTACCACTATCGTTCATGGGTTAGGCATTAGAGACAACCACATTCACTTTAATAGGGCACCACATAGTTCCGTTGAGACGACACCGTTTGAACTATGGTTTGGAGAAACCTAAATTGTCGTTTCTTAAAAGTTTGGGGCTGCGGCGCTTATGTGAAAAAGTCTCGGGTTGATAAGCTCGAACCCAAAGCGGATAAAATGCATCTTCATAGGACACCCAAAACAGTTGGGCATACCTCCAGTCTCAGTTCCGGAAGCAAAAAGGATTGTTTCTAGAATTAGGTCCTTTCCCAAGGAAAAGTTTCTCTCAAAAGAATTGAGTGGGAGGATGGTGGAGACTTGATGAGGTTATTGAACCGTCACTTCAACAAGTGTGTAGCAGGGCACATGAAGTTGTTCCTGTGGCGCCTACACCAATTGAAGTAGAAGCTTATGATAGTGATCATGAAGTTTTGGATCAAGTCACTACTGCATTACCTCGTAGGGGGACAAGGATGCGTACTACTTCAGAGTGGTACAGTAATCCTGTCTTGAAGGTCATGTTGCTAGACAACAATGAACCTACGAGATATGGGGAAGCGATGGTGGGCTCATATTCCGACGAATGGCTCAAGGCCATAACATCCGAGAGAGGATCCATGACTTTGGAAGAAATACTTGATGGTCGTAAGGACGTTGGGTAAAGAAGGATTTTAAAAGGAAGACAGACATTGATGGTAAGTATCACCATTAAGAAAGCTCGACTTGTCGTTAAAGATGTTTTCCGACAAGTTCAAGGAGTTGACTACGGTGAGGCTTTCTCACTCGTAGCGATGCTAAGAGTCTGTTGGAATTGGATTAGCAATTACTGCATGATTGCTGAAATCTTGCAGATAGGATGTCAAAACATTGTTCCCTCGACGTTATACGTAAGGAAAGGTTGTATGTGATACAATAAGAAAGTTTTTGTCGATCCTAAGGATGCTAAAAGGTATGCCGGCTCCAGCGATCCTTCTAAGGACTGGAGTAAGCATCTCGGAGTTGGAATGTGTGCTTTGATGAGATGATTAAAGATTTTGGGTTTACACAAAGTTTATGAGAAACTTGTATTTCCAAAGAAGTGAGTGGGAGCACTATAGAATTTCTGATGAGTATATGTTGTTGACATATTGTTGATCAGAAATGATGTAGAATTTCTGGAAAGCATATAGGGTTGTTTGAAAAGTGTTTTTCAATGGGAAACCTGGATTAGGCTACTTGAACAATAAGCATCAAGATCTATAAGATAGATCAAAATGTTTAATAATACTTTCAAATGAGCACATACCTTGACATAATCTTGAAGGTGTTCAAGATGTATCAGTCAAAGAAGGAGGTCTTGCCTGGGTTGTAAGGTATGAAGTTAAGAGTTAAAGCTCGACCACGGCAGAAAAGAGAGAAAGGACGAAGGTCGTCCCCTATGCCTTAGACGTAGGCTCTACAAGATGCTATCTTTGTGTACCGCACTTTGATGTGTGCCTTGCTACATATCTGGCAAGAGGGTACAAAGGTGATCAAGGAGTGGATCACCAGATAGCGGTCAAAATTATCCTTAGAGGAATAAGGATATGTTTCTCGGTTATGGAGGTGATAAAGAGTTCGACGTAAAGAGTTGCGTCGATGCAAGCTTAACACCTATCCGGATAGCTATGAGTAGAGATACCGGATACGTATAATGGAGCAACAATTTGGAATAGCTCCAAGTGGAACGTGGTAGCAGCATCTACGATATGACATAAAGTTTTGCGAAATACATAGGGAACTGAATATTGCAGACCCGATGACTACAACCTCTCTCACAAGCATAAACATGATCAAACCCAGAAATCATTGAGTGTTAATCACATAGTGATGTGAACTAGATTATTGATTCTAGTAAACTCTTTGGATGATGGTCACATCGCGATGTGACCTGTGAGTGTTAATCACATGGCGATGTGAACTAGATTATTGACTCTAGTGCAAGTGGGAGACTGTTGGAAATATGCCCTAGAGGCAATAATAAATTAGTTATTATTATATTTCCTTGTTCATGATAATCGTTTATTATCCATGCTATAATTGTATTGATAGGAAACTTCGAGATACATGTTGGGTACATAGACAACACCATGTCCCTAGTAAGCCTCTAGTGGACTAGCTCGTTGATCAATAGATGGTTACAGTTTCCTGACCATGGACATTGGATGTCGTTGATAATGGGATCACATCATTAGCAGAATGATGTGATGGACAAGACCCAATCCTAAGCCTAGCCAAAGATCGTGTAGTTCGTATGCTAAAGCTTTTCTAATGTCAAGTATCTTTTCCTTAGACCATGAGATTGTGCAACTCCGGATACCGTAGGAATGCTTTGGGTGTACCAAACGTCACAACGAATCGGGTGGCTATAAAGGTGCACTACGGTATCTCCGAAAGTGTCTATTGGGTTGGCATGAATCGAGACTGGGATTTGTCACTCCGTGTGACGGAGAGGTATCTCTGGGCCCACTCGGTAGGACATCATCATAATGTGCACAATGTGACCAAGGTGTTGATCACGAGATGATGTGTTACAGAACGAGTAAAGAGACTTGTCGGTAACGATATTGAACAAGGTATCGGCATACCGATGATCGAATCTCGGGCAAGTACAATACCGCTAGACAAAGGGAATTGTATACGGGATTGATTGAGTCCTTGACATCGTGGTTCATCCGATGAGATCATCGTGGAACATGTGGGAGCCAACATGGGTATCCAGATCCGCTGTTGGTTCTTGACCGGAGAACGTCTCGGTCATGTTCAAGCATGGTTCCCGAACCCGTAGGGTCTACACACTTAAGGTTCGATGGCGCTAGGGTTATAGGGAATAGATATACATGGTTACGAATGTTGTTCGAGTCCCGGTGAGATCCCGGACATCACGAGGAGTTAGGAATGGTCCGGAGGTAAAGATTTATATATGGGCAGTCCTATTTTGGCCACCGGAAAATGTTCAGGATTTTTCGGTATTGTACCGGGAAGGTTCTAGAAGGTTCGGAGTGGGGCGCACCTGCATGGGGGACCCACATGAACGCAGTAGTGGGGGCAAGGCCCCACACCCCTGGTCAAGCGCACCAAGATCCCCTTAGAAGGAATAAGATCATATCCCTAAGGGATAAGATCAAGATCCCTAAAAGGGGGGATAACAATCGGTGGGGAAAGGAAAGGATGGGATTTCTTTCCTCCCACCTTTGCCAACGCCCCAATGGACTTGGAGGGCAAGAAATAATCCCCCTCCACCCCTATATATAGTGGGGAGGTCCATGGGAGCTGCACCCTTGCCCCTGGCGCAGCCCTCCCCCTCTCCCAAGTCCTCCTCTCCCACGGTGCTTGGCGAAGCCCTGCAGGATTGCCACACTCCTCCATCACCACCACACCGTCGTGCTTCTGCTGGATGGAGTCTTCCCCAACCTCTCCCTCTCTCCTTGCTGGATCAAGGCATGGGAGACGTCACCGGGTTGTACGTGTGTTGAACGCGGAGGTGCCGTCCGTTCGGCACTAGGATCTCCGGTGATTTGGATCACGACAATGCACGACTCCTTCAACCCCGTTCTCTTGAACGCTTCCGCTTAGCGATCTACAAGGGTATGTAGATGCACTCTCCTTCCCCTCGTTGCTAGTTTCTCCATAGATAGATCTTGGTGACACGTAGGAAAATTTTGAATTTCTGCTACGTTCCCCAACAGCTTATTACCAAAATCGGCCCCATCGAGTTTGTGTAATCGGTCTCTGCTATGTCTTGAGCTTGCGTTGGTTTTCCTCGAAGAGGAGAGGGTGATGCAGCAAGTGTAGCGTAAGTATTTCCCTCAGTTTTGAGAACCAAGGTATCAATCCAAAGAGGAGGCTCCTCAAAAGTCCCACGCACCTACACAAACAAACTGAGAAGTCGCAACCAACGCAATAAAGGGGTTGTCAATCCCTTCACGACCACTTGTGAAAGTGAGATCTAATAAAGATAGTATGATAAGATAAATATATTTTTGGTATTTTATAATATAGATGCAAAAATTAAAGATGCAAATAAAAGTAGATTGAAAGAAAATATGATAAGAGATAGACCCGGGGGCCATAGGTTTCACTAGTGGCTTCTCTCAAGATAGCATAAGTATTACGGTGGGTGAACAAATTACTGTCGAGCAATTGATTGAAAAGCGCATAGTTATGAGATTATCTAGGCATGATCATGTATATAGGCATCACGTCCATAACAAGTAGACCGACTCACCTGCATCTACTACTATTACTCCACACATCGACCGACTCTGCGCATCTAGAGTATTAAGTTCATAAGAACAGAGTAACGCATTAAGCAAGATGACATGATGTAGAGGGATAAACTCATGCAATATGATATGAACCCCATCTTGTTATCCTCGATGGCAACAATACAATACGTGCCTTGCAACCTTTTCTGTCACTGGGTAAGGACACCGCAAGATTGAACCCAAAGCTAAGCACTTCTCGCATGGCAAGAAAGACCAATCTAGTAGGCCAAACTAAACTGATAATTCGAAGAGACTTGCAAAGATAACTCAATCATACATAAAAGAATTAAGAGAAGATTCGAATAATATTCATAGATAAACTTGATCATAAACCCACAATTCATCGGATCTCGACAAACACACCGCAAAAAGAGTTTACATCGAATAGATCTCCACAAGAGAGGGGGAGAACATTGTATTGAGATCCAAAAAGAGAGAAGAAGCCATCTAGCTAATAACTATGGACCCGTAGGTCTGTGGTAAACTACTCACAACTCATCGGAGGGGCAAAGATGTTGATGTAGAGGCCCTCCGTGGTTGATTCCCCCTCCGGCTGAGTGCCGGCGAAGGCTCCAAGATGAGATATCGCGGATACAAAAGGTTACGGCGGTGGAAATCGTGTTTCGTGGGTGCCCCTGGATGTTTTCGGGGTACGTAGGTATATAGAGGAGGAAGAAGTACGTCGGTGGCCGCCCGAGGGGCCCATGAGACAGGGGGCGCGCCCTACAGGGGGCGCGGCCTCCTATCTCGTGGCTTCCTCGGAAGCTTCTTGACTTGCACTCAAAGCTCTCCGGATCACGTTCGTTCCAAAAATCACGCTCCTGAAGGTTTCATTCCGTTTGGACTCCGTTTGATATTCCTTTTCTTCGAAATACTGAAACAGGCAAAAAAACAGCAATATGGGCTGGGCCTCCGGTTAGTAGGTTAGTCCCAAAAATGATATAAATGTGTAAAATAAAGCCCATAAACATCCAAAAGGGGTAATATAATAGCATGGAACAATAAAAAATTATAGATACGTTAGAGACGTATCAAGCATCCCCAAGCTTAATTCCTGCTCGTCCTCGAGTAGGTAAATGATAAAAAAGAAATTTTTGATGTGGAATGCTACCTAGCATAATTCTCAATGTAATTTTCTTTATTGTGGCATGAATGTTCAGATCCAAATGAATACAAAATAAAAGTTCATATTGATAAAATAAATAGTAATACTTCAAGCATACTAATCAAAGTAATCATGTCTTCTCAAAATAACATGGCAAAAGAAAGTTCATCCCTACAAAATCATATAGTTAGGCTATGCTTCATTTTCACACACAAAGATGTTCCCAACTTCATGTACCCCGATGGCAAGCCAAGCAATTGTTTCATACTTAAATAATCTCAAACTTTTTCAACCTTCACGCAATACATGAGCGTGAGCCATGGATATAACACTATGGGTGGAATAGAATATGATGATGGGGATTGTGTGGAGAAGACAAAAAATAGAAAGTCTCACATTGACGAGATAATCAACGGGCTATGGAGATGCCCATAAATTGATGTCAACATGAGGAGTAGGGATTGCCATGCAACGGATGCACTAGAGCTATAAATGAATGCTCAACAAAAGAAAACTAGTGGGTGTGCATCCAACTTGCTTGCTCACGAAGACCTAGGGCATTTGAGGAAGCCCATCGTAGGAATATATAAGCCAAGTTCTATAATGAAAAATTCCCACTAGTATGAAAAAGACAACTTATGAGACTCACTATATGAAAAACATGGTGCTACTTTGAAGCACAATATATGAGACTCACCACATGAAGAATAAGGTGCTACTTTGAAGCACAAGTGTGGAAAAAGAGATAGTAACATTGCCCTTTTTATTTTTTTTATTTTTTTCTTTTTTTCTTTTCCTTTTTGGGCCTTTATTTTTTTTCTTTTTGGCCTTTCTTCTTTTTTCCCCTTTTTTTTGGGCAATGCTCTAATAATGATGATCATCACACTTCTATTGATTACAACATATGAATTACAACTCGAAACTAGAACAAGATATGACTCTATATGAATGCCTCCGTGATGTGCGGGATGGTGCAATGAATCAAGAGTGACATGTATGAAAAATAATGCATGGTGGCTTTGCCACAAATACGATGTCAACTACATGATCATGCAATGGCAATATGACAAAAGTAAAGTATGTCATGATGATGAACGGAATGGTGGAAAGTTGCATGGCAATATATCTCGGAATGGCTATGGAAATGCCATAATAGGTAGATATGGTGGCTGTTTTGAGGAAGATATAGGGAGGTTTATGTGTGATAGAGCGTATCGTATCACGGGGTTTGGATGCACTGGCGAAGTTTGCACCAACTCTCAAGGTGAGAAAGGGCAATGCACGGTAATCAAGAGGCTAGCAAAGGCGGAAAGGTAAAAGTGCGTATAATCCATTGACTCAACATTAGTCAAAAGAACTCATATACTTATTGCAAAAATTTAGAAGTCATCAAAAACCAAGTACTACGCGCATGCTCCTAGGGGGATAGATTAGCAGGAAAAGACCCATCGCTCATCCCCGACCGCCACTCATAAGGATGCACAAGCCAGGTACACTTCATGTTTCAAATTTGTTACACAACTTTAACCATACGTGCATGCTACGGGACTTGCTAACTTCAACACAAGTATTCTTTAAATTCATAATCACCCAACTAGCATGACTTTAATATCACTACCTCCATATCTCAAAACAATTATCAAGTATCAAGTTGATCATAGCATCCAATTCACTTCCTATGATAGTTTTTATTATACCCAACTTGGATGCCTACCATTCTAGGACCAACTTTATGACCATAGCAAATACCATGCTGTTCTAAAAGACTCTCAAAATAATATAAGTGAAGCATGAGAGACTAGAAATTTCTTCAAAATTAAGACACCACCGTGCTCTAAAAGATATAAGTGAAGCACTAGAGCAAAAACTATCAAGCTCAAAAGATATAAGTGAAGCACATAGAGTATTCTAGCAAATTCTAATCAAACAGGCTTCTCCCAAAAGGGTGTGTACAGCAAGGATGATTGTGGTAAACTAAAAAGCAAAGACTAATATAATACCGACACTCCAAGAAAAACACATATCATGTGGCGAATAAAAATATAGCTCCAAGTAAAGTTACCAATGGGCCGAAGATGAAAGAGGGATGCCTTCCCGGGGCATCACCAAGCTTATGATTTTGGCTATTCTTGAATATCTTTGGGTGCCTTGGGCATCCCCAAGCTTAGGCTCTTGCCACCCTTTATTCCATAGTCCATAAAAGCTTTACCCAAAACTTGAAAACTTCACAACACAAAACTCAACAGGAAATCTTATAAGCTCCGTTAGTGAAAGAAAACAAAACCACCACATAAGGTACTGCAATGAACTCATTATTTATTTATTTTGGTGTTAAAACTACTGTATTACGACTTCTCTATGGATTATAAACTATTTTATTGGCCATAGATGCATCAAAATAAGCAAACAACACGCGAAAAACAGAATCTGTCAAAAACAGAACAGTCTGTAGTAATCTGTAACTAACGCAAACTTCTGGAACTCAAAAAATCATCCAAAATAGGAAGACCTAGGCAATTTGTTTATTGATCAGAAGCAATTGGAATCACTATTTTATCACGTTCTGGTGATCTTTAACAATTGTTTTCGTGAACCGAAAGTTTCTGGAAATTACAGCAAGATCAAATAACTATCATCCAAGAAGATCCTATAGGTTTAACTTGGCACAAACACTAATTAAAAGATAAAAACACATCTAAACAGAAGGTAGATGAATTATTTATTCCTAAACAGAAACAAAAACAAAAAACTAAAAATAAAATTGGGTTGCCTCCCAACTAGCGCTATCGTTTAACGCCCCTAGCTAGGCATAAAAGCAAGGATAGATCTAAGTGGTGCCATCTTTGGCACTAAACTCATAAGTAGCACGCATGATAGATTCATAAGGTAATTTAACTTTCTTTCTTGGAAAGTGCTCCATGCCTTTCTTTAATGGAAATTGGAATCTAATATTCCCTTCCTTCATATCAATAATCGCACCAATCGTTCTAAGCAAAGGTCTACCAAGAATAATAGGGCAAGAAAGATTGCAATCTATATCAAGAACGATAAAATCTACGGGCACCAAATTTCTATTTGCGATAATAAGAACATCATTGATCCTTCCCATGGGCTTTTTAATGGTGGAATCCGCAAGGTGCAAATTTAACGAGCAATCATCAAGATCATGGAAACCTAGAATATCACATAAAGTTTTCGGAATTGTGGAAATACCAGCACCCAAACCACACAAAGCAAAACACTCATAATCTTTAATTCTAATCTTTATAGTAGGTTCCCACTCATCATTAAGTTTTCTAGGTATAGAAACTTCCAAATTAAGTTTTTCATCATAAGATTGATCAAGGCATCAACAATATGTTTGGTAAAAGCTTTGTTTTGACTATAAGCATGAGGAGAATTAACAACGGATTGCAACAAGGAAATACAACCTTTTAAAGAAGAATTATCATAATCAGATTCCTTGAAATCCGAGATAGTAGGTTCAACATTATTAGAAGTTGAGGATTCTCCAATCTCACTTTTACCAATTTTAACATTAAGATCTAAAGAGTCCGAATTCTTGGGACGCCTTCTAGGCAAAGTTGATTCATCATCAGTCCCATAATCATCAAAATTCATATTGCAAAACATAGATCTAATCGGAGATGCATTAATAACTTTAAGATCCTCATCATTATTTTCACGGAAACTAGAAGAACACACTTTTATAAAGCTTTCTTTTTATACGCATAATCTAGCGGTTCTTTCCTTGCACTCGTCAATGGAAATTCTCATTACTTTGAGAGACTCATTGATATCATGCTTAGGAGGGGAAGATCTAATTTTAAGAGAATCAACATCAAGCGAAAGTCTATCAACATTCCTAGCCAAATCATCAACTTTGAGCAATTTTTCTTCAAGAAAAGCATTAAAATTCTTTTGATAAATCATAAATTCTTTCACACTATTCTCAAAATCAGAGGGCATCTTATTAAAATTACCATAAGAATTATTGTAGGAATTTCCATAATTATTAGAGGGATTACTAGGGAACAGTCTGGCATTAAAATTTCCTCTATAAGCATTGTTTCCAAAACTATTCCTACCAACAAAATTCACATCCATAGATTCATTATTATTCTCAATCAAGGAAGACAAAGGCATATCATTGGGATCAAGAGGAGTATTTTTAGCAGCAAACATCTTCATAAGTTCATCCATCTTTCCACTCAAACCATTGATTTCTTCTATAGCATGCACTTTTTTACTAGAAGATCTTTCGGTGTGCCATTGAGAATAATTAGCCATAATATTATCAAGAAGTTTTGTAGCATCTCCTAATGTGATTTCCATAAAGGTGCCTCCCGCGGCCGAATCTAAGAGATTTCTAGAAGCAAAGTTCAAACCGGCATAAAAGTTTGTATGATCATTCATAAATTCAAACCATGAGTAGGGCAATTAGAAGCATCAATTTCATTCTTTCCCAAGATTGGGCAACATGCTCATGATCAAGTTGTTTAAAATTCATAATATCGTTCCTAAGAGTGATGATCTTAGCGGGAGGAAAATACTTAGAGATAAAAGCATCTTTGCAGTTGTTCCAAGAATCAATACTATTTTAGGCAAAGACGAAAACCAAACTTTAGCACGATCTCTAAGTGAAAACGGAAATAACTTCAATTTGACAATATTGTTATTTGTATCTTTCTTCTTTTGCATATCACACAAATCAACAAAATTGTTTAGATGAGTAGCGGCATCTTCACTAGGAAGGCCGGCGAATTGATCTTTCATAACAAGATTCGGCAAAGCGGTATTGATTTCACAAGACTCATCATTATTAAGAGGAGGAATAGGAGTACTAAGGAAATCATTATTATTGGTATTCGAGAAGTCACACAATTTGGTATTATCTTGCGCCATGGCAACAAGTAATCCAACACACAAGCAAACAGAAAAACGGCAAGCGACAAAGAGAGGAGGAGGTTGGGAAAGAGAGGGCGAATAAAACGGCAAGGGTGAAGTGGGGGAGAGGAAAATGAGAGGCAAATGGCAAATAATGTAAATGCGAGGGAGATGGGTTTGTGATGGGTACTTGGTATGTCTTGACTTGAGCGAAGACCTCTCCGGCAACGGCGCCAGAAATCCTTCTTGCTATGTCTTGAGCTTGCATTGGTTTTCCTCGAAGAGGAGAGGGTGATGCAGCAAGTGTAGCGTAAGTATTTCCCTCAGTTTTGAGAACCAAGGTATCAATCCAGTAGGAGGCTCCTCAAAAGTCCCACGCACCTACACAAACAAACTGAGAACTCGCAACCAACGCAATAAATGGGTTGTCAATCCCTTCATGGCCACTTGCGAAAGTGAGATCTGATAAAGATAGTATGATAAGATAAAAATATTTTTGGTATTTTATAATATAGATGCAAAAGTAAAGATGCAAATAAAAGTAGATTGAAAGCAAATATGATAAGAGATAGACCCGGGGCCATAGGTTTCACTAGTGGCTTCTCTCAAGATAGCATAAGTATTACGGTGGGTGAACAAATTACTGTCGAGCAATTGATAGAAAAGCGCATAGTTATGAGATTATCTAGGCATGATCATGTATATAGGCATCACGTCCATAACAAGTAGACCGACTCCTGCCTGCATCTACTACTATTACTCCACACATCGACCTGCCTGCATCTAGAGTATTAAGTTCATAAGAACAGAGTAACGCATTAAGCAAGATGACATGATGTAGAGGGATAAACTCATGCAATATGATATGAACCCCATCTTGTTATCCTCGATGGCAACAATACAATACGTGCCTTGCAAACTTTTCTGTCACTGGGTAAGGACACCGCAAGATTGAACCCAAATCTAAGCACTTCTCGCATGGCAAGAAAGACCAATCTAGTAGGCCAAACTAAACTGATAATTCGAAAAGACTTGCAAAGATAACTCAATCATACATAAAAGAATTAAGAGAAGATTCAAATAATATTCATATATAAACTTGATCATAAACCCACAATTCATCGGATCTCGACAAACACACCACAAAAAGAGTTTACATCGAATAGATCTCCACAAGAGAGGGGGAGAACATTGTATTGAGATCCAAAAAGAGAGAAGAAGCCATCTAGCTAATAACTATGGACCCGTAGGGTCTGTGGTAAACTACTCACAACTCATCGGAGGGGCAAAGATGTTGATGTAGAGGCCCTCCGTGGTTGATTCCCTCCTACCGAAAGTGCCGTGAAGGCTCCAAGATGAGATCTCGCGAATACAAAAGGTTACGGCGGTGGAAATTGTGTTTCGTGGGTGCCCCTGGATGTTTTCGGGGTACGTAGGTATATATAGGAGGAAGAAGTACGTCGGTGGCCGCCCGAGGGGCCCATGAGACAGGGGGCGCGGCCTCCTATCTCGTGGCTTCCTCGGAAGCTTCTTGACTTGCACTCAAAGCTCTCCGGATCACGTTCGTTCCAAAAATCACGCTCCTGAAGGTTTCATTCCGTTTGGACTCCGTTTGATATTCCTTTTCTTCGAAATCTTGAAACAGGCAAAAAAAAACAGCAATATGGGCTGGGCCTCCGGTTAGTAGGTTAGTCCCAAAAATGATATAAATGTGTAAAATAAAGCCCATAAACATCCAAAAGGGGTAATATAATAGCATGGAACAATAAAAAATTATAGATACGTTGGAGACGTATCAAGCATCTAAGCTTAATTCCTGCTCGTCCTCGAGTAGGTAAATGATAAAAAAGAAATTTTTGATGTGGAATGCTACCTAGCATAATTCTCAATGTAATTTTCTTTATTGTGGCATGAATGTTCAGATCCAAATGAATACAAAATAAAAGTTCATATTGATAAAATAAATAGTAATACTTCAAGCATACTAATCAAAGTAATCATGTCTTCTCAAAATAACATGGCAAAAGAAAGTTCTTCCCTACAAAATCATATAGTTAGGCTATGCTTCATTTTCGTCACACAAAGATGTTCCCAACTTCTATACCCCCGATGGCAAGCCAAGCAATTGTTTCATACTTATCACGCAATACATGAGCGTGAGCCATGGATATAACACTATGGGTGGAATAGAATATGATGATGGGGATTGTGTGGAGAAGACAAAAAATAGAAAGTCTCACATTGACGAGGATAATCAACGGGCTATGGAGATGCCCATCAATTGATGTCAACATGAGGAGTAGGGATTGCCATGCAACAGATGCACTAGAGCTATAAATGAATGCTCAACAAAAGAAAACTAGTGGGTGTGCATCCAACTTGCTTGCTCACGAAGACCTAGGGCATTTGAGGAAGCCCATCATAGGAATATATAAGCCAAGTTCTATAATGAAAAATTCCCACTAGTATGAAAAAGACAACTTATGAGACTCACTATATGAAAAACATGGTGCTACTTTGAAGCACAATATATGAGACTCACTACATGAAGAATAAGGTGCTACTTTGAAGCACAAGTGTGGAAAAAGAGATAGTAACATTGCCCTTTTTATTTTTTTTATTTTTTTCTTTTTTTTTCTTTTCCTTTTTGGGCCTTTATTTTTTTTTTCTTTTTGGCCTTTCTTCTTTTTTTCCCTTTTTTTGGGCAATGCTCTAATAATGATGATCATCACACTTCTATTGATTACAACATATGAATTACAACTCAAAACTAGAACAAGATATGACTCTATATGAATGCCTCTGGTGGTGTATCGGGATGGTGCAATGAATCAGGAGTGACATGTATGAAAAAAAATGCATGGTGGCTTTGCCACAAATACGATGTCAACTACATGATCATGCAATGGCAATATGACAAAAGTAAAGTATGTCATGATGATGAACGGAACGGTGGAAAGTTGCATGGCAATATATCTCGGAATGGCTATGGAAATGCCATAATAGGTAGATATGGTGGCTGTTTTGAGGAAGATATAGGGAGGTTTATGTGTGATAGAGCGTATCGTATCACGGGTTTGGATGCACCGTGAAGTTTGCACCAACTCTCAAGGTGAGAAAGGGCAATGCACGGCAATCAAGAGGCTAGCAAAGGCGGAAAGGTAAAAGTGCGTATAATCCATTGACTCAACATTAGTCAAAAGAACTCATATACTTATTGCAAAAATTTAGAAGTCATCAAAAACCAAGTACTACGCGCATGCTCCTAGGGGGATAGATTGGTAGGAAAAGACCCATCGCTCATCCCCGACCGCCACTCATAAGGATGCACAAGCCAGGTACACTTCATGTTTCAAATTTGTTACACAACTTTAACCATACGTGCATGATACGGGACTTGCTAACTTCAACACAAGTATTCTTTAAATTCATAATCACCCAACTAGCATGACTTTAATATCACTACCTCCATATCTCAAAACAATTATCAAGTATCAAGTTGATCATAGCATCCAATTCACTTCCTATGATAGTTTTATTATACCCAACTTGGATGCCTACCATTCTAGGACCAACTTTATGACCATAGCAAATACCATGCTGTTCTAAAAGACTCTCAAAATAATATAAGTGAAGCATGAGAGACTAGAAATTTCTTCAAAATTAAGACACCACCGTGCTCTAAAAGATATAAGTGAAGCACTAGAGCAAAAACTATCAAGCTCAAAAGATATAAGTGAAGCACATAGAGTATTCTAGCAAATTCTAATCAAACAGGCTTCTCCCAAAAGGGTGTGTACAGCAAGGATGATTGTGGTAAACTAAAAAGCAAAGACTAATATAATACACGACACTCCAAGAAAAACACATATCATGTGGCGAATAAAAATATAGCTCCAAGTAAAGTTACCAATGGACGAAGATGAAAGAGGGGATGCCTTCCCGGGGCATCACCAAGCTTAGGATTTTGGCTATTCTTGAATATCTTTGGGTGCCTTGGGCATCCCCAAGCTTAGGCTCTTGCCACCCTTTATTCCATAGTCCATAAAAGCTTTACCCAAAACTTGAAAACTTCACAACACAAAACTCAACAGGAAATCTTATAAGCTCCGTTAGTGAAAGAAAACAAAACCACCACATAAGGTACTGCAATGAACTCATTATTTATTTATTTTGGTGTTAAAACTACTGTATTACGACTTCTCTATGGATTATAAACTATTTTATTGGCCATAGATGCATCAAAATAAGCAAACAACACACGAAAAACAGAATCTGTCAAAAACAGAACAGTCTGTAGTAATCTGTAACTAACGCAAACTTCTGGAACTCAAAAAATCATCCAAAATAGGAAGACCTAGGCAATTTGTTTATTGATCAGAAGCAATTGGAATCACTATTTTATCACGTTCTGGTAATCTTTAACAATTGTTTTCGTGAACCGAAAGTTTCTGGAAATTACAGCAAGATCAAATAACTATCATCCAAGAAGATCCTATAGGTTTAACTTGGCACAAACACTAATTAAAGATAAAAACACATCTAAACAGAAGGTAGATGAATTATTTATTCCTAAACAGAAACAAAAACAAAAACTAAAAATAAAATTGGGTTGCCTCCCAACTAAGCGCTATCGTTTAACGCCCTAGCTAGGCATAAAAGCAAGGATAGATCTAAGTGGTGCCATCTTTGGCACTAAACTCATAAGTAGCACGCATGATAGATTCATAAGGTAATTTAACTTTCTTTCTTGGAAAGTGCTCCATGCCTTTCTTTAATGGAAATTGGAATCTAATATTCCCTTCCTTCATATCAATAATCGCACCAATCGTTCTAAGCAAAGGTCTACCAAGAATAATAGGGCAAGAAAGATTGCAATCTATATCAAGAACGATAAAATCTACGGGCACCAAATTTCTATTTGCGATAATAAGAACATCATTGATCCTTCCCATGGGCTTTTTAATGGTGGAATCCGCAAGGTGCAAATTTAACGAGCAATCATCAAGATCATGGAAACCTAGAATATCACATAAAGTTTTCGGAATTGTGGAAATACCAGCACCCAAACCACACAAAGCAAAACACTCATAATCTTTAATTCTAATCTTTATAGTAGGTTCCCACTCATCATTAAGTTTTCTAGGTATAGAAACTTCCAAATTAAGTTTTTCATCATAAGATTGATCAAGGCATCAACAATATGTTTGGTAAAAGCTTTGTTTTGACTATAAGCATGAGGAGAATTAACAACGGATTGCAACAAGGAAATACAACCTTTTAAAGAAGAATTATCATAATCAGATTCCTTGAAATCCGAGATAGTAGGTTCAACATTATTAGAAGTTGAGGATTCTCCAATCTCACTTTTACCAATTTTAACATTAAGATCTAAAGAGTCCGAATTCTTGGGACGCCTTCTAGGCAAAGTTGATTCATCATCAGTCCCATAATCATCAAAATTCATATTGCAAAACATAGATCTAATCGGAGATGCATTAATAACTTTAAGATCCTCATCATTATTTTCACGGAAACTAGAAGAACACACTTTTATAAAGCTTTCTTTTTTAGCACGCAATCTAGCGGTTCTTTCCTTGCACTCGTCAATGGAAATTCTCATTACTTTGAGAGACTCATTGATATCATGCTTAGGAGGGGAAGATCTAATTTTAAGAGAATCAACATCAAGCGAAAGTCTATCAACATTCCTAGCCAAATCATCAACTTTGAGCAATTTTTCTTCAAGAAAAGCATTAAAATTCTTTTGAGAAATCATAAATTCTTTCACACTATTCTCAAAATCAGAGGGCATCTTATTAAAATTACCATAAGAATTATTGTAGGAATTTCCATAATTATTAGAGGGATTACTAGGGAACAGTCTGGCATTAAAATTTCCTCTATAAACATTGTTTCCAAAACTATTCCTACCAACAAAATTCACATCCATAGATTCATTATTATTCTCAATCAAGGAAGACAAAGGCATATCATTGGGATCAAGAGGAGTATTTTAGTAGGAAACATCTTCATAAGTTCATCCATCTTTCCACTCAAAACATTGATTTCTTCTATAGCATGCACTTTTTTACTAGAAGATCTTTCGGTGTGCCATTGAGAATAATTAGCCATAATATTATCAATAAGTTTTGTAGCATCTCCTAATGTGATTTCCATAAAGGTGCCTCCCGCGGCCGAATCTAAGAGATTTCTAGAAGCAAAGTTCAAACCGGCATAAAATTTTGTATGATCATTCATAAATTCAAACCATGAGTAGGGCAATTGCGAAGCATCAATTTCATTCTTTCCCAAGATTGGGCAACATGCTCATGATCAAGTTGTTTAAAATTCATAATATCGTTCCTAAGAGTGATGATCTTAGCGGGAGGAAAATACTTAGAGATAAAAGCATCTTTGCACTTGTTCCAAGAATCAATACTATTTTTAGGCAAAGACGAAAACCAAACTTTAGCACGATCTCTAAGTGAAAACGGAAATAACTTCAATTTGACAATATTGTTATCTGTATCTTTCTTCTTTTGCATATCACACAAATCAACAAAATTGTTTAGATGAGTAGCGACATCTTCACTAGGAAGGCCGGCGAATTGATCTTTCATAACAAGATTCAGCAAAGCGGTATTGATTTCACAAGACTCATCATTATTAAGTGGAGGAATAGGAGTACTAAGGAAATCATTATTATTGGTATTCGAGAAGTCACACAATTTGGTATTATCTTGCGCCATGGAAACAAGTAATCCAACACACAAGCAAACAGAAAAACGGCAAGCGACAAAGAGAGGAGGAGATTGGGAAAGAGAGGGCGAATAAAACGGCAAGGGTGAAGTGGGGGAGAGGAAAATGAGAGGCAAATGGAAAATAATGTAAATGCGAGGGAGATGGGTTTGTGATGGGTACTTGGTATGTCTTGACTTGAGCGAAGACCTCTCCGGCAACGGGCGCCGTAAATCCTTCTTGCTACATCTTGAGCTTGCGTTGGTTTTCCTCGAAGAGGAGAGGGTGATGGAGCAAGTGTAGCGTAAGTATTTCCCTCAGTTTTGAGAACCAAGGTATCAATCCAGTAGGAGGCTCCTCAAAAGTCCCATGCACCTACACAAACAAACTGAGAACTCGCAACCAACGCAATAAATGGGTTGTCAATCCCTTCACGGCCACTTGCGAAAGTGAGATCTAATAAAGATAGTATGATAAGATAAATATATTTTTGGTATTTTATAATATAGATGCAAAAAGTAAAGATGCAAATAAAAGTAGATTGAAAGCAAATATGATAAGATATAGACCCGGGGGCCATTGGTTTCACTAGTGGCTTCTCTCAAGATAGCATAAGTATTACGGTGGGTGAACAAATTACTGTCGAGCAATTGATAGAAAAGCGCATAGTTATGAGATTATCTAGGCATGATCATGTATATAGGCATCACGTCCATAACAAGTAGACCGACTCCTGCCCGCATCTACTACTATTACTCCACACATCGACCGACTCCTGCCTGCATCTAGAGTATTAAGTTCATAAGAACAGAGTAACGCATTAAGCAAGATGACATGATGTAGAGGGATAAACTCATGCAATATGATATGAACCCCATCTTGTTATCCTCGATGGCAACAATACAATACGTGCCTTGCAACCTTTTCTGTCACTGGGTAAGGACACCGCAAGATTGAACCCAAAGCTAAGCACTTCTCGCATGGCAAGAAAGACCAATCTAGTAGGCCAAACTAAACTGATAATTCGAAGAGACTTGCAAAGATAACTCAATCATACATAAAAGAATTAAGAGAAAATTCAAATAATATTCATAGATAAACTTGATCATAAACCCACAATTCATCGGATCTCGACAAACACACCGCAAAAAGAGTTTACATCGAATAGATCTCCACAAGAGAGGGGAGAACATTGTATTGAGATCCAAAAAGAGAGAAGAATCCATCTAGCTAATAACTATGGACCCGTAGGTCTGTGGTAAACTACTCACAACTCATCGGAGGGGCAAAGATGTTGATGTAGAGGCCCTCCGTGGTTGATTCCCCCTCCGGCAGAGTGCCGGCGAAGGCTCCAAGATGAGATCTCGCGGATACAAAAGGTTACGGCGGTGGAAATTGTGTTTCGTGGGTGCCCCTGGATGTTTTCGGGGTACGCAGGTATATATAGGAGGAAGAAGTACGTCGGTGGCCGCCCGAGGGGCCCACGAGACAGGGGGCACGCCCTAAGGGGGGGCGCGGCCTCCTATCTCGTGGCTTCCTCGGAAGCTTCTTGACTTGCACTCCAAGCATTCCGGATCACGTTCGTTCCAAAAATCACACTCCTGAAGGTTTCATTCCGGTTGGACTCCGTTTGATATTCCTTTTCTTCGAAATACTGAAATAGGCAAAAAAACAGCAATATGGGCTAGGCCTCTGGTTAGTAGGTTAGTCCCAAAAATGATATAAATGTGTAAAATAAAGCCAATAAACATCCAAAAGGGGTAATATAATAGCATGGAACAATCAAAAATTATAGATACGTTGGAGACGTATCAGTCTCACCGAGATTATGTTATGCTCTAACCCTAACCATATCGGTCCTACCGAGTTGCATGTCGGTCCCACCGAAAATCCTAACGGTCACTAGATTTGCTGAATTGGTCCGACTGAGTTTATTAATTCGGTCCCACCGAGTTTGGCAAGTTGTGTGTAACGGTTAGATTTTGTGTGGAGGCTATATATACCCCTCCACCTCCTCTTCATTCGTGGAGAGAGCCATCAGAACAAACCTACACTTCCAACTTACCAGTTCTGAGAGAGAACCACCTACTCATGTGTTGAGGCCAAGACATTCCATTCCTACGATATGAATCTTGATCTCTAGCCTTCCCCAAGTTGCTTTCCACTCAAATATTCGTTCTACCAAATCCAATCCTATGAGATAGAGTTGAGTGTTGGGGAGACTATCATTTGAAGCACAAGAGCAAAGAGTTCATGATCAACACACCATTTGTTACTTCTTGGAGAGTGGTGTCTCCTAGATTGGCTAGGTGTCACTTGGGAGCCTGAGACAAGATTGTGGAGTTGAACCAAGGAGTTTGTAAGGGCAAGGAGATCGCCTACTTCGTGAAGATCTACCCTAGTGAGGCAAGTCCTTCATGGGCGAGGACCATGGTGGGATAGACAAGGTTGCTTCTTCGTGGACCCTTCATGGGTGGAGCCCTCCGTGGACTCACGCAACCGTTACCCTTCGTGGGTTGAAGTCTCCATCAACGTGGATGTACGATAGCACCACCTATCGGAACCACGAGAAAAACATCTGTGTCTCCAATTGCGTTTGAATCCTCCAAACCCTTCCCTTTACATTCTTGCAAGTTGCATGCTTTACTTTCCGCTGCTCATATACTCTTTGCATGCTTTCTTGAATTGTGTTAAGATTGCTTGACTTGTCCAAAGTCGCTAAAATCTGCCAAGGAATAAAATAGGGAAAAGGCTAGGTTTTTATTTGGTCAAGTAGTCTAATCACCCCCCCTCTAGACATACTTTCGATCCTACAAGTGGTATCAGAGCTTTGGTCTCCATTTTCTTTGATTTCCATAGCTTTTGGTAGTCATAGCCTTGGTTTCACAACCTAGGAGAGTATGGCGTCTAGCGAGGGAAATTACCACCGTAGAGGTCCTTACCTTGATGGTACTAATTTTGCTAGTTGGAAGCATAAGATGAAAATGCATATTCTTGGACATAACCCGCCTGCTTTGGGCTATTGTGTGTATTGGCTTGCAAGGTGAATTCTTTGATGGGAGAGAACCGAACCGTGAAGCTACCATGGAAGAGTTGAAGATGCTGCAATACAATTCTCAAGCTTGTGATATCATCTTCAACGGATTGTGCCTCAAGAATTCAACAAAATCAGCCGTCTTGAGAATGCAAAGGAAATTTGGGATACTTTGATTGATATGCACGAAGGTACCGACTCCGTCAAGGAATCCAAGTTGGACGTGCTTCAAAGTCAACTTGACAAGTTCAAAATGAAGCATGGTGAAGGTGTTGCTGAAATGTACTCTAGGCTTGCTCTTATTACAAATGAGATTGCCGGCTTAGGAAGTGAAGAGATGACCGACAAATTCATCATCAAGAAGATCCTAAGAGCTTTGGACGGAAAATATATACCGTATGCACATTGATCCAAATGATGCCCAATTACAAAGATCTCAAGCCAACAGAAGTCATTGGAAGAATCGTTGCTCACGAGATGTCACTCAAGGATAAGGAGGAGCTCCAGAACAAGTCAAGTGGTGCTTACAAAGCCTCATGTGAAGCTCCCACATCATCAAGTGAGAAACAAACCTTCAATGAATAATTGAGCCTAATGGTAAAGAACTTCAACAAGTTCTACAAGAGTAGAAGCAAAGAAAGAAGTTCCAAATCAAGGTCCTACAATGACAAAAGATCTTCTAGTCGAGAGCGTAATTGCTACAATTGTGAAAGACCCGGACACTACTACAATGAGTGTACGACACCCTACAAAGAAGAGAAGATTCTCCCAAAAGAAGGAATAGAAGAGAAGAATCACCATCAAGAGAGAGAAGAAGTAGAGATGATCGTTATGAACGAAGAACATCCTGGAGAAACAAGGATTCGGAAAGAAAGGAAAAGTCATCAAGGAGCTACACAAAACGAAGACATCAAGCTCATGTTGGTGAATGGGTATCCGGCTCCGACTCCGACAATCACTCCGAGAGAAGCTATCACTCCGACTCTGAATATACTCAAGATGAAGGTGTTGCCGGTCTAGCACTTGTGTCAACCAACTCCCTACGACATATTTGATTCACCAAATGAAGGAATTGGAAGATGCTGCATGGCCAAAGGTCCAAAGGTATCACACCCAGTATGTTGATTTCAATAGTGATGAAGATGACTTGTTAGGTGATGATGATTTACTTGTTGACAACTCTAGTGATGAATACTATGATGAAACGTCAATTAATCATGCTAATCAAGATAAAACGAATGATAAGGATAAGATTGAGTTTCTAACTAAAGAATTAAACACTCTTAAGTTAGCGCATGAAACTATCTTAGGAGATCATTGAGAACTTTTAAGGACTCATGAGAAATTACGTTTTGAAAATCTCAACCTTGAGCAAGAGCATGAGTTCTTAAAGGCAATCAATGATGATCTTCACAAGAAAAGTTCTTCTTACATTGCCAAGCGTTTACTCTTATCCATTTACATGCCTCAAGTCAAGTCTAGTAACAAGAACAAGAAAGATTCTTCCTCTAGTAGTAACAATAATCATGCTAAATCCAATGTTGTTGCTTCTAGTAGTTCTCTTGATTACACTAATGATTATCTTAGCAAAGTTATACTTGAGCAAGAAAATAGCTTATTGAAGGGAATTATAGAGAAATGTGTTTACAAGAGCCTTGCCGGGAGTAAGCAATTTGAGGAAACTGTACGCAAGCAAGGAAGGCACCGGAAGAACCAAGGTGTTGGTTTTGAACGAAAGTTCAATGCCAATGGAGTTGAGTGGGAAGAAGATCAATACCCCAAGAAGAAGTTTGTTCCTCAACAAGAGAAGTATGATCCTACTTCTTTCAAAGGGACACAAGCTCAGGATGATCTTCCACCACAAGACCACAAGCAAAAAGGCAAGGATAAGCTTCAAGAGGAAATTGATGCATTTGAAGAAGCACCTAAGGCCTTGGTCAAGTGGGTTCCCAAGACTACATCAAGTTCTACTTCATCAAGTACAACTACAACTCCAAGGATTCCCATCAAGATGGTGTGGATCCAGAAGAAGAAGAACTAGAGAGTTCTTGAGGGTGACTCCGCCAACATATTTCACTCTTATCATTTTGGCAAGAACAAGTGCAATAAACTTCCACATCTTGCACTAGTTCAAGGAGTCACAAACCCTCTTGATGGTAAGACAAGGGACAAGGTAACCTAATGCTTTCATAGACATCATCTTGTGTGTGCATCACTCTATGTCTATGGATATCCTTGTTTGTTCCTTGTGGGACTGACCCGTGTAGGTATTGAAAGTGAAACTCACTCCAAAGGATTTCTCCAAAAGATCTACTTCAACATTGAACATCCATATATTCAACACCTACATTAAGTCATCATCGACAAAACCCAAGGTTAGTCATCCCTCTTAGGGAGGATCCCACATCTAGGGGGAGCTTTACTCTAAGAATTGAGCTAACGCAACTCTAATGGTGTGAACACAACAATGCTTTATGTAAAAGTGGAAACCCCACTTGTGCTTAAACGATGAGTATGACCTATGATCAAATGTTCTCATTTGACTCCTAAGTCAATATACTCATATATAGATGACCTAGTAATCGCCAATTGCTTGATAGATGCTAGAATTGTCTGTGCATGCTTTGCCACATATTTCATTTGCCATTTTATTGTGTGAGCATGTTGGTTGCATAATTTACTCATTCGAGGACATCCACTTGATTGATTGGTTTCCTTTTTTATTTTGCCAAGTGGATGGACAAGAATGCCTAAGAACCTTCTCTAGCTATCTATGCTTTTCTCGTCTCAAACTCTATTCATGCTACATCACAAAATTTGATCAAGTCAGATTCGAACCACTCTGTGAGGAGCACTCGGAGTCCCCGATTCGTCATAGACTTAAACTTCCAAAACTTCTTTGTGCGTTTCGGTCTGACCGATTCATCCATTTCGGTCATACCGAGATCACTAAGTCGATCTAGGTTTTCAATCTCGGTGCAACCGATTTGAAATTTTCGGTCACACCGAGTTGCAGTAACTGCTTGCAGTTATGCATCTCGGTGCCACCGAGTTGTTCCACTCGGTCACACCGACAGGGTCAGGCTATATATATCCCCGGGCCAAAATTTGGAAATTTTTCCGAACCTCTTCGCCCGCGCTCAGCTTGCTCTGCCTCCCTGGGCCTCCGGATCGTCCTCCTCGTCGCCAGCTGCCTCCTGCCGCTGGTCTCCGCCGCCGTCAACAGGATCGTCTCCGCCGTTGCCGCCCTAGCAAGTCCATCGCCACATTAGGGTATGGACTTGATCTTTGTGCTATTCTCACTCCGATTCCTAGCACATTGTTTTTGTCATGTATCTTGCCACGATTGAGATCACTCTATCCACCGAAATCACTCCGTAGATTAGTTGAGGTTTGAAAATTTAGGGTTAGGTTTC
Source organism: Aegilops bicornis (assembly GCA_021605145.1). NCBI lineage: Eukaryota > Viridiplantae > Streptophyta > Magnoliopsida > Poales > Poaceae > Aegilops > Aegilops bicornis. Next base: position 428,880,188 of record CM038673.1, read on the forward strand.
CGCCGAAACCATCTCGGACCAACCGAGTTGTTGAAATCGGTTCCACCGATTTGGCTAAGGCCATTGCACATGTGATTCTCGGTCTGACCGAAAATTGCAAATCGATGTGACCGAGTTCAAGTCTTTGTGAAACCCTAGCAGTCTCGGTGCCACCAAACTGTGACTCGGTCTGACTGAGTTCACTGGTTTAGGTTCCAACAGCTGCTTCGGTATCACCGAGATTTCAAATCGGTTGATCCGAAATGCTTTCTGTGGAAAACTAAAACTAAGTTTTTGACTCATTCTTTTTGCAAAAACCTCTGCACTTTGTGATGCTCATCCACTCTACCTCATCTATAATCTATTCACAGGGTCAGCTGTCAGTGTTTGCATCATGTCAGATCAGAGTGATAGTCAGAACAAGTCTGAAGAGCAAGTTCACATGAGTGAGGGCACTAGTCCCTCTAGCAGCTATGATGAAGGCAGTAGGAGCACTCCAAGCAACTTGCCAAAAGCTGCCACAAGGGCCAGGAAGAAGAGAACCTTAGATTCTGAGGATGAGGACTATGTGGCTGATGAGAAAGAGGCCACCTCAAAGAAGAAAGTTCTGAAAAAGGAATATAACACAACTGCTGCAACCAAGCTAGGTCTGAAGACCAAGAAGCCAGCAAGAAGACAACCCATGCCAAAGGCAAGGAAAGTTGCCACAGGAGAGATAATGGAGTTCACTCTTGAACCCAAAGAAACTGGAGATGGGAAGAAGAGGAAAGAAAGGGTCAAGAAGACCACTGCCAGAGTTCTTGGCAAGCCCTCTATGATGAGAGACTCTGAAGAAGAGGAAGTGGAAGAGGTTGCTGCACCAGCACCTAAAGCCCAAAAGCTCATGGGAGATGCTATAAGATCAGGGGCTGCTCCATCTAAGCCCAAAGAAGCTCCCAAGCCAGCTGCTCCAAAACCCAAAACTGCACCCAAGAGAACCACCGGGAACATCCCAGCAGTAGAGAAGAACAAGGCCCCAGTGCCTGAAGCTGCTATAGAAGAAGATGATGAGTCACATGTCTTGAGAAAGTTGAAGCCAAAATTCCAGATCACAATGATGCTCATCCATAGCTCAGAACATGAAAATCAGGAAGGACTCGGGATTAAGGCTATGGAGAGAATCTGATCCATATGCCACCAGGAGAAGGACTGTTGTGGACTATAGATTTCACACCAAGGAACAACAGGACTTCTATGAAACAATTCTGCTTGACAAGAAGCCCATAGTGTGTGACATGAGATGGGTCAACTAGGAGTACATCAAGGAGAATGAAGAGCACTATCCTGGAGTCTATGATAGTTTGAAGGCTTGTGGAGTTGGTGAGTTTGTGGCTCAGAAGCTCACAAAGTGGAATGATGAGCTTATCATGTAGTTCTACTCCACAGCTCACTTCTACCCAGATGGAAGGATTGTCTGGATGTGTGAAGGTACTAGGTTCCAGTCAACAGTTGAAGAATGGGCCAAATTGATCAATGCTCCCGAGGAGAGTGAGGATGACTTGGATGTTTATGCCAAGAAGAAGAAGGATCACAACTCAATGGCTAGCATGTACAAGGAGATTCCTGATGCAGACCTTGAGACTCGCCAATTTGGTTCAGTGAAACACTTGTTGTCAGGCCTGCCTACAATCAACTGGATCCTCAGGCACACTCTTTTGCCAAAGTCAGGAGATCACAGAATGATCAGAGGTCACTCCATCAACTTGCTGTACATATTTGATGTCCCACAGAAGTTCAAAGTCATGAGCCTAATTGTGGAAACCATTAAGAGAACAGCTGCAGATCAGAAGAGAAGTTGTGGGTATGCCCCACAGATCCAGGAGCTGATCAACTCCAAGATGGGCACTGGCACATATCTCTTGGACAAGGAGCACCGGCCCATCTACCCAGACTTTGAGGACAACACTATGGTTATGGATGAAAATGAACCATCTTCTGTGCAAGCACAAGCAAAGAGGGAGAAAGCAAAGACTGAAAAGGCTGCAAAGATGCCAACCATGGATGAGGCATCTCAGTATCTTCCGAAGAGCAAGCAAGATCAGCTTGGCTACTTGATTGCCTCCACTCTGAGAATTGAGAAGGGATTGGCCACCCTGACTCAAAACCAGGAGAGCTTGGAGAGGATCATGGAGCAGAAGTTCTATGACTTAGATTTTAAGGTCAACGAGATCTGATCCAGTTGTTGAGCAACAGGGAAGAAGTGCAGGAGAAGAAGGGCAAAACTACCATCGATGCTTTTGCTAGAGTGCCCAGAGGTCACAGATCTGCTGCTATGCATTCACGAGACACCAGAGCAACTTCATCTGCACCAGCTACAGCTTCAGTGCCACCAGCTCCGGCACCCACTCCTCCAGCACCATCTACATCAACTGGTGCCTTCGTTCTTGGAGTTCTGTCTACACCACCGCCTGAAGACCAAGCCTGAGTGTCGATCTAGCACTATGCATTTTTTTATGAAATTTTTGGTAACTTGTTGCCAAAGGGGGAGAAAATGTATAGATCATAGGCTTCGAGAGAGAGTGTTGCTTTTGTTCTCTCTTGCGTTTCTCTTTGGTGGTTGAACTTTGTTATTTGCTTGTCTGAGATACTTTATGCTTGTGTGTGATACTTGGATGATCATGTGTTTGATCATATGCTACCTTAATGCTTGTTGGATGACATTATCCTTTTTATATTCCCATATGATCATTCACTTTGCTTGGTGATGAGTGCATGTATTTTAATTATTATCATTTTGGGCGCTCCACCAAGATGTATGTGACATGGAAGAGTAATCCATGATCCTAACTCTTTGTGCATTTGCAGTCCAAAGCAAATCTTAAACTATGCACAAATTTTGGGGGAGCTCTTGCTTATCACATACTTCTCAAAGCGACGATATGTTTCACTCTTACTATCATTTGTCGAAGCTTTGATCTATATGTTTTCATCAATTACCAAAAAAGGGGAGATTGAAAGTGCAACTATCCCTAGGTGGTTTTGGTAATTCCTAACAACATATAGCTCATTGAGCTAATGCTATTTCAAGATTAATATTTCAGGAAAGCTCAATGATTGGCATGGCATGGGTGAGAAAAGTGGCCCCTCAAAATGCTAAGGACAAAAGGATTGGCTCAAGCTCAAAGCTCAAGACTCTACATTTTCTATTTTAGTGATCCAAGATCACATTGAGTCTATAGGAAAAGCCAATACTATCAAGGAGGGATGAGGTGTTGCTTAATGAGGCTCTTGCTCAAAATGCTTAGTGATCTGCTCCAAAGCCGTCAACTACTTTCTCACACCCACATATGACCTAAACCAAAAGTCAAACTCGGCCCCACCGATTCTTTCTATCCGGCGCCACCGAGTTCAGATGTCATAGCCACTGCCACAAACCCTGAGCAAATCAGATCCCACCGATAGGGATCTCGGTCTCACCGAGATGGGATTGTAATCTCTCTGTTTCCCTTCGTAACATTTCGGTCCCACTGAGATGACCGATCGGTCCCACCGAGATTGCAATCTAAACTCTCTGTTTCCCTTTTGTAACATTTCGGTCCCACCGAGTTTACCTGACCAACTCTCTGGTTAGCTTATTACCAAAATCGGTCCCACCGAGTTTGTGTAATCGGTCTCACCGATATTACGTTATGCTCTAACCCTAACCATATCGGTCCTACCGAGTTGCATGTCGGTCCCACCAAAAATCCTAACGGTCACTAGATTTGCTGAATCGGTCCGACCGAGTTTATTAATTCGGTCCCACCGAGTTTGGCAAGTTGTGTGTAATGGTTAGATTTTTTGTGGAGGCTATATATACCCCTCCACATCCTCTTCGTTCATGGAGAGAGCCATTAGGACAAACCTACACTTCCAATACACATTTTCTGAGAGAGAACCACCTACACTTGTGTTGAGGTCAAGATATTCCATTCCAACCACATAAATCTTGATCTCTAGCCTTCCCCAAGTTGCTTTCCACTCAAATCTTCTTTCTACCAAATCCAATCCTATGAGAGAGAGTTGAGTGTTGGGGAGACTATCATTTGAAGCACAAGAGCAAGGAGTTCATCATCAACACACCATTTGTTACTTCTTGGAGAGTGGTGTCTCTGGATTGGCTAGGTGTCACTTGGGAGCCTCGACAAGATTGTGGAGTTGAACCAAGGAGTTTGTAAGGGCAAGGAGATCGCCTACTTCGTGAAGATCTACCCTAGTGAGGCAAGTCCTTCGTGGGCGACGGCCATGGTGGGATAGACAAGGTTGCTTCTTCGTGGACCCTTCATGGGTGGAGCCCTCCGTGGACTCGCACAACCGTTACCCTTCATGGGTTGAAGTCTCCATCAACGTGGATGTACGATACCACCACCTATCGGAACCACGACAAAACATCTGTGTCTCCAATTGTGTTTGAATCCTCCAAACCCTTCCCTTTACATTCTTGCAAGTTGCATGCTTTACTTTCCGCTGCTCATATACTCTTTGCATGCTTGCTTGAATTGTGTTAAGATTGCTTGACTTGTCAAAAGTCGCTAAAATCTGCCAAGAAATAAAATAGGGAAAATGCTAGGTTTTTATTTGGTCAAGTAGTCTAATCACCCCCCTTCTAGACATACTTTCGATCCTACAGAGGGATAAACTCATGCAATATGATATAAACCCCATATTGTTATCCTCGATGGCAACAATACAATACATGCCTTGCTGCCCCTACTGTCACTGGGAAAGGACACCGCAAGATTGAACCCAAAGCTAAGCACTTCTCCCATTGCAAGAAAGATCAATCTAGTAGGCCAAACCAAACTGATAATTGAAAGAGACTTGCAAAGATAACCAATCATACATGAAAGAATTCAGAGAAGATTCAAATATTGTTCATAGATAATCTCGATCATAAACCCACAATTCATCGGTCTCAACAAACACACCAAAAAAGAAGATTACATCGAATAGATCTCCACGAGAGGGGAGAACATTGTATTGAGATCCAAAAAGAGAGAAGAAGCCATCTAGCTAATAACTATGGACCCGAAGGTCTGAGGTAAACTACTCACACATCATCTGAGAGGCTATGGTGTTGATGTAGAAGCCCTCCATGATCAATGCCCCCTCCGGCAGAGCGCCGGAAAAGGCCCCAAGATGGGATCTCACGGGTACAGAAGGTTCCGGTGGTGGAATTAGGTTTTTTGCGCCGTATCTGGTAGTTTGGGGGTACGTAGGTATATATAGGAGGAAGAAGTACGTCGGTGAAGCAACATGGGCCCCACGAGGGTGGAGGGCGCGCCCCCTACCTCGTGCCCTCATGGTTGCTTTCTTGACGTAGGGTCCAAGTCCTCTGGATCATGTTCATTCCAGAAATCACGTTCCCGAAGGTTTCGTTCCGTTTGGACTCCGTTTGATATTCTTTTTTTGCGAAACTCTGAAATAGGCAAAAAAACAACAATTCTGGGCTGGGCCTCCGGTTAATAGGTTAGTCCCAAAAATAATATAAAAGTGTATAATAAAGCCCATTAAAGTCCAAAATAGAATATAATATAGCATGGAACAATAAAAAATTATAGATACGTTGGAGACGTATCATGTACTTCACCGCCAAGAAGCCGAAGCAGTATTTCCAAGAGCATGTTGTCAGCGTGGTCAGCACGGCCCCTCTCGGCGAGATCATTGGGTGTTGGGATGCCTCTGGCCGGGTCGCCAAGTGGGCGCTCGAGCTAGCTGGCCACACCATGCTCTACGAGCCCCGCACCATGATCAAGTCCCAGGCTTTGGCCGACTTCCTTGTCGACTGGACCGAGACCCAGTACCTGCCGCCGCCACCGGACTCGACGCACTAGCGCATGCACTTCGACAGCTCGAAGATGCAACTCGGCCTAGGGGCCGGCATCGTGCTGTCCTCCCCCAAGGGCGACCATCTCAAGTACGCACTGCGGATCCACTTCGCCGCCTCCAACAACGTCGCCGAGTATGAGGCCCTTGTGCACGGCCTCTGGCTTGCCAAGGAACTCGGCATCCGGAGCATCCTGTGCTACGGCGACTCGGACATGGTGGTGCAGCAGAGCTCTGGCGAGTGGGACGCCCACGACTCCAACATGGCGAGCTACTGCTTCCTCATCCAGAGCTATCCGGATTCTTCGCGGGCTGTGAGTTCCTCCTCGTCCTGGCAGTCCATTCCGTCCGGCGTCTCCCTCGAGCATCTGCACAAGCCGTCCATTAAGCCATCTCCGGACTCCGAGTCCATCCATGTCCCAGCCGACCTGGCCCCGCCTCAACCCGGCCCGAGGACTGCTCCAGCCGACCCGGCCGCGCCTCAACCCGGCCCGAGGATTGCTCCAACCAACCCGGCCGCGCCTCAACCCGGCCCGGGGACTGCTCCAGTCGACCCGGCCGCGCCTCAACCCGGCCCGGGGACTGCTCCAACCGACCCGGCCGCGCCTTGACCCGGCGCGGGGACTGCTCCAGCCAGCCCGGCCACGCCCCAACCCGGCCCAGGGGCCACTGAACCCAGCTCAGGGGCTGCCACCCTGGAACCCGTTGTGATGGTTGTCCTCGCCGCGGTCGCGACACCATCCTGGGCCCTGCCCATCTCGGAGTTCCTAGAAAATGTGGTCCTTCCCATGGACGAGACCGAAGCCCGACAAGTGCAGCACCGAGCGTCTGCCTACAGCATCATCAACAACGAGCTCGTCAAGCTCAGCTCCACCGGCGTGTTCCAACGCTGCGTCGAGCAGGACAAGGGCATTGAAATCCTCCTCGACATACACCAGGGCGAGTGCGGGCACCACACCGCCTTGCGGTCCCTGGTGGCCAAGGCTTTTCTCCATGGTTTCTACTGGCCCACGGCCCTCGAAGACGCATAGTCACTCGTCCTCAGGTACGAGGGATGCCAACGCTTCAGCAAGCGCAACCACCAGCCGGCGTCGGCACTCCGGACCATCCCGATCGCCTGGCCCTTCGTGGTCTGGGGACTCGACATGGTGGGACCCTTCAAGACTGCTCGAGGCAGCATGACGCATTTGCTGCTGGCGGTGGACAAGTTTACCAAGTGGATCGAAGCAAGGCCAATCAAGAAGCTGGACGGTCCAACGGCCGTTCGAATTATCAAGGACATCATGGTGTGCTACGGCATGCCGAACAACATCATCATGGACAACGACACCAATTTCGCCAAGGGCGCGCTCGTGCAGTACTGCTCCGTCTCCGGCATCCGCCTCGACCTGGCTTCCGTAGCACATCCGCAGTCCAATGGCCAGGTCGAGTGGGCCAACAGCCTCATCCTATCCGGCATCAAACCGCGACTCATCGAGCCGCTCATCCATTCACCCGGCAGTTGGCTCGATGAGTTGCCGACCGTCCTCTGGAGTCTCCGCACCGCGCCAAATAGGTCGACCGTGTTCACCCCATTCTTCCTCGTCTACGGAGCAGAAGCATACATATCGACCGGCGTCGAGTTCGACTCACCGCGCATCACGATGTACACGGAAGCCGAAGCAAAGGAAGCTCGTGAAGACGGCGTCGACCTGCTCGAAGAAGCACATCTCCTAGTGCTCAGTCGCTCAGCGATTTACCAGCAAGGTCTGAGGCATTACCACAGCAAGAAGATCAAGCCCCTCGCTTTCCGAGAGGGGGACCTCGTCCTCCGACTCGTCCAAGAGCAGACCGGCCAGCACAAGCTGTCGTCCCCTTGGGAGGGCCCCTTCATCGTCAGCAAGGCCTTGTGCGACTGCAACGCGTACTACCTCATCGACGCCCACAAGACAAACAAGCGCAAGAGGGACACCGCCGGCGAAGAAAAAACCCGGCCATGGAATGCAGAGCTCCTCCGCCCGTTTTACAGTTAGCGGAGTGCACGTATCTATCGCTGCCTTTTGTAACCGTCTGAAACTATGGGGGTCCCCGAACGACGCTCGGGGGCTGCCCCTTTTGCGACCAAGTTATTGTGTCTCGTACATTTGTGCATTTCTTTACTCTTAGAACCAACCCGACCACGGCGTCGACCCACTCGACCCAGGGGCTCGGGGGCTGGCCGGCTTGGCCACCCGTCGTTCCCCTTGGCGGCTCCTGACGCATTGGATCGCCACGACCTCTCACTTCACCCTAAGCCACAGAACCGGTATTCGGCTATTGGCTGGCAAGCACATAAGACCAAAAGCACCAACGCGCCATGAACACTAAGTCAAGGGTCGCCGGGTCGCCCAACCCGGCCCGACCACTTTAAAGTTTCCACACGACCGGCTGCTCGCCAACCCGGCTCCGCCGGATTGCCACCAGCCGGCCTAGTGGGTGTTTCGCTCATGCTCAACGTTTCAAAAGCCTAAGTATTGTACGCTCCTCTCAAAGGCCGAACCCCTTGTCACGGACCGGAGCCTCGGCCGTCAGACTCGCTAGGGGGGAAACCCAAAGGGGGAAGGTTGCAAGAAAATTGCCCCAAAGAGCAAAAGCAAAGGCACAGACATCCACGAAGTTTCTGCATACCGCCGGATCGCTCGACCCGGCCTCACCACTTTAAGTTACCGCACGACCGGCTGCTCGCCAACCCGGCCCCGCCGGATTGCCGCCAGCCGGCCCAGTGGGTGTTTCGCTCACGCTCATCGTTTCGAAAACCTAAGTACTGTACGCTCCTCTCAAAGGCCGAACCCCTTGTCACGGACCAAAGCTTCGACCGTCGACTTCATGGGGAGGCCAAAAGGGGAAGGTTGCAAGAAAACGGCTCCAAAAATGAAAAGCAAAGGCGAAGGCATTCACGCAGCTCATACATCATAAATTAAAATAGGCCCAAGGCCAGAGTTCATTACACCCAGTCAGCCCCCAGTGGGTGGGTGGACCTGCTACCTAACAGAAATTTTTTATAATTTAAAAAATCAGGCGTCCCCATCGCCGGATTGCGTAGCTCCCGGATCCCTGAAGTGCCGGTATCTTCCTCCCCGGCGTCCGCTTCGCGGTAGATGCCCGTCTCCTCAGATCTGCCCTCCGGATCGTCCAAAAGCAGGCCGTAGTCGTCAGCAGGCACGACTCCGCCGCCTTCCGCCAACTCCAGCTGGAACTCGTCGTGGAAGGCGAACCCGGCGATATAGCTGGCCCGAGCAGCAATCCGACCGGCTTCCGCCTGCAGCTGGCTCTCCAAGCCGGCTCGCTACCCCATCAGCGCATCCAGCGACAAGTCCGGATGCCAAGACATCACGAACCTGAGCGCCATCTCAGTGCCAGCACGAGCAGCGGAGACCTGCCAGTCATGGAGCCGCTCCGGACCCGCATTTAGCCAGCGCGCCAGCCGCGTGAAGCTGCTCGGCACAACGGAACCCGGCCAGAGGGCCGCCGTCATCGCCGCGCCGGCCTCGGAGAGATGCCCCATCTGCTCACTCAAGACCCGTAGACGGGCCTCGGCGGCGGTCACAATCTCTGGGAAGGCCTAGGCCACCCGCGGGTCAGTCCTGGAGCCAATGATCCCTTGCGGGTCACGCTGAAAGCGGACCGCCTCCTCCGCCAGCTGGTGCGTCTCCGGGAAGGCCCCTGCCAAGAAGGAAAGCAAGTCAGAAGAAAATTACTAAGGAAGAAAAGCCGAGGTCCCGGCCCGGTAACAACAAAACCAATGAAAAGCACTTACTGGAGAAGGACTCTTCGAGGTGCTGTGCTTCGAGCAACGTACTGCGCCGCTCCCGGGCGATGGTACGGTTGCGCTCCTGGAGCGCCTTCTCCAGCTCAGCGACCTTGGCAAGGGACGCCTCCAGCTCGACGTCCTTATCCTCGGCCGCCTTCATGGCCTCCTCGCGGCGCCGGGTCTCCCCCTGCCGGGTCTCCTCCACCGTGGCCACCAGCGCCTTCAGGCGCTCCACCTCGGCCTGGAGCTAACCCTTGTCGTCGGCCAGCTTGCCGCGTTGTTGGTCTGCCTCGGCAAGGGCCTGCTGCGCCTCCACGACCTTGGCGGCCTTCGCTTTGAGGTGCTCCACCTCGGCCTCGAGGCGGCTCTTGTCGCCCGCCAACTACTCCTACAGCCGGCTGGCTTCATTGAGCGCCTGCCGGGCTCCCGTCGCCTCCGCCTTCGCCTTCTCCACCATGGCCCCAAGTCGGCCGACGTCTGCGACAAGCCGGTCGTAGTGAAAACCGGCCTGAATCAGCCGGGTCCTCCAAGACAGCACCTCGGCTGCGGAAGAAGAACTCAGCAACAAAGTACTATTTTAAGATTCGACCCAACTGCTACGTGATTGGCCCGAATCTCGGGGACTACAACCAGTGGGTGCGCTAGCGCGCCCCCACTAGAAAAGAGCATGAAAGAGAAGTACCTACCGTGACGCGGAGCTCCTCCTCCTTGGCGGCGAGCCTCTCCTTGAGACGCCAGTGCGTCTCAAGGAGCCGGTTGAAGACGCTGACCCGGTAGGAGTCCAATTGTTGCAGAAGGAAACGATCAACGCGAGCCGACAAGATAAGATTCGACCCAACTGTTACGCAGTTGGCCCAAATCTCGGGGGCTACACCCAGTGGGTGCGCTGGCGCGCCCCCACGAAGGAGAAGACAATGAAAAGAGGAAAGCAGAATGCAAATGAAAACTTACGAAGACGGCGCGCTCCAGCTCCTGCTCGCCTCGACCTCGGCCTGGGCGAAGGCCTGGATCTGGTCCATCCACCCTCGCAGGCGACGGGTCACGGCGGCCATCACCGCCTACTCCTGGGTCAGAGGTCCGAAGGGGACCTCGCTGGTCCTGCTCCGTGACGGCCGTGGCTCGGAGACCCGGCGTCCTCCGGGCCTGAGGACCAGGGCGTGCTCTCCACCGGCCGCCTCCCCTGAAGCCGGCGCTTTCTCCAGCATCCTCTCCGGCACCGACACCGGCTCGGTGGGCGGAGCGGCTTGAGGCTCCACCACCGGCGGCACCTTGCTCAACGGCGTCCGGGACGCCCCCTCAGGCACCGTCCGAGCCGCCTCCTCCAGGACGGCGTCACCGCCGCCTCCATCGGCCCCCGCCTGCTCGACCGCGTCGGCCTGAGGCGGGGTGCTGTCCTCGATGAACACGACCTCCCGGTCGAGGTCCATCATGTCTGCACAGCCGCCTTGGCCGTGCTCCCCCTCCGACGACGGTACGAAGACCGTCGCCGCCACCACCGGCATCTCCGGCCACGCCGGTGAAGGAAATATGCCCTAGAGGCAATAATAAAGTTGTTATTTATATTTCCTTATATCATGATAAATGTTTATTGTTCATGCTAGAATTATATTAACCGGAAACTTAGTGCATGTGTGAATACATAGACAAACAGAGCGTCCCTAGTATGCCTCTACTTGACTAGCTTGTTGAATCAAAGATGGTTAAGTTTCCTAGCCATAGACATGAGTTGTCATTTGATTAACGGGATCACATCATTAGAGAATGATGTGATTGACTTGACCCATTCCGTTAGCTTAGCACTTGATCGCTTTAGTATATTGCTATTGCTTTCTTCATGACTTATACATGTTCCTATGACTATGAGATTATGCAACTCCCGAATACCGGAGGAACACTTTGTGTGCTACTAAACGTCACAACGTAACTGGGTGATTATAAAGGTGCTCTACAGGTGTGTTCGATGGTACTTGTTGAGTTGGCATAGATCGAGATTAGGATTTGTCACTCCGATTGTCGGAGAGGTATCTCTGGGCCCTCTTGGTAATGCACATCACTCTAAGCCTTGCAAGCAATGCAACTAATGGGTTAGTTGCGGGATGATGTATTATGGAACGAGTAAAGAGACTTGCCAGTAATGAGATTGAACTAGGTATTGGGATACCGACGATCGAATCTCGGGCAACTAACATACCAATGACAAAGGGAACAACGTATGTTGTTATGCGGTTTGACCGATAAAGATCTTCGTAGAATATGTAGGAACCAATATGAGCATCCAGGTTCCGCTATTGGTTATTGATCGGAGATGAGTCTCGGTCATGTCTACATAGTTATCGAACCCGTAGGGTCCGCACGCTTAACGTTCGGTGACAATCGGTAATATGAGTTTATGTGTTTTGATGAACCAAAGGTAGTTCGGAGTCCCGGATATGATCACGAACATGGCGAGGAGTCTCAAAATGGTCGAGACATAAAGATCGATATATTGGATGACTATGTTTGGACTTTGGAAGGGTTCCGGGTAAGTTCGGACAAATACCAGAGTACCGGGGGGTTACCGGAACCCCCCGGGGAGTGTAATGGGCCTATTGGGCCTTATGGAGAAGAGGAGGGGCGGCCAGGGCAGGCCGCACGCCTCCTCCCCCTCTAGTCCGAATTGGACAAGGAAGGGGGGGGGGGGCGGTGCCCCCCTTTTTCCTTCCCCCTCTCTCTTCCTTCCTTCCCTCCTACTCCTACTCTTCGAAGGTTGGAGTCCTACTCCCGGTGGGAGTAGGACTCCCCTTGGGGCGCGCCTAGGAGGCCGGCCCCCTCCCCCTCCTCCACTCCTTTATATACGGGGGAGGGGGGCACCCCATAGACACACAAGTTGATCAGTTGATCTTTTAGCCGTGTGCGGTGCCCCCCTCCACCATAATCCACCTCGGTCATATCGTAGCGGTGCTTAGGCAAAGCCCTACATCAGTGGCATCATCATCACCGTCATCACGCCATCGTGCTGACCGAACTCTCCCTCGAAGCTCTGCTGGATCGTGAGTTCGTGGGACGTCACCGAGCTGAACGTGTGCTGAACTCGGAGGTACCGTATGTTCGGTACTTGGATCGGTCGGATCGTGAAGACGTATGACTACTTCAATCGCGTTGTCATAACGCTTCCACTTACGGTCTATGAGGGTTGATACGTCTCCAACGTATCTATAATTTATGAAGTATTCATGCTATTATATTATCTGTTTTGGATGTTTAATGGGCTTTACTATGCACTTTTATATTATTTTTGGGACTAACCTATTAACCCAGAGCCTAGTGCCAGTTTCTGTTTTTCACCTTATTTTAGTGTTTCGCAAAAAAGGAATATCAAACGGAGTCCAAAGGGAATGAAACCTTCGGGAGCGTGATTTTTCGAACGAACGTGATCCAGGAGACTTGGAGTTGAAGTCAAGGAAGCTTCGAGGTGGCCACGAGGTAGGGAGGCGCGCCTGCCCCCATGGGCGCGCCCCCACCCTCGTGGGACCCTCGTGGCTCCCCTGACCGACTTATTTTGCCTATATATATCCATATACCATAAAAACTTCGGAGAACAGAATAGATCGGGAGTTCCGCCGCCGCAAGCCTCTGTAGCCACCAAAAACCAATCGGGACCCTATTCCGACACCCTGCCAGAGGGGGGATCCCTCACCGGTGGCCATCTTCATCATCCCGGCACTCTCCATGACAAGGAGGGAGTAGTTCACCCTCGGGGCTGAGGGTATGTACCAGTAGCTATGTGTTTGATCTCTCTCTCTCTCTCTCTCTCTCTCTCTCTCTCGTGTTCTTGAGGTGGTACGATCTTGATGTATCACGAGCTTTGCTATTATAGTTGGATCTTATGATGTTTCTCCCCCTCTACTCTCTTGTAATGTATTGAGTTTTCCCTTTGAAGTTATCTTATCGGATTGAGTCTTTAAGGATTTGAGAACACTTGATGTATGTCTTGCCGTGCTTATCTGTGGTGACAATGGGATATCACGTGATCCATTTGATGTATGTTTTGGTGATCAACTTGCGGGTTCCCCCCATGAACCTATGCATAGGGGTTGGCACACGTTGCCTCTTGACTCCTAGAGAAACTTTGGGGCGCTCTTTGAAGTTCTTTGTGTTGGTTGAATAGGTGGATCTGAGATTGTGTGATGCATATCGTATAATCATACCCACGGATACTTGAGGTGACATTGGAGTATCTAGGTGACATTAGGGTTTTGGTTGATATGTGTCTTAAGGTGTTATTCTAGTACGAACTCTATGATAGATTGAACGGAAAGAATAGCTTCATGTTATTTTACTATGGACTCTTGAATAGATTGATCAGAAAGGATAACTTTGAGGTGGTTTCGTACCCTACCATAATCTCTCCGTTTGTTCTGCGCTATTACTGACTTTGGAGTGACTCTTTGTTGCATGTTTAGGGATAGTTATATGATCCAATTATGTTATTATTGTTGAGAGAACTTGCAATAGTGAAAGTATGAACCCTAGGCCTTGTTTCCTAGCATTGCAATACCGTTTAGGCTCACTTTTATCATTAGTTACCTTGCTGTTTTTATATTTTCAGATTACAAAAACCTATATCTACCATCCATATTGCACTTGTATCACCATCTCTTCGCCGAACTAGTGCACCTATACAATTTAGGGACAATTCCATTTCTCCCCCTAACTTGAACCCACACCTGGCATTTACCCCTAAATTTTGAGTATGCTCAAAAATACCCCTCTTCCGTTAGGTGGTGTTATAGAAATACCCCTCGGCTGACGTTTACATTAGGTCAAAGGGGTTTGACCATGTGCTTTGTCCAAAATGCCCCTCGTGGTACTAGTCCACATTTAGGTAAATAAAAAAAAACTAAGTCAAAGTTAGACCAGTCAACAGGGACTGGTCAAATTAGATTTTGGAGGCCCACATGTCATTCTTTCTAACTGTTTTATAGTTAGTAAAGGGCCCATGGGTCAGTGGAACACTTACCTGGAGGGTTAGCCTAAATACATTTTAACAATAGCGGCTAAGCGCCGGCGCGTGGGTGAAGGTACAACGGCGGCGTATGGCGGAACGGGAGGATGCGGGGAGGTCTATGGGCTTCAGAGTGGCCCTGCGAGGCTGCGGGTGTGAAGACAAACTGGACTGAGGTGGACCGAGACTGTGGGGTGGCCGGGGGATGGGCAACGGCGAGCTTGAGCGGCGGCGACGGGCGGCGATCATGGAGGGAGGTTTTTGGGGATGCAGGGAAGCTTGAGGGCTCACCAGGACATTCGGGAGGTTGTTTTGGAGCTAAGTAACTTGGGGGAATCCTCCTAGATTCATGGGTAGAGGAGATCGGGTAGCGGCCGCACTCCACCAGAGTTGGGGAAGACGACGAGTGAGCCCTCGATTTTGGGTGCCTCGGTCTAATTCGTCCCGCAGGAAAACAAATCGGGAAGTGCTCGATCTAATGGGCATGCTACAGAGGCTTGAGGCTGTCGTTGGTCACGCGTGCGTGAGACGAGGCGGCGACGACATGAACCGTGTGCGGGTTCCGTCGGGGTGCTGGTTCCGGTGTCTGTTCTCACGCCAAACAGTGGTCAATCGATGGATGATTACGCGGCATTGAGCGCAACGGGACCACGCCAGCGAGCCTAATGCTAGCCACCATCGTCTGCTGTTGGCCGCCGCCGGAGGTGAGCGAGAGAGAGAGACCAGAGAGGTAAGAGAGAATAAAGTTTTTGTTTTTTCTTTTCTTTTTTGGCGGGTCCACCTGTAAGTGAGAGAGAGGGTGAGATAGAGATAGAAAGAGTTTTTTTCCTTTTCTTTTTTCTAGGGTAGGTCCCACCTGTAAGTGTCATACACGTAGAGGGGTAAAACTGGCAAGAAAATGTCCCGCAGTCGGTCAAACGCCTTTGACCACACGGAACTGGTACGGAAGGGTATTTCTATAAGAAGCATTGACGAAAGAGGGGTATTTTTTAGCATACTCAAAATTTAGGGGTAAATGCCAGGTGTGGGTTCAAGTTAGGGGGAGAAATGGAATTGTCCCATTCCCTACAATTTACCATTATATTGGGTGTGTTGGGGACACAAGAGACTCTTTGCTATTTGGTTGCAGGGTTGTTTGAGAGAGACCATCTTCATCCTACACCTCCCACGGATTTATAAACCTTAGGTCATCCACTTGAGGGAAATTTTCTACTGTCCTACAAACCTCTGCACTTGGAGGCCCAACAACGTCTACAAGAAGAAGGTTGTGTAGTAGATATCAAGCTCATTTCTGGCGCCATTGCCAGGGAGGTGAGTGCTTTAAGGTATATCTTTAGATCTTGCAATTGGATCTTTTTGTTTCTTGTTTTATCACTAGTTATGTTTATAAAAGAAAACTACAAAAAAATGGAATTAAGGATGCCTCATATGCTTTATCTTTTTAATATATTTCATGAAAATGATGGTAAGGAAAATTGTGCTCAAGTACTAGAAGAAGAAATCTATAAAATGTTTGGCACTAAATCTTTGTATGATGAGCATGATTGCAATGTTGTTAGTATGAATTCCTTGAATATCCATGATACTAATGATATGCAAAGCCATAAGCTTGGGGAAGATATGTTTGATGAAGATGATATTTTTTGTCCCCCAAGTTTTGATGAGCGAATTTATTATGATGAAAGCATGCCTCCTATTTATGATGATTATATTGGTGAAAGTGGATTTGGAGAGGTCATGACCTTATTTAGTGATGAATCCACTATTTTGGAAGAGGTTCCAATTGATTATGAGAACAAAGATCTATGATGATTATTGTGATGACATGTATGATATAAAGAATAATGATAACCATGAAACTTGTCATCATGATTTTAATTTTCAATTGGATTATGCTTCACATGATAGTTATTTTGTTGAGTTTGCTCCCACTACTATTCATGAGAAGAAATTTTCTTATGTGGAGAGTAATAAAAATTCTATGCTTGTGCATCATGAAAATAGTGCTTTATGTGATAGTTATATTGTTGAATTCATTCATGATGCTACTGAAAATTATTATGAGGGAGGAACATATGCTTGTAGGAGTTGCAATAATATCAAGTTTCCTCTCTATGTGCTTAAAGTTTTAAAGTTATGCTTGTTTTGCCTTCCCATGCTAGTTGATTATTGTTCCCGTAAGTTGTTTGCTCAAAAAATCCCTATGCATAGGAAGTGGGTTAGACTTAAATGTGCTAGTCATATTCTTCATGATGCTCTCTTTATGTTTAAACTCTTATCTTTTATACAAGCATCATTGAAATCATCATGCCTAGCTAGGGGCGTTAAACGTTAGCGCTTTTTCGGAGGCAACTCAATTTTATTTTTGTTTCTTACTTTTTGGTTATGTTTAGTAATACATTTTTAACTAGCCTCTGGTTAGATGTAGTTTTATGTTTGAATTAGTGTTTGTGCCAAGTAAGACCTATAGGATCTTCTTGGATGATAGTTATATGATCTTGCTGAAAATTCCAGAAACTTTCTGTTTACAAAACAATTGTTAAAAATCACAAGAACGTGATAAAATACTGATTCCAATTGCAGTAGATCAATAAACAAATTATCTAGGTCGTTCTATTTTGGTAGATTTTTCTGAGTTCTAGAAGTTTGCGTTTGATACAGATTACTACACACTGTTCTGTTTTTGACAGATTCTGTTTTTCGTGTGTTGTTTGCTTATTTTAATGAATCTATGGCTAGTAAAAGAGTTTATAAACCATAGAGATGTAGGAATACAGTTGGTTTAACACCGATATAAATAAAGAATGAGTTCATTACAGTACCTTGAAGTGGTGTTTTTTTTTCTTTCGCTAACGGAGCTCACGAGATTTTCTGTTGAGTTTTGTGTTGTGAAGTTTCCAAGTGTTGGGTAAAGATTCGATGGACTATGGAATAAGGAGTGGAAAGAGCCTAAACTTGGGTATGACCAAGGCACCCCAAGGTAATATTCAAGGACAACCAAGAGCCTAAGCTTGGGGATGCCTCGGATGGCATCCCCTCTTTCGTCTTCGTTCATCGGTAACTTTACTTGGAGCTACATTTTTATTCACCACATGATATGTGTTTTGCTTGGAGCGTCATTTTATTTTATTTAGCTTTGCTTGCTGTTTGAATAAAATACTAAGATCTGAAATTATTAAATGGTAGAGTCTTCACATAGCTACATAATTATTTAACTACTCATTGATCTTCACTTATATCTTTTTGGAGTAGTTTGTCCTTTACTTGTGTGCTTCACTTATATCCTATAAGTAAATGGTTGAATGATTTGAATGTCATAAATCTGAAATTATATATGTTTCATATGCCTTTCCATGGGGAGTAATGCCTTCACATATAAGAAGTAGAGGTGGTAAATTTTTTGAAGGTTAGCAAACATTGTATTGGTCACTTGAAAAATCCATGAAAGAATTTTGAAAGAAGAGAGATTTCACTTATAAATATACTATCTTGGACATCTTCTATGATTGTGAGCCCCATTAATTATTTTCAAACCTGAGCAAATTAGTTGAAGTTGGACAAGGAAGACAATATAATGAGTTATGCTTGGGTATATTTGTATAGAAGTTATATTGTTATGGATCCTCTAACATGTGGTGCTTGCTATTTAGAATCCTTTGCTAGCCAAAATATCTGTACTAAGCGGGAATACTGCTTGTGCATCCAAAATCCTTGAACCAAGTTTCTTCCATGAGTGTCCACCATATCTACCTATATGCGGTATTTACCTGCCGTTCCAAGTAGATTTGCATGTGCCAAACCCTAAACCTTCAAATAATAATCTGTTTTGTATGCCCGGATCGCTCATGTAGCGACTAGGGGTCACGATATCTTCCATGCTAGGTGGATTATTCTCATGATGAGTGGACTCCGCTCATCATTCACGAAAAATGGCCGTAATCGGGATGCCCAGTCCTATGCTCAAAAGATCAAAAACAAATTGCAAATAATTTAAACAAAACTCCCCAGGAATGTTGATAGTTGACGGCACCGTTGTTTCGGACAAGCCGTGGAGTGTGAATGTTGGTGGAGGGGGAGTAAAAACTTTACCTTTCTGCGTGGGAACCGCCTATAATGTATCTAGTATGGAAGATATTGGGAACTCTTGGTCGTTATGATTGACAATGAAAGCATACCTCTCAAAATTATTTTCATCACTGTTTTAGCTTCGAGTTCTGGCACCTCTGCAAATCCCTGCTTCCCTCTGTGAAGGGTTTAGCTTTTACTTTTATGCAAGAGGCAGTAGTATTCCTTCTCATTCCAACCTACTTTTTAGTTGGCAAGCATCATGTGGTGGAGAAATATCTAAGCATATATGGCCATTCAAATATATTTGATCATGAATTATTATTGTTGACAATTATCTATATGATAAACAAGTTGGGAGGTGAAACATTAAGCCCCTATCTTTCTCTGTGTTCGATGGATGCTATTTGTTCTAAAAAATATGCTTTGAGTGGTAGCAATCATGGAAGACTATATGATAGTTGAGTATGTGGGATTTGCTAAATCAAAGCTCTTACATAGACCCTTCCTGAAAATAAGATGAATTGCAATTGTTTGATGACTGAGAACGCGGTTTGTTAGTTTTCAAGAAAGTTTATGATCTATACTTTAACATGTGAATAGTTTGTTACTTGATCATGAGAAGCTTTATGATATGAGATACTGTTATGACATATAATGATGCTAGAAAAGGTGATCGAAATTATCATTGATCAAACTTGTGCACTTGCTAGCATCTACACTTCATAAATTATTTCTTTTATCATTTACCTACTCGAGGACGAGTAGGAATTAAGCTTGGGGATGCTGATACGTCTGAAACGTATCTATAATTTATGAAGTATTCATGCTATTATATTATCTGTTTTGGATGTTTAATGGGCTTTACTATGCACTTTTATATTATTTTTGGGACTAACCTATTAACCCAGATCCCAGTGCCGGTTTCTGTTTTTCCCTTGTTTCAGTGTTTCGCAGAAAAGGAATATGAAACGGAGTCCAAACGGAATGAAACCTTGGGAGCATGATTTTTGGAACGAACGTGATCCAGGAGACTTGGAGTTGAAGTCAAGGAAGCTTCAAGGTGGCCACGAGGCAGGGAGGCGCGCCTGCCCCCCTAGGCGCGCCCCCACCCTAGTGGGCCCCTCGTGGCTCCCCTGACCGACTTCTTTCGCCTATATATATCCATATACCCTAAAAACTTCGGAGAATAGAATAGATCGGGAGTTTCGCCACCGCAAGCCTCTATAGCCACCAAAAACCAATCGAGACCCTATTCCGGTACCCTGCCGGAGGGGGATCCCTCACCGGTGGCCATCTTCATCATCCCGACACTCTCCATGACGAGGAGGGAGTAGTCCACCCTCGGGGCTGAGGGTATGTACCAGTAGCTATGTGTTTGATCTCTCTCTCTCTCTCTCTCTCTCGTGTTCTTGAGGTGGTACAATCTTGATGTATCACAAGCTTTGCTATTATAGTTGGATCTTATGATGTTTGTCCCCCTCTACTCTCTTGTAATGGATTGAGTTTTCCCTTTGAAGTTATCTTATCGGATTGAGTCTTTAAGGATTTGAGAACACTTGATGTATGTCTTGCCGTGCTTATCTGTGGTGACAATGGGATATCACGTGATCCACTTGATGTATGTTTTGGTGATCAACTTGCGGGTTCCGCCCATGAACCTATGCATAAGGGTTGGCACACGTTTTCGTCTTGACTCTCCGGTAGAAATTTTGGGGCACTCTTTGAAGTTCTTTGTGTTGGTTGAATAGATGAATCTGAGATTGTGTGATGCATATCGTATAATCATACCCACGGATACTTGAGGTGACATTGGAGTATCTAGGTGACATTAGGGTTTTGGTTGATATGTGTCTTAAGGTGTTATTCTAGTACGGACTCTATGATAGATTGAACGGAAAGAATAGCTTCATGTTATTTTACTACGGACTCTTGAATAGATCGATCAGAAAGGATAACTTTGAGGTGGTTTCGTACCCTACCATAATCTCTTCGTTTGTTCTCCGCTATTAGTGACTTTGGAGTGAATCTTCGTTGCATGTTTAGGGATAGTTATATGATCCAATTATGTTATTATTGTTGAGAGAACTTGCACTAGTGAAAGTATGAACCCTAGGCCTTGTTTCCTAGCATTGCAATACCGTTTAGGCTCACTTTTATCATTAGTTACCTTGCTGTTTTTATATTTTCAGATTACAAAAACCTATATCCACCATCCATATTGCACTTGTATCACCATCTCTTCGCCGAACTAGTGCACCTATACAATTTACCATTGTATTGGGTGTGTTGGGGACACAAGAGACTCTTTGTTATTTGGTTGCAGGGTTGTTTGAGAGAGACCATCTTCATCCTACACCTCTCACGGATTGATATACCTTAGGTTATCCACTTGAGGGAAATTTGCTACTGTCCTACAAACCTCTGCACTTGGCGGCCCAACAACGTCTACAAGAAGAAGGTTGCATAGTAGACATCAAGGGTACATGGACGACACTCTCCCCTCTCGTTGCTATGCATCACCATGATCTCGCGTGTGCGTAGGAATTTTTTTGAAATTACTACGTTCCCCAACAGTGGCATTCGAGCCAGGTTTATGCGTAGATGTTATATGCATGAGTAGAACACAAGTGAGTTGTGGGCGATACAAGTCATACTGCTTTCCGGCATGTCATACTTTGATTTGGCGGTATTGTTGGATGAAGCGGCCCGGACCGACATTACGCGTACGCTTACGCGAGAATGGTTCTACCGACATGCTTCGCACACAGGTGGCTGGCGGGTGTCAGTTTCTCCAACTTTAGTTGAATCGAGTGTGGCTACGCCTGGTCCTTGTGAAGGTTAAAATAGCACATACTTGATGAAATATCGTTGTGTGGTTTTGATGCGTAGGTAAGAACGGTTCTTGCTCAGCCCGTAGCAGCCACGTAAAACTTGCAACAAAAAAGTAGAGGACATCTAACTTGTTTTTGCAGGGCATGCTGTGATGTGATATGGTCAAGACATGATGCTAAATTTTATTGTATGAGATGATCATGTTTTGTAACGAAGTTATCGGAATCGGCAAGAGCCATATGGTTGTCGCTTTATTGTATGAAATGCAATCGCCATGTAATTGCTTTACTTTATCACTAAGCGGTAGCGATAGTCGAGAAGCAATAGTTGGCGAGACGACAATGATGCTATGATGGAGATCAAGGTGTCGCTACCGGTGGCGATGGTGATCATGGCGGTGCTTTGGAGATGGAGATCAATGGCACAAGATAAGGATGGCCATATAATATCACTTATATTGATTGCATGTGATGTTTATCTTTTATGAATCTTATTTTGCTTAGATCGACAGTAGCATTATAAGATGATCTCTCACTAAATTTCAAGGTATAAGGGTTCTCCCCGAGTATGCACCGCTATGCGAAAGTTCGTCGTGTCGAGACACCACGTGATGATCGGGTGTGATAAGCTCTACGTTCACATACAACGGGTGCAAGCCAGTTTTGCACACGCAGAATACTCGGGTTAAACTTGACGAGCCTAGCATATGCAGATATGGCCTCGGAACATTGAGACCGAAAGGTCGAGCGTGAATCATATAGTAGATATGATCAACATAGTGATGTTCACCATTGAAAACTACTCCATCTCACGTGATGATAAGACATGGTTTAGTTGATATGGATCACGTGATCACTTAGATGATTAGAGGGATGTCTATCTAAGTGGGAGTTCTTAAGTAATTTGATTAATTGAACTTTAATTTATCATGAACTTAGTACATGATATTATTTTGCTTGTCTATGTTGTTGTAGATAGATGGCCCGTGTTGTTGTTCCGTTGAATTTTAATGCGTTCCTTGAGAAAGCAAAGTTGAAAGATGATGGTAGCAATTACACGGACTGGGTCCATAACTTGAGGATTATCCTCATTGCTGCATAGAAGAATTACGTCCTGGAAGCACCGCTAGGTGCCAAACCCGCTGCAGGAGAAACACCAGATGTTATGAATGTTTGGCAGAGCAAAGCTGATGACTTCTCGATAGTTCAGTGTGCCATGCTTTACGGCTTAGAACCGGGACTTCAACGACATTTTGAACGTCATGGAGCATATGAGATGTTCCAGGAGTTGAAGTTAATATATCAAGCAAATGCCTGAATTGAGAGATATGAAGTCTCCAATAAGTTCTACAACTACAAGATGGAGGAGAATAGTTCTGTCAGTGAGCATATACTCAAAATGTCTGGGTATAACCATCACTTGATTCAACTAGGAGTTAATCTTCCGGATGATAGTGTCATTCACAGAATTCTTCAATCACTGCCACCAAGCTACAAGAGCTTCGTGATGAACTATGACATGCAAGGGATGGATAAGACAATTCCCAAGCTCTTCGCAATGCTAAAGGCTGCGGAGGTAGAAATCAAGAAGGAGCATCAAGTGTTGATGGTCAACAAGACCACCAGTTTCAAGAAAAAGGGTAAAGGGAAGAAGGGGAACTTCAAGAAGAACGGCAAGCAAGTTGCTGCTAAAGTGAAGAAGCCCAAGTCTGGACCTAAACCTGAGACTGATTGCTTCTACTTCAAAGGGAATGGTCACTGGAAGCGGAACTGCCCCAACTATTTGGTGGATAAGAAGGATGGCAAGTTGAACAAAGGTATATGTGATATACATGTTATTGATGTGTACCTTACTAATGCTCGCAGTAGCACTTTGGTATATAATCTTGATTACATTTGCTAATATACGCAACTCAAACAGGGACTACTGATTAAGAGAAGATTGGCTAATTAGGATGTGACGAAGCGCATGGGAAATGGAACCAAAGTCGATGTTATAGACGTCTGCACGCTACCTCTACATCTACCTTCGGGATTAGTTTTAGACCTGAATAATTGTTATTTGGTGCCAGCATTGAGCATGAACATTATATCTGGATCTTGTTTGGTGCGAGATGGTTATTCGTTTAAATCTGAGAATAATGGTCGTTCTATTTATATGAGTAATATCTTTTATGGTCATGCACCCTTGAAGAGTGGTCTATTTTGATGAATCTCGATAGTAGTGATACACATATTTATAATATTGAAGCCAAAAGATGCAGAGTTGATAATGATAGTGCAACTCATTTGTGGCACTACCGTTTAGGTCATATTTTGGTGTAAAGCGCATGAAGAAACTCCATTCTGATGGACTTTTGGAATCACTTGGTACTGCGAACCATGCCTCATGGGCAAGATGACTAAAACGCCGTTCTCCGGAACAATGGAGCGAGCAACAGATTTATTGGAAATCATACACACTGTTGTATGTGGTCCAATGAATGTTGAGGCTCGCGGCGGGTATCGTTATTTTTTCACCTTCACAGATGATTTGAGTAGATATGGGTATATCTACTTAATGAAACATTTGAAAAGTTCAAAGAATTTCAGGGTGATGTGGAAAATCATCGTAACAAGAAAATAAAGTTTCTATGATCTGATCATGGAGGAGAATATTTGAGTTACGAGTTTGGCCTTCATTTGAAACAATGCGGAACAGTTTCGCAACTCACGCCACCCGGAACACCACAACGTAATGGTGTGTCCGAACATCGTAATCGTACTTTACTAGATATGGTGCGATCTAATCAGCGTAACGGATTTACCGCTATCGTTTTGGGGTTATGCTTTAGAGACAGTTGCATTTACATTAAATAGGGCACCATCTAAACCCGTTGAGACTATGGTTTGGTAAGAAACCAAAGTTGTCGTTTCTTAAAGTTTGGGGCTGCGATGCTTATGTGAAAAAGCTTCAACCTGATAAGCTCGAACCCAAATCGGAGAAATGTGTCTTCATAGGATACCCAAAGGAGACTATTGGGTACACCTTCTATCACATATCCTAAGGCAAGACATTCGTTGCTAAGAATGGACCTTTCTACAGAAGGAGTTTCTCTCGAAAGAAGTGAGCGGGAGGAAAGTAGAACTTGATGAGGTAACTGTACCTGCTCCCTTATTGGAAAGTAGTTCATCACAGAAATCTCTTCCTGTGATTCCTACACCAATTAGTGAGGAAGCTAATGATGATGACCATGTAAATTCAGATCAAGTTACTACCAAACCTCGTAGGTCAACCAGAGTAAGATCCGCACCAGAGTGGTATGGTAATCTTATTCTGGAGGTCATGTTACTTGACCATGACGAACATACAAACTATGAGGAAGCGATGATGAGCCCAGATTCCGCAAAATGGCTTGAGGCCATGAAATCTGAGATGGGATCCATGTATGAGATCAAAGTGTGGACTTTGGTTGACTTGCCCGATGATCGGCAAGCCATCGAGAATAAATGGATCTTCAAGAAGAAGACTGACACTGACGGCAATGTTACTATCTACAAAGCTCGACTTGTTGCGAAAGGTTTTTGACAAGTTCAAGGAGTTGACTATGATGAGACTTTCTCACCCGTAGCGATGCTTAAGTCCGTCTGAATCATGTTAGCAATTGCCGCATTTTATGATTATGAAATTTGGCAAATGGATGTAAAGACTACATTCCTGAATGGATTTCTGGAAGAAGAATTGTATATGATGCAACCTGAAGGTTTTATCGATCCAAAGGATGCTAACGAAGTGTGCAAGCTCCAGCGATCCATATATGGACTGGTGCAAGCATCTCGGAGTTGGAATAAACGTTTTGATAGTGCGATCAAAGCATATGGTTTTATACAGACTTTTGGAGAAGCCTGTATTTACAAGAAAGTGAGTGGGAGCTCTGTAGCATTTCTAATATTATATGTGGATGACATATTGTTGATTGGAAATGATATAGAATTTCTGGATAGCATAAAAGGATATTGAATAAGAGTTTTTCAATGAAAGACCTCGGTGAAGCTGCTTATATATTGGGCATCAAGATCTATAGAGATAGATCAAGACGCTTAATTGGAGTTTCACAAAGCACATACCTTGATAAACTTTTGAAGAAGTTCAAAATGGATCAAGCAAAGAAAGGGTTCTTGCCTGTGTTACAAGGTGTGAAGTTGAGTCAGACTCAATGCCCGACCACTGCAGAAGATAGAGAGAAAATGAAAGATGTTCCCTATGCTTCAGCCATAGGCTCTATCATGTATGCAATGTCGTGTACCAGACCTGATGTGTGCCTTGCTATTAGCTTAGCAGGGAGGTACCAAAGTAATCCAGGAGTGGATCACTGGACAGCTGTCAAGAACATCCTGAAATACCTGAAAAGGACTAAGGATATGTTTCTCGTTTATGGAGGTGACTGTCGGTATCAAAACCGGCGAATCTCGGGTAGGGGGTCCCGATCTGTGCGTCAAGGTCGATGCTAACAGGAAGCAAGGGACACAGATGTTTACCCAGGTTCGGGCCCTCTCGATGGAGGTAAAACCCTACTTCCTACTTGATTAATATTGATGATATGGGTAGTACAAGAGTAGATCTACCACGAGATCGTAGAGGCTAAACCCTACGAGCTAGCCTATGATGGTATGATTGTAATTGTGATCGGCCTTCTAAGGACCAACCTCTCCGGTTTATATAGACACCAGAGAGGGCTAGGGTTTACATGGAGTCGGTTACAAGGAAGGAAATATAATATCCGGATCGCCAAGCTTGCCTTCCACGCCGAGGAAAGCCCCATCCGAACACGGGCCGAAGTCTTGAGTCTCGTATCTTCACGCTTCAATAGTCCGGACGTTGTACACAGTCCGGCTGTCCGGATACCCCCTAATCCAGGACTCCCTCAGTAGCCCCTGAACCAGGCTTCAATGACGATGAGTCCGGCGCGCAGTCTTGTCTTCGGCATTGCAGGGCGGGTTCTTCCTCCGAAACTCCAAGGTAATTATCGAACACTGAAACCGTGTCCGGATCCACAATATGATCTTCGCATGCCACCGTAGAGAGAACGACATTTCACAAATGCAATCTGCTGACAACTTTTAGGCAACGCGACGTGTCATTACGGTTAGGTCATTATTCGAACCATCTTTCCACAACCAGCCACAGCGCATATTGCGAGGAAGTTTCCTTGACACGTCTTGTCGAAGCAGAGATCGTGCCCCCTCACTACTAGGGAAAAGCCTAGCAGTAGCACTGGTTTTTGGCCTATCGATGGCGGGAAGCGGCGCTCGATAAAGCGCTTCTGACTAAAGCTTAGCGATGGCGCCTGGCGCGCTGTATCGCTATATCTACTTAGTAGCAGCGCTTTCCCAAATGAGCGCTACTGCTAATTACTAGTAGCGCTTTCAAGAACAATCGCTACTATTATTATTCCTAGTTCCATTTCTTTTTTATTTTAGGTCGTATTCATACACCTGCATACAATTTTTCATATAGTAGCAAGTTAGAGATGTTTTAACATCATAATGAGTTATTAAATCACTAGGTGAAAGAACTTTGGATTAGTTTCAAGTGCATGGATCCAAAGTAACCAATATAATGGTCACTTTGGATCCATCCATTTGAAACTAATCCGCGGTTATTTCACACAATGACATAATAACTTATCATCATCATCACAATATCATTAACAACTTATCATCATAATATATCATTGTCATATAACTCCTCATAATCATCATTTTCATTCATGATGAGACATCATATAACAACTTCGTCACTAGTGTGGCGACCGATTCTCCGGGTGCTAATCCCAGGAAAAATGGTCTTTGTGCTTATCAACCCCAGGATAACTGTTAGCTGATAAGGCACTAACTTGACACAGAAAATCCAAGCAAAATACAATATATGCAGCACAAGGCCATTCCGGCCTGTGAGTACAACAAAAAGTTTTGCTAAAGGTTGATGGCGGAAGCGGGTTATGAAATATCCTCGTCTATGGGACTCCATTTCCCACAGGAACAGCTGACCAAGTTAACTCCTATCTTCGTGTGGCTGATATCATCGTTGCTTAGGTTCTGGAACTGTCACCGTAACGCTCCTCTCCAAGCATGAAATCTGGCCAAGAAAATAGCCAGGGACAAGCCAGTGAGTACTTTGAATGTACTCGCAAACATAAGGAACACAAACATGATTTAATAAAGATGCGCTGAAAATATATTATGCTCAAGACGTTAGTCACATGAGATAAGTAAAACTCTGCTGCGTGCAAGCATGTTATCTATGGATATGCAATAACATGGTAGTATAAAAAAATCATGAAGTAAACAACACAAAAGAAATGCCACAATCGGGCGTCTGAGCGACACCGCATAGAGGGCTTTAAAAAGAAATGCCACGGTCAGGCGTCGGCGACACCACATAAAGGGCTTTAGAAGAAATGCCACGATCAAGGCGTCTGAGCGACACCGCATAAAGGGCTTTAAAATGAAATGCCCCAGACGGCCGGCTGAGAGACACCACATAAAGGGCTTTAAAAGAAATGCCACGGTCAAGGCCTGAGCGACACCGCATAAAGGGCTTTAAAAGAAATGCCACAATGGGCATCCGAGCGACACCACATAAAGGGCTTTAAAAGAAATGCCACGGTCGGGCGTCTGGCGACACCACATAAAGGGCTTTAAAAGAAATGCCACGATCGGCGTCTGAGCGACACCACATAAAGGGCTTCAAAAGAAATGCCGCAATGAATATCCAAGAGGTAGAACCATCCCAGGGATATTCGATAATGCCAGAAAAATATCACGGGTTAGTTCACATCCAAAGTAGTAATCATAAATTTCCACAAGTCACGATCGTGCTTCCAGGTTTAACAGTTTCACCTCCGAAGACCAACACTAAGACCGACACTTGACCCATCCCAAACTGTAATCCTTAACCATGGACACGGCTATTCGAATAGGTTTAATCTCTGCAAAGGGTGTACTCTTTACCCACGAGTAACGGATTTCTTTATTCCATCGGGACTAGTTCCGTCTACGGTCTTTTTGTTGAAAACACGCCTAACTGGCACACACCAGCTTAACTCACATGTGTCTGGAATCACCCACGACACCTGTTAAGCAAAACTCTAAGTGGGGAGGCCACAACCTCGACGTAACATGGGATCACAAAATTTATACCGCAAGACGCAAACCGGGAGCTACCCTTTCGGCTACAACCGAAACACCCATGCTCCGGACCCGGTGGTATGACTACCGGATGCCTCCGTATCTTCCACCACGGCCTCTACATGCGGTGTGTGCTAGGAAAGGGTTGACAACTTACTGAACCGTACCCTACTTGGTGTAGGGACGAGTGGTAGTACGAAACAAGTATGGGGGTTTACTGGTACAAGACTCGATCTACGGTCGACTCAGGAGGTTGTAATATTTCCTCCATGATTAGTATAACAATGCATATATTACAGACAACAGATAGAAAACACCACACGACATATCCCCCTCATGCCATACCGGACACGTCCGTCTCGAAGGAGGACTAGGGGCAAGACCGTGTCTACCCAAGACAAGGGCCTTCCCGGCTTTCCTTCCGGTATACATGGAAGACGTATGACGGTGATGTTCATCACAAATCATGTCAACTTCATTAGCATAAATTCATTAATATGCACTCATGAATAGGATCTCATCCTCACATAAAATGACGCATGTATGTGTCGGGGTGGTGTTGCCACCGTGCTATGCCACACACACAAAAAAAATTCACCAAGGTTCAGAATGCTTGCCTTCAGGCCATGGGAAGGAAGGGTGCATCCAAATCATCATGAAATCTTCAAAAACCCTATTTAAAATGATATATTTGAATTAACACACAAAATAAAAACAGCACAGCAAGTTGTTCTGAATTTTTTTTAAAATAAATCTTAAAATAAACTAGAAAATATTTAAGGGAGGTAGCAAAAAGAATCAATTAATTTGGAGTTGTTTTCAAAAAGATACAGCCGGTCAAAGTTTGGTCAAAATCTGATATTAAAATTAAAAACAGAAAGAAAACGTTTCAAAAAAAATACGTACACGTCGAAGGCGCATTTTGAAAATGCGTTTCCACTTATCCAGCATGGACTGCGCCTGAGTCACTGCCAGTGGGTCAGGGGGGGTCCCACTGGTCAGGTTTGACCAGTCTCCTTCCCTCTCTTTCCTCTGGCCGGACGGAGGCGGGGACTCCGGCGATCTTCGCCGGCGTTAGGCGGCTCCTCGAGGGCATCCGAGTGCGGGGATGGATCCGCCACTCCTAGGCGATCCTTCCGGTGGTCGAAGGGTAGCCGGGGGTGGAGGGAGTCGCCGGCGGCGAGCTCCGCGGCGGAGGGGGCATTCGGGTGGATAGTGAGTTTGGGGCTGCGGTGGTCTCCGGCCAACATTGAGCGAGGGGTTGTGCTCGCGAGAGGAAGGGAGAGTTCTTGGTGGAGAGAGTGGAGAGGGAGAGGCACTGGTGGCGATGGAATCGGCCAGGGCTTGGCGGCGACCGAACCGGCCGGACTCGGGGAAGAAGGCCTTCCTTGGTCGATCAAGGGCCAAGGCAACACTAGGAGGATCATATGAGGTTGCTCGAGGACTCGGTTGAGCTCCGGGGTCCTTATATACGCGGTGGAGGTCGGTTCCGGGGCGGCCGGCGATAAGGACGACGATGAACCGCCTCCCTGTAGCTTGGGTGACGTGGCGGCGACGAGCGCTAGCGGACGAGGCTGCGGATGAGCTCGCACTATTCCAGGATGCAGGTGGCAAGCTGGGGTGGCTTTGGCGGCGCCGACCACGGTCGGGCCTGCTAGCGGCCGGCAGCTAGCCGCCATGGCCATCCTGGCAGTGGCGCTGTGTGGTGCCAGGGTTGGTCGGGTGGCGTGGCGGTGCAAGGGGACACGATGAGCTGGCTGGGGCCGGGTTTTGAGTGCGGGGTGTGACGCGGCGGCTCGGGTGCATGCGGGTGCCAAACGCACGCTCTGGGCGCGCCTAGAGCACGCACGAAAGGTGCTCGATGAAATGCCATGGCCTGCTACAGGGCTTGGGTGAGGCTGGCAAGGAACCAGGCTAGGTTAAGGTTAGCAAGGAGATCAAGGGGAACGATGGATAGGCCAGGAGATCAAGTACACCAAGTAAACTTGAAGTCATGCCAAAACTGGTCATGCACACAGGGTGTTTGACAAAATGCCAAAGGCACCTAGGTAGCTCTTGGAGGGGCCAAATCTTCTAGATCAGTGTCTCCTTGGATGCACAAGAGGGTAGTGAGGTTAGTTGGTGGAAAGCACAAACTTGCTAGTGCAAGTTTTGCTGAACTTCAAATCTGGACAGGATGTGAATGGCATTATTTCATGAACCAAAAATATGCTGAGGGTTGCATGCTCCTAGACTTAGGGGTTTAGCATGGAAGACTACAAGTAGGGAAAAGAATCTAGGGCCAAAGAGCAAGCAAGAGTATGGTTGCTGTACAAACCTTCATGTTAGGCTAGAATGAAGGTGAGGTTGATTCACTCAAAAATTCCAAAGAACAACCCTGGGTTTTTGCATATAATGGAATCATATGCTCCTACTGACTTCCCATAATTTTGGTGGAGGCTCTAGGGAAAAATTTAAATGGTTTGCAGTGCAAAAATGCCCACTGGACCAGAGAAGCAAACCAGGTGAAAAACCCAAAATAAGCAATGAAATAATTTTATTAATGCACATAATTGATTTAGAGACATCTCATGACATCTCCAAATTTTTGTTGAAATTTTAAGTGATTCTATCAAATGGTTGTAGTACAAACAGAGCTCCAAAATCTAAAACAATCCATTTTAATGAATAAAGCTCAGGATGAAATGATCTAATAAATAAATCCATTGATTAAGAAAATGTTATAAAGAGTTGGCATAAAAGTCCCATACATTTTGGAAAGCTCCACTTGGGAAAAAGATGAAAAACTCATTAACAAAAAAAGAGAAGTTCTGAAAATCCATAGAAATAAAAATTTAAAACTCCTGGCAAAAATTTTAACATCAAAAACTTGGCCGGAAAATTTGGGGTGTTACAACTAGTTATAATAACAACTCCTCCTCATCATCATCATCATAGTACTCATAATCACTACTCCTACTCAGCATCACCATCAAGTCTAAGACATTGTAGTCATATATAATCAACACTAACTAATTGTTCTTAATACTTAGGACCTACTCCTCTCTCCTAGCTAAAATACCATAAAACAGATAAACCGGTCCTTCACCATAATGGAGAATGGACATAAACCTATCTTCAACTTGTGGCTTGCGCACATTAATTTTGTCTCCAATTATTTGCGTGTGAGCATTCATCACTTTGCTCCATTCTTTGATTTTGAGCCTTCCATCATTTGAGGAAATCGAGTATGCAGTATGGTAAGCCTCCGAAGGTGTTGGTCGTAAGCTAACCATATGCATATCACCTTCGATACATAGCATGTCAGGCACAACCTGCTTGTGAGCCTCTGTTCAAAACCGAAATAGTAACATATATAGTTAGCAATGTAGTTTACTTAAGAATAATGTATGCAATGAAGTTAACATCATTAACAAAATCTTACCAAGTTTTTGGCAATGAAGTTACCATCAAGCAATTTATGGACTAGCAGCACGTATCTAGTATAATTTGGGCTGATAGAGTGACTGGTTTTGAAGGCCTCAACATCTTCTATGCATGAGACAAGATAACCTTTCTCCTCACAATTAAGCTTGGAATCATATAGCTGTAGTATGTGTTGTCTACTACCTTCCGAGTATTTCTTGAAGACAAGAAATAAGCTGACAATTATAAATAAATAAGTTTAGTATGGACGAACACCAAATATTTTTAAATTAACAACATAAATTACTGAACTTAACAAATTAGTTTGACAAACTCACATCTAGGTAAAACTGGAGGCATATCCACATCCACCCAGATGTCGATATTATCATCGTCATCATAATCTTCGGGGCGAATATAAAATCTTATTCGCATTCCCTCCTCAAATCCATATGCCTTGCAGAGAGCTTCCAAATTAGAGCAACCGAAATGGGAGCGATCGACGGCATTGTAGAACTTCAGCAGAAACTCATAACCATGTTTAGTTCTCAAGTGAGCCCTCCTCGTCTCCACATTCTCAAAGTCATCTAAATCAAAACCAAGCTTCTCCAATACATATGGTCTAGCATGGCACCGGATGTACTAGTCGTATTGAAAAAAATCCATAAATTACATGTTGAACAAAAGAAGCACAAGTGATGATATTTATTATGATGAAATGCTTGTCATTGCGTACCGTACAAACATCGAAGGTCTCTTCAGCCTTCACGGTGAAAAACCTATCATTTTGCAGGTGAGGAAACCTGTCGCACACACCACGGTCATCGTAGCAGTACCCGCACTCCGGGATCCCATCGTCATCAGACATCTCCTATGTTCAAAATTCAAAGATTATAACTCGATGGAAAAACCCAAAAAATCCGGCATGACCTTTGCTAAAAAAGACATATCGAGCGCCTGAAATTTGCAGGAACGGAAATTAATCAACACTCCGGCAACACATAGGCCATTTTGCGATGGTCATTGCATTTCAATGGTTCAATATATGAAAAAAACATTTGAAAATATCTTATATATAATCCTAACACTAAATAAACTAGTTTTATTAACTACTTACTAAATAAACTAGTGCTATTAAGCACTTACTATAAATAAACTAGTTTATTAAGCACTTACCAAATAAACTAGTTCTATTAAGTACCTAATATAAATAAACTAGTTATATTAATCACTTAGTAAATAAACTATTTTCTATTGCTAAAAATTCTACTACCCTAGTTCTACCCTAATTTTTCTTACTTCTATTTTATTCAAAACACCTACGATTTGCAAGAACAGAGACAAGGGAGGGAGGGAGGAGAGAGGAGGGGGAGCGGGCGGCCGGAGGAGGAGGGGGAGGGGCCGGCCGGAGGAGGAGGAGGGAGGGGCGGTGGGAGGAGGGCTGCCGGCGAAGGAGGGAGGAGGGGGCGGCCGCAGGCGGAGGGAGGAGGGCGCGGTGGGAGGAGGAGGCACGGAAGGAGGGAGTACCTCGGTGGCGGATGGAGGACGACGGTGGCGGCGTCGGACGATGGTGAGGTCGAGAGCGGCACGACGAGGTCGAGAGCGGAGGGGGTGGGGGAGGCGGCGGCGACGGTGAGGTCGAGGGCGGCGGCGGGCGGCAGCGGTGAGGTTGAGGGCGGCCTCGGGCGGCGGCGGTGAGGGCAGGATCGGGCTCGAGCGGCGGCGATAGAGGAATAGGGGAACAGGGGGGAGGAGGACTTAGTGAAATTTTTAGCGGGCTGGTGGTTGTCGAAGTAGCTATAGCGCGTTTTACAGAAAAACGCTACTGTTAAGTCTAAGCACGCATCAAAAATATACATTGGTCATCATTGATCCTTTTGTGTAGAATTTAAATAGTCAACATGAATCCTCACAGTACCTGTATAGGCATTGGTGAAGATTCATATGGCAGCCACAAATCCTACACATATAGTTCAATGAAGACCAAGTGCTCGAGGTAGTTTGAGAAGTAACATATTTAAGGTGGTAAACACCTTGTTCGCTTAGCAGTATGGGACTAAACTTAATTAGGTGCAACACTTAGCAGCAGCGAGTTTTGCAGAAAAACGCTGCTACTAAGTACTTTAGCAGCAGCGCGTCCAGGGAAGGGCGCTACTACTATATCTAGCCTGGAGGCAAATCCGTGGCAATTATAGTAGTAGCGCTTGTTTCACATAGAGCGCTACTGCTACCTAGTTATTAGTAGCGCGGTTCCGTTAAGCTCGCTACTGCTAGTTAGCAGTAGCGCCCGTTTTTAAACCGCGCTGCTGCTAAAATTCTGTGTGTAAGGTTTTCCCTAGTAGTGCCTTATCACGGGATTCTCATCAATACGGGTACGGGTAATCCCACCACATCATTAATCGTGGCGCTTGGGAAGCAAGCGATTCCCAACGGGCAAGTGGGGAGGCGCACCGCTTTCATCGCCTCTATAAAGGGATAGGATTTCCTCATTTTGACCCACGCCTTCTTCCTTCTTCGCCCATTCTTGCCCCCTCGAGCTCCAGCGCCCAAGCACAAGTCTCCTCCGCACAACTAAACATGTCCGGAGCAGGAGGCAAGTGGGTGGCTTCCACCGTCAAGGAGGAGCACATAGAAAAACTTCGGGCGGCCAGATACTTGGCCGCAGACATAGCGCACCGGCTACCGGACGCTGGGGAGGTCATTCCGACCCCGGGACCCCACGAGAGGGTCGTGTTCGTCGCTCACTTCGTCTGTGGACTGGGGTTTCCACTTCACCCCTTCGTCCGCGGGCTCATGTTCTACTATGGGCTAGATTTCCACGATCTAGCCCCGAATTTCTTCCTCAACATCTCGGCGTTCATAGTCGTATGTGAGGCCTTCCTCCGCATCCGGCCTCACTTTGGCCCGTGGCTGCAAATCTTCTGCGTGAAGCCGAAGATCGTACGCGGCCAGCAAGCGGAATGCGGAGGGGCCATGGTGGGCAAGATGCCTAACGTCACCTGGCTGGACGGCTCCTTTGCGGAGACCGTAAAAGGGTGGCAATCGGGGTGGTTCTACATCACCGAGCCGCGCGGCGCCAACTGGGCGGCGGCCCCCGAGTTCCGATCCGGAGCCCCCATGCGGCTCACCTCCTGGGAAAGGAAGGGCCTGACTTGGGGCGAACCTACAGAGCTGACTGGACTCCAAACCTGCATCAAGAGCATGAAGGACAAGAACATCAAGCTTGTCAACGTGATCCAGGTCATGCTCGTTCGCCGGATTCTGCCGTGCCAAAGGAGGGCATTCAATCTTTGGGAGTTCGTCCCGGCCGAACACCGGACGCTCCAGAGGCTCTATGGCTTGAAGCACAAAGACGCGTGGAAGGAGTTGTTTAAGGCCTCTGAATTACCTCCTCCCACATCCGAGGACCGCGGACTTCATGCAGCGCGGCCACCTCGTCCGGTGAGTTTTGGGACTATCACCGGGTTTTGTTTTTCCCAATACATTCATGGGGGAGTCTTAGGTATTTGTGTATATTTGCCTCAGGATTATGTGGAGACAGCGGAGCAGGTCTACTACTGTCCGGCTCCGCTGCCGGAAGGCCCAGCGGATGCTCTCCTGACGGAGATGCTGGTCCTGGCGCCGTACAAGGTGCCGGAGAAGAAGGCCGAGAAGAAGGCCCCAGGGACCCGAAAAGGTCTCCGGCGTAAGGTTGCACCGGAGGCCTCGTCCGAAGATGACTGATACGTCTACAACATATCTATAATTTTTGATTGCTCCATGCTACTTTATCTACTATTTTCAACTATATTGGGCTTTATTTTCCACTTTTATATTATTTTTGGGACTAACCTATTAACCGGAGGCCCAGCCCAGATTTGCTGTTTTATGCCTATTTCAGTGTTTCGAGGAAAAGGAATATCAGACGGAGTCAAACGGAACGGAATCAACTGGAGAAGTTATTTTTTGGAAGGAAACCCACCTGATGGACTTGGAACCCACGTCAGAAGATACGGGAGGTGCTCACGAGGGTGGGGGGGGGGGGCGCCCCTGCCTCGTGGGCCCCCGTAGCTCCACCGACGTACTCCTTTCACCCATATATACCTACGTGCCTAAAACTTCCAGAACAGAAGATAGATCGGGAGTTCCGCGCGCAAGCCTCCGTAACCACCAAAACCAATCGGGACCCCTTTCCGGGTACCACGGAGGGGGGAATCCATCTCCGTGGCCATCTTCATCATCCCGGCGCTCTCCATGACGAGGAGGGAGTAGTTCACCCTCGGGCTGAGGGTATGTACCAAGTAGCTATGTGTTTGATCTCTCTCTCTCTCTCTCTCTCTCTCTCTCTCTCTCGTGTTCTTGAGGTAATACGATCTTGATGTATCCCGAGCTTTGCTATTGTAGTTGGATCTTATGATGTTTCTCCCCCTCTACTCTCTTGTGATGAATTGAGTTTCCCCTTTGAAGTTATCTTATCAGATTGAGTCTTTTATGAGAACACTTGATGTATGTCTTGGTGATCAACTTGCGGGTTTCGTGACATTGGGAACCTATGCATAGGGGTTGGCACACATTCTTGACTCTCCGGTAGAAACTTTGGGGCACTCTTTGAAGTACTTTTAGGTTGGTTGGATGAATCTGAGATTGTGTGATGCATATCGTATAATCATGCCCACGGATACTTGAGGTGACAATGGAGTATCTAGGTGACATTAGGGTTTTGGTTGATTTGGAGGTGTTGTTCTAGTACGAACTCTAGGGCTGTTTGTGACACTTATAGGAATAGCCCAACGGATTGATTGGAAAGAATAACTTTGAGGTGGTTTCGTACCCTACCATAATCTCTACGTTTATTTTGCGCTATTAGTTGCTTTGGAGTGACTCTTTGTTGCATGTTGAGGGATTGTTATAAGATCTATCTATGTTATTATTGTTGAGAGAACTTGCACTAGTGAAAGTATGAACCCTAGGCCTTGTTTACTATCATTGCAATACCGTTTACGCTCACTTTTACCACTAGTTACCTTGCTGTTTTTATATTTTCAGATTACAAAAACATATATCTACCATCCATATTGCACTTGTATCACCATCTCTTGGGGAACTAGTGCACCTATACAATTTACCATTGTATTGGGTGTGTTGGGGACACAAGAGACTCTTTGTTATTTGGTTGCAGGGTTGCTTGAGAGAGACCATCTTCATCCTACGCCTCCCACAGATTGATAAACCTTAGGTCATCCACTTGAGGAAAATTTGCTACTGTCCTACAAACCTGTGCACTTGCAGGCCCAACAACGTCTACAAGAACAAGGTTGCGTAGTAGACATCAAGCTCTTTTCTGGAGCCGTTGCCGGGGAGGCTAGGTAAGTGAAGGTATATCTTTAAATCTTGCAATCGAATCTTTTTGTTTCTTGTTTTAGCACTAGTCTAGTTTATAAAAGAAAATTACAAAAAAAAAATGGAATTGAGTTTGTCTCATACGCTTCATCTTTTTAATATCTTTCGTGAGTATGATGGAAAAGAAAATTGTGCCAAATTACTAGAAGAAGAATTACATAGAATGCTTGGCATAAAATATGTGAATGATGAGCATGATTGCAATGTTGTTAGTATGAATTCCTTGAATATCCATGATGCTAATGATATGCAAAGCCACAAGCTTGGGGAAGCTATGTTTGATGAAGATGATATTTTTGTCCCCAAGCTTTGATGAGCAAATTTACTATGATGAAAGCATGCCTCCTATGTATGATGATTATTGTGATGAAACGTATGCTTTAAAGAATAATGATAACCATGAAACTTGTCATCTTGATCTTAATTTTCAATCACATGATAGTTATTTTGTTGAGTTTGCTCCCACTATTATTCATGAGAAGAATCTTGCTTATGTGGAGAGTAGTAAATTTTCTATGCTTGTAGATCATGAAAAGAATGCTTTAGGTTCTGGTTATATTGTTGAATTCATTCATGATGCTACTGAAAATTATTATGAGGGAGGAATATATGCTTGTAGGAATTGCAATAATATCAAGTTTCCTCTCTATGTGCTTAAATGTTTGAAGTTATGCTTGTTTTATCTTCCTATGCTTGTTGATTATTGTTCCCATAAGTTGTTTGCTCACAAAATCCCTACGCATAGGAAGTGGGTTAGTCTTAAATGTGCTAGTCATATTCTTCATGATGCTCTCTTTATGTTTCAATTCCTATCTTTTATGTGAGCATCATTGAAATCATAATGCCTAGCTAGGGGCGTTAAACGATAGCGCTTGTTCGGAGGTAACCCAATTTTATTTTAGTTTCTTGATTTTTGTTCTGTTTAGGAATAAATAATTCATCTAGCTTCTGTTTAGATGTGGTTTTATGTTTTAATTAGTGTTTGTGCCAAGTAGAACCTTTGGGAAGACTTGGGTGAAGTCTTTATGATCATGCTGTAAAAAACAGAAACTTTAGCGCTCACGAAATTAGCTACAACTTTTTACTGGAGAGTGCTATTTAGTTGATTATTTTTGCATATTATAACTAGACAAATTCCTCAGGTCCACCAATTTATTTTAGAATTTTTGGAGTTCCAGAAGTTTGCGTTAGTTACAGATTACTACAGACTGTTCTGTTTTTGACAGATTCTGTTTTCCGTGTGTTGTTTGCTTATTTTGATGAATCTATGGATAGTAAAATAGTTTATAAACCATAGAGAAGTTGGAATAAATTATATTTAACACAAATATAAATAAAGAATGAGTTCATTACAGTACCTTGAAGTGGTCTTTTGTTTTCTTTCGCTAACGGAGCTTACGAGTTTTCTGTTAAGTTTTGTGTTGTGAAGTTTCAAGTTTTGGGTAAAGACTCGATGGACTATGGAATAAGGAGTGGCAAGAGCCTAAGCTTGGGGATTCCCAAGGCATCCCAAGGTAATATTCAAGGACAACCAAGAGCCTAAGCTTGGGGATGCCCCGGAAGGCATCCCCTCTTTCGTCTTCGTTCATCGGTAACTTTACTTGGAGCTATATTTTTATTCACCACATGATACGTGTTTTTCTTGGAGCGTCATTTTATCTTGATAGTATTTTCTTGCTGTTATTTGGAATAATGTTTTGCATCTTTAGTTTCAATAAAAAAGTCAAGGATAGCCTTTTCCATGCTTATTTTGCTAGTATACTTGTTGCTGTTTGAAAACAGAAAGTTTACCGCTGTTGCAAAAATTCCCTAGAAAAATCAGAGAGTGGTATAATGTTTAATCTTTTTGCATATTGAGCTCTGATAAATTCATTACAGTGGGAATTTTAGTTCATAATTTTTGGAGTTAGGGAAGTATGATGAATCTTGCATTCTTTACAGACTGTACTGTTTTGGCAGATTGCTGTTATGTTTGCATTGTTTGCATATGTTTGCTTGTTTAATGAATCTATTTGAGGATAGGAGTATTAAATATGCAGAGGAATTTAGTATGAAATGTTGAATAATAATTTTAGTGATTTGTTACAGTCGGAAATGATAAGGTTTTGCATTGGTTTATACTAACCTATCTCACGAGTTCTTGTTGAGTTTGTTGTGAATGAAGCTTTTGATAAAGAGAGAAACCATGATATGAGAGGAATTAAGGAGACACAAAAGTTCAATCTTGGGGATGCCCAAGGCACCCCAAGATAATATTTCAAGAAGTCTCAAGCATCTAAGCTTGGGGATGCCCCGGTAGGCATCCCACCTTTCTTCTTCAACAACCATCGGTTAGTATCGGTTGAGCCTAAGTTTTTGCTTCTTCACATGAGTTGTGCTATCCTTGCATTGTAGTTTTCTTTAGATTTGCTTTCTGTTAGAATAAAGTACCAAGATCTGAATTCTTTAATGAGAGAGAGCCATACATAAATTGGAATTTGTTAGAATACTCAATGTGCTTCACTTATATCATTTGAGCTTGATAGTTTTGCTCATAGTGCTTCACTTATATCTTTTGAGCTTGATAATTTTTTCTCTAGTGCTTCACTTATATCCTTTAGAGCACGATGGTGGATTTGTTTTAAAGAAACTATTGATCTCTCATGCTTCACTTAGATTATTTTGAGAGTCATTAATAGTATGGTAGTTTGCTTAATGTTAATATACTTGGTGTTCAAGATATGTGAAACTTTCTTTTGAGTGAATTGAATACTAAGATAAATTTAATGCTTAATAATTGTTTTGAGATATGGAGGTAATAATATCAAAGTCGTGCTAGTTGATAATTGTGAATTTGAGAAATACTTGTGTTGAAGTTTGCAAGTCCCGTAGCATGCACGTATGGGTAAAGTTGTGTAACAAATTTGAAACATGAAGTGTACCTGGCTTGTGCATCCTTATGAGTGGCGGTCGGGGACGAGCGATGGTCTTTTCCTACCAATCTACCCCCCTAGGAGCATTGCGCGTAGTACTTGATTTTTGATGGCTTCTAAACTTTTGCAATAAGTATATGAGTTCTTTTGACTAATGTTGAGTCCATGGATTATACGCACTTTTACCTTTCTGCCTTTGCTAGCCTCTTGATCTGTGCATTGCCCTTTCTCACCTTGAGAGTTGGTGCAAACTTAGCGGTGCATCCAAACCCCGTGATATGATACGCTCTTTCACACATAAACCTCCTTATATCTTCCTCAAAACAGCCACCATACCTACCTATCATGGCATTTCCATAGCCATTCCGAGATATATTGCCATGCAACTTCCATCATCATTATTATGACATACATTACTTTTGTCATATTGCCATTGCATGATCATGTAGTTGACATCGTATTTGTGGCAAAGCCACCATGCATTACTTTCCATTCTTGTCACTCTTGATTCATTGCACCATCCCGGTACACCGCCGGAGGCATTCATATAGAGTCATATTTTGTTCTAAGTTTCGAGTTGTAATTGTTGAGTTGTAAGAAAAATAAAAGTGTGATGATCATCATTATTACAGCATTGTCCCAAGTGATGAAAGGATGAAGGAGACTATGATTCCCCCATAAGTCGGGATGAGACTCCGGACGAAAAAAAAGAGGCCATAAAAAAAAGAGAGAAGAGGCCCCAAAAAAAAGGCAAGGCCAAAAAAAGGCCCAAAAAATGAGAGAAAAAGAGAGAAGGGACAATGCTACTATCCTTTTACCACACTTGTGCTTCAAAGTAGCACCAAGATCTTCATGATAGAGAGTCTCTCATTTTGTCACTTTTATATACTAGTGGGAATTTTTCATTATAGAACTTGGCTTGTATATTCCAATGATGGGCTTCCTCAAAATGCCCTAGGTCTTCGTGGAGCAAGCAAGTTGGATGCACACCCACTTAGTTTCTTTTGTAGAGCTTTCATATACTTATAGCTCTAGTGCATCCGTTGCATGGCAATCCCTACTCCTCATGTTGACATCAA
Source organism: Aegilops bicornis (assembly GCA_021605145.1). Lineage (NCBI taxonomy): Eukaryota > Viridiplantae > Streptophyta > Magnoliopsida > Poales > Poaceae > Aegilops > Aegilops bicornis. The sequence continues at coordinate 428,921,608 of CM038673.1, forward strand.
TTGATGGGCATCTCCATAGCCCGTTGATTATCCTCGTCAATGTGAGACTTTCTCCTTTTTTGTCTTCTCCACACAATCCCATCATCATATTCTATTCCACCCATAGTGCTATATCCATGGCCCGCGCTCATGTATTGCGTGAAGGTTGAAAAAGTTTGAGATTATTTTAGTATGAAACAATTGATTGGCTTGTCATCGGGGGTATAGAAGTTGGGAACATCTTTGTGTGACGAAAATGAAGCATAGCCTAACTATATGATTTTGTAGGGATGAACTTTCTTTGGCTATGTTATTTTGAGATGACATAATTGCTTTGATTAGTATGCTTGAAGTATTATTATTTTTGTGTCAATATGAACTTTTGTCTTAAATCTTTCGGATTTGAATATTAATATCACAAGTAAGAAGATTTATATTGAAATTATGCCAAAGTATCACTCCGCATCAAAAATTCTTTTTTATCATTTACCTACTCGAGGACGAGCAGGAATTAAGCTTGGGGATGCCTGATACGTCTCCAACGTATCTATAATTTTTGATTGCTCCATGCTACTTTATCTACTGTTTTGAACTATATTGAGCTTTATTTTCCACTTTTATATTATTTTTGGGACTAACCTATTAACCGGAGGCCCAACCCAGATTTGTTGTTTTATGCCTATTTCAGTGTTTCGAGGAAAAGGAATATCAGACGGAGTCAAAACGGAACGAAATCAACTGGAGAAGTTATTTTGGAAGGAAACCCACCTGATGGACTTGGACCCCACGTCGGAAGATACGGGAGGTGCTCACGAGGGTGGGGCGCGCCTGCCTCGTGGGCCCCCGCTGCTCCACCGACGTACTCCTTTCACCCATATATACCTACGTACCCTAAAACTTCCAGAACAGAAGATAGATCGTGAGTTCCGCCACCGCAAGCCTCCAGAACCACCAAAAACCAATCGGGACCCCTTTCCGGTACCCTGCCGGAGGGGGGATCCATCTCCCGTGGCCATCTTCATCATCCCGGCGCTCTCCATGACGAGGAGGGAGTAGTTCACCCTCGGGGCTGAGGGTATGTACCAGTAGCTATGTGTTTGATCTCTCTCTCTCTCTCTCTCTCTCTCTCTCTCTCTCTCTCGTGTTCTTGAGGTGATATGATCTTGATGTATCCCGAGCTTTGCTATTATAATTGGATCTTATGATGTTTCTCCCCCTCTACTCTCTTGTGATGAATTGAGTTTCCCCTTTGAAGTTATCTTATCGGATTGAGTCTTTTATGAGAACACTTGATGTATGTCTTGGTGATCAACTTATGGGTTTCGTGACATTGGGAACCTATGCATAGGGGTTGGCACACGTTCTTGACTCTCCGGTAGAAACTTTGGGGCACTCTTTGAAGTACTTTTATGTTGGTTGGATGAATCTGAGATTGTGTGATGCATATCGTATAATCATGCCCATGGATACTTGAGGTGACAATGGAGTATCTAGGTGACATTAGGGTTTTTGTTGATTTGTAGGTGTTGTTCTAGTACGAACTCTTGGGCTGTTTGTGACACTTATAGGAATAGCCCAACGGATTGATTGGAAAGAATAACTTTGAGGTGGTTTCGTACCCTACCATAATCTCTACGTTTGTTCTCCGTTATTAGTTGCTTTGGAGTGACTCTTTGTTGCATGTTGAGGGATTGTTATAAGATCTATCTATGTTATTATTGTTGAGAGAACTTGCACTAGTGAAAGTATGAACCCTAGGCCTTGTTTACTATCATTGCAATACCGTTTACGCTCACTTTTACCACTAGTTACCTTGCTGTTTTTATATTTTCAGATTACAAAAACATATATCTACCATCCATATTGCACTTGTATCACCATCTCTTCGCCAAACTAGTGCACCTATACAATTTACCATTGTATTGGGTGTGTTGGGGACACAAGAGACTCTTTGTTATTTGGTTGCAGGGTTGTTTGAGAGAGACCATCTTCCTCATACGCCTCCCATGGATTGATAAACCTTAGGTCATCCACTTGAGGGAAATTGGCTACTGTCCTACAAACCTGTGCACTTGCAGGCCCAACAATGTCTACAAGAAGAAGGTTGCGTAGTAGACATCAATGACGAGGCAGACTCCTCCCACGAAGAGGAGGAGGAAGAAGAAGAAGATGCCCCATTCGGAAAGGATGAGGGGATCGGAGAGGCGGGCCAGGGGGCCGGAAAAGGCCCTCGGCGCAAGGCCGTTATACCTTTGTCGTCCGATGACGACGAGACAGATTCCTCCCGCGGAGGCGGGGGGAATCAAGAAGAAATTCCATGTCCCCGCACTAGGGGGGAGAAGAAGAGAAAAGCCGCCCCGGAGGGGGAGGCTGGGGCGTCCAAGAAGGGGAAGGTAACCCTTCCGGACTATTCCGCCACGGCCGCTTACAGCGATGAGGGGTGGCTGCCCCGGGGGAAGCTTCCGGTGCGATCGTAAGTGTCTGATTCTATCATGGTTTCACTTCATAGTTTTTATACTTATAGTGCCGAACATGTATGCAGTCCGGCCAGGGCTCACCCCGAGGTATCTTCCTCCGGGTCCCTGAGCGATTCGGCGATAAATTCGCTTCCGACAGCCACTACCCCTCAACACGCGGACGACACAAAGGTGTTGTCCTGAAGGCTCCCAGAGCAGGGGGAGGTGACTCCGGAGACGCCCCAAGGCGGACTTCCGAATGTCGGACATGCGGGGTTCAAGATCCCCGTGGATCGCGTCAATGAGAGCCGCAACAAGGCGGGCTCCCGACCGAACACTGCTCCGGAACCGTCGACGGTTCCGGACTTAGGCGGGCAGCCCCTCGTTAGGGAGGGCGAGCCACCCGTGCCGAAGACTTCCTCGCATCGACGGCGCCGGATAGTCTGGTGGAAGCGCTTCGAGGTGCTTCCATGGAAGAAGAGCACCGTACTCTTTATGAGTGCGGTGATTCAAAAGGTTCTGTCCGCCAAAAATGGACTAATTGAAGCCTGCACAAGCCTCCTGACGGGCTTTGAGGTAAGTAATAAAAATGTATGAAATGATCACCCTATAGGTAGTAGCCCCTGATACTCTGTTTGGTGTTCGGAAAGTAAAGCCAAACGGAGGGTCAATTAGAATCCGCAGGAGTCTAATAATAAGCATTGTTATGAATAAGCAGGCTGTGCTGCTTGCTGCTGCTGCCCGTACTGCCGAGGTTGCCGAACTGAAGCGGGACCTGGAGCAGGCGCAGGGAGAGCTCGTCCTCACGAAGAGGCAGCTCGAAGAGAACAAGGGTAAGTGATTCCCGCTCTTATGTATTTAAAGATAGGCAAAATTTGTCAATCTAACGCCAAAGCGTCATGACTGTGTAGCAGGCGCCACCACCGAAGTGGCGTCCCTGAAGAAAGCGCTGTCCGAGGCCGAAGACAAAGCGGCCTTGGAAAGCAAGGAGCGCGAAAAGCAAAATGCTAGAGTGGGCGAGGTACAGCAAGAGCTCAAGGACCTCGGCAGGAAGTGCGAGTCCGTGGAGCATGATCTGAAGGCAAAGGAGGCCGAGCTTGCGAAGGCCCTTGTAAGTTTGAAAGATGCCAAGGCCGAGGCCGAGAAAGCACAGCAGGAGATCCAGGAGGCCAAAAAGATAGCAGCGGGTAAGAAATTCTTTATGCAAAGCAAACATGTGGAGGAGGCGTTTCTTTTACTTACTCAAATACGGAGCTCTCCAGGGGCATTTGCAGATCTGCCACACAGCGCCTCAGACGCTGCGGAGTGTTACCGTGCCCAGGAGGGGAGCTCAATGGAGAAGCTGTTCTGGTCCCAGTATGCTGGGGCCGATCATCCGATGCCTCTAAGCGACCAACTGAAGCAGTTGGTCGAACTCCACAGGGCGGCCGAACTGGCTATGAAGGACTTCATAGTCAGGATGTGGCCTAGTGAGCTCCTGCCCAGTAGCTACTTTGGCTTGATCAAGCGGATGGTGGATGCCTGCCCGCGGCTTGAAGTGATCAAGCGATCCGTTTGCATCGAAGGTGCCTGCCGAGCTTTTGCCCGCGTGAAGGTGCATTGGGGCAAGCTGGATGCGGAGAAGCTGGTCAAGGACGGGCCACCGGAGGGCAAGGCGCATCGCCATCCCGAAATGTACTACGATGGCGTTATGAAGGGTGCTCGCCTGCCGCCAATGAGTGTACCAAGGATGCCATTTTGGAATGAATTCACTTCTGTCATGTTTGTAATTAAAGACGAAGTTACTTGCGCTATGTAGCGCTTTTGTTATTTAAAATATTACCTTCGGTGCGGCTGTTTATAAAAACCTGAAAGTAGGCCAGTCGTCGGCTTCCGCCCCACCGTGACTAGCACTAGGGTGTTCGTGGAAAACCCAAACACTCTTTATCCAAATGTTTGGTCCCTTAAGGAGCTGTCCGGCGTAGCGAACAAGGCAACCGGACTATGTGGCTTTATAACTTTCACTTAGCCATAGAAGTCTACAATTTTAAATTTCGGTGAAGCCCCTAGAATCCGGAAGACCTAATCAGGGCGCTATACACGCCTAGATCGGACGAAGCCGATTTATCGCCTAAAGCGGAAAATCTTTAAGGATTTTAAAACCTCTCGAACAGCGACCAGCTCTCGCCACAACATGCCGGTCAGTTTTCGACTTTCTCTACTGAGGTGCTCGTCCGGAAGAACCGGGACACAATCGCAGTAGTTCTCCCTGCGCTACCTTAGCCGATATAACGGAACGTAAGGCACCAAAACAAGGGAGCCGGGCTATCCCAACTGTAGACCCAAGACATGATTCAGAGCTGATGCATATAGTGCTATAAGTTCGGGGTGCCGCACTGTTGGAAGTGTTCGGACTTTAGTTGCCATATAGCGGGGCGCCATAAGAAGCCCCTGGCGACCGGCCTCACCAAGGTGTACGGATGCAATATCAAATAAACATTTATAAGAGAAAAATGCTCAAATAAGAATAATAAGCTGACGCTATATATAATCTCCCATGGACGAAAAATATGTTTAAGCGTACATTTACAATGGATGCGTTAAGCAGAGATAAAATAGGACTGTTTGACATGTCCTATCCAGGGGCAGGCTGTGTTCAGATAGATAAAGCAGGTATAATGATTGTAAATAGTTTCCACCTGGGTATTTCCTTCTATGCACAATGTCTATTGCCTTCTTGGATGTATCTTCCCTATAAGTCCGGCAATTCGGCTCTTTTGAGGATGCTGCACCAACGCGGTGTCCTGAAAGGTAAGAGGGAAAGAGTATGAAACTATGTGGCGGTTATCCGCACTATTGACTAAGTCGTTGATGCGCCTGCGCCTACGCCCATGGTATTTTAAGTGCGTAATTGTGTGCACGTGGCACGAATGCTGCTTTGATGGGGCTTAAGCGGAGGCCGGACTGCTAGTCGCGCTCTAAACGTGCCTGATGATCTTGTTGCGGGGTGCTTCGAACTCATTTGACTGTGCTTGAAGTTGTTGTTGCCGGATTGGTTTGTCGGAGAAGTCTGCATTGTACTTCCGCCGCAAGTGCTGCAGTATGTTCTTCTGTTCGTAGAGAGCGGTCCATATTTTTGTTCACCATTATGACCCCCCGTGGTCCTGGCATCTTGAGCTTGAGGTATGCGTAGTGTGGTACCACATTGAATCTGGCTAATGCGGTTCGTCCGACCAGTGCATGGTAACCACTGCAGAAAGGGACGATATCAAAGATTAACTCTTCGCTTCAGAAGTTATCCGGAGATCCGAAGACCACTTCCAATGTTATAGAGCCCGTACAGCGGGCCTCTACTCCAGGAATTACACCTTTAAAGGTGGTTTTAGTGGGCTTGATCCTTGAAGGGTCAATGCCCATTTTGCGACCGTGGTCCCGGTAAAGCGTGTTCAGTCGCCGCCACCGTCCATAAGGACGCGCGTGAGGTGGAATCCGTCGATGATTGGGTCTAGGACCAATGCGGCAGAGCTGCCGTGACGGATGCTAGTAGGGTGATCCCTACGATCAAAGGTGATCAGGCAAGCTGACCAAGGGTTGAATTTGGGGGCGACTGGCTCCATCGCATAGACGTCCCTTAGTGCCCGCTTTCGTTCCCGCTTGGGGATGTGCATGGCATAGATCATGTTGACCGTTATCACCTTGGGGGGGGGGGGGGATTTCTTCTGTCCCCCTGTGTTCGGACGTTGGGGCTCCTCGTCATCGTTGTTGTGCAGCCCCTTGTCCTTGTCCTCGGCGTTTATCTTGCTGGCCTGTTTGAATACCCAGCAATCTCTATTGGTGTGGTTGGCTGGCTTATCCGGGGTGCCATGAATTTGGCACGAGCGTTCCAGTATGCGGTCCAGACTGGACGGTCCCTGATTATTTCTTTTGAACGGCTTCTTCCGCTGGCCGGGCTTGGATCCACTAAATCCGGCGTTGACTGCCGTGTCTTGATCTTTGTCGCCGTTGTTCCGCCGCTTATATGCATTACGCCGTGGCTTCTTTGTTATTGTCGTGGCCATCCGAATTGCCAGACTATGGCGTAGTGCTGCTGCGGGCCAACCAACTGTCCTCACCCGCGCAAAAGTGGGTCATTAGTGTTGTGAGAGCTGCCATGGACTTGGGTTTTCCTGGCCGAGGTGTCGAGCGAGCCACTCGTCACGGATATTGTGCTTGAAAGCCGCCAGGGCTTCGGCGTCCGGACAGTCAACTATTTGGTTCTTCTTAGTTAGGAACCGAGTCCAGAATTTCCTGGCTGACTCTCCGGGTTGTTGAGTAATGTGGCTCAAGTCGTCGGCGTCGTGGTCGCACATATTTGCCCTGGAAGTTGTCGAGGAATGCGTCTTCCAGGTTTTCCCAGCTGCCAATGGAGTTTGCTGGCAGGCTATTTAGCCAGTGCCGGGCTTGTCCTTTGAGCTTAAGGGGAAGGTACTTGATGGTGTGCAGATCGTCTCCACGGGCCATGTGAATGTGGAGAAGAAAATCTTCGATCCATACTGTGGGGTCTTGTCGGATTTCGGGTTCCGGCAGACCCTTGAGGTTCGAACACTGGGGTGCGTGCGGAGATCCAACCTTCCACCGTCTCGCACTTCGCCGAATCGCAGGGACCTAAACTACTAACGGAACAGCACAAGTGACACGAGATTTATACTGGTTCGGGCCACCATTGTGGTGTAATACCCTACTCCAGTGTGTGTGGTGTGGTAGATTGCCTCTTGGGCTGATGAGGAACAATACAAGGAAGAACAGCCTCGCGAGGGTCTGTTCTTGGCGGTGCGATGAACTGCTAGGTGGGGTTCAGTCGGTCTAGCTACTGGTTTCTTGATGAGGGTTCGGATCTGGATCCCTCCTCTCTCTCTTCCAGCTGCCCCTAGCTCTGAGTGTGGCTACTCCTATTTATAGGCGAAGGCCCTGGGCCTCTTCCCAAATATTGAGCGGGAAGGGCGCCAATAATTGGCCATTTTGAAGGGGAACATCGGGTACACTTATCCTGACTAAAGTTGGTCCTCGCCTGCCAAAAGGCTCTGGTGATGACGCCTGCTTGGGCTCCACGATGACTCCCTTCCAGCCGTTGGGCTGGTATTGGTCTTGTTGCACCGAAACGGATGCCTTTGCTTGATGCTCGCTCGCGCTTGCTCCCTTTGCACCAAAGAGGAAAGGAGGGGCCTTCTGTGGCTGGCGCCCTTGGTCGTCATGGCGCGTCATGGGCACCTCGCGAGGTACCCTGCCTTGAACTCTCCGCCTCCTCATGAGCCAGCCCGACGAGGCTGTGCCTGAGGAAGCTCCTTGTCGTCCGCCCCGCGAGGCTTGGCCCTCGCGAGGGTCTTGAGCTTGCGTTGATGAAGACGGGCGTCTTGGGCCTCCTTCGAGCCACGCCGCAGGCACCGGCAGTGCAAGTCTGGGACCCCTGCCTCTAACGCCGACAAGAGCCCCTGGCCCACGGCGCGCCCGAACTTGGCCGAGCAGAGAGGCGAAAGGGCAAGTGTGAAGCGTCGCGGGCCCTAACAGCCTGCGGCCTTGGGCGCCGCGTGGAGGTTGATTGGACGTGGGAGGCACCGTTCCCCCACGCCTCCTTATCTCGTGCGTTGCTAGGCGGACACGCTGCTGTACACATCCGTTCCCCCTTTTGCTGCTTGAGCGCTCCCTGTCCTTCCTTCCCTCGAACTCCAGCTCTTGCATCCACTCTGATCTCGAACCTTCCCCATCTCCTTCCTGCCGCCATGGCCCCGGCGAGGAAGGGAAAAGGGAAGAAACCCGTGCCGCCGCCTCGCTCGCCGTCGACGGCGGGCCCCGCAGTCGACCGGCCGGTCATAGTCAACCAAGAGGGCCTGGGCAAGGTCTGCTCGGCCCTGGCCACCATCTTCAATGAGTGCGGGAGGACGACGGCCTGGCCTGCGTCTCGCTTCTCCGTTGACAGGATTCCCACCGAGGTCCGGTGATTACCGACGCCCTTTGGGCGGGACTGGTTCCCCTTCTCAGATTTCTTCAATGCCGTGATTTCCCATTACCAGATCCATATGATGCATCTGGGTCCTGAATCCATCACCCTTCTCGCAGTATTTGCATTCGTTTGTGAGGCAATGACGGGCATCATTCCTTCGGTTGCCTTGCTGCGCCACTTCTTCTCCCTGCGCCTCGTCGACCCCATTCAGTGCTCGGGGTGCGTGAGCTTCATCGCTGCGCCCGAGACAGCGGCTTCGAATTGACTTCAGCCTTCCTCCGCCCTACTTTGGGTTTCGCGAGCGGTGGCTGTACGTGGACGTTGGGGTACCCAGCCCCCTGCTGACGGAGCCATCTTCGCCCGCAGTCCCCAACTCAGGCTGGGGCAAAGTGACACTCGCAGGCCCCCGGTTTGCCTTCGTGCGCACCGCCGAAGTTCCCGAGAAAGCTTGGCGTGTGGCGCCCAAGGTGGTGAAGGAGTTCCTGCTATGCCGTGACGCTCCTCTCCAACGCCACTCCCCTTTGGATGTGGGCCTTCAGTGAGCTTGATGATCGTATGAGGCTCGGAAAGAGGACTCGACGCTCAAGCGCTGAGGATAGTGCTCCTGGTCCTGACTGGTGACCCCAACCCCGGTGGCATCCGGCATGGAGGGGCCTTGCTGTACTTCTGCCAGAACAGGGGCGACTTTGTGAACCAGATGCCTGTCTTTGACGAATGGGGGCCGCGCCCCGCTGGCCTCCAGGGGCCTCGCGAGAATCCAGTGGTGGTGACTGCCCTTCCAGTCGGCCAAGGCGACTCCTCCTCAAGTGGCGGGGCAGGGAGGCACGAGCCGCCAGAGGCCGAAGGGACCCCCGCCAGGGTGACGGCGCCGGGCGACGCTCATGAGGGAGCAGCTCCTGAGGCTCATGTCACCGCGGCTGAGGGCGGCAGGCAGCAGCTCACAGCGCCTGCGGGTGAGGCCCCCGAGGCCCCTGCTGCTTCTCTTGGTGAGGCGACCAGCAGCGTGCGTCAGGTGGGTGCCCCTGACGCAGGTCGCCTTGATGCTTCTCCCTCGTCGCAGGCTGACCCCTGCGCTCAAATCTTGGGTCGCTTCCGCGTGGACTTCGAGGCCCTCCGGAAGAGAAGGGACGCCCTGGGCGATGATTACCCTTGTCGCCTGCTGAAGTGTAGGAAGTACTTCGCCACTGATGAGTAAGCCTTCTCCTTCTCCAGCTCCTGATTCTTCTGCTGCTTGTCGATCCTTGCCTGCAGGCCCCTTCTGCCGAGCTTACGGAGGCGGGTGAGGAGCCGTCCCCTCGGCCGCCCCCTCCCCCGTCCTTGAGTGCTCCGAGCAGTGGAGCCCTTGTGGTGAGGGCGATCAGGGGGGCGAACCGCCCCGAGGCGCGTCGAGGCCCTACGCGCCCCGCGACCCTTCTTCGCGAGCCTTCTCGTGGCATGGCTAGCCTGCCGTGGGCTTCTCGGCTGGTCGTGGACGGCGATTGGCTGAGGCGCTTCCTGCGCCCTTCGTCTGGGGGTGGGCTGGCTCCAGGCCGGGCTTTTGGCGCGGCGTGCCCGGCCGTCGCGAGGGTGCCAGCCCGAGTGCTGATTCGTGGCTCCCGGCGCCCGCTTGGGGCGGTTGATGGTGTGGAAGACGTGCACGAGCGCACCCGGGAGCGCCGCGCCCTTCGCCAAGGATTTCTTCGAAGGGCGGCTGACGCGGTGAGCCTTCTTGGTGAAGAGCTCGCTGATGAAGACGCGCGCCTTGAGGCCGAGGGCCTGCGCCTGGCCGCAGAGAGGCGTGAGCTGGAGGGCGCTGTCGCCCTTGCGCGCCATCAGCGCGATCTTGACGATGAAGAGGCCAAGGCGTCGCTGGCAGCCTCTCGGGAGGCCTGTTCTCGGGCCGTCGAGGAGGCCCGGGAAGCTAACAGGCGGCGAGAGGCGGCGGAGGAGCGGGCACGGGAACTCCTGGCCCGGTGTCACTCACTGGAGGAGCAAGTGGAGATGCGCGAGGCAGCCCTCGCGTCGATGAAGGTGGCCTCCGGCGACCCGGCGGAGCTCTAGAAGCGTGAGGAGGCATTGACATTTGAAGCCGCCGAACGCGCGCGCGAGTACGAGCGCTTGGAGACGAGGAAGCGCTTGGTGACGCGGGCGGAGGATGAGGTCGCTGCACGGGAAGCCCGCGTCCTGGAGGAGGTCGGACACCGAGTGGCGACGGCGCGCTCGAACCTCGAGCGCGAGTTCGAGGAGAGGCTGGGGTTGATCAAGGCCGAGGCTGAAGGCGGGACTGCTGCCTTGAGGGCCAAGCTGGAGGAGGCGACGCGGCGGGCCGATGCTCTTCGGGCCGCCCTCGAGGTGGCGCAGGGGGAGTCAACCACTTCTCAGGCCGAGGCGCTCCTTCTTCGCCAACGGGTGGAGGAGGCCGAGGCTGTCGCGCGCCAGAATGCGGACGAGATACGTCAGCGGTGAATCCTGGAGCATGAGCACGGCCCCATGCTCGCCACGCTCCGGGAAAGAGCCAACACAACCTTGGGTAACATCTGCGAGGCGGCTATTGGTGAGCCGCACACGGTTTACTACGCCGGCAACCTTCAGTTCTTCACCGACGTGGTGGCGCGGCTGGAGGCGCGGTCGGTCAGGGCCAACAGGTTGGTGGAGGAGAGGAGCCACGCGCTGCTTGGGCGCGCCTTTTCTCATGTCTTCAGTCATCTCCGGAACATGGACCCCCACTTCGACTTTGACTCAGCTATCGCCCCAGTTCCCTAGGCCGTCCGGGGCGACCTGGCGCACTGGGTGGAAGACAATGTGGATGCTCTCGTCAGGACCTTTGCTTCGGACAACGACGGCGTGATCGTGGCTGCCGATGAGGGTGGCGTGGTGAACGGCCCTGACGCCGCCGATGGCCACGCAGACAGTGACGGCGAGGCCAGTGATGCCAGCAACGGTTCGGGAGGTGCTCCTGAGGACGCATTGGGGGATTTATCCGACTGATTATGTATTGTCCCTGTTCCATTACCCTGCATGAATAGAACTCAGGATTTGGCCTGATGGCTGTGAGAGCATTTTGGGAGGGGGAGCCCCTCATGTAAAACTTGTGTTCATCGTATAAGCAGGTGCTACATCGCACATACGCCCGCCGCCAAGTGGTTGGCTAAGCGACGTGCTTTGGTTGGCTGATTTACCTTTATTTCAGACGAGCCCTAAGATAGCACAGGGAGGCTGCGGTGACCCGAGTGTCTCCTGATCGAATCCGTAGGATCTGCAGTAAAAACCCTCCGGAGAGGACGCGGAGGCGGCAGGCTGGGCTTCGCGCAAGCTAGGCCTGGCCCGGCTCGCGAGGGGCTCGCGAGGGGAGGCAGCTGAGGCGGAGTGGTAACCGAAACGCGAGAGATTTGCTCGAACGAGACTAAGCACCCCTTCCCCGAACACACGCAAATCTCAAATTCGAATCCAACTTAAATCCAGCGGGGGAAAGCGACAACCAAATGGAAAGGCGAAGAAAGCAGAAGAAAAGCCGCGTCCGGCACCTAGTCTAGTCTTGGACGTCTTCTCACCAGCGCGGAGCTAAGTGCTGCCATCGGGCGTGGGAGGGAGCCCTGTGGCTCGAGGTCGGCACCCCGAGACTCGGGCGTGTCTGCACCCACTCATTATTACGTGAGAGTGTCACGGGCGGCGAGCTTCACAGGCACTGGGCCTTCTTCACAGGTACCGGCCTTGCTTCATATCGCCAGACGAGGGCCCCGCCTTGCGCCACACTCTAGTGCCATCAACGACGACCGGAAACCAGGACGCCGCCAATGCGGTAGAGCGGTCGCTAGCGGTTCCCCCGACGACCACGGGTCCCCCGCCAGGGGCAGGCCCTGAGGCACCTCCCCAGCAGAGGGCCTACCTCCTGAGAATGCCTTGCTCCGAACGCCGCGGTGGTGATGTTGGATCTCGGCCCCTCTCCTGCAGCTTCCTGCGCCCTCCTCTCGAGGGGTAGGAGACTGCAGGAGCGGGGCAGCTGCTTGCCACGGCGACCTGCACCTCCTGTGATCCATGATTAGCGTATGCTTGCTCTTGAGGAAGTAGCGGTACTCGATAATCGCCACCCCCGGCGCGACCAGTGGGACAATCCCGAGGCTGCTGGAAGAGCTCAGCTTCTGGCACCTCATCCCCCCAGCTCGGGCTAAGGAGCGAGCCTTGTTCTCCCTCATGCGGGTGCCCTTGGTCCATCATGTGGGGCACGTATTCTTCTGGCGCCGTCATCCCGAAGGCCACGCCGTAGTGCTCAGCGTGCCATGCGGCTCTGCTTGATGCGCCCACCGTGGGGTGGTGGCGCGGCGGTCCACCTGGGCCGTGGGTTACGTCGAGTCCTTCTTCTCCGCGGGCCGGGGGCGGGGGCAATCCCGCCGCTGGCCCGGTGCTGACAGCTTCGCTGGTGTTGGAGTAGCTTTGGAGCCCGCGGGCACGCGTGGAGCCCCCGTGCGGGCCGCCCTGGGCCTGAGATGGAAGCTGGGTGCAGAAGGGGTGAGCCCCCGAGGCGGCGAAGCCCAGGAGCTCTGCCACTCGCTCCAGCAGCATGTCGCGGCCGCTCTCCAGCAGCCTGCACTGCAGCAGCTGGCCATCGTGAGCGCGACCCTCGAAGTTCGCTGCTCCGGCGGGTGTACGGTGACGTGGTCGCGGCGTGATTGGAGGCCCTTGCTACCGACGATGCGCATGGCGTGAGAGCCGTCGGCTCGTTCACCGCTCGCCCGCAAAGACCCTGCGGACCGCGAGCTGTTCGGGCACGGGTCGCCGAGGCGAGCGGCTCTGCTGGCGGGCCACGCCGCCTAAGGATCTGGGTTGCCCACTTGGTCGCGGACATGGTGATAACGATGCGACGGGACACGAGGTGGCGAAGGTGGATTCAGCGCACCCATACCGGCGCGCCAAATGTCGGAATTGGGTTCCGCAGACCCTTGAGGTTCGAACACTGGGGTGCGCGGAGATCCAACCTTCCACCGCCTCGCACTTCCGAATCGCAGGGACCTAAACTACTAACGGAACAGCACAAGAGACACGAGATTTATCTTTGGTTAGGGCCACCATTGTGGTGTAATACCCTACCCAAAGGTGTGTGGTGGTAGATTGCCTCTTGGGCTGATGAGGAACAATACAAGGAAGAACAGCCTCGCGAGGGTCTGTTCTTGGCGGGTGCGATGAACTACTAGGTGGGGTTCAGTCGCTCTAGCTACTGGTTTCTTGATGAGGGTTCGGATCTGGATCCCTCCTCTCTCTCTTCCAGCTGCCCCTAGCTCTGAGTGTGGCTACTCCTATTTATAGGCGAAGGCCCTGGGCCTCTTCCCAAATATTGAGCGGGAAGGGCACCAACAATTGGCCATTTTGAAGGGGAACAACGGGTACACTTATCCTGACTAAAGTTGGTCCTCGCCTGCCAAAAGGCTCTGGTGATGACGCCTGCTTGGGCTCCACGATGACTCCCTTCCAGCCGTTGGGCTGGTCTTGGTCTTGTTGCACCGAGACGGATGCCTTTGCTTGATGCTATCGCCTGTGCTTGCTCCCTTTGCACCAAAGAGGAAAGGAGGACTCTGCGCGGGCTGGCGCCCGACTGGAGCCCTTGGTCGTCATGGCTTGCGTCATGGGCACCTCGCGAGGTACCCTGCCTTGAACTCTCCGCCTCCTCATGAGCCAGCCTGACGAGGCCGTGCTCGAGGAAGCTCCTTGTCGTCCGCCTCATGAGGCTTGGCCCCTCGCGAGGGTCTTGAGCTTGCGTTGATGAAGACGGGCCGTGCTGGGCCTCCTTCGAGCCACGCTGCAGGCCGCAGGCAGGCAAGTCTGGGGACCCCCGTTCCCAAAACGCCGACAGGTCTGTTGTGCCATCGTATGATTCGATGTTTACGGGTTTGAACCCTTCTGGGAATTCATGATCCATTACTTCGTCAGTGAAGCAGAGGGGGTGTGCGGCTCCTCTGTGCCGGGCTATGTGGCTACGCAGGTCGAATTGCTCTGGTGCCTATATTCGGCCCGGCCGGACTTGTTGAAGGTGTGTCCGGCGTGACGGTCCTCGTCGCGTACCGAGGTGCGCCCCCGCGATCCGTAGATCGATCTTGGTTGTCCTGATTTGTTGCCCCGGGCCGTAGTATGTTGGCGTGGGGGTGTTGGCTGGTATGCAGACTTATATGCCGTTTTATCCCGGCCACGAGGTGGCCGGTCAGCCGTGTGGTGCTCGAGTCCGAATACCACGGCTGCCAGGACTTCAGTCCATCTATCTGTGAGCAGGTCTTGATCAGCTTGGAGTTGCTGCTGCTTCTTTTTCAGGCTCCTCGCAGTGGCTATAAGCCGACGCTTGAAGCGCCTCGCTTCACGGGATCCTCGTGCACGACGAACCGCCGCCGCCGAGGCTAATTCGCCTTCGTGAGGGGGGCATGTAATCGTCCTCCTCCGGGTATTAAATCCGCCGCTTTGTTCTTCGGGCTGACCTGCTCATCCTCCTATTCGCCTGCTCAAGGCGGGCTGTTCAGGGTTGTATTCTTCTTGGCGCCATTCGGATTTTTTTTCGCCTCGGGCCGGTATTGGTGTTATGGGCTTGGAGTGGCGCCGACGACGCCCATTCTTTTGCTTTTTTCCCTGAGGTTTTATCCTCCGTTGCCTCATCGCCATTTGTTTCCTTCGGAGTGTCCACCATATATATATATATCATAAGAAGAGGTGGCTGTCCACCGCCCAGTGAGCGGTGGTTCATGTTCTTCTCCTGCATCATCGTCTATATCGTCGATGTCTTCGGAGTTGAAGTTTAGTACCTTGGTTAAGTCATCGACCGTGGCAATGAAGTGGGTGGTGGGTGGGCAATGAATTCCTTCGTTGCCTGCCTCCCACTCGAGCCGGACATAGTTCGGCGAAGAGCCTCCTGACAAAGAGAGAGACTTTAATGAGTCCAGCATGTCGCCAAAGGGCGAGTGCTGGAAGATATCCGCAGCGGTGAACTCCATTACCGGAGCCCATCCTGGCCCGACGGGCTCGGGAGTGTGCGGACTGGAACCAACGTCCGGATACGAATCCGGGGGTTCGGAGTCACAGGCCACCGCAGAGGTAAGGCCCGTGTTCGGCTCCATCACCGATGAGTGCGCAACCTGGGGGGTGGTGTCCATCCCTCCGTCCTTAGGCAGCGCAGCCTGCTCCAGATCTAGGTCCGAGGATACTACAGGGGCGATACCCCGGGCTTCGTCTGATGGCAGGTCTAAGCCATGCTCGTCGTGACTGTCCGGTGCTCCTGGCATAGGCCCAAATCCATCGAAGATCAAGTCTCCGCGGATGTCCGCCGTGTAGTTCAGGTTTCCGAATCTAACCTGGTGGCCAGGGGCGTAGTTGTCGATCTGCTCCAGATGGCCAAGCGAGTTGGCCCGCAGTGCGAAGGCGCCGAACACGAAGATCTGTCCGGGGAGGAAAGTCTCGCCCTGGACAACGTCGTTGATAATGATTGAAGGAACCATCGAGCCTGACAGTGACGACACAGAGGAACTCTCAATGAAAGCACCAATGTCGGTGTCAAAACCGGCGGATCTCGGGTAGGGGGTCCCGATCTGTGCGTCAAGGTCGATGGTAACATGAAGCAAGGGACACAGATGTTTACCCAGGTTCGGGCCCTCTCGATGGAGGTAAAACCCTACTTCCTGCTTGATTAATATTGATGATAAGGGTAGCACAAGAGTAGATCTACCACGAGATCGTAGAGGCTAAACCCTAAGAGCTAGCCTATGATGGTATGATTGTAATTGTGATCGGCCTTCTAAGGACCAACCTCTCCGGTTTATATAGACACCGGAGAGGGCTAGGGTTTACATGGAGTCAGTTACAAGGAAGGAAATATAATATCCGGATCGCCAAGCTTGCCTTCCACGCCAAGGAAAGCCCCATCTGGACACGGGCTGAAGTCTTGAGTCTCGTATCTTCATGCTTCAATAGTCCGGACGTTGTACACAGTCCGGCTGTCCAGATACCCCCTAATCCAGGACTCCCTCAGTGACAAAGAGCTCATCGTAAATGGTTACGTCGATGCAAGCTTTGACATTGATCCAGATAACTCTAAGTCACAAACCAGATACGTGTTTATATTGAACGGTGGAGCTGTCAGTTGGTGCAGTTCTAAGCAAAGCGTCGTGGCGGGATGTACATGCGAAGCGGAGTACATAGCTGCTTCGAAAGCAGCAAATGAAGGAGTCTGGATGAAGGAGTTCATATCCGATCTAGGTGTCATACCTAGTGCATCGTGTCCAATGAAAATCTTTTGTGACAATACTGGTGCAATTGCCTTGGAAAAGGAATCCAGATTTCACAAGAGAACCAAGCACATCAAGAGACACTTCAATTCCATCCGCGATCAAGTCAAGGAGGGAGACATAGATACATATGGATCTGAATGTTGCAGACCCGTTGACTAAGCCTCTCTCACGAGCAAAACATGATCAGCACCAAGACTCCATGGGTGTTAGAATCATTACTATGTAATCTAGATTATTGACTCTAGTGCAAGTGGGAGAATGAAGGTAATATGCCCTAGAGGCAATAATAAAGTTGTTATTTATATTTCATTATATCATGATAAATTTTTATTATTCATGCTAGAATTGTATTAACCGGAAACTTAGTACATGTGTGAATACATAGACAAACAGAGCATCACTAGTATGCCTCTACTTGACTAGCTCGTTGAATCAAAGATGGTTAAGTTTCTTAGCCATAGACATGAGTTGTCATTTGATTAACGGGATCACATCATTAGAGAATGATGTGATTGACTTGACCCATTCCGTTAGCTTAGCACTTGATTGTTTAGTATATTGATATTGCTTTCTTCATGACTTATACATGTTCCTATGACTATGAGATTATGCAACTCCCGAATACCGGAGGAACACTTTTGTGTGCTACCAAACGTCACAACGTAACTGGCTGATTATAAAGGTGCTCTACAGGTGTCTCCGATGGTACTTGTTGAGTTGGCATATATCGGGATTAGGATTTGTCACTCCGATTGTCGGAGAGGTATCTCTGGGCCCTCTCGGTAATGCACATCACTATAAGCCTTGCAAGCAATGCAACTAATGGGTTAGTTGCAGGATGATGTATTACAGAACGAGTAAAGAGACTTGCCAGTAACGAGATTGAACTAGGTATTGGGATACGATGATCGAATCTCGGGCAAGTAAGGAACAACGTATGTTGTTATGCGGTTTGACCGGTAAAGATCTTCGTAGAATATGTAGGAACCAATATGAGCATCCAGGTTACGCTATTGGTTATTGACCGGAGATGACTCTCGGTCATGTATACATAGTTCTCGAACCCATAGGGTCCGCACGCTTAACGTTCGGTGACGATCGGTAATATGATTTTATGTGTTTTGATGAACCGAAGGTAGTTCAGAGTCTCAGATATGATCACGGACATGACGAGGAGTCTCGAAATGGTCGAGACATAAAGATCAATATATTGGATGACTATGTTTGGACTTCGAAAGGGTTCCGGGTAAGGTCGGACAAATACCAGAGTACCGGGGGGTTACCGGAATCCCCCGAGGAGTGTAATGGGCCTATTGGGCCTTAGTGGCGAAGAGGAGGGGTGGCCAGGGCAGGCCGCGTGTAACGCCCTCGATGCGGCTATATCTCCCACGTGTCGAGGCACGACTTAGAGGGATAACCGCATTGAAAGCAATGTCGCAAGTGAGGTAATCTTCACACAACCCATGTAATACATAAGGGAAAGAGATACATAGTTGGCTTACAAATGCCACTTCACACAAAGACATAAATAAACATCCATCATTCAGAGTACACTCAAGGTCCGACTACGGAACCAAAATAAAAGAAGATACCCCAAATGCTACACAGATCCCCGATCGTCCCAACTGGGCACCACTACCGATCATCGTGAAAAGACACATAGTAACGACCACGTTCTCGTCGAACTCCCACTTGAGCTCGGTTATGCCACCTGACCGCATCGTCGGCACCTGCAACTGTTTTGGTAGAATCTGTGAGTCACAGGGACTCAGCAATCTCACACCCGCGAGATCAAGACTATTTAAGCTTATAGGAAGGACAGAGTTGTAAGGTGGAGCTGCTGCAAGCGACTAGCATATATGGTGGCTACATCGCAAAAGAGAGCGAGAAGAGAAGCAAAGCACGGTCGTGAAACTAGTAGCGACCAAGAAGTGATCCTGAACTACTTATGTCAGACATAACTCCAACACCGTGTTCACTTCCCGGACTCCGTCGAGAAGAGACCATCACGGTTACACACGCGGTTGATGTGTATTTTAATTGAGGTCAACTTCGGGTTTTCTACAACCGGACATTAACAAAATTCCCATCTGCCTCATAACCGCGGGCACGGCTTTCGAAAGATATTACCTCGCAGGGTGTCCTAACTTAGCCCATTATAAGCTCTCACGGTCAATCTAAGGATATTCCTTCTACCGGGAAGACCCGATCAGTCTCGGAATCCCGGACTACAAGACATTTCGACAGCAATAAACAAGACCAGCAAAGCCGCCCGAATGTGCCGACAAATCCCGATAGGAGCTGCACATATCTCGTTCTCAGGGCACACCGGATGAGTCAGACGCCGGGTTGGCATAGACCCTGATTGCCCAAGGGGCGCCGGACATCGCTCAAGTTGGACCAGCACTCGAAGGAGAACTAGCCCGGGGGTTAAAATAAAGATGACCCTCGGGCTCGCGAAAACCCGGGGGAAAAGGCTTAGGTGGCAAATGGTAAAACCAAAGTTGGGCCTTGCTGGACGAGTCTTATTCAAAGCGAACTGTCAAGGGGGTCCCATAAATCACCCAACCGTGTAAGGAACGCAAAATCAAGGAACATAACACCGTATGACGGAACTAGGTGGCAAGAGTGGAACAAAACACCAGGCATAAGGCCGAGCCTTCCACCCTTTACCAAGTATATAGATGCATTAATTATAGCAGATATATATTGTGATATCCCCAACAAGTAAACATGTTCCAAAAAGGAACAACATCTCCATGTTCCAACAAGGAACAAACTTCCGCTTCACCTGCAACTAACAATGCTATAAGAGGGGCTGAGCAAAGCGGTAACATAGCCAATCAACGATTATCTAGGAAAGGATGGTTAGGGGCTGACATGGCAATATAGGTGGCATGATAAGCAAGTGATAGGCATCGTGGCATAGGCATAGCAAAAGAGCGAGCAACTAGCATAGCAAATATAGAAGTGATTTCGAGGGTATGGTCATCTTGCCTGCAATGTTCTCAGAGTTGTCGAAAGCTTGATCCTCGTTAGCGTTCTCAACAGGTTCCTCGTAAGCGTACTCGTCTCCCGGCTCTACCCAAAGCAAGAACACAAACAAAGGACCCACAATAAATCACGGTGCAATGCACAATCAACATGATGCAAAAATGATATGATATGCGAGATGTGATATGCAATGCGTATGCGCGCTCCGGAAGGAAAATGATGAACCAGGCATCAACTTGGCAAACCAAGTATGCCACTGGAAAGATGAGATGATTTCGGTTGAAATCGATATAAAGATCACCGAAATCGGATGCACGGTTTGCAAATGACAAGCAAAACAAGAATGGCACAAATCTGCCATTAACAGCATGATGCCACTTAGCAAGCAACAAGAAATTAAGCTACTGCACCCAAACGTACCAACAAAGTACATGTAAGTGATCTACTCAAGATGCTTGACAAAAGATGAACACTGAGATACGGCGAAATCACATCATAACAGGTTCAAACAAGCATGGCAAAAGTGCACAAAATATCAGGCTGGACATGGCAAAAACAGCATCAGGTAGCAATGTTCAGAGCAAGAAAACAACCTGCTACAGGAACTTATAATAGCAAAACAAAGCATGGAATGAATCTACTCAAAGCATAGAACAAAAGTCCCTTACTGACCATAAGCCAAAAAGGATCAGAAAATATAGTAACACCCATGTCAATATCGCAAGTTTCGTTAACAGATTCAGCAACATGGCATGTCAAAAACTGATAACAAGTAGGCATGTTTAAGAGCTCGATGCACTCACTACAGAGCCTTTCATGATGAACTAAGCATACATACATCAAGAATACATGGCATAGAAGATATAAATGGCAAGAACAACATCATAGCATACACAGATCAACCACAACAACCTTGACAAAATTGAATAACATGTAAACAATCTGCCAGGAAACATTTGATAGCAAAAGTAGAGCTCGATTGACTCAAGCTATGGCACTCCATAATTGCAAACAAAGGCATGGATGGATAGATCAAGACATGTAGAACAAAAAAACCTTACTGAAGTATCTCAAAATATGCATAGATCTCTCGGTAGCATTAAGTTAACATGGCATCAAAATATCAGCAAAACAGAGCTGAAATCAGCAACATCAGGACACCTACTTTGCATGCTTGTGATAATCACCAAATATATCACAAAAATACATGGCATACACCCTTGGAAAGATGGAATGGCATATTACAAAACACTTGTAGGACTCAAAATCATAGGGTGCACACATCAATCATAGCAAAAATAACAAAAGTGCAAGTTCTGTTAAGAAACAGAAACTAACATCACATAGCCCTCTTCCAACAGCATTTCGGGCATCAAGGTGAGCTCAAATGAAAATAATGCAATGAAATGAAATGATCTACTCTTCGAGGCGAACATTTTGACATATTATACGCGCAAAATGAAGCTACAGATACAAAGTTACGATGCGTTGAAAATGCCACGAAATAACCTTAGGATTAAAAACTTTGACGAAAAAGAGAGCGGGAAGAAGTCAACCGGGATCCGGATCGGGATCGGGCCGGATCCGATCCGAAGCGGCGGCGGCGGTGCGTCTCCACCGGTGGAAGAGGAGGCGGGCCGGGGCAGGGCGCCGGCCGGAGGAGGGGACGGCGCCGGCCGGGGCGGGCGGCGAGGGCGACGGAGGCGGGCGCGATTACGGTGGCGCGGCGCGCTGGTGGTCGGGCGAGGCGCGGCACGCGGGCGACGGGTCGGGCGGCGGCGGCGGGCGCCGGGCGGCGGGCGCGGGCGCTGGGAGGCGGAGGCGCTGGTCGGCCATGCTCGGGCGGGCTGCCGTGGGCGGCTCAAGGGCAAGGGCGGCGCGGGACAGGTGGCGCGGTCCGATTGGCCGGGCGCGGCAGCGGATTTGCGTCCGGCCGGACCGGACGTGTCCGGGGGCGCGAGGTAGGGGAAGACTAGGGTTTGGACCCGGATTTGGAATGGGGGTTTGCTTAAATAGGCATAGAGGGAGCTAGGAGAGTCCAAATGAGGTGTAGTTTTCGCCCACACGATCGTGATCGAACGACGGAGAGCATGGAAGTGACTTAGATGGGTTATTGGACTATTTTGAATGGGTTTTGGGCTGCAACTTAAAAGAGGCCTTTGCGAGAGTGCGGTTAACCGTTGGAGTACCAAACGAGCTCCAAATGACCCGAAACTTGACCGGTGGTTCACCGCGGTATACCAAGGCCACTTGACAAACCTCGGTCCATTCCGAGAACGTTTAGTACCCGCTCACGGAAAAACGTAAAAGGAGCCGCCGTGGGAGATAGGAGTGCCGGATTGCAAAACGGACAACGGGAAAAATGCTCGGAATCATGAGACGAACACGTATGCAAATGCGATGCACATGATGACATGATATAAAATGCATGACATGGACAAAATGCAAAATGAAGAAAAACCCAACCACGGAGGGAATATCATATCACAATGCCGAAAATGGCAAGAGTTGGAGTTACAAATATGGAAAGTTACTCCGGGTGTTACAACACTCCACCACTACAAGAGGATCTCGCCCGAGATCTAGGACTGAAAGAACTCCGGATATTCGAACGGAGGTGATCCTCGCGCCCCGTGTGGCTTCTCGGTCGTAATGGTGTGACCACTTCACTTTCAGGAATTTGATTGACTTGTTGCGAGTCTTGCGCTCGGTTTCTTCAAGAATAGCAACAGGGTCCTCATGATAAGAGAGATCTTCTTGAAGGTCAATTTCTTCGAAGTTGATAGTGCGTTCAGGAGTCTTGAAGCACTTGCGAAGCTGTGACACGTGAAACACATCGTGCACGTTCGCGAAGTTGGTTGGAAGCTCAAGTTGATAGGCGAGATCGCCTCTTTTCCCAATGATCTTGAAAGGACCCACGTATCTAGGGGCAAGCTTCCCTTTGATACCGGGTTGACGAGTGCCTTTCATTGGAGAGACGCGGAGGTAGACATGGTCTCCGATTTCAAAAGCCACATCACGGTGCTTATCATCATAATAGCTCTTCCGCGCGATTATGCGGCTTTGAGATTCTCACGAATGACTTTGCACATTTCTTCCGCTTCGCGGATCAAGTCATTGCCAAGAAGTTGGCGCTCAATTGCCCTGCACCAATTGAGAGGAGTATGGCACTTTCTGCCATAGAGAATTTCAAATGGGGCCTTGCCCGAACTCGCTTGGAAACTGTTGTTGTAGGAGAACTCGGCATATGGAAGACAATCTTCCCACTTCATACCGAAAGAAATGACACAAGCCCTGAGCATATCTTCAAGGATTTGATTTACTCGCTCAACTTGGCCACTTGTTTGAGGATGGAAAGCTGTGCTGAAACGAATGTTGGTGCCCATGGCCTTCTGAAAAGAATCCCAGAACTTGGAGGTAAAGATGCTGCCACGGTTCAAGAGATCACTTGTGGAATGCCGTGCAAGGAGACAATCTCGAGGTGTATAGCTCTGCCAACTGAGCTGCTGTGATAGATTCTTTGATTGGAAGAAAATGAGCCACTTTAGTAAGCTTGTCAATGACAACGAAGATAGCATCATTTCCACGCTTGGACTTTGGAAATCCAGTCACGAAGTCCATCTCGATATGACCAAACTTCCATTCTGGAATAGCAAGAGGTTGGAGGAGACCAGCTGGTCTTTGGTGTTCTGCTTTCACTCTTCTGCAAACATCACACTCATTCACGAATTGAGTAATTTCTCGCTTCATTCGAGTCCACCAATATGACTGCTTGAGGTCATGGTACATCTTCGTACTTCCAGGATGAATGGATAGAAGCGAATTGTGAGCCTCGTTCATAATGACTTTTCTCAGATCACCCTTAGGAACCACAATCCGGTCCTCAAAGAAAAGAGTATCTTTGTCGTCAATGTGGAAGCGCTTGTACTTGGAAATGCCCTTGTCGATACCTGTTTCACCTTTTTCACCATGGTATCCAGAAGCTGAGCCTCACGAATCTGATCTTCCAAAGTAGGAGAGACTATGAGGTTGGCAAGAAAGCCTTGAGGAACAACTTGAAGATTCAGCCATGGAAAGCTTCACAGAGATCCGTTGGAAGGGCTTGAGGATTAAGCTGTTGCAAGAAGCCTTCCTGCTCAAAGCATCTGCAATGACATTGGCCTTGCCCGAGTATATTCAATACTTGGGTTGTACTCTTGAATCATTTCGACCCATCGAGTCCGCCTCGAGGTTGAGGTTGGGCTGAGTGAAGATGTACTTGAGGCTCTTGTGATCGGTGAAAATGTCCACTTTCCTTCCCAACAAGAGATGTCTCCACGTTATTAATGCATGGACACCTGCCGCCAACTCAAGATCGTGAGTGGGGTAGTTCTTTTCGTTGGGCTTCAACTGGCGAGAGGTATAAGCCACAACTCTCTTCTCTTGCATTAACACAAAGACCGAGACCTTGAAGAGAAGCATCATGTAAAACTTCGAATGGCTTGGATTCATCAGAGGAGTCAAGACAGGAGCTGTGACGAAGTTTCTCTTTGAGAGTATTGAAAGCAACGTCACACTCGTGGAGACCGGACATATTTCACATGCTTCGGAGGAGGTTGGAAAGAGGCTTTGCAATCTTGGAGAAATTCTCAACGAATCTTCGCAATAGCTTGCAAGACCAAGAAAATCATGGAGCTGCTTGACATTCTGAGGAGGTTCCCAATTCACAATTGCAGACACCTTCTCGGGATTAACAGCGATGCCCTTGGCGGAGCTGATATGACCAAGATAAAGCACTTCATCAAGCCAAAATTCACATTTGGAAAACTTCGCATAGAATTGATGCTCTCTGAGCTTGTCTAGCACCAATCGCAAATGTTTGGCATGATCCTTCTTATTCTTGGAGAAGACCAAAATATCATCAAGATAGACCAAGACGAATTCATTGGTGTAGGGGTTGAATATGAAGTTCATCATCCGAGAGAATGTTGGAGGAGCATTGACAAGGCCGAAAGACATGACATTATATTCATAAGAACCAAAGCTTGTTCTGAATGCTGTCTTGGGAATATCTTGTTCACGAATGCGAATCTGATGATAACCCATACGAAGGTCAAGCTTGGAGAACACTTTAGCACCTTTGAGTTGCTCGAAAAGCTCATTGATGTTGGGAAGTGGATACTTGTTCTTCATTGTCTTCTTATTCAATGGACGGTAATCGACGACAATCGGTCCGCGCCATCCTTCTTCCGGACAAAAAGAACACCACAACCCCAAGGAGATGAACTCGGTTCCGATCAAACCCAGACGCTCTTGTTCATCGAGCTGCTTCTTCAATTCCTTCAGCTCATCAGGTCCAAGCTTGTATGGACGCTTGCAAACGGGTTCAGTGCCAGGCTCAAGATCGATAACGAACTCAACAGGCAGATGAGGAGGCATACCCGGAAGCTCTTCTGGAAAGACATCTTGGTACTCACAAACGACTGGAATCTGAGAGATAGCATCCAATTCGCCCTTCTCATTGAGAGAAAACAACCGAATAGTTTCATCACGAGCGGCATAGATGATCACATCATTAGAAGAGTGAGTCAATTGAATTTCCCTGGCAGCACAATCAAGCTGAGCTTTGTGCCGATAAAGCCGATCCATTCGAGAATAAGATCAATATCCGAGTCACCGAGAACAATTGGTTTAGCCGGAAATCTATAATCGCCCATCTTGATAGAAACATCCGGAACCATGGAGCTTGCATGCATGAATTTACCCGGAGAGACAACCGATAATGGTTTAGGCAAATCTTGAAAAACCAACTCATGCTTAGATGCAAAAGGTCTTGAAATGAAAGAATGCGGTGCACCAAAGATCAAATAAGACTTTTGCAGGAATATCATTAATCGAGAGATTACCCACTATCACATCGAAGATTCCTCCGCTTGAGCTGCATTCATCATGTTCACCTTTGCAGACTTGGGATTATGCTTGACCACCGCATTGCTGGAAGATTTCACAGAGGAGGAGGCGGAAGACGCCTCTGGTTGAAGCACTTGTTCGCATAGTGACCTTTCTCGCCGACACTTGTTGCAAGTCACCTCGTAGAGCGGACGGTGGTAAGGAGCACTTGACCTTGGAGCTTGAGAATTAGACTTGTTCTCGATAGCTTTGGGTTGGGCGGGTGGGAAGTTCCACGACCACCTGAGTTCTTCTCACGAT
The DNA here is from genome assembly GCA_021605145.1 of Aegilops bicornis. Lineage (NCBI taxonomy): Eukaryota > Viridiplantae > Streptophyta > Magnoliopsida > Poales > Poaceae > Aegilops > Aegilops bicornis. The sequence goes on from CM038673.1 coordinate 428,947,419, forward strand.
AAGGCTGACGGAACGGAGGAGGAGGAAGGTAGAACTTCTGCTGCTTAGCTGCCACTTTGAGAGGAAGAAGAAGACTGAACTGCATCCCTGATTCTCTTCTTAGAAGCCTCACATTTGAGCTGGGCAGCTTCTTGCTTCAGTGCCATGTTGTAGAATTCATCATACTTTTCTGGCTCAAAAAGCACAAGAGCTAATTGCAGATCTTCTCTGAGACCACCTCTGAATTGATAGATCATACAATTTTCATCAGGGACGTCTTGCTTAGCAAAGCGAGCGAGTTTCTGGAACTGGATATTGTATTGATAGACAGACATGTTGCCTTGCTTGAGATTGTGGAACTCCTCACGCTTGCTCTCAACAACACTTTTCGGAATGTGGTGAGCTCTGAAATCTCGGCGGAACTCATCCCAGGTAATGAAACGACCTCCTCTAGAATCTTTGTATTGCTGGTACCACTCAGCAGCTTGGTCCTTGAGTTGAAACGAAGCAAACTTGACAAAGTCCTCGTGTCCGACATTGCTACATTCAAAATGCTTGCAGATGTCCACAAGCCAATCGTCAACGCCTGTGGCCTCGGCTACGTAAACCGAAAGACTTCGGCCGATTAGCGAGGAACCGACCGAGAGTAGCAAAGTGCGGCTGGTTGTTGCCTTGACCTTGATTTCCTTGACTGCCTTGCCCTTGAGTACGCTCTTGCAAGAGCTGCAAAATCATCTCGAGCATTGGCATTGGTGGCTGCCATGATAGTTGCCGGGCCTCCGGAGGCGGAGGTGGAGGTGGAGTGTTCGACCGATTCCCATCATCACGATCCGGATTCGCACGCTGCGTTGGCGGAGCCATCTGAAGAGGGTGACATTCGTTAGTCCTTTGATAGACAAATAGTCAAGTTGAAATCAACGGATAGAAATTGCAACATATAGTCTTCACAATAAACATTCGAACAAGAGTGAACGAATGAATTCCAAAGTTAACATCACACGTCCATTAAGGTGAGAAGCCACTTAGATAAAGGTTGATGAAAAAAATAACAAGGTACGACTGGAACAAATAAGTGGTAAGGATTACCCAATCACGAACCAAATATCTGCGGGAAGAAATGCTAGGAGCTACTTGAATCCCACCTATAAACTCCCGAAACTTTCTGGTTATGCAACTGGTGTTGGGGATACAGGGGACACAAAATATATCACCCAAACTAACAATACCTAGATCCAGCTGTATCCATCCGTCAACACATAACCAAGAAATCCTCGGAAATCGTGCACCTCGACCTTCGAAAAACATCCGTTATACAAGTAATGGAAATACTCCCGAGCTCGCCCCAGTACTGGGTTATCGGGGTTATCTCACCAACAACTGCACAAAAGAGATTTCGATGTCGGTAAAACTCAGGTATTCCGTAGACTGCAACGATAAAATTGTGACGACAACACCTCGGAGCTCAACTCCCGGGACCGCCACAACCCCTAAATGTCAGGAGGCACCAAGAACAATGTTCTCGTCACAAAACCATCGGAACGTTTCCAAGATACCCGCGTGATCCTAAAATTTTTTTTAGTGAAATTTGAGGAGAGAAGAGTCAAAACTTCTACGTCGGGAGACCTCACAGAGCTGACGAAGGACCGGGAGTAAAAAGAATCCTACTCTCCGATATATATAATCCTAAGACTCAAAACATTTTCCATTCTAGACTCAACAACGCCAAAGAAACAATCAAGTAGGGGCTCCTAAGTCGGGAAGGCTCCGATTACCAACTTGTAACGCCCTCGATGCGGCTATATCTCCCACGTGTCGAGGCACGACTTAGAGGCATAACCGCATTGAAAGCAATGTCGCAAGTGAGGTAATCTTCACACAACCCATGTAATACATAAGGGAAAGAGATACATAGTTGGCTTACAAATGCCACTTCACACAAGACATAAATAAACATCCATCATTCAGAGTACACTCAAGGTCCGACCACGGAACCAAAATAAAAGAAGATACCCCAAATGCTACACAGATCCCCGATCGTCCCAATCGGGCACCACTAGTGATCATCGAGGAAAAGACACATAGTAACAACCACGTTCCTCGCCGAACTCCCACTTGAGCTCGGTTAAGGCCACCTGACCGGCATCGCCGGCACCGCAATCTGCTTTTGGTAGAATCTGTGAGTCACGGGACTCAGCAATCTCACACCCGCGAGATCAAGACTATTTAAGCTTATAGGAAGGACAAAGTTGTAAGGTGGAGCTGCTGCAAGTTTAATTAGCATATATGGTGGCTACATCGCAAAAGAGAGCGAGAAGAGAAGCAAAGCACGGTCGTGAAACTAGTAGCGATCAAGAAGTGATCCTGAACTACTTACGCCGGACATAACTCCAACATCGCGTTCACTTCCCGGACTCACCGAGAAGAGACCATCACGGTTACACACGCGGTTGATGTGTATTTTAATTGAGGTCAACTTCGGGTTTTCTACAACCGGACATTAACAAAATTCCCATCTGCCTCATAACCCGGCACGGCTTTCGAAAGATATTACCCTGCAGGGTGTCCCAACTTAGCCCATTATAAGCTCTCACGGTCAACGAAGGATATTCCTTCTACCGGAAGACCCGATCAATCTCGAATCCCGGACTACAAGACATTTCGACAAAGAATAAAACAAGACCAGCAAAGCCGCCCGAATGTGCCGACAAATCCCGATAGGAGCTGCACATATCTCGTTCTCAGGTCACACCGGATGAGCCAGACGCCGGGTTGGCATAGACCCCGATTGCCCAAGGGCGCCAAGACATCGCTCAAGTTGGACCAGCACTCAAGGAGAACTGGCCCGGGGTTAAAATAAAGATGACCCTCGGGCTCGCGAAAACCCGGGGGAAAAAGGCTTAGGTGGCAAATGGTAAAACCAAAGTTGGGCCTTGCTGGACGAGTCTTATTCAAAGCGAACTGTCAAGGGGGTCCCATAAATCAAACAACCGTGTAAGGAACGCAAAATCAAGGAACATAACACCGGTATGACGGAAACTAGGGTGGCAAGAGTGGAACAAAACACTGTGCATAAGGCCGAGCCTTCCACCCTTTACCAAGTATATAGATGCATTAATTATAGCAGATATATATTGTGATATCCCCAACAAGTAAACATGTTCCAAAAAGGAACAACATCTCCATGTTCCAACAAGGAACAAACTTCCGCTTCACCTGCAACTAACAACGCTATAAGAGGGGCTGAGCAAAGCGGTAACATAGCCAATCAACGGTTTGCTAGGAAAGGATGGTTAGGGGCTGACATGGCAATATAGGTGGCATGATAAGCAAGTGATAGGCATCGTGGCATAGGCATAGCAAAAGAGCGAGCAACTAGCATAGCAAATATAGAAGTGATTTCGAGAGTATGGTCATCTTGCCTGCAATGTTCTCAGAGTTGTCGAAAGCTTGATCCTCGTAAGCGTTCTCAACAGGTTCATCGTAAGCGTACTCGTCTCCCGGCTCTACCCAAAGCAAGAACACAAACAAATGACCCACAATAAATCACGGTGCAATGCACAATCAACATGATGCAAAACATGACATGATATGCGAGATGTGATATGCAATGCGTATGCGCGCTCCGGAAGGAAAATGATGAACCAGGCATCAACTTGGCAAACCAAGTATGCCACTGGAAAGATGAGATGATTTCGGTTGAAATCGATATAAAGATCACCGAATCGGATGCACGGTTTGCAAATGACAAGCAAAACAAGAATGGCACAAATCTGCTATTAACAGCATGATGCCACTTAGCAAGCAACAAGAAATTAAGCTACTGCACCCAAACGTACCAACAAAGTACATGGAAGTGATCTACTCAAGATGCTTGACAAAAGATGAACACTGAGCTACGGCTAAATCACATCATAACAGGTTCAAACAAGCATGGCAAAAGTGCACAAAATATCAGGCTGGACATGGCAAAAACAACATCAGGTAGCAATGTTCAGAGCAAGAAAACAACCTGCTACAGGAACTTATAATAGCAAACCAAGGCATGCAATGAATCTACTCAAAGCATAGAACAAAAGTCCCTTACTGACCATAAGCGAACAAGGATTAGAAAATATAGTAACACCCATGTCAATATCGCAAGTTTCGTTAACAGATTCAGCAACATGGCATGTCAAAAACTGATAACAAGTAGGCATGTTTAAGAGCTCGATGCACTCACTACAGAGCCTTTAATGATAAACTAAGCATAAATACATCAAGAAGACATGGCATAGAAGATATAAATGGCAAGAACAACATCATAGTATACACGGATCAACCACAATAACCTTAGCAAAATTGAATAAGATGTAAACAATCTGCCAGGAAACATTTGATAACAAAAGTAGAGCTCGATTGTATCAAGCTATGGCACTCCATAATTGCAAACAAAGGAATGGATGGATAGATCAAGACATGTAGAACAAAACATCCTTACAGAATTATCTCAAAATATGCATAGATCTCTCGGTAGCATTAAGTTAACATGGCATCAAAATATCAGCAAAACAGAGCTGAAATCAGCAACATCAGGACACCTACTTTGCATGCTTGTGCTAGTCACCACATAGATCAAAAAAATACATGGCATACACTCCTGGAAAGATGTAATGGCATATTACAAAACACTTGTAGGACTCAAAATCATAGGGTGCACACATCAATCATAGAAAAAATAACAAAAGTGCAAGTTCTGTTAAGAAACAGAAACTAACATCACATAGCCCTCTTCCAACAGCATTTCGGGCATCAAGATGAGATCAAATGAAAATGGTGCAATGAGTTGAAATGATCCACTCTTCGAGGCGAACATTTTGACATAATATACGCGCAAAATGGAGCAACAGATGCAAAGTTACGATGTGTTGAAAATGCCACGAAATAACCTCAGGATTGAAAACTGACGAAAAAGAGAGGGGGAAGAAGTCAACCGGGATCCGGATCGGGATCGGGCCGGATCCGATCCGGCGGCGGCGGGCGGTGCGCTCTCCGGTGGAAGAGGAGGCGGCCGGGGCAGGGCGCGCCGGAGGAGGGGACGCGCTGCCGGGCGGGCGCCGCGGCGAGGGCGAACGGAGGCGGCGCGACGGGTGGCGCGCGGCCGGGCCGGGCGAGAGGCGCGCGTACGGCGCGGCCGGGCGAGGGAGGCGGCGACGGGTCGGCCGGGCGGGCGGGTCGCCGGCGGCGCGGCGCAGTATGGCGCGGGCGCGCGGGAGGCGGAGGCGCTGGTCGGCCCGGCGGCCCGGGCGGGCCAGGGGCCTCGCGGGCCCACGGAGCAAGGGCGGCGGCGAGACAGGTGGCGCCCGATTGGCCGGGCGCGGCGGCGGATTTGCGTCACTGGACCGGACGTGTCCGGGGCGCGAGGTAGGGGAAGACTAGGGTTTGGATCCGAATTTGGAATGGGGGTTTGCTTAAATAGGCATAGAGGGAGCTAGGAGAGTCCAAATGAGGTGTAGTTTTCGCCCCCACGATCGTGATCGAACGACGGAGAACATGGAAGTGACTTAGATGGGTTATTGGACTATTTTGAAGGGGTGTTGGGCTGCAACTTAAAAGAGGCCTTTGCGAGAGTGCGGTTAACCGTTGGAGTACCAAACGAGCTCCAAATGACCCGAAACTTGACCGGTGGTCTACCGGCGGTATACCAAGGCCACTTGACAAACCTCGGTCCATTCCGAGAACGTTTAGTACCCGCTCACGGAAAAACGTAAAAGGAGCCGCCGGGGGAGATAGGAGTGCCGGATTGCAAAACGGACAACGGGAAAAATGCTCGGAATCATGAGACGAACACGTATGCAAATGCGATGCACATGATGACATGATATAAAATGCATGACATGGACAAAATGCAAAATGAAGAAAACCCCAACCACGGAGGGAATATCATATCACAATGCCGAAAATGGCAAGAGTTGGAGTTACAAATATGGAAAGTTACTTCCGGGGTGTTACAACACTCCACCACTACAAGAGGATCTCGTCCCGAGATCTAGGACTGAAAGAACTCCGGATATTCGAACGGAGGTGATCCTCGCGCTCCCTGTGTGGCTTCTCGGTCGGAATGGTGTGACCACTTCACTTTCAGGAATTTGATTGACTTGTTGCGAGTCTTGGCGCCGGTTTCTTCAAGAATAGCAACGGGTGCTCATGATAAGAGAGATCTTCTTGAAGGTCAATTTCTTGAAGTTGATAGTGCGTTCAGGAGTCTTGAAGCACTTGCGAAGCTGTGACACGTGAAACACATCGTGCACGTTCGTGAAGTTGGTTGGAAGCTCAAGTTGATAGGCGAGATCGCCTCTTTTCCCAATGATCTTGAAAGGACCCACGTATCTAGGGGCAAGCTTCCCTTTGATACCGGGTTGACGAAAGTGCCTTTCATTGGAGAGACGCGGAGGTAGACATGGTCTCCGATTTCAAAAGCCACATCACGGTGCTTATCATCATAATAGCTCTTCCGCGCGATTATGCTGCTTTGAGATTCTCACGAATGACTTTGCACATTTCTTCCGCTTCGTGATCAAGTCATTGCCAAGAAGTTACGCTCACCTGTCTCAGACCAATTGAGAGGAGTACGGCACTTTCGCCATAGAGAATTTCGAATGGGGCCTTGCCCAACTCGCTTGGAAGCTGTTGTTGTAGGAGAACTCGGCATATGGAAGACAATCTTCCCACTTCATACCGAAAGAAATGACACAAGCCCCGAGCATATCTTCAAGGATTTGATTTACTCGCTCAACTTGGCCACTTGTTTGAGGATGGAAAGCTGTGCCGAAACGAATGTTGGTGCCCATGGCCTTCGAAAAGAATCCCAAAACTTGGAGGTAAAGATGCTGCCACGGTCTCAAGAGATCACTTGTGGAATGCCGCAAGGAGACAATCCTCGAGGTGTATAGCTCGCCAACCGAGCTGCTGTGATAGATTCTTTGATTGGAAGAAAATGAGCCACTTTAGTAAGCTTGTCAATGACAACGAAGATAGCATCATTTCCACGCTTGGACTTTGGAAATCCAGTCACTAAGTCCATCTCGATATGATCAAACTTCCATTACGGAATAGCAAGAGGTTGGAGGAGACCAGCTGGTCTTTGGTGTTCTCGCTTTCACTCTTACGCAAACATCACACTCATTCACGAATTGAGTAATTTCTCGCTTCATTCGAGTCCACCAATATGACTGCTTGAGGTCATGGTACATCTTCGTACTTCCAGGATGAATGGATAGAAGCGAATTGTGAGCCTCGTTCATAATGACTTTTCTCAGATCACCCTTAGGAACCACAATCCAGTCCTCAAAGAAAAGAGTATCTTTGTCGTCAATGTGGAAGCACTTGTACTTGGAAATGCCCTTGTCGATACCACGTTTCACCTTTTTCACCATGGTATCCAGAAGCTGAGCCTCACGAATCTGATCTTCCAAAGTAGGAGAGACTATGAGGTTGGCAAGAAAGCCTTGAGGAACAACTTGAAGATTCAGCTTGCGGAAAGCTTCACAGAGATCCGGTTGGAAGGGCTTGAGGATTAAGCTGTTGTAGTAAGCCTTCCTGCTCAAAGCATCTGCAATGACATTGGCCTTGCCCGGAGTATATTCAATACTTGGGTTGTACTCTTGAATCATTTCGACCCATCGAGTCTGCCTAAGGTTGAGGTTGGGCTGAGTGAAGATGTACTTGAGGCTCTTGTGATCGGTGAAAATGTCCACTTTCGTTCCCAACAAGAGATGTCTCCACGTTATTAATGCATGGACGACTGCTGCCAACTCAAGATCGTGAGTGGGGTAGTTCTTTTCGTTGGGCTTCAACTGGTGAGAGGTATAAGCCACAACTCTCTTCTCTTGCATTAACACAGCACCGAGACCTTGAAGAGAAGCATCACAGAAAACTTCGAATGGCTTGGATTCATCAGGAGGAGTCAAGACATGAGCTGTGGCGAGTTTCTCTTTGAGAGTATTGAAAGCAACGTCACACTCAGGAGACCAGACATATTTCACATGCTTCTGGAGGAGGTTGGAAAGAGGCTTTGCAATCTTGGAGAAATTCTCAATTAATCTTCGGCAATAGCTTGCAAGACCAAGAAAATCATGGAGCTGCTTGACATTCGAGGAGGTTCCCAATTCACAATTGCGGACACCTTCTCGGGATTAACAAATGATGCCCTTGGCGGAGATGATATGACCAAGATAAAGCACTTCATCAAGCCAAAATTCACATTTGGAAAACTTCGCATAGAATTGATGCACTCTGAGCTTGTCTAGCACCAATCGCAAATGTTTGGCATGATCCTTCTTATTCTTGGAGAAGACCAAAATATCATCAAGATAGACCAAGACGAATTCATTGGTGTAGGGGTTGAATATGAAGTTCATCATCCGAGAGAATGTTGGAGGAGCATTGACAAGGCCGAAAGACATGACAAGATATTCATAAGAACCAAAGCTTGTTACGAATGCTGTCTTGGGAATATCTTGTTCACGAATGCGAATCTGATGATAACCCATACGAAGGTCAAGCTTGGAGAACACTTTAGCACCTTTGAGTTGCTCGAAAAGCTCATTGATGTTGGGAAGTGGATACTTGTTCTTCATTGTCTTCTTATTCAATGGACGGTAATCGACGCACAGTCGGTCCGTGCCATCCTTCTTCTGGACAAAAAGAACACCACAACCCCAAGGAGATGAACTCGGTCTGATCAAACCCAGACGCTCTTGTTCATCGAGCTGCTTCTTCAATTCCTTCAGCTCATCATGTCCAAGCTTGTATGGACACTTGCAAACGGGTTCAGTGCCAGGCTCAAGATCGATAACGAACTCAACAGGCAGATGAGGAGGCATACCCGGAAGCTCTTCTGGAAAGACATCTTGGTACTCACAAACGATCGAATCTGAGAGATAGCATCCAATTCGCCCTTCTCATTGAGAGAAAACAACCGAATAGTTTCATCACGAGCGGCATAGATGATCACATCATTAGAAGAGTGAGTCAATTGAATTTCCCTGGCAGCACAATCAAGCTGAGCTTTGTGCTGATAAAGCCAGTCCATTCCGAGAATAAGATCAATATCCGAGTCACCGAGAACAATTGGTTTAGCCGGAAATCTATAATCGCCCATCTTGATAGAAACATCCGGAACCATGGAGCTTGCATGCATGAATTTACCCGGAGAGACAACCGATAATGGTTTAGGCAAATCTTGAAAAACCAACTCATGCTTAGATGCAAAAGGTCTTGAAATGAAAGAATGCGATGCACCAGTATCAAATAAGACTTTTGCAGGAATATCATTAACTGAGAGATTACCCACTATCACATCAGAAGATTCCTCTGCTTGAGCTGCATTCATCATGTTCACCTTTGCAGACTTGGGATTATGCTTGACCACTGCATTGCTGGAAGATTTCATAGGAGGAGGAGGCGGAAGACGCCTCTGGTTGAAGCACTTGTTCGCATAGTGACCTTTCTGCTGACACTTGTTGCAAGTCACCTCAGAGAGCGGACGGTGGTAAGGAGCACTTGACCTTGGAGCTTGAGAATTAGACTTGTTCTGATAGCTCGGTTGGGCGGGTGGAAAGTTCCACGACCACCTGAGTTCTTCTCACGATAAGGCCGACGGAACGGAGGAGGAGGAAGGTAGAACTTCTGCGCTTAGCTGCCACTTTGAGAGGAAGAAGAAGACTGAACTGCATCCCTCGATTCTCTTCTTAGAAGCCTCACATTTGAGCTGGGCAGCTTCTTGCTTCAGTGCCATGTTGTAGAATTCATCATACTTTTCTCGGCTCAAAAGCACAAGAGCTAATTGCAGATCTTCTCCGAGACCACCTCTGAATTGATAGATCATACAATTTTCATCAGGGACGCCTTTGCTTAGCAAAGCGAGCGAGTTTCTGGAACTGGATATTGTATTGATAGACAGACATGTTGCCTTGCTTGAGATTGCGGAACTCCTCACGCTTGCTCTCAACAACACTTTCGGAATGTGGTGAGCTCTGAAATCTCGGCGGAACTCATCCCAGGTAATGAAACGACCTCCTCTAGAATCTTTGTATTGCTGGTACCACTCAGCAGCTTGGTCCTTGAGTTGAAACGAAGCAAACTTGACAAAGTCCTCAGGTCTGACATTGCTACATTCAAAATGCTTGCAGATGTCCACAAGACAATCGTCAACGTCTGTGGCCTCGACACGTAAACCGAAAAGACTTCGGCTGATTAGCGAGGAACCGATCGAGAGTAGCAAAGTGCGGCTGGTTGTTGCCTTGACCTTGATTTCCTTGATTGCCTTGCCCCTGAGTACGCTCTTGCAAGAGCTGCAAAATCATCTGAGCATTGGCATTGGTGGCTGCCATGATAGCTTGCCAGGCCTCCGGAGGCGGAGGTGGAGGTGGAGGGTTCGACTGATTCCCATCATCACGATCCGGATTCAGACGCGTTGGCGGAGCCATCCTGAAGAGGGTGACATTCGTTAGTCCTTTGATAGACAAATAGTCAAGTTGAAATCAACGGATAGAAATTGCAACATATAGTCTTCACAATAAACATTCGAACAAGAGTGAACGAATGAATTCCAAAGTTAACATCACACGTCCATTAAGGTGAGAAGCCACTTAGATAAAGGTTGATGAAAAAAATAACAAGGTACGACTGGAACAAATAAGTGGTATGGTTTACCCAATCACGAACCAAATATCTCAAGGGAAGAAATGCTAGGAGCTACTTGAATCCCACCTATAAACTCGAAACTTTCTGGTTATGCAATCTGGTGTTGGGGATACAGGGACACAAAATATATCACCCAAACTAACAATACCTAGATCCAAATTGTATCCATCCGTCAACACATAACCAAGAAATCCTCGGAAATCGTGTACCTCGACCTTCGAAAAACATCCGTTATACAAGTAATGGCAATACTCCCGAGCTCGCCCCAGTACTGGGTTATCGGGGTTATCTCACCAACAACTGCACAAAAGAGATTTTGATGTCGGTAAAACTCAGGTATTCTAGAACTGCAACGATAAAATTGTGACGACAACACCTCGGAGCTCAACTCCCCGGGACACTGCCACAACCCCTAAATGTCAGGAGGCACCAAGAACAATGTTCTCGTCACAAAACCATCGGAACAATTCCAAGATACCCGTGATCCTAAATTTTTTTAGTGAAATTTGAGGAGAGAAGAGTCAAAACTTCTACGTCAGAGACCTCACAGAGCGGCATTTAAGGGACTGGGGAGTAAAAAGAATCCTACTCTCCGATATATATAATCCTAAGACTCAAAACATTTTCCATTCGAGACTCAACAACGCCAAAGAAACAATCAAGTAGGGGGCTCCTAAGTCGGGGAAGGCTCCGATTACCAACTTGTAACGCCCTCGATGCGGCTATATCTCCCACGTGTCGAGGCACGACTTAGAGGCATAACCGCATTGAAAGCAATGTCGCAAGTGAGGTAATCTTCACACAACCCATGTAATACATAAGGGAAAGAGATACATAGTTGGCTTACAAATGCCACTTCACACAGTACATAAATAAACATCCATCATTCAGAGTACACTCAAGGTCCGACTACGGAACCAAAATAAAAGAAGATACCCCAAATGCTACACAGATCCCCGATCGTCCCAACTGGGCACCACTAGTGATCATCAGGAAAAGACACATAGTAACAACCACGTTCCTCGTCGAACTCCCACTTGAGCTCGGTTAAGGCCACCTGACCGGCATCGCCGGCACTGCAACTGTTTTGGTAGAATCTGTGAGTCACGGGACTCAAAGCAATCTCACACCCGCGAGATCAAGACTATTTAAGCTTATAGGAAGGACAGAGTTGTAAGGTGGAGCTGCTGCGTTTACCAGCATATATGGTGGCTACATCGCAAAAGAGAGCGAGAAGAGAAGCAAAGCACGGTCGTGAAACTAGTAGCGATCAAGAAGTGATCCTGAACTACTTACGCCGAGACATAACTCCAACACCGTGTTCACTTCCCGGACTCCGCCGAGAAGAGACCATCACGGTTACACACGCGGTTGATGTGTATTTTAATTGAGGTCAACTTCGGGTTTTCTACAACCGGACATTAACAAAATTCCCATCTGCCTCATAACCGCGGGCACGGCTTTCGAAAGATATTACCCTGCAGGGGTGTCCCAACTTAGCCCATTATAAGCTCTCACGGTCAACGAAGGATATTCCTTCTACCGGGAAGACCCGATCAATCTCGGAATCCCGGACTACAAGACATTTCGACAAAGAATAAAACAAGACCAGCAAAGCCGCCCTGATGTGCCGACAAATCCCGATAGGAGCTGCACATATCTCGTTCTCAGGTCACACCGGATGAGCCATACTTCGGGTTGGCATAGACCCTGATTGCCCAAGGGCGCCAAGACATCGCTGTTGGACCAGCACTCGAAGGAGAACTGGCCCGGGGTTAAAATAAAGATGACCCTCGGGCTCGCGAAACCCGGGGAAAAAAGGCTTAGGTGGCAAATGGTAAAACCACAGTTGGGCCATGCTGGAGGAGTCTTATTCAAAGCGAACTGTCAAGGGGGTCCCATAAATCAACCAACCGTGTAAGGAACGCAAAATCAAGGAACATAACACCGGTATGACGGAAACTAGGGCGGCAAGAGTGGAACAAAACACCAGGCATAAGGCCGAGCCTTCCACCCTTTACCAAGTATATAGATGCATTAATTATAGCAGATATATATTGTGATATCCCCAACAAGTAAACATGTTCCAAAAAGGAACAACATCTCCATGTTCCAACAAGGAACAAACTTCCGCTTCACCTGCAACTAACAACGCTATAAGAGGGGCTGAGCAAAGCGGTAACATAGCCAATCAACGGTTTGCTAGGAAAGGATGGTTAGGGGCTGACATGGCAATATAGGTGGCATGATAAGCAAGTGATAGGCATCGTGGCATAGGCATAGCAACAGAGCGAGCAACTAGCATAGCAAATATAGAAGTGATTTCGAGGGTATGGTCATCTTGCCTGCAATGTTCTCAGAGTTGTCGAAAGCTTGATCCTCGTAAGCGTTCTCAACAGGTTCCTCGTAAGCGTACTCGTCTCCCGGCTCTACCCAAAGCAAGAACACAAACAAAGGACCCACAATAAATCACGGTGCAATGCACAATCAACATGATGCAAAACATGACATGATATGCGAGATGTGATATGCAATGCGTATCTTGGCGCTCCGGAAGGAAAATGATGAACCAGGCATCGACTTGGCAAACCAAGTATGCCACTGGAAAGATGAGATGATTTCGGTTGAAATCGATATAAAGATCACCGGAATCGGATGCACGGTTTGCAAATGACAAGCAAAACAAGAATGGCACAAATCTGCTATTAACAGCATGATGCCACTTAGCAAGCAACAAGAAATTAAGCTACTGCACCCAAACGTACCAACAAAGTACATGGAAGTGATCTACTCAAGATGCTTGACAAAAGATGAACACTGAGCTACGGCTAAATCACATCATAACAGGTTCAAACAAGCATGGCAAAAGTGCACAAAATATCAGGCTGGACATGGCAAAAACAGCATCAGGTAGCAATGTTCAGAGCAAGAAAAAAACCTGCTACAGGAACTTATAATAGAAAAACAAGGCATGGAATGAATCTACTCAAAGCATATAAAAAAAGTCCCTTACTGACCATAAGCCAAAAAGGATCAGAAAATATAGTAACACCCATGTCAATATCGCAAGTTCCGTTAACAGATTCAGCAACATGGCATGTCAAGAACTGATAACAAGTAGGCATGTTTAAGAGCTCGATGCACTCACTACAGAGCCTTTAATGATAAACTAAGCAAATATACATCAATAAGACATGTCATAGAAGATATAAATGGCAAGAACAACATCATAGCATACACGGATCAACCACAACAACCTTGGCAAAATTGATTAACATGTAAACAATCTGCCAGGAAACATTTGATAGCAAAAGTAGAGCTCGATTGACTCAAGCTATGGCGCTCCATAATTGCAAACAATGGCACGGATGGATAGAGCAAGACATGTAGAACAAAACATCCTTATAGAAGTATCTCAAAATATGCATAGATCTATCGGTAGCATTAAGTTAACATGGCATCAAAATATCAGCAAAACAGAGCTGAAATCAGCAACATCAGGACACCTACTTTGCATGCTTGTGCTAGTCACCACATAGATCACAAAAATACATGGCATACACCCCTGGAAATATGTAATGGCATATTACAAAACACATGTACGACTCAAAATCATAGGGTGCACACATCAATCATAGAAAAAATAACAAAAGTGCAAGTTCTGTTAAGAAACAGAAACTAACATCACATAGCCCTCTTCCAACAGCATTTCGGGCATCAAGATGAGCTCAAATGAAAATGAGGCAATGAGATGAAATGATCTACCTTTTGAGTCGAACATTTTGACATATTATACACGCAAAATGGAGCTACAGATGAAAGTTACGATGCGTTGAAAATGCCATGAAATAACCTCAGGATTAAAAACTTAGACGAAAAAGAGAGGGGGAAGAAGTCAACCGGGATCCGGATCGGGATCGGGCCGGATCCGATCCGAAGCGGCGGCGGCGGTGCGTCTCCTCTGGTGGAAGAGGAGGCGGGCCGGGGCAGGGCGCCGGCCGGAGGAGGGACGGCACTGCCGGGCGGGCGCCGCGGCGAGGGCGGACGAGGCGGCGCGGCGACGGGTGGCGCGACGCACGGCGCTGCCGGCGAGGGAGGCGGCGACGGGTCGGCCGGGCGGCGGGTCGGCCGGTGGCGGCGGGCGCTGGCGTTCGGGCGCGGGCGCTGGAGGCGGAGGCGCTGGCTGGCCCGGCGCCCGGGCGGGCTGCCGTGATCCTCGCGGGGCGGCGGGCGGTGGCGCGGACAGGTGGCGCGGCCCGATTGGCCGGGCGCGGCGGCGGATTTGCGTCTGGCCGGACCGGACGTGTCCGGGGCGCGAGGTAGGGAAGACTAGGGTTTGGACCCGGATTTGGAATGGGGGTTTGCTTAAATAGGCATAGAGGGAGCTAGGAGAGTCCAAATGAGGTGTAGTTTTCGCCCACACGATCGTGATCGAACGACGGAGAGCATGGAATTGACTTAGATGGGTTATTGGACTATTTTGAAGGGGTGTTGGGCTGCAACTTAAAAGAGGCCTTTGCGAGAGTGCGGTTAACCGCTGAAGTACGTAAACGAGCTCCAAATGACCCGAAACTTGACCGTGGTCTACCGCGTATACCAAGGCCACTTGACAAACCTCGGTCCATTCCGAGAACGTTTAGTACCCGCTCACGGAAAAACGTAAAAGGAGCCGCCGGGGGAGATAGGAGTGCCGGATTGCAAAACGGACAACGGGAAAAGTGCTCGGAATCATGAGACAAACACATATGCAAATGCGATGCACATGATGACATGATATAAAATGCATGACATGGACAAAATGCAAAATGAAGAAAAACCCAACCACGGAGGGAATATCATATCACAATGCCGAAAATGGCAAGAGTTGGAGTTACAAATTTGGAAAGTTACTTCCGGGGTGTTACACCGCGCGCCCCTCCTCTCTAGTCTGAATTGGACAAGGAAGGGGGGCGGCGCCCCCCTTTTTCCTTCCCCCTCTCTCCTCCTTCCTTCCCTCCTACTCCTACTCTTGGAAGAGTTGGAGTCCTACTCCCGGTGGGAGTAGGACTCCCCTTGGGGCGCGCCTAGGAGGTCAGCCCTCTCCCCCTCCTCCACTCCTATGTATATGGGGGAGGGGGGCACCCCATATACACACAAGTTGATCAGTTGATCTTTTAGCTATGTGTGGTGCCCCCTCCACCATAATCCACCTCGGTCATATCGTAGCGGTGCTTAGGCGAAGCCCTGCATCGGTAGCATCATCATCACCGTCATCACGCCGTCAAGCTGACGGAACTCTCCCTCGAAGCTCTACTGGATCGTGAGTTCGTGGGACGTCACCGAGCTGAACGTGTGCTGAACTCGGAGGTACCATGTGTTCGGTACTTGGATCGGTCAGATCGTGAAGACTTATGACTACATCAACCGCGTTGTCATAACGCTTACGCTTACGGTCTACGAGGGTACGTGGACAACAGTCTCCCCTCTTGTAGCTATGCATCACCATGATCTCGCGTGCGCGTAGGATTTTTTTTGAAATTACTACGTTCCCCAACAGCCGGCTCTTTGCCAGCTCGCGCCCACGCCGCCGTGGTGCTGACCCAGGCCTGGTTTGACGCCGCCTCCAGCTTCGCCTGAGCGGACGCGGCGTCCGCCGCCGCCAGCGCCAGCGAGATTGGTGACTTGAAGCACAAGACAAAAATGATTACGCCGAGTCGAGCGGAGCCGCTCAGCAACCCGGCTCGAGCAAAAAGGGCCACTTACCCCGGCACCACCAGAACGGCGGGCCTTGCCGCCCTCTCCTGTGGAGTGTCGCGCCTCCTCTTGGCGGGCGGCTTCGCACCTCTGGCCGGGTCCGCCGCGCGCTTCGTAGTTAGGGCCCGCGGCGGGACGCTGTCCTTCCTGTGCGGGTGCCTCGCCATCGCCACCCCCCAAGATGACCCGACTCCGACCGCGCTGTCACCTCCTCCACCCGGCGCCGCTACGTTAGCGGTTCACGTCAGCACCCCCAAAGCCGTCCCACAAACGGCGACTCAAGAAATAAAAACGAGACTCACCTGCTCGGCGCTCTGCGCCCGTGTCGGCAGCCGCCGCCTCCCCTACGCTGTGGGCTTCGAGCTCCTCCAAGGCAACCCGCACCACCTGCGCCCACGCCCGGTCGTAAGGATGCCGGATGGCATTCAGAAGCACCTCTCGCATCGCGTCGGGGCGAACAAGAAGATAAGCAGCAGCGAAGTACGGAGACCAGGGACTCATCAACGTTGCCGGGTTCGCATGGTTGTACGGGGCCTTCCCGAACTTCCAATCAATCCCAAGTTGGCCTTGGAGATACCGTTGACCCGGCGCGCGACCTGGTCCGCCGCCAGCCGCGTGTTCGCCATGCGGTTGGGGTCCTGGAGGCCGGTCATCTGATCGATGAGGTGGTTGCATTGCTGCAGCAGCAGCACCTTCCGGACGATGAAGGCGGTGATGAGGTCGGTGCCGATGAGCTTCTCCCACTCCTTCATCACCGACACCCGCTCGCATAGGTTGAGCACCTCCTGCGATGGGTGCTTGGGGTAGTACCCCCAGTTCTGCTTCCCCCACGGCGGCGAGTTGATGAAGGCGGAAGGTTGATGCGATCCTCGCCGAGGTTGCGGGCGTAGAAGAAGGAATTCGGCCATTTCTTGGCAGAATCCTCTAGCGGCATCCTCTGGCAGTTGGCGCCCGACCACTTGGTGATGACGGCCGCCCCGCACTCGGACATCTCCGCGGCCTTCGGCCCCTGCTACTTCAGGGAGAAGAAGTGCACCCAGAGGTCGATCTAAGGCTCAACTGAGGGAGTCCTGGATTAGGGGTCCTCGGACTGCAGGACTATATACTTTGGCCGGACTGTTGGACTATGAAGATACAAGATTGAAGACTTTGTCCCGTGTCCGGATGGGACTCTCGTTTGCGTGGAAGGCAAGCTTGGCAATTCAGATATGTAGATCTCCTCCCCTGTAAGCGACTCTGTGTAACCCTAGCCCCCTCCGATGTCTATATAAACCGGAGGGTTTAGTCCATAGGACAACAACAATCAGAATCATAGTCTAGCTTCTAGGGTTTAGCCTCTATGATCTCGTGGTAGATCAACTCTTGTAATACTCATATCATCAAGATCAATCAAGCAGGAAGTAGGGTATTACCTCCATCGAGAGGGCCCGAACCTGGGTAAACATTGTGTCCCCCGCCTCCTGTTACCATCCTCCTTAGACGCACAGTTCGGAATCCCCTACCCGGGATCCGCCGGTTTTGACACCAATATTGGTGATTTCATTGAGAATTCCACCGTGCCGTCACCATAAGGCTTGATGGCTCCTTCGATCATCGACAACGATGCGATCCAGGGTGAGTTTCTTCTCCCCGGATAGATCTTGGTATTCAGCGGCTTTGTACTGCGGGCCAACTCGCTTGGCCATCTAGAGCAGATTGAGAGCTACGCCCCTGGCCGTCAGGTCAGGTTTGGAAACTTAAACTATACTACCGACATCCATGGAGACTTGATCTTTGGCGGATTTGAGCCTATGTCAGGTGCGCCACACAGTCGCGACGAGCATGACTTAGCTCTGTCATCGGACGGTGTTCGGGAGATCACACCTGTGGCTACTCTGGCCCTCAATCCAGAGCAAATTGCGCCATCCGATGACGGGTGGATGGACCCCGCCATGGAGAACGCACACTCAGCGGCGATAGAGCCAAATACTGACTTCACCTCCTATGAGACTTGTGTTGCCGAATCCTTGGATTCGTCCCCGGCCACGGGCTCCGAACCGCATGCGTCCGTGCCTATCGAATCTGATTGGGCGCCAATCATGGAGTTTTCCTCCGCGGATATCTTTCAAAGACTCGCCTCGGGCGATGTGCTAAATTCATTAAGGTCCCTCTCCTTGTCAGAGGCCCTTGGCCGAATCAGGTCTCGCTGAGTGGGAAGCGGATGACGAAGAAATTCGTTCCCCACCCACCACCCACTTAATAGCCACTGTCGACGACTTAACCGACATGCTCGATTTCGGCTCCGAAGGCATCGACGGTATGGACGAATATGCAGGAGAAGAACAGGAACCACCGCCCACAGGGTGCTGGACTGCCACCTCATCATATGATATATACATGGTGGACACCCACAAAGAAAGCAATGGCAATAAGGCAACGGAGGATAATCCCCTCGAGAAGCAATCTAAGCACCGACGCCATCGGCGCCGCTCTAAGCCCCGCCATAGCAAAAGCAGCGATACCGGCACAAGAGACAATAACGCTCCGGATAGTGCAGAAGACGAAGACAATCCCCTCCAGCCAGGCCTCGAGCGGGAGGATGGGCAAGCTAGCCCCAAGGAACAGGCAACAGATGGAGAATCAGAGGATGAAAATTACATGCCTCTCTCCGAAGACGAGGTGAGCCTCGGCGATGAAGAATTTATCGTGCCTGAGGATCCCGTCGAACAGGAGCACTTCAGGCGCCAGCTTACAGCCACAACAAAAAGCTTGAAGAAAAAGCAACAACAGCTTCAAGCTGACCAAGATCTTCTATCAAGTAGATGGACTGAGGTCCTGGCAGCCGAGGAATACGAACTCGAGCACCCAACCAAAAGTTACCCAAAGCGTAGGTCGCTACCCCAACTTGAGGAGGAAGCATTAAAGCCTACGCTTCCAGCGTATGATGCGGCTGACCGGCCACCTCGTGGATGAGACAAAGCGGCATATCAGGCCGAAGTCGAGCCCGCACCCCGTCGCCAGTCAAACAAAAATACCAAGGCCCAGGGTAACACGCAGGACCTGCAAGACGTATTGGAAAGCAAAGCAGGACATGCAAGATCGATCTACGGATCACGCTGGCGCTTCTAACGCTGCGGATTTGACGACCGCCACGCCGGATATACTAAAAGCAAATCCAGCCGAGCCAATACAATGCATAAGACTCATATGAATCAAGGCCGTGATATAGCCCGCAAGACAGGCGTGACACCCCTATGCTTCACCGATGAAGTAATGGATCACGAATTCCCGTAAGGTTTTAAACCCGTGAACATTGAATCATATGACGGTACAACAGACCCCGCGGTATGGATTGAAGATTTCCTCCTCCACATCCACATGGCCCGCGGTGACGATCTACATGCCATCAAGTACCTCCCACTAAAACTCAAAGGACCGGCTCGGCATTGGCTGAATAGCTTGCCAGCAAACTCCATTGGCAGTTGGGAGAATTTGGAAGACGCATTCCTTGACAACTTCCAGGGAACTTATGTGCGACCACCGGATGTTGATGACTTGAGTCACATAACCCAACAGCCAGGGGAATCGGCAGGAAATTCTAGACCCGGTTCCTAACTAAAAAGAACCAAATTGTCGACTGTCCGGATGCCGAGGCCTTAGCGGAATTTAAGCATAACATCCGTGCCGAGTGGCTCGCCCGACACCTCGGCCAAGAGAATCCGAAGTCTATGTAAGGCCTCACGACACTCATGACCTGCTTTTGCGCAGGCGAGGACAGCTGGCTGGCTCGCAGCAACAACACATCAAGAAATCCTGGCAATTCAGATGCCAAAGATAGCAACAGCAAACCATGTCGCAACAGACACAAGCGCCGCAACAACGGCGACAACACCGAAGACACGGCAGTCAATGCCGGATTCAGTGGCTCTAAATCCGGTCAGCGGAAAAAGTCGTTCAAAAGAAGCAATCTGGGCCCGTCCAGTATGGACCGCATACTCGATCGCTCGTGTCAAATTCACGGCACCCCCAATAAGCCAGCCCAACCACACCAACAGAGAATGCTGGGTGTTCAAACGGGCCGGCAAGTTGAATGCCGAAAACAAGGAAAAGGGGCTGCATAGCAACGACGAGGAGGAGCCCCGGCCGCCGAACACAGGAGGACAGAAGAAATTTCCTCCCCAAGTGAAAACGGTGAACATGATATACGTAACCCATATTCCCAAGCGGGAACGGAAGCGTGCACTAAGGGACGTCTATGCGATGGAGCCAGTCGCCCCAAAGTTCAACCCATGGTCTTCTTGTCCGATCACTTTCGATCGCAGGGACCACCCCACTAGTATCCGTCATGGCGGTTCTGCCGCATTGGTCCTTGATCCCATCATTGACGGATTTCACCTCACTCGAGTCCTTATGGACGGTGGCAGCAGCCTGAACCTGCTCTATCAGGATACAGTGTGCAAAATGGGTATAGACCCCTCGAGGATCAAACCCACAAAAACCACCTTCAAAGGTGTCATACCAGGTGTAGAGGCCTGTTGCACGGGCTCAATCACACTGGAAGTGGTCTTCGGATCTCCGGACAACTTCCGAAGCGAGGAATTAATCTTCGATATCGTTCCCTTCCGCAGTAGCTATCACGCACTACTCAGACGAACGGCATTTGCTAGATTCAATGCGGTACCGCATTATGCATACCTCATGCTCAAAATGCCAGGACCTCGCGTGGTTATAACAGTTAATGGAAACTCAGAATGCTCGCTCCGTACGGAGGAGCACACTGCGGCCCTCGCGGCGGAAGTGCAAAGCATCCTTCTGAGACATGCCGCCAATTCGGTGACAAAACCCCCGGACACCTTCAAGCGAGTCCGGAGTACCCTGCAACAGGATCGCCCAAGACGCTCGTGAGCTCGCCTAGCAATTCGGCCTCCGTCATAGTCCCAGTAAAGCGGCGAAATTTGCGCCGCGCATACATAATTACGCACTCAAGATACCATGGGCGCAGGCGCAGGCACGACTATGGCACGGCCCACAATGCAGCTCAACCGCCTCAGGGCCCATATATCTTTATCATTTTCTCTATTTCAGGACCCTACTCCCTGGAAGCTCTTTCCGACAGCCTGATTATCGGACCCATTACGGGAAGGAAATACCAAGGAAGCAAGAAGCTCTAACGTACAAGGGAATCCCCAGGTGGTCTCTGATAATGACCGATATATCTGTTTTACATACCCATACACAACTTGCCCTTGAATAGGACATGTCAAATAGTCCTATTTTTTGCTTATTGCACTACTTGTATACATACGCTTTGACGTATCATTTAAATAACAATGTATAGCATTAGCTTATTATTGCATTTCTTTTTTTCCTTGTCTGCTTATTTACGACAAATTGCACCCGTACATTCCGATACGTCCAGTGCGCCAGGGGCTTGAGTGTACCCCATAACACGGCAAGAAAAGTCCGAAAACACTTTCGACAGTGCGGCACCCCGAACTTATAGCACTATATGCATCAGCTCCGAATCATGTCTTGGGTCAATAGTTGGGTCTGCCCGGCTCCCTTGTTTTGGTACCTTACTTTCCGCTATATCGGCTAAGGTAGCACTGGGAGAACTACTGCGATTGTGTCCCGGTTCTTCCAGACGAGCACCTCAGTAGAGAAAGCCGAAAACTGACTGTCATGATGCGGCAAGAGCTGGTCACTGTTCGAGAGGTCTCAAATCCTTAAATATTTTTTCCGCTTCGGGCAAGGAGTTGGCCTTGTCCGATTTCGGCGTACATAGCGCCCCAAGTTCGGCCTTCCGAATACTAGGGGCTTCGCCAAAATTTAAAATAGTAGACTTCTATGGCTAAGTGAGAATGATAAAGCTTTATAGTCCGATTGCCTAGTATGTTGTGCTGAACACCTCCTTCGAAGGACCCAAAACTGGGATAAAGAGTGATCAGGTTTATCCCGAACACCTCAGTACTAGTTACATGGGGGCAGAAGCCGATGACTGGCCAACTCTCAAATTTTATAAAACGGCCGCATAGAAGGTAATATTTTAAATTAACAAGCGTTACATAGCGCACATGAACTCGTTTTCATATTGTAGGATAACATGAGTACACTCATTCAAATATTACATCCTTAGCACATTCCTCCGCCACAAGGCGAGCACCCTTCAGGACATTGTCATAATACTTTTCGGGGTGGCGATGCTCCTTGCCCTCCGGCGGCCCCTCCTTCACCTGCTTTTCGGCGTCCATCTTCGCCCAGTGCACCTTCGCCCGGGCAAAGGCCCTGCGCGCACCCTCAATGTAGACGAACCGCTTTATGACTTCAAACATGGGTAGGCATTCACAAGCCGCCTTACGACCGAAGTAGCTGCCAGGCAGGGGCTCGCTAGGCCACATCCGGACTATGAGACCCTTCATGGCCTGTTCGGCCGCCTTGTGAAGCTCGACCAGTTGTTTCAACTGGTCGCTCAAGGGCATCGGATGTTCGGTCCCAGTATATTGAGACCAGAACAACTTCTCCATCGAGCTCCCTTCCTCAGCCCGGTAGAACTCCGCGGCATCCGACACACTGCTGGGTAGATCTGCGAACGCTCCTGGAGAGCTCCGAACTCGAGTAAGTAAAAGGAAAGTTTCCTTCACATGCTTGCTTTGCATAATGAATGCCTTACCCGCCGCTATCTTCTTGACCGTCAGAATCTCTTGGAGGGCCTTTTGGGCTTCGGCCTTGGCATTTTGTGCGTTCTCGAGGGCCTTCGCAAGCTCGGACCCTTGCGCCTTAGAGTCACGCTCCAAGGACTTGTATTTTTTTGAAGAAATCCTGGAGCTCTTGCTGAACCTCGCCGACTCGGGCCTCTTGCTTCTCGCGCTCGGCTCGCTCCTTGGCCGCTTTGTCTTCGGCCTCAGACAACGCCTTCTTCAGGGCCGCCACCTTGGTCGTGGCCCCTAGCTCTCGCCCCTCCCATTCCATGGAGACCAAGGACCAGAGGGGAAATGTAACACCCCAAATTTTCTAGCCAAGTTTTTGATGTTAAAATTTTTGTCAGGAGTTTTAAATTTTTATTTCTATGGATTTTCAGAACTTATCTTTTTTTGTTAATGAGTTTTTCATCTTTTTCCCAAGTGGAGCTTTCCAAAATGTATGGGACTTTTATGCCAACTCTTTATAACATTTTCTTAATCAGTGGATTTATTTATTAGATCATTTCATCCTGAGCTTTATTCATTAAAATTGATTGTTTTAGATTTTGGAGCTCTGTTTGTACTACAACCATTTGATAGAATCACTTAAAATTTCAACCAAAATTTGGAGATGTCATGAGATGTCTCTAAATCAATTATGTGCATTACTAAATTATTTCATTGCTTATTTTGGGTTTTTCACCTGGTTTGCTTCTCCGGTCCAAAGGGCATTTTTGCACTACAAACCATTTAAATTTTTCCCTAGAGCCTCCACCAAAATTATGGGAAGTCAAGAGGAGCATATGATTCCATTATATGCAAAACCTGTGGTTGTTCTTTGGAATTTTTGAGTGAATCAACCTCACCTTCATTCTGGCCTAACATAAAGGTTTGTACAGCAACCATACTCTTGCTTGCTCTTTAGCCCTAGATTCTTTTCCCTACTTGTAGTCTTCCATCCTAAACCCCTATGTCCAGGAGCATGCAACCCTTGGCATATTTTTGGTTCATGAAATAATGCCATTCACATCCTGTCCAGATTTGAAGTTCAAAGAAAACTTGCACTAGCAAGTTTGTGCTTTCCACCAACTAACCTCACCACCCTCTTGTGCATCCAAGGAGACACTGATCTGGAAGATTTGGCCCCTCCAAGAGCTACCTAGGTGCCTTTGGCATTTTGTCAAACACCCTGTGTGCATGACCAGTTTTGGCATGACTTGAAGTTTACTTGGTGAACTTGATCTCCTGGCCTATCCATCGTGCCCCTTGATCCCCTTGCTAACCTTAACCTAGCCTGGCTCCTTGCCAGCCTCACCCAAGCCCTGTAGCAGGCCATGGCTTTTCATCGAGCACCTTTCGTGTGTGCTCTGGGCGTGCCCAGAGCGTGCGTTTGGCACCCGCATGCACCCGAGCCGCCGCGTCACACCCCACACTCAAAACCCGGCCCCAGCCAGCTCGCCGTGTCCCCTTGCACCGCCACGCCACCCGACCAACCCTGGCACCCCACAGCGCCACCGCCAGGATGGCCATGGCGGCTAGCTGCCGGCCGCTAGCAGGCCCGACCGTGGTCGGCGCCGCCAAAGCCACCCCAGCTTGCCACCTGCCTCCTGGAACAGTGCGAGCTCATCCGCAGCCTCGTCCGCTAGCGCTCGTCGCCGCCACGTCGCCTAAGCTACAGGGAGGCGGTTCGCCGTCGTCCTTATCGCCGGCCGCCCTGGAACCGACCTCCACCGCGTATATAAGGACTGCGGAGCTCAACCGAGTCCTCGAGCAACCTCATTTGATCCTCCTAGTGTTGCCTTGGCCCGCAGTCGACCAAGGGAAGGCCTTCTTCCCCGAGTCCGGCCGGTTCGGTCGCCGCCAAGCCCTGGCCGATTCCATCACCACCAGTGCCTCTCCCTCTGCACTCTCTCCACCAAGAACACTCCCTTCCTCTCGCGAGCACAACCCCTCGCTCAATGTTGGCCGGAGACCACCGCAGCCCCAAACTCACTATCCACCCGAATGCCCCCTACGCCGCGGAGCTCGCCGCCAGAACTCCCTCCACCCCCGGCTACCCTTCGACCACCGAAAGGATCGCCTAGGACTGGCGGATCCATCCCCGCACTCGGATGGCCTCGAGGAGCCTCCTAACGCCGGCGAAGATCGCCGGAGTCCCCGCCTCTGTCCGACCAGAGGAAAGAGAGGGAAGGAGACTGATCAAACCTGACCAGTCGGACCCCCCCTGACCCACTGGCAGTGACTCAGGCGCAGTCCACGCTGGATAAGTGGAAGCGCATTTTCAAAATGCGCCTTCGACGTGTACGTTTTTTTTTCGAAACGTTTTCTTTCTGTTTTTAATTTTAATATCAGATTTTGACCAAACTTTGACCGGCTGTATCTTTTTGAAAACAACTCCAAATGAATTGATTCTTTTTGCTACCTCCCTCAAATATTGTCTAGTTTAATTTAAGATTTATTTAAAATAAATTCAGAACAACTTTCTGTGCTGTTTTTATTTTGTGTGTTAATTCAAATATATCATTTTAAATAGGGTTTTTGAAGATTTCATGATGATTTGGATGCACCCTTCCTTCCCATGGCCTGAAGGCAAGCATTCTGAACCTTGGTGAATTTTTGTGTGTGTGTGGCATAGCACGGTGGCAACACCACCCCGACACATACATGCGTCATTTTATGTGAGGATGAGATCCTATTCATGAGTGCATATTAATGAATTTATGCTAATGAAGTTAAAATGATTTGTGATGAACATCACGCTCATACGTCTTCCATGTATACCCGAAGGAAAGCCGGGAAGGCCCTTGTCTTGGATAGACACGGTCTTGCCCCTAGTCCTCCTTCAAGACGGACGTGTCCGGTATGGCATGAGGGGGATATGTCGTGTGGTGTTTTCTATCTGCTGTCTGTAATATATGCATTGTTATACTAATCATGCAGGAAATATTACAACCTCCTGAGTCGACCGTAGATCGAGTCTTGTACCAGTAAACCCCCATATTTGTTTCGTACTACCACTCGTCCCTACACCAAGTAGGGTACGGTTCAGTAAGTTGTCAACCCATTCCTAGCACACACTATACAGAGAGGTCGTGGTGGAAGACACTTGAGGCATCCGGTAGTCATACCACCGGGTCCGGGAGCATGGGTGTTTCGGTTGTAGCCGAAAGGGGGTAGCTCCCCGCTTATGCCGTGATATAAATTTTGTGATCCCATGTTACGCCGAGGTTGTGGCCTCCCCACTTAGAGTTTTGCTTAAAAGGTGTCGTGGGTGATTCCGGACACATGTGAGTTAAGCCGGTGTGTGCCGCTTAGGCGTGTTTTCAACAAAAAGATCAGAGACGGAATTAGTCCCGATGGACTAAAGAAATCCGTTACTCGTGGGTAAAGAGTACACCCTCTGCAGAGATTAAACCTATTCGAATAGCCGTGTCCATGGTTAAGGATTACAGTTTGGGATGGGTCAAGTGTCGGTCTTAGTATCGGTCTTCGGAGGTGAAACTGTTAAACCTGGAAGCACGATCGTGACTTGTGGAAATTTATGATTACTACTTTGGATCTGAACTAACCCGTGATATTTTTTTGGCATTATCGAATATCCCTGGGATGGTTCTACCTCCTGGATATTCATTGCGGCATTTCTTTTGAAGCCCTTTATGTGGTGTCGCTCAGACGCCCGACTGTGGCATTTCTTTTAAAGCCCTTTATGTGGTGCCGCTCAGACGCTCGACTGTGGCATTTCTTTTAAAGCCCTTTATGCGGTGTCGCTCAGATGCCCGACTGTGGCATTTCTTTTAAAGCCCTTTATGTGGTGTCGCCGACGCCTCGACCGTGGCATTTCCTTTTAAAGCCCTCTATGCGGTGTCGCTCGACGCCCGATTGTGGCATTTCTTTTGTGTTGTTTACTTCATGATTTTTTTATACTACCATGTTATTGCCTATCCATAGATAACATGCTTGCACGCAGCAGAGTTTTACTTATCTCATGTGACTAACGTCTTGAGCATAATATATTTTCAGCGCATCTTTACTAAATCATGCTTGTGCTCCTTATGTTTGCGAGTATATTCAAAGTACTCACTGGCTTGTCCCTGGCTATTGTCTTGGCCAGATTTCATGCTTGGAGAGGAGCGTTACGGTGACAGTTCCAGAACCTAAGCAACAATGATATCAGCCACGCGAAGATAGGAGTTAACTTGGTCAGCTGTTCCTGTGGGAAATGGAGTCCCATAGACGAGGATATTTCATAACCCGCTTCCGCCATCAACCATTAGCAAAACCTTTTGTTGTACTCACATGCCGGAATGGCCTTGTGCTGCATATATTGTATTTTTCTTGGATTTTCTGTGTCAAGTTAGTGCCTTATCAGCTAACAGTTATCCTGGGGTTGATAAGCACAAAGACCATTTTTCCTGGGATTAGCACCCGGAGAATCGGTCGCCACAGACTTGGTATCAGAGCCAGGCTGACCATTGGCTAATCCTATCTTAGCCAGGTCAATAAACTTAGGCTAATAACCCACCGAGCCATAACCAAAACCTCAGCCAAGCTTCTCGCACTAGATAGCCACAAAGGACCCGACGCTTTCGCAATGGTGCCCAACCTATCAACTAGCCCGTCTATCACCCACCGTGATCAGCACCAAAGGCGCCTCATTCGCAAACGCATGCGAAGGAAGACTTCGCCCCTTTTTCTATAAAAAGGGACGCGTCACCCTCAAACCAGCCCAAAGATAGCCGCCATCCCAAAACCAAGCCACAATGCCCGGTCCCGTAGTACACCATGAGACTACAAAGAACCAACCTTGGAGGTTTTGTGACCATACTCGCAAACCTTACCCGTCGTGCCTATGCGTTAGAAGAGCCACCCGAATATGTTGTGTACCAAGGACCCATTAGTGGCGAGAGCCACAATTCGGGGCCATCAGACATATCTACGGTAGGGGTCTGTTACCCGAGCGCCCCTACAGGTTCACCGGAAGAACTACTTCCTTTGAGCCGCAAGCCATCCAACTAGCTGCTCGAGAGGCTATAGTTCATCTCAGGCACCTGTCGCCCAGAGTTAACTGTCGCTCGTTCCACTACTACCCCAGGCGTGAAGGGTATGGTAGACCACCCCAAGTTGCCAATGGTGACCACGAGACAGACCTCGTGACATCGCATCTAGTGCGCTATGTAAGTGCATCGGAGGACATATTCGATCAGATCACTATTGATCCGGTCGCAGCTCGTGGAGAGCTGGTTCGTCGAGCGCCAGCCGAGAGAGGAGATCGAGCCCAACGCCGACAATCCTGCCGTGCTGTTTGGACAACCGATCGAGACCCCGAGGCCAGCCCCCTGCCGCCCAAGGTGCTTTGATGACCCCGTGCTTCGTCACCTCCTCGAGCACACTCCAACGGGGTTGTGGTCAATAATCCCGTGACGGTCATCATCACTACCCCGAGCCTGCAGCCCCTCAGCCCTCTCCAGCAAATTCCGACGGTGAGAACCGTGGATCAGCCTCGACATCCACAAGGGACGCCCGTTTGGATGTAAACGAAGTAGACTTAGACACTCGAGTAGTGGCGAGTCCCAGTGTATCCTCGCTTTGTAATTATGTGATTCCTTAGATTAGCACAGCCTGGCATCGTGCATCTGTTTTATAGAGTAGTTTTGCATGGATGTATTAGCATGCAGTGTGATTTCTCTATCCTTGGCGCAGCTACCCAGAACCGCCCCGACAACATCCACAGTGATACGTCACTTTAGTAAGATGTGTGTACCTGTGTTTGACCCCGAGCTAAGCCGGCCGATTCTTTACCTTTTACCACGGTAAATGACCCAACCCCAGTGCTATAAAAGGGCCACCGAGTGACCTTGCCAAGCACCTTCACCTTGTGCACCATCCCCACAACCATTTCCTGCCATATCGAGCCCTAGTTTTTATCTGAGGACTCCAGATGCTACCCCAGGTAGTTTTGTCAAAATATTGTGGGATTTTACCCGCAGTACCATGGGCGCTACCCAGCCACCCCAGTACGAGCTGTTCAAATCGAGGATCATCCCTTCCACCTCGAGATATTGGGCAGCCGAGCACATCCCGCCCAGAACCCAAACCAAGACCCCATGTAAGTCTCCTTCGTGGGGAAATCTATGCCAACCCGCACATGGTCAGAGAAGCTGCTGCGTATGAAGTGCTTGCTCGCTGATTAAGCGGTACCCTACGCCAAATGTAACGAGGTTATTATTATTTTCGAGCTGCAGCACCCGGAGGAGTAACATCCTTTCCAGGTGGACGATTGAGAGAGACCCGCCTTGGCCAACCTCGTCCAATACGCCATCGCAAGAAGAACGTTTGACCCAGCATGTGATGGGTTATCTGCAGAGCCTCGCGGATTTAAATCCTCAGATCGCCATCGGAAGAACACTGAGGCCCGACCAGGAGAGACACATACATCGACTGGTCAATCCACTCCCTCCGATAGAAGAAGAGTGTATCATAGTACCGGAAACGTTTTCTCAAGACCCCGTCCGATTACCGTTTTCAATTTAGATGCACCGCTGTGTTTATCATCGCATTTTTATTTATGTGTTGTAACTTATGCTTAGTACCCCGAGTTTCGCAGCGAGTGAATCATTAATATAAGCAGCTCTGTCGCTTTTGGACTTTAATGTATTACTGTTTTCCCTCGCGAGAAATCCTGGAGCGTGATTTCTTTTCCCTGATTTGCCGCATCGTATGTTTTCTCGCGACATAGATCTTTTATTTCACACAGCACCACGACAGCAGACTCACCACCACAATTACACGAACACATACACTGCTTGCAAAATTTTGCAACTGTGTTGCGTCTAACTGAGCACCTCCGGACAACAGTTATCACCCGGCAAACCCCACCTACTCATCATGGCCACCGCGACCGCGGAGAGCCAGCAGCCGAGCAGCGGCATCACGACGATCGTCGAGGATCATCGCACACAGGAGCACCGAGAGCCCCAGCACCGCTGCCAGCCCTCCGCACAGCAGGATCACGTACCAGTCCGGCGCCGCCTCCGCCATTAGCGCCTCGTCTCGAGCTCCGGCAATCAGAAACAGAGGAGGAGAAGAGAGAAGGAGGAGCGAGGCCAGGTGTGAGGAAGAAGAGGAGAACGCCACGGTCGTTTTATAAGCTCGAGCTCGGTGTACGGTGGGCGAGGTCCACCAGCGCCGCTCGTCGCCCGACCGCCGGTGTTCGGAGGTAAATCCAGCAAAGGCCGACAAAGACACCTGCCCACGAGGTGAGTGCACGCTGCACCGGGCAGCTAAGCGCGCCACGCACTACCGCTGCACGGCCTTGGTACCCTACGCGCTAGGCGTCCGCCAGGAGAAAGCGCGGGAGAGCGCGCGGGAGAGAGGAAGAAGAAGGAGCCGAGGAAGGAGAAGAGGCTTACCGTGGGCCCGGGTCCACCAGTCAGCCAGAGAGAGCACTGTGCTCTCCGGTGCGACCAGCGTATTTTAAGATTTAGGATTTATTCTAATTTTTTTTGTCCAGTGTAGAAATCGCTAGTTTCTTTCCCCACAATCGTGGATTTTTCCCCCACACTGCGCCAGTATCCCACACTGTATTTTTGCATCACTTATTGCTCCCACTGTGGCTGTTTTCGTTTTAATTCTTATTCGTTTAAATTTTAACTCTTTGCAAATCTCGAGGACGAGATTTTTCCTAAGGGGGATAGTAGTTGTAACACCTCAAATTTTCTGGCCAAGTTTTTGATTTTAAAATTCTTGCCACGAGTTTTAAATTTTTATTTCTATGGATTTTCAGAACTTTTCTTTTTTTTGTTAATGTGTTTTTCATATTTTTCCCAAGTGGAGCTTTCCAAAATGTATGGGACTTTTATGCCAACTCTTTATAACATTTTCTTAATCAGTGGATTTATTTATTAGATCATTTCATCCTGAGCTTTATTCATTAAAATGGATTGTTTTAGATTTTGGAGCTCTGTTTGTACTACAACCATTTGATAGAATCACTTAAAATTTCAACCAAAATTTGGAGATGTCATGAGATGTCTCTAAATCAATTATGTGCATTACTAAATTATTTCATTGCTTATTTTGGGTTTTTCACCTGGTTTGCTTCTCTGGTCCAGTGGGCATTTTTGCACTACAAACCATTTAAATTTTTCCCTAGAGCCTCCACCAAAATTATGGGAAGTCAGTAGGAGCATATGATTCCATTATATGCAAAAACCCAGGGTTGTTCTTTGGAATTTTTGAGTGAATCAACCTCACCTTCATTCTGGCCTAACATAAAGGTTTGTACAGCAACCATACTCTTGCTTGCTCTTTGGCCCTAGATTCTTTTCCCTACTTGTAGTCTTCCATCCTAAACCCCTAAGTCCAGGAGCATGCAACCCTTGGCATATTTTTGGTTCATGAAATAATGCCATTCACATCCTGTCCAGATTTGAAGTTCAGCAAAACTTGCACTAGCAAGTTTGTGCTTTCCACCAACTAACCTCACCACCCTCTTGTGCATCCAAGGAGACACTGATCTGGAAGATTTGGCCCCTCCAAGAGCTACCTAGGTGCCTTTGGCATTTTGTCAAACACCCTGTGTGCATGACCAGTTTTGGCATGACTTCAAGTTTACTTGGTGAACTTGATCTCCTGCCCTATCCATCGTGCCCCTTGATCCCCTTGCTAACCTTAACCTAGCCTGGCTCCTTGCTGCCTCTCACCCAAGCCCTCAGAGCAGGCCATGGCTTTTCATCGAGCACCTTTCGTGGTGTGCTGCAGGCGTGCCAGGCGTGCGTTGGCACCCGCATGCACCCGAGCCGCCACACACCCACACTCAAAACCCGGCCCCAGCCAGCTCGCCATGTCCCCTTGCACCGCCACGCCACCCGACCACCCCTGGCACCTCACAGCGCCACCGCCAGGATGGCCATGGCGGCTAGCTGCCGGCCGCTAGCAGTTCGACCGTGGTCGGCGCCGCCAAAGCCACCCGCTTGCCACCGCCTCCTGGAACAAAGGCGAGCTCATCCGCAGCCTCGTCCGCTAGCGATCGTCGCCGCCACGTCGCCCAAGCTACAGGGAGGCGGTTCGCCGTCGTCCTTATCGCCGGCCGCCCCGGAACCGACCTCCACCGCGTATATAAGGACCCCGGAGCTCGACTGAGTCCTCGAGCAACCTCATATGATCCTCCTAGTGTTGCCTTGGCCCGCAGTCGACCAAAGGAAGGCCTTC
Organism: Aegilops bicornis; assembly: GCA_021605145.1. Classification (NCBI taxonomy): domain Eukaryota; kingdom Viridiplantae; phylum Streptophyta; class Magnoliopsida; order Poales; family Poaceae; genus Aegilops; species Aegilops bicornis. Next base: position 428,979,683 of record CM038673.1, read on the forward strand.
TTCCCCGAGTCCGGCCGGTTCGGTCGCCGCCAAGCCCTAGCCGATTCCATCGCCACCAGTGCCTCTCCCTCTCCACTCTCCACCAAGAACTCTCCCTTCCTCTCGCGAGCACAACCCCTCGCTCAATGTTGGCCGGAGACCACCGCAGCCCCAAACTCACTATCCACCCGAATGCCCCCTCCGCCATGGAGCTTCGCCGGCGACTCGCCTCCACCCGGCTACTGCTCGACCACGGAAGGATCGCTTAGGAGTGGCGGATCCATCTCAGACTGGATGCCCTCGAGGAGCCGCCTAACGCCGGCGAAGATCGCCGGAGTCCCCGCCTCCGTCCGGCCAGAGGAAAGAGAGGGAAGGAGACTGGTCAAACCTGACCAGTGGGACCCCCCTGACCCACTGGCAGTGACTCAGGCGCAGTCCATGCTGGTTAAGTGGAAGCGCATTTTCAAAATGCGCCTTCGACGTGTACGTATTTTTTTTCGAAACGTTTTCTTTCTGTTTTTAATTTTAATATCAGATTTTGACCAAACTTTGACTGGCTGTATCTTTTTGAAAACAACTCCAAATGAATTGATTCTTTTTGCTACCTCCCTCAAATATTGTCTAGTTTATTTTAAGATTTATTTAAATAAAATTCAGAACAACTTTCTGTGCTGTTTTTATTTTGTGTGTCAATTCAAATATATCATTTTAAATAGGGTTTTTGAAGATTTCATGATGATTTGGATGCACCCTTCCTTCCCATGGCCTGAAGGCAAGCATTCTGAACCTTGGTGAATTTTTGTGTGTGTGTGTGGCATAGCACGGTGGCAACACCATCCCGACACATACATGCGTCATTTTATGTGAGGGTGAGATCCTATTCATGAGTGCATATTAATGAATTTATGCTAATGAAGTTGACATGATTTGTGATGAACATCACCGTCATACGTCTTCCATGTATACCGGAAGGAAAGCCGGGAAGGCCCTTGTCTTGGGTAGACACGGTCTTGCCCCTAGTCCTCCTTCGAGACGGACGTGTCCGGTATGGCATGAGGGGGATATGTCGTGTGGTGTTTTCTATCTGCTGTCTGTAATATATGCATTGTTATACTAATCATGCATGAAATATTACAACCTCCTGAGTCGACCGTAGATCGAGTCTTGTACCAGTAAACCCCCATACTTGTTTCGTACTACCACTCGTCCCTACACCAAGTAGGGTACGGTTCAAGAAGTTGTCAACCCTTTCCTAGCACACACCATACAGGAGAGGCCGTGGTGGAAGATATCGGAGGCATCCGGTAGTCATACCACCGGGTCCGGAGCATGGGTGTTTCGGTTGTAGCCGAAAGGGGTAGCTCCCAGCTTATGCTGCATGTATAAATTTTGTGATCCCATGTTACGCCGAGGTTGTGGCCTCCCACTTAGAGTTTTGCTTAACAGGTGTCGTGGGTGATTCCGCACACATGTGAGTTAAGCCGGTGTGCCGCTTAGGCGTGTTTTCAACAAAAGATCAGAGACGGAATTAGTCCCGATGGACTAAAGTAAATCCGTTACTCGTGGGTAAAGAGTACACCCTCTGCAGAGATTACACCTATTCGAATAGCCGTGTCCATGGTTAAGGATTACAGTTTGGGATGGGTCAAGTGTCGGTCTTAGTGTCGGTCTTCGGAGGTGAAACTGTTAAACCTGGAAGCACGATCGTGACTTGTGGAAATTTATGATTACTACTTTGGATGTGAACTAACCCGTGATATTTTTCTGGCATTATCGGATATCCCTGGGATGGTTCTACCTCCTGGATATTCATTGCGGCATTTCTTTTGAAGCCCTTTATGTGGTGTCGCTCAGACGCCCGACTGTGGCATTTCTTTTAAAGCCCTTTATGTGGTGTCGCCAGACGCCCGATCGTGGCATTTCTTTTAAAGCCCTTTATGCGGTGTCGCTCAGACGCCCGACTGTGGCATTTCTTTTAAAGCCCTTTATGTGGTGTCGCTCAGACGCCCGACTGTGGCATTTCTTTTTAAAGCCCTCTATGCGGTGTCGCTCAGACGCCCGATTGTGGCATTTCTTTTGTGTTGTTTACTTCATGATTTTTTTATACTACCATGTTATTGCATATCCATAGATAACATGCTTGCACGTAGCAGAGTTTTACTTATCTCATGTGACTAACGTCTTGAGCACAATATATTTTCAGCGCATCTTTATTAAATCATGCTTTTGTTCCTTATGTTTGCGAGTACATTCAAAGTACTCACTGTCTTGTCCCTGGCTATTGTCTTGGCCAGATTTCATGCTTGGAGAGGAGCGTTACGGTGACAGTTCCAGAACCTAAGCAACGATGATATCAGCCACGCGAAGATAGGAGTTAACTTGGTCAGCTGTTCCTGTGGGAAATGGAGTCCCATAGACGAGGATATTTCATAACCCGCTTCCGCCATCAACCATTAGCAAAACCTTTTGTTGTACTCACAGGCCGGAATGGCCTTGTGCTGCATATATTGTATTTTGCTTGGATTTTCTGTGTCAAGTTAGTGCCTTATCAGCTAACAGTTATCCTGGGGTTGATAAGCACAAAGACCATTTTTCCTGGGATTAGCACCCGGAGAATCGGTCGCCACAGGAAACCCTTCTCCCATCTAGGGAGGAGGTCAAGGAAGAAGAAGAAGAAGGGGGGCCCTCTCCCCCTCTCTTCCGGTGGCGCCGGAACGTCGTCGGAGCCATCATCATCACCGCAATCTTCACCAACAACGTCACCGCCATCATCACCAACTCTTCCCCCCTCTATGCAGCAGTGTAACATCTCTCTTACCCGCTGTAATATCTACTTAAGCATGGTGCTCAACGCTATTTATTATTTCCCAATGATGTATGGCTATCTTATGATGTTTGAGTAGATCCGTTTTGTCCTATGGGTTATTTGATGATCAAGATTGGTTTGAGTTGCATCTTTAATTGGTGCTTTCCTATGGTGCTCTCCGTGTCGCGCAAGCGTGAGGGATTCCCGCTGTAGGGTTTGCACTATGTTCATGATTTGCTTATGGTGGGTGGCGTGAGTGACAGAAGCACAGACCCGAGTAAGTAGGTTGTTTGCGTATGGGATAAAGGGGATTTGATACTTTAATGCTATGGTTGGGTTTTACCTTAATGATCTTTAGTAGTTGCGGATGATTTCTAGAGTTCCAATCATAAGTGCATATGATCCAAGTAGAGAAAGCATGTTAGCTTATGCCTCTCCCTCAAATAAAATTGCAATAATGATTACCAGTCTAGTTATCGATTGCCTAGGGACAAATAACTTTCTCGTGACAAAAAGCTCTCTACTAAAACTAACTTAGTTGTTTCTTCATCTAAACAGCCCCTAGTTTTTATTTACGTGCTCTTTATTATCTTGCAACCCTATCTGAAAACACCTACAAAGTACTTCTAGTTTTATACTTGTTCTAGATAAAGCGAACGTTAAGCGTGCGTAGAGTTGTATCGGTGGTCGATAGAACTTGAGGGAATATTTTTTCTACCTTTAGCTCCATGTTGGGTTCGACACTCTTACTTATCAAAAGAGGCTACAATTGATCCCCTATACTTGTGGGTTATCAAGACCTTTTTCTGGTGCCGTTGTCGGGGAGCAATAGTGTGGGGTGAATATTCTCGTGTGTGCTTGTTTGCTTTATCACTAAGTAATTTTTATTTGTTGTTCTTAGTTGTTCTTTATCTTTAGTTATGGATATGGAACACAAAATACCAAAAAAATTAGGTGTACTTGCTACTCATGGAGATGGGGAACCTCCTAAAACCCTCGATGCTCATTATGTGAAAGATATTATGTACTACTTTGATAATCCCAAGAAAACCCCATTCAATTATGTAATGGGAGACACATTGGACCAACGTGAATACTTTTGGGATTATCGCTTGACTCAAAAAGGGAAACTATTATGGGATCAAATTCATATGTTGAAGTGGTATGCTAGGCAACTATGCTTGAGATATGATTATACTTGTTGCTCTAGGATGAAGGCTCCACACCTTCCCTTTTCATGTGAATTTAATGATAATGAAACCTTGGCTTCTTATGCTAGAGGTATATATGATTACTATGATCTGGAACAAATAGAAGAATTTGTTGCTTTTATGGGTGCTTATGAAATTGAACTATGTTGAAAGAGTTTGAAAATCTTTACGATACTGTTTATAGACCTGAAAATTTAGCTATCCTTAAATATTGCTATGCCAATTATGAATTCAATTATGATATTGATGCATTTATTGAGAAAGTCTCCGCTGTCCAAGAAGAGACTAATCTTTTACAGGAGTCTATGGAAGAAGAAATTGATGAAACTGTGAGCTCATTGGATGAAAAAGATGACGAGGAGAGCGAAAAACAAAAGGAGGAAGAGCGTATTAGCTACCCGTGCCCACCTTCTAATGAGAGTAACTCTTCAACTCATACATTGTTTAATTTCCCTTCGTGCTTACCGAAGGATGATTGCTATGATGACTGTTATGATCCCGTTGATTCTCTTGAAATATCCCTTTTTGATGATGCTTGCTATGCTTGTGGCCGAGATGCCAATATGAATTATTCTTATGGAGATGAACTTGCTATAGTTCCTTATGTTAAACATGAAATTGTTGCTATTGCACCCACGCATGATGGTCCTATTATCTTTTTGAATTCTCCAAACTACACTATATCGGAGAAGTTTGCACTTATTAAGGATTATATTGATGGGTTCCCTTTTACTATTACACATGATGATTTTGATGAATATAATATACATGTGCTTGCTGCTCCTACTTGCAATTATTATGAGGAACTATATCTCCACCTCTCTATGTTTCCAACACGATAAAATTGCAAGAAACTACTTATACTATGCATTGGCCTTTACAAGGTGTGCATGAATTGTTCTTTTATGACATGCCGATGCATAGGAAGAGAGTTAGACTTCGTTGTTGCATGATATATGTTACTTTGTGCTCACTACTAAATCACAAATCATTGTTAATTAAAATTGGCTTTGATATACCTTGGGATCCGGGTGAATCCATTACTTGAGCACTATATGCCTAGCTTAATGGCTTTAAAGAAAGCGCTGCCAGGGAGACAACCCGGAAGTTTTAGAGAGTCATTTATTTCAGTTGAGTGCTTTTATATAGTTTAAAAACAAAAAAATAAAGAGGGGAACCCGAAACTTTTCAAAAAGAAAAGCGAAAGTGAGAAAGACGAGCATTGTTGAAGTGGGAGCCAGCCTTGAACTTTGTTCATGCTCACAGAAACTTTGTGAATCTTGATTACAGAAACTTTTCAAAAATAATAATTATCCCCTTGTACAATTCCATTGTATTATAAAAATAATGTGCCAAGGTTTGCCTTTAGGATGTTTACAATGCTTGTTGGTTTGTACGGTGCAGGACAGAAACTTTGGCTGTAGTGTGGGATTTTACATTTTTTACTGGAACGTCAAATGGTTCTGATTATTTTTGCACTGCCTTTCTATAAAAACTTTTTATTTTTCTAATTTTGGCAGAAATTTTCAAGTATCATAAGTATGGCGAATTTTCAGATTCTTACAGACTGTTCTGTTTTAGACAGATTCTATTTTTGATGAAACTATTGATTTATATCAGTGGATTAAGCCATGAAAAAGTTATATTACAGTAGACAAAATGCAAAAACAAAATATGAATTGGTTTGAAATAGTACTTAGAGTAGTGATTTTCTTTATTGTACTAACGGATCTTCCCACGTTTTCTGTTGAAGTTTTGTGTGGATGAAGTGTTCGATGATCGAGAAGGTCTCGATGCGAGGAGAAGAAGGAGAGGCAAGAGCTCAAGCTTGGGGATGCCCAAGGAACCCCAAGTAAATATTCAAGGAGACTCAAGCGTCTAAGCTTGGGGATGCCCCGGAAGGCATCCCCTCTTTCTCACTACAAAGAAAAGACACAACCGTGACATTTTGGGACGAACGAAAAAAAATTCTGTCATACATATGACACTTCTATGACGATAATTGTGACAAAACCCGGTATCATCATAGATGTGGTGGGCTCCTACTTCTATGACAAAAAATCATGACAGAAAATGGGCTTTTCGTCCTAGGCTGGCCGGAGATGCAGCTGCATGACATTCTTTGGGCCGTCCATGACGGAAAAAACCATGGTATAAGCGAGGGGGAGGAAAATTTCGGGGAGTTCCTGGTTACGGTGGGAGGTCGGGGGCCGAGCGATGCGCGTTTCTCTTGTACACGTACGCGCGTGTGTGCGAGGCATTGGCTCTAATCGAACCAGCGAGGCGTTGGGCTCTAATCGAACCCGAAGCGATTACCTGCAGAGCTACGCGTTATCGAACCCGAGCGATGGATCGATGGCTGTTAAATGAACACGATCGAGCGATTCTTCGCCATCGCTGCTAATCAAGCCGATCTATTGGATGAACAGTGAGTGTTGCGGGGGGGGGGGGGTTGGATGAACAGTGAGCGGTGGCGTTGCCTCTGGATGAACAGGACCCCGTGGTGTGGTGGAGGGCTGGATGAACAGTAGACGGTGGAGGGGTGCCCATGGAGGGGTGGTTGAACAGGACCCCGTGGTGTGGAGGGCTGGATGAACAGTAGACGGTGGAGGGGTGGTTGAACAGTAGCCGGTGGAGTAGCGCGCGGTGGAGGCTGGATGAACAGGAGCCCGTGGAGGCTGGAGGAGGTCGACGGTAACCCGTGGAGGCTGTAGGAGGTCGACGGTAACCCGTGGAGGCTGTAGGAGGTCGACGGTGGAGATGAACAATATCCCGTGAAGTCCTGTTTTGCGGTACGCCACACCCCTCCAGATAAACAGGACCCCCGTTTCGACCGTAGGAGGTCCGTTTCGTCCGTTTTGCGGTACGCCACACCCCTCCCGATCAACAGGACCCCCGTTTTGACCGTAGAAGCTGCTTTCGTCTGCTTTTGCGACACGCCACACCCTCCCGATCAACAGGACCCTCGGTTTCGACCATGGGAGGTCGGGCTTCTTCGCTTTATGCACGCCACACCCTCCCGATCAACAGGACCCCGTTCCAAACGTAGGAGGTCTGTTTCATCCGTAGTGCGGTACGCCAGGCCTCGTTTCCATCGCATGTTCCGTCCAAGCCCTCCCGATGAACACGACCACGCATTTCGTTCCGACCCAGCCGATTGGCTCCCACACGTTCCGTTGCCTCCTGGTGAACACGACGCATCTCGTTGCCTCCCCATGAACACGACGCATTCCGTTGCATCCCCATGAACACGAAGCATTCCGTTGCCTCCCCATGAACACGACGACGACGTTGTTTCTCCGTTAACCCAGCCATGTACACGAGCCCTGGCCGTACGTATGCGCGAGTAGGCATTCGAGACCCCGCCCGTATGTACACATACATGGCCGTATTTTCTTTCTTGCACCCTGGCCGCTGTACGTACGTCTACATGCTATGTGCGCGCCTCTACTACGACACGTGCGCGCCTCTACTACGACACGTGCGTGCCTCTACTACCACACGTATGTACGTACACGTTCGCGACCAGAATGACAATGCTACGTACGCTTCGACCAGGTGGGTCCCGACTGTCAGGCACTTCCTTGCCCGCGAAGATGTAGCTGGTGGGTCCCAGCAATGGGGGCGAATCGTTTTTTTTGCCCGGACGCACTTCCTTGCGTGCGAAGATGTAGCTGGTGGGTCCCAGCAGTCAGGGGCGAATCATTTTTTTTTGCTCGGACGCACTTCCTTGCGTGCGAAGATGTAGATGGTAGGTCCCAGCAGTCAGGGGGGAAAATTGTTTTTTCACAAAATACGGTGGCCCGTTCGGTGGGTCCCCGCTGTCAGGTGGAGGAATAATTATTTTGCACGTAATAACCAGGAACTTCCTTGCTGCGGCCGTGGACCAAGCTGTCAGCCTCTCCATGTACGGTCCACGTCCGATGGAAGCCGTTCCTTGACCACGTTGACCATGCCGCGCCGAGAGCACCAGGGCGGTGGACGATGGTGAGGCCTAGGCAGGGGACGGCGCTTAGCCGGGGAACACGCGGCAGTGGATGCCCACGCGTAGAGGAGTATGAGGGTTCACTGGTTCGCTGCGGTGTGAGGCATCGTCGCTTGAGAATAACGAGGGGTGTGGGTGAGTAGAGGGATGGCCTCAGTAGGTGGGAGTAGTAGGGGCGGTGAGGCCTCACAGATCGCAGCCGCCACGGGAGGCAGGAGCACGAGGCACGACCGGCGCTGGTTTGGGCGGCTGGAGCAAGAAGACCAGAGGTTGAAGAAGCACTACAGCCGTTGGATGGATATCATACGGTCACTGGAGCTAGAATCGTGCATATTGACTAAGTTGACAAAGCCCGACGTCCCCGTCAACTTAGTAGGCCCACAAGTCAGCCTGCCACTATACTGGGTCCCAGCTAATAGGCGGAGTATTCGTTTTTTTTTGTGCATAATAAGGAGGCACTTCCTTGCGTGCGAAGATATAGCTGGTCGGTCCGAGCTGTCAGCGGCTGTAACGTTTTTTCGCGAAATACAGAGGCCCTTTCGATGGGTCCCTGATGTCAGGTGGAGGAATCATTATTTTGCGCGTAATAAGGAGGCATTTCCTTGCGTGCGGCCGTGGACCCAGCTGTCGACCTCTCCATGTACAGTCCACTTCAGATGCATGTCGGTCGTTGACCACGTTGACCAGGCCGCCCCGAGAGCACCAGGGTGGTGGACGACAGCGTGGCCTAGGAAGGGAACGACACGGAGGCAGGGAAGACTCGACAGTTCTTTCCCACGCGGAGGGGAGTACGACTGTACGAGGGTTTACTGGTTCGTCTGCCGTCACGGAGAATAATGAAGGTGTGGGTGAGTAGAGGGATGGCTAGGCCAGCGATGGGAGTACGGTGGGGCGGTGAGGCCTGTGCGGCAGCACAGCCGGCCGCGGGGAGGAGGGAGCAGGCAGTCCCGCCGGCGCTTGTTTGAGCGGCTGGAGCAGGAAGAGTAGAGATTGAAGAAGCACGACGGCCGTTGGATGGCCATCCAACAGTCACTGCTTGTGCGTCAACCTTTTTTTTAGGAAAGCCTCAAATCTATGGAAAACACCATACAACCCATCTGCCATTATTTGTAATAGTTTACAACCCATTTGCTAATTCTTAAGGTTTTTTTTGGAGCCCATATTCTTTTTGTTAGCATTACAGCCCATATTTTGGCCACAGTTTAAAAATTATACGAAATTTTGCATATTTCAAAAGCGGTCCGAACTGTTTTTAATCCCGAAATTTCGACTCACATTCAAACTGATTTTAAAAATAAATGTATATCAATATAAAATTCAACAAATTCTCCACGCATAAAAATTAATGTAATTTAAAATCTCGAAATGAAAAAAAGATATTTGAAACTAATTGTCGGTTTGATGTGTTTTAAAAATGTACAACCCATTTCTCATTATTTGAAACTACTGTTTGGGTTCGCTTTTCGGCTTAAATAAATGCGCAGCATCACGTGTACCCGCGGGTGCACAAATTGTAACATACGTGTCTGCTTAAGTGGGCGTCAAGTAACTGGTGTGTGTGTGTGAGAGATTCTGAGAGACAGAGTGCGTGTGTGCGACTCTACTCTTTGGACATGTACTCAACCTTTTGCATCGGGATATAAGTATAATGGTATTTACTTTAGCTAGTGATTTACGTGGCCATGTTAACGTGGTTGTGTCAAAAAAATGTCACTTCCTGCTCGTGATTTGCGTTATATAATTACAAGAAAGATTCTCGTGCATTGCACGGAACATCAATATGCATTTTTTTACAAAACACCTGTTGTGATTGACCCATGCAGGAGTAATCCCATGTGTAAAACTAATGATATCTCGAGAATTTTATCGGAAAACTGGTATCTCGAGAATGTCATCGAAAAAATGAAAGATGAGAGATAAGGCGAGGAGGAGTGGAGCGAGGTGGTGACTGGTGGTCGGAATGGGCGGAGGCATGGGGATGGACGGCGCGGGCAGGCGGCAGCGGCCACCATGCATGCTAGATTGTTCGAGAGACTTATTCCTTTTTTAATTGCTGAGCAATGAGGTTGCGAGAGATAATGATGTGGAGAGAGGTGCAGGTATCTTTTGTAAAATTATCATAGTTTGCTTTCTATCAAATGGATATAGATCATACGGTCTGTATTACAAGATGGCAGGCCCACCATCATCGCCAACTCATTTTTTGTAAGGGTACAGATGATAAGTTTGCTGACTACTAAAGTAAAGTGGAATTTGTCCATGTTATGCAAGTAAATAAAGGTGATTGTTTAGTGTGCGAGATGGAGTCTTAGTGTGTGTGTGAGAGAGAGAGAGAGAGAGAGGAGAGATGGAGTCTTAGTTTGTGTGTGTGTGTGAGAGAGAGATGGAGTCTAAGTGTGTGTGTGTGGGGGGGGGGTGTGCGTGCGTGCGTGTGTGTGTGAGAGAGAGATGGAGTCTTAGTGTGTGTGTGGGGGGGGGGGGTTATGCGTGCGTGTGTGTGTGTGTGTGCGTGTGTGTGTGTGTGTGTGTGTGTGTCGCGGGGTCCTCTGTGGTGGATGTAATTTAAGTGTGCATGGATTCATCATAGAGAGGTGATGTGTATGGCAGAGGCCACCAACGCTGGGGTGCGAGAGAGAATGCCCGTGAGAGGGAAGAGAAGGTGTGTGTGGCGTGAGAGGAGTCGACATCGAGAGAACGTGTTTGTTCGAGAGACACCACAGAAGACTACTATATATCGATGGTGCATGTAGGCGGGAATTAAACAAAGGGATGGTCTTATTGGTTTCGGAGATATAGGGGAAGAGTGAGAGGCGTGCGGGGCGGGGGGGAGGGGGGTAGCTAGAAGGAGATTGTTAAGTGTGAGTGTGTGTTTTACCCATCCAAGCGGAAGTTATGTGCACAAAAGAGGAGAACGATTCGATGTGGCGTTAGGATTGAGGGTAATTAACTACGTATGGAGACATAGAGACCTTGAACATGCATGTGTGAGAGGTATACATGTATACGTGGGATGTGGGTGTGTGCGCGCGCGCATGATCGAGATAAAAGAAAGAAGACATAAGCCATAAGATCAACGACATGGGAGGGACGGATCAATATGAAAATATGCATGCATGTGAGAATGCAGGGAAGAAGGCCCGACAATTGAGCATGTGTTTTTGTCTTTACGAGATAGTGGCGTGGGCTGGAGCATGCATCTATGGCGAGCAGAGGGAGTGAGGCGCAACGATTGTGCAAAAGAGATCAACCTATAAATGCATATGTATGGAGAGACATATATAGTGTGGGTGATAGGAAGCAAGACTCCGTGCGAGATCATATGTTGACGGAGAAACTTCTGAGATAGATACAGAGATGGAGATGCTAGCTAGAGGGACATCCGCTAGTTTGGGTGTTGGAGATGACCGTCAGGTGGTTCAAAGGGTGAATTTATATATGTGTGTGAGAGGGCACTTGACTGCATGTAGAGAGAAACATATGTAGTGTGCATGATAGGAATCAAGAGTGAGGGCGAGAAAGAAGGTTGATGGAGAAACAGATAAATAGAGAGATAAATATGCTAGCTAGTGTGCGTTAGAGATAGGAGTCGAGTGGATCAGAATGCTGGGTTATGTGTGTGGGTGTGAGAGAGATAGAGAGAGGGTGCATGTGAGTCACATACAAACAGATATCAGAGAGAGATGAGATCCAGAGAGACGGAGTTTTGTGTCTCATGAGAGAGAAAGATATTTCACAACGAGAGTGATAGCTAGAGAGACATATGAGGGAACGCAAGATACCTCTAGGGAGAGAGGGTGTGTGAGCGACATACAAGAGAATAATGGAGAAATATGAGACCACAGGAGACAGAGTTTGTGTTTGTGTGTGAGAAAGAGATATTGAAGAGGAAGAGTCGTAGGTTCTCATATCTAAGGAGCGAAAGACATCTCTGTATGAGGGGTGTGCGAGTGGCACACATGGGAATAGTAGAGAGAAATGAGACCCCGAGAGACAAAGTTTTGTGTTTGTGTGAGAGAAAGAGATTCCACATGGAGAATCATAGTTAGAGACACATAGCAGGGAGCGAGATATACTTAAAGAGAGATAGAGTGATGAAGGTCGAGGGAGAGAGTACCGTCGGTGTGTTCTGAAGATAAAAGATCATTGACGACATAAAGGTAGCACGAGAGATACACGAGAGACGATGAGCGATATAGGTCAGAGAGATAGTCCTATATAAGCATGAGTCATAGCTATATGAGGCGAATATCTGGATTAAAGGGATTCAAATATTTAAACCGGAGATCACGACATCGATAATATCATAGCATAAATTGGTGTATCAAACATGCATATTCATTTGAATTTGGGCACACGTGTAATTTTATATAGTTTATCAATATTGGTGATCCATAGATTCTTCAATTACAAACAATGCATGGTTTCTATGCAATTAATGTCTAAACGGGATTACACTATATGTTGCGTGTGTGAAACACATTATACATGTTTGAGAAGTTAAAAAAAACCCCGCATGAAACACACATTAATTGGAGACAGTTAGCGAGGAATGCATACATTGGATTTCAACATAAAGTGGTTTCAAATATTTGAAAATCCAAATTGATGGATACAACCTTATAAATCTGAGATAATGCCATTTGTAAACCATCTTTATGTATAAACGGTGTTGTGCTTTTGAAAGTATATATATAAAAAATGATGTATATAGAATGTAATTCCAATTGAAAATGGATCCCGCCTGGAAAAAAAAGAATACAAACGGGATTCGAATTGAGTTGGCACGGTAAATGTGCACTCTGCAAAATTTGAACAAAGCGGGGAAAGTCGCAGTAACCGCCCGAAACCAAATCTGCGAGATGGAAATTACTACTGCCTATCCCTGCCACACAAAGCCTATCTGCTGGATTTCTATAGGTTTCGATAGGGGTAGGTTTTTAATTTCACCCAAATGTGACGTAACCGCCTATCACCCGGATTCACACACGGTGGGTGCCAAAACACAGTGTGCCCTCGGCCGAAATCGACTCCCTCCCCGATTCATATTCATACACGGTGGGCACCAAAAACAAACTCTAAATCGACAAATATTCGGTGTATGCGAGATTACTCCTATCCCCAACCGACTAATGTTGCTGTGATGTAGTAGAAATTTGAAACAGGGGCTAAGTTTGTAAATTTCCTCGCATTTGAGACAAGCGCGCCCTGAATACATGGTTCTCCCCTTCCTCTCTACCTCCCTTTTCCCCATTCGTACTCCATGGGCGCCAAAACACCCTCTCCACCCCGCCCTTCTCCGTCCGCCACCCCATCCACCGCCGTCCTCCTCCACCATGCCGGAGCTGATACCCCGACGCCGCCGTCCATTACAAGAGATCGACCCCTCTCATCCACGCCTTCGGACCGGGATCCTTGCATCCCGTCCTCTCGCTTCATCCCCGCCGTCGTCCACCTTGCCGGCGCCGCTCCTACGACCGTCTCGTCCACCGCGCCCTGCCGCCACCGTCTACCCTCCTAGATCTGCTTCCACGCCGCCGACAGCCATCGCTACCGCAGCACCGTCAAATTCTCAGCAGATGCGTACACGGCGCCGCACCAGAGGCGGTACTCTTTCGTATCTGCTCAACTTATTTATCGCAGCAAGAAAATAGATCGCCACTGCTTTATTCTGATTTCTTGTCTTGGTTGCGAAGTTGCTTTTGTCCGGTTTGCACCTTCAGATCCACCATGGCATGCTCAACACTATACTCCCAATGCTTATGGTTTTCCCCTTTTATATACCATACTAGTTAAATCACAGTAGACTAAATTTCAAAATTGGGTTAGTCAATTTTTCAGAGCTCGCCGGAGTTCGCCGGTGCGATCGAAGGGGCTCGGGTGGTTGTGGGGCCTCGCCGAACGAAGAAAACTCAATGCGGGTGGCGGTTGGGGCGCCGGTGGAGGGTGGGTGTCGGTGTCAAAACCGGCGGATCTCGGGTAGGGGGTCCCGAACTGTGCGTCTAGGCGGATGGTAACAGGAGACAAGGGACACGATGTTTACCCAGGTTCGGGCCCTCTTGAGGGAGGTAAAACCCTACGTCCTGCTTGATTGATATTGATATTGTGGATGTTTACAAGATTGGATCTACCACGAGATCAAGGAGGCTAAACCCTAGAAGCTAGCCTATGGTATGATTGTAAGGGTTGTTGTGATTGTAGTCCCTACGGACTAAAGCCATCCGGTTTATATAGACACCGGAGAGGGCTAGGGTTACATAGAGTCGGTTACAATGGTAGGAGATCTACATATCCGTATTGCCAAGCTTGCCTTCCACGCCAAGGAAAGTCCCATCCGGACACGGGGTGAAGTCTTCAATCTTGTATCTTCATAGTCTTGGAGTCCGGTCGATGATGATAGTCCGGCAAAAGATAGTTCGGCTGATGATGGTAGTCCGGCTATCCGGACACCCCTAATCCAAGATTCCTCAAGAGTCTCTGAACCAGGCTTCAATGACGATAAGTCCGGGCGTGTATATTGCTTGGCATTGCAAGGCGGGTTCCTCCTCCAAATGATAGAAGATTGTGAACACCAGGATAGTGTCCGGCTCTGCAAAATAAATTCCACATTCCACCGTAGAGAGAATAATAATATATACACGAATTCAATCTGCTGCCGTTTTCCGTGGCATGACGTCACACCACTACCAAGGCATTACTCGAATTGTTTTTTACTTTACCACCTCAGCGCATTTAGCGTAGCGGTTTCCTTGGCACGTCTTTGTCGAAGCAGAGATCGTGTTTCCCCTTAATCCGGGATTCTCATCAATACAGGCGTGGGTAACCCAACCGCGCCCGTTCGCCACGCCCCCTCTATCGAAGACGTGTCCCCAACGGTCACGGAGACGGCTCTTGGTATCCTCCCTCTTTATAACGGAAACAAGGCTCGTTTGTTTTTCTTCAATCTTCCATCGAATCCTCTCCACGCTCCAAGTTCCAGCACCTAGAGCTCCAGATTCGAGTGCTTCGGACCTTCAACGATGTCCGGTTCCGACCTCCAGGGCCGGTGGATGCCCTCCTCCTTCACGGAGGAGGACGTGCTAAAGCTGCGGGATGCCAAGTACCTGTCTTTTGAGATTTCGCACAGGCTGCCTGCCAAAGGGCAGGCCATCCCCACCCCCGAGCCCGGCGAGTATGTCGTTTTTGTATCCCACCTCCGTCGGGGTTTAGGTTTCCCGATGGATCCTTTTGTGAGAGGGCTCATGTTTTATTATGGGTTGGAATTCCACGATTTGGCTCCGGAGTCCATCCTCCATATCTCCGCATTCATTGTCATCTGCGAAGCCTTCCTCCGCGTCACCCCTCACTTCGGTCTGTGGCTGAAGACCTTCAATGTGGTGCCGAAGATGCTCGGGGGGCGTCAAGCGGAGTGTGGCGGGGCGGCCATAAGTAGGAGGGCCGATGCCCCGTGGCCCGCTGGCTCCTTCCAAGAGGAGCTCGACCTGTGGCAGCAAGAGTGGTTCTATATTACCGTTCCGAGGGGCCGCAGACAAAAGCCGCCGCCCTTATTTCGCCCGGGACCTCCACGACGATTGATATCGTGGGTCAACCAAGGGCTCAACTGGGGGCCGTCAAAGGACGTGCCCCTACTGCAGGGCCAGATTCGAGATCTCCTAACGAGGGAGATCGATATGGTGGTGGTGATGCAGGTTATGCTAATTAGGCGCCTCCTGCCCTGCAAACGCCGTCCTCTCCGGCTATGGGAGTTCAATCCGGAGGGCCCACGGATTCTTCAACACTTCATGGGTATGACACCCCTGGAGATGTATAACTTATTCTTCGGATCGCAAGAGGTGCGTCCGGAATTGACCGAGGATGCTGGCCTAAGCTGCAATCGCCCGGATACTCAAGTAAGTAGTTCCGAGTCCGAACATCCCGTTTCTTTGCCTTTCGATGATTCGTTTTATGACCAACTTGCTTCTACACAGGAGTGGATAGCGGAAGCAAAATTGATACGGTGTCCGGCCCCCCTCCCCGAGACCGCGCCGGATCCCGTGCTTGTCCGGATGCTGGAGGTTGTGCCTTCAGAGGAAGGCGAAGGGGAAAGCAAGGAAGCTACTGCCCCGCCTAAGGAGGCTCTTGAAAGAGGGGGGATCGAGAATCCCTCCCTCCAAGTGGAGAAAAGGACTGCCTCCGAGGACCCGGGGGCAAAAGCCCCTAAACGGGGGAAGAAATCTTCGCCCGAGGGTCCTGCGTCCGGGGAGGCCCGGCCGCTTGATCTCCCTTAATGAGTCAGCCCTCCCCGAGCCGTAAGTATAAAGAAAGGAGTTTTATAATAAGGGACATCCCTATTTGTGCTTCTAAGGATAACTAAAGTGTTTACCTTGTAGTTCGGATCTCCGTCCTTCGCAAATGAGCTCGTCTTCGGGGGACCTTCTTTCGGAGATGATGGGGAGCGAGACGCCTCCGTCCGGGGCGCCATCGGATAGGGAGGACGAGCCTGAAGTGTCATCACGGAGGGAGCCCCCGGGTTTGGCAAAGCCGGATAGTTCGGCGCCAACTGGTGTACGGCTGAAGGATCTGCTTGAAAAGGCGTCTATCTCAGAAGATCAGCATGCATTGATGAGCATGGTGATTGAAAGGATTTCGTCCGCCGAAGGCGGGTTGCACGATGCCGCTGGGGAGTTCTTTGGCGGGGGGTTTGAGGTACGCAAAAATGACACACCTTTTAACAGTTTTGCATATAGAATGCGCCCTGTATAGATAGTAGCCCCTGAGACTCGGTAGGTTGTCGATCTCGACAGCGTGCCGAGGATCAAAATCGCAGGTTTTAAATTCCCGTCTTGCCGATGCAGGTGGCGGGTCGTCCGGGGGCCAGCCGGACTGATGGAGTTGCTGAATTAAAGCGGCAACTCGATGTGGCAGATGAAGACATCGCGCTGATCAACAGGCGACTTGATGAGTCGCAAGGTAAGTGTTACTGCGCGGTCACGTGGTATGGGAGCCGAAGCCAACTCCTTACAATATGTGCATGAAATGCAGATAGTGCCGCTGCCGTGGAGAGTTTTCGGGCCGAACTTGCTCAAGCCAAGGAGCAGGCCAGAAGGAGTAATGCGGCAGCCTCGAAGGCAGCCGAGGAGTTAGCGGCCGAAAGGGCCGCACACTGCCGGAGCAGGGAAGAGATAGCCGAGATGGCTGTGAAGTTAAAAGAGGCTACCGACCGCAATGAGGCTCTTGGGAAGGAGCGCCTAGCGGGGCAGGAAGACCTGCGGAAGGCCACCGCCGAAGCCAAGAATGCCCGCTCTGCAATGCGGGCCATGAAGGAAGAGCTGCGCGCCGGGCGGGAGATTGTAGTCGGCAAGCCTTTTACGCTGCGCCCGAAGGTTCACGGATTCAAAATATGCTCATTTGGGCCAACTGTGGTGTCCGGAGGACCTTATATGGACTTAGCGGCGAGTGCGGCGGATGCGTTGTGCATTCGAAGCCGGAAGGATCACCAGACGGAAGAGCTGTTTTGGTCTCAATTCCATAGTCCGGAGCGTTCACTTCCGTGACCGATCGTTTGGCTGAGTGGGCTGAGCTAAATAGGTTGTCCGGGCTTGCTATGGCGGATATAGTGACCCATATCCGGCGGATAGGCTGACCCGAAGAGTTACTTTGGCTTATTGCAGCAATTTCTTGGGGTGGTGCCGCATATCAAGGCAATGAAGCGGTCGGCCTGCATAGAGGGTGCACGGATGGCTCTCGCCCGTGTGAAGACACATTGGACAGAGATGGATGCCACCGCTGTTGCGACCCCGGGTTCGGATAATGACCGGCTACCCGCCGAGCACTATTTTGGCGAAGTGCTGCCTGGTGCTCGTGTAATAGAGTCGCAGTGCTCGAAAAATGTTACGTTCGAATGAACGTTTATATGATGTAAAAACAATTTTTATGATGTAAGCGCCTTTTATACTTGTGTGTTCAAGTAATACAATATCTCCTTTGCGGCCGTTCATGTATACGTATGTATAACCTGAAAGATGGCAGTCGTCGGCTTCAGCCCCCACGCACAAGGTGCGGGGTGTTCATAAAAAATAAGCGGCGTTTTCACACTTAATCTAACGTATCGGTCCTGTAAAGGAGGTGGTAGCGTAGCAAACGAGGCAACCGGACTATAATGCTTTATCACTTTCACTTAGCCATGGAGTTCAAGGGTGGGGCTACGACATAGCCCACAGGGGGGCACGCGCTCTCGAATTCGGGCGCATATGTGCTGGCCGAAACGCCCTTCGTCAAAGCGGAGGAATCCTAAACATTCCCATAGCCGATCGAGTGGTTGACCAGGTCTCGTTGTATCATGACAGTCAGTTTGGCTTTCTCTCTTGAGGTGCTCGCCCGGCGAGGGGCACAATCGCGGTAGTTCTCCACGGAGCCGCGTTAGCCGATGATCTGAGCGTAAGGCAGCAAAACACAGGAGCCGGGCACACCCAACATTTGACCAAGGACATGATTCGGAGCTGATGCATATAAGGCCTAACTCGAGACGCCGAACACTCCCAAAGGTGTTCGGTCTTTATAATAGCGGGCAAAACAAAGCCCTAAGCCCCTTGTGTCCAGGTACGGGCAGATTCTTCTGGCGCGGCCGATGCCAAAACGCGATCTCCACTCTGGTTATAATGATAAACCAGGGGATTATAGCAACAAGAGATAGTAAGAAAGGTTTACGTAGGGTCTTAGTCTGAAAAGAGTCCTTGCAGCGGGTCCCTCTTGCGTCTGCGCTTTGTGTCTCCGTTGTGCCGTATCACGGGCCAGGTGTGCACGCTGTTCATCTGTAAAAAGAGAAGAACTTGGTTGGAAAATAAATCGTGCGAGAAAGTGCATAAAAAATTGAAAATAGGGATTAAGAAAGCTGAGCCTATGCTAGCTCATTATGGCTTATATGTGCAAACCCTTGCGAAGGGATGTGCGGCTAGGTAGCCCCTAGCTTATTTATTCCGGACTCGTCCAGCCGTGTCCGGGGTCTCAAGCGACCTTTTAATGAAATGATGCCACGTGGACCAGGCATTTTAAGCGTAAGAGACGCGTAATGTGGTATTGCATTGAAGCGGACGAAAGCTTCCCGTCCCAGTGATGCTTGATAGCTACTTTTAAATGGGGCGACATGAAAGGTTAGCTTTTCTCGTCGAAAGTTGTCAGGTGACCCCGACACAACTTCTAGTAATAATGAAACTGTGCACTGGCGTGAGGGCTGGCGCCACTCCTTTGAAGGAAGTGCGGCTATGCCGAATTGTAGTAGGGTCTATCCCAACTTGCGGATTGTGTCCGGAAATAGCAGGTTCAAGTCATCGCCGCCGTCCATCAAAACCTGCGTTAATTGCAGTCCGTCTCATCATGGGATCCAATATCAGGGCAGTCTATCCTGCGTTCGGATATACGGACTAATCCGGATGGTCGAAAGTGATTGGTTTTACATCCAATCTCGGTCCACCGAGTGGATCATGCGACACTTGTCTTAGCGAGTGCCGTGTTGGCTTTCCGTACTATCACGTGAAGCGAGTTTCTTGTTTGACTTCTTGTGGGAAAGTCTTTTGACTTAGGTGCTCATTGGTGGGGTTCGTCATCGTCCTCGCTTGGCGCATCGAGCCTTGTGTCCGGTGTTGAGTCTGCCGGACTGTTTAAAAACAACAATTTCGGTTGGTATGGTTTGCGAGCCTTAGAAGTCTTGTGGATTTGACATATCCGATCTAAAATTTTGTTTAAATTTGATAGCTCGTCTCTGTTGTCCTTAAGAGGCCGTGTTTTATTGTCCGACGCGAGCTTTTGAATCGGCGTTGATCGCTGTGCCTGTGGGCTTTTTCTTTATTCCGCTACCGATCCTTCCTGCGCCGTGACTTTCCGCTTCCATCTACGATCTCGGATGTACTCGGTCATTGGTGCTGCATCTTGCTAGCCAAATTGTCTTCTCCTCGCATAAAAGCGCGTCATGAGGCTTGTTAGCGCGGCCATTGTTCTTGGCTTCTCTTGGCCGAGGTGTCTGGCGAGCCATTCGTCTCGGACGTTGTGTTTAAAAGCTGCTAAGGCTTCCGCGTCCGGACAGTCAACTATTTGGTTCTTTTTAGTAAGGAACCTGTTCCACAATTTGCGCGCTGACTCTCCGGGCTGTTGGGTTATATGATTCAGATCGTCAGCATCCGGAGGGCGGACATAAGTCCCTTGAAAATTTGCTCTAAACGCGTCCTCAAGCTCTTCCCAACTTCCAACAGTGTTTTATGGGAGGCTTTTGAGCCAATGCCGAGCTGGCCCTTTGTGCGTGAGGGGTAGGTATTTTATGGCGTGGAGATCATCTCCTCTAGCCATGTGTATGTGTATTATGTAGTCTTCTATCCAGGACTCAAAGTGCATTGTGCGTCGTATGCCTCTATGTTTATGGGTTTAAACCCTGCTGGAAATTCATGGTCCAGCACCTCATCGGTGAAACATAGCGGGTGTGTGGCGCCCCTGTATTTGGGTGTGCTGCTGTCTTCAAACACTTGTCGTGGTGTGTTACTTCCTCGGGTCCTCTTTTTTGGCCCGTAGATGGACCTAGTTGGGCCGTCTGTTTTACCAGGATTATAATTCGGCTTGTGTGCAGCCCCGTTTGTCGCTTTGGGCCTGTCCTCTGGCCGTTTATCCGGCCAGGCGGCCTCTTTATTTTTTGACCGTGAGGGCTCTATGGCTTCCTCGTCAAATTCTGGCAGCAACTTGCGCTTTGGGCAGCTCTTAGTTTGATGGCCATTGCCGTATTTGTCTGCGGTCTTGAATACTTTGCTCCACTTCATTCTAAGCGTGTCTTCTGCTGTTTTGAGCTTCCGTTTCGCCTTCTTCAAACTTCTTGCAGTGGCGACTAGTTTTTTGCGTATGTTCTTATGCTCTGGTGTTGTGGCCGGACTGTTGATTGCTCCGTGAAGGGGTTGATTATCCGGCTCATCCTGTTCGTCGTCCGCTGGCTTGCCCTGCTCTATCGCTGGGTCGTTAGGAAGGCTGCTTTGATCGAGGCAGGACTTAGGGCGGCGTTTGCGTCGCCGTTTTGGTTCTTTATCGGCGAGATTATCCTCTGCCGCGTCCCATTGTTCCTCGTTATCGCTTTCCTTCGGGGTGTCCACCATGTATATGTCGTATGACGAGGTGGTCTTCCAGTGTCTTGTAGGCACTGGTTCTTCGGAGTCTCCGGCATCGTCGTCCACCCCGTCGATGTCTTCAGAGTCGTAGTCGAGTATGTCGGTTAAATCGTCGACGGTGGCTACGAAGTGGGTGGTGGGTGGGATCTGAATTTCTTCGTCATCCGCGTCCCAACTGTCCTGGCCGTAGTTCGCCGTGGCTCTCGGATAGCGAGAGATGCTTCAATGAATTTATGATATCGCCAAAGGGCGAGTGCTGAAAGATGTCCGCAGTGGTGAATTCCATGATCGGCGCCCAATCAGATTCGACTGGCGGGGGCGCGGGAGGTTCGGAGTCCGGCAGGGAGTCCGGCACCTCGGAGTCATGGGCTTTATGTGGGACAAGGTAAGTGTTCGGCTCCATCGCCGTAGAAATTGCGGCTCCCGAGGCGGTGTCCAGCCATCCGTCCTCGATTCGAGCGATCGGCTCCGGACTATGAGCGGGCGGATCCGTCTTGACCTCCAAGGTCTTGTCCGTGGCGAGTTAGGTCATGCCCATCATGACAGTAGCTGCACGCTTCGGTGGCTTAGATCCATCGAGGATCAAGTCCCCGCGGATATCGGCCGTGAAGTTTAAGCTTCCAAACCTCACCTGACGGCCAGGGGCGTAGCTTTCGATCTGCTCCAGATGGCCAAGCGAGTTGGCCCGCGGTCGCAGCCGCCCGAATCTGAAGATCTGTCCGGGGAGAAAGGTCTCACCCTGGATTGCGTCGTTATCTATTGAAGAGGCCATCACGCCTATCGGTGACGACACAGAGGAACTCTCAACGAAAGCACCAATGTCGGTGTCAAAACTGGCGGATCTCGGGTAGGGGGTCCCGAACTGTGCGTCTAGGCGGATGGTAACAGGAGACAAGGGACACGATGTTTACCTGTGTTCGGGCCCTCTTGATGGAGGTAAAACCCTACGTCCTGCTTGATTGATATTGATATTGTGGATGTTTACAAGATTGGATCTACCACGAGATCAAGGAGGCTAAACCCTAGAAGCTAGCCTATGGTATGATTGTAAGGGTTGTTGTGATTGTAGTCCTACGGACTAAAGCCATCCAGTTTATATAGACACCGGAGAGGGCTAGGGTTACATCGAGTCGGTTACAATGGTAGGAGATCTACATATCCGTATCGCCAAGCTTGCCTTCCACGCCAAGGAAAGTCCCATCCGGACACGGGGTGAAGTCTTCAATCTTGTATCTTCATAGTCTTGGAGTTCGGTCGATGATGATAGTCCGGCAAATGATAGTTCGGCTGATGATGGTAGTCCGGCTATCCGGACACCCCCTAATCCAGGACTCCCTCAGTGGGGGTGGCGGAGAAACACAAGCGGTGGGGGCCAGTAGTCCGGCCGGCGGCCCGTGCGGTGTTCTGTATGGGAAGAATCAGAGACGAGGAAGAAGAAGGGTTAGGAGACGTAGGATCTTCATCCAACCGCCTGAAATGGTCGAGAGACAGCTGGGAGTTGCATTCTTAATGCGCTCTGGTTCATCATGTGTGGGCACTGCTCAACCAACATTTTATTATCCAAAATTTGCTTTCTCTTCTTTACCATGTTTGATAGAGCTGGCCTGTACGTGATCGATATGCTTTCAATTACTAGCAGCAATACAACACCGTATTTTCAAGCCAGTTCCACTTTCCCGATTTATATATCGTGGTTATGGTGTACCCCTGTTATGTACACTATGATCTGCCTAGTTGCTATGTGTTCTTGTTATCATGGTTTGGCAATAAACTCTCTATACAGTATATTATGAACCTATCATCTACCAGCTATCCTTACTTCTGGAGCCTATTTTTGTGTGTACTTGTGCCAGATTATATAAATGCACACACCATATTACAGCACACATGAGCTCTCTCATCGAGAATCGGTGATAGCACATAAGTGTTCTGGTAGCCCCTATATTAGAATATCATCTGCATTACAAAGATAATCTCACAACTATTTATGTTTTCATGGTTCTCGGATATTATACGCAATTATAGTGAATATCGAATCCAGCATCGAGAAGAATATTGTGGAACACTGCAATGACTTACAAAATTGGCACCAAGGCATTGAGTGCCATTCTGGAAGCAATGAAACTCGTACACTCCCCACCTGTTGATTCTTGTTCAGAATATCATCCTAATGACTATTCTAACCTCGAGGAGTCAAAGGCAGATGGCCTGTCCTGTTCACCCATCAAGGAGCGTGTTCTAATTTGGCAAGGTTTTATTGATTGCGTGTATCTTGCATATGTTGTCTTGCATTTCTTCTACTTTGTTGCACCGCCATCTGCTTATTTTACTCATCATATAACTCGAGATGCCATGCCCATCCATTATCAATACATATTCCATCTGTCATCATACCATGTTTTTCCACTCAAATGTTGTTCTTGTGCATCAGATATCAAAAAGGAAGAGGGTGATTGCCGAACCTGAAGGAGCACCTGTCACAGCCCCAGATCAGCCCTTGCTTGACTTTGCCTGCTCATCATGTCATCATGTTTGAATTCCTAAGAAATTTGAAATGGGGATGTTCAAACCCTAGCATTAAAGGAATTCACTAGGTTCAACCAAAATATTTCCAGTAAATCCAAATGACTTCCAAAAATGTTCATCATTCTTGGAAAATCTTTGAAACTTGATAACGGAGGTGATGCACATTTTTCCATGACATATTGGGCTCTGGATTTAAATCATACCTTATTTGCATTTGGGCACTTAAATACTATAAAATATCTTAAATGCTCAAATAATCCCAAACTGAAATGTTTACTGTAGGATATATTCCCAACAGTGGTCATGAGCAGTTGCATGATTTTTGGGATTGATTTAGTATTTTTAATAAAGCCACAAAGCTGCAGAAAAATAGAAAACAGAAAAACAGAGAGAGAGAGAGAGAGAAACCCACCTGGGCCTTCTTACCTGGCGCTCACCTGCAGCAGAGCCGACCTGGCCCACTTACCTGTAGCCGGCCCAGCTTGACCAGCCCAGCCCACCTACCTCGCCGCTCGTCGTCTTCCTCTGCCAGTAGGCAGAGGCGAGGCGTGGCGTGCGCCCGAGAGCCCCGGCCACCTCCTGCTTCCACTGCTCCCCCGACGCGCCTGTGCGCGCCACGCACTCCCCTGGCTCCCTCCTACTCTCCCCCGTCCTCACCCGCTCCTCTGTCTCTCTCCCTCGCTCTCCTCCTCACGCACCCGAGCGTGCCACTGTGAGCTATCGCGCCCACCGCCGTTGCCTTGCCTCCCTGAGCCGTACAGAGCCTCCGTCACCTCGCACTTCACCTTTGCACCGAAGGAAAGAAGAACGGGGGCCTCGAGCAGCCGCCATCGTCTTCGAGTTCGGCCACCGACGACCGCCGCCTCGATTCGTTGTCGCATGAGCTTCCCCGAGCCCGCTGAGCTGCTTCCCCGACTCCTTGTGAGCTCCTTCTCCTTCCCCCATGCTCTCCCCCTCCGTTCCTCTCCACTAGCTCGTTCTTCGTCGGAGCCGAGAGCTTCCGCCCTTGACCATGAAGCCGCCCGTGGCTAGAGCGAGTTTCGCTCGCGTCCGAGCACCGTTACATGCTCAGTCGGCCGTCAGCTGCCCAACACCACCAATCGCGCCTCCTGTCGTGCTCCGTAGCCTCCTCCCCGATGAGCCCGTGTGTGCGCCGCGCGAGGTCGTCGCCGACATCATTTCCGGCCACCCCGCGACCTCCCGTCGGGTCCTTTGGATGCGGACGAGCGAGAGGCCCCCCTTGGTGCCAGCAGCGCATCGAACTACTGTCCCTAACGCGAGTCCGGCGAGCTCTCGCCGTCGGTTTGGTCATCGCCGGCGTAGATACGGTGCTGATGACGTGGCACGTCATTAGTAGTTAATCACCTGCTAATTAACCACATGACCCACTTACAGAAGGGCCCCACATCCTAATTAGCCGGCTAACAAAATACTTAGTGTTAATTTAACAGGATGGACCCCACCCATTAGCTTGACCTTGCCACATCACCCGTTGACCGACCCCACACGTCAGTGTTGACCCGGCTGACGTGGCGATTGACTAGGCCACATCATCCACCCAAACCAGATCGTGTCACCGGCGTGTGGATCCCACGTCGGGTTTGACCTAGACCGCTTTGTTGACCTCTTTGAGGTCAGCATGACCTAATGCTGACGCAATAACTCTTTTTCTGGATTCATTTTAATTCAGGAAATTCTAGAAAATATCCTAAACTTCTAAAATTCATAGTAAATCAGCCGTAACTCCAAATGAAATAATCTATATATGAAAAATGATCAGAAAAATCCAATCTATCCATCTGTACCACTTTCATGCATGATTGAACAAGTTAACCTCACTGAATAGGATAAATCATGATTAGGGCAATTTATGAACTAGCATTTGGAGTTGGAGTTTGACCTTGTTTGAATTCCACTTCAATTAACTTGGCTTACTGCTGCATTAGGTCAATTCAGTTCCTTAAACATGACATGTCATTCATTTGTTTGTGCATTGCATTGATTGTGTTTCTTCTTGTTTGTCGGTGGTTGTTCCCTCTCGATAGACGTGGTTTCGACGATGAGTTCGATGACACCGATGAAGAACCATATTATCTTCAGAAGTGCCAGGCAAGCAAAACCCCCTTGTTCATTCCGATACAATCCCACTCTCTCGCTCCTGCTCTCTTTTACTGCATTAGGACAACAACGATTCATACATTTACTTGCTGCAGTAGCTGAACCCCTTTATCCTCTGCATGACCTGTCATTCCACAGTAATTAGATGAAACCCACTAGCATGAGTAGGAGTTGATTGAGCCCTGTTGTGCCTACTCATTCATGCTTGCTTGTCATGCCTGCTACTGCTTAGAGTTGAGTCTGGTCTTATTCATCGGGGATGAATCGGAGGTGTGTGAACATGTCCTATTGTGTGTGAGCTAAGTGTGTGAACACGATTTGGTAAAGGTAGCGGTGAGAGGCCATGTAGGAGTACATGGTGGGTTGTCTCATTGCAGCCATCCTCGTGAACTGAGTTACGTGTTTGTGATCCATGAAACAGTTACTACCACGCATTGGGCCCGAAACCAATGGACCCTCTCGGCTTCTTAACCACCCTTGTTCTCTGTCCGGGAGTTGCAACTAGTTTACGGTGTTTGTAGGGATATGTGTTGGAGGCCGTGCGTGGCGCTGAACCTAGGGGTGGGCTATGATGCGGTAGATACACCGTGGCCCGTGTACCGAATGCCCGTTTGGTATCTCGGGAACCCTGCACACATCGTTCGGGCCGTTAGTGGAAACCTCGGCGGACTCCTGCGGATGGAACCCGAATAGGCGATAAACTGGACTAGGGACTTGAGTGTTTAGGTAGGCCGTGGCCGACACCCACGTTGGGCTTCCGCTTGAAGGTTGCCGAGTACATGTCGTGTAAACGGCGGTAAGTGGTGAGCGTGTGTGAAGAAGTACACCCTGCAGGGTTAATATGATCTATTCGAATAGGCTGTGTCCGCGGAGAAGGACTTCGGGTTGCCTATATCAGTTCATAGACAAGTGAAAGTGGATACTCTAAAATGCGCAAGATAAGCGTGGAGTGCTATGGATGGCATTCTCGTAGGGAGACGGGAGCGGGTCCATAGTGGTGTATTGATATGGTGAATATGTGGACTCATGTGCGCCACCTCAAAAGAGTTAGTTGCAGTCGTAGTTCAGGATAGCCACCGAGTCAAAGCTGGCTTGCTGCAGTCAAACTCCACCACCCCCTTTGTTGACAATGATGCATATGTAGATAGTTACGATGTAAGTCTTCTTTGAGTACGTTTGTACTCACGTTTGCTTATTTTATGTTTTGCGAGAGGCGTCGGTCTCGCTTAGTAGTTCCGCTTGGACTTGACGTTTAGCTTGTTACCTCAGCTACGATCTTGTGTCCTCGGCAGGATCTCGGTAGATAGTCGGGCTTCTCAGCCCTTTTCATTTATAGTTATGCGTACTCGAGACATGTTTAGCTTCCGCTTGTGCTTTGACTTGTATGTTTCACGAGTGTTGGGTCATGAGACCCATGTTTGTAATATCTCGCTCCTCGGAGCCTAATGAATAAATATTTGAGTAGGAGCGTTATGTTGTGATGCCATGGTGTATTTGCACATATTGAGCATATTGTGTGTATGTTTGAAATGCTTGGTATGTGTGGGATCCGACAATCTTGTTGTTTATCCTTGGCAGCCTCTCATATGGGGAAATGTAGTCTTGTGCTTCTGAGCGATAGTAGTCCGCTCTGACCCGGTTCACCGGGAGTCCTGCTAGCCCAAAGACTACCTTGCTTTGGACACTTGACTGGCCGGCATGTGTTTCACTTCGTTCCTATATACGTCCCTTTGGGGAAATGTCACGCAGTGATATCCGGAGTCCTGCCTAGCTCTACTGCCCGGGTTACCGGAGTCCTGTTAGCCCAGCGCTACAGCCGGATTCATAGGTTGATGACCGACATGTTCGATGTGATTCATGTATGCCTGTCCCCATGGGTTAGTGCCGCTTTGGGTTCACGACTAGCCATGTCGGCCCGGTTCTCTGTCATATGGATGCTAGCGACACTATCATATACGTGAGCCAAAAGGCGCAAACGGTCCCGGGCCATGGTAAGGCGACACCCGTGGGAATACCGTGCGTGAGTCCGCAAAGTGATATGAGGTGTTACCGACTGGATCGATGTGACTTGGAATCGGGGTCCTGACAGCACCAACAAAGTCCTTGAAAAACGTGGTGGTGCCGGCGAAATCAGACATCGCCCCACTTATATTGGATGTACAACCAGTGACACAAAACATAAGACCGACTCCAGCAGACTGTACCCATACTTCACTGGCCACACCACTAGCCCCACCACACAGGACATGCACTCCAGCAAAAGGTATACCGATTTCATTTTCCATAGCACCAGCCGTACCATAGAAAAATCCCACTCCAAAGAAAAAGTACAAAGCAAGTCCAATCGTCAAGACCTATCCCAAGCTGAGAGACGGCCAATTCACAGATTGGAACCCCATTCCATTTATTCCCAGTTTAAAAGACAATGCTTTCAATTTTCTTAGGGGCTACGTGCATATATTCCCATCATGGGAAGATTATAGTGAAGACAAACACCATTTTCACATCTTCCTGTCCAACTTACGTGTAAGTGATATTATTCATGGTTATTATTTTCCTGTTTTCTGCTGATCGAACACATCAATGATTTACATTACATTGTTGTAACTAGGAGAGGGTCAATCTGGATAGTCATGACGAGCAAAGCTTGCTTGTGCTTTTCAAGGAAGCATTGCAGCAGTATCGGTGTTACCTGAGGAAATCACACTTTGATGGCAAGTTTATAAATGAATTTCTGGTGAAGTCTCCTGTGCTAAATTTAGAAGACATTGAATGGAAAAACCTTGTTATACCTTTGGTCTCGTTCCCGGAAAGAGGTCTTGTATATGTAATCACATGACAATTTGAACTACTACTTTTACGCATGTGCCTTATGGAATTTTTTGCGGAAATCTGCTCGAAGAAGAATTCGGTTTGAAAAGAACGACGAGGATATCGCAAATATGCTGCCCGCTGCTTTGCTCTTGTTAGTACCTGTTGTCTGTATCACTTTGTACTTGCATACATACAGTTCATTATGTGACAGCAGTATGCATGATAGCTTGCTTATCAATTGTTCGCTCCAAATTATCTAATCTGTATGAATGGTTACATTAGTGTAGAATATATGCAATGCCAATGAATTTTTTTAGCTCTGTATTGTTCTTGTAAGTTCATGTTGTCCTTTATCAGTATACTTATATTGACAGGTAGTTGTTCATGTACCATCACTCTGCAGCTTATTTTCCTTTGCCCTCCATTTTCTACACATCAGATCTATATTTACTCTTACCATATGGTTGGTACTGAAGAAGTTTAGCTGTGCATTGCTCTTAGCTGTGCCTTTTGCCTGTATCGCTGCACATACATTTATAGCTACTTGGTTATGTAGCATCACTCTTCATCTTATCTTAAATATTCTCCATTTTTTCGTATATTATCACATCTATATTTACTCTTAACAAAATGTAGAATAAAGGCAATGCTTATGAAGAAGATTTTGTGCTAAACTTCTTGAATTGCCCCCCCCATCAGCATGGACAAGGGATTTATAGAGCCTGTATTCACCAGTAATGTAAGTTTGTCCTTCTCAAGCCTTCAAACTTTGTTGTGTATATTTGGTTAGGCATGACTGCAACAGCTGTTTATTTTTGGTGTTTGCATCAAACTGCATGTTTAAATTTTATTATGTAGTTCATAAACAAAAGTTTGTCCTTCTCAATTTAAGTTTTCAGTTGTACAACCAAGTTCCTTCTTCATACCATGTAAATTAAACTATCTGAGCAAGTGATCTTCTTTTGCACTTTGCATGTATATACATTCTTCATCCGTAATCCAGTGGTGTAGTGAACCTACCCACTACAACACAATGTCATATTCTGCAATGTCTTAACTATGAACAATGTCATATCATTCTACTATTATTTAAACCATCTCTTTATTTGCCAATCTGAAATGGGATAAATTGACAGCACACTAATCATTGATACGTATGAGTTCTTGATATGTAATCCAGTGGTGTCGTGAAGCTGCCAACTCCTTCACAATGTCATTTCCTGCCATGTCTTGACCTGAACAATACCATATTGTGTTAATGCAGTTTTAAACTGTGTCACTTTATTCGTCAGTAAGAAATGTGATGGATTGTTAACACTGATACTTTTATGTGCAAAACCTGTCATCTGTCTGCTTGTTTATCTTTCAGAGTGAGGAAGATATAAGTGTTGAACAAGCCTTGATCTCATCATCTTGCTTTCATTTGCTTATACTGCTCCCAATGAGGCTAACCTTTCTTGAACTCTATTGAAGTCTTTGTCGGTTTTGTATATTATTTTGTCGGTGTGTTTATTTGCCTTTGGTGGCGATCTTTGATGCCAAGTGTATGTAATCTATTATGCTTGTGCTTTATTATCATAGTGGCGAACTTTGATGCCCGGTGGATGTAATATGCCGTAATTTCTTTATTGTATAGTCTAGGTTTTTCTTATTCATGATGCCGCAGTTATTTTACTGTATATATATCCTGTCTTCGCAGTAAACCGGCCAAACCGTAAAATTACGGTACATAATCGGGCCATCATGCAACCACGATGTATGATCCGCATCATGGGCCCTGTCAAACTGGCCCACTAGTAGATTCGGGCCTTTAATAGGCCGAGTAACCCTCGGACCTCTTTTCGCAAGAAAACTCAATTGGCTTTTAGGAGGCTGAGAAGTAGGTTGGGTCTGAAACGTGCCGAATAGCTCACGGGCCGGCAGCAGCCCGAAATGGACCCCGGCCCATGATTGTGCGAATCAAATCACGGGCTTTTAACAGGCCAAAGTTGTCTCGGTCCTTGTTTGGCCCAATCAGATATCGGCTGCGAGCAGGCCGGATGCAAACCGGGTCGTAGTTAGGCCCAACTATATGATGGGATTTTAATAGGCCAAAATTAATATAGGGCCGAAATGTTAAACGGGCCCTTAACAGGCCAAAACTAATATCAGGCCGAATTACTAAATGGTCCTTTAGCAAGTGGGACCAAAAGCATAGCTTCCAGTTAACGGGCCGAATCTGATATGGGCCGTAATTGAGCCCAAAGCCTCTTAAAGGGCCAGATCTGATCTGGGCCGTGATTTGGCCTAGAAAGTGGGAGGCTTTTAACGGGCCGAATCTTATATGGGCCATTATTAGGCCCGGAACGTGGCAGCACATTAATGTACCGGATCAAATATGGGCGACATTTGGCCAAAACATGGCAGCCGGTTAATGGGGCCTACTAGGATCCTCAAAATCTTGTGGGCCTACAATTGGGCGGCCCATTAATGTCGGCGAAATCTCGTGGGCCTTTAGTTTGGGCGGCCCATTATGATCCACAAGAATTTTGTGGGCCTTTACAGGCCAGCCCATTATGGCACACAAAATCTTGTGGGCCTTTACTGGCCGACCTATTATGGCCCGTGAAATGTTGTGGGCCTTTAGCTGGGCCAGCCCATTATGGTCCACAAAATCTCGTGGGCCTTTAGCTGGGCCGACCCATTATGGTCCGCAAAATCTTGTGGGCCTTTAGTTGGGCCGGCCCATTTAAACTTGATGGGACGTGCCATGTGTTGATGTATCATAGGCGCCTTTTGTCCAATGAGTGGATGACATCTGTCCCAACGATGAGCCGACACGTGTTTCCTCCAACCAATGATGATTTTACACGTGGAAAATCCCCATTGGTCGGGGCTGTTAACGGGTTATCGGATCCAAAACCCGACCCGATAGCTTAACGGCGTTCCGTTACGGTGGATGCCACATGCTGGTCATCCTTGACGAAAGCACTTCTGTGACGCGCGATTAATCGTCATGGAAGTGGACACTTCCGTGATGATAATTTTGGTAATGTCATGGAACACTTCTACGACAGCACAGGTATGAATATCTTGATTTTGTCATAAAATCGTCATGGATGTACATGCATGACAAAAAAGGCGACCTACTGTGACAAACATATATCATCACGGAAGTGTATTTTTTTGTAGTGCTCTTCAACAAGTATCGGTATGTTTTCGGATTCGTTTCGTTCATGCGATATGTGCAAATCTTGGAGCGTCTTTTGCTTTAGTTTTCATTTTCTTTTATGCACCATGCTGGTATGAGATAGTCCTTGGTTGATTTATTGAATTCTCTTTTCACTTCACTTATATTCTTTGAGTATGGCTTTATAGAATGCTTCATGTGCTTCACTTATATCATTTGAAGTTTGGATTGCCTGTTTCTCTTCACATAGAAAACCTCCATTTGTAGAATGCTCTTTTGCTTCACTTATATTTGTTAGAGCGTGGGCATATCTTTTGTAGAAAGAATTAAACTCTCTTGCTTCACTTATATCTATTTAGAGGGTTGACAGGAACTGGTCATTCACATGGTTAGTAGTAAAATCCTACATAAAACTTGTAGATCACTGAATATGATGTGTTTGATTCCTTGCAATAGTTTTGCGATATAAAGATGATGATATTAGAGTCATGCTAGTGGGTAGTTGTGGATTAGTAGAAATACTTGTGTTGAGGTTTGTGATTCCCGTAGCATGCACGTATGCTGAACCGTTATGTGATGAAGTCGGAGCATGATTTATTTATTGATTGTCTTCCTTATGAGTTGAGGTCGGGGACGAGCGATGGTCTTTTCCTAAAAATATATCCCCCTAGGAACATGCATGTAGTACTTTGTTTTGATGACTAATAGATTTTTGCAGTAAGTATGTGAGTTCTTTATGACTAATGTTGAGTCCATGGATTATAAGACTCTCACCCTTCCATCATTGCTAGCCACTTCGGTACCGTGCATTGCCCTTTCTCACCTCGAGAGTTGGTGCAAACTTCGCCGGTGCATCCAAACCCCGTGATACGATACGCTCTATCACACATAAGCCTCATTATATCTTCCCCAAAACAGCCACCATACCTACCTATCATGGCATTTCCATAGCCATTACGAGATATATTGCCATGCAACTTCCATCATCATCATATACATGACTCGAGCATTCATTGTCATATTGCTTTGCATGATCGTAAGATAGCTAGCATGATATTTTCATGGCTTTTCTGTTTTTTGATATCTTTGCTACGCTAGATCATTGCACATCCCGGTACACCACCGGAGGCATTCATATAGAGTCATATCTTTGTTCCAGATATCGAGTTGTAATATTGAGTTGTATGTAAATAAAAGTGTGATGATCATCATTATTAGAGCATTGCCCCAGTGAGGAAAGGATGATGGAGACTATGATTCCCCCACAAGTCGGGATGAGACTCCGGACTTTACAGAAAAAAGAGGCCAAATAAGCCCAAAAAAACAAAAGAGGCCAAAGAAGCCCACCAAAAAAATAACAATAAAAAATGAGAGAAAAAGAGAGAAGGGGCAATGTTACTATCCTTTTACCACACTTGTGCTTCAGAGTAGCACCATGATCCTTCATATAGAGAGTCTCTTGAGTTATCACTTTCATATACTAGAGGGAATTTTCATTATAGAACTTGGCTTGTATATTCCGATGATGGGCTTCCTCAAATGCCCGAGGTCTTCATGAGCAAGCAAGTTGGATGCACACCCACTTAGTTTTCAGTTTGAGCTTTCATACACTTATAGCTCCAGTGCATCCGTTGCATGGCAATCTCTACTCCTCACATTGATATCG
This sequence comes from Aegilops bicornis, assembly GCA_021605145.1. Classification (NCBI taxonomy): domain Eukaryota; kingdom Viridiplantae; phylum Streptophyta; class Magnoliopsida; order Poales; family Poaceae; genus Aegilops; species Aegilops bicornis. The sequence goes on from CM038673.1 coordinate 429,013,072, forward strand.
ATTGATGGGCATCTCCATAGCCCGTTGATTAGCCGCGTCGATGTGATAATTTCTCCTTTTTGTCTTCTCCATACAACCTCCACCATCATATTCTATTCCACCTATAGGGCTATGTGTTGGGGAACGTTGCAGAAAATAAAAATTTTCCTACGGTTTCACCAAGATCCATCTAGGAGTTCATCTAGCAACGAGTGATAGGAGTGCATCTACATACCTTTGTAGATCGCGAGCGGAAGCGTTCAAGTGAGCAGGGTTGAGGAGTCGTACTCGTCGTGATCCAAATCACCGATGACCAAGTGTCGAACGGACAGCACCTCCGCGTTCAACACACGTACGAAGCGGATGACGTCTCCCGCACCTTGATCCAGCAAGGAGGAGGGAGAGGTTGAGGAACAAGGCTCCAAAAGCAGCACGACGGCGTGGTGGTGATGGAGTGACAGTTCTCCGGCAGGGTTTCGCCAAGCACACGCGGAGGAGGAGAGGTGTTGGGGAGGGGAGGGGCTGCGCCTTTGATTGTGTGTGCAGCCCTGCCCTCGCCCCTCTATTTATAGGGGAAGGGGGAAGGGGGCCGACCCCCTCTAGATGAGATCTAGAGGGGGGGGGGGTGGCGGCCAAGGGGAGGGGGCTTGCCCCCCAAGGCCCCAAGCAAGGGGGCGCCCCCTCTAGGGTTCCCCCCAAAACCCTAGGCGCATGGGCCCGTAGGGGGTTGTGGCGCCCCAGCCCACTTGGGCTGGTTCCCTTCTCCATACAGCCCATAAGGCCCTCCGGAAGAGGTGGCCCCTCCCGGTGGACCCCCGGAACCCCTCCGGTGGCCCCGGTACAATACCGATATGCCCCCGAAATATTCTGGTGACCATATGATAACCTCCCGTATATAAATCTTTACCTCCGGACCATTCCGGAACTCCTCGTGACGTCCGACATCGTATCCGGGACTCCGAACAACATTCAGTAATCACATACAAGTCTTCCTAATAACCCTAGCGTCACCGAACCTTAAGTGTGTAGACCCTACGGGTTCGGGAATCATGCAGACATGACCGAGACAGCTCTCCCGCCGATAACCAACATCGGGATCTGGATACCCATGTTGGCTCCCACATGTTCCACGATGATCTCATCGGATGAACCACGATGTCGAGGAATCAAGCAACCCCGTATACAATTCCCTTTGTCAATCGGTATGTTACTTGCCCGAGATTCGATCGTCGGTATCCCAATACCTCATTCAATCTCGTTACCGGCAATTCACTTTACTCGTACCGTAATTCATGATCCCATGACCAAACACTTGGTCACTTTGAGCTCATTATGATGATGCATTACCGAGTGGGCCCAGTGATACCTCTCCGTGTCACGGAGTGACAAATCCTAGTCTCGATCCGTGACAACCCAGCGAGACACTTTCGGAGATACATGTAGTGCACCTTTATAGTCACCCGATTACGTTGTGACGTTTGGTACACCCAAAGCACTCCTACGGTATCCGGGAGTTACACGATCTCATGGTCTAAGGAAAGGATACTTGACATTGGAAAAGCTCTAGCAAACGAACTACACGACCTTGTGCTATGCTTAGCATTGGGTCTTCTCCATCACATCATTCTCCTAATGATGTGATCCCGTTATCAATGACATCCAATGTCCATAGTCAGGAAACCATGACTATCTATTGATCAACGAGCTAGTCAACTAGAGGCTCACTAGGGACATGTTGCAGTCTATGTATTCACACGTGTATTACGATTTCCGGATAATACAATTATAGCATGAATAAAAGACAATTATCATGAACAAGGAAATATAATAATAATCCTTTTATTATTGCCTCTAGGGCATATTTCCAACAGTCTCCCACTTGCACTAGAGTCAATAATCTAGTTACATTGTGATGAATCGAACACCCATAGAGTTACGGTGTTGATCATGTTTTGCTTTCATGGAAGAGGTTTAGTCAGCGGATCTGCGACATTCAGATCCGTATGCACTTTGCAAATTTCTATGTCTCCATCTTGAACATTTTCACGAATGGAGTTGAAGCGGCGCTTGATGTGCCTGGTCTTCTTGTGAAACCCGGGCTCCTTGGCAAGTGCAATAGCTCCGGTGTTGTCCTGAGAAGAGTTTGATTGGCCCCGACGCATTGGGTATGACTCCTAGGTCGGTGATGAACTCCTTCACCCAAATTGCTTCATGCGCTGCCTCCGAGGCTGCCATGTACTCCGCTTCACATGTAGATCCCGCCACGACGCTACGCTTGCAGCTGCACCAGCCATCGCTCCACCATTCAACATATACACGTATCCGGTTTGTGACTTAGAGTCATCCAGATCTGTGTCGAAGCTAAGCGTCGGCGTAACCCTTCTGACGAGCTCTTCATCACCTCCATAAGCGAGAAACATGTCCTTAGTCCTTTTCGGTACTTCAGGATATTCTTGACCGCTGTCCGGTGTTCCTTGCCGGGATTACTTTGGTATCTTCCTACCAAACTTACGGCAAGGTTTACATCAAATGCGGTACACAGCATGGCATACATAATAGATCCTATGGCTGAAGCATAGGGGATGACACTCATCTCTTCTTTATCTTCTGCCGTGGTCGGGCATTGAGCCGAGCTCAATTTCACACCTTATGTCTGAGCAAGAACCCTTTCTTGGGTGATCCATTTTGAACTTCTTCAATATCTTATCAAGGTATGTGCTTTGTGAAAGACCTATGAGGCGTCTCGATCTATCTCTATAGATCTTGATGCCTAATATATAAGCAGCTTCTCCAAGGTCCTTCATTGAAAAGTCTTATTCAAGTAGGCCTTAATGTTGTACAAAAGTTCTATATCATTTCCCATCAAAAGTATGTCATCTACATATAATATGAGAAATGCTCTGAGCTCCCACTCACTTTCTTGTAAACGCAGGCTTCTCCATAAGTCTGCATAAACCCAAACGCTTTGATCATCTCATCAAAGCGAATGTTCCAACTCCGAGATGCTTGCACCAGCCCATAAATAGATTGCTGGAGCTTGCATACCTTGTTAGCATTCTTAGGGTCGACAAAACTTTCTGGCTGCATCATATACAGTTCTTCCTTAAGATAGCCGTTAAGGAATGCTGTTTTGACGTCCATTTGCCATATCTCATAATCATAGGTTGCGGCAATTGCTAACATGATTCGGACGGACTTCAGCTTCGCTACGGGAGAGAAAGTCTCATCGTAGTCAACCCCTTGGACTTGCCGATAACCCTTAGCGACAAGTCGTGCTTTATAGATGGTAACATTACCATCCGCGTCCGTCTTCTTCTTAAAGATCCATTTGTTTTCTATCGCTCACGATCATCGGGCAAGTCTGTCAAAGTCCATACTTTGTTTTCATACATGGATCCTATCTCGGATTGCATGGCTTCAAGCCATTTGTTGGAATCTGGGCCCGCCATAGCTTCTTCATAGTTCGAAGGTTCACCGTTGTCCAACAACATGATTTCTAGGACAGGGTTGCCATACCACTCTGGTGTGGAATGTGTCCTTGTGGACCTACGAAGTTCAGTAGCAACTTGATCCGAAGTACCTTGATCATCATCATTAATTTCCTCTCCAGTCGGTGTGGGCACCACAGGAACATTTTCCTGAGCTGCACTACTTTCCGGTTCAAGAGGTAGTACTTCTTCGAGTTCTACTTTCCTCCCATTTACTCCTTTCGAGAGAAACTCTTTTTCCAGAAAGGATCCGTTCTTAGCAACAAAGATCTTGCCTTCGGATCTAAGGTAGAAGGTATACCCAATAGTTTCCTTAGGGTATCCTATGAAGACGCATTTTTCCGACTTGGGTTCGAGCTTTTCAGGTTGAAGTTTCTTGACATAAGCATCGCATCCCCAAACTTTTAGAAACGACAGCTTAGGTTTCTTCCCAAACCATAATTCATACGGTGTCGTCTCAACGGATTTAGACGGTGCCCTATTTAAAGTGAATGTAGCTGTCTCTAGAGCGTATCCCCAAAATGATAGCGGTAAATCGATAAGAGACATCATAGACCGCACCATATCCAATAGAGTGCGATTACGACGTTCGGACACACTGTTCTGTTGAGGTGTTCGGTAGCGTGAGTTGTGAAATGATTCCACATTTCCTTAAGTGTGTACCAAATTCGTGACTTAAATATTCTCCTCCATGATCTGATTGTAAGAACTTTATTTTTCGGTCACGTTGATTCTCTACCTCATTCTGAAATTCCTTGAACTTTTCAAAGGTCTCAGACTTGTGTTTGTGGCGACCGATTCTCCGGGTAATAATTCCCAGAAAATGGCCCTTGTGCTCATCGGCCCCAGGATAACTGTTAGCTGATGAGGCACCAACTTGATACAGAAATTCCAAGCGGAAAATACAATATGTGTAGTACAAGACCATTCTGGCTTGTGCATACAACAAATGGTTTCTAAAAGTTGATGGCGGAAGCGGTTTATGAAACATCCTCGTCTATGGGACTCCATTTCCCATGGGAACAGCTGACCAGGTTAACTCCTATCTTCGCGTGGCTGAGATCACCGTTGCCTAGGTTCTGGGACAGTCACCGCAACGCTCCTCTCCAAACATGAAATCTGGCCAAGACAATAGCCAGGGACAAGCCAGTGAGTACTTTGAATGTACTCGCAAACACAATGAACACAGGCATGATTTAACAATGATGTATTGAAAATATATCATGCTTAAGACGTCAGTCACATGAGGTAAGTAAAGTTCTGATGCGTCCAAGCATGTTATCTAAGGATATACAATAATATAGTAGTATAGTAATCATGAAGTAAATAACACGAAAGAAATGCCACAACCGGGCGTCTGAGCGACACCACATAGAGGGCTTTAAAAGAAATGCCACAGTCGGGCGTCTGAGCGACACCACATAAAGGGCTTTAAAAGAAATGCCACAGTCGGGCGTCTGAGCGACACCACATAATGGGCTTTAAAAGAAATCCCACGGTCGAGGCGTCTGGCGACACCACATAAAGGGCTTTAAAAGAAATGCCACGGTCGAGGCGTCTGGCGACACCACATAAAGGGCTTTAAAAGAACGCCATACGGTCGAGGTCCGAGCGACACCACATAAAGGGCTTTAAAAGAAATGCCACAATGAATATCCGGGAGGTAGAACCATCCTGGGATATTCAAGAATACCAGAAAAATATCATGGGTTAGTCCACATCCAAAATAGTAATCATAAATTATCACAAGTCACAATCGTACTTCCAGGTTTAATTGTTTCACCTCCGAAGACCGACACTAAGACCGACACTTGACCCATCCCAATCTGTAAGCCTTAACCGTGGACACGGCTATTCGAATAGGTTTAATCTCTGCAGAGGGTGTACTCTTTACCCACGAGTAACGGATTTCTTTAGTCCATCGAGACTAATTCCGTCTATGGTCTTTTTGTTGAAAACACACCTAACTTGCACACACCAGCTTAACTCACATGTATGCGGAATCACCCACAACACCTGTTAAGCAAAACTCTAAGTGGGAGGCTACAACCTCGGCGTAACATGGGATCACAAAATTTATACATGGCATAATCGGGGAGCTACCCCTTTCGGCTACAACCAAACACCCATGCTCCCGGACCCGGTGGTATGACTACCGGATGCCTCCGATATCTTCCACCACTGCCTCTCACATGCGGTGTGTGCTAGGAAAGGGTTGACAACTTCTTGAACCGTACCCTACTTGGTGTAGGGACGAGTGGTAATCTGAAGCAAGTATGGGGGTTCTTGGCACAAGACTCGATCTACGATCGACTCGGGAGGTTGTAATATTTCTGCATGATTAGTATGGCAATGCATATATCTCAAACAACAGATGAAAACATCACGCGACATCCCCACATGTCATACCGGACACGACCGTCTCGACGGAGGACTAGGGGCAAGCCCGTGTCTACCCAAGACAGAGGCCTTCCCATCTTTCCTTCCGGTATACATGAAAGACGTATGACGGTGATTTCCATCACAAATCATGTCAACTTCATTAGCATAAACTTATTAATATGCACCCATGAATAGGATCTCATCCTCACATAAAATGACGCATGCATATGTCGGGGTGGTGTTGCCACCGTGCTATGCAACACTCACAAAAATTCACCAGGGTTCAGAATGCTTGCCTTCAGGTCATGGGAAGGAAGGGTGCATCCAAATCATCATGAAATCTTCAAAAATCCTATTTAAAATAATATATTTGAATTAACACATAAAATAAAACCAGCACAAAAGTTGTTTTGAATTTTTTTTCAAATAAATCTTAAAATAAACTAGACAATATTTGAGAGAGGTAGCAAAAAGAATCAATTCATTTGGAGTTGCATTTAAAAAGTTATCGACAGTCAAAGTTCTGGTCAAAATCTGATTTTAAAAATAAAACAGAAAAACAGAAAAAACGTTTCGATTATACGTACACGTCGAAGGCGCATTTTGAAAATGCGCTTCCACTTATCCAACGTGGACGGGCGCTGTGTCCTTGCCCGGTGGGTCAAGGGGCCCCAGTTGGTGGAGTTTGACCAGTCTCCTTCCCTCTCTTTCCTCTGGCCGAACGGAGACGGGAACTCCGGCGATCTTCGCCGGTGTTAGGCAGCTCCTTGAGGGCATCCGAGTGCAGGGATGGATCCGCCACTCCTAGGCGATTCTTCCGGTGGTCGTAGGGTAGCCGGGGGTAGAGGGAGTCGCCGGCGGCGAGCTCCGCGGCGGAGGGGGCATTCAGGTGGATAGTGAGTTTGGGGCTGCGGTGGTCTCCGGCCAAAATTGAGCGAGGGGTTGTGCTCGCGAGAGGAAGGGGGAGTTCTTGGTGGAGAGAGTGGAGAGGGAGAGGCACTAGTGGCGATGGAATCGGCCAGGGCTTGGCGGCGACCGAACCGGCGGACTCGGGAAGAAGGCCTTCCCTTGCTCATTCTTGGCCAAGGCAACACTAGGAGGATCAAATGAGGTTGCTCGAGGACTTGGTTGAGCTCAGGGCCCTTATATCTGTGGTGGAGGTCGGTTCGGGGCAGCCCGGCGATAAGGACGAGACGAACCGCCTCCTGTAGCTTGGGCGGCGTGGCGGCGGCGAGCGCTAGCGGACGAGGCTGCGGATGAGCTCATACTGCTCACAAGGGCAGGTGGCAAGCTGGGGTGGCTTAGGCGGCGCCGACCACGGTCGGGCCTGCTAGCGGCGGCAGCTAGCCGCCACGGCTATCTGGCGGTGGCGTAGAGGCGCCAGGTTGGTCGAGGTGGTGTGGCGGTGCGGGGGACCTGACGAGCTGGCTGGGGCCGGGTTTTGAGTCTTGAGGTGGGGCCTTGGCGACTCGAGTGCATGCGGGTGCCAAGCGCATGCTGCAGGCGCGCCGAGCACGCATTTAAAGGTGCTCGATGAAATGCGAGGGCAGCCTAGGGTGTTCCAAACCACAAGGGAGTTAGCAGAAAGGGGTTAGGGGCTAGGGCAAAACCTTAGGACATGTGGGTAGGTCAGGGGCTCAAGTTCACAATGTAAACTTGAACTCATGCCAAAACTGGTCATGCACACAGGGTGTTTGACAAAATGCCAATGGCACCTAGGTAGCTCTTGGAGTGGCTAAACTCTCCAGATCAGTGTCTCCTTGGATGCACAAGAGGGTGGTGAAGTCAGTTTGCAAAAAGGAGAAACTTGCTAGTGCAAGTTTTGCAAAACTACACTTCTGGACAGGGAGTGAGTGGCATCATTACATGGGCCAAACGTGTTCCAAATAGAGCATGCTCCTGGACTTAGGGGTTTTGCAAGGTTGACTACAAGCATGAGAAAACACAAGGTCATTTGAGCAAGAAATAATAGAGTTGTAGTAGAAAACACAAGTCTGGTCCAGAATGAAGAAAAGGTTGTTGCACTCAAATTTTCCAAAGAACATCACTATGTTTTTGCATAAAGTTGAATGGCATGCTACTACGGACATCCCAAAATTTTGGTGGAGGCTCTAGGGAAATATTTAAATGGGTTGTAATGCAAAATGCCTTTGGACCAGAGAAGCAAACCAGGTGAAAGAACCCAAAATAAGTAATGAAATAAATTTATTAGTGCTCATAATTGATTTAGAGACATCTCATGACATCTCCAAATTTTGGTTGCAATTTTAAGTGATTTTATCAAAAGGTTGTAGTTCAAAAGGAGCTCCAAAAATTTAATACAGTTCATTTTAATGAGTAAAGCTCAGGGTGAAATAATTTAATAAACAATTCTACTTATTTAGAAATTGTTTTAATGAGATGGCAAAGAAGTCCAATGTATTATGGAAAGCTTCACTTGGGAAAAATACAAAACTCCTTAACAATAAAAGAAGAGTTCTGAAATCAACAGATATAAAGATTTTTAAAACCCTTGGAAAAAAAATTTAATATTGAAAACTTGGCAAAAATTTTGGGGTGTTACAGTGTTTCATCAAGTAGACATACCCATATCTACTTAATTCGTCTGTGAGAGTGAGAACATAACGATATCCTCCGCGAGCCTCAACGCTCATTGGACCGCACACATCAGTATGTATGATTTCCAATAAGTTGGTTGCTCGCTCCATTGTTCCGAAGAACGGAGTCTTGGTAATTTTGCCCATGAGGCATGGTTCGCATGTGTCAAATGATTCATAATCGAGAGACTCTAAAAGTCCATCAGCATGGAGCTTCTTCATGCGCTTGACACCAATGTGACCAAGGCGGCAGTGCCACAAGTATGTGGGACTATCATTATCAACTTTACATATTTTGGTATTCACACTATGAATATGTGTAATATTACGTTCGAGATTCATTAAGAATAAACCATTGACCATCGGAGCATGACCATAAAACATATCTCTCATATAAATAGAACAACCATTATTCTCGGATTTAAATGAGTAGCCATCTCGCATTAAGCGAGATCCAGATACAATGTTCATGCTCAAACTTGGCACTAAATAACAATTATTGAGGTTTAAAACTAATCCCGTAGGTAAATGTAGAGGTAGCGTGCCGACGGCGATCACATCGACCTTGGAACCATTCCCGACGCATCATCACCTCGTCCTTTGCCGGTCTCCACTTATTCCGCAGCTCCTGCTATGAGTTACATATATGAGCAACGCGACACGGTATCAAATACCGGGAGTTACTACGAAATCTTGGTAAGGTACACATCAATTACATGTATATCAAATATACCTTTAGTGTTGCCGACCTTCTTATGCGCTAAGTATTTGGGACAGTTCCGCTTCGGTGACCCTTCCCTTTGCAATAAAAGCACTCAGTCTCGAGGCTTGGGTCCATTCTTTGACTTCTTCCGGCAATCGGCTTGCAGGCGCGGCAACATCCTTGCCGTCCTTCTTGAAGTTCTTCTTACCCTTGCCCTTCTTGAACTTAGTGGTTTTATTGACCATCAACACTTGATGTTCCTTCTTGATTTCTACATCTGCTGACTTTAGCATTGAAAATACTTCAGGAATAGTTTTCACCATCCCCTGCATATTGTAGTTCATCACAAAGCTCTTGTAGCTTGGTGGGAGCGACTGAAGGATTCTGTCAATGACCGCCTCGTCCGGGAGGTTAATTTCCAGCTGGGACAGGCGGTTGTGCAACCCAGACATTTTGAGTATGTGCTCCTTGTGAACTATTTTCCTCCGTCTTACAACTATAGAACTTGTCGGAGACTTCATATCTCTCGACCGGGCATGAGCTTGGAAAACCATTTTAGCTCCTCGAACATCTCATATGCTCCGTGTTGCTCAAAAGCGCTTTTGGAGCCCGGTCCTAAGCTGTAAAGCATGCCGCCTTTGAGCGAGGAGTAATCCTCAAGACGAGACTGCCTTAGCGTTCATAACGTCTTGGTTCTCTGGGATGGGTGCTTCACCTAGCGGTGCTTCTAGGACATATTGTTTCTTGTCTGCTATGAGGATGATCCTCAGGTTCCGGACCCAGTCCGTATAGTTGCTGCCATCATCTTTCAGCTTGGTTTTCTCTAGGAATGCGTTGAAGTTCATGTTGACATGAGCGTTGGCCATTTGATCTACAAAACATTTTTGCAAAGATTTTAGACTAATGTTCATGATAATTAAGTTCATCTAATCAAATTATTTAATGAACTCCCACTCAGATTTGACATCCCTCTAGTCATCTAAGTGTTACATGATCCGAGTCGACTAGGCCGTGTCCGATCATCACGTGAGACGGACTAGTCATCGTCGGTGAACATCTCCCTGTTGATTGTATCTTCCATCGACTCATGTTGGACCTTTCGGTCTCTTGTGTTCCGAGGCCATGTCTGTACATGCTAGGCTCGTCAAGTTAACCTAAGTGTTTTGCATGTGTAAAACTGTCTTACACCCGTTGTATGTGAGCGTAGGAATCTATCACACCCGATCATCACGTGGTGCTTGAAGCAGCGAACTTTAGCAGCAGCGGCGCACGATTCTGGAGAACACTTTCTTGAAATTATTATAAGGGATCATCTTATTTACTACCGTCGTTCTAAGTAGACAAGATGCATAGACATAATAAACATCACATGCAATTAAATAGTAGTGACATGATATGGCCAATATCATATAGCTCCTTTGATCTCCATCTTCGGGGCTCCATGATCATCTTGTCACCGGCATGACACCATGATCTCCATCATCATGATCTCCATCATCGTGTCTCCATGAAGTTGCTCGCCAACTATTACTTCTACTACTATAGCTAACGGTTTAGCAATAAAGCAAAGTAATTACATGGCGTTTGAATCAATGACACGCAGGTCATACAATAATTAAGACAACTCCTATGGCTCCTGCCGGTTGTCATACTCATCGACATGCAAGTCGTGATTCCTATTACAAGAACATGATCTCATACGTCACAATATATCATTCATCATACATCACAACTTTTGGCCATATCACATTACAAGGAAATTGCTGCAAAAACAAGTTAGACGTCCTCTAATTGTTGTTGCATCTTTTACGTGGCTGCAATAGGGTTCTAGCAAGAACGTTTTCTTACCTACGAAAAAGCCACAACATGATTTGTCAACTTCTATTTACCCTTAATAAGGAACCTTTTCATCGAATCCGCTCCAACTAAAGTGGGAGAGACAGACACCCGCTAGCCACCTTATGCAACTAGTGCATGTCGGTCGGTGGAACACATCTCACGTAAAGCGTCACGTGTAAGGTCGGTCCGGCCGCTTCATCCCACAATACCGCTGAAGCAAAATAAGACTAGTAGCGGCAAGAAAGTTGACAACATCTACGCCCACAACAAATTGTGTTCTACTCGTGCAATAGAGAACTACGCATAGACCTATCTCTGATACCACTGTTGGGGAACGTTGCAGAAAATAAAAAATTTCCTACGGTTTCACCAAGATCCATTTAGGAGTTCATCTAGCAACGAGTGATAGGAGTGCATCTACATACCTTTGTAGATCGCGAGCGGAAGCGTTCAAGTGAACGGGGTTGAGGGAGTCGTACTCATCGTGATCCAAATCACAGATGACCAAGTGCCGAACGGACAGCACCTCCGCGTCCAACACACGTACGGAGCGGATGACGTCTCCTGCACCTTGATCCAGCAAGGAGGAGGGAGAGGTTGAGGAAGAAGGCTCCAACAGCAGGACGACGGCGTGGTGGTGATGGAGTGACAGTTCTCCAGCAGGGCTTCGCCAAGCACACGCGTACGAGGAGAGGTGTTGGGGAGGGGAGGGGCTGCGCCTTTGATTGTGTGTGCAGCCCTCCCCTCGCCCCTCTATTTATAGGGGAAGGGGGAAGGGGGCCGGCTCCTCTAGATGAGATCTAGAAGGGGGGGGGCGCCCAGGGGGGGGCTTGCCCGCCAAGCAAGGGGCGCCTCAGGGTTCCCAAAACCCTAGGCGCATGGGCCCTAGGGGTTGTGGGCGCCCAGCCCACTTGGGCTGGTTCCCTTCTCCATACAGCCCATAAGGTCCTCCGGAAGAGGTGGCCCCTCCCGGTGGACCCCCGGAACCCCTCCGGTGTCCCCTGTACAATACCGATATGCCCCCGAAATATTCTGGTGACCGTATGACAACTTCCCATATATAAATCTTTACCTCCGGACCATTCCGGAACTCCTCGTGATGTACAGGATCTTATCCGGGACTCCGAACAACATTCAGTAATCACATACAAGTCTTCCTAATAACCCTAGCGTCACCAAACCTTAAGTGTGTAGACCCTACGGGTTCGGGAATCATGCAGACATGACCGAGACAGCTCTCCGGCCAATAACCAACAGCGGGATCTGGATACCCATGTTGGCTCCCACATGTTCCACGATGATCTCATCGGATGAACCACAATGTCGAGGATTCAAGCAACCCCGCATACAATTCCCTTTGTCAATCGGTATGTTACTTGCCCGAGATTCGATCGTCGGTATCCCAATACCTTGTTCAAGCTCGTTACCGGCAAGTCACTTTACTCGTACCGTAATGCATGATCCCGTGACCAAACACTTGGTCACTTTGAGCTCATTATGATGATGCATTACCGAGTGGGCCCAGTGATACCTCTCCGTAATACGGAGTGACAAATCCCAGTCTCGATCCGTGACAACCCAACAGACACTTTTGGATATACATGTAGTGCACCTTTATAGTCACCCAATTACGTTGTGACGTTTGGTACACCCAAAGCACTCCTACGGTATCCGGGAGTTACACGATCTCATGGTCTAAGGAAAGGATACTTGACATTGGAAAAGCTCTAGCAAACGAACTACACGACCTTGTGCTATGCTTAGGATTGGGTCTTGTCCATCACATCATTCTCCTAATGATGTGATCCCGTTAGCAATGACATCCAATGTCCATAGTCAGGAAACCATGACTATCTATTGATCAACGAGCTAGTCAACTAGAGGCTCACTAGGGACATGTTGCAGTCCATGTATTCACACGTGTATTACGATTTCCGGATAATGCAATTATAGCATGAATAAAAGACTATTATCATGAACAAGGAAATATAATAATAATCCTTTTATTATTGCCTCTAGGGCATATTTCCAACACTATGTCCATGGCTCACACTCATGTATTGCATGAAAGTTGAAAAGGTTTGAGAACGTCAAAAGTATGAAACAATTGCTTGGCTTGTCATCGGGGTTGTGCATGATGTGAATTTTTTGTGTGGTGAAGATGGAGCATAGCGAGACTATATGATTTTGTAGGTATAACTTTCTTTGGCCATGTTATTTTTAAAAAGACATGATTGCTTTATTAGTAGGCTTGAAGTATTATTGTTTTTTATGTCAAATGATAGACTATTGCTTTGAATCACTCGTATCTTAATATTCATGCCATGATTAGATACATGATCAAGATTATGCTAGGTTCCACATCAAAAATTATCATTTTTATCATTTACCTACTCGAGGACGAGCATGAATTAAGCTTGGGGATGCTGATACGTCTCCGTCGTATCTATAAGTTTTTATTGTTCCATGCCAATATTCTACAACTTTCATATATTTTTGGCAACTTTTTATTCTATTTTTGGGGACTAAGAGCCTAATTGGTTTGCAGCCAAAAATTGGCAAGACAACTATTGGTGCTTACCAAAAATTGGCGGTCGATTGGTTCGGCTCGAACCGTGGGCGCGCCAACACGCGGGCTAGCCAAATATTGGCGGCCTGTCTTTCCCCATTTGCCAACTCCTGCCCCCACCGCTCTCCCCTCACGGTTCGCCCCACCAGATCCAACCCTGTCCTCCTCCTTCACCCTAACCCCATCCCCTAGCGCCTCCTTCTACCGCCCCTGCCCCTGAAAAGCTAAGGACCTTGGAAATTTCCTACTCCGGCGGGAAGTCCTCGGACACCTGCCGAGCTGGGCCACATCCACCGGAGCAGTCAAGGTTAGTTCGTGCCCAAATCTCACGGGACTTTTGTTCTTTCCCCGCGTACTGTACCCAATCACCGCTCTCTCATCTGACTCCGCAAGCGGATGTACGTCCTTATTGTTTCTAGATGCGAGGGCGTACGTGCTTATTGTTTGCTAATATTTTCTCTGTCTTGTACTCGGAACGAGATTTAGGCACGAATCGGATTATTTCAGTACCTTACATCTGCATAAATTTGAAGCTAAATATGTTGCTTAAAGATCTTGGACTAATTGATGCTAGTATATTAGTAGAACATGTCCCCTTGTACTTTGCTTCTGCATGGTGGAAGGCCGACACCTAATACTCTTCTAATTGATTTGAGGGCCTAAAAGACAGAACAGTATCATCTTGCTTTTGATTGACTACAGAAGTCACATACCTCTGCATATAAGTACGATGTGCTACGGAACATATATATTCTTTGAATTTTTTTGATGTATTGACAGATTATTTACTATCTGCTGGTACATGCTTTGCATTGGTTTTCCATTTTCTTTTATGCTTATTATGCATCTTATCTTTACTCAGATGGATAATGCTCAACAACAATATCTATATTATTGTATGTGGAAGAAAAACACACTACTTGTCCTTTTTGTAATGTTGGTCCTTTGGTGGAGCAATAAAAAAGAGAGGAAGAATGGAGCTAAACGTGTCAAGTATGGTCCACTTGTGAAGAGAGATATTTGGAGGAGTAGTGAACTAATGAGACTGATCGACACCTCGGAACGGACGTGTTTGCGCCAACTCAGGATGTATCCGGTTGTTTTCTACAAGTTGCGTGCTCACCTTAGGGACAAAAATCTTTTGGCTGACACAATTCATGTGTCCGTAGAGGAGCAGGTAGCTATGTTTCTGAAAATTGTTGGGCAATATCGCACTCATTCCTTTGTAGGATTTGCATTGTGGCGATCCGAAGAGACAGTGAGTAGGTATTTTAACATCGTCCTACATGCCCTTGTGAAGTTAGCCCGTGAAATAATCTTCATTCGGTCTACAGATACACATGCTAAGATCACTACCAACCCAAACAGATTTTATCCCTACTTTGAGGTAACTCTACCAGTGTGTTATAGTACTAGTTAATTTCCAAACTAAGTTCATTCTAATTCACACAAATTTAACTTTTTTCTAGGGATGTATAGGGGCACTAGATGGCACCCATATTAGGGCACGTGTGCCTTCAAAATATGTGGACAGGTTTAGGGGCCGCAAGCCATATCCCACACAAAATGTCCTAGCTGCCGTGGATTTCGATTTTAGATTCACGTATGTTCTAGCAGGGTGGGAGGGATCTGCTCATGATTCTGCTGTATTGCATGATGCCCTATCTCGTCCAAACGGTCTCAAAATTCCAGAAGGTAATTGCACATTAAAAAAATGTTGTTTAGTTTAAACATAGAAAATTAACTTAAGGTGGTATTCAACTATGTATGTAGGAAAATTTTATTTGGCTGATCTTTGGGTATGCCACCGGGCGGGCATATTGCCACCCTATCGAGGTGTTCGCTATCATCTACAGGAGTTCCATGGTCCGCATCGTCCAACCTCTCCAAAAGAGCTGTTCAACCACCGTCATTCCTCACTAAGGACAACGATCGAGCGAGCCTTTGCAGATATTAAGAATCGTTTCAAGATTCTTAGTAATAGACCTTTCGTACCCTTGAAATCACAACCCAAGGTGGTTACTGCTTGTTGCATCATTCACAACTGGATTTTAGACAATGGACCCGATGAGTTTGTAGATGACGAACCAACTTGGTACCACCACCTGCCAAGGAGTAGAAATCGTGTCTCCGAACGAGAGAGTGATGTACACGAGTGGGCAGCCAAGCGTGATTTGATTGCCCAACAGATGTGGAATGATAGAGAGAGATTGGCGAACAAGGATGCTTCAGAGAGCGGGAGTAGTGCTAGTACCATTTGAAAGTACTTTCCTGTAGTACATTTTCCTTATTTAGCAGTTCCATGTTTATACATTTTGTGCTAATCTAGCGCTGTAATTTTCTTTTCCGTGTATTGTGCAACTGTACTTTTATTTTGGAATGTACTGTTGGGTAATGTATGGATTGTCTGTTCGTGCTGAAATCCTTGAATATTCACTGACATAATAGCATATTGACTTCTGACCATCATTTATAGAATGGGTGACCAAAAAGAAGGTGCCAAGACTGAGGTTGCTCGCTCTTGTGATAATTACATGTCATGGAGTGATGATTGTACCAAGTATATGCTTGAGTGGTACATCGAGAAGCAAAGGGACAAGCCACCAACCTTCAAATGGAAAGAACAACACCATCTACAGTGTGCTAATGATTTGAATGACAAGTTTGGAATTACAGCTACAGCGAAACAAGTTGATCGACACTTTAGGTCATTCAAAGAGAAATGGAAGTGGATAAAGCTAGCAAAGGGGAGGAGCGGATATGGTTTTGATAAAGTACTTAACAAATTTAACATTGACAAGTCAGAGAAATCACCAAGCAAGCTTGGTGTAAGTTCGCTCCAACTCACCTTTCTATTTGCATGATTTATAGTTCTCTATGCGATCATTCTTGTTTTCTAAACTGATTATCTAGTTTTTATTTTGAAAATGGCATGCTAGTGTTAATAGATATTCCTTTTTTGCATTTACCACTATCAAAATATTCACTTACATGGATTATATGGTCTCCACCAATTATACACTTGTTTTATAATCATTGTTGTGCACTTTTAAATTGACCAGACTACTCAAACAGTTTATTGCATTGACATGCTTTGGTTTATGTTGCAGAAAATAAAATTTAACTACCTTACTCACTCCATCAAGTTTTATCATCTCCTGGAAGAACTGTTTAGTGACTCGTCTCATGCAGATGGCTCACTAGCTATTGATGTGAATGATGCAACTGAGAATGTGGAATCTGATGGTAGTAGTGAAACGAGCAACCACACATCCACTGCCGAACAAGGTCTTAGTGATTCCGACATGATTGCGCCCAATAGCCCAGTAGAAGGCACTATCTCAAATCTGAAGCGCAAGCATGTTAAAGCACCACATAAGAAGAAACTAAAGGTCAAGGCGTGTCGAGCCAGCGTGTTAGATGATGATGTGGCAGCAAGCATTGTGAGTCTTGCTAAAACTGTGAAATCTGCTGCCCCTATTCAGACAATAGCGATTCTGAGACCCCAATGCCAATCTTTGGAAACACATTGAGTCTCAAACTATCCCAGCAAATGAGAAGATTGAGTTATCAACCTATCTTGCTAAGCCAGAACAAGAAATTTTCCGTGGTTTCCTGAACTGTGCAAGCGTCCAGACTTTTAATGCTTGGGTCCTTGATTATTTCGCCCACAAATACGGCGACAACGATCGCGCAGCTGCTGATCCATCAATCTGAATGACGTGTTTGGTGACTTTCGTTTGGCAAGTGCTTTTGTAGTCTACTTAGCTTTTCATGCACTTATGCTAAGTGGAATTCCTATGCTCTAATGGTGTTTAGAGGGTCTTGCCTTTTGTAATGCATTGGTGTAGCACAAATCTGAATTAAGCTAGTCTGTAAGAAATTTCCTGATGCTTGATGACCTTGTGCATGCTACGTTGCAATATTGCAGTGGTATGATGGTGCTTCTAAATTAGTAAATTATGCCCATGGTATCATATGGCGTGTAAATTATGTACTGGATTACGTAGGTAACAAATTCCTTGTCGGGACGAGTTATGCATATTTGGTAACAAACCAATTGATAGACAACCAACCAATTGCTAGCCAAACTTGCCAAATGTTGGCAACTTCCAGCTTTGCCAAAAATAGGCTTGCCAACAATTGGCATGCCAACAATTGGCATGCCAAAAATTGGCTGCAAACCAATCAGCCTCTAACATATTGATCCAGTGCCCAATGCCAGTTCCTGTTCGTTGCATGTTTTTGTTTCGCAGGATATCCATATCAAACGGTGTCGTGGTTTTGTCACGGCAGATGTCCTAGAGAAAGGACTTAGTCGTGGAGCCATTGCAACAGTTTAGCTTAAAGGGGTTAAAGCGGACAAGGGACGCAGAGAGTTTATACTGGTTCGGCCCCTTGCGGTGAAAGCCTACGATCCAGTTGTTGTGGGATTGCTAGGGTTTTGATGACCAAGGAGTGAATACGCTTTGCCTGGGTCTCGAGTTGTTGTCTGTTGTCCCTAAACCGCCGTCGGGTCGTTCCCTTATATACATGGGTTGACGCCCGTCGGTTTATAGGGTGTCACGCCCAAGATGCGACCCTATCCTAAAGGAACTTGAAGGTCCCACCAAGGATAGAAGCGCATCTTGAAGACGCTTTTGCAAGGTGGATATCGTTACATCAACATTACATAATAGTGGGGATACATCCAATACATACAAAAGGCATGCAATGCCACATGAATACAACATCAACTTACATAAGAGCACCATCCGACTACGAATGAAACACAAACAGAAACTCAAACGACATCCACCCTGCTAGCCCAGGCTGCCGACCTGGAACCTATCCCCTGATCGAAGAAGAAGCAGAAGAAGAACTCCAAAACAAGCAAGCATCGCTCTCGCGTCAAGATCATCTCATAACATGTACCTGCAACTGTCGTTGTAGTAATCTGTGAGCCACGAGGACTCAGCAATCCCATTGCCATGGGTATCAAGACTAGCAAAGCTTAATGGGTAAGGAAGGGGTAAGGTGGTGAGGTTGCAGCAGGGACTAAGCATGATATGGTCGCTAACATACGCAAATAAGAGCGAGAAGAGAAGCAAAAGGAATGGTCGTGAAGCTAGCAATGATCAAGAGGTGATCCTGAACTCCTACTTACGTCAAACATAACACAGAAACCGTGTTCACTTCCCGGACTCCGCCGAAAAGAGACCATCACGGCTACACACACAGTTGATGCGTTTTAATTCGGATCTGGTGTCAAGTTATCTACAAGCGGACATTAACAAATTCCCATATGCCACATAACCACGGGCACGGCTCTCGAAAGTTTATACCCTGCAGGGGTGTCCCAACTTAGCCCATGATAAGCTCTCGCGATCAACGAAGGATGTTCCTTCACCCGGGAAGACCCGATCAGTCTCGGAATCCCGGTTTACAAGACATTTCGACAATGGTAAAACAAGACCAGCAAGACCTCCTGGCGTGCCGACACCCTGATAGTAGCCGTGTGTATCTCGTCTCAGGCCATGACCGGATGAGCAGTCCGTACAACTAAAACCAGGCCTCGAGTTTCCCCGAGGAGGCGCTGCAAAGGGCTCTAGTTCGGACTAACACTTAGACAAGCATTGGCACAGGGGCTAAAATAAAGATGACCCTTGGGTTAATTACTCCCAAGGGAAAGGTATAGGTGGTAGGCAAATGGTAAAACCAATGTTGGGCCTTCTTTGGAGGAGTTTTATTCAAAGCGAACTGTCAAGGGGTCCCATAAATCACCCAGCCGCGTTAGGGACGCAAAATCCGGGAACATAATACCGATATGACAGAAACTAGGGATGCAAGAGTGGAACAAAACACCAGGCATAAGGCCGAGCCTTCCACCCTTTACCAAGTATATGGATGCATTAATTAAATAAGAGATATTGTGATATCCCAACATAATCCTGACCACCATGGATCAATCTTCAACTTCACCTGCAACTAACAACGCTATAAGAGGGGCTGAGCAAAGCGGTACCATAGCCAAGCAACGGTTTGCTAGGAAGGGTGAAAAAGGTTAGAGGCTGACACGGCAAAATGGGAGGCTTGATCAACAAGAGACAGGTAGCGCGGCAAAGCGATAGAACGAAGAAACTAGCATAGCAATGATAGTAGTGAGATCCAGGTAGCGGTCATCTTGCACGAAATCCCGCTTAGGAAGAAGAATGAGTCCATGAAGAAGACAACCGGGAGTAGTCGAACGAATCCTCACAACTACGGAACGAAACCGAAGCTAACGAGAGAATCAAACCGGAAAGAAGCAAACAACATGGTAAACACACAAGCATAATCATGGCATGATGCACAATCAAGTATGATGCATGTCCGGTTTAATGAGGCATGGCATGGCAAAGTGCACAAACAATACTACAAATTAAGTGGAGCTCAATATGCAACGAGTTGCATATTGACGGAACACCACATTCAATTATTTAGTTCTCTCTCGTTTACGTACCCCACAATATTAAATGTTATTAAACATGGCAAGGGGTGAAGCATAAGTAAACTAATTATTTAGGCAAATTTAAATGAGGCCGGAACAACAAGCAACAAGTCCGGAAGATCCTCATACGCAATTTATGAATTTGGTACTGTTCTGCCCTAAACACAATTTTAATGTTGTTAAACATGCAAAGTAAGTGCACTAAGTTAAACTAGGCATTTTTCTACCCCATTTACATATAAAGTTTATTTAAAATGGAGCTACGGTTATTTAGTTATGAAATAAATCATTTTAACATGGCATTTGAGCAAATTTAATCAAACAGCATTTTAAACATTTCAAACATGGATGAAAGTGGCCAAATATGAAACTAGATGTAATTCCAAGCATTTTTCATATATAAAACATTTTAAACCGATGCACCATTTGCGAGTTATTAATGCATGAACATGGAGGGTTTTCTGCAAATCTGTAAATCACTGGATAATGGAGAAATTCGCTGAACAGGAAAAAAACACAAGGGGCTGAATCTCGAGTGGGCTTGGTTTCTCACCACGGCACTTGGGCGGCTCGGTCTGGGCTGGGCGAGCCGGGCCGGCTGGATCCGTGGAGGAGTCGGGCCGACCGGAGCACGGCGTTGGGCCTTGGCGATTAAGCGCGGTCAGCCAGCGAGGGGAGCGGGCGTCCTCTGCATGACAGGAAGTAGAGCGGCACTTTCGCCGGAGACGATGGCAGGGAGGCGGAGATGGCGGATCTGGACGGAGGGGGCCGGATCCACCGGACCGGGACGAGGCAAGGGGCGCCATGGATGTGGTCGATGCTGCTCTTACCTGTTCAACAGGGAAGGGGAGAGCAGGGGAGGTCAGAGTGGGCAAGGGAGAGAGAGATGGGGACGCGTGACGGCGAGGTCTCACCGGGCGAGGTCGGTGTGGGACGGTGCGTCTGGAGGCCATGTGGATTGGGAGTGGCTGGGCTGTGGTCGGCGGACTTGGCGAGAGGAGGTCGAGGCAGAGGCGCGGGAGAGCGAGAGGGGTCTGCGTGCAGCTGGCGTGGCGGCAGAGCCCGACGGGAGGTCTCCACGGCGAAGGCGAGGCCGGAGGGTGCACGGAACGGACGGGTCCGTCCCGGGAACAGGGAAGGAGGCAAGTCAAGGCGTCGAGGAGCTGTAGGCCATGGCTGACACGGTCCTGTTGTGGAGAGAGAGATGTGGCGAAGAGAAAGGAGGAAGAAAGAGAGCTAGGGAAGGAAAAGAGCGGGACGAGGCCGGTCCTGTGTTCTTGTTACTCGTGGGCACTCGACGAGACCACTTGCCGGCGGGGCGAGGGTGTCGGGAGGCATGAGGCCTCGGTAGCGGCGATCTGGCTCTTGTCTCCTCGAACAAGTGGATGGATTGGATTTGGGTGTGGCTGGTGGTTTGGATCGGGTGGGATCCCGAGGAAGGAGGCGACAAAGTGGAGCTAGTGGTGGCGGCGCGACGGGACAAGGGAGAGGATTTTTAGGGTTTGCCTAAATGGAGTAGGGGTGGATGAATATATACATCGCGGATTAAGTTAAGGTTTACCTCGTCCCTCTGATCGTAATCGGGCGGACGCAAATAAATAGGCTAGGGAGTCCAAATAAGAAAACGGAGATGTTTTGCAGATGTTTGAGGTTGATCCGGATCCATCGGTAACGACAGAGCGGGTCGGGTTCGGAGCAGTTTTGGACACGCACACGAGGGGTCAAGAGAGGTCAACGAGGACAAGGGCCTGACAAAATGACAACAGAGGCAAAGAGAGAAAGGGCAACTGCGAACGGCTACGAGTTTTATGAAAACATGCAGATGCAATGCGCATGATGCTATGAGATGAGAACACAATGCAAAACAAAAAAACAAAACCCAACCACGGAGGAAATAACATATCGCATAGCCGGAAATGGCAAGAGTTGGAGTTACAAATATGGAAGGTTGTATCCGGGGCGTTACACAGGGTCCCGAGGACAGCTCATAAACTTGTCCGGCTCAGTCTCTGCTCTTTCTATCTTACAACACAAGTTTACATATCAATGTCGGTTTACGTCTGTAGACCTTAAACCGTCTTTGGGCCCTGGGCCTTCATAAAGTAGTACCGTCTGTCTTCATGGGCTTCAGGTACAATGAACCATTATGGGGATAACCCAGCCTCTCTTGGACGGTTTACATCCATTAATAATATCCCAACATTAGGCCCCAGATTGATTTGAACTGGTTCATGTCAATCTTCAACGCATCATCATCTTCCCAGAAATCTTGTAAACCGCCATGATGTCATCTTCCAGAATCGTGATAAACCGACATGATGTCACTTGCTATTAAAAATTGCATATAGCTCACCTTCCTTAATGAGCCTCCGACAATCGAGGCGACAGCTCTGCCATATATCTAATTTTTGGGCTCCTCGATTCTCGTGCCTATCACTTATCCCTTTGCCTTTATAAATAAGACCATGGGGTTTTTCCACCCCCCCCCCCCCCGTGCCTCTTCGCATCGTTTTCTTCCTCGCACCGACCAAACCTTCGAGCTCAGCCGCCGCCGTCGATCTTCGCATCTGCTTCAACAACGGCCGCTGCATCAACCTGATCGTACCAGAAAGCCACGGCGCCTCTCTGCTATTTATTTTGACATTGGTAAGTCTTCTACCCTAGATCTTATCATTAGGGTTTGTACTTATCGAAATTCTTCATAGTTCTTGGAGTTGTTCTTCCTTGTTCCTCTTCAGTAGTACAAATGGCGAGTTAGATCTGATATTTTCCAGTGCCTTTGTAATTCAAACTCCTTTTTCCTCATTAGAACATCTGCTTTGGGTAGAAAAACTCATCTGAACTATCAAACTGCTTAAGCACCTGCGCTTTAGGTCAGAATATATTTTGATTTTCCAACGCACTGCAGATCTGAAATTACCATGCCAAGCTGTGGAACTTGTTTTTCCGTCACTTATGCATCTTAGCTCTGCATTTTCAATACTAGAGTAGGCGGTTTAATCTCATAGAAAAATGATGACCCGGTAGGTACCATTAGTCCCCTGTTGAACCGCCATGCCGCTTTATCTTTGTACATCTCCCATGTCTGATTCCGGTTTAACAATATGTACATATTTATGTCTTCTTCTGCTCTTACACCGCTTTATACTTGTCCATCATAAACCTTAAACCAACAATAACCATGTTTCAACTTTCCATTGAAATGGCCAACCAAGTCTATGAGTGCAACTGGGTTCCTTCCCGGGTCACTGAAGAACAATTAGACAGATGTGTCGGAAATGGCGCTTTAGCCAAGAAAGAGGTCATCCCCTGGTGGGCCCCTGGTCCAGAAAATCCTCCTGAACCCAAGGACGGAGAATTTGTTGTTTTTGTTGACCATCTGGGTCGAGGTTTTAGTCCTCCCGGTTCAAAGTTTTTCCGAGATGTGCTTGCCAGTTTTCAGCTCCACCCTCAAGACATCGGTCCAAATTCTATGTCCAACGTCTGCCATTTCCAAGTCTTTTGCGAGGCTTATCTTCAAGAGGAACCCACAGTTGAATTGTTTAGGGATTTCTTCTATTTAAACCACCGCACAGAGTTCACAGATGGACCCAACACTGAACTTGGTGGAATGGCGATTCAAAAGAGGAAGGTTGTCAGCTTCCCTCACGCCAAGCTTCACAGTCACCCTAAGGAGTGGAACCAGACCTGTTTTTATTGCAAAGACACATCTCCAACTGATGAAAATCCTTTTCCGGGTTACCGCCCTCACCGTCTTAGCAATACACATCCCTTTTCTTAGAGAATAACTGCAAAGGAGAGGTCCATCTATGCTCCACAACTGTCAAAGCTTAGAGCCTTCATGGCAAACGGTTTAATAGGTGTTGACTTTGCTTGTTGTTGGATAACTTGGAGCATACTGCCCTTAAGCCGACGCCCCGGTTTAATGTGTGAATACACCAGGAGTTTGAAGGACCCTCAACGACACGTTGACATTCAGCTTACAGACGTGGAAGTTACTGAGGTTGTGAAGAAGATACTGAATGAAACGGAGGCTGTCTGTAGCCAAACCGGATTAAGTCCTTTCTGCACCTCCAACAAACCGTCAGCTGTAGGAATCATATGACTTCTTTGTTTTCAGCTTAATCCCTTGAAATACTCTCTCAAAATTTTGTTCATCTGTGCTAGGGTGATGATCCGTTCTGGAAGAAAAAACCACAGGATAAACCGGCAAAACCACAAGATAAACCGGCAAAGCCACTTTGTCAGAAGACCAAGGCTACCAAGAAACCTGCCAAGAAGAGGACTACAGCGTCTTCTGAACCAAATGCTGATGCTGACTTGGCTAATCCGGACTCAGAGGTAGAACTTGACTCCCTTGGTTCATTTTTCATACACCTCATTGACAATGACTATTATCAGGACGACGCTGAAGGCAGCCAAGCTGAGGATGTAGAGGTAATTATTCTTTCCTCCGGTTCAGATCCTCTGCCAACCCACAGACAATCCGTCAAGCAAACCGGAAAGTAAAATTTTCTCACCCCCTTGCTCACTTGGACCCAAACTTTCTTTTGAAGAAGCAGCAACACGAAGCCCATCGCACAACCCGACACAGCGGCCAGGTAGTTACCTCAGCAGGCTTGCCGAACACTCCGGTTCGGAAACGTCGATCAGAGGTCTCTTATACTCTTGTCACTTCTTGCCCCAAGGCGGGTTGTTTCCGATAGCCTCTTAATCCGTCTGATTCGAATTATCAGGGAACACCTCACCCATCCTCTGGCGAGTCAACAGCCGCACAGCTTCCATCCCTCAAGACAGTTCCTGGGTAAGCTATACCTTAAATTTGTTCTTAATATTTACGTTCACCTGACGTATTGATCTTTATGTTTATTCTTCTCAGTGCCAAACCTAGACCCAGCAAGAAGGCTCGGTTAAACAAACCGTCAGACGAAAATGTGGTTATTGAACCGGAGATCAATGCTGACACTCTACTTGATGATTCGCCACCACAGGATTATGACTTCGTTGTTGAACGAGTAGAAGTTGACACCACATGTCACACTGACAAACCGACTAGTCCGGCTCGCACGGATAAATCAGCCAGCCCAGTGAAGGCTCCAAACAAACTGTCCACTCCAGAGAAAGCTGCTGATGAACCGTCCACTCTAGAGAAGGCTGCTGATGATAAAGAAGATGACATTATGATTCCTGGCATCAGCCACACCACTCTTGGCAACCCGGTCGCTCTATCCAAGCATAGTGCCAAGGATGAACTTTCTGCTATGGGCAAAGGTAAATGGAACACCGATTTGTCCAGCTACGCCCATCTCAACACCCAAGACATTCACTCTGGCTTCTTGAATTGTCTGTACACCAACCGCGACTATGAAGCCAGTTTAGTAAATCTGATGAAGGAGCGGTATGAGGTAACCACACAACTATTTTTCTTATGTCCATTTCAAATGTCAACTCCAGTAGCCCCCAAGGGCTGGTGACGGTGTCCTCGACTAGGGGGTACTCACCACGTCGTCTCCCGATCAGTTGGATTGGGCCGAGGATCCCCATGGCCGTATACTCATGGGCTAGTCTGGACAGTTGCCGCATACAAGGAAGATTCCACAAGACTTGGTGATGAAGACAAGGACTCCTCCCCCACCGGTGTATTCGGCTAGGACTCTTGTTATCCTAGGCCTCTGGTGCATTATATAAACCAGGGCCAGGCTAGTCGACATATATACAATATACAACAATCATACCATAGGCTAGCTTCTAGGATTTAGCCTCCTTGATCTCGTGGTAGATCTACTCTTGTAACACACATCATCAATATTAATCAAGCAGGACGTAGGGTTTTACCTCCATCAAGAGGGCCCGAACACAGGTAAAACATCGTGTCCCTTGTCTCCTGTTACCATCAGCCTAGATGCACGATTCGGGACCCCTACCCGAGATCCGCCAGTTTTGACACCGACATTGGTGCTTCCATTGAGAGTTCCTCTGTGTGTCGGCAAAAGGTCGATGGCTCGCCATGAGATCAAGCTGCGACTTGGCATATTCGTCACCAGCTCATTGGTCACCTTGGTTCGACCAAGGACTGCGCCCTATCTCCGATCGTCATGTTCGGATGAGGGACTTCATCAACATCAGCTCCGATCTCTATCAAGATCATGGAGGAATCATCCAGTGAGCCCGGGGGCTCAACGTCAACAATTCCCTCGGGCGACCGTGCTGTTTTTCTGGACAGCGGACTTGTGTCCGCCGCCACCGCCTCCTCAAGCATCGTTCTAACGATTGCTTCGGTGGAGTTGTGCGGAATTGAGTCTACAACAACCCTGGAAAATTTCGTCGAGTTCCGATGGAGGAATCTCTGGCAATCTCCGATATACCGGAGCCGCATTGAATCTGGACGAGAATCTGGACGAGTTTAGGGCGTGGTGTCCAGCTTCTAGCTTAGACTCCCTTTGGAAGATCCAACCGTTGATCGGCTGCGGAATTCCTATATCTACCACCCCTCAAAATTTCAGCTCGATCCGACCGTCCAAACTCCGGGAACCTTCCGATTAGTGCATCACTTTTCGGATCTGTTTTCTGCGCGAAAACGAATCCGACCTGAGTTAAATCTTTTTATGAACGGGATTTGGACATCCTTTTTGAAGGAAGTTTTGTATGGGGTATTGTGTTTTGTTCCCGAACACATCCCACTAACTTGAAGATCTTTTGAACATGCTCTTCAACATCACGCTGGTGTCAAACCAGTCCGGCAATATTGCTCCACGGCTGCCGACCTGCGCTAGATGCGTCGTCACTTTGTTGAGCCGAGCTCAATTTCTTCGGATCATCATCTCAGCAAGCCGAACAAGAGTCTGGCATTGCGAAGGATAAATCATCACCAACATCGCCGCCCCACGGATTACACGGAGCGGGCATACCGGCATCGCCGCACGGTCGCTTCATCAAGCCGGCATCGACCACGTCACGACCTGCATCGGCAGGGCTGCACTATTGCTTCTTCAAGCTGGTGTCCATCACGCCGACCTACTTCGACATCTCGGCTGGACCGGGGGCTTCATCATCTCTTCATCAACCTACTCCGGACACTTTGGCGTCACTAGCCGACCAGGCATGGGTGCGCGGATCGAGTCCCAATTTTGGGAATCACCTTCCTTCGGATTGCTACAACAAATAAACCAGGTGCCATTAGTCCTAGTATTTCTTTTTGCTTGTTTGGGTTAAATATTTCCTAAGGAATTATTACTCTGGTTAGTCCATCATATGTACACAGGTCTATCAAATGGTGGCCGCATTATCGACGATCGCATGATGGTTCGGTCAGTTTCAGATACAGTCCGTGACGCCGATCTGGAACTCGGACCGACCTGTGAATCCAGGCTTTGCCACGCCTTTATTGCATTACGCCGATGACCTGCATTGACATCGCCTTCGGCGCTAGGCCATATTTCTTTTATTACTCACTTTGCATAAATTATTTATTATGCAACATTTTTTCTATTATTACTATTATCCCCCGTCTGCACTATTTTTTGTGCACAGGAAAATGATCCAGCCGGACTATATCCTTTCGCGTCACCTCGGTACGGACGGGGGCTTCGTCAACACTTCATTACCCCATGCCGGGGACTTGGCATCACTCTGCCGTCCTGCATTGACCGTGCTATGTCACCACTTCGGAGTGCCGAGCTCTTTGCTCCGCCACCTCGGGACCGGCTTGGTGGATGGAACCTTATCCCGCATCAAGCTCGGACCGCGTCGTCAATACCGAACACATTAACCAGCTAAGTTGCCTTCATGCTCAAAGTTTTAAATTTCTAACTTGTGTTCGGTTCGACCAAGCATTATACTTTTTTGGAAGAAAAGTTGCTTGTAAAATGTTTCCTTGTCCAAACTTTGTTCGCACATACTTGACGCGCTACCCGCGCTCATTATACCTGGGGGCTTCTTTAACAGAAGCTTATTAATACGGGCCTTATGCCCAACACATGTGTCACACTTCCGCATGTACCTTTTATTCACCATTATATGCATCGATATGACTTAAGTTTTGGCCAAGCTGGGTTGCCTGGCTCCTGCTTACCCCTCGTCCCGATTGTTCGGCTAGGTGGTAAAGGAGCACCTCTGCGATTATTCTTGCGGGTCAGCCGAATGTGTACCTCGGTAGGGTGAAGCCGAAAGCTAGCGTTCTTAAGGGAATACTCGGTCGGTGAACTAAAAGATGATTTCTTACCTATTCATTTACCTGCCCCGGATGTTTTTCTGCTCTTTTCGCAGTCCGGACATGCACTTTAGGGCATGCCTCGTGGAAAGGAACCCCTAACGGAACTATTCTCCTGGAAGATGTTTCTTACTAACCATGTAATATAACATAACTAGTTGGGTACTTGTCTGATAAAGCACTAATGACCCCTACGCCTGGTCTCCACGCATGCCCCGGTTTTTATAACCGCGAAGGTATTCAGACACACTCCGGACTATTGGGTCCAGAGGTCGAAGCGAAAAGGTCCGCTAAGACAAATGATCTACAATCCGGCTAGAAGGCATTCTACATGTCACCTTACATTATAGAATCATTCTTTTATCCCAGTTACTTGGGGGCTCTTATGTTTATTTGAGCCGTTTTATAATAAGTGTTTTTATTCTTAGTCGTTGCAGAGTTTTTATTATTATTTATCACTCCTTTTCTCGACACGAGTGTGCGGTCACTAGCCGGAGAGCCTAATTTCTCTCTCAAAACCGCTAGAGTTTAGTTTTCTAAACTGGCCTAATGAGAAGTACTCCGACTTCGGGATGTGTGACTGAAGCCGTAGTCTGACCCGCTTGAAGTCTTGAGATATGATGTGTCATGTTAAAGCACGCGAAGCACTTTTTTCTAAAGTCCAATTTTCGGATTGGCACGAACACTTGATCTTGTTCGGACGTCATGTTTTCTTGGCGCTTTTTGGTTTTCCAAGCTTTTGGCACTTTTCAACTATTTGTGTGTTTTCAGCACAAGTCTCACAAAGGCAGCCGGACACCTTTAGAGATTCGGCAAAAACATTCTCGGATATTGCTATATATGCATCAGTTTGAATTGTATCTTCGGTCAATAGTTGGGTTGCCCGGCTCGCGCTTGCCTCCTGCGTTCGCTTTGTTCGGCTAGGTGTGCAAAGGAGAACCATCGCGATTGTGCTTCCATTCGCATGGTCAAGCACCTCGATGGAGAAAGCCGAAACGACCGTCACAATAGGTGTAAACTGGTCAGCGATCTGATGACTATATTAAATGACGGGCCATTCATAACATTGACCGAAGTGTTTTCGGCTTGACCTCGACTCTCGCCAAACACTACCGGGGGCTAGTAACTGGCCTCCCAAACTAAATCCTCAATATTTTGCTCTCACATTGGAGCTGAGGTTTCATGATCATGCTCA
Source organism: Aegilops bicornis (assembly GCA_021605145.1). Lineage (NCBI taxonomy): Eukaryota > Viridiplantae > Streptophyta > Magnoliopsida > Poales > Poaceae > Aegilops > Aegilops bicornis. Next base: position 429,042,502 of record CM038673.1, read on the forward strand.
GCATGACAACCCAAAGAAAGGAACCGATAGCGGGACTATTTTCTTTGGAAGACATTTCTTCTATTAAACACTAATATAACATATCTCTCTGCGTACCTTTGTTTATAAAACCGTATGGCCAGATTGCCTTGTTTGTCGTAAATCTTTGCCCTCATAAAGGCTTTATAAAGTAGGACAAACACTCCTTGGCTACTGGCCGAGTAGGTTGAAGCCGATGGTCGGTCAACAAAGTTTTGTACAATGTGGATCCGAGCATTAAAGACATAAAGTACTTGGATACATTGAGTCATTACACATAATTTGTGATTTTACTATGGATATCGATCCTTAATTCGGCCACCCGTGCCGCATTAAGGCTCGGGGCTCTTGGGCTTCGGGCTTATTATTTACAAATATTAAAGGGCACATCAATCCCCTAATCTGGTGTTGCCACCCGACCCGGTGTCTCGGGGCTCTTGCATTGCTGTTCTATGCGTAAAATTTTAAGTGCTGTCTGATTTGAGATTTTGATCCTCGGGTTGGTCGGCCGCACCCAACCCGAGTCTCGAGGATCGAGCACGCCACTTTTGTGTCCGAAGTATTCTGCCGAGCTAGGACTTGATCCTCGGACCGATTTTGCAAATCAACCCGAGTCTCGGCAGCTACGAGGATCGGCGGTCTTATGTCATCCTTCGTGGTGCATCTCGGGTTTTAGACCGATACCCACCTTGATGGCTACTGGCTATGTATCTCGGCAGAGAATAAATTGCACCAATCAGAAATATTGACAAAAATCGGCCCACATTCGGGGTGGTGCACCACCTCGGAAGCAGTTCGGCATAAAGCTCGGACGCTAGTGGCTGGCTCCATAGAGGGCATTTCCGGCATGAAGCTCGGCTAAACTCCTTCAAACTTCTTTGAACCAAGGTGATTTACGACACCTCGGACACAGTCCGGCGTTGGAGCTCGGGTACATAGTCCGGCATTGGAGCTCGGATACCGTCCGACGTTGGAGCTTGGATACATAGTCCGGCAATAGAGCTGGGAAGCAGTCCGGCGCTGGGGCTCGGCTGCAAAAAATACCTCGAGTGCAGTCCGGCGTTGGAGCTCGGACGCAAGAGGACGCTGCCGCCCGGGAACAACTTCAAACCCGAGGTGTGGCATAAAAATAACAAGGCATTGATAAAGGCCAGAAACTTAAAGGGGCTCCTCGGATACCCGACGTGTAAACTCGTCGAATGCATTTCGGCGATCCTCAAGATCAAAGATGAGAAGATTTGTTGAACCAGTTTTCAAGACCGACGACCGAGGATGAAGATAGTTTGGAAGAATCGAGGAGCGTCCCCAACTTGAAGACCGGTTCAGGGGGCTACTGACGGTGTCCTGGACTAGGGGGTACTCACCACGTCGTCTCCCGATCAGTTGGATTGGGCCGAGGATCCCCATGGCCGTATACTCATGGGCTAGTCCGGACAGTTGCCGCATACAAGGAAGATTCCACAAGACTTGGTGATGAAGACAAGGACTCCTCCCCCACCAGCGTATTCGGCTAGGACTCTTGTTATCCTAGGCCTCTGGTGCATTATATAAACCAGGGCCAGGCTAGTCGACATATATACAATATACAACAATCATACCATAGGCTAGCTTCTAGGGTTTAGCCTCCTTGATCTTGTGGTAGATCTACTCTTGTAACACACATCATCAATATTAATCAAGCAGGACGTAGGGTTTTACCTCCATCAAGAGGGCCCGAACCTGGTTAAACATCGTGTCCCTTGTCTCCTGTTACCATCCGCCTAGACGCACAGTTCGGGACCCCCTACCCGAGAACCGCCGGTTTTGACATCGACAGCTGGTTTACGATGTTAATATAAACCGGGACTGTGTAATATCTTAACTTTGCATGTTAGCCTCCAGGGACCGGGTTATCTCTTTACGGTGAACCGGTACTTTAGAATTGCAATATTGTATCTTTCACTGGTGTAGCCCCCAAGGGCCGTTTTAACTTTCTAAAGATGAACCGGAACTTTAGAAGAATTCCCATCTCAATACTTTTGAGCAAACATACATTAGCCCCCAAGTGCCAAGAGTAATACTTGTATTGTGCTTGGGACTAGTAAAAATTTCCGAGAACAAGAAAATATGCATTAGCCCCCAAGTATCAGGTGCAAAACTTGTTATGTGCTTGGTACTTCAAGTGTGTACCATCAACTCATAATATGTCTGTTTCTTATAGGCTGAGCTGAGCAAAAAGGAATCCCAAAATGCCGATCTGCAAGAAAACATCAAGTCCCAGCAAGCCGAAACCTCCAAGGCAAAGGATGAGATGATCAGCGCTTTATCCGCTATGGAAAAGTTAAAGGAGAGTTTTAACAAGGAGCGGGCGGATTGGGACACAGAAAAATCCGCTTTGCAAAAAAGAGCCGACGACGTTGAAGCAGCTCTTAAACCGGTAGTAGATGAGCTGACTGGCGTAAAGCGGCAGATACGTGCCATGACGGCTGCTGTGTTTGGTAAACATCCTTGCTTCACATTTTCAACATATCTTACACTGCCGGTTTACTGATGCTTGTAATTATGCAGGGACTCGCATTAGTCATCTGGGCTTTGATGTACAGAAGAAATTGGAGGCTGCCTATACTCTTATAGAGAAGTTATATACCGGTGCGCAACGGATCATCTGTACCGCTTCAGACAACAAACCTCCCCCCACTTTAATCAAGGAAACCTTAGAAAGGTTGTCTATGCTGCCTGCCCGGGTAGAAGAGCTAAAGAGGTCTGCTGCAAGGGCGGGTGCTCTGACCGCACTAACCCGGGCAAAAGCATGGGTACCTGACCTTGATCCGGTGGAAGTGGCTAAAGGCTATCCCAGCTTAAAAGAAGACGGATCAGAATTTGGCAATGATGACCTCCGAGCCATAAACCGGGAAGTATGTCCACTGGCTTGTCAACTGGCTGAAGAAGCTGATCTTTCATATTACCAGGCGAGTTACAACGACAAAAACAAACGGGTTGTTGCACCAACTCCTGAAGCGCAAAATCTTATCCAGCCAATCCGTAAGCACACCTATGCCCCTGACATTGAACCGTCCACCCTTATAAGAGATGAAGCTGTATTCCAAGACCTAACTGGGATCGACTGGGCAACCATTGACTTCCAGCCACTGGGTAGAGAGGAGTATGATGAACCGGTGCAAGGTGATCCGCAACCATCAAGTCAAGCTGGTGAGGAATCATGATCCGGAGGCCGGTTTAGTCTCCCACGTGCTGCAATGCTTGTCGAGAAACAATTTTCCTTTTGGGCACTGAAATGCCTTGTAATAGGCTAGTTAAAACACTTGGTCTGCTATGCCATCGTGCATATTTATTTGTGCCTGACACTTGTTAATCTGCCATGCTTAAGACATATGATGCTCATAATCTGTAGCGATTTATTCAAGCTATTCCTGCACACAGGAAGTAGATAATGTCCTGGCAGTTTACGGCCGGACGGGTCATGATGCCCAGATATATAGCCAGGGTTTATAACCAAGGCTGTGAAAAGATAATCAAATATGAAAATAATTGATACCTGTGACCTTGAGTCATAATGTTGGCTGACCAACTGTTGTAGTGAGGGGAATAACCCTAATCTTCTGTCATATTGTGCTGGTTTATGATAAAACCACTCCGGGTTATGATAAACACCGGTTTATTCGTATTTAATTCTGGCGACTTATAGTCAGAACCAAACCAGGTTAATAATCTCTAGATTATGACTTGATCAGATACTGACAACTTGTAGTTGAAGTCAAGCCGGTTTTAATGAACGCCGGTTTATCAGAACATTATAAATGTCATCAAAAGAAAAAGAACTTGGCAAATAAAAGCATACGGAAAAAACTTGTAGTCGAGGCTTTTCACACGCTGTCAGGCCCCAAATTCGAGGCTTTTCATGGGCTGCCAGGCCACTGAGTTAAACCATTTTACAAAGCCTTTTAAGATGGTCCTCAATCCTTAACCAATTGTCGTTTTAACTTTGACAAGTTTAGGGTCTTATCAGATTGACTTGTCGGAGTTCGGCGGGTCATACCAGGTTTACCTGGACGGAGTGACTTACTTAAAAAGGCAGGCTAACCCGGGGTTTTAGGTGTATACACCAGGCTTCCAAGCCATGGCTTGATAGCCTATTACAAGTGTAGATTCTTTGTTCATTGTGATAGCAAAGAATCCCCAAGCAATATTTTGAGTTGTGATCAGTGGATGCCTATGTTTGAGTTGTTCTTTTGCAACACTCTCTTTGGCCCCGAATTAATTTGGCTTTGAGCCGATCAAGAGGTGTGACTATGGTTCAAATACGACCAAGCCCCCAAGTGATTTTTCTGGTGGCTTTGCCACGATCAAGAGATGTGCTATGGTTCAAATACAACCAAGACCCCAAGTGATTTTTATATAAAGCTTTATAAGCTGAATCAAGGTGTAAAACGGACGCCACTTTATGAACAGAAGCCCCCATGTAACCACACATGTTATAAGAAAAACAACAGATACCCCGCTTTAGCTGAGGCTCCGGTTTATTACATTGACCATAATATATACATTTTCATAACTATGTACATAAGCAGAGCCTATGTCTCAAGTATAGTAAGGCCGAAGATGAGCGATATTCCACGGCCGGTGGGTCTTCTCCTCCGATTTACGTGAGTCTTTGCGCTCTCAAACATCTATAAGGTAGTATGACCCGTTATGCAGATTCTTGCTGACCACAAAGGGTCCTTCCCAAGGCGGGGATAACTTGTGCATATCTGTCTGATCCTGGATGAGTCGGAGCACCAGATCGCCTTCTTGAAAAGTTCTAATTCTAACCCGGCGGCTATGATAACGACGCAGATCTTGCTGATAAATCGCCGAACGGGCTGCTGCAATGTCACGCTCCTCGTCCAACTGGTCAAGTGCTTCCTGTCGTGCCTTCTCATTGTCAGGTTCAACATACGCCGCCACACGAGGTGAGTCATGACGGATGTCACTAGGGAGAACCGCCTCCGCTCCATAAACCATGGAAAAAGGTGTGTAACGCGTGGATCAGTTGGGCGTGGTATTGATGCTCCATAACACAGAAGGTAACTCTTCCACCCAACACCCCGGCGTCCGCTGCAAAGGAACCATAAGCCGGGGTTTGATGCCTCTCAAGATTTCTTGATTGGCTCGCTCTGCTTGACCATTAGACTGGGAGTGAGCCACTGATGATATGTCAAGCTGGATGTGCTCACGTTGACAGAACTCCTTCATAGCACCTTTGGACAGATTGGTACCATTATTAGTTATAATGCTGTGTGGAAAACCAAACCGGAAAATCACCTTCTTGATGAATTGAACCGCCATAGCTGCATCACACTTACTGACTGGCTCTGCCTCCACCCACTTAGTAAACTTATCAACCGCCACCAAAAGGTGGGTCTTCTTGTCCTGGGATCTCTTAAAGGGCCCAACCATATCCAGCCCCCAAGTTGCAAACGGCCAAGTGATTGGAATCATCCTCAATTCCTGGGCCGGAACATGGGCTCGACGTGAGAATTTCTGACAACCGTCGCATTTTTTCACCAAGTCTTCCGCATCAGCATGAGCCGTCAGCCAATAGAAGCCATGACAAAAAGCTTCTTCTACCAGGGACTTTGAACCGGTGTGGTGACCACAATCTCCTTCGTGGATCTCACGAAAAATTTCAGGGCCTTCTTCAGGAGATACACAATGTTGAAACGCCCCTGTCACACTGCAATGATGTAACTCTCCATTGATAATAGTCATGGACTTGGACTGGCGGATTATCTGCCTGGCCGAAGTTCCATCCTCTGGTAACTCGCCCTGGTTCATATACGCCAAATATGGAACCGTCCAATCTAGGATAACATGAAGAGCCGCCACCAACTGAGCCTCCGGATCAGGAACAACCAAAACCTCTTCGCCAGGGAGCTTGATGGACGGATTATGCAGCACATCCAGGAAGACATTGGGTGGAACCGGTTTACGTTGGGAACCCAAGCGGCTTAAAGCGTCTGCCGCTTCATTCTTTCGCCGGTCCACATGATCGACCTGATAAGCTTTGAAGTGACATGCAACAATATCCACCTCTCGACGATATGCTGCCATGAGTGGGTCCTTGGAATCCCAAGTACCAGACACTTGTTGAGTCACCAGATCTGAGTCACCGAAGCACTTAACTCGGCTTAGATTCATCTCTTTAGCTATCCGAAGACCATGGAGTAAAGCCTCATGTTCAGCTGCATTGTTAGGGCAAGGGAACATTAAACAGAGAACATAACAAAACTTATCACCTCGTGGGGAAGTTAATACGACTCCAGCCCCCGAGCCCTCCAATTGTCTGGACCCATCAAAATGAATAGTCCAATAAGTATGATTCGGCTTCTCTTCTGGCGCCTGTAATTCTGTCCAGTCATTGTTGAAATCCACAAGTGCCTGAGATTTGATCGCCGTCCGGGGCATATATTTTAAACCGTGAGGCCCAAGCTCAATAGCCCACTTAGCAATCCGTCCAGTTGCTTCCCTTCTTTGGATTATATCCCCCAAAGGAGTAGAGCTGATCACAGTGATGGGATGACCTTGGAAATATTGCTTAAGCTTCCGGCTTGCCAAAAAAACTCCATACACCAGCTTCTGCCAATGTGGGTACCTTTGCTTGGACTCAATAAGTACCTCACTGATATAATAGACCGACCGTTGAACCAGATACTCCTTTCCGGCCTCCTTGTGCTCCACCACAATAGCCACACTAACAGCCCGGGCTTTAGCTGCCACATATAGCAACAATGGCTCTTTATCAACAGGAGCAGCAAGAACCGGCGGATTAGCCAGCTGCCGCTTTAAGTCCTCAAATGCTTCATTGGCGGCGTCACTCCAGACGAAGTCATCCGTTTTCTTCAGCATCTGATATAAAGGGATGGCCTTCTCACCAAGGCGACTGATAAACCGGCTCAAGGCGGCAATCCGGCCTGCCAGGCGTTGAACATCATTGATACACTTCGGTTTAGCCAACGAAGTTATAGCCTTGATTTTCTCTGGATTAGCTTCAATGCCGATGTTAGACACCAGAAAGCCCAAGAGTTTGCCTGCCGGTACACCGAAAACACATTTGGCCAGATTAAGCATCATTTTATAAACCCGGCGGTTATCAAAGATCTCCTTCAAGTCATCTATCAATGTCTCCTTCTTTCTGGATTGTACCACAATACCATCCACATAAGCATGAACATTGTGGCCGATCTGATCATGAAGACAATTCTGCACATAGCGCTGATAAGTCGCCTGGGCACTCTTGAGCCCAAGGCATAGACACATAGCAGAAGGCTCCAAAAGTAGTTATAAATGTTGTCTTCTCCTGGTCCTTAACTGCCATTTTAATCTGATGGTAACCAGAATATGCATCCAAAAAGCTCAAACGCTCACAACCTGCCGTAGCATCAATGATTTGATCAATACGAGGGAGGGCAAAAGGATCTGCTGGACAGGCCTTGTTGAGATCTGTGTAGTCCACACACATACGCCAAGTGTCGTTCTTCTTAATTACCAGCACCGGATTAGCCAACCATTCAGGATGAAATACTTCAACGATGAACCCAGCCGCCAAGAGCCTGGCTACCTCCTCACCAATAGCCTTGCATCTTTCTTCATTGAACCGCCGAAGAAACTGCTTGACCGGTTTATACTTGGGATCGACATTGAGAGTGTGCTCAGCAAGTTCTCTCGGTACACCTGGCATGTCAGAAGGTTTCCACGCAAAGATGTCCCGATTCTCACGGATGAACTCGATGAGCGCGCTTTCCTATTTCGGATCCAAGTTAGCGCTGATGCTAAATTGCTTGGATGAATCGCCAGGAATGAAATCAACAAGCTTAGTCTCATCAGCCGATTTAAACTTCAAGGCCGGATCATGCTATGTAGTTGGCTTTTTCAAAGAAATCATATCCGCCGGATCAACATTGTCCTTATAGAACTTCAACTACTCTGTTGCGCAAACCCACTCAGCATAAGCCGCATCACCTTCTTCACATTCTAAAGCGATCTTGCGGCTCCCATGAACCGTGATGGTCCCCTTATGACCCGGCATCTTTAGCTGCAGATAGACATGACAGGGCCTTGCCATGAACTTAGCATAAGCCGACCGTCCAGACAGGGCATGATACGGGCTCTTGATTTTCACCACTTCAAAGGTCAATGTCTCTGACCTTGAATCATGCTCATCTCCAAAAGCCACCTCCAGAGCTATCTTACCAACAGGATATGCCGATTTACCAGGCACTACACCATGGAAGACTGTGTTAGACAGTTTAAGATTTTTATCTGTTAACCCCATGCGACGGAAGGTTTCATAATAAAGGATATTGATACTACTCCCTCCATCCATGAGTAACTTGGTGAACTTATAACCTCCAACCTGAGGCGCCACCACCAATGCCAGATGACCCGGATTATCAACCCGGGGTGGATAATCCTCTCTACTCCACACGATCGGCTGCTCAGACCAGCGCAAGTAACGGGGCACCGCCGGTTCAACGGAATTCACTGCCCTTTGATGAAGTTTCTGATCGCGCTTGCATAGACTAGTGGTCAAGACATGATACTGCCCACTATTCAACTGCTTCGGGTTGCTCTGGTAGCCCGACTGCTGCTATTGCTGCTGATTGCCCTGATGATTATAACCACCTTGATTGCCCTGATTGCCTTGATTACCATGTCCGCTCTGATTACTGTGAAAACCTGAACCGGAACTGCCTCCACCGTAACCCGGCCCATGAGATCCAGGGCCTGAACCGCCGCCCGGTCCGTGATCATACCGAAAAAAGTCGGAATTTTTGAACTCCTGCATGATATAACAATCTTTCCAGAGGTGCGTGGACGGTTTGTCCTGCGTCCCGTGCTTTGGGCAAGGCTGGTTTAACAGATAAGACAAGCGCTCCGGATTAGGACTTGGTCCTCCACCATGCAGGGGCGGTTCACCCTTACGCCTCTGGCCTTTGTCCTGCATGTTGGTATTAGCCACAAAATCTAAACTGTTATCCGCCTTACGCTTACTGTTGTTTCCATGACCCGCCGGGTTATGCTGCTGCCCCTTGGTGTTGCTGCTCTTCTTTACCTTCCATGTCTTGTCATCGTCAGACTCGGGGTCCTTGGTACTACCAGAGTCGGTATATTTTACCATAGCTGCCATAAGTGTTCCCATGTCATTACAATGACGTTTGAGCCGTCCCAACATCAACTTCAGAGGTGCAAACCGGCAATTGCCTTCCAATGTCAAAACTGCAGTATCAGCGTTGATGTGGTCCGATGAATGCAAAATATCTGAAACCCGGCGCACCCAACGGGTTGTTGATTCGCCTTCCTCCTGGACACAGGCAGCTAAGTCCACAATTGACATGGGCTGCTTGCATGTATCCTTCAAATTCTGGATAAACCGGGCCCTTAATTCAGCCCATGACCCAATGGAGTTAGTCGGCAAGTTCTTCAGCCAAGTGCGGGTCGTCCCCTCCAGCATCATGGTGAAGTATTTAGCACATGCCGCATCGTCCACATCCAGCATCTCCATTGCCATCTCATAGCTTTCAACCCATGACTCGGGGGATAAATCGGCGGTGTAATTCGACACTTTACGTGGGCCCTTGAAATCCTTGGGCAGGCGCACGTTGCGCAGCGCCGGGACGAGACACAGCACTCCCAAAGAGCTAGAATTAACCCCTGGTTCCATCGATGTGGTTGGACGAACCAGAGTAAGTTGGCGAGCTTCATGCTGCACCGCTAACTCGGCCTCTCGACGTGCCCAAGCACGATCCACCACATCCTGAGCATCACCACCGCCACCCGCTGGGTTAAGGCCACGGGGCGGATTACGGTTTCGCATGCTGCTTGATACGGCCGGTTCATCGATATGCCTGCTATAACTCCGGCTTGGTCGGGGAGTAGAATGGATCCTTTCGCGACTATATGAATAAGCCGCTACTGAGTTAAAGCTTCCTGAAGGAGCTCCCTAGTCCGTCGCGTCTAGACCGCTACTGGGGACTCGCCTTCGATCGGGAGGGCCGCCAGTCGTGAAGCGGCAGCGACAATGTTATCCATCGGGTTAGAGTAATGACCCGGTGGTGTTGGGACGTGCTGTGAAAAAACGTTGTTCGGACGAGGTGGATCAGTCGGACGTGGCTGAACCGGCGCCCCCGTTCTAGGTGCCTCCGCCCAGTTTACAACTAGAGGATTACTGGTCCCCGCTCCTGGGGTATTAAAGAGGTTCTTGGCCTCATAAACCGGCGGCAGGTGAGATCAGTACCTTCTCCTCATGACATCATTTGACGCGCTCTGATCCAGCATAAGCCGGTAAGCCTGTGCATCCAATGCGGCCCGTTCCGCAGCCATCCTGGTATCCTCAGCTGCCAGGTCGGCCTTGGCCTGGGTTATCTAATCTTTCACCATCGTGATTTCCGCATTATGCTCATCTTGATTCGCCGGATTAACCTCTGCCACCAGTGCTGCCAAAGCGTCAAATAAATCTAATAAAACCTGAGCCAGTGGTCGCACAGGGCCTCCTGCCCCTGCCGCTGTCGCTGCTACTGAACCGGAAATCATCGCCGCTGCAGTCGAAGAGTGGAGCGCTGGCTGTGTACCAGCCATGAAGATCGCAACCCGGTTTGGCGGATCAAAGGGGTCCGGAATACTGTCACCTTCGGAACAGCCCCCAATCCGGCCATCTTGCAACTAGTGTAATGACTCGGTCTCTCCGGTCGATGACTCGTCGCTGGAATAAACGACGGTTTCACCACCAGATTCCGATCTATCCTCAGATTCCACTCCAGGGATAACTCCCACAAAGGCACGCTTCATGACAGGCTTAACCCGGGCAGATTTCGCACGCTGAGCCATCTCGATGATGTCGATGCAAATGTCCGGCTCAGGGCCCGGCTCGCCAATCTTGCCAATGAAAACGTGGATGCCGCCGAAGGGGACCCGGTACCCATACTCGATTGAGCCGGCCTCGGGGCCCCAGCCTGCGTCGTCGATGTAGAGCTTGCCGCGACGACTCTTGGTCATCCGGCCCACAGCGTAGCCCTTGACTCCTTCGAAGCTTCCCTCTAAGAACTCGAAACCATCATGCGATAGGCCCACGGTGGGCACCAACTGTCGTGGTTTTGTCACGGCAGATGTCCTAGAGAAAGTACTTAGTCGTGGAGCCATCGCAACGGGTTAGCTTAAAGGGGTTAAAGCGGACAAGGGACGCAGAGAGTTTATACTGGTTCGACCCCTTGCGGTGAAGTTAAAAGCCTACGATCCAGTTGTTGTGGGATTGCTAGGGTTTCGATGACCAGGGAGCGAATACGCTTTGCCTGGGTCTCGAGTTGTTGTCTGGTGTCCCTAAACCGCTGCCGAGTCGTCCCCTTATATACATGGGTTGACGCCCGTCGGTTTACAGGGTCCCGAGGCCGGCTCATAAACGTGTTCGGCTCGGTCTCTGCTCTTTCTATCTTACAACACAAGTTTACATATCAATGTCGGTTTATGTCTATAGACCTTAAACCGTCTTTGGGCCCTGGGCCTTCATAAAGCACCACCGTCTGTCTTCATGGGCTTCAGGTACAGTGAACCATTATGGGGATAACCCGGCCTCTCCTGGCCGGTTTACGCCCAGTAGTAATATCCCCAACAAACGGAGTCCAAACGGGATAAAAACGGACGGAGATTATTTTTGGAATATTCATAGAATATGCGAAGGAAAATCCACGCGAGACGCTGCCCGAGGGAGGCACGAGGCAGGGGCGCGCCCCACCCCCCTGGGCGCGCCCCTGACCCTCGTGGGCCCCCTGTAAGGCGGTTGATGCCCTTCTTCGGCCGCAAGAAAGCTAATTTTTAGGGAAAAAATCACGGCAAAGATTTCAGTCCAATCGGAGTTACGGATGTCCATATATATACGAAACGGTGAAAGGGCAGCCGACCAGAACGCAGAAACAGAGAGAGATAGAGAGACAGATCCAATCTCGGAGGGGCTCTCGCCCCTCCCATGCCATGGAGACCAAGTACCACAGGGGAAACCCTTTTCCCATCTAGGGAGGAGGTCAGGGAAGAAGAAGAAGAAGAAGGGGGGCTGTCGGTGTTCTGGGAACGGGGGTCCCCAGACTTGCCTGCCTGCGGTCTGCGGCGTGGCTCGGAGGAGGCCCAGCACAGCCCATCTTCGTCAACGCAAGCTCAAGACCCTCGCGAGGGGCCATGCCTCGCGGGGCGGACGACAAGGAGCTTCCTCAGGCACGGCCTCGTCAGGCTGGCTCATGAGGAGGCGGAGAGTTCAAGGAAGGGTACCTCGCGAGGTGCCCATGTCGCAAGCCATGGCGACCAAGGGCGCCCGGTCGAGGCGCCCGACCCATATGATGTCCTCCTTTCCTCTTTGGTGCAAAGGGAGCAAGCGCAGGCGAGAGCATCAAGCAAAGGCATCCGTTTCGGTGCAACAAGACCAAGACCAACCCCAACGGCTGGAAGGGAGTCATCGTGGAGCCCAAGCAGGCGTCATCGCCAGAGCCTTTGGCAAGCGCGGACCAACTTTAGTCAGGATAAGTGTACCCACTGTTCCCCTTCAAAATGGCCAATTGTTGGCGCCCTTCCCGCTCAATATTTGGGAAGAGGCCCAGCGCCTTCGCCTATAAATAGGAGTAGCCACACTCAGAGATAGAGGCATCTGGAAGAGGGAGAGAAGGACCGAGATCGGAATCCTCGTCAAGAAACCAGTAGCTAGAGCGACTGAACACCACCTAGCAGTTCATCACACCCGCCAAGAACAGACCCTCGCTAGGCTGTTCTTCCTTGTATTGTTCCTCATCAGCCCAAGAGGCAATCCACGACACCACACACTGGAGTAGGATATTACACCACAATGGTGGCCCGAACCAGTATAAATCTTGTGTCTCTTGTGCTGTCCTGTTTAGTAGTTTAGGTCCCAGCGATTCGGCGAGGTGCGAGACGGTGGAGGGTTGGATCTCTGCGCGCGCAGTGTTCGAACCTCAAGGGTCTGCTGTAACCGAAATCCGACATTTGGCGTGCGGTAGGGGTGCACGGAATCTGCCTTCCGTCGCCTCGTTCTTCCCGACCACCGCAGAACCATGTTTGACGCCCGTCGAAGCCAGCGCCGAGCCGCCCTCGCCTCCCATGTCGCCCAGACAGCTCCCGTCGGCGGGCGCCCTCGTCGTTCCCCGTCACCTGCCGTCAACGCCGCCACCGGCCCGGCGGGGAACGAGCAGCAAGCATCGTCCCAGCACCCGTCCATGAGGCGGGACGGCCGCACCGCCACGCCTTCGCTCACCACCGCTGGTTCTTCGTCACGCGCGCCCCGCGCGGCCATGGAGGCCCGAGCTACACTCATGGCGGCAAACGAGCTCCTGCGCTACCGCCCCGTCGACGACGTCTACGAAGAATGGCTCGACCGAGTCGCCGAGCTCATCCGCGCTGCAGGAGGCGCCCCCGCACCGTCCGTCTCGCTACACCGCACCCCGCCCCGCGCGGGCGACGAAGCTCCCGGGGCGCCTCAGCCGCCTCCTCCTCAAGAAGTCGCCCTGGCCCCAAGGCACGCGGCCCCTGGGCAGAACCCGCTCCGCTAGGCGCTGGCGCGGCAAGAGCAGAGCTGTCAAGAAGTTCCTCGCCCACGAGAAGCTGCCCAGCGCTCCCGCTCCAAAGACGTCAGACCTGCGCTTCCCAGCCTTGGCGCAGGGAGGCCCGCAAGACCAAGCTCTCTGTCGTCCGAGGCCCCAGCAGCCACGGCGGGCTGCCGCGCCTTTCACCTCCGAAGCTGCGCAGCGTCGCGTAGCCCGCCAAGTTCAAGCGGACCTGCCTCCTCGCCACGACGGCCTGGTGACCCCACGGAGTTCCTCGGCTCTACGAGCTGGGCATCGAGGCTGCCAACGGGGACGAAAAGGTCATGGCAAACTGGTTTCCCATGGCGCTCAAGGACGGGGCCCGCACCTGGCTCCTGGATCTGGCCCCAGGCACGGTCTCTTCCTGGGCCGAGATGCGCACCCGCTTCATCGCCAACTTCCAGGGTACTCGCGACCGGCCACCCGCCGTGAGCGACATGCGCCGAATCAAGCAGCTGGGGAAACCCTGCAAAAGTACATCCAGCGCTTCAACAATGCACGCCTCAAGATCCCCAGGGTAACGAAGGAGGCCATCATCTCTGCCTTTTCCGACGGCGTGCGCGATATCAAGCTGAAGGAGGAGCTGGCGATGCATGAAGATCTGTGCACCTCCTTGGAGCTGTTCAACTTGGTGACCAAGTGCGCCAGGGCTGAGGAGGGGCGCCTCTCCCTCCTCGAGCTGCCTGCCGCGGATCCCGAAGAAAAGAAGTCCAAGGCCAAGGACGTGAAGCGCAAGGGGGCTGCCGTACTCGCGGCCGAACCAGACACCAAGCGAGGCAGAGATCAGCCCGAGTCCTCCAAGGGCAGTCGGTACTGCGTGTACCACGACCTCCACACCCACAACACCAATGAATGCCAAGAGCTCCGGTCCGTGCATGAAGGAAGGGTCGGCAGACGCCCAAAGGCGACCGGGGCTACGGCCGAGGAGGAGGAAGGAATGCAGGATGCTGGGAAGACCGCGGCCCGCGCCAAGGGTGGCGCGACCAACCTCGCGAGGACCGTTGGCAAGACCCGCCTCGCGAGGGAGGCTGGAGGGATCAGCCTCGCGAGGATCGCCCGCAGGGGAACGCAGGCCTCCCTCCACTGCCGCCGCCGCCAAGGAGAAATGAGGACCGTCATCAGGACGAGGGGGCTGGGGGCTTCCAGGAACCGCATGCGATCACCTGCATCCTGGGCGGAGCTCAAGCCCCAGCCTCTCAGCACATCTTCAAGCAGTTCGCCCGTGAAGTGAATGCAGTCCTCCCCAAGCTCGAGGTCACGCGCCCTCTCAGGTGGTCGGCGTGCGCCATCACGTTCAGCTCAGCGGATCAGCTCAAGTGTTGTCCTATTGTGCTCTCCGTGTCGCGCAAGCATGAGGGATTCCCGTTGTAGGGTTTGCAATATGTTCATGATTTGCTTATGGTGGGTGGCGTGAGTGACAGAAGCATAGACCAGAGTAAGTAGGTTGTTTGCGTATGGGATAAAGGGGACTTGATACTTTAATGCTATGGTTGGGTTTTACCTTAATGATCTTTAGTAGTTGCGGATGCTTTCTAGAGTTCCAGTCATAAGTGCATATGATCCAAGTAGAGAAAGTATGTTAGCTTATGCCTCTCCCTCAAATAAAATTGCAATAATGATTACCGGTCTAGTTATCGATTGCCTAAGGACAAATAACTTTCTCGTGACAAAAAGCTCTCTATTAAAACTAACTTAGTTGTGTCTTCATCTAAACAGCCCCTAGTTTTTATTTACGTGCTCTTTATTATCTTGCAACCCTATCCGAAAACACCTACAAAGTACTTCTAAGTTTATACTTGTTCTAGGTAAAGCGAACGTTAAGCATGCGTAGAGTTGTATCGGTGGTCGATAGAACTTGAGGGAATATTTGTTCTACCTTTAGCTCCTCGTTGGGTTTGACACTCTTACTTATCGAAGGAGGCTACAATTGATCCCCTATACTTGTGGGTTATCAACGCTGCAGGGACGGGCCCGAGCACAGACACCGTGCTTGTCCTACCCACGCGAAGGATCCTGAAGAAAGACGGCCGGCGCGCGGCTCCCATAGTGGGCGGTGATCGAGCAGGTAATAATCATAGGTAGATTAAGCATGGAAAGCATACTAGCCTAAGTAAATGCAGGGAAGATACACGCCACTGGGTCAGGCCCGAGCGGCTTGGGGATGATGCAGCCCCAGGGGCGCCCCCAACAAGGTAAGCTAAAGATATAAGAAAAAGGGATACATGCCACAGGGTCGAACCCACGCGGCCTGGGAATGATGCAGCCCGATGGGCGCTCCCAGCTAAATAAACTTGGAAAATGTCACCTAGTTGTGTCGATGAAGGGGTGTCCGGGCAGCTGAAGGTACGCGACGAAGGAATTGCTCCTCACGAGCCACCGGGGCCCTAAGCCTCGGGAGGCTCCGGGGGTCCAGGTGGTTCCCTGAGGACCGTCTCCATCTCCGTCAGCACAGTGTGGTGCCTGGCCTCCTGAGCTGCCAGGACATGCTGCAAGTTGTGCTGATAGGCGGTCGACACGCTCGGCAGGCCAAAAGGCATGCGAACGTAGCTGTGCGGCGGACCCTCGCAGCGGCCCACGTGCGAAGGCCAGAAAGGCTCCTGAGACGTCGATGCAGACGCTCAGCCCAGCATCCTCACCTGGATGGGGGGCTGCGCTTCGTGGGTGGCAGTCGCCGCGCATGGACCTGGCGTCTCGCAGCTCCGGAGTGGTCCTGGTGATGAACTCCTGAGCGGTGGGCACTCCTTGCCCTGTGTTCTCCTAAGGGAAACGTGTCGTGAAGCATGCCTCCAAGTGGTGCCCAAGCGCCTCCCTCGTGATATTGGCAAGGTTGGAGGCCCTCCAGAAGAGAGGCACTGAGCCCTGCCCAAGGAGGGCGTCGGGCGTGCCTTCCAATGCGATGGTGGGAGGTGCCCCAGGCGTGGGCGCTGATCCTGACGAGGTTCGAGTTGCGTCGCCACCCTCCTGAGGTCTGGCACGGCGCAACTGCTTCTTCTTCTTGGCGGTGGCCCCAGGAGGGCACTCGCCCTTGCTGTCGGGGTCGTCGATTGCTGCAGCTTGGAAGGCACACTCAAGGGAGCACACCGCATCTCTTTCTTCGCATGGGACCGTGATGATTCCGCCGCCTCCCGGCATCTTGAGGACATTGTAGCCGTGATTCGTCACTGCCATGAACTTGGCCAGGGCTGGATACCCAAGGATGGCATTGTACGGCAGGCGGATGTGCGCGACGTCGAAGTCGATGAGTTTGGTGCGGTAGTTCTTGCGTTCTCCGAAGGTGACAGGGAGGCGGACCTGCCCTATCGGTGTGGTGGAGCCGTCGGTCACCCCCGAGAAGGGCTTGGTAGGCTGAAGCTGGTCATATGGCACTTGGAGTTTGTCGAACGTGTCGACGGACAGGATGTTGAGCCCTGCACCACAGTCGATGAGGTTCTTGGTGACTTGCACGTTGCTGATGACTGGGGAGCAAAGCATCGGGAGGGCACCTGCGGTGGCCGCGCACTTGAGCTGATCTGCAGAACTGAAGGTGATGGTGCACTTGGACCACCTGAGCGGGCGTGTGGCATCAAGCTTGGGGAGGACTGCATTTACTTCACGAGCAAACTGTTTGAAGATACGCTGCGAGGCTAGGGCCTGAGCTCCGCCCAAGATGCAGGCGATAGCGCGCGGCTCCTGGAAGCCCCTAGCCCCCTCGTCTTGATGGTGGTCATCATTTCTTCTTGGCGGCGGCGGTAGTGGGGGAAGACCGGCGTTGCCTTGAGGACGATCCTCACGAGGCTGATCCCTCCAGGCGCCCTCGCGAGGCTGATCCTGCCAGCGGTCCTCACGAGGCCAGTCGCGCCACTCCTGGCATGGGCCACGGTCGTCCCAGCATCCGCCACCATGTCGTCCTCCTCGGCCGTAACCCCGGTCATTGCGCTGGGCGCCCGATCAAGCGTCCCTTCTCGAATGGCTCTGAGCTCTTGACAGTCGTTGGTGTTGTGGGTATGCAGGTTATGGAAGGCGCAGAACGGTCAGCTGGTCTTGGATAACTCGGGCTGGTCTCTGCCACGCTTGGTGTCTGGTTCCGCCGCGAGCACGGCTGCTCCCTTCGCTTCACGTCCTTGGCCTTGGCTTTCTTCTCCTCTGTGTCCGCAGCCGGGAGCTCAAGGAGGGAGAGGTGCCCTTCCTCAGCTCTTGCACACTTGGTTGCCAGGTTGAACAGCTCCATGGATGTGCACAGCTCCTTGTGGATAGCGAGCTCCTCCTTCATCTTGACGTCGCGGATGCCATCAGAGAATGCGGAGATGATGGCCTCGTCCGTCACCTTGGGGATCATGAGGCGAACGTTGTTGAAGCGCTGGATGTACTTCTGGAGGGTTTATCCTGGTTGTTGCTTGACGCAACGCAGGTCACCCGCGGCCGGCGGGCGGTCGCGAGTGCCCTAGAAGTTGGCAACGAAACGGTTGTGCATCTCGTCCCAGGAGGAGATTGAACCCGGAGGCAGGTTCAGGAGCCAGGAGCGGGCGCCATCCTTGAGAGCCATGGGGACCCAGTTCGCCATGACTTTCTCGTCGCTGTTGGCCGCCTCGATGCTCAGCTCGTAGAGCTGTAGGAACTCTGCGGGGTCGGGGGTGCCGTCATAGCGAGGAGGCAGATCCGGCTTGAACTTGCCCGGCCAGGCAATGCTACGCAGCTCGGGGGTGAAGGCTCGGCAGCCGGCTGTGGTCACCGGGGCCCGTCTTGGAGGTGGAGCCTGGTCTGGATGCCCGCGCACCGCTACGGCGAGTGGCACAAGGCCTTGCCGCGACAAACGATCCTGGCACGGCGGTGCGAGGAGTGGCGGAGCGTTCTCTAGCGGTCGAGGGACTTCTTAACAGCTTCTTTCTTCACGCGTGAGCGCCAGACGCTTTGGGTCCCGTTGCGGTGGAGCGCGCCTTGGTGCCAGGGCACCGTCTTAGGGCAGAGTTGGTGGAGGTGCTCCGTGAGCTACGTCGCCTGTAGCTGGCGGAGGGCGAGGCGGAGAGAGGGACGGTGTAGGGGAGCCCCCTCCGGTGCGGACAAACTCGATGATGCGGTCGAGCGAGTCCTCGTAGAGGTCGTCGACCGGGCGGTAGCGCAGGAGCTCATGCGCCATGAGGAGGGCGGCCCGTGCGTCCATGGGAGCGCGACAAGCGTGGGACGATGAACCAGCGGGAGTCGGTGATGGGGTGGCGGTGCGGCCGTCCCGCCACACCAAGGGGTGCAGCGAGGACGCTTGCTGCTCGTTCCCCGCCGGGCCGGTGGCGGCTTTGGCGGCACACGACGGAGAACGACGAGCGTCCGCCATGGAGATGACGGAGCGAGGCGACGCGGAGCGACGGAAGGGAAGCTTCGGCGCACCCCTACCTGGCGCGCCAAATGTCAGATCACGGGTTCCGGCAAAACCCTTAATGTTCAAACTCTGGGGTTTGCACGAAGTTCTTTCCCTCCTATCGATCCATGCCCTGGGTTTGCTAAGATCTCGCGGACGAACTCGACGAACTCACAACACAAAAGACACAAGATTTATACTGGTTCGGGCCACCGTTGTGGTGTAATACCCTACTCCAGTGTGGTGGTGGTGGATTGCCTCTTGGGCTGATGATGAACAGTACAAGGGGAAGAACAGCCTCCTGAGGTTGAGGTGTTTTTGTGCTCGGTGAGTGGCTAAGGTTTTGCTCAGGATCAGATCCAGCTGCCCTCTACTGTGGTGGCTAGTCCTATTTATATAGGCCATGGTCCCCTTCCCAAATATTGAGCGGGAAGGGAGCCAACAACGACCAATTTGAAAGGGGACAACTAGTACAGCTTATCCTAACAAAAGCGGTCTTCGCCTTCAAAAGGCTCTGGTGGTGACGCCGCCTTGGGCTCCATGGTGACCTCCGTCTTGCCATCCTACTGGTCTTGGTCTCGTTGCACTGATATGGAAACCTTTGCTTGATGCCTCGGTACTCTGTGCCTGCACTTGCCTCCTTAGCACTAAAGGGGAAACAAGGACGCTGCACGCGCTGGCGCCCGCCTTGTCTCGATCGTCATGGCCTACGTCACGAGAACCTCGCGAGGTTTGCCCTGCCTTGATCTCTCTGCTCCTCGCGAGGCAACCTAGTGAGGCCGCTCTTGAGGAGGTCTTGTGTCGTCCGCCTCGCGAGGCCTGGTCCCTCGCGAGGGTCTTGAATGCCTTGTTGATGAAGATGGGCCGTACAAGCCTGCTAGCACAGCCACGCAATGGGCCGCAGGCAGGCAAGTCTGGGGACCCCCGTTCCCAGAACGCCGACAAATATGACTGAGGTGTTAACTATGGAGGGGGGCGCCACACGCGGCTAGTAACAATTGACGTGTGTTCTAGGGGTTCCCTCCCCATGTATATAAAGGAGGGAGAGGGAGGGAGGCAGCCTAGGGCGCGCCCAAGTAGGAGGAATCCTACTTGGGCCCCTTGTCCAATTCGGCCCCCCCTACCATATTTGGACAAGGGGGAAAGGAAGGAGGGGGAGGGGAAGGAAGTAGGAGTCCTACTTCGTACTTTCCTTTCTACCCACATGGCTGGCCCTATAGGGGCGCACCAGCCCCTTGTGGGCTGGTGTGTTCCCTTCCTTGGCCCATTAAGCCCATATCTTTGTCGGGGGTTGCCAGGAACCCCTTCCGGTGACCCGGTATCATCCAAAACACTTCCGGTGTCCAAATACCATCGTCCTATATATGAATCTTTACCTCTCGACCATTTCGAGACTCCTCGTCATGTCCGTCATCTCATCCGGGACTCCGGACAAACTTTGGTTATCAAATCACATAACTCATAATACAAATCGTCATCGAACGTTTAGCATGCGGACCCTACGGGTTCGAGAACTATGTAGACATGACCGAGACACATCTCCGGTCAATAACCAATACCGGAACCTGGATGCTCATATTGGCTCCTACATATTCTATGAAGATCTTTATCGATCAAACCGCATAACAACACACGTTGTTCCCTTTTTCATCGGTATGTTACTTGCCCGAGATTCGATCATCGGTATCATCATACCTAGTTCAATCTTGTTACCGGAAGTCTCTTTACTCATTTCGTAGTGCATCATCCCGTGACTAACTCATCAGTCACATTGCTTGCAAGGCTTATAGTGATGTGCATTACCGAGAGGGCCCCGAGATACCTCTCCGATAGACGGAGTGACAAATCCTAATATCTATCTATGCCAACCCAACAAACACCTTCGGAGACATCTGTAGGGCATCTTTATAATCACCCAGTTACGTTGTGATGTTTGATAGAACACAAGGTGTTCCTCCGGTATTCGGAAGTTGCATAATCTCAGTCAGAGGAACATGTATAAGTCATGATGAAAGCAATAGCAATAAACTAAACAATCATTATGCTAAGATAACGGATGGGTCTTGTCCATCACATCATTCTCTAATGATGTGATCCTGTTCATCAAATGACAACATATGTCTATGGTCAGGAAACATAACCATCTTTGATTTACGAGCTAGTCAAGTAGAGGCATACTAGGGACACTCTGTTTTGTCTATGTATTCACACATGTACTAAGTTTCCAGTTAATACAATTCTAGCATGAATAATAAACATTTATCATGATATAAGGAAATATAAATAACAACTTTATTATTGACTCTAGGGCATATTTCCTTGATCTCCCACTTGCACTAGAGTCAATAATCTAGTTCACATCGCCATGTGATTTAACACCAATAGTTCACATCACCATGTGATTAGTTCACATTGGCATGTGACTAATACCCAAAGGGTTTTACTAGAGTCAATAATCTAGTTCACATCGCTATGTGATTAAAACCCAAAGAGTACAAAGGTGTCATCATGTTTTTCTTGTGAGAGAAGCTTAGTTAATGGGTCTGTCACATTCAGAGTCGTATGTATTTTGCTAATTTTCTATGTCTACAATGCTCTGCATGGAGCTACTCTTGCTAATTGCTCCCACTTTCAATATGTATCCAGATTGAGACTCAGAGTCATTCGGATCGGTGTAAAAGCTTGCATCAGTGTAACTCTTTACGACAGACTCTTTATCAACTTCATAACCGAGAAATATCTCCTTAGTCTTCTAAGGATAATTTTGACCGCTGTCAAGTGATCCACTCCTGGATCAATATCGTGCCCCCTTGCCAAACTCATGGCAAGGTACACAATAGGTTTGGTACACATCATAACATACTTTCAAGAACCTATGGCTGAGGCATTGGGAATGACTTTCATTCTCTTTCTATTTTCCCCCGTGGTCATTTTTTGAGTCTTACTCAACTTTACACCTTGCAATACAGGCAAGAACTCCCTCTTTGACTGTTCCATTTTGAACTACTTCAAAAACTTGTCAAGGTATGTGCTCATTGAAAAATCTTATCAAGCGTCCTGATCTATCTCTATAGATCTTGATGCCCAATATGTAAGCAGCTTCACCGAGGTCTTTCTTTGAAAAACTCCTTTCAAGCACTCCTTTATGCTTTCCAGAAAATTCTACATCATTTCCGATCAACAATATGTCATTCACATATACTTATCAGAAAGGCTGTAGTGCTCCCACTCACTTTCTTGTAAATACAGGCTTCACCGCAAGTCTGTATAAAACTATATGCTTTGATCAACTTATCAAAGTGTATATTCCAACTCCGAGATGCTTGGACCAGTCCATACATGGATCACCGGAGCTTGCACATTTTGTTAGCACCTTTAGGATTGACAAAACCTTCTGGTTGTATCATATACAACTCTTTTTTAATAAATCCATTAAGGAATGCAGTTTTGATATCCATTTGTCAGATTTCATAAAATGTGGCAATTGCTAACATGATTCGAACAGACTTTAAGCATCGATACGAGTGAGAAAGTCTCATCGTAGTCGACATCTTGAACTTGTCAAAACCCCTTTTCGACAAGTCGAGCTTTGTAGATAGTAACACTACTATCAGCGTCCACTTCCTCTTGAAGATCCATTTATTCTCAATGGCTTGCCGATCATCCGACAAGTCCACCAAAGTCCACACGTTGTTCTCATACATGGATTTTATCTCAGATTTCATGGCCTCAAGCCATCTGTCAGAATCTGGGCTCATCATCGCTTCCTCATAGTTCGTAGGTTCATCATGGTCTAGTAACATGACTTCCAGAACAGGATTACTGTACCACTCTTGTGCGGATCATACTCTGGTTGACCTACGAGGTTCAGTAGTAACTTGATCTGAAGTTTCATGATCATCATCATTAACTTCCTCGCAAATTAGTGTAGGCATCACTGGAACTGATTTCAGTGATGAGCTACTTTCCAATTCGAGAGAAGGTACAATTACCTCATCAAGTTCTACTTTCCTCCCACTCACTTCTTTCGAGAGAAACTCCTTATCTAGAAAGGATCCACTGTTCGCAACAAAGACCTTGCCTTCGGATCTGTGATAGAAGGTGTACCCAATAGTTTCTTTTGGGTATCCTATGAAGACACACTTCTCCAATTTGGGTTTGAGCTTATCAGGTTGAAAGTTTTTCACATAAGTATTGCAACCCCAAACTTTAAGAAACGATAGCTTAGGTTTCTTGCTAAACCACAGTTCATACGGTGTCGTCTCAATGGATTTTTAGACGGTGCCCTATTTAACGTGAATGCAGCTGTCTCTAATGCATAACCCCAAAACGGTAGTGGTAAATCGGTAAGAGACATCATAGATCACACCATTCTAATAAAGTACGGTTACGACGTTCGGACACACCATTACGCTGTGGTGTTCCAGGTGGCGTTAGTTGTGAATCTATTCCACATTGTTTGAAATGAAGGTCAAACTCGTAACTCTAATATTCGCCTCCGTGATCAGATCATAGAAACTTTATTTTCTTGTTACGATGATTCTCAACTTCACTCTGAAATTCTTTGAACTTTTCAATTGTTTCAGACTTGTGTTTCATTAAGTAGATATACCCATATCTGTTCAAATCATGTGTGAAGGTCAGAAAATAACGATACCCGCCGCGAGCCTCAACACTCATCGGACCACATACATCGGTATGTATTATTTCCAATAAGTCAGTGGCTTGCTCCATTGTTCCGTAGAACGGAGTCTTAGTCATCTTGCCCATGAGGCATGGTTTGCAAGCATCAAATGATTCATAATCAAGTGATTCCAAAAGTCCATCCGCCTGGAGTTTCTTCATGCGCTTTACACCAATATGAACTAAACGGCAGTGCCACTAGTATATTGCACTACCATTATCAACTTTGCATCTTTTGGCATCAATATCATGAATATGTGTATCACTATGATCGAGATTCAATAAACCATTCACCTTGGGTGTATGACCATAGAAGGTTTTATTCATGTAAACAGAATAAAAATTACTCATTGACTTAAATGAATAACCCTATTACAATAAACATGATCCAATCATATTATGCTCAATGCAAACACCAAATAACATTTATTTTAGGTTCAACATTAATTCCGAAGGTAAAGGGAGTGTGCGATGGTGATTTTATCGACCTTTGGAATCATTTCCAACACACATCGTCACCTCACCCTCAATTAGTCTTTGTTCATTTTGTAACTCCTGTCTCAAGTTACTAATCATAGCAACTGAACCAGTATCAAATTCCCAGGGGCTACTATGAACACTAGTAAAGTACACATCAATAACAAGTATATCATGTATACTTTTGTTCACTTTGCCATGCATCCTTCTTATCTACCAAGTATTTGGGGAACTTCTGCTTCCAGTGACCATTTCCTTTGCAGTAGAAGCACTCAGTTTCGGCTTGGGTCTAGCTTTCGGCTTCCTCATGGGAGTGGCAACTTTCTTGACATTCTTCTTGAAGTTCCCTTTCTTTCCCTTGCCCTTTTACTTGAAACTAGTCGTCTTGTCAACCATCAACATTTGATGCTTTTCTTGATTTCTACCTTCGTCGATTTTAGCATCACAAAGAGCTCGAGAATCGTTTTCGTCATCCCTTGCATATTATAGTTCATCACGAAGTTCCAGTAACTTGGTGATAGTGACTAGAGAACTCGGACAATCACTATCTTATCTGGAAGATTAACTCCCACTTGATTCAAGCCATTGTAGTACTCAGACATTCTGAGCACATGCTCACTGGTTGAGCTATTCTCCTCCATCTTGTAGGCGAAGTACTTGTTAGAGGTCTCATACCTCTTGACTCGGGCATGAGTCTGAAATACCAATTTCAACTCTTGGAACATCTTATATGCTCCGTGGCGTTCAAAATGTTTTTGAAGTCCCGGTTCTAAGCCGTAAAGCATGTCGCACTAAACTATCAAGTAGTCATTATACCGAGCTTGCCAAACATTCATAACGTCTGCATCTGCTCCTGCAATAGCTCCATCACCTAGCAGTGCATCAAGGACATAATTCTTCTGTGCAGCAATGAGGATAATCCTCAGATCATGGACCCAGTCCGCATCATTGCTACTATCATCTTTCAACTTATTTTTCTCTAGGAACGTATCAAAAATAAAATAGGTGAGCTATACGTGAGCTATTGATATACAACATAGATATGCAAAACCTATCAGGTACTAAGTTCATGATAAATTAAATTTCAATTAATCATATTACTTAATAACTCCCACTTGGATAGACATTCCTCCAGTCATCTAAATGATCACGTGATCCATATCAACTAAACCATGTCCGATCATCACGTGAGATGGATTAGTTTACAATGGTGAACATCACTATGTTGATCGTATCTACTATGTGATTCACGCTTGACCTTTAGGTCTCAGTGTTCCGAGGCCATATCTGCATATGCTAGGCTCATCAAGTTTAACCCGAGTATTCTGCGTATGCAAAACTGGCTTGCACCCGTTGTATGTGAACGTAGAGCTTATCACACCCGATCCATCACATGGCGTCTCGGCACGACGAACTGTAGCAACCGTGCATACTCAGGGAGAACACTTATACCTTGAAATTTAGTGAGGGATCATCTTATAGTGCTACCGCCGTACTAAGCAAAATAAGATGCATAAAAGATAAACATCACATGCAATCAAAAATAAGTGATATGATATGGCCATCATCATCTTGTGCCTTTGATCTCCATCTCCAAAGCACCGTCATGATCAGCATCGTCCCTGGCTTGACACCTTGATCTCCATCGTAGCATCGTTGTCGTCTTGACAACTATTGCTTCTACGACTATCGCTACCGCTTAGTGATAAAGTAAAGCAATTACATGGTGATTGCATTTCATACAATAAAGCGACAACCATAAGGCTCCTTCCAGTTGCCGATAACTTTTACAAAACATGATCATCTCATACAACAATTTATATCTCATCACGTCTTGACTAGGCCTGGGCATTCGGTATAAACCAAAAGTTCGGTTAGCATATTTCGGTATTTTTAAAATTTCGGTTAGACAAATTGCTAACCAAAAATGGCCGAAAATTTGAGAAAACTGAAACTTTGGTTAACCGGTATTTCGTTTCAGTGTTCGGTTTATACCGTATATACCGAAAACTGGTTAGTCAACGTGTGCGCCTCAGACCTGTGGCAGCTTACCCTATTTTATAGGTGAGCTATATCTGTGCCGCTTCACGTAGCTAGTCGATGTGGGACTAAGCCCACGACCACATCACATCTAGCTGGTTTGCTCACGTACATGCAAATTGTATGGGCCACACAGTACAACACAAAAGGCTCAAAAGAGGTACGTGACTTGCATGGGCTGGGCTCATGGGAGTGATATCCCGCTTGGCATGCGTCATTTGCTGGCGGCGTCTTTTTGGCGATGTGCACACGGAAGAAGCTTCTCTTGACTCTGTAGTGCTTATATGTTCGGTTTTTTTGTTTGGTTACCCATGGCAAACTGAACCAAACAAAATCAGTTCGGTTAACAAAAGTAAAAACCGAATTTTCCGTTGCATGTATTAAAAACCGAAAATTTGGTTTTTTCGATTTCGGCTTCGGTTCAGTGTTTGGTTGGTCGGTTTTTATGCCCACCCCTAGTCTTGACCATATCACATCACAACATGCCCTGCAAAAACAAGTTAGACGTCCTCTACTTTGTTGTTACAAGTTTTACGTGGCTGCTATGGGCTTCTAGCAAGAACCGTTCTTACCTACGCATCAAAACCACAATGATTTTTCGTCAAGTGTGCTGTTTTAACCTTCAACAAGGCACGGGGGCAGTCAAACTCGATTCAACTAATGTTGGAGAAACAGACACCCGCTAGCCACATGTGTGTGAAGCACGTCGGCAGAACCAGTATCATGGACGCGGTCATGTAATGTCGGTCCAGGCCGCTTCATCCAACAATACCACAGAATCAAAGCAAGACGTTGCTGGTATGCAGTATGACTATTATCGCCCACAACTCATTGTGTTCTACTCGTGCATATAGTATCTATGCATAGACCTGGCTCGAATGCCACTATTGGGGAACGTAGTATTTCAAAATTTCCTATGATCATGCAAGATCTATCTAGGAGAAGCATAGCAATGAGCGGGGAGAGTGTGTCCAGGTACCCTCGTAGACCGAAAGCGGAAGCGTTTAGTAACGCGGTTGATGTAGTCGAACGTCTTCACGATCCAACCGATCCAAGTAAAGAACGTACGGCACCTCCGTGTTCAGCACACGTTCAGCACGATGACGTCCCTCAGGCTCTTAATCCAGTTGAGGACGAGGGAGAGTTCCGTCAGCATGACGGCGTGGCGATAATGATGATGAAGTTACCGCGCAGGGCTTCTCCTAAGCCCTACGACAATATGACCGAGGTGTTAACTGTGGAGGGGGGCGCCGCACACGGCCAGGAACAATTGATGTGTGTTCTAGGGGTGCCCTCCCCACGTATATAAAGGAGGGAGAGGGAGGGAGGCAGCCTAGGGCGTGCCCAAGTAGGAGGAATCCTACTTGGGCCCCTAGTCCACCCGCCTGCACTACCATATTTGGACAAGGGGGAAAGGAATGAGGGGGGAGGGGAAGGAAGTAGGAGTCCTACTTCATAATTTCCTTTTCCTCCTCTCCTTTCCCGTTCTCCCCACGTGGGTGGCCCTATAGGGGGCGTACCAGCCCCTTGTGGGCTGGTGTGTTGCCTTACTTGGCCCATTAAGCCCATATCTTTGCCAGGGGTTGCCCGGAACCCCCTCCGGTGACCCGGTATCATCCAGAACACTTCCGGGGTCCAAATACCATCGTCCTATATATGAATCTTTACCTCTCGACCATTTAGAGACTCCTTGTTATGTCTGTGATCTCATCTGGGACTCCGAACAAACTTCGGTTATCAAATCACACAACTCATAATACAAATCGTCATCGAATGTTAAGCATGCGGACCCTACGGGTTCGAGAACTATGTAGACATGACCGAGACACATCTCCGGTCAATAACCAATAGCGGAACCTAGATGCTCATATTGGCTCCTACATATTCTATGAAGATTTTATCGGTCAAACCGCATAACAACATACGTTTTTCCCTTTGTCATCGGTATGTTACTTGCCAGAGATTTGATCGTGGGTATCATCATACCTAGTTCAATCTTTTTACCGGCAAGTCTCTTTACTCGTTCCGTAATGCATCATGCCGTGACTAACTCATTAGTCACATTTCTTGCAAGGCTTACAGTGATGTGCATTACCGAGAGGGCCCATTGATACCTCTCCCATACACGGAGTGACAAATCCTAATCTCGATCTATGCCAACCCAACAAACACCTTTGGAGACATCTGTAGAGCATCTTTACAATCACCCAGTTACGTTGTGACGTTTGATAGAAAACAAGTAGTTCCTCCGGTATTTGGGAGTTGCATAATCTCATAGTCAGAGGAACATGTATACGTCATGATGAAAGCAATAACAATAAAACTAAACGATCATTATGCTAAGCTAACGGATGGGTCTTGTCCATCACATAATTCTCTAATTATGTGATCCCGTTCATCAAATGACAACATATGTCAATGGTCGGGAAACATAACCATCTTTGATTAACGAGCTAGTTAAGTAGAGGCATACTAGGGACACTCTGTTTTGTCTATGTATTCAAACATGTACTAAGTTTCTGGTTAATACAATTCTAGCATGATTAATGAACATTTATCATGATATAAGGAAATATAAATAACAACTTTATTATTGCCTCTAGGGCATATTTTCTTCAGGCGAGGCCTAGGAAGGGGACGGCGTGGAACCGGGGAAGACGCGGCAGTGGATGCCCATGCGGAGAGGAGTATAAGGGTTCACTGGTTCGGTTGCGGTGTGAGGCTGCCGTCACCACAGGGCCTGGCCAGCAGTGGGAGTAGTAGGGGGCGGTGAGGCTTCCGTGGCAGCACAGCCGGCCACGGGAGGCAAGAGAACACGCTGGTTTGGGCGGCTGGTGCAAGAAGACCAGAGGTTGAAGAAGCACTACAGTTGTTGGATGGACATCGTATGGTCACTGGAGCTAGAATCGTTCATATTGACTAAGTTGACAAATCCCTCCATTCCTGTCAACTTAGTATGCCCACAAGTCAGACTCCCACTATGGTGGGTCCTAGCTAGCAAGGGGAGTATTCATTTTTTTGTGCATAATAAGGAGGCACTTCCTTGCATGTGAACATATAGCTGGTGGGTCCGAGCTGACATTGGGGGGGGGGTTCGCGAAATACAAAGGCCCTTTCGATGGGTACCAGCTGTCAGGTGGAGGAATCATTATTTTGTGCGTAATAAGGAGGCATTTCCTTGCATGTGGTCATGGAGCCAGCTGTCAGTCTCTCCACGTATAGTCCACTTCTGATGGATGTCGTTCATTGACCATGTTTACCACGCCGCGTCGAGAGCACCAGGGCGGTGGACAACGGTGAGGCCTAGGAAGGGAATGACGCGGAGGCAGGGAAGACTCGGCAGTTGTTTCCCATGCGGAGGGGAGTACGAGGGTTTAGTGGTTCGTCTGCTGTCGCCGGAGAATAACAGCAGGTGTGGGTGAGTAGAGGGATGGCTAGGCCAGCGATTGGAGTACGGTGGGGTGGTGAGTCCTGCGCGGCAGCACAGCCGGCCGCGGGAGGAGGGAGTAGGAAATCCCGCCGGCGCTTGTTTGAGCGGCTGGAGCAAGAAGAGCAGATATTGAAGAAGCACGACGGTCGTTGGATGGACATCCAACAGTCACTGCTCTGGTGTGTTGACTAAGTTGACATGGCTTTGCGTGTGCGTCAACCTGTTTTCCCGGAAAGCGTACGCGTCAACCTATAATAGGCGCACAAGTCAGCCTCAATTGTGTGGAAAACAACATACATCCCATCTGCCATTATTTCTAATAATTCACAGCCCATTCGCTAATTCTTAAGGATTTTTTTGGATCCCATCTTCTTTTTGTTAGCATCACAACCCATGTTGTGGCCACGGTTAAAAATTATACAAAATTTTGCATATTTCGGTGCGGTCAACTGTTTTTAATCCCGACATTTCGAGTCACATTCAAACTAATTTGAAAAATAAATTCATATCAATATAAAATCTAAATAATTGCCCACGCATAAAAATCAATGGAATTTAAAATCTCGAAATGAAAAAAAAAGAAATTTGAAACTAATTGCTGGTTTGATTTGTTTTAAAAATGTACATGCCATTTGTAGGATCGAAAGTATGTCTAGGGGGGTGATTAGACTACTTGACCAAATAAAAACTTATCCTTTTCCCAATTTTAGTTCTTGGTAGATTTTAGCAACTTTGGACAAGTCAAGCAATCTTAACACAATTCAAGCAAGCATGCAAAGAGTATATGAACAGCAGAAAGTAAATCATGCAACTTGCAAGAATGTAAAGGGAAGGCTTTGGAGGATTCAAACGCAATTGGAGACACGGATGTTTTTGTCGTGGTTCCGATAGGTGGTGCTATCGTACATCCACGTTGATGGAGACTTCAACCCACGAAGGGTAAGGGTTGCACGAGTCCACGGAGGGCTCCACCCACGAAGGGTCCATGAAGAAGCAACCTTGTCTATCCCACCATGGCCGTCGCCCATGAAGGACTTGCCTCACTAGCGGTAGATCTTCACGAAGTAGGCGATCTCCTTGCCCTTACAAACTCCTTGGTTCAACTCCACAATCTTGTCGGAGGCTCCCAAGTGACACCTAGCCAATCTAGGAGACACCACTCTCCAAGAAGTAACAAATGGTGTGTTGATGATGAACTCCTTGCTCTTGTGCTTCAAATGATAGTCTCCCCAACACTCAACTCTCTCTCTCACAAGATATGGATTTGGTGGAAAGAATATTTGAGTGGAAAGCAACTTGGGGAAGGCTAGAGATCAAGATTCATATGGTAGGAATGGAATATCTTGGTCTCAACACAAGCGTAGGTGGTTCTCTCTCAGAAAATGTGTATTGGAAGTGTAAGTTTGTTCTGATGGCTCTCTCCATGAATGAAGTGGAGGTGGAGGGGTATATATAGCCTCCACACAAAATTTAACCGTTACACACAACTTGCCAAACTCGGTGGGACCGAATTGGTAAACTCGGTCGGACCGATTCAACAAATCTAGTGACCGTTAGGATTTTCGGTGGGACCGACATGCAACTCGGTAGGACCGATATGGTTAGGGTTAGGGCATAAAGTAATCCATGTGAGACCGATTACACAAACTCGGTGAGACCGATTTTGGTAATAAGCTAACTGTCGGATTTTGGGTTCCGGCAGACCCTTGAGGTTCGAACTCTGGGGTGCGCACGAAGATCTTTCCCCTACCAGCTCACGTTTCAAAGTCTCGCAAAGGATCTAGGCTAGAAAGAAGAACACACAAGGGACACGAGATTTATACTGGTTCAGGCCACCATTGTGGTGTAATACCCTACTCTAGTGTGTGGTGTGGTGGATTGCCTCAGGGGCTATTCTTGAGCTGGTGCGATGAACTGCTTGAGTGAGTTCAGTCGCCTCTCTCTCTCTCTATGCGTGATCTGGATCCTCTCCCTTCTACTGTGGTGGCTAGGCCTATTTATGGAGGGAGGCCCTGGGCTTCTTTCCAAATAATGAGCGGGAAGGGCGCCAACATTTGGCCATTTTGAAGGGAACATCTAGTACACTTATCCTGACTAAAGTTGGTCTTCGGCTGCCAAAGGCTCTGACGATGACGCCGTCCTGGGCTCCACGATGACCTCCATCCCGCCGTTCTGTTGGTCTTGGTCTTGTTGCACCGAAACGTTAACCTTTGCCTGATGCCTTGGCCTGTGCTTGCCCCCTTTGCACCGAAGGGGAAACAAGGAAACTGCGCAGGCCGGCGCCCGCCTGACGCCCGCCTGGTCTCGATCATCATGGCTTGCATCACGGGCTCCTCGCGAGGTGCCCTGCCTTGATCTCTCCGCCTCCTCGCGAGCTTCCCTGATGAGGCTGCTCCTGAGGAAGCTTCCTGTCGTCCGCCCCACGAGGCTTGGCCCCTCGCGAGGGTCTTGAGCTTGAGCTGATGAAGCTGGGCTGCATTGGGGCCCCCACTTGAGCCACGCCGCAGGCCGCAGGCAGGCAAGTCTGGGGACCCTCGTTCCCAGAACGCCGACAGTAGCCCCCGGGCCCAAGGCTGGCCTGGACTTGGCTTAGCCGAGAAGCGAAGGGGCAAGTGCGAAGCGCCGCGGGCCCCAATAGCCTGCGGCCTCGGGCGCTGCATGGCGGTTGATTGGACGTGGGCGTCTCCGCTTCCCCACGATGCCTCGGCAACCGCACGACTTGACAAGTCCCTGCATGCAAAAATGGGTCATGATTACCTGCGATCATGGCGGTCGACGGTTGGCCTCCTCCGGCTATAAGTACGGTACGGTGCGAGCCATTCCAGTTCATCTCTCCCTGCTACTCCTTCCTCTCCATCCCGGCTACTCGGCACTCACATGGCTCTGCCGAAGAGGTTCTCGGCCGTGGAGAATGGAAAGGCCAATCAGGAAGGGCCTGACTCTCCTCCGACCAAGCGCGGCCGGGGCCGCCCTTGCAAGCATCCTGCGGCCCCCATGATGGCTTCCCGTAGTCGTGGAGGCGTTCCCCAGCGCGGCGATGAGCGCCCGATTGCAGATGGGAGCCACGCCGCAGCTGCGCGACCCCCCAGGTCGCGCTTCCGCTCGGCGGAGGTTCTGCCGGAGTTCGTCGTGTGGTCGGTGGACCCGACCAGCACCTGGCTCGAGCTCCCCTGCTTCTTCGTAGGTAAACTTCCGGGCGGCCTCTGGCTTCAGGCGGACGGTTGCTGCAGCAGGGCCTCCTGGTCTTCGCTGGAGGTCTTCGTCGGCGGGGATGCGGCCCTGACCCGCGGCTGGCAAACATTTGCTCGCGCGCGTGGCCTGAGCCGGAGGTGCACTCTGCACTTTAAGTTCGACGGCGATGCCACCCTCTGCGTGAGGGTGTTCGGGGAAGACGGCCGCCGTGCTAGGTGATGCCCCGAAGACGATGACCGTGGTCGTGTGCCCAGCCCCGACGTTGATTAGGACGAAGATGGTGGTAGGCGCGTGGGCAGCGGCGCTCGGGGCTCGCCAAGCTTCGGCGACTTTCGTTCGGACAGCAGCTCCTCCAGCGATGGTCGCGACCAGCCCCCGCGCTGTCACGCCCACCTGGGGGAAGGTAGCGGGTTAGTCCACCGTTGCATCCCGGTGAAGCGAGAGCAGGGATCTGACTGAGCTCCGAAGGCAGTACGAGCCCTCGCCGCGAGTCGTGCCAGTTTTATTTTTCTTCCTTTCCTACGCAAAAAAGAAAGTAGTATTGGGCCCCGCAGGGGCGTGTTGAACTGTCGCTGTTAATTATCGTGTTGTTCCCGCTATTTTGTGTTATCTTTCCGTGCCGCGTGCCCGTGTGCGGGAACTACTTAGCTCGGGGAGGCTTGTCGCGGTCTTCGCCTCCCGAGCCCGAGGCCTCGCCACGCGCTTCATGTCCTGCAAGGATTAGTCAGTAGGAGTAGCTTCCGGTCTTGGTTGCGGGGGCGACCGACCGAAGTCCTGTGCTCGCGTCGCGATGCCCATGGGGCACGGACTGGGAGGGTTGCTCCCCCGGCAGACTCGAATAGGAAAGCTTCAAACGACCGGGGCAGAAAAAACTCGCGAGGGTGCCCGCGCACCTCCCTCGCGAGACTTGTGCGAGAGAAAACGAGGCAAGTGAGTGAAAAAGACAAAGAGTCACAAGCTAGAGACGGCAACAACTCAAATAAAACTTCAAATAGGAACGAACAAGCCAACTGCAGAAAGCAAATGGAAAAGCCGCGTCCGGCACCTAATCTAGTCTTTGACGTCTTCTCACCAGCGCGGAGCTAAGTGCTGCCACTGGGCGTGGGCGGGAGCCCCCGAGGCCCGAGGGCGGCACTCCGGAGACTCCGGGGCGTGTACAGCCCCACTCATTATTACGTGAGAGTGTCACGGGCGGCGAGCTTCACAGGCATTGGCCTTCTTCACAGGCACCGGGCCTTTTCCAAAATGAAGCAGCTTCAGAGGCATTGGCCTTCTTCACAGGCACCGGGCCTTCCCCAAAATGCGGCAGCTTCACAGGCATTGGCCTTCTTCACAGGCACTGGGCCTTGCCCAAAATGCGGCAGCTTCACAGGCATTGGCCTTCTTCACAGGCAGCGGGCCTTCCCTAAAATGCGGCAGCTTCACAGGCATTGGCCTTCTTCACAGGCACCGGGCCTTTTCCATAGGCACTGGGCCTCGCTCAGGGGTAGAATCTTCGAAGATGTTGAATGTTCCATGCATTCTGGATGGGCACCCCCTCCTGGGTCTCCAAGCGCGCAGAGTCGGGCCTAGAAACATGAACAACCTTGAATGGGTCCTCCCACATGGGAGAGAGCTTGTGCAACCCCTCCCTGGAGAGGACCCGTCGGAGCACGAGGTCCCCTACCTCAAGAGTTCTAGCGCGGATGTTGCGGCAGTGGTATCGTCGCAGCGCCTGTTGATACCTTGCCGCTCACAGCGCGGCCTCTCGACGGTGTTCCTCCCCCAGCACGAGATCCGTCCCCCGCATGGCGTCCTGCTGCGTCTCATCGAACGCCAGGACCCGTGCGGAATGACGCCTGACCTCATGAGGGAGGACGGCCTCAGCTCCGTAGACGAGGAAGAATGGGGTCTCTCCAGTCGGCTTGGCCGCAGTCATGCGGATAGACCACAGCACAGACTGGAGCTCGTCGTACCAGCCCCTGCCGCAGGCCTCCAGCTTCTTCTTGGAGGTACTGGTTTTGAGGCCCCTCAAGACCTCCACGTTGTCTCGCTCGGCGTGGCCGTTGCTCCGGGGGTGTGCTACCGAAGTGTAGCATATCTACGTTCCAAGGTTAGCACAGTACATTTTGAAGAGATTACTGGTGAATTGCGAACCGTTGTCGGTGATGATGCGGTTAGGCACCCCAAATCGGCTCACGAGGCCATTGATGAACTTGACTGCGGAGCCCGCTAGGATGGTGCGGACAGCTTCCACCTCAGCCCACTTGGTGAACTTGTCCATGGCGACGTAGAGGTAGAGATAGCCCCCTGGCGCCCGAGGGAACGGGCCCAGAATGTCCAGCCCCCAAACTGCGAACGACCATGAGAGGGGTATAGTCTGCAGACCCCCTGCCGGTTGATGGATCTGCTTGGCGTGGAATTGGCAGGCCTCACAAGCCTTCACCAGCTCAACGGCGTCCTTTGAGTCTTGTGGGCGAGAATCCGCTGTAACGCCTTGCCAACGAGGGTTCGTGATGATGAGTGATGCCCACAGTCTCCACCGTGTATGTCTGCCAACAGCTCCTTCCCTTGCTCTCTGGAAACGCAAAGTAGGGACACGTCATTTGGTCGCCTCCGGTAGATCTCTCCATCCTCGATGCAGTAGGCCGTGGCCTGCTGCGCCACGCGCTCCGTGTCCTCCTCCTTCTCCGGCAGGGTCCCTTGCATTAAGTAGTTCTTGAGCTCTGCGATCCAACATCCTTCCTGAGGCTCCAACGCCAGGAGCAGACGTGCCCCTGAGGCCGGGCCGCAGGCCGGGGCTCCCAAGGCAGGCGGCTGAGGGAGCTCCTCCCGAGGTTGCGCCGTGCTTGATAGTGATGGCGCCGCCGAGGGCTTGAAGAGTCACTCCTCGAAGACACCAGGCTCCTGAGGTAGCCACCTGGATGCCCTCTTGGTGATGTCATCAACCTCTTGATTGGTGCCGCGAGGCACATGCTGCAACTCCAGCCCCCAGAACTATTTCTCCATCCTGCGAACCTCCGCGAGGTAGGCTTCCATGTGCTCGTCCTTCTGCTCGTATACCTTGTTGGAGAAGTTAAAGAGGAGTTGCGGATCGCCCTTGATGATGAGGCGCTTTACCTCCAAGGCGACTGCGGCTTTCAGGCCTGCTATCAGGCCTTCATACTCTGCTATGTTGTTGGAGACCTTTTCTCCTTGCTGGAAACAGAGTTGTACGGCGTAGTAGAGCTTGCCCTGAGTAGAAGATACGAGCACTGCGCCGGCCCCCACGCCATGTTGGGAGAATGCCCCGTCGAAGTACATGACCCAGCCGTCCAGTGCCTCGCTTCCCGGGGAAAGTAATAGGTCCTCACCTGCCTCGAGGCCCGGTGCCTCTGCCCATTCTGCCATGAAATCTGCAAGTGCGGCTCCTTTGATGACTCTGGTCGTGTTGAATTCTAGCTGAAACGCTTGCAGTTCGATGTTCCATTCAGCGACTTTTCCAGCCGAGTTGGGGCTCCTGAGTACCCTTTCCAAGGGGTATGCTGAGACGACCTTGATGGGATGGCCTTGGAAGTAGTGCCGCGGCTTTTGCGAGGCTACCAATAGCGCGAGGAGGAGTTTTTGAGGCATGGGGTACCGCGCCCTTGCGTCCCGTAGCACCATGCTGACGAAGTACACGGGATGCTCGACGAGGTTGAGGGTGCTGGCGCTGCTTGCGTCTTCCGGAGGTTGGGGCGCCTCCTGAGACGACTGAGCCCCCAGCGCTTGATCGCTTGGAAAGGCCTCTTCTGCTCCGGGTGCGCTCCCCTGCTGCGGCTGATCCTTTTCGACTACGGTCGCGGTCTTCGTGAGGCTTTCTTGGCTTCGCTTGGCTTCAGCCCGGACGGTTGCTGCGGCCTTGGTCCGACGCTCCTCCCTAACCGCCACCAGGGCTGCGCTGGCGGAGTAGGGGGTGGCTGCAAGGTAGAGCACCAGGGGCTCCCGAGGACGCGGAGCTACCATCATCGGAGGGCTGGTAAGGTACCTCTTGAGATCTTGGAATGCCTTGTCGGCCTCTTCAGTCCATTCGAAGGGGCCCTTCTTCTTCATCAGCTTGAAGAAGGGCAGTGCTCGTTCCCCCAGCTTGGAGATGAAGCGCCCTAGCGTGGTTACACGCTCGGTGAGCTTCTGCATTTCTCTGAGGGTTTTTGGCGGGCTCATGTCCTCGACTGCTTTGACCTTCTCCCAGTTGGCCTCGATGCCCCTGTGGGACACGAGGAAACCCAGGAGCTTGCCCGAGGGGACTCCAAACACGCACTTCTCCGGGTTGAGCCGTAGGTCTACTTCATTGAGGCTCGCAAAGGTTTCTTCCAAGTCCTGTATTAGGGTTTTTGCCTCCCGAGACTTCACCACAATGTCATCGACGTAAGCCTCAGTGTTCCTCCCGAGCTGCCGGCCCAAGGCGATGTGCATCAGCCGCTGAAAGGTCGCGCCTGCGTTGCGCAACCCAAATGGCATGCATGTATACCAGTAAACTCCGCACGGGGTCAGGAAAGCCGTTTTTTCCACGTCTTCTACCGCCATCTTGATCTGGTGATAGCCCGAGAAGGCATCCAGGAAGCACAACAGGTCACACTCAGCGCTGGAGTCGATGATCTGGTTGATGCGGGGGGGCGGAAATGGATCCTGTGTGCAGGCCTTGTTGAGGTTGGTGAAGTCGACACACATGCGTTCCTTTCCTCCCTTCTTCGGCACGACAACCGGGTTAGCCAAACCAATCCGGGTAGCGGACCTCGCGAATAACCCATGCTGCCTCTAGCTTGCGGGTCTCTTGGATGATGAAAGCTTGCTTCTTAGTGGACTGCAACCTCGCCTTTTGCTTTACGGGGCGCACGTTGGGGCACACGTTGAGGTGATGCTCAATCACACCCCTCGGGACCCCCGCTAGCTGATCAGGTTCCCATGTGAACACCTTCTTGTTCGCGCGCAGGAACTTCACCAAGGCCTCCTCCTGCTCGGGTTCTAGGTTGGCACCTATGGTGAAGGTGGCGTTATTGGACCCGTCCTTGTCGACCAGTACCTGCTTGGTTTCCGCCTTGTCTTGGGTGAACAACTGCTTCTTCTTAGCCGGCGCAGCCCCCTTGGGCTCGAGGGCGTCAGTGCTGGCGGGCTGCGCCACCGCGGCCGTCTTGAAAGCAAGCTTGAGCGCCTGCAGTGCATCTTTTGTGTCTCCTGACATAGAAGGACGCCGCTGCTCCCGGGCATCTTCATGAGGTTGTACGCCGGGTGAGTTGCTGCCATGAACTGGGCCAAGGCCAAGTAGCCGAGGATGGCATTGTAGGGGAGGCCGATGGGGGCGATGTCAAAGTTTATCAGCTCGGTGCGGAAGTTGTCGTAGGTGCCGAAGGTCATCGGGAGGCGAATCTGTCCGAAGGAGGCGGTGGAACTGACTCCAACACCCGAGAAAGGCCTGCTGGGCTGAAGCCGCTCTGGTGGCACGTGGAGGAGGCTAAAGGCCTCCACAGAGAGCACGTTGAGGCCGGCACCGCCATCAATAAGGGTCCTGGTGACGACCACTTGGCAGATGGTGGGGGTGCACAGCATCGGGAGCGCGCCCGAACCGGCGGGGTTGGAGGGGTGATCATACGAGTTGAAGGTCAGACCGGCCTCGGGCGCCACCCAGCCCGGGGGGAGATGTGGCGGCTCGAAGGTGGCGCCTGTGAGCCGCCCAGGAGTGCTGTGACGACCGGGGGCACTGGCACGGCGTAATGGGTGAGGAAGAGGTCACGTAGCTCCCCCAGGAGGTCACAGAAGCCGTCGGTAGGTGGAGCAGCCACATGCGCGGAACACCGGTGAGGGCCATGGGAAACGAGTTGGCCATCACCCTGTCATCGCCCCCGGCCTTGAGGACGGCCTCCTCGTACGCCAGCAGGAAAACCAGCGGATCAGTCGCGCCGTTGTAGCACGGCGGCATCTCAGGCTTGAACTTGAGCGGCCACTTCACCTGCCGCAAGGAGGGGGCCAAGGCTCGGAGCCCCCTAACCCCAGTGCCTGCATCGACTACTGGAGCGGGCGGCGCGTCCGTGGGGGCGTGACGGGCGTGGGACGACGAACCGGCAGGAGCCAGCGACGGGGTGGCGATGCGGCCTTCCCGCCGCACCAAAGGATGCAGGGACGAGGCCTGCTGCTCGTTCCCCGCCGGGCCGGTGGCGGCGTTGGCGGCAGGCGACGGGGAACGACGGGGGCGACCGCCGACGGGCGCCGTCTGGGCGACGCGGGTGGCGAGAGCAGCCCGACGCTCGGCGCGAGCTCGGCGAGCGTCAGCCATGGACACGACGGAAGATCACACGCGACCAGCGGAAGAAAGATTCTGGCGGACCCCTACCTGGCGCGCGAAATGTCGGATTCCGGGTTCCGGTAGACCCTTGAGGTTCGAACTCTGGGGTGCGCACGAAGATCTTTCCCCTACCAGCTCATGTCTCGAAGTCTCGGAAAGGATCTAGGCTATAAAGAAGAACACACAAGGGACACGAGAATTATACTGGTTCAGGACACCATTGTGGTGTAATACCCTACTCCAGTGTGTGGTGTGGTGGATTGCCTCAGGGGCTGATAATGAACAATACAAGGGGAGAACAGCCTCGCGAGGGCTGTTCTTGAGCTGGTGCGATGAATTGCTTGGGTGAGGTCAGTCGCCTCTCTCTCTCTATGCGTGATCTGGATCCTGTCCCTTCTAATATGGTGCCTAGTCCTATTTATGGAAGGAGGCCCTGGGCCTCTTCCTAAATAATGAGCGGGAAGGGCGCCAACAATTGGCCATTTTGAAGGGGAACATCTAGTACACTTATCCTGACTAAAGTTGGTCTTCGGCTGCCAAAGGCTCTGACGATGACGCCATCCTGGACTCCACGATGACCTCCATCCTGTCGTTCTGCTGGTCTGGGTCTTGTTGCAATCAAAGCGGTAACCTTTATGCGATGCCTTGGCCTGTGCTTGCCCCTTTGCACCGAAGGGGAAACAAGGACATCATGCAGCCGACGCCCGCTGGTCTCGTCGTCATGGCTTGCGTCCACGGGCTCTCGCGAGGTGCCCGGCCTTGATCTCTCCGCCTCCTCGCGAGCCTGCACGATGAGGCTGCTCTGAGGAAGCTTCTGTCGTCCGCCCATGAGGCCCGGCCTCGCGAGGGTCTTGAGCTTGAGCTAATGAAGCTAGGCTGCACTGGGGTCCCCACTTGAGCCACGCCGCAGGCCGCACGCAGGCAAGTCTGGGGACCCCCGTTCCCAGAACGTCGACACTAACCAGAGAGTTTGTCAGGTAAACTCGGTGGGACCGATTCGCTCATTTCGGTGAGACTGAAATGTTACAAAAGGGAAATAGAGAGTTTACATTGCAATCTCGGTGGGACCGATCGCTCATCTCGATGGGACCGAAATGTTAAGAAGGGAAACAGAGAGATTACAATCCCATCTCGGTAAGACCGAGATCCCTATCAGTGAGACCGATTTGCCTAGGGTTTGTGTCAGTGGCTATGGCATCTGAACTCGGTGGCACCGGATAGAAAGAATCGGTGGGGCCGAGATTGACTTTTGGGTTAGGTCGTATGTGGATGTGAGAAGGTAGTTGAGGGCTTTGGAGCATATCACTAAGCATTTTGAGCAAGAGTCTCATTAAGAAACACCTCATCCCTCCTTGATAGTATTGGCTTTTCCTATAGACTCAATGTGATCTTGGATCACTAAAATAGAAAATGTAGAGTCTTGAGCTTTGAGCTTGAGCCAATCCTTTGTCCTGAGCATTTTGAGGGGTCCACTTTTTTCATTCATGCCATGCCAATCATTGAGCTTTCCTGAAATATTAACCTTGAAATAGTATTAGCTCAATGAGCTATATGTTGTTAGGAATTACCAAAACCACCTAGGGATAGTTGCACTTTCAATCTCCCCCTTTTTGGTAATTGATGACAACATATAGATCAAAGCTTCGACAAATGATAGTAAGAGTGAAAGACATCGTCGCTTTGAGAAGTATGTGATAAGCAAGAACTCCCCCTAAATTTGTGCATAGTTTAAGATTTGCTTTGGACTGCAAATGCACAATGAGTTAGGATAATGGGTTACTCTTCCATGTCACATACATCTTGATGGAGCACTCAAAATGATAATAATTAAATACATGCACTCATCACCAAGCAAAGTGAATGATCATAAAAGGATAATGTCATCCAACAAGCAGTAAGGTAGCATATGATCAAACACATGATCATTCAAGTATCACACAAAAGCATAAAGTATATCAAACAAGCAAATGACAAAGTTCAACCACCAAAAAGCAAGAGAGAACAAAGAGCAACACTCTCTCTCGAAGCCTATGATCTATGCATTTTCTCCCCCTTTGGCAACAAGTTACCAAAAAGTTCATAAAAAATGCATAGTGCTAGATCGACTCTCAGGCTTGGTCTTCAGGCGGTCGTGTAGATAGGACTCCAAGGACGAAGGCATCCGTTGATGTAGATGGAGCTGGTGGAGTGGGTGCTGGAGCTGGTGGCACTGAAGTTGTAGCTGGTGCGAATGAAGTTGCTCTGGTGTCTGTAACAGGCATAGTAGCAGATCTCTGACCTCTGGGCACTCTAGCAAAAGCATCAGTGTTTGTCTTGCCCTTCTTCTCCTGCACTTCCTCCTGAAGTTGCTCAACAACTGACTGTATCTCAGTGACCTTCACATCTAAGTCATAGAACTTCTGCTCCATGATCCTCACCAAGCTATCCTGGTTTTGAGTCAGGGTGGCCAATCCCTTCTCATTCCTCAGAGTGGAGGCAATCAAGTAGCCAAGCTGATCTTGCTTGCTCTTCAGAAGATACTGAGATGCCTCATCCATGGTTGGCATCTTTGCAGCCTTTTCAGTTCTTGCCTTCTCCCTCTTTGCTTGTGTTCAAGAGTGAAGTCCATTGTTTCTCCTGTGGTAACTTTCCTTGCCTTAGACATGGGCTGTCTCCTTGCTGGCACCTTAGTCTTCAGACCTGGCTTAGTGGCAGCAGTTGTGCCATATTCCTTTTTTCAGAACTTTCTTGTTTGAGGTGGCCTCTTCCTCAACAGCCACATAGTCCTCATCCTCAGAATCTGAGGTTCTCTTCTTTCTGTCCTTGGTGGTAGCCTTTGGCAAATTGTTTGGAGTGCTCCTGCTCCCTTCATCATAGCTGCTAGAGGGACTGGTACCCTCACTCAT
Organism: Aegilops bicornis; assembly: GCA_021605145.1. Lineage (NCBI taxonomy): Eukaryota > Viridiplantae > Streptophyta > Magnoliopsida > Poales > Poaceae > Aegilops > Aegilops bicornis. Next base: position 429,084,446 of record CM038673.1, read on the forward strand.
GTGAACTTGCTCCTCAGACTTGTTCTGACTGTCACTCTAATCTGACATGATGCAAACACTGAGAGCTGACCCCGTGAATAGATTATAGATGAGATAGATTGGATGAGCATCACAAAGTGCAGAGGTTTTTGCAAAATAATGAGTCAAAAACTTAGTTTTAGTTTTCCACAGAAAGCATTTCGGATCTACCGATTTGAAATCTCGGTGATACCGAAGCAGCTTTTGGAACCTAAACTGATGAACTCGGTCAGACCGAGTCACAGTTCGATGGCACCGAGACTGCTAGGGTTTCACAAAGACTTGAACTCGGTCACACTGATTTGCAATTCTCGCTCAGATCGAGAATCACATGTGTAATTGCCTTAGCCAACTCGGTGGAACTGATTTCAACAACTCGGTTGGTCCGAGATGATTTTGGCGGAAACCTAACCCTAAATTTTCAATCCACAACTAAACTACGGAGTGATTTTGTTGGATAGAGTGATCTCAATCGTGGCAACATAAATGGCAAAACAATGTGCTAGGAATCGGAGTGAGATTAGCACAAAGATCAAGTCCATACCCTAGGCGATGGACCTGCTACGGCGGCAACGACGGAGATGATTTCCGTTGACGGCGGCGGAGTCCAACAGCGGAGGTAGCTGGCGATGAGGAGGACGATCCGGAGACCTAGGGAGGCAGAGCAGGCTGAGCGCGGGCAAAGAGGTTCGGAATTTTTTCCAAATTTTGGCTCGGGGATATATATAGCCTGACCCTGTCGGTGTGACCGAGTGGAACAACTCGGTGGCACCGAGATGCATAACTTCAAGCAGTTACTGCAACTCGGTGTGGCCGAGAAGTTCAAATCAGTTGCACCGAGATTGAAAACCTAGATCGACTTAGTGATCTCGGTATGACTGAAATGGATGAATCGGTCAGACCGAAACGCACAAAGATGTTTTGGAAGTTTAAGTCTATGACGAATCAGGGACTCCGAGTGCTCCTCACGCAGAGGGGTTCGAATTTGACTTGATCAAACTTTGTGATGTAGCATGAATAGAGTTTGAGAGAAAAGCATAGATAGCTAGAGAAGGTTCCTAGGCATTCTTGTCCATCCACTTGGCAAAAGAAAAGGAACCAATCAATCAAAACAACAAGTGGATGTCCTCGAATGAGTAAATTATGCAACCAACATGCTCACACAATAAAATGGCAAATGAAATATGTGGCAAAGCATGCACAACCAATTCTAGCATCTATCAAGCAGTTGGTGATGACTAGGTCATCTATATATGAGTATATTGACTTAGGAGTCAAATGAGAACATTTGATCATAGGGCATACTCATCGTTTAAGCACAAGTGGGGTTACCACTTTTACATAAAGCGTTGTTGTGTTCACACCATTTGAGTTGCTTTAGCTCAATTCTTAGAGTAAAGCTCCCCCTAGATGTGAGATCCCCCCTAAGAGGGATGAACTAACCTTGGGTTTTGTCGATGATGACTTCATGTAGGTGTTGAAGATGTGGACGCTCAATGTTGATGTAGATCATTTGGAGCAATCCTTTGGAGTGACTTGCACTTTCAATACATACACGGGTTAGTCCCACAAGGAACAAACAAGGATATCCATAGACATATAGTGATGAACACGCAAGATGATGTCTATGAAAGCATTAGGTTACCTTGTCCCTTGTCTTACCAACAAGAGGGTTTGTGACTCCTTAAACTAGTGCAAGATGTGGAAGTTGATTGCACTTGTTCTTGCCAAAATGATAAGAGTGAAGTATGTTGGCGGAGTTACCCTCAAGAACTCTCTAGTTCTTCTTCTTCTAGATCCACACCATTTTGATGGGAATCCTCGGAGTTGTAGTTGTACTTGATGAAGTAGAACTTGATGTAGTCTTGGGAACCCACTTGACCAAGGCCTTAGGTGCTTCTTCAAATGTATCAATTTCCTCTTGAAGCTTATCCTTGCCTTTTTGCTTGTGGTTTTGTGGTGGAAGATCATCTTGAGCTTGTGTCCCTTTGAAAGAAGTAGGATCATACTTCTCTTGTTGAGGAACAAACTTCGTCTTGGGGTATTGATCTTCTTCCCACGCAACTCGATTGGCATTGAACTTTCGTTCAAAACCAACACCTTGGTTCTTCCGGTGCCTTCCTTGCTTGCGTACAATTACCTCGAATTACTTACTTCCGGCGAGGCTCTTGTAAACACCTTTCTCTATAATTCCCTTCAATAAGCTATTTTCTTGCTCAAGTACAACTTGGCTAAGAGAATCATTAGTGGAATCAAGAGAACTACTAGAAGCAACAACATTGGATTTAGCATGATTATTGTTACTACTAGAGGAAGAATCCTTCTTGTTCTTGTTACTAGACTTGACTTGAGGCATGTAAGTGGATAAGAGTAAACGCTTGGCAATGTAAGAAGAACTTTTCTTGTGAAGATCATCATTGATTTCCTTTAAGAACTCATGCTCTTGCTCAAGATTGAGCTTTTCAAAACGTAATTTCTCATGAGTCCTTAAAAGTTCTCGATGATCTCCTAAGATAGTTTCATCAGCTAACTTAAGAGTGTTTAGTTCTTTAGTTAGAAACTCAATCTTCTCCTTATCACTGTCATTCGTTTTATCTTGATTAACATGATTAATTGACATTTCATCATAGTATTCATCACTAGAGTTGTCAACAAGTAAATCATCATCACCTAATTAACAAGTCATCTTCATCACTATTGAAATCAACATACTCGAGATGTGTTACCTTTGGACCTTTTGCCATGAAGCATCTTCCAGTTCCCTCATTTGGTGATTCAAATATGTCGTAGGAGTTGGTTGACACAAGTGCTAGACCGGCAACACCTTCATCTTGAGTATATTCGGAGTCGGAGTGATAGCTTCTCTCAGAGTGATTGTCGGAGTCAGACCCGGATACCCATTCACCATGAGCTTGATGTCTTCATTTTGTGTAGCTGCTTGATGACTTGTCCTTCCTTTCCGAATCCTTGCTTCTCCAGGATGTTCTTCGTTCATAACGATCATCTCTACTCCTTCTCTCTCTTGATGGTGATTCTTCTCTTCTACTTCTTCTTTTTGGAGAATCTTCTCTTCTTTTGTAGGGTGCCATACACTCATTGGAATAGTGTTCGGGTCTTCCACAATTGTAGCAGTTTCGCTCTCGACTAGAAAATCTTTTGTCATTGTAGGACCTTGACTTGGAACTTCTCTCTTTGCTTCTACTCTTGTAGAACTAGTTGAACTTCACCATTAGGCTCAATTCTTCATTGAAGGTTTGTTTCTCACTTGATGATGTGGGAGCTTCAGATGAGGCTTTGTAAGCACCACTTGACTTGTTATGGAGCTCCTCCTTATCCTTGAGTGACATCTCATGAGCAACGATTCTTCCAATGACTTCTGTTGGCTTGATATCTTTGTAATTGGGCATCATTTGGATAAATGCGAATACGGTATCATATTTTCCATCCAAAGCTCTTAGGATCTTCTTGATGATGAATTTGTCGGTCATCTCTTCACTTCCTAAGACGGAGATCTCATTTGTGATAAGAGCAAGCCTAGAGTACATTTCAGTGACACCTTCACCATCCTTCATTTTGAACTTGTCAAGCTGACTTTGAAGCACATCCAACTTGGATTCCTTGACGGAGTCGGTACCTTCGTGCATATGAATCAAAGTATCCCAAATTTCCTTTGCATTCTCAAGACGGCTGATTTTGTTGAATTCTTTGGGGCACAATCCATTGAAGAGGATATCACAAGCTTGAGCATTGTATTGCAGCATCTTCAACTCTTCCGCGGTAGCTTCATGGTTCAGTTCTCTCCCATCAAAGAATCCACCTTGCAAGCCAATACACACAATAGCCCAAACGGCGGGGTTATGTCCAAGAATATGTATTTTCATCTTATGCTTCCAACTAGCAAAGTTAGTACCATCAAAGTAAGGACCTCTAGGGTGGTAATTTCCCTCGCTAGACGCCATACTATCCTAGGTTGTGAAACCAAGGCTATGACTACCAAAAGCTATGGAAATCAAAGCAAATGGAGACCAAAGCTTTGATACCACTTGTAGGATCGAAAGTATGTCTACAGGGGGGGATTAGACTACTTGACCAAATAAAACTTATCCTTTTCCAAATTTTAGTTCTTGGTAGATTTTAGCAACTTTGGACAAGTCAAGCAATCTTAACACAATTCAAGCAAGCATGCAAAGAGTATATGAGCAACGGAAAGTAAAGCATGCAACTTGCAAGAATGTAAAGGGAAGGGCTTGGAGGATTCAAACGGAATTGGAGACACTGATGTTTTTGTCGTGGTTCCGATAGGTGGTGCTATCGTACATCCATCTTGATGGAGACTTCAACCCACGAAGGTTAACGGTTGCGCGAGTCCACGAAGGGCTCCACCCACGAAGGGTCCACGAAGAAGCAACCTTGTCTATCCCACCATGGTCGTCGCCCACGAAGGACTTGCCTCACTAGCGGTAGATCTTCATGAAGTAGGCGATCTCCTTGCCCTTACAAACTCCTTGGTTCAACTCCACAATCTTGTCGGAGGCTCCCAAGTGACACCTAGCCAATCTAGGAGACACCACTCTCCAAGAAGTAACAAATGGTGTGTTGATGATGAACTCCTTGCTCTTGTGCTTCAAATGATAGTCTCCCCAACACTCAACTTTCTCTCACAGGATATGGATTTGGTGGAAGGAAGATTTGAGTGGAAAGCAACTTGGGGAAGGCTAGAGATCAAGATTCATATAGTAGGAATGGAATATCTTGATCTCAACACAAGCGTAGGTGGTTCTCTCTCAGAAAATGTGTATTGGAAGTGTAGGTTTGTTCTGATGGCTCTCTCCATGAATGAAGAGGAGGTGGAGGGGTATATATAGCCTCCACACAAAATCTAAACGTTACACACGACTTGCCAAACTCGGTGGGACCAAATTGGTAAACTCGGTCGGACCGATTCAGCAAATCTAGTGACCGTTAGGATTTTCGGTGGGACCGACATGCAACTCGGTAGGACCGATATGGTTAGAGTTAGGGCATAACGTAATCTCGGTGAGACCGATTACACAAACTCGGTGAGATCGATTTTGGTAATAAGCTAACTAGAGAGTTGGTCAGCTAAATTCGGTGGGACAGATTCGCTCATTTTCGTGAGACCGAAATGTTACAAAAGGGAAACAGAGAGTTTACATTGCAATCTCGGTGGGACCGATCGCTCATCTCGGTGGGACCGAAATGTTACGAAGGGAAACAGAGAGATTACAATCCCATCTCGGTGAGACCGAGATCCCTATCGGTGAGACCGATTTGCCTAGAGTTTGTGACAGTGGCTATGACATCTGAACTCGGTGGCGCTGGATAGAAAGAATCGGTGGGGCCGAGATTGAATTTGGGTTTAGGTCATATGTGGATGTGAGAAGGTAGTTGAGGGCTTTGGAGAATATCACTAAGCATTTTGAGAAAGAGCCTCATTAAGCAACACCTCATCCCTCCTTGATAGTATTGGCTTTTCCTATAGACTCAATGTGATCTTGGATCACTAAAATAGAAAATGTAGAGTCTTGAGCTTTGAGCTTGAGCCAATCCTTTGTCCTTAGCATTTTGAGGGGTCCACTTTTCTCATCCATGCCATGCCAATCATTGAGCTTTCCTGAAATATTAACCTTGAAATAGTATTAGCTCAAAGAGCTATATGTTGTTAGGAATTACCAAAACCACCTAGGGATAGTTGCACTTTCAATCTCCCTCTTTTTGGTAATTGATGACAACATATAGATCAAGGCTTCGACAAATGATAGTAAGAGTGAAAGACATTGTCGCTTTGAGAAGTATGTGATAAGCAAGAGCTCCCCCTAAATTTGTGTATAGTTTAAGATTTGCTTTGGACTGCAAATGCACAATGAGTTAGGATAACGGGTTACTCTTCCATGTCACATACATCTTGGTGGAGCGCTCAAAATGATAATAATTAAATACATGCACTCATCACCAAGCAAAGTGAATGATCATAAAAGGATAATGTCATCCAACAAGCATTAAGGTAGAATATGATCAAACACATGATCATCCAAGTATCACACAAAAGCATAAAGTATCTCAAACAAGCAAATGACAAAGTTTAACCACCAAAAAGCAAGAGAGAACAAAGAGCAACACTCTCTCTCTCGAAGCCTATGATCTATGCATTTTCTCCCCCTTTGGCAACAAGTTACCAAAAAGTTCATAAAAATGCATAGTGCTAGATCGACTCTCAGGCTTGGTCTTCAAGCGGTGGTGTAGATAGGACTCCAAGGACGAAGGCATCAGTTGATGTACATGGAGCTGGTGGAGTGGGTGCTGGAGCTGGTGGCACTAAAGTTGTAGCTGGTGCGAATGAAGTTGCTCTGGTGTCTGTAACACGCATAGCAGCAGATCTCTGACCTCTGGGCACTCTAGCAAAAGCATCTGTGGTTGTCTTGCCCTTCTTCTCCTGCACTTCCGCTTGAAGTTGCTCAACAACTGACTATATCTCAGTGACCTTCACATCTAAGTCATAGAACTTCTGCTCCATGATCCTCTCCAAGCTCTCCTGGTTTTGAGTCAGGGTGGCCAATCCCTTCTCATTCCTCATAGTGGAGGCAATCAAGTAGCCAAGCTGATCTTGCTTGCTCTTCAGAAGATACTGAGATGCCTCATTCATGGTTGGCATCTTTGCAGCCTTTTCAGTTATTGCCTTCTCCCTCTTTGCTTGTGTTCAAGAGTGAAGTCCATTGTTTCTCCTGTGGCAACTTTCCTTGCCTTAGATATGGGTTGTCTCCTTGCTGGCACCTTAGTCTTCAGACCTGGCTTATTGGCAGCAGTTGTGCCATATTCCTTTTTCAGAACTTTCTTCTTTGAGGTGGCCTCTTCCTCAACGGCCACATAGTCCTCATCCTCAGAATCTGAGGTTCTCTTCTTTCTGGCCCTGGTGGCAGCCTTTGGCAAGTTGCTTGGAGTGCTCCTGCTCCCTTCATCATAGCTACTAGAGGGACTAGTGCCCTCACTCATGTGAACTTGCTCCTCAGACTTGTTCTGACTGTCACTCTGATCTGACATGATGTAAACACTGATAGCTGACCCCGTGAATAGATTATAGATGAGATAGATTGGATGAGCATCACATAGTGCAGAGGTTTTTGCAAAAGAATGAGTCAAAAACTTAGTTTTAGTTTTCCACATAAAGCATTTCGGATCTACCGATTTGAAATCTCGGTGATACCGAAGCAGCTTTTGGAACCTAAACTGATGAACTCGGTTATACCGAATCACAGTTCAGTGGCACCGAGACTGCTAGGGTTTCACAAAGACTTGAACTCGGTCACACCGATTTGCAATTCGCGGTTAGACCGAGAATCACATGTGCAATGGCCTTAGCCAACTCGGTGGAACCGATTTCAACAACTTCGGTTGGTCCGAGATGATTTCGTGGAAACCTAACCCTAAATTTTCAATCCACAACTAAACTACGGAGTGATTTTGTTGGATAGAGTGATCTCAATCGTGGCAAGATACATGTCAAAACAATGTGCTAGGAATCAGAGTGAGATTAGCACAAAGATCAAGTCCATACCCTAGGCGATGGACCTGCTACGGTGGCAATGGCGGAGATGATTTTCGTTGACGGCGGCGGAGTCCAGCGGCGGGAGGCAGCTGGCGATGACGAGGACGATCCGGAGACCCAGGGAGGCAGAGCAGGCTGAGCGCGGGCAAAGAGGTTCGGAAAAATTTCCAAGTTTTGGCCCGGGGATATATATAGCCTGACCCTGTCGGTGTGACCAAGTGGAACAACTCGGTGGCACCAAGCTGCATAAGTGCAAGAAGTTACTGCAACTCGGTGTGACCGAAAAGTTCAACTCGGTTGCACCGAGATTGAAAACCTAGATCGACTTAGTGATCTCGGTATGACCGAAATGGATGAATCGGTCAGACCAAAACGCACAAAGAAGTTTTGGAAGTTTAAGTCTATGACGAATCGGGGACTCCGAGTGCTCCTCACACACAGTGGTTAGAATCTGACTTGATCAAACTTTGTGATGTAGCATGAATAGAGTTTGAGACGAAAAAAGCATAGATACACTACAAAAAAAAGACACATCCGTGACATTTTGGGCCGAACGAAATTGTTTTCTGTCATACATATGACACTTCTATGACGATAATTGTGACAAAACCCGGTATCATCATATATGTGGTGGGCTCCTACTTCTATGACAAAAAATCATGACAGAAAATGGGCTTTTCGTCCTGGGCGGACCGGAGACGCAGCTGCATGACATTCTTTGGGCCGTCCATGACGGAAAAACCGTGGTAGAAGCGAGGGGAGGCAAATTTCGGGAGTTGCGGTTACGGTGGGAGGTCGGGGCGGCGATGCATCGCTTTCTCGTATGTACGCTGCAGCGTGTGTGCGGCGTTGGCTCTAATCGAAGCCGGCGGCGTTGGGCTCTAACTAAACCCGAAAGCGACAGACCTGCAGTTACGACATACTGAACCCTAGCGATCGATCAATGGTCATTAATCGAACTCGATGGAGCGATTCTTCGCCATCGCTGCTAATCAAGCCGATCGATGCTACCTCGGGATGAACGGTGAGCGTTGAGGGGGTGGATGAGCGATGAGCGGTGGCGTTGCCTCTTGATGAACAGGGAACTGTGGTGTGGAGGGCTGGATGAGCGATGAGACGGTGGAGGGGTGGGTGGGGAGGTGTGGTTGAACAGGACCCCGTGGTGTGGAGGGCTGGATGAACTGTAGATGGTGGAGGGGTGGTTGAACAGTAGCCGGTGGAGTAGCGCGCGGTGGAGGCTGGATGAACAGGAGCCCGTGTAGGCTGGAAGAGGTCGACGGTAGCCCGTGGAGGCTGGAGGAGGTCGACAGTAGCCCGTGGAGGCTGGAGGAGGTCGACGGTGGAGATGAACAGTATCCCGTGGAGTCCCGTTCTGTGCACGCCATACCCTCCCCCCATTTCGACCAGAGTATAGCGCTCCAACACAAGTCCGCTTTCGTCCGTTTTGGCGGTACGCCACACCCCTCCCGATGAACAGGACCCTGTTTCGATCAGAAGCGCCCAACACAAGTCCGCTTTCATCCGCTTTTGCGGTATGTCGACACCCTCCCGATCAACAGGACCCGTTTAGACCGTAGGAGGTCCGCTTCCTCCATTTTGCGGTACGTCGAGCCCCTCCCGATCAATAGGACCCGTTTTAACGTGGCCGGTCGAACACAAGGCCGTTTCTCTGTTGTCTTGCACGCCAGCCTCGTTTTCATCGCATGTTCCGTCCAAGCCCTCCCGATGAACACGACCACGCATTCCGTTCTGACCCAGCCGGTTGGCTCCCCATGAACACGACGACGACGTTGTTTCTCCGTTCCGACCGAGCCATGTACGTATGCGAGATAGGCGTTAGAGACCCTGCCCGTATGTACGTACGTGGCCATATTTTCTTACTTGCACCCTCGCCACTGTACGTACGTCTACATGCTACGTGCGCGCCTATACTACGACACGTGCGCGCCTCTACATCCACCAGTATATATGTACGTACACGTTCGTGACCAGAATGACAACGCTACGTACGCTTCGACCAGGTGGGTCCCGACTGTCAGGCACTTCCTTGCGTCTGAAGATGTAGCTGGTGGGTCCCAGCAGTCAGGGGGGCGAATCGTTTTGGTTTTTTTTGCCCGGACGCACTTCCTTGCATGCGAAGATGTAGCTAGTAGGTCCCAGAAGTCAGGGGGCGATTCGTTTTTTTTGCCTGGACGCACTTCCTTGCGTGCGAAGGTGTTGCTGGTGGGTCCCAGTAGTCAGGGGGGAAACATTTTTTTTTGCGAAATATGGTGGGCCGTCCAGTGGGTCCCTGCTGTCAGGTGGAGGAATAATTATTTTGCGCGTAATAAGGAGGCACTTCCTTGCTGCGGCCGTGGACCCGAATTGTCGACTGTCCACGTCTGATCCACGTCCGATGGAAGCCGTTCCTTGACCAGGGCTGACCATGCTGCGCCGAGAGCACCGAGGCGGTGGACGACGGTGAGGCCTAGGAAGGGACGGCGGAGCCGGGGAAGACGCGGCGGTGGATGCCCACGTAGAGGAGTACCAGTGTTCACTAGTTCGGCTGCGGTGTGAGGCTGCCGTCGCTGCAGAATAACAGGGGTGTGGGTGAGTAGAGGGATGTCTGCCAGCGGTGGGAGTAGTAGGGGCGGTGAAACTGCGCCGCCATCGCAGCCAGCCACGGGAGGCAGGAGCACGAGGCACGACCGGCGCTTGTTTGGGCGGCTGGAGCAAGAAGACTAGAGGTTGAAGAAGCACTACTGACCGTTGGATGGACATCGACGTCACTTTGGAGGTAGAATCGTGCATATTGACTAAGTTGACAAAGCCCTCTGTCCCGTCAACTTAGTAGGCCCACAAGTCAGCCTGCCACTATACTGGGTCCCAGCTAACAGGGGGAGTATTCATTTTTTTGTGCGTAATAAGGAGGCACTTCCTTGCGTGCGAAGATATAGCTGGTGGGTCCGAGCTATCAGCGGCGGTAACATTTTTTTCGTGAAATACTGAGGCCCTTTCGGTGGGTCCCTCATTGTCGGGGGTTGGGTGCGACATATGCCAAAGGATGGCTTATCATGGAGGGGGCGAGTAGAACGTCGCCGGTGCCTGGAAACGGGATGAGGCGAAGACATGCACGCCGGCGAATCTTACCCAGCTTTAGGGCTCTCCGAGGAGATAACACCCCTACTGCTGCTCTGCGGGGTCTCCGCATGATCACTATGGCAAAGTGGGTACAAGAGTCTCCTTGAGCTGTTCGGGGTGAGGAAGGAGAAGGGCACAGCTTGCTCTTCTCTCCCTCTATGTGTGTGTCTAAAACTACTAGCTTCCAACCCTTTGCATGGGTGCCCCGGGGGGTTTATATAGGCCTACCCCCGGGGGTTCAACGGTAATCCAGCTGGGGTGGGTCCAAGCCGTCAGTCTCTAAGTCGCCGTCTTCTCCGCCGACTCCTGGGGCCCGTCGACTAGTGGGCCCCGCTGACGGCCCAGCATGGGGCCGACAGCCCTTGTCATTGTGGTGGTCTTGCTGCTGCAGATTATTGTAGCCGTGCTTCTAATGACGCGAAGCTTGGTCATGGGGTTATGGCAACAAAGGTTGCCGCTACCGGGCGGGCGATCATCGCTGCCATTCCTCGCCTTGTCTCGTTAATGGCGCGTGGATCCCGCGGAGGGGCCGGCCGACTCGAGGCCGACTTCACGGGTCCGTCTTTTGGGCGCTCTCGCCGTCTTGGTACTCCCGCCCGACAAAATCCCGCCGTCTTGAATTCGGGTCTGCAGACAGAGCCATCGTGGTACAGAATCTGCCCACCAGCGATCTCGAGGCGGCATAGCAGCGATGCTTGCGCAGACGGAGATCTCCGTCGATGCACGGCGCTCAGAGCCATACCTGCCCTTTATGGGCACGGTAGGGATGGGCATAGCGGCCTTACCCCATCCCGCTCGTAGTCGCCCAAACTGGAGGTTGTTGGGGTCGCGGCCGCCTCACGTAGCCGGCCACTGGAGGTCGGCTGGCTTGGAGTCGGCTTGTCCCGAGGTCGCCGTCTTAAAGTCGGCTTATCTTGAGGCCGCCTCACGGGACTCGGCCCGGAGGGGTAGTCGGCGACTTCTGTTGCCGACTCTCTGGCGGCTCTTTGTCTTGGGGTCTTGAGGCGCGATGCGCCTGATGTTTTGAAAGGTTCAGGGGCTCGGGTTTGCTTACCCGTAGTCCATTACTCCGACAGTAGTCCCCGAAGCTGGGGAGGCGCCGAGGGTAGCCCGTCGAGGGGCCTCGACAGCTTCATCCCTTTGATGAAAGAATCTGGACTCGGCCCGCCGTCCTCATCTGGAGTCGGCTTTGCGGGGGGTCGTCTTGCTCTTCAAAGGTTTCGAAGGTCGCAGCGGGTTCCGGGCGGCGTGCCTGATAAGCTTCCCGGCAGCCGCCCGCCATGGGGCCACCACGCGACGCCACGCGGCAGGGCCAGTCTGCCAGCCCACGCGCGTGACAAGACGGGCCCATCAGGCGGGGCCTGCCACTACCGTGCCCCGACGCGCAGCGGATCCGCTGCGGTCGCGTGCGTGGGCGGTTGGGTTTCACGCCGTTATCGCGCTGCAGTAACGTTGTGGGTTAAATCGTGGGGGCGTGGGGACGTGGGCGCAGTTAATCCCACGCCCGCCCCCTCGGCTTCGCAGCCTAGGCGCCGATAAGTAGGCGGGGGGAGGGAGGGGGCGGCGACGCACGCGCACTCTCTCATGCCCGCTCCCTGCCTCGTCTTCTTCCTCGCTCCACCGCGTCGAGCCTCGTTTCTTCCTCTCCGCGGAGATGAGCTCCTCATCCGCCGCGCGCTCCACCGCTGGCCCGGCGGTATGGGGACGGCTCCATCATCGACGACGAGATAATCGAATTCGCCGTCAAACGCGCCGCATCCCGGCAGCCACCTAGTGCGGGCTCCGCCACGGGAGGGCGAAATCACGCCCGGCGCCGGAGGAGGGCGGCGGGTGGTTTTCGCTCGCACCTCATGCAGGCTGGGGCTGCTGGCGGCGGCTTCTTCCGCGTTCTTGGAGTTCTCCGGGCTCCAGCCGCACCACCTCACCCCCAACACGGTGGTGCTGTTGGCCGCCTTCGCATCCTTATGCGAAGGTTTTCTCGGAGTTCTCCCGACCATCGAGCTGTGGGGGGAATTCTTCCAAGCGAAGCTCGGGACCCACGTCGCTCACGTGCCGGCTCTGTGCGGCACATTCATTGCCAAGAGGAGGCCGGTGCCCGAGAATCCTTTCCCTGCCATCCCCCTCATCAAGTCGGTGAAGATGTGGCAGCGCTTGTACTTCTACGTCAAGAATGTCGCCCCGGACGGCGACCGGGTCAACTTGCCGCCCTACGTGGGCGGCAAACTGGCGGGCCGACCCACGGCTGGTCTTCTACAGGGGCCGGACTGACCCTCGCGAGCACCGCCCGCCCGTTCTGTGCTCCATGTAATGATACAGTCGGAGGGCCTGACTGGGGCAGACTTGCTGGCCGCCTTCGTGGCGCGCCGAGTTCTCCCTCTTCAAGGCCGACCTCACCTGATCTGCCAGATGAGTGGCCGCCGGGACCCCAGCCGGCTGTGCTCCAAGGACATGCCCCACGCGGAGGTGGTGGACACGGTGAACTTCTTGGCGAACTGTGACCTCACGGAGGAATGGCATTTCGGCAAGGAGCCATACTCGCGCGCCAATCCCCCGCCGATGGTAAGTTGTCTCTTGCTTCTCTGTTTCCTTCCTTAGCCGGATCCGGCTCTTACTTTCCTTGGCCTTTTCTGACTCAGAATCCTCTAGTGCCGCCCTCGACCCGGGCGCCAAGGGGCCGGCTCATGAATCCCGGCACCGGCGGAGAGCGATGCGCCGACGACCCGACTTGGCGTGGCGGCGATGGAGGCCGACGCCGAGGAGGAGGGAGGGCCGACGACTTCAGGCCCTCGGCCACTTTTGCAGACTGGCCCGATGATGAAGTCACCCCTCGCCACCAAGAGAGCCGGGCCATCCAGCGCTGAGCTCCTCCGCCGCCTTGGGGGGCCGAGGCGGCGCAAAGAAGCGCCGGGCTGGGCCGAGTCAGCCAAGCGGCCAGGCCAAGAAATTTAGGGGAGCGGCCGCCGCGACTCAGCGCGAAGAAACGGTCGCGAAGGCTAACCGCTTCCGCAAGGAGGTGAAAAAACCACCGCTGGTCTCTGCGTAAGTATCTTTTTTATTCTGTCTTGTTTTCTTCTGGTCCATCTTGCCCGAGTCTTCTCATGTCCTTTTTTCTCATCAGGGCTCCCCTCACTTTGGAGAGGGTTGCCTCCGCCTCCGTCATGGGGTCGGCGGAGACGTCCGCCAGCAGTCGGCGGGTTGACCCTGCGGCCGCCCTCCGTGAGGCAACAGAGCGGAATGCGCGGGAGAAGCGCGACGAGGAGGAGGCCACCCGTCGAGAGAAGGCGGAGGCCGAGAAGGCGGTCGAAGCCGCTGCTGCAGCGAAAAGGCAAGCCGAGGAGGCCGCTGGCCCGGCCGGCGCTGCTCGTCACTCCAGCTGAGCTCAGGCGCCACCACCGCCGGAGTTCACGGGCAGTCGAAGGAGTCGGTGGTGAGGTCCCGTCGCAGGGAGGGAAGGCGGCGAGGTCTCTTGGCCCGGGCGTGCAGCCGCGCCACCTCTGCCGCCTCCGCCCTTGATCCCCGAGGTGTGTGAGGCAAGCAGCCAGCGGACCCACTCGTGCCGCCCGACAAGAAGCCGTGGCGCACTGCTTCTTCAAGTTGCCTCGCCCGGTAGCAGCCTCCGTCTTGAGAAGGCGACCTCGGCGCCCGCCCTTTGAGACCGGCGCGCCGCCAGCTTCGGGCATCTAACGCCGAGGCGACAAGCGCCGAGCCCGTTGGTGGTGCGAGGAGGCGGCACGGGCTCGCTGAACACGACGCTCCTGGACGCCCGCGAAGCTGCGGGCTGAAGGCGCCGCCTCCGTAACCTTTCCAAGGCGCACTGGCGTCGCGATCCGCCGTCTTGGGTATGTTTCATTCGAATTTTCTCTTGATCTTCTCTATGGGCGCGCCTGCACTCCACCGGGTGTAGTCCCCGAGTTTGGTCGAGCAAAAGTGCGGTCCGGAACTTTATTTGCTTACTTCCAAGTTTTTATCGTATGCGGAATCCTTGTTACAGGAATATCACAACCTCCGCACTACCACCTTCAACCGCAACGTTGAAGAACTGAACAAGCGGGCTGCTGACCTGGCGAGTAGCCGAGGTGAGTTTTCTTCTTCACGGGGGCGCGCTTGCGCACCCGTGGGCTGTAGTCCCCGAGATTCGGGCCGACAGCTGCGCAGTCAGGTCGGATCTTCCTGGCGACCTTCTTAACTGACAACTTTGCGTCCTTCTTCTTTTTATTCTTCAGAGTCCAACGCCGCTCTATGGGGGCAGCTGGGTACGGCCGAGACCGCCTTGCGCGCCAAAGAGGAGGAGTGCGGCAAGCTCGCCGCAGAGCGCGACCTGCTGGCTACACAGCTGGCGGAGCAGAGGGAGCTGCTCAAGGCGGCGTGGGCTGAGGCGGAGAAGAAAGAGGCCGCCTCCTCGGCCGGGTCGAGAGCGAGCGCTCCGCCTGGACCGACAGGGAAGCGCAGCTGACCTCCGGCTTCCATGAAATCGAAGATATCGTTGATGGTAAGTTTGCTTTACTTTCTCTTTTGGGTTGCCGACTATGGGTTAAGCCGGCTCCTGTTTTTTCTAACTTGCTTTTTCTTCTTCTTGGCAGACTTCTTCCCTGGTCATACGCAGGCGGCCAATCAGGCCATCGAGGCCGAGCGCGAGGCGCGGAGGGCGAGTGGCGCTGAGATCGCAGCCAACGCCCCCCGGACCCTTGACGAGCAGCTCCTGAGCATTGAGGCTCGTCTGCGGCCGGCACATCGGATGATGCGTCGTCTTCAGCTTGAGCCAATCCTTTGTCCTTAGCATTTTGAGGGGTCCACTTTTCTCATCCATGCCATGCCAATCATTGAGCTTTCCTGAAATATTAACCTTGAAATAGTATTAGCTCAAAGAGCTATATGTTGTTAGGTATTACCAAAACCACCTAGGGATAGTTGCACTTTCAATCTCCCTCTTTTTGGCAATTAATGACAACATATAGATCAAGGCTTCGACAAATGATAGTAAGAGTGAAAGACATCGTCGCTTTGAGAAGTATGTGATAAGCAAGAGCTCCCCCTAAATTTGTGTATAGTTTAAGATTTGCTTTGGACTGCAAATGCACAATGAGTTATAACGGGTTACTCTTCCATGTCACATACATCTTGGTGGAGCGCTCAAAATGATAATAATTAAATACATGCACTCATCACCAAGCAAAGTGAATGATCATAAAAGGATAATGTCATCCAACAAGCATTATGGTAGAATATGATCAAACACATGATCATCCAAGTATCACACAAAAGCATAAAGTATCTCAAACAAGCAAATGACAAAGTTTAACCACCAAAAAGCAAGAGAGAACAAAGAGCAACACTCTCTCTCTCGAAGCCTATGATCTATGCATTTTCTCCCCCTTTGGCAACAAGTTACCAAAAGTTCATAAAATGCATAGTGCTAGATCGACTCTCGTGCTTGGTCTTCAAGTGGTGGTGTAGATAGGACTCCAGGGACGAAGGCATCGCTTGATGTACATGGAGCTGGTGGAGTGGGTCTTTGGAGCTGGTGGCCTTGAAGTTGTAGCCGGTGCGAATGAAGTTGCTCGTGTCCTGTAACACGCATAGCAGCAGATCTCGACCTCTGGGCACTCTAGCAAAAGCATCCGTGGTTGTCTTGCCCTTCTTCTCCTGCACTTCCGCTAGAAGTTGCTCAACAACTGACTGTATCTCAGTGACCTTCACATCTAAGTCATAGAACTTCTGCTCCATGATCCTCTCCAAGCTCTCCTGGTTTTGAGTCAGGGTGGCCAATCCCTTCTCATTCCTCATAGTGGAGGCAATCAAGTAGCCAAGCTGATCTTGCTTGCTCTTCAGAAGATACTGAGATGCCTCATTCGTGGTTGGCATCTTTGCAGCCTTTTCAGTTATTGCCTTCTCCCTCTTTGCTTGTGTTCAAGAGTGAAGTCCATTGTTTCTCCTGTGGCAACTTTCCTTGCCTTAGACATGGGTTGTCTCCTTGCTGGCACCTTAGTCTTCAGACCTGGCTTAGTGGCAGAAGTTGTGCCATATTCCTTTTTCAGAACTTTCTTCTTTGAGGTGGCCTCTTCCTCAACGGCCACATAGTCCTCATCCTCAGAATCTGAGGTTCTCTTCTTCTCGCCCTGGTGGCAGCCTTTGGCAAGTTGCTTGGAGTGCTCCTGCTCCCTTCATCATAGCTACTAGAGGGACTAGTGCCCTCACTCATGTGAACTTGCTCCTCAGACTTGTTCTGACTGTCACTCTGATCTGACATGATGTAAACACTGATAGCTGACCCTGTGAATAGATTATAGATGAGATAGATTGGAAGAGCATAACAAAGTGCAGAGGTTTTTGCAAAAGAATGAGTCAAAAACTTAGTTTTAGTTTTCCACATAAAGCATTTCGGATCTACCGATTTGAAATCTCGGTGATACCGAAGCAGCTTTTGGAACCTCGAATCGATGAACTCGGTTATACGAATCACAGTTCAGTGGCACCGAGACTGCTAGGGTTTCACAAAGACTTGAACTCGGTCACACCGATTTGCAATTCGCGGTTAGACCGAGAATCACATGTGCAATGGCCTTAGCCAACTCGGTGGAACCGATTTCAACAACTCGGTTGGTCCGAGATGATTTCGGTGGAAACCTAACCCTAAATTTTCAATCCACAACTAAACTACGGAGTGATTTTGTTGGATAGAGTGATCTCAATCGTGGCAAGATACATGGCAAAACAATGTGCTAGGAATCAGAGTGAGATTAGCACAAAGATCAAGTCCATACCCTAGGCGATGGACCTGCTACGGCGGCAATGGCGGAGATGATTTTTCGTTGATCGGCGGAGTCCAGCCGGCGGGAGGCAAATGGCGATGACGAGGACGATCCGGAGACCTGTGGAGGCAGAGAGGCGAGCGCGGCAAAGAGGTTCGGAAAAATTTCCAAGTTTTGGCCCGGGGATATATATAGCCTGACCCTGTCGGTGTGACCAAGTGGAACAACTCGGTGGCACCAAGCTGCATAAGTGCAAGAAGTTACTGCAACTCGGTGTGACCGAAAAGTTCAACTCGGTTGCACTGAGATTGAAAACCTAGATCGACTTAGTGATCTCGATATGACCGAAATGGATAAATCGGTCAGACCGAAACGCACAAAGAAGTTTTGGAAGGTTAAGTCTATGACGAATCGGGGACTCCGAGTGCTCCTCACACACAGTGGTTAGAATCTGACTTGATCAAACTTTGTGATGTAGCATGAATAGAGTTTGAGACGAAAAAAGCATAGATACACTACAAAAAAAAAGACACATCCGTGACATTTGTGGCCGAACGAAATTGTTTTACGTCATACATATGACACTTCTATGACGATAATTGTGACAAAACCGGTATCATCATATATGTGGTGGGCTCCTACTTCTATGACAAAAATCATGATGAAAATGGGCTTTTCGTCACGGGCGGACCGGAGACGCAGCTGCATGACATTCTTTGGGCCGTCCATGACGGAAAAACCGTGGTAGAAGCGAGGGGAGGAAAATTTCGGGAGTTGCGGTTACGGTGGGAGGTCGGGGCCGAGCGATGCACGCTTTCTCGTGATGTACGCTGCTGCAGGTGTGCGGCGTTGGCTCTAACTGAAGCCGAGCGAGGCGTTGGGCTCTAACTAAACCCGAGCGATTGCACTGCAGGCTACGCATTACTGAACCCTAGCGATCGATCAATGGCTGTTAACTGAACTCGATGGAGCGATTCCTTCGCTACTGCTGCTAACTGAAGCCGATCGATGCTACCTCTGGGATGAACAGTGAGCGTTGTGGGGGGGGGGGGTGGATGAACAGTGAGCGGTGGCGTTGCCTCTTGATGAACAGGAACCTGTGGTGTGGAGGGCTGGATGAACAGTAGACGGTGGAGGGGTGGCCGTGGAGGGGTGGTTGAACAGGACCCCGTGGTGTGGAGGGCTGGATGAACTGTAGATGGTGGAGGGGTGGTTGAACAGTAGTCGATGGAGTAGCGCGCGGTGGAGGCTGGATGAACAGGAGCCCGTGGAGGCTGGAAGAGGTCGACGGTAGCCCGTGGAGGCTGGCGGAGGTCGACAGTAGCCCGTGGAGGCTGGAGGAGGTCGACGGTGGAGATGAACAGTATCCCGTGGAGTCCTGCTTCTGGCACGCCATACCCTCCCCCATTTCGACCGTATAGCGCTCCAACACAAGTCCGTTTAAGTTCGTTTTCTTGATGCGCCCACACCCTCCCAGATGAACATGACCCTGTTTGACCAGAAGCGCTCCAACACAAGTCCGCTTTCGTCTGCTTTTGCGGTATGCCACACCCTCCCGATCAACAGGACCCTGCTTCGACCGTAGGAGGTCCGCTTCCTCCGCTTTTGCGTTACGCCAGGCCCTCCCGATCAACAGGACCCGCTTTAACGTGGCGGTCGAACACAAGGCCGCTTTCCTCTGCATTGTGCGGTACGCCAGCCCTCGTTTTCATCGCATGTTCCGGCCCAAGCCCTCCCGATGAACACGACCACGCATTCCGTTCTGACCCAGCCGGTTGTCTCCCCATGAACACGACGACGACGTTGTTTCTCCGTTCCGACCGAGCCATGTACGTATGCGAGATAGGCGTCAGACACCCTGCCCGTATGTACGTACGTGGCCATATTTTCTTACTTGCACCCTCGCCACTGTACGTACGTGTACATGCTACGTGCGCGCCTCTACTACGACACGTGCGCGCCTCTACATCCACCAGTATATATGTACGCATTACCGCTCGCGGACCAGAATGACAACGCTACGTTCGCTTCGACCAGGTGGGTCCCGACTGTCAGGCACTTCCTTGCGTCTGGAGATGTAGCTGGTGGGTCCCAGCAGTCAGGGGGGCGAATCGTTTTGGTTTTTTTTGCCCGGACGCACTTCCTTGCGTGCGAAGATGTAGCTAGTGGGTCCCAGAAGTCAGGGGGCGATTCGTTTTTTGCCCGACGCACTTCCTTGCGTATGCGAAGGTGTTCTGGTGGGTCGAGTCGTGGGGAAACATTTTTTTGCGAAATATGGTGGGCCGTCCGGTGGGTCCTGCTGTCGGTGGAGGAATAATTATTTTGCGGCGTAATAAGGAGGCACTTCCTTGCTTTGCGGCCGTGGACCCGGTATCGGCGCTGTCCACGCACGATCCACGTCCGATGGAAGCCGTTCCTTGACCAGGCTGACCATGCTGCGCCGAGAGCACCAGGGCGGTGGACGACGGTGAGGCCTAGGAAGGGGACGACGCGGAGCCGGGGAAGACGCGGCAGTGGATGCCCACACGTAGAGGAGTACGAGTGTTCACTAGTTCGCTGCGGTGTGAGGCTGCCGTCCGCCGAGAATAACAGGGGTGTGGGTGAGTAGAGGGATGTCCCGCCAGCGGTGGGAGTAGTAGGGGCGGTGAGGCCTCACGCCAGATCGCAGCCAGCCACGGGAGGCAGGATCAGGCGGCACGACCGGCGCTTGTTTGGGCGGCTGGAGCAAGAAGACTAGAGGTAGAAGAAGCATGACGACCGTTGGATGGACATCGTCACGGCCACCTGGAGCTAGAATCGTGCATATTGACTAAGTTGACAAAGCCCTCCGTCCCGTCAACTTAGTAGGCCCACAAGTCAGCCTGCCACTATACTGGGTCCCAGCTAACGTGGGAGTATTCATTTTTTGTGCGTAATAAGGAGGCACTTCCTTCATGCGAAGATATAGCTGGTGGGTCCGAGCTGTCAGCGGCGGTAACATTTTTTTCGTGAAATACTGAGGCCCTTTCGGTGGGTCCCTCATTGTCGGGGGTTGGGTGCGACATATGCCAAAGGATGGCTTATCGTGGAGGGGGCGAGTAGAACGTCGCCGGTGCTCGAAACGGGATGAGGCGAAGACATGCACGCCGCTAATCTTACCCAGCTTTTAGGGCTCTCCGAGGAGATAACACCCCATCGCTGCTCAAGGGGTCTCCGCATGATCACTATGGCAAAGTGGGTACAAGAGTCTCCTTGAGTTGTTCGGGGTGAGGAAGGAGAAGGGCCTGACTTGCTCTTCTCTCCTCTATGTGTGTGTCTAAAACTACTAGCTTCCAACCCTTTGCATGGGTGCTGGGGTTTATATAGGCCTACCCCGGGGGTTCAACGGTAATCCAGCTGAGGTGGGTCCAAGCCGTCCCGATCTCTAAGTCGCCGTCTTCTCCGCCCGACTCTGGGGCCCGCCGACTAGTGGGCCTCACCGACGGCCCAAAGATGGGGCCGACAGCCCTTGTCCGGCCATGGGCGTGGTCTTGCCGACTGCAGATTATTGTAGCCGCTTCTAATGACGCGAAGTTGGACATGGGGTTATGGCAGTGATGCCGCTCGGGCGGGCGATCACCGCCATTCCCTCGCCTTGTTCGGTTAATGGCGCGTGGATCCCGCTGGGAGGGGCCGGCCGACTCCCGAGGCCGACTTCACCGGTCCGTCTTTGGGGCGCTCGCCGTCTTGATTACTCCCGCCGACAGCGGTAATCCCGCCGTCTTGGTCGTCTGAGACAGGCCATCGTGGGTACAGGAATCTGCCCACGACGCTGATGTCAGGGCCGGCATGGCAACAGTGCTGCGCCGGACGGAGATCTCCGTCGGTACGGCGCTCTGTAGCCATACCTGCCCTTTATGGGCACGGTAGGGATGGGCCGCAAGGCGGCCTTACCCCATCCCGCTCGTAGTCGCTTCAAAACAGGAGGTAGTTGGGGTCGCGGGCCGTCTCCCTGTAGCCGGCCTCGCTGGAGGTCGCTGGCTTGGAGTCGGCTTGTCCTGAGGTCGCCGTCTTAAAGTCGGCTTATCTTGAGGCCGCCTCTGGGACTCGGCCCAGAGGGGTAGTCGGCGACTCTGTTGCCGACTCTCTGAAGGCGGCTCTTTGTCTTGGGGTCTTGAGGGGCGCAGTCTGCCCCGATGTTTTGAAAGGTTCAGGGGCTCGGGTTTGCTTACCCGTAGTCCATTACTCCGACAGTAGTCCCCGAAGCTGGGGAGGCGCCGAGGGTAGCCCGTCGAGGGGCCTCGACAGCTTCATCCCTTTGATGGAAGAATCTGGACTCGGCCCGCCGTCCTTATCTGGAGTCGGCTTTGCAGGGGGCCGTCTTGCTCTTCAAAGGTTTGAAGGTCGCGGGTTCGGCGGGCGTTCGATAAGCTTCCGGCAGCCCGCCATGGGGCCACCACGCGACGCCACGCGGCAGGGCCAGTCTGCCAGCCCACGCGCGTGACAAGACGGGCCCATCAGGCGGGGCCTGCCACTACCGTGCCCCGACGCGCAGCGGATCCGCTGCGGTCGTGCGGGCGGTTGGGTTTCTACGCTGTTATCGCTGCGCAGTAACGTTGTGGGTTAAATCGTGGGGGCGTGGGGACGTGGGCGCAGTTAATCTCACGCCCGCCCCCTCGGCTTCGTAGCCTAGGCGCCGATAAGTAGGCGGGGGGAGGGAGGGGGCGGCGACGCACGCGCACTCTCTCATGCCCGCTCCCTGCCTCGTCTTCTTCCTCGCTCCACCGCGTCGAGCCTCGTTTCTTCCTCCCCGCGGAGATGAGCTCCTCATCCGCCGCGCCTTCCCACCGCAAGGCTTGGCGTATGGGACGGCTCCATCATCGACGCATTTAGATAATCGAATTCGCCGTCACAACGCGCTGGCCCCCGGTAGCCACCTAGTGCGGGCCCGCACCGCGCCGGAGGGCGAAATCACACCGGCGCCGGAGGAGGGCGAGCGGGTGGTTTTCCGCTCGCACCTCATGCGCGGGCTGGGGCTGCCGGCGAGCGGCTTCTTCCGCGCATTCTTGGAGTTCTCCGGGCTCCAGCCGCACCACCTCACCCCCAACACGGTGGTGCTGTTGGCCGCCTTCGCATCCTTATGCGAAGGAATTCTCGGAGTTCTCCCCACCATCGAGCTGTGGGGGGAATTCTTCCAAGCGAAGCTCGGGACCCACGTCGCTCGCGTGCCGGCTCTGTGCGGCACATTCATTGCCAAGAGGAGGCCGCTGCCCGAGAATCCTTTCCCTGCCATCCCCCTCATCAAGTCGGTGAAGATGTGGTAGCGCTTGTACTTCTACGTCAAGAACGTCGCCCCGGACGGCGACCGGGTCAACTTGCCGCCCTATGTGAGCGGCGAACTGGTGGGCCGACCCACCAGCTGGTCTTACAGGGCCCGGACGCTGACCCTCGCAGGCACCGCCGCCCGTTCTTGTGACTCCGTAATGATCTGATCGGAGGGCCTGTTGGGGGCAGACTTTCTTGGCCGCCGCCGTGGCACGCCGAGTTCTCCCTCTTCAAGGCCGACCTCATCTGATCTGCCAGATGAGTGGCCGTCGGGACCCCAGCCGGCTGTGCTCCAAGGACATGCCCCACGCGGAGGTGGTGGACACGGTGAACTTCTTGGCGAACTGCGACCTCATGGAGGAATGTCATTTCGGCAAGGAGCCATACTCGCGCGCCAATCCCCCGCCGATGGTAAGTTGTCTCTTGCTTCTCTGTTTCCTTCCTTAGCCAGATCCGGCTCTTACTTTCCTTGGCCTTTTCTGACTCAGAATCCTCTAATGCCGCCCTCGACCGGCGCCGCGGGGCCGGCTCGCGAATTCGTCCCCGACCGGGCGGAGAGCGATGCCGACGACCCCGACTTGGGCGTGGCGGCGATGGAGGCCGACGCCGAGGGAGGGGGAGGGGCCGACGACTTCAGGCCCTCGGCCACTTTTGCAGACTGGCCCGATGATGAAGTCACCCCCTCGCCACCAGCAGAGAGCCGGCCATCCAGGCGCGAGCTCCTCCGCCGCCTTGGGGGGCCGAGGCGGCGCAAAGAAGCGCCGGGCTGGGCCGAGTCAGCCAAGCGGCCAGGCCAAGAAATTTAGGGGAGCGGCCGCCGCGACTCAGCGCGAAGAAACGGTCGCGAAGGCTAACCGCTTCCGCAAGGAGGTGAAAAAACCACCGCTGGTCTCTGCGTAAGTATCTTTTTTATTCTGTCTTGTTTTCTTCTGGTCCGTCTTGCCCGAGTCTTCTCATGTCCTTTTTTTCTCATCAGGGGCTCCCTCACTTTGGAGAGGCTCGCCTCCGCCTCCAAATCATGGGGTGGCGGAGACGTCCGCCCGGCGATCGGCCGGGTTGACCTCGGCCGCCCTCCGTGAGGCAACAGAGCGGAATGCGCGGGAGAAGCCTTGACGAGGAGGAGGCCACCCGTCCGAGAGAAGGCGGAGGCCGAGAAGGCGGTCGGGCCGCTGCAGCGAAAAGGCAAGCCGAGGAGGCCGCGCGCTTTCGGGCCGGGCGCTGCTCACTCCATTGGCTGAGCCGCCACCACCGCCGGAGTTCACGGGCGGTCGAAGGGAGTCGGTGGTGAGGTCCCGTCGCAGGAGGGAAGGCGGCGAGGTCTTCGCTGGGCGGCAGCTACCTCCGCCGCCCGCCAGTGATCCCGAGGTCGCTTGAGGCAAACAGCCCGGCGGACCCACTCGTGCCGCCGACCGACAACGGTTGCGCGCAGCTGCTTCGCAAGTCGCCGCCGGGCGCCGTCTTGAGATGGCGACCTCGGCGCCCCGCCCCTTGGAGACCGGCGCCGCCAGCTCGGGCATCCCCGACGCTGAGGCGACAAGCGCCGAGCCCGTTGGGTGGGTGCGAGGAGGCGGCACGGGCCTGCTGAACACGACGCTCCTGGACGTCCAAGCGAAGCTGCGGGCTGAAGGCGCCGCCCTCCAGAACCTTTCCAAGGCGCACCTGGCGTCGCGATCCGCCGTGCGGGTATGTTTCATTTCCGAATTTTCTCTTGATCTTCTCTGTGGGGGCGCGCCAGCGCACCCACTGGGTGTAGTCCCCGAGTTTCGGGTCGGCTGCTGAGCAGGCGGCCCGGAACTTTATTTGCTTACTTCCAAGTTTTTATCTGTGTCTGGAATCCTTGTTACAGGAATATCACAACCTCCGCACTACCACCTTCAACCGCAACGTTGAAGAACTGAACAAGCGGCTGCCGACTGGCGAGGAGCCGAGGTGAGTTTTCTTCTTGGGCGGTAACTGCGCACCAGCGGGCTGTAATCCTCGAGATTCGGGCATTGCTTGTGATGGGCCGGATCTTCTGGCGACCTTCTTAATCGACAACTGCGACCTTCTTCTTTTTATTCTTCAGAGTCCAACGCCGCTCTGGGGCAGCTGGTACGGCCGAGACCGCTTATGCCAAAGAGGAGGAGGCGGCAAGCTCGCCAGAGCGCGACCTGCTGGCTACAGTGGCGGAGCAGAGGGAGTTGCTCAAGGCGCGCAGGCTGAGGCGGAGAAGAAAGAGGCCGCCCTCCTGGCCGAATTCGAGAGCGAGCGCTCCGCCTGGACCGACAGGGAAGCGCAGCTGACCTCCGGCTTCCATGAAATCAAAGATATCGTTGATGGTAAGTTTGCTTTACTTTCTCTTTTGGGTTGCCGACTATGGGCTAAGCCGGCTCCTGTTTTTTCTAACTTGCCTTTTCTTCTTCTTGGCAGACTTCTTCCCTGGTCATACGCAGGCGGCCAATCAGGCCATCGACGCCGAGCGCGAGGCGCGGAGGGCGAGTGGCGCTGAGATCGTAGCCAACGCCCCCCGGACCCTTGACGAGCAGCTCCTGAGCATTGAGGCTCGTCTGCGGCCGGCACATCGGATGCTGCGCCGTCTTCAGCATGTCGGGGCCTAGGCGATTGCTGCCTGGTGGCCGGACATGCCAGTTCTGCGCACTCCCAGCCGGACCGCCGACTGGCTGGAGGTCGCGGCTCGGCGTCTTGAGGCTTGGAAGGGCTCCGCGGCTCGGGCTGGAGCTCGCCGAGCCCTGGAGTTCGCTCAGGCGTGGTATCTGTGGCTCGACCTGGACCGGGCTGGCAGCTGCTCCGTCGAAG
The DNA here is from genome assembly GCA_021605145.1 of Aegilops bicornis. Lineage (NCBI taxonomy): Eukaryota > Viridiplantae > Streptophyta > Magnoliopsida > Poales > Poaceae > Aegilops > Aegilops bicornis. The sequence continues at coordinate 429,109,976 of CM038673.1, forward strand.
CCCAGGCGGAGCTGCGAGCAGCGGAGGGCGCCCTCGCCCGGCGTGGCGGGCGGCGATCGCCGACCACACGGGCACCAGTGTTCGCCGTCCTGGCGGGCTGAAGACGGTGAAGCATCGCCGGAGTGGTTCGGGAGGAACCCGGACTACGGCGAGGATTCAGCGGAGGTGATCGACTCCAGCACCGAGGATGAAGACGAGGCGGAGGACGGAGACGGCATGGAGGTGCTGGAAGATTTGAGCGGCGGCCAGCCTCGGCTCGACCAAGGCTCAAAGAACGAGCCGCCCATCCGAGCTAGCCGCTGCGCAGAGACGATCAAACCGAGATCGCCCTTGACCCGGCCGCCCGGCGCTGGCCGCCGCCGCCTCGGCCTTCCAACCCCATCCGGCCGCTTCTTAGGCCGCTGCCTTGGCTTTTATTTTATCTGTTTGTTAGTCTTTCAAAGAACTTTATTAATTCGCACAATTCCACCAAGGGTGTATTCTGAACCTCTGTCAAGATCCGCCAAGGGCCTAAGTTTGTGTAAATATTATTCTAATTTTATCTTTCCTTGCTTATTGCTCTTGTGGCTTTTTCCTTTGCCGCCTTCCCTTAGATGCTGCCTTGCCCGTCGGGCAACCGCTCTGCGGATTGCCGTCTAGGTCAAGTGCTTGGCTACTTTGAGAAGGCAAGTACTTGGCCATTTTGAGTCGTTTAAGCAAGTTGGGTAGAAAACGGCAAGCCGGCTTCTTAAGAGTCGGTTTCACGAAACGGGCTGGGAGCCGATTTAAACTATGTTTATGCTTTGGGTCCTAAGCCACTCTTTCGTGTGGGCGCCCGCTCTACCTTACTCCTGCCCACCAAATAGTCGCTCTGCGAGCTGCGGCTTCTGACAGGAGACGGCTTGGGCACCGCACGCTACTTGTCGGACTTCAGGAAGCACTTCATAGCTCAAAAGCGGCGAGTCCCCGGGCCGAGTAGTCGAGCCCGGTGCCAAACAGCATAATAAAAGGGTAACATACCCAAAGGCATAATTCTTATCATACATATAACAAAGGAGGGCAGTCCCTGAGCTCGTCTCGGGGGACCCGGAGTCTTGGTATTTCAAACACAAAGGGGTAGCATGGTACATACTGCATCAACTGTAAAATCTTCGGAGGAGATTCGCATTCCATGGCCGCTCCGTTTCTTTGCCGGAGTCGTCCCTCTTGCGTTTCAGGGCTTCGAGCGCCGATCAGGTAGTAGGAGTCGTTGCTCGGCACTTTATCGATGATGAACGGTCCTTCCCAAAGCGACTTGCTGTGCCGGGTCTTGGCTGTTCGCTGGATCAGCCGGAGCACAAGGTCGCCCTCTAGGAAGGATCTTGGCTTGACCTTCTTGTTGTAGTAGCGGCGCAGGCTCTGCTGGTAGATGCTGGACCGGCTAAGTGCTAGCAGCCGGCCCTCTTCTAGCAGATCGACGCCGTCTTGACGTGCTTCTTCCGCTTCCTCCTCGGTGTACATGGTGACTCGCGGGGAGTCGAACTCTATATCCGTTGGGATGACGGCTTCGGCACCGTAGACGAGGAAGAAGGGTGTGAAGCCAGATGACTTGTTTGGAGTCGTACGCAGACTCCAGAGGACGGTAGCAACTCCTCAAGCCGGCAACGGCGAACGCTCTAGTGGTTCGACCAGACGAGGCTTGATGCCAGACAAGATGAGGCCGTTCGCTCGCTCCACCTGGCCGTTTGACTGCGGATGGGAAACGAATGCTAAGTCCAGTCGGATGCCCTGCGTCGTGCAGAAACGGGCCAGGGCGCCCTTGGCGAAATTTGTGCCGTTGTCGGTGATGATGCTGTGTGGTACCCCGTACCGAGTCGTGATGTCGGCGATGAAAGTCACCGCCAGAGGGACCATTCAACTTTTTGATGGGTTTTGCTTCTATCCACTTGGTGAACTTGTCCACCGCGACAAGTAGGTGAGTTAGGCCACCTCGTGCCGTCTTGAATGGTCCCACCATGTCCAGGCCCCAGAAAGCAAAGGGCCAGGCGATGGGGATAGTCTTGAGCGCTGAAGCCGACTGAAGCGGCTTGGAGCGGAACACCTAGCACCCCTTGCATTTTTGAACTAATTCCTTGGCCTCTTCTAGGGCAGTCGGCCAGAAGAAACCGTGTCGGAAGGCTTTGGCGACGAGTGCTCTGGAGGCTGCATGATGGCCGCACTCGCCCGGATGGAGGTCTTCGAGGATTGCTTGGCCTTGCTCTGATTCGACGCAGCGCTGGTAGACACCGGTGACACTGCGCCTGACCAGCTCTCTATTGATTATAGTGTAGGCTGCCGCTCGGCGTTGCACTTGCCGAGCCAAGGTTTCGTCAGTTGGCAGTTCTCCGTTTACTAAGAACTTCGTGGATAGAAATTTGGGCCCATGAGGGTGCTGCTATCTCTTCGACCGCCGATCTTGCTACTTGACGAGGGTGGCTGGGCTGGGAGGCGGCGGGTTGAGTCTGCAGCAGCTTGCTGGGTTGAAGAACTCCGGGCTGATTAAGCGCGATCCTCGGGCCGAAATCGGAGTCTTCGCAAGGGTCGCCGCAGTCCCCGGGCCGGGTTCTGAAGTCCCCGGGCCGGCTTCGACTGCTGCGTTTTTGGGGGCGTCTTCAAGGATTCTTGTGCCGTCTGCTGAGGCTCTGGAGTCGGATCTGCCTTCTTCAGGGGGAGCCGGCACAAAAATGGAGTCTGACTCTGGTGACGGCTTGACGGATGGCTTGAGAAGGCGCTGAAGGGCGATGCCGGATGGTATTGCCTGTCGGATAGAACCGATTCTTGCCAGGGCATCTGCTTGGTCATTGTCGTTCCTTGGTACATGGAGGAATACTCATCCCTCAAAATATCCACTCAGCTGCTGTACCAGAAAGCGGTAGCTCGCCATATTTGCATCTTTGGCATCCCAGTCACCGGATGACTGTTGGACCACCAAGTCGGAGTCGCCATAGCCAGGTATAATTCCGTGGAACACAGTCCGACTATGCTGAAGCTGTCTTTGCTTGATTCCTAGCTTCTCCATCGTATCCTTGTACAGGATGTTGATGTTGCTGCCTCCGTCTATCGCGATTGCCATGGGCGAAGCAGCGGCCCGCCTATCTGTGGCAAGGGTGGCTCCCAAGACCAGGGCGTAGGAGCCGGATTCGCATCACCTACGGGTGATCAAAGACGGCTCAAATAATGGGCTTCTCCGGACGAGTGCATGAATGCAGGGCATCTGATGCTCTGCGTGCACTTCTTCTTCTTTGCTGCCGCTTGTTGCGGCGATCATCACCACTGGTAAACACGACATAGGCGCCGTTCTCTTCTGGTAATCGTCTTGTCTTTGCGCCGGTGGCCGGACAGACCGGCTCTTTGGGCGGTGGTGGAGGCGGCGGCCCAAGAAAGCGGAGGAGGGGCAAGGCCGTCTCCCTTGGCGATCTGGTGAGCCATGGCACTTCCGGGTGGTGTGATTTGGACGGCCAGACCGCTGTGGACTTGCGGTGGTCCGGCCCAGTAGTTCGTAGAAGAGAAGGCCGGGCAACCAGCTGGACTTGCCGCCTTTACGCCGCTTGAGGCTGCCCTCCGCTGCCGGTCTTCGATCGCCGCCACCGGCCAAGTTGGAAGCCCGCGGGGCCTTGCGCTTATGATCATTCTGCTGTTGTCGCCGACTGGCCGCCACCGGAGTTCGGGAGCATGAGGAGCTACTTTGCTGGCCAGATCGACTCTCTCGATCTCCGACTTCATGGAGGAGTCGGCGATGGCGCACTGTCTGCTATGACTAGCAGCTCGTCGAGGGTCTCCGGCTCGTCGCAAAGGAGCTTGTGCTTGAGGAGGTGCCTTCTACGCACCCGGCGGTGAAGTACTCGATTGCCTGCACCTCGTGCACTCCTTCGCAGGAGTTCCGGAGCTCGCCCCAGCGCGTGAGGTAGTCGCGAGTGGACTCGTTGGGGCCTTATACGCACAAGGACAGCTAACGAGGCTTGGGAGGTTGCTTGTATGTGCTCGTGAAGTTGCGGACGAAGGCCTCGGTGAAGTCGACCCAGCCGTTGATGCTGCGGGGCTTCAAGCTGTTCAACCATGTCCGGGCCATGCCCTGGAGCATGAGGGGAACATACTTAACAGCAACGCGCTTGTTGCCGTTCGCTATGCTGACGGCCGTGGAGTAGTCCACCAGCCAGTCCTCCGACTTCACGGAGCCGGTATATTTGGGTGTGTCTCGGGGGAGTGTGAATCCTTGGGGGAAGGGCTCGTCTCGGATGCGAGGTCCGAAACAGGGCGGGCCCAACTCGTCTTCTTCTTATAGCGCCAGGGATCGGTGGAGTCGCTCGATCCGGTGGCGGGCGTCGTTTTCCGACTCCCTCTCGGCGGCCAAAGGCGGTCGCCGAGAGTCGGATGCTTCGACGGGTGGCGGGAGACACGCCTTTCTCTCGCGGGGAGGAGGAGGTCGATAGTCGCCCCGCCGCTTCCACTTGCTCTTGGGCGGCCGTCTTCGTCGCGCTCGATGGAGATGTGAGTCCGGCTATGGCTGACAGCCGGATCCTGGTTCTTTCTTCCGCGGTCGCCGCCAGTCGGCGTCCGAGATGTCGCGCCTTGATCTCGGCGAGGAGGCAAGTCGTCGTGGCGCCTCCGTGCGGCAGCCGGCTTCGTCTTGCGCGGCAGCCTCGTCGAGGAGCTGTTGGACTCGCTCCGTCATCGGGCGGCGCTCCTCGCCCTCGAAGTTATCCAGCTCGTCCGCCGCCGCGTGGGCAGCGCGAATGTTCTCCGCAGGCGTGGCGTACACAGGGCGACCGGCCCCAAACAGACTGGCGAGGGCCGCGCCGCACTGCCGGACCGCTCCTAGGCGGCTAGGCCTGGTCGGAGCCGGTGAGCCGCCCACAGCACGATCCATCTCGCGCTGATAGGCCTCCGACAAGCGTCTTATGCTTGCCAGCTTCTGTGCGCCTACAAGGAGCTGAAGGCGGCGTGCCTCCAACGTTTCGGCGTCGGCGTCCTCCGGAATGGAGGCGGTCAGGTCTTGCAGAACCGCATCGAGAGGGTAACGAGCCCGCCCGCCAGAGGGCTCGCCGTGACTAATGACGAGTACTTCTGTGACGGTGCTCCCACCGCTCTCCGCGCGAGGGAGAGGCTCGTCGTAGATCACCATGTTGGTGGGGAACGCGTCGAGCGACGCGGTGTCGGAGTCGACCAGCAGCGGGTCAGTGGAGCATACGGACCTGTGTCGGCGGCATGCTCGCCCGTCGGCGATGGAGCTGCTCGAGGAAGGCCCGTGAGGAGGCTTTCGGGCCGTCCGTGCTGCGTCGGATGCACGAGCTCGTCGGAGGCGAACCTCGCCGACAAGTTCGGCGAGGCAACTCGCCGCGCAGGCAACCTCGGCGCCATGCAGCGCGTCGGCGCAAACTCCATCTGGCGCGCCGAGCTGGCTGCGCTCGCCAGGGAGGAAGAGGGTTCCGGTCCAGAGCAGGTCTCCGGACGACGCTGCACCAGGCCCCACGGTGGGCGCCAAATGTCGGGGGTTGGGTGCGACATATGCCAAAGGATGGCTTATCATGGAGGGGGCGAGTAGAACGTCGCCGGTGCCTGGAAACGGGATGAGGCGAAGACATGCCCGCTGGCGAATCTTACCCAGCTTCAGGGCTCTCCGAGGAGATAACACCCCTACTACTGCTCTGCGGGGTCTCCGCATGATCACTATGGCAAAGTGGGTACAAGAGGCTCCTTGAGCTGTTCGGGGTGAGGAAGGAGAAGGGCACGGCTTGCTCTTCTCTCCCTCTATGTGTGTGTCTAAAACTACTAGCTTCCAACCCTTTGCATGGGTGCCCTGGGGGGTTTAGATAGGCCTACCCCCCGGGGGTACAACGTAATCCGGTGGGTGGGTCCAAGCCGTCGATCTCTAAGTAGCCATCTTCTCCGCCGACTCGGGGCCCGCTGACTAGTAGGCCTCAGCCGACGGCTCAAAGATGGGGCCGAAGCCCTTGTCACATGTGGGTCTTGCCGCCTCTGACATCTGTAGTCGTGCTTCTAATGATGCGAAGCTTGGTCATGGGGTTATGGCAATAGCCGCTACCGGCAGGTGATCACTGTTGCCATTCCCTGTCTTAATGCAGTTAATGGCGCGTGGATCCCAGCGGGAGGGGTCGGCCGACTCCGGGAGGCCGACTTCATCGGGTCCGTCTTTGAGGCGCTCTCGCCGTCTTGGTACTCCCGCCCGAGGTGATCCCGTCTTGGGTCATCTGAGGCAGAGCCATCGTGGGTACAGAATCTGCCTGCCTGGCGTGATGTCGAGGCCGGCATGGCAATAGTGCTGCTGCGCCGGACGGAGATCTCCGTCGATCTGACGCTCAGAGCCATACCTGCCCTTTATGGGCAGGGTAGGGATGGGCCGCAAGGCGGCCTTACCCCATCCCGCTCGTAGTCGCTTCACAACAGGAGGTAGTTGGGGTCGCGGGCCATCTCCCTGTAGCCGGCCTCGTTAGAGGTTGCTGGCTTGGAGTCGCCTTGTCCTGAGGTCGCCGTCTTAAAGTCAGCTTATCTTGAGGCCGCCTCTGGGACTCGGCCCAGAGGGGTAGTCGGCGACTCTGTTGCCGACTCTCTGAAGGCGGCTCTTTGTCTTGGGGTCTTGAGGGGCGCAGTCTGCCCTGATGTTTTGAAAGGTTCAGGGGCTCGGGTTTGCTTACCCGTAGTCCATTACTCCGACACTCATGTCAGGTGGACGAATCATTATTTTGCGTGTAATAAGGAGGCATTTCCTTGCGTGCGTCCGTAGACCCAGCTGTCGGCCTCTCCACGTACATTCCACTTCAGATGCATGTCGGTCATTGACCACGTTGACAAGGCCGCGCCGAGAGCACCAGAGCGGTGGACGATGGCGAGGCCTAGGAAGGGAACGACACGGAGGCAGGGAAGACTCAGCAGTTGTTTCCCCACGGAGGGGAGTACGATCAACGAGGGTTCTTGGTCCGTCTGCCGTCCGGGGAATAACAGCTGGTTCGGGTGAGTAGAGGGATGGCTAGGCCAGCGATGGGAGTACTGGTGGGCGGTGAGGCTCACAGAAGACAGCTCAAGGGAGGAGGGAGCAGGCAGTCCCACCGGCACTTGTTTGAGCGGCTGGAGCAGGAAGAGCAGAGATTGAAGAAGCACGACGGCCGTTGGATGGACATCTAACCGTCACTGCTTGTGCATCAACCTTTTTTTAGGAAAGCCTCAAATCTATGGAAAACAGCATACAACCCATCTGCCATTATTTCTAATAATTTACAGCCCATTTGCTAATTCTTAAGGTTTTTTTGAGCCCATATTCTTTGTTAGCATTATAGCCCATATTGTGGCCACGGTTAAAAAATTATACGAAATTTTGCATATTTATATGGTCCGAACTGTTTTTAATCCCGAAATTTTGACTACATTCAAACTAATTTTAAAAATAAATGTATATCAATATAAAGTCCAACAAATTCTCCACGCATAGAAATTAATGTAATTTAAAATCTTGAAATGAAAAAAATATGAAACTAATTGCCGGTTTGATGTGTTTTAAAAATGTACAGCCCATTTCTCATTACTGATGGGCCATTTTCTCGGCCAGCCGAATGAAAAGCTCTCCTCGTCTTGAAAGATTTGCAGCCCAACAGGGCTGACAAAGCGACTTAATTGGCCAATCACAAAAAAACTGGGCTGTGACCGTGGACCCAGTTGTCAGCCTCTCCACGTACAGTACTCTTCCGATGGAAGTCGTTCCTTGACCACGTTGACCACGCCGCGCGGAGAGCACCACGGCGGTGGACGACGACGAGGCCTAGGAAGGGACGACGCGAGCTGGGGAAGACGCAGCGATGGAAGCCTGCATGGAGAGGAGTACGAGGTTCACCGGTTCGGCTGCGGTGTGAGGTTGCCCGTCGCCGCAGGCCCTGGCCAGCCGTGGAAATAGTAGGGCGGTGAGGCCTCATGGCGGCAAAACCCGGCCACGAGAGGCGGGAGCATGCGGCACGACCGGCGCTGCTTTGGGCGGCTGGAGCAAGAAGACCAGAGGTTGAAGAAGCACTACTGACCGTTGGATGGACATCGTGACGGTCCTTTGGAGCTAGAATCGTTCATATTGACTAAGTTGACAAAGCCCTTGGCTCCTTCAACTTAGTAGGCCCTAAGACAGCCTCCCACCAAGGTGGGTCCCAGCTAATGGGGAGTATTCATTTTTTGTGCGTAATAAGGAGGCACCACGGTGGGTCCGAGCCGACAAATGGGGAACGTTTTTTCATGAAATATGGTGGCCCGTCCGGTGGGTCCCAGCAGTCAGGGGGAAACAATTTATTTCGCAAAATACTGGTGGCCCATCCGGTGGGTCCCCGTTGTCAGGTGGAGGAATAATTATTTTCCGCGTAATAAGGAGGTACTTCCTTGCGGCTGCCGTGGACCCAGCTGTCAGCATCTCCACGTAGAGTACTCTTCCGATGGAAGTCGGTCGTTAACCACATTGACCACGCCGTGCCGAGAGCACCACGACGGTGGACGACGGCGAGGCCTACGAAGGGGACGACGCGGATCCGGGCCATGGGAGGCAGGAGCAGGCGGTAGCACAGCTGGCCACGGGAGGCAGGAGCAGGCGGCACGACCGGCGCTGCTTTGGGCGGCTGGAGCAAGAAGATCAGAGGTTGAAGAAGCCGTATGGCCATTCGATGGACATCATATGGTCACTGGAGTATTGACTAAGTTGACAAAGCCCTCCGTTCCCGTAACCTTAGTAGGCCCACAAGTCAGCCCAACAATATGGTGGGTCCCAGCTAGCAGGAGGGTATTCATTTTTTTGGGCGTAATAAGGAGGCACTTCCTTGCATGTGAAGATATAGCTGGTGGGTCCGACCTGTCAGCGGGGGGAACATTTTTTTGCGAAATATAGAGGCCCTTCCTGTGGGTCCTAGCTATCAGGTGGAGGAATCATTATTTTGGGGGTAATAAGGAGGCATTTCCTTGCGTGCGACCGTGGACCCAACTGTCAGCCTCTCCACGTACAGTCCACTTCCGATGGATGTCGTTCATCGACCACGTTGACCAGGTCGCGCCGAGAACACCAGGGCGGTGGACGACGGCGAAGTCTAGGAAGGGAACGACATGGAGCCAGGGAATACTCGGCAGTTGTTCCCACGCGGAGGAGTACGAGGGTGTACTGGTTCGTCTGCCATCGCCGGAGAATAACAGCATGTGTGGGTGAGTAGAGGGATGGCTAGGCCAGCGATGGGAGTACGGTGGGGCCGTGAGGCTCTTAAGCAGCATAGCCGGCATGGGGAGGAGGGAGCGAGCAGTCCCGCCGGCGCTTGTTTGAGCGGCTGGAGCATGAAGAGCAGAGATTGAAGAAGCACGACAGCCGTTGGATGGATATCCAACAGTCACTACTCTCGTGTGTTGACTAAGTTGACAGGGCGTTGCGTGTGCGTCAACCTTTTTATTATGAAAGCATACGCGTCAACCTGTAGTAGGCACACAAGTCAGCCTCAAATCTATGGAAAACAGCATACAACCCATTTGCCATTATTTCTAATAATGTACAGCCCATTTGCTAATTCTGAGCCCATCTTATTTTTGTTAGCATTACACCCCATATTGTGGCCACGGTTAAAAAGTATATGAAATATTGCATATTTCGGTGCGGTCAACTGTTTTTAATCCAGAAATATCGATTCACATTCAAACTATTTTGAAAAATAATTTATATAAATATAAAATCAAAATAATTGTCCACGCATAAAAATCTATGGAATTTAAGATCTTGTAATGAAAAAAAATGAAATTAATTCCTGGTTTGATGTATTTTAAAAATGTACAGGCCATTTTTGGGCAAACCGAATGAAACTCTCCTCGTCTTGAAACATTTGCAGCCCAGCAGGGCCGATAAAGCAAGTAGGCCTTGATTGGGTATTTCTTTAAAAAAATAGAACTGGGCTAGCCATTTTCAGCAAGAAAAAAACACAACTGGGCTCGTGATGTGGTAAACATAAATAAAACCACAGCTAGGCGGGCCACAGCCCGTTGTTACCCTGATCCGTCGCTAAAACTACTATAAATAACAACTGCTTGTTCCTCATTGTCTCAAAAAAAACTACTTGTTCCTAAAAAAAACTGCGTGACTTGCTGGGTCCCTGCTGTCAGCCGCTCGTAGTGTAATTCTCTCGTTTATTGACTACGTTGACGATGGCGTGAGCCCCAGATGTCCAACCATTTGGAGGAACCATATTTTTGGGCTTGTACTATAGAGGCACTTGCTTGTGTACTGCCATGACGCTGGTGGGTCCCTACTGTCATCCTCTCCACGTACAGTCATCTCCTTGTTCCTCTCGGTTGTTGATGACGTTGACAACACAAGAGGGCGGCGCACCGCGCACGGCGAGCGAACCAAGGCCGCAAGGTGGAGGACGACAACAAGGCCTCGGACGGAATGAACAGGAGCCGTTGAAGATGTGCCGGTCCAGTCGCAGGCGGAGGGGAGTACGAGGGTTGACTGGTGGGGGTGGTGGGGGCTAGTCACTTGGCTTCTGTAATGCACAGTGAGCTCAAGCAGCCGGCGTGAGTGATGTTATTTCCCTTGTTTGTGATTTTTTACAATATTTCACTCTAAATTAAACGAATGGCAAACCATTTGCCTTGTTTCAAAGAAAATATGACAGTCACAACCGAGTTGAAAAGGGCAGGAACATCTAACTCCAGCTTACAAACTATACAAAAGCACGAGGTTTGATTGTTCATCAGGTTTGAAAAAAAAAACCAGATTGAAAAGGGCAACAACATCTAACTCGGCCTTTGTTTTCGAGTCACAGTCAAATGGATCGGTCAGGTCCATAGAATGTACAGCCTGGATCGTAAAATTTACTGGATTGTGACCACAATATGTTGTAAATAGAAGCCCGGCACGTTCAGAAGCTCTTTTGCCCACCTGAAACTCATTTTTTTGCTCTTCGACATACCCATCCGTCAAAACCATGCTGCTGATAAACTTAAGCCTGATGGACAATAGTAACCTCGCATTCAGCAGGAAGAATGTGACAAATCTTGTGTTTGCATGGTTGGCTGCATATCGTTCTAGCGTTACTGTCTTCAATCGAATCTCATGAGAAGTGAGAAAATCCCGATGCTTACGAATCCACCGATTGGTTATAACTTTCTTACCCCGTCCTGTTGCCTAAACAGACATGAAAATTGAAAACAGTTAAGGTCTAAAAGAAGAATGTCGAAAGAGCAACAGCTAAACGGTTAATTCTAGTACACTATATGCGGGCTTCCAATGTGCATGAAATTATCACCTTTATATACAACTTATCCAAACATGGAAAGCATTGCAGCAAGACAATAATCTTGTTCAGATCAAAACTATTCATTTGGATATATAAGATCTTGATAGAATCCAGCACCATTGATAGGCCATCCATGGAGAAACTCTTCATTGAGCATAGAACATAATATTAGTACAAAATGTGTACTCCAAGATGATATATAAATTATGCAGAAATTTAAAATGCAGCATATGGTTACAAGTGTAGATGATAATATAAAGTACACGAAGAACTGTGGAGCCAAACACCATATTGAAATGAGCACAGAGATCATGTATTACACCCAAGGTCTCGGTTTAGGCGCAGAGAGGACGGTTATTTGCAACGGTGAATAACTAGAATCAAGGATCAACCTTGGAAGTGAAGGGGCATCTTGGATGATGAGCTGCCTTTCGTCAAAAGAAATTCCAATTCTTACAAGGTTAGGCGACTTTATCTGGAGACAACCGATTCTAACTGTGAAAACAAGCACCAAGCACTCCAGCGCAGGGCAACCGGAGTGGATGATGCTGCAATGAGGCCTCCGATATCTGAACCCACACAAGTGAAAGTTTCTTGAGAAATGGGAGTCGAAGGTTTAGTACCAGATTATGCGGAAGGTAGCACAACGCAAAGGTGGTGGTGTGGAGAGAGGAGGAAAACCATGAGATGGACATCGGTCTTGAGGGCACAAGTTCATGGCGTTACGTATGTGGTATGTGATTTCAGGGGAATAGTAGAACTCAAGCATTGTAGTTACGTGAATTCAGGGGATTTTAGCCAGGCGTCCACCATGCAGGGCATGGTATGCTTGCTCAGGTAGCATGACGGGATGCAGAGGCTTTGAACGGAGCCCTGGTGGGAGGAGATGATGGCTCTGGGGATTTCAAAATCATTGAAGACAGATAGCTAAAGATAGTCGAGATTAAGGGGCACGGCGCGCCATAGAGGGCGCCACCGAATTGAGAGGACTTGGGTGCGGCAGCAATCCTTGGTGGGGAGAAGCGAGATGATCTCCCCAAGGACGGCGTCCGGGAGATCGCTGATCACGGTCCACCGAGATTCTCTGAGTTCTGGGTTCGGTGGGGCGGGGTCGCCGCTTCTCCCAGCTTGTCGGGTCTGGGGATCTACAACAGGCCACCGCTGGCGGGAGCCTCATCTTCTTAGTCTTTGGGGTCAGCCGACTCCATTTTCCTCGAGGCGTCGCGTCGGCTCACGGATTTGAGCAGAGTGAATGAGCGAGCCTAGTTGTAGTCGGCGAAGAAGAAGGGGAGCTGGGGGTTTCTGTAGGAGTGAGGAAGAAGGGGAGATGGGTTTTTCAGAGGGTGAGGTGAGGAATTTGGGGAAGTGCAGTGGAGGCGAGATGACTTGAGTTGGGTGGGAGCGAGGAGGAAGAAGAGCACCCAGGTTTTTTTATGGGGGAGGGGGGCGGTGTGTTGGGTGTGGGTAGAACCTTTTGAATTAATTTTACTATTTACTAGTGTGGATTGGCTGTTTTGTCTTGGGCCCAGAGAAATAATTACTACTAGTACAGTGGAGACACTCTCTGACTACCCAGAAAAACAATTACTACTAGTACAGTGGAGACACTCTACTGCTTCTGGCTCCTCCTAGGTCATTGAAACGTCTCCCTCTACTGAATGCCGTTATACTTTTGTTCACCAACATGCGGGCCATGCAGCGCTCGGGCCCAAATGCCATCCACCAAATTAGCAAGCAGTATGCAGGCGGAGAGTCACCCCGGTCGTAGCATGGCAGTAACGAGCCGTCGTATCACAAAACCCCACCTCCCCGCAGTCTAAGTTTGACGGATGAAGCAACCATCATTTTACTCCTTGCTGAATCCCCTTCTCCCTCACCGTCTTCAAGAAAGGCAACACTCGCATCTGCCACTGTTCTTCTCTCCCAACGAAGGGAAGGTAAGCGGATCCATGATGTTGGTATATTTTCGTTCAGAGAAAAAAAAGAACTTTTGCAAAGCAGTAACCGATCCTCACTCTCTTTTTTGTTTCATTGTCATTGCGATTGTGTTTTCCTTTCAATGGTCTCCTAGTATTCGTCAGTTTCATGATGGACCAAGGAGAACCAGAGGCTGATCCCCACGAGACAGAGAGCTCCAAGAAGATGGAGGCAACCACCGAGCCGACCCCAGATACGCTCACGGCCACTACTGAGATGGTCATCGCTTCGTTTGAGGTTACAGCCCCCGTGGCACTGCAGGAGCAGTTTTCCCACTTCGAGGATGCCCCCTCACCGAGCTGCCCAAGGTGATTTCCTTCTTTGCCGATCTCGATTGTGGTTTTCATCTAAGTATGTGGTGATTTTTTAGAAAAGTAAGTATGTGGTGATTAATAATGCAAAATTTTATTAGCTTCAATGCCATGCTATACATAGTGGTTTAAATAACTTGTGGTTCTTATCTTTGAAAAGTAATTCAGAATTTGTTTACATTTCAATTAGAGCCACGATGCGAGACAAGGATTGTGTGGTTGTGCATGTCACTTTCGCTATGAGGCGGACGACCTGAATATACGCACTAGGAAAACAGAGTTCTTAGGCTGTTGGATCACGAAGCCATTTGCGGTTATACCACTAAAGAGTTGTATTCCAGCCTCACTTGTTGTCGAGCGTGTTGTCCAGTGTCTTTGAAGCACAAGAACTTCAAAGCTACTCCTTCGTTTGTGAGGCATACTGTTCTTGTCAAGCTTACGCAGGAAGATGACGTGGCATGCCTCCACAAACAAGTTTATCAGTGGCAAGGCCACAAGGTTGTCTTCATGAAGGTTCACAGGATTGAGCTGCTGCGGGATGTCCTCGATGATGTTCATGGCAAGGTCCGTTGTAACGCCCCGGATACAACTTTCCATATTCGTAACTCCAACTCTTGCCTTTTCCGGAGATGTGATATGTTATTTCCTCCGTGGTTGGGTTTTGTCTGTTGTTTGGCGTTGTGTTCATGTCATGCATCTCATCTCATAGCATCATGTGCATTGCATCTGCATATTTTCATAAAACTTCGTAGTCAGTCAGAAGTTGCCCTTTCTCTCTTTGCCTCCGTTGGCACTTTATCAGGCCCTTGTCCTCGTTGACCTCTCTCAGACCCCTCATGTGCATGTCCGAAACTTCCCCAAAGCCGAACCGCTCAGTAGTGGCCATTGGATCCGGATCATCCCTAAACATCTATAAAATATCTCCGTTTTCGTATTTGGACTCCTCCAACCTAATTATCTAGACCATCCGATTTAAATCGAAAGGTCCTAACCTAGTTTTATTTCCCTATATATAGTCTAACACTAGCCCTGTCCCATCCATTCCTCCCATATCCTATCGCCGCCGCCACTTCGTTTTCCTCGGGATCCCTCCCGATCCAGCCGACCCGACCATCCCCCTCGTTTTCAGCGTTGTCCAATCCATCGATCCACCCAACCAGCGAGCCTCCTCCCGATCCATCCCAAATCAATCGCAGCAGCCTCACTCTGTTTGAGAGGAGATCAACCCCGAAACTTCCTTGCCTCGTCGCCTCCCCACCGCCTTGCGCGTCCACGCCGCCGGCGACAACAGCAGCAGCAGGTCATGCCGCCGGCCTCATCCCGCTCATCTCCTCCCCTGTCTCCCTTCCTCCCCATGCTTCATCTCTCTCACATCTCTCTCGACTCGCTTCCGTCGAGAACGGAAGGAAGCCGCCATGGCCTGGGCTCGGCCTCAAGATCCCATCGCCACCGTCTTCGCAGCTCTTGCCTTGGCCCAGCTGGTCGTCCGACACCTCGCCGGTGAGACCTCGCGCACTTGCCTCGATTCTCTCTCTCTCTCTCTCTCTTTGGCCGCTCTGACCTCCCCTGCTCTCCATCTTTTCTCTCTGGACAGAAGCAGGAGCTCCCCGACCTTCTCGTTCGATTCCTCGTCGTCGTAACTGCGTTAAGTCCTCTGCCCGTCCGGGGCGTGGGCGCTGTCTTCATCGCCCGAAATCCCCAGGTCCCGTCGCTGCTCTCCACCCTCTCGCTCCTGTTTTCCTCTTTTGTTCTCTCGCTGACATCTCTCTCGCTTCTCTCGGTTAAATCGGCGAGGTGGACGCCATGGCCGTCCTCTTCTTCAGATCAAGGCTCCAGCCTTCGGATCCGGTTCCCCTCAGCAACCACATCGAGCTCCGGCCGGTCCAGCCTCGCGCCTTCCTTCGCGTCATGTCGTCGCCACGAACCCTCCCCGTTGCCTACATCTCCTCCGGCAGCGCCATTGGTACTGACGCCTTATGGCGGCTTCTGGTGAGCCAAGCCGCGCCCCCTGCTTTCTTCCTTCCCTCCACCTTCTATCTCTCACCCGTCTCTCTCTCTCTCGACAAGGCCCACATGAGGAGCATCACCTCGCCGGAGTCCTTCTCCTTGCCGCTGCCTCCGCCAATCCTCGTCGTGGCCTCCTCGCTTCTGCGTCTTTGGAGTCGACGACCAGCGCCAAGTCCCGCTCGTTCTGGAGCGTTGACCGCGCCTCTCCTCCTCGTTCGATCCTGTCAGCGTGGACGAGACCACGTCGCCCGCTTGGGCCAGATCTGCGCCAGGCCCACGCGCCTCAGCCGCATCCACCGACTGGGCTAAAGCCCATGGGTGAGCACCCACAACCCCTCCTGTGCACTGTTGGGCTAGCCAATTTCGGCCCATGTCATGTTTTTTTTTAGTTGACAAATTTTCTAATTATTCCAGATTCTGATTTACAGAAAAACCCCACATTGTTCATGCATATAATAACTCCTCAACCATGCATCTTATGTAAATAATTTATACATGTAAAATGCTTAGAATTTTGTGTAGATTACTAATAAGCCACTTTCATCCATGTTTAAAGTGTTTAAAATGCTGTTTGTTTAAATTTGCTCAAATGCCATGTTAAAATGATTTATTTCATAACTAAATAACCGTAGCTCGGTTTTAAATAAACTTTATATGTAAATGGGGTGGAAAAATGCCTAGTTTAACATGGTGCACTTTATTTTGCTGTTTAATAACATTAAAATATGCTTTAGGACAGAACAGTACCAAATCTAAAATACGCATATGAGGATTTTCCGGAATTGTTGTTTGTTGTTCCGTCCTCATTTAAATTTGCCTAAATAGTTAGTTTAATTATGCCTCACCTCTTGCCATGTTTAACAACATTTAACATTGTTTGGTAGCTTAAACGAGATTAAACTAATTATGTCTATGTGGTGTTTTGTCAATATGCAACTCGTTGCATATTGAGCTCCACTTAACTTGTAGCATTGTTGGTTGCACTTTGCCATGCCATGCCTCATTAAACCGGACATGCATCATACTTGATTGTGCATCGTGCCATGTTCATGCTTGTGCATTTACCATGTTGTTTGTTTCTTTCCGGTGTTGCTTCTTAGTTTCGGTGATGTTGCGATTGTGAGGATTCGTTCGACTACTTCCGTTCGTCTTCTTCATGGACTCATTCTTCTTCCTAGCAGGATTTCAGTCAAGATGACCGTCACCTTGGATCTCATTACTATCATTGCAATGCTAGTTGCTTCGTTCTATCGCTATGCTGCATTACCTACCACTTGCTGCTCAAGCCTCCCAAATTGCATGATAGCCCCTAACCTTTGTCACCCTTCCTAGCAAACCGTTGTTTGGCTATGTTACCGCTTTTGCTCAGCCCCTCTTATAGCATTGCTAGTTTCAGGTGAAGATGAAGTTTGCTCCATGGTGAACAGGATTATGTTGGGATATCACAATATCTCTTATATTTATTAATGCATCTATATACTTGGTAAAGGGTGGAAGGCTCGGCCTTATGCCTGGTGTTTTGTTCCACTCTTGCCGCCCTAGTTCCGTCATATCGGTATTATGTTCCCGGATTTTGCGTCCCTAACGCGGTTGGGTGATTTATGGGACCCCCTTGATAGTTCGCTTTGAATAAGACTCCTCCAGCAAGGCCCAACATTGGTTTTACCATTTGCCTCACCTATGCCCTTTTACCCTTGGGTTTCCGGAGCCCGAGGGTCATCTTTATTTTCGCCCCCCGGGCCAGTTCTCCTCTGAGTGCTGGTCCAAACCGAGCAATGTCCGGCGCCCCCTGGGCAACCAGGGTCTATGCCAACCCGTCGTCTTGCTCATCCGGTGTGCCCCGAGAACGAGATATGTGCAGCTCCTATCGGGATTTGCCGGCACATTCGGGCGGCTTTGCTGGTCTTGTTTTATTACTGTCGAAATGTCTTGTAGCCGGGATTCCGAGACTGATCGGGTCTTCCCGGGGAGAAGGAATATCCTTCGTTTATCACGAGAGCTTATAATGGGCTAAGTTGGGACACCCCTGCAAGGTATAAACTTTCGAGAGCCGTGCCCGCGGTTATGTGGCAGATGGGAATTTGTTAATATCCGGTTGTAGTAAACTTGAAGTAAACTCTTCTAAAATACACCAACTGCAGCGTAACCGTGAGTGTCTCTTTTCGGGTTGATCGAGAGGAGAACACGGTTTACGGGTTATGTCTCGACGTAAGTAGGAGTTCGTGATCACTTCTTGATCATTACTAGTTGACGACCGTTCCTTTGTTTCTCTTCTCGCTCTCATTTGCGTAAGTTAGCCACCATACATGCTTAGTCGCTGCTGCAACCTCACCACTTCACCCCTTCCTTTCCCATTAAGCTTTGCTAGTGTTGATACCCATGGTAATGGGATTGCTGAGTCCTCGTGGCTCACAGATTACTACACCAACAGTTGCAGGTACAGGTTATGCGATGATCATGACGCGAGAGCGATGTTTACTTGTTTTGGAGTTCTTCTTCTGCTTCTTCAATCAGGGGATAGGTTCCAGGTCGGCAGCCTGGGCTAGCAGGGTGGATGTCGTTTGAGTTTCTGTTTATGTTTCATCCGTAGTCGGATGTTGTTCTCATGTATTGTGATGTTGTATTCGTGTGGCATTGTATGCCTTATGTATGTATCCCCATCTATTATGTAATGTTGATGTAATGAGTTCCACCTTGCAAAAGCGTTTCAATATGCGGTTCTATCCTTGGTGGGACCTTCGAGTCTCTTTAGGATAGTATCGCATATTGGGCGTGACATCCGTCTTGTGTCCAACCCAAATTAGATCGAGGCATGAAATAGTTGCCCCAGCTAGTGTTTAATAGTAGTTTGGATTGTGTCTAATTATCTGAACCTTGCCTGTTATCGACCCCTCTGGGGCTAGTGCTTTGTTTGAATCCGTCTATGGGAACTGCTGCTACTTTTGTGTGCCCATGAATCATGTGAGAACCATCGTAATTGTTGCCGAAACAGATGCGTCCTCACTAGTTTTTTCATGAATATGGCATGGTAAGACATAAGTTGTCACGGTTTATCATACGAGTAGTGTGTGTTTTGATGAAATAGAGCACTCATTCAAGAACCGTGCGCCGACGTATACGTAAGTACTTGTAAACACTGTTGGTGCTACCCCACTTGTAAGAAGTTGTGCAAAACACGGCACATTGGCTCAGCTCGCTTCAACACTAGGCTATCGACCAACTAGCAATCAACAATCTGCTCTCTGACATATAAGCAACTACTATGTATCTTGTTACAGTGGTTCATGCAGTTAATTGAGGCCACAATGTAATAAATTCCAAACGTTCACACGCTACTCCAAATAGCTCATGTGGAACACTCACAATTAAACTCGTCTTCATAAAAATCTTGAAAAGCATAAGTTAAGCAATTTTATACATCTCAATGATTCATAGAACATAACAAACATATACTAGTTCACAGCAAAAGACAAAGTTGTGAGAAGGTTTACAAATCAGGAAAAAACAAGCAAGGCTTCTGTGAGCAAAGGGCCTCCCGACAGGCTTAAATTTCCTGGAGTTCACTTTGGTTTTTTCTTGTTGCCACCATTCAGGGTTAGGTTCTCTCATTCCAGAATAACCAGTTATAATTGTGGTCTCAGCTGGAATGCTGAAATGAACCATGCAAAGGTATCGACCAGCTGAAATGCTTGTGCATTCCACTAAATTTAAGCACCGCTATTTGCGTAAATAAGCAGACCACAATGCCTCTTGTCCGCGCACCTGTCAAAAAACCGCCGTGCAGCCGTGCTACTAGTCCTCGGTCCATGGATGAACTGGTAGAAAGTGCATTACGGACTAGGATGCGATTGTTTTCGCCGTCCCTGCATTGCAATCAGGAAGTAAACCGTACGAATCAGCTTCTTTTAGATTGCCTTGGTCATTCTACCTTAGTTACTACCAATGTAGGGATACCTTGAAGACGGGAGGTTAGATGACGACAACGAGGAATAGCCATCTCATTTTGCGTAGTTGTACTAAAACTGAGGTGTGTGCTTTTGATTGCGCGGATAGAAACGATACGGAGACAGACATCCCGAAACGATATGGAGACAGACATCCATGTTTGAGCAAATACGAAATACGGTTATTTAAACAGTGACACATATTACTAATTTCCCCCGTTTCCTCTTAGAACCAAGTCCTAGATGTTGGGGAACGTAGTAATTTCAAAATTTTCCTACGATCACGCAAGACCATAGTGATGGCATAGCAGCGAGAGGGGAGAGTGTCCGTCCACGTACCCTCGTAGACCGTAAGCGGAAGCGTTATAACAACGCGGTTGATGTAGTCGTACGTCTTCACGATCCGACCGATCCAAGTACCGAACGTACGGCACCTCCGAGTTCCGCACACGTTCAGCTCGATGACGATCCCCGGACTCCGATCCAGCAAAGTGTCGGGGATGAGTTCCACAAGACGGCGTGGCAGGACGATGTTGATGCTCCACCGACGCAGGGCTTCGCCTAAGCTCCATGACGATATGACTTCTCCGTGAGGGCTTCGCCTAAGCTCTACGACGATATGACCGAAGTGGAATATGGTGGAAGGGGCACCAGACACGGCTAAGGAAAGATCCGTAGATCAACTTGTGTGTCTATGGGGTGCCCCTGCCCGTATATAAAGGAGCAAGGGAGGGAGGAGGCCGGCCCTATGTTTGGCGCCAAGGGGAGTCCTACTCCCACCGGGAGTAGGATTCCCTTTTCCTAGTCCAACTAGGAATCCTTCCATGTAGGGGAGGAAGGAGAGAAGGAAGTGGAGGAGTAGGAAAGGTGGCGGCCCCTTTCCCTAGTCCAATTCGGACTAGAGGGAGGGGGCGCAGCAGCCTTTTCCTCTTCCCACTAAAGCCCATCAAGGCCCATTACTTCTCCCGTAACTACCCTGCACTCAAAAATACCGAATCATTCGGAACCTTTCCGAACTCCGAATATAGTCGTCCAATATATCGATCTTTACGTCTCGACCAT
The DNA here is from genome assembly GCA_021605145.1 of Aegilops bicornis. Classification (NCBI taxonomy): domain Eukaryota; kingdom Viridiplantae; phylum Streptophyta; class Magnoliopsida; order Poales; family Poaceae; genus Aegilops; species Aegilops bicornis. Next base: position 429,130,529 of record CM038673.1, read on the forward strand.
TTCGAGACTCCTCGTCATGTCCCCGATCTCATCCGGGACTCCGAACTCCTTCGGTACATCAAAACTCATAAACTCATAATATAAGCATCGCCGAAACCTTAAGCGTGCGGACCCTACGGGTTCGAGAACTATGTAGACATGACTTAGAACTATTCTCGGTCAATAACCAATAGCGGGACCTGGATGCCCATATTGGCTCCTACATATTCTACGAAGATCTTTATCGGTCAAACCGCATAACAACATACGTTGTTCCCTTTGTCATCGGTATGTTACTTGCCCGAGATTCGATCGTGGGTATCCAATACCTAGTTCAATATCGCCACCGCAAGTCTCTTTACCTGCTCAGTAATGCTTCATCCCGTAACCAACTCATTGGTCACATTGCTTGCAAGGCTTATAATGATGTGCATTACCGAGAGGGCCCCAGAGATACCTCTCCGAGCAATCGGAGTGACAAAACCTAATCTCGAAATACGCCAACCCAACATGTACCTTTGGAGACACCTGTAGTACTCCTTTATAATCACCCAATTACGTTGTGACGCTTTGGTAGCACCCAAAGTGTTCCTCCGTAAACGGAGTTGCATAATCTCATAGTTACAGGAACATGTATAAGTCATGAAGAAAGCAATAGCAATATACTAAACGATCAAGTGCTAGGCTAACGGAATGGGTCATGTCAATCAGATCATTCTCCTAATGATGTGATCCCGTTAATCAAATGACAACTCATGTCTATGGTTAGGAAACATAACCATCTTTGATTAACGAACTAGTCAAGTAGAGGCATACTAGTGACACTGCTGTTTGTCTATGTATTCACACATGTATTATGTTTCCGGTTAATACAATTCTAGCATGAATAATAAACATTTATCATGGTATAAGGAAATAAATAATAACTTTATTATTGCCTCTAGGGCATATTTCCTTCAGTCTCCCACTTGCACTAGAGTCAATAATCTAGTTCACATCATCATGTGATTCAACACCAATATTCACATCTGTATGTGATTAACACCCATAGTTCACATCGTCATGTGACTAACACCCAAAGGGTTTACTAGAGTCAATAATCTAGTTCACATCGCTATGTGATTAACACCCAAAGAGTACTAAGGTATGATCATGTTTTGCTCGTGAGAGAAGCTTAGTCAACGGTGCATCATATTCGTGAGCCGTATGTATTTTGCGAATATTCTATGTCTACAATGCTCTGCACGGAGCTACTCTAGCTAATTGCTCCCACTTTCAATATGTATCCAGATTCAGACTTAGAGTCATCTGGATCAGTGTAAAAAGCTTGCATCGATGTAACTCTTTACGACGGGCTCTTTTATCACCTCCATAATCGAGAAATATTTCCTTAGTCCTCACTAAGGATGTTCTTGACCAATGTCCAGTGATCTACTCCTAGATCACTATTGTACTCCTTTGTCAAATTCAGAGCAAGGTATACAATAGGTCTGGTACATAGCATAGCATACTTTATAGAACCTATGGCTGAGGCAAAAGGAATGACTTTCATTCTCGGTCTATCTTCTGCCGAGGACGGGATTTGAGTCTTACTCAATTTTACACCTTGTGTCTGAGGCAAGAACTCTTTCTTTGACTGTTCCATTTTGAACCTTTTCAAAATCTTGACAAGGTATGTACTTATTGAAAACTTATCAAGCGTCTTGATCTATCTCAATAGATCTTGATGCTCAATATGTAAGCAGCTTCACCGAGGTCCTTCTTTGAAAAACTCCTTTCAAATACTCCTTTATGCTTTGCAGAATAATTCTACATTATTTCCGATCAATAATATGTCATTCACATATACTTATCGGAAATCTTTGTAGTGCTCCCACTCACTTTCTTGTAAATACAGGCTTCTCCAAAAGTCTCAGTATAAAACCATATGCTTTGATCAACTCATCAAAGCGTATATTCCAACTCCGAGATGCTTGCACCAGTCCATTGATGGATCATTTGGAGCTTGCACATTTTGTTAGCTCCTTTAGGATTGACAAAACCTTACGGTTGCATCATATACAACTCTTCTTTAATAAATCCATTAAAGAATGTAGTTTTGACATCCATTTGCCGATTTCATAAAATGTGGCAATTGCTAACATGATTCGGACAGACTTAAGAATCGCTATGATTGAGAAAATCTCATTGTAGTCAACACCTTGAACTTGTCGAAAACCTTTTTGTGACAAGTCGAGCTTTGTAGATAGTAACACTACTATCAATGTCCGTCTTCCTCTTGAAGATCCATTTATTTAACATGGCTTGTCGATCATCGAGCAAGTCAATCAAAGTCCATACTTTGTTCTCATACATGGATCCTATCTCAGATTTCATGGCCTCAAGCCATTTCGCGGAATCTGGGCTCATCATCGCTTCCTCATAGTCCGTAGGTTCATCATGGTCTAGTAACATGACTTCCGTAACACGATTACCATACCACTGCAGTGCGGATTTTGCTCGGAAGACCTACGAGGTTTGGTAGCAACTTGATCTCAAGTTTCATGATCATCATCATTAACTTCCTCACTAATTGGTGTAGGAATCACCGGAACTGATTTACGTGATGAACTACTTTCCAATAAGGGAGAAGGTACAATTACCTCATCAAGTTCTACTTTCCTCCCACTCACTTCTTTCGAGAGAAACTTTCTTCTCTAGAAAGGATCCATCTTAGCAACGAAAAACTTGCCTTTCGGATCTGTGATAGAAGGTGTACCCAACATTTTGGGTATTCTATGAAGACGCACACTTCTCCGAATTGGGTTCGAGCTTATCAGGTGAAAACTTTTTCACATAAGCATCACAACTCCAAACTTTTAAGAAACGCATGACTTAGGTTTACTGTTAAACCATAGTTCATATGGTGTCGTCTCAATGGATTTAGATGGTGCCCTATTAAACGTGAATGCAGTTGTCTCTAATGCATAACCCCAAAATGATAGTGGTAAACCGATAAGAGACATCATAGATCGCACCATATCAAATAAAGTGCGATTACGACGTTCGGACACACCATTTCTCCGTGGTGTTCCGGTGGCGTGAGTTGCTAAACTATTCCACATTGTTTCAAATGTAAACCAAACTCGTAACTCAAATATTCACCTCCACGATCAGATCGTAGAAACTTTATTTTCTTGTTACGATGATTTTCTACTTCACTCTGAAATTCTTTGAACTTTTCAAATGTTTCAGATTTGTGTTTCATTAAGTAGATATACCCATATCCGCTCAAATCATCTGTGGAAGGTGAGGAAATAACGATACCCGCGGCGTGCCTCAATATTCATTGGACCACAAACATCGGTATGTATGATTTCCAACAAATCAGTTGCTCGCTCCATAGTTCCGGAGAACGGCGTTTTAGTCATCTTGCCCATGAGGCACGGTTCGCAAGTACCAAGTGATTCATAATCAAGTGATTCGAAGCCCATCAAGATGGAGTTTCTTCATGCGTTTTACACCGATATGACCTAAACGGCAGTGCCACAAATAAGTTGCACTATCATTATCAACTCTACATCTTCCGGCTTCAACATTATGAATATGTGTATCACTCTTGTCGAGATTCAACAAGAATAGACCATTCTTCAAGGGTGCATGACCATAAAAGATATTATTCATATAAATAGAACAACCATTATTCTCTCGATTTAAATGAATAACCGTCTCGCATTAAACAAGATCCAGATATAATGTTCATGCTCAACGCCGGCACCAAATAACAATTATTTAGGTCTAAAACTAATCCTCAAGGTAGATGTAGAGGTAGCGTGCCGACCGCGATCACATTGACTTTGGAATCATTTCCCACGCATCGTCACCTCGTCCTTTGCGGTGCTCGTCTATTCCGTAGTCCCTGTTTCGAGTTGCAAATATTAGCAATGTAACCCGTATCAAATACCCAGTGCTACTACGAGCTCTAGTAAGGTACACATCAATAACATGTATATCACATATACCTTTGTTCACCTTGCCATTCTTTTATCCGCCAAATACTTGGGGCAGTTCCGCTTCCAAAGGTCCGGTCCGCTTGCGGTAAAAACACTGGGCCAGTGCTTAGGTCCAGACTTGGGTTTCTTCTCTTGATCAGCAACTTTCTTGCTGTTCTTTTGAAGTTTCCTTCTTCTTCCCTTTGCCCTTTTCTTGAAACTAGTGGTCTTGTTGACCATCAACACTTGATGCTCTTTCTTGATTTCTACCTCCGCTGCTTTTAGCATTGTAAGAGCTCAGAATTGTCTTAGTCATCCCTTGCATATTATAGTTCATCACGAAGCTCTTGTAGCTTGGTGGCGATGATTGGAGAATTTCATTAATGACACTATCATCCGGAAGATTAACTCCCGGCTGAATTAAGTGATTGTTATACCCGGACATTTTGAGTATGTGTTCACCGATGTAACTATTCTCCTCCATCTTGCAGCTATAGAACTTATTGGAGACTTCATATCTCTCAATCCGGCATTTGCTTGAAATATTAACTTCAACTCCTGGAACATCTCATATGCTCCATGACGTTCAAAACGTCGTTGAAGACCCGGTTCTAAGCCGTAAAGCATGGCACACCGAACTATAGAGTAGTCATCAGCTCTGCTTTGCCAGACGCTCATAACTTCTCGCTCAAGATTCCGCAAAGAGGCCTACCCAAATGGGTGCTTCCAGTGATTTAATTTTTCTCAGGCAGCAATGAGGATAATCCTCAAATTACGGACCCAGTCCGTGTAATTGCTACCATCATCTTTCAACTTTGCTTTCTCAAGGAACGCATTAAAATTCAACGGAACAACAAAGACGAGCCATCTATCTACAGTAAACATAGACAAGCAAAATACTATCAGTACTAAGTTCATGATAAATTTAAGTTCAATTAATCATATTAAAAACTCCCACTTAGACAGACATCTCTCTAGTCATCTAAGTGATCACGTGATCCATATCAACTAAACCGTGTCCGATCATCACGTGAGACGGAGTAGTTTCAACGGTGAACATCACTATGTTGATCATATCTACTATATGATTCACGCTCGACCTTTCGGTCTCCGTGTTCCGAGGCCATATCTGTTATATGCTAGGCTCGTCAAGTTTAACTCGAGTATTCCGCGTGTGCAACTGTTTTGCACCGTTGTAGATGGACGTAGAACTTATCACACCCGATCATCACGTGGTGTCCGGGTACTACGAACTTTGGCAACGGTGCATACTCAGGAGAACACTTCTTGATAATTTTAGTGAGAGATCATCTTATAATGCTACCGTCAATCAAAGCAAGATAAGATGCATAAAGGATAAACATCACATGCAATCAATATAAGTGATATGATATGGTCATCATCATCTTGTGCTTGTGATCTCCATCGCCAAGCACCGTCATGATCACCTTCGTCACCGGGCGCGACACCTTGATCTCCATCGTAGCATCGTTGTCGCCTCGCCAATCTTATGCTTCCACGACTATCACTACCGTTTAGTAATAAAGTAAAGCATTACATCGCGATTGCATTGCATACAATAAAGCGACAACCATATGGCTCCTGCCAGTTGCCGATAACTTCGGTTACAAAACATGATCATCTCATACAATAAAATATAGCATCACGTCTTGACCATATCACATCACAACATGCCCTGCAAAAACAAGTTAGACGTCCTCTACTTTGTTGTTGCAAGTTTTACGTGGCTGCTACGGGCTGAGCAAGAACCGTTCTTACCTACGCATCAAAACCACAACGATAGTTTGTCAAATAGACTCCGCTTTTAACCTTCTCAAGGACCGGGCGTAGCCATACTCGGTTCAACTAAAGTTGGAGAGACAGTCTTCCGCAAGCCATCTATGTGCAAAGCACGTCGAGGGAACCGGTCTCGGCGTAGAAGCGTCTGCGTAAGGTTGGTCCGGATCGTCTCGTCCAACAATACCGCTGAACCAAAGTATGACATCTTTGGTAGGCAGTATGACTTGTATCATCCACAACTCACTTGTGTTCTACTCGTGCATATGACATCAACGCATAAAACCAGGCTCGGATGCCACTGTTGGGGAACGTAGTAATTTCAAAATTTTCCTACGATCACGCAAGACCATAGTGATGGCATAGCAGCGAGAGGGGAGAGTGTCCGTCCACGTACCCTCTAGACCGTAAGCGGAAGCGTTATGACAACGCGGTTGATGTAGTCGTACGTCTTCACGATCCGACCGATCCAAGTACCGAACGTACGGCACCTCCGAGTTCTGCACACGTTCAGCTCGATGGCGATCCCGGACTCCGATCCAGCAAAGTGTCGGGGATGAGTTCCACAAGACGACGGCGTGGTGACGATGTTGATGCTCCACCGACGCAGGGCTTCGCCTAAGCTCCGCTGACGATATGACTTCTCCGCGCAGGCTTCGCCTAAGCTCCACGACGATATGACCAAGTGGAATATGGTGGAAGGGGCACCGACACGGCTAAGGAAAGATCCAGAGATCAACTTGTGTGTCTATGGGGTGCCCCCTGCCCCGTGATATAAAGGAGCAAGGGAGGGAGGAGGCCGGCCCTATGTTTATGCCATTAAGGGGAGTCCTACTCCCACCGGGAGTAGGATTCCCTTTCCTAGTCCAACTAGGAATCCTTCCATGTAGGGGAGGAAGGGAGAAGGAAGTGGAGGAGTAGGAAGGTGGCGGCCCCTTTTCCCTAGTCCAATTCGGACTAGAGGGAGGGGGCGCAGCAGCCTTTTTCCTCTTCCCACTAAAGCCCATCAAGGCCCATTACTTCTCCGTAACTACCGGTACTCCGAAAAAATACCGAATCATTCGAACCTTTCCGAACTCCGAATATAGTCGTCCAATATATCGATCTTTACGCCTCGACCATTTCGAGACTCCTCGTCATGTCCCCGATCTCATCCGGGACTCCGAACTCCTTCGGTACATCAAAACTCATAAACTCATAATATAAGCATCATCGAAACCTTGTTGCGTGCGGACCCTACGGGTTCGAGAACTATGTAGACATGACTTAGAACTATTCTCGGTCAATAACCAATAGCGGGACCTGGATGCCCATATTGGCTCCTACATATTCTACGAAGATCTTTATCGGTCAAACCGCATAACAACATACGTTGTTCCCTTTGTCATCGGTATGTTACTTGCCCGAGATTCGATCGTCGGTATCCAATACCTAGTTCAATCTCGTCACCGGCAAGTCTCTTTACTGCTACGTAATGCTTCATCCCGTAACCAACTCATTGGTCACATTGCTTGCAAGGCTTATAATGATGTGCATTACCGAGAGGGCCCCAGAGATACCTCTCCGACAATCGGAGTGACAAAACCTAATCTCGAAATACGCCAACCCAACATGTACCTTTGGAGACACCTGTAGTACTCCTTTATAATCACCCGATTACGTTGTGACGTTTGGTAGCACCCAAAGTGTTCCTCCGTAAACGGGAGTTGCATAATCTCATAGTTACGGGAACATGTATAAGTCATGAAGAAAGCAATAGCAATATACTAAACGATCAAGTGCTAGGCTAACGGAATGGGTCATGTCAATCAGATCATTCTCCTAATGATGTGATCCCGTTAATCAAATGACAACTCATGTCTATGGTTAGGAAACATAACCATCTTTGATTAACGAACTAGTCAAGTAGAGGCATACTAGTGACACTGCTTGTCTATGTATTCACACATGTATTATGTTTCCGGTTAATACAATTCTAGCATGAATAATAAACATTTATCATGATATAAGGTAATAAATAATAACTTTATTATTGCCTCTAGGGCATATTTCCTTCACTAGATTCATGCTACAACTTTCCCACTTTCTTCCCTGTTTGAACCAACGCTTTGAGTTCATTGTATGAACTAGCTTTACTTCTAATAATAGTAGAAGTCTAGGTGGCTTTGTAACAGCGGACGGAAGTAGAAAAGGATCCACACGAAGGGGGAAGAGCTGGGGCAGTAGAGCAAGGAAGGTTTCGAAGGAATATATACATGAGGGTCGTCGGCATGTGGCAAAGACGGCGTCGGTAGGCTGCATCTTGGCCACAATACCGCAGGGAGGAAGAAGGGGTCGGAGGCCCTCCCGAGCCGGCGCTCTCTACGAGAGAACGGCACGGTCACGATCAGGACGCTGGCAGCCGTTGGTCTCCTCCTCGCCGACGACAGCGTGAACGTTGCACCTACACCCCCGCCTTGTCGAGGTTGTCCGCCGGATTTGTGACCAGCCGTGAGCTGAGAGAGAGAGTGTGGCCACCTATGTCTTGCTTAGATCTCAAGAGCATGAGAGAGTGCACGAGGAACCCTAGTAAAGCAAGCGCTAAGGCTCCTGCTTTTATATATAGTGGAGTGATTTTGTTGTACCGGCTTAAAAAATGCGCCCCACGTGTACCATGAAAGTGGGTGTGAGAGAACTAGTGCGTGCGTGCACCGCTTCTCTTCGTGAGAGTACAATATATACTATGCCCAAAGAACGTTCGCCGCAAGAGTAATAGTATAAGTGTGTGACGTGTGAGCTAAAATAAAATGTGCGCGCCGTCTTTTGTTTTTTAGAAGTTCTGAGGGTAGGGTGTGAAGAGCACATATGTGCGTGACGTCTACCTGCAGATAGAGGATGGGTGCGACGTGCGAGTCTGCGAGAGGACTCGGGAGAGTCGTGACTCGTGAGGGTGCGTGCGTGAGAGAGAGGGGGCACGATCAATGCAATGCATGTGTCTCAGAATCATTATCCGACAAACGTTCGCCACAAGCCTTTTCCTCGATTTAACGCCCGTAAGAACCGTTAGATCGGCATCCCAAAGTGTCGGTTTGCCATGTCATTTAACAGAACAACCAGTCCTCCTACACACAAATCTTCCACGTGAGTGTTAGCAACTGTCAGATGCTCCTCCGTTCCAAAATGCGAGCATATAGCTTTATTGAAAATTAGAACCTCGCAAACTTTTACCGAAGTTTTCGTGTACCAAATTGCACATGTAGAATACCTCAGATATATATCATTTCATTCATCTTCGATAGGTAACTATAAAGATGGGTGAGGAGTCTACAAAGAAAGACCATCGTATCACCCGCAGCAATTTCAACCATCCTTTAGTGTCGAGGAATATCATAGGAACTCTATATGATATGATTTTTATAGGATTTTTTCCTTTATAGCCAATTGGTTCATAGGAATAGATTCATATACTCTACATTTCAAAGGAAATAAACATGATATCATTTCTATAGCTTTAGAGCCACTTGGTTCATATGAATGGATTCCTATACTCCCTTAATTTCAAAGGAAAACATTAGCGTATATTCAATAGAAAAGTTCCTATGATATGAACCAAATTACATCTCTTTACTAATCCCTCCTCATAGGAATTGAGATACATGTCATCTCTAGATTCAATAGAAAAGTTCCTATGATGTGAACCAAATGACATCTCTTTTCCAATCCCTACTCATAGGAATTGAGATGCTCCATGTCATCTCTTTCCCTACAACTTCCACGTATGCATCTTCTATTCCTAAATAGATAGTACAACCCACTAGTAGCTTTTTTTTCCAAAACATGCAACTATGGCACAAGAACTATATAGTGTGCCAATAACTTTGAAAGATGGTCGCTGGATGAAGCTAACCCGATAGTGCAGAGATGGGAAAATTCGAGCACTACTGGCCATTGGATATCATCAACATTCCACCAGATCTGCCACATGTACAATTTAGAAGACTCCATGGTTGAACTTAAGCATAATGCACAAACCTCAAAACACAAGCACTTCTCCTTTGTTCTAGAATCTTCTGTATCATAATTGATTATTTTTTTCTAAATGAATTGCCATTATTTGTTTTTAACTATATGATTTACAATGCACAACCCCATGAATCTTAACATTTTTATAAAACTAATTGATTTTGAATGAGATGAACTATAAGAACTAAACGAACATCTACATCATGCATATATGACTCAACGCTTTACATGCTATAGTGTGTATTTATTCATAATTTGGTTTCGAAATCTCATGCGTTCAATACATGTGTACCTTACTAGTTTTGAGTAGAGTAGCAAATTTCACGTGGACCCGGGTATATCAAAATGCAGGGCCCATGCATCATTGCCTTTCGGTCGAACCTACGTCCACAATTTTTTGTACGTGTTATATCTCCACTGGTCCCCGAACCCAAAATGCTGCCTCGTTCCCGTAAAACCAAGCGGCCCACACATATTTAAGGCGTCGACTCGAATCCGTTTACTACGACGTGGCACCGCACGCCGTAGTACTCCTACAAACCCTACCTCCGCACTCATCATCGGTTTTCTTCAAGAGGACGAGGGAGAAGCCGATTTGTAGTGGAGGCGCTTTCAAAAAAAAGGATTTGTAGTGGAGACCCCTACCCTAGGGTGCCCTAGGTAGCTACCGCACGCATCATTGTTTTCTCTTTTCTTTATGCTCTTGCGCGCTAGAGTGAAATGATGGTTGCTTCTTCCGTCCAGCTTAATGCGGGAAAGGTGGGGCTTTGTAATTTGATCCCTCACCGCTCATTTTCTACTACTGCGGCGCTACGACCGTGGTGCCTCCAATTCCAACCGCTGCTCCGAACTGTAATTTGGTGCATCGCATGTGGAACAAGACGGTGGATGAGCCACATGTCTGCCAAAGGGGTCCTGTTAAGTGTGTCGCCATTTCGTAAAGCGGACTGACCTCGCTTGAGTTGTCATACCAACACGGCAGTGAGCAGCCTACCACTTGGTTTTGCTCCTTGGTGAATCCCGACTATATTGATCTAAAAAGATACGTCTTTGAACTACCCTCTCCATCTCGGTTTTTTATTTGTAGGCGTCTCGGTTTATAGGGCCTGCACGTAGTTCTAGGTCATCCATTTGACTAACTAAATATGAGTTACTATGTCATAAAAAGTATATCATTGGATTCTTATTGGTTGATATGTGAAGAAACAAGAAACGAGGTAGAAGTTAATGCACCGCGCCTTAGTATTGTGGGATTATTTGGTTTTCGTAAGATGACATGAGTTTGGTTGCAAGGGTGTGAAGGAAATATGCCCTAGAGGCAATAATAAAGTTATTATTTATTTCCTTATATCATGATAAATGTTTATTATTCATGCTAGAATTGTATTAACCGGAAACATAATACATGTGTGAATATATAGACAAACATTATGTCACTAGTATGCCTCTACTTGACTAGCTTGTTAATCAAAGATGGTTATGTTTCCTAACCATGAACAAGGAGTTGTTATTTGATTAACAAGGTCACATCATTAGTTGAATGATCTGATTGACATGACCCATTCCGTTAGCTTAACACTTGATCGTTTAGTATGTTAATGCTTTCTTCATGACCCATACATGTTCCTGTAACTATGAGATTATGCAACTCCCGTTTACGGAGGAACACTTTGGGTACTACCAAACGTCACAACGTAATCGGGTGATTATAAAGGAGTACTACAGGTGTCTCCAAAGGTACTTGTTGGGTTGGCGTATTTCGAGATTAGGTTTTGTCACTCCGATTGTCGGAGAGGTATCTCGAGCCTTCTCGGTAATACACATCACTTAAGCCTTGCAAGCATCACAACTAATGAGTTATTTGTGAGCTGATTTATTACGTAACGATTAAAGAGTCTTTCCTGTAACGAGATTGATCTAGGTATTGGATACCGACGATCGAATCTCGGGTAAGTAACATACCGATGACATAGGGAACAACGTATGTCGTTATGCGGTTTGACCGATAAAGATCTTCAGAGAATATGTAGGAACCAATATGGGCATCCAGGTTCCGCTTATTGGTTATTGACAGAGAAAGGTTCTAGGTCATGTCTACATAGTTCTCGAACCCGTAGGGTCAGCACGAATAACGTTTCGATGAAAGTTCAAAAAGATTTTATAAGTATTGATGCAAAGAAGGTTATTCGTAGTCCCGGATGTGATCACGGACATGACGAGGAGTCTCGAAATGGTCAAGACATAAAGATTGATATATTGGAAGCCTATGTTTGGACTTGGAAGGGTTCCGAGTGAAATCGAGAATTTACGGAGTAGGGAGGTTCTGGAACCCCCGGGAACTACATGGGCCATAGTGGGCCTTAGTGGAAAGGAGAGGGCCAGCCCTAGGTGGTCGCTGCTTCTTCCCCTAGTCCTATTAGGACTAGGAAAGGTGGGCGCCCCCCTCTCTCTCTTTCCCCCTCCGGGAATCCTAATCCAACTAGGATTGGAAGGGGAGTCCTACTCCCGGAGGGAGTAGGACTCCTTGGTGCGCCTCCCCCCTTGGGCCGGCCACCTCCCCCTTGGCTCCTTTATATACGGGGGCAGGGGAGCACCCCAGAACACACAAGTTGATCTACGGATCTTTCCTTAGCCGTGTGCGGTGCCCCCTTCCACCATATTCCACTTCGGTCATATCGTCGTAGAGCTTAGGCGAAGCCCTCGCCGGAGAAGTCATATCGTCATGGAGCTTAGGCGAAGCCCCGCGTCGGTGGAGCATCAACATCGTCACCACGCCGTCGTCTTGTCGACGGAACTCATCCCGACACTTTGCTGGATCGAATCCGGGGATCGTCATCGAGCTGAACGTGTGCGAGAACTCGGAGGTGCCGTGCGTTCGGTACTTGGATCGGTCGGATCGTGAAGACGCACGACTACATCAACAGCGTTGTTATAACGCTTCCGCTTCACGGTCTCACGAGGGTACGTGGACGGACACTCTCCTCTCGTTTCTATGAGATCTGCATGGTCTTGCGTGATCGTAGGAAATTTTTTTGAAATTACTACGTTCCCCAACAGTGGCATCCGAGCCTGGTTTTTTGCGTTGATGTCATATGCACGAGTAGAACACAAGTGAGTTGTGGACGTTACAAGTCATACTGCCTACCAGCATGTCATACTTTGGTTCAGCGGTATTGTTGGACGTGACGATCCGGACCAACCTTACGCCAGACGCTTTACGCGAGACCGGTTCCCTCGACGTGCTTTGCACATAGATGGCTTGCGGAAGACTGTCTCTCCAACTTTAGTTGAACCGAGTATGGCTACGCCCGGTCCTTGAGAAGGTTAAAACAGAGTCTATTTGACAAACTATCGTTGTGGTTTTGATGCGTAGGTAAGAACGGTTCTTGCTCAGCCCGTAGCAGCCACGTAAAACTTGCAACAACAAAGTAGAGGACGTCTAACTTGTTTTTGCAGGGCATGTTGTGATGTGATATGGTCAAGACGTGATGCTATATTTTATTGTATGAGATGATCATGTTTTGTAACCGAGTTATCGGCAATCGGCAGGAGCCATATGGTTGTCGCTTTATTGTATGCAATGCAATCGCGATGTAATGCTTTACTTTATTACTAAACGGTAGTGATAGTCGTGGAAGCATAAGATTGGCGAGACGACAACGATGCTACGATGGAGATCAAGGTGTCGCTACCGGTGACGAAGGTGATCATGACGGTAAGCCATGATGGAGATCACAAGCACAAGATGATGATGACCATATCATATCACTTATATTGATTGCATGTGATGTTTATCCTTTATGCATCTTATCTTGCTTTGATTGACGGTAGCATTATAAGATGATCTCTCACTAAAATTATCAAGAAGTGTTCTCCACAGTATGCACCGTTGCCAAAGTTCGTAGTACCCAGACACCACGTGATGATCGGGTGTGATAAGTTCTACGTCCATCTACAAACGGGTGCAAAACAGTTGCACACGCGGAATACTCAGGTTAAACTTGACGAGCCTAGCATATAACAGATATGGCCTCGGAACACGGAGACCGAAAGGTCGAACGTGAATCATATAGTAGATATGATCAACATAGTGATGTTCACCGTTGAAACTACTCCGTCTCACGTGATGATCGGACACGGTTTAGTTGATATGGATCACGTGATCACTTAGATGACTAGAGAGATGTCTGTCTAAGTGGGAGTTTTTAATATGATTAATTGAACTTAAATTTATCATGAACTTAGTACCTGATAGTATTTTGCTTGTCTATGTTTCTTGTAGATAGATGGCTCGTCTGTTGTTCCGTTGAATTTTAATGCGTTCCTTGAGAAAGCAAAGTTGAAAGATGATGGTAGCAATTACACGGACTGGGTCCGTAACTTGAGGATTATCCTCATTGCTGCACGTAAAAATTACGTCCTGGAAGCACCGCTGGGTGACAGTTCTGTCAGAGATCTTTGAGCCGAAGTTATGAACGCGTCGGCAAAGCAGAGTGATGACTACTCTATAGTTCAGTGTGCCATGCTTTACGGCTTAGAACCGGGTCTTCAACGACGTTTTGAACGTCATGGAGCATATGAGATGTTCCAGGAGTTGAAGTTAATATTTCAAGCAAATGCCCGGATTGAGAGATATGAAGTCTCCAATAAGTTCTATAGCTGCAAGATGGAGGAGAATAGTTACATCGGTGAACACATACTCAAAATGTCCGGGTATAACAATCACTTAATTCAGCCGGGAGTTAATCTTCCGGATGATAGTGTCATTGATGTAATTCTCCAATCAACGCCACCAAGCTACAAGAGCTTCGTGATGAACTATAATATGCAAGGGATGACTAAGACAATTCTGAGCTCTTCGCAATGCTAAAAGTCATGAGGTAGAAATCAAGAAAGAGCATCAAGTGTTGATGGTCAACAAGACCACTAGTTTCAAGAAAAAGGGCAAAGGGAAGAAGAAGGAACTTCAAAAAGAACAGCAAGAAAGTTGCGATCAAGAGAAGAAACCCAAGTCTGGACCTAAGCACGAAATCGAGTGTTTTTACTGCAAGCAGACCGGACCTTTGAAGCGGAACTGCCCCAAGTATTTGGCGGATAAAAGGATGGCAAGGTGAACAAAGGTATATGTGATATACATGTTATTGATGTGTACCTTACTAGAGCTCGTAGTAGCACTGGTATTTGATACTGGTTACATTGCTAATATTTGCAACTCAAACAGTGGACTACTGGAATAGACGAGCAGCGGCAAAGGACGAGGTGACGATGCGTGGGAAATGGTTCCAAAGTCAATGTGATCGCGGTCGGCACGCTACCTCTACATCTACCTTCGGATTAGTTTTAGACCTAAATAATTGTTATTTGGTGCCGCGTTGAGCATGAACATTATATCTGGATCTTGTTTAATGCGAGACGGTTATTCATTTAAATCAGAGAATAATGGTTGTTCTATTTATATGAATAATATCTTTTATGGTCATGCACCCTTGAAGAATGGTCTATTCTTGTTGAATCTCGACGGTAGTGATACACATATTCATAATGTTGAAGCCAAAAGATGTAGAGTTGATAATGATAGTGCAACTTATTTGTGGCAATCGCCGTTTAGGTCATATCGGTGTAAAACGCATGAAGAAACTCCATCTTGATGGGCTTCTGGAATCACTTGATTATGAATCACTTGGTACTTGCGAACCGTGCCTCATGGGCAAGATGACTAAAACGCCGTTCTCCCGAACTATGGAGCGAGCAACTGATTTGTTGGAAATCATACATACTGATGTTTGTGGTCCAATGAATATTGAGGCACGCGGCGGGTATCGTTATTTCCTCACCTTCACAGATGATTTGAGCAGATATGGGTATATCTACTTAATGAAACACAAATCTGAAACATTTGAAAAGTTCAAAGAATTTCAGAGTGAAGTAGAAAATCATCGTAACAAGAAAATAAAGTTTCTACGATCCGATCGTGGAGGTGAATATTTGAGTTACGAGTTTGGTTTACATTTGAAACAATGTGGAATAGTTTCGCAACTCACGCCCCCCGGAACACCACCGAGAACTGGTGTGTCCGACCGTCGTAATCGTACTTTACTAGCTATGGTGCGATCGATGATGTCACTTGCCGATGTACCGCTATCGTTTTGGGGTTATGCTTTAGAGACTGCCGCATTCACGTTAAATAGGACACCGTCAAAATCCGTTGAGACGACGCCTTATGAACTGTGGTTTGGCAAGAAACCAAAGTTGTCGTTTCTTAAAGTTTGGGGCTGCGATTCTTATGTGAAGAAACTTCAACCAGATAAGCTCGAACCCAAATCGGAAAAATGTGTCTTCATAGGATACCCAAAGGAAACTGTTGGGTACACCTTCTATCACAGATCTGAAGGCAAGATTTTCGTTGCTAAATTCGGATCCTTTCTAGAGAAAGAGTTTCTCTCGAAAGAAGTGAGTGGGAGGAAAGTAGAACTTGATGAGATAAATGTATCTGCTCCCTTATTGGAAAGTAGTTCATCACAAGAAATGGTTCCTGTGACAACTACACCAATTAGTGAAGAAACTAATGATGATGATCATGAAGCTTGAGATCAAGTTACTCTTGAACCTCAGAGGTCGACCAGAATAAAATACGCACGCAGTGGTACGGTAATCCTATTACGGAAGTGATGTTACTTGACCATGGCGAACCTACAAACTATGAAGAAGCGATGGTGAGCCCAGATTCAGCGAAATGGCTGGAAGCCATGAAATCTGAGATGGGATCCATGTATGAGAACAAAGTTTGGACTTTGGTTGACTTGCCCGATGATCGGCAAGCCATTGAAAATAAATGGATCTTTAAGAAGAAGACAGACGCCGATGGTAATGTTGCTGTCTTCAAAGCTCGACTTGTTGCTTAAGGTTTTCGACAAGTTCAAGGGGTTGACTACGATGAGACTTTCTCACCCGTAGCGATGCTTAAGTCTGTCCGAATCATGTTAGCAATTGCCGCATTTTATGATTATGAAATTTGGCAAATGGATGTAAAAACTGCATTCTTGAATGGATTTCTAGAAGAAGAGTTGTATATGATGCAACCAGAAGGTTTTGTCGATCCAAAAGGTGCTAACAAAGTGTGCAAGCTCCAACGATCAATTTATGGTGCAGTGCAAGCCTCTCGGAGTTGGAATAAACGCTTTGATAGTATGATCAAAGCATATGGGTTTATCTGAGACTTTTGGAGAAGCTCGTATTTACAAGAAAGTGAGTGGGAGCTCTGTAGCATTTACGATATTATATGTGGACGACATATTATTAATTGGAAATGATATAGAATTTCTGGATGGCATAAAAGGATACTTGAATAAAAGTTTTTCAATGAAAGACCTCGGTGAAGCTGCTTACATATTGGGCATCAAGATCTATAGAGATAGATCAAGACGCTTAATTGGACTTTCACAAAGCACATACCTTGATAAAATTTTGAAAAAGTTCAAAATGGATCGTGCAAAGAAAGGTTTTTGCCTGTGTTGCAAGGTATAAGATTGAGTAAGACTCAATGCCCGACCACAGCAGAAGATAGAGAGAAAATGAAAGTTGTTCCCTATGCTTCAGCCATAGGCTCTATCAGGTATGCAATGCTGTGTACCAGACCAGACGTATGCTTAGCTGTAAGCTTGGCTGGAAGGTACCAAAGTAATCCAGGAATGGATCAATCGGACAGCGGTCAAGAACATCTGAAATACACGAAAAGGACTAAGGATATGTTTCTCGTATATGGAGGTGACAAAGAGCTAGTCGTAAATGGTTACGTCGGCATAGCTTTGACAATCGATCCGACGATTCTAAATCGCATAACCGGATACGTGTTTTTATTAAGCGGTGGAGCTGTCGGTTGGTGCAGTTCTAAACAAAGCGTCGTGGCGGGATCTACATGTGAAGCGGAGTACATAGCTGCTTGGAAGCAGCAAATGAAGGAGTCTGGATGAAAGAGTTCATTTCCGATCTAGGTGTCATACCTAGTGCATCGGGACCGATGAAGATCTTCCGTGACAATACTTGGTGCAATTGCCTTGGCAAAGGAATCCAGATTTCACAAGAGGACCAAGCACATCAAGAGACGCTTCAATTCCATTCGGGACCAAGTCCAAGTGGGAGACATAGAGATTTGCAAAATACATACGGATCTGAATGTTGCAGACCCGTTGACTAAGCCTCTTCCACGAGCAAAACATGATCAGCACCAAGACTCCATGGGTGTTAGGATCATTACTTTGTAATCTAGATTATTGACTAGTGCAAGTGGGAGATCGAAGGAAATATGCCCTAGAGGCAATAATAAAGTTATTATGTATTTCCTTATATCATGATAAATGTTTATTATTCATGCTAGAATTGTATTAACCGGAAACATAATACATGTGTGAATATATAGACAAACAGTATGTCACTAGTATGCCTCTACTTGACTAGCTTGTTAATCAAAGATGGTTATGTTTCCTAACCATGAACAAGGAGTTGTTATTTGATTAACAAGGTCACATCATTAGTTGAATGATCGATTGACATGACCCATTCCGTTAGCTTAACACTTGATCGTTTAGTATGTTAATGCTTTCTTCATGACCCATACATGTTCCTGTAACTATGAGATTATGCAACTCCCGTTCTGGAGGAACACTTTGGGTACTACCAAAGCGTCCACAACGTAATCGGGTGATTATAAAGGAGTACTACAGGTGTCTCCAAAGGTACTTGTTGGGTTGGCGTATTTCGAGATTAGGTTTTGTCACTCCGATTGCTCGGAGAGGTATCTCCAGGCCTTCTCGGTAATACACATCACTTAAGCCTTGCAAGCATCACAACTAATGAGTTAGTTGTGAGATGATGTATTACTGAGCGAGTAAAGAGACTTACCGGTAGCAGATTGAACTAGGTATTGGATACCGACGATCGAATCTCGGGTAAGTAACATACCGATGACAAAGGGAACAACGTATGTCGTTATGCGGTTTGACCGATAAAGATCTTCGTAGAATATGTAGGAACCAATATGGGCATCCAGGTTCCGCTTATTGGTTATTGACCGAGAATGGTTCTAGGTCATGTCTACATAGTTCTCGAACCCGTAGGGTCCGCTTAACAACGTTCGATGACAGTTCATAATGAGTTTATAAGTATTGATGCACGAAGGTTGTTGAGTCCCGGATGTGATCACGGACATGACGAGGAGTCTCAAAATGGTCAAGACATAAAGATTGATATATTGGAAGCCTATGTTTGGACTTGGAAGGGTTCCGAGTGAAATCGAATTTCTGAGAATCTTAGGAGGTTCTGGAACCCCGGGAACTACATGGGCCATAGTGGGCCTTAGTGGAAAGGAGAGGGCCAGCCCTAGGTGGCGCGCTCCCCCTTCCCCTAGTCCTATTAGGACTAGGAAAGGTGGGCCGCCCCTCTCTCTCTTTCCCCTCAGGAATCCTAATCCAACTAGGATTGGAAGGGAGTCCTACTCCGGGAGGGAGTAGGACTCCTTGCGCGCCTCCCCTTGGGCGGCCACCTCCCCTTGGCTCCTTTATATCACGGGGCAGGGGAGCACCCCAGAACACACAAGTTGATCTACGGATCTTTCCTTGGCCGTGCGGTGCCCCTTCCACCATATTCCACTTCGGTCATATCGTCAGAGAGCTTAGGCGAAGCCTGCGCGGAGAAGTCATATCGTGGGAGCTTAGGCGAAGCCCTGCGTCGGTGGAGCATCAACATCGTCCTGCCACGCGTCGTCTTGTGGAACTCATCCCCGACACTTTGCCGGATCGGTCCGGGGATCGTCATCGAGCTGAGCGTGTGTGCAGAACTCGGAGGTGCCGTCACGTTCGGTACTTGGATCGGTCGGATCGTGAAGGCGCACGACTACATCAACAGCGTTGTTATAACGCTTCCGCTTACGGTCTACGAGGGTACGTGGACGGACACTCTCCCCTCTCGTTGCTATGCCATCACCATGGTCTTGCGTGATCGTAGGAAAATTTTGAAATTACTACGTTCCCCAACAGGGTGGTCATGAATGGGTTGGGATCGTTCAGAAAATAGACATGTTTCGTTATAAAGCACATGAATGGTTCGAGTCAAAAAAAGAGAATATGCCTTGAAGATGCTGAACCATTCCACCCAACCAAATCGGTCGAATCAAATGGCCACTCTTTGCATGCATGACTATGTGAGCATGACTGGTGGTCCTGTCTTAAATAATTAGCTCATCTCTTATATTCAGCCAAACACATGAATTGAATGGTTCAATCCCAAAAAAATTGAATGGTCCCAATCCATTCATATGATACCTTCAACCAAACGCATCCGACGGAGGGAGTAGTTGTATTTAAAAGTCGAGGGCGGGGCTTTTCCTGCGCGGTAGGCGGGGCAGTTCCGCCTAGTCGGTTCGACAGAGACGCGAGAAGACGAGGGAGTAGGCTGCTGCAAACGTAGGGCTGTGTGATTTGACAGCGAGTCTTCTTTGGACAGGTGGGGCCCCGTGATTTGACTTGCCATTATCATTTTAACTGCGGCACTACGACCGGCGTGAGTCTCCCGATTCCTAACCACCTCATACAGGTGCCTCTCCCAATGCTCCACCATGTAGTAGTAGAGGCTGGCTCTTGCATGAGAGCCCACTTCTCCACTTTTTCCTTGCCTCTCTTTCCTCCACATATGCAAAAATGCCATGTAAAGCGGCAAAGCGCACTATTGTACTTACTTGCTCCTACAGGTGCTTAAGCTTGCCACATAGGCATAAAGTCTGATGTGGTAAGTTAATCAAGAAGAGAGAGACTAGTTTTGTGACCCAAGGAAGAAACGGTGCTAAGCGCGTGTACCTAGGTGAAGAGACAATTTTGAGTCTATAGCTAATTAAATGAAGCAAACTTAGCAACAACATTTCATTGGAAGAGGTCACTCCTTGGCAAATGCAATAAATACTAGTACTCCCTGTGTCCCATTATATAAGAACGTTTTTGACACTACACTAGCTAGTGTCAAAAATGTTCTTATATTATGGGATGGAGGGAGTACGAAGAAAGAGATAGAGAGGAGTAAAAAAATACACTTATAGCCAACCTTATAGCCAACCTTGTTGTAGTATGAGTGACTAAGTGATGATTATGTATGACATGCCAACATCAGATAGCCTAACGCACCGTGTTAAATCTCCAAGGGCGCGACCACGAGCGACGCTGACGGTCGTGGTAGGCGCGACCATGATCACGGGCTCTTTGGCAGCCCTTGGATCTGAGATCAAACGGTCGCATGCTAAGTTGCTGAAAATTTTAAGAATAACCCTCCAGGATAGGATATTCACTCATAGGTCTAGAATCACGCCATGCAACCATTCGATCTCAGATCCAAGGGCTCTCGGAAGCCCATATCATGGGAGAATGGAAAGCCGCTACCCTGCCGTTCGCATGCTGGCAGTTCGCTCCTACTCTTTCTCGCACGTCCTTTAATACTACGGCGGTTCGCTCCTAGTCGTCCTGTCCATTCACATTACGTCAGTTCCACTAATCCTAACCCTCCTCCCAAATCCATGGCGTCCCAAATCTCCCCAATTGGCGGTGAGTACAAGGTTAGAACCATCACCGGCGATGAGTTCGACATCATCTACACCCGTGCCTGCTGACGGTGAAAGGATGCCTTTCTCGCAGGGCGCATGTTCGAAAACTCACATGATGAGTGGGTCGCTGGGCTAGATGTTGAGTACACCACAGTCGTGGGACAATAGAAGGATCTAAAGGAAAAAGAGAGGAAGAAACCCGCCGTGATCCAGGTTTGCGTACATAACGTTTGCTTGGTCTACCACATATGCCATGCCGATGTTGAGTGCCAGGGTTTTAAGAACTTCCTCGAGGACAAAACAGTCAAATTTGTTACTGTAGACTTTAAGAACGACAAAGAAGTCCTGCGTCGGATAGGCCTCATTGTAGGCAACCCCTTCGACCTCCAGAAGAATCGGTTGGTGCCCTCTCGTCAGCCCTCAATGCTGACCTGGCGAAACCATGGTTCATCCTTCGTATCATAAACTGGAGAAACCTCATTACACGTTTCATCGTCATGCATGGCAGCGGAATGTACTAGATATAGACCACATCGATGCGGCTGCAGCGGATGGCTACCTTTTGTTTCAATATCTACAAGGGTTGGATGAAGAGCAACAGCCAAGTTGGCGGTTCAATCAAAGAAGTATCGACCAAGAGGAAGAGGGACAAGGGCGAAGTCGAGGGGCGTGGGCGAGGACTTGAGTAAGGTGTGATGTCATTGCTCATGGCAGTTCTAAACTTCTAATGCACGGTGTCTACGGATTAGTTGCATAGTTTAATTTCAGTGTGCTTAGTTTAATTTGAGGGTGTGTTGTGCGAGCCCCAGAGAACTATGTTATGTTTCTTCTCGTTACTTTAACTCTTCAAGATGTACATACTAGTACTAGTATTTCTTTAATAGAATTTAGCACCCCAATTAAGCACGTACTAGCTTTTTAATAGTACTATATGCATAATTTGGCCAGCGCTCTCTATATGTACCACCTTTTTAGAATTTCAATTTTTTGCTCCATGGCGCAATCCATCGATAGTGGAGTACTACTGTACAAAAGTATACATTTTTAAAAGGCTAGCATACTGTTCATCACATATATATATATAGCGATTAAATTCTCAACCTAGAGCAGCGTGCATGCCATGTAGTAAACCGATCCGGAGGAATTATAGTAAAAATGAGGTGATTTTACCCAGCGATCGGCGGGGAGCATGGCACATCATGCGGTCCCACGTGTCATGATGTACCATGGCGATCGCGTGTCCCTCTTGAGGCGTGAAGCAATACTAGTACGTGGTTTGAGATGATGTCGAACTGAAGTGTGAAATAATGGTTGCTTCGTCCGATGCAGGAAGGTGCGGCATTGTGATTTGGCGTCTCATTGCTCATTACTAACACTGGGCGATGCAGTGGGGTGCGTCCCCCTGCTGTTCTGCCTTTGTTATTTGGTGCTTGACACGTCGACCATGTTGCTATATGTCCCAAATGTCGGTGACTGGAAGTAATTAATTCATGAAAGGGAGCGTCGACGGAGGCGTATACTACAGAATTCATGAAAGCAAGCGACTTACTTTTGGAAAAATCTGTTTTTACGGAGTACGTACCCACTAGGGTTTATAGGGCTCATCTAAAAAACATTCGTTTTTCCGTTTGATAAGTCTCAGTTCTAGTACTATACTAGTAGTAGTACCATTACATGTTGGATTTCGAGGTGCGTTAGATCACCCGGACATAGCGATGTCAAGAGGAAACTAACCAATGCATGTACAGGTTCATGGAAATTTAGAGGTCATTCATGCATTCATTCTAATTAATGCCTCGGTAAACATAACTTCTTGAGAAAAACGAGCGTATCGTGCAAACTACGAAATTAATTCGACCACTCACCGTCTACCTTGGTTGGAGAGATTTTGAAATTGAGCCATAAACTGGAAAGGAGGGAGTAGTAACTTTTGTCTCGATTACTATTTGTGGCCTTGTATAGATGCAAAATGTATTTTTTATAGTGTCCTTCTATAAGTAAATTGAGGGGGTACTAACCAAAAATGCGTAATAGGGACGAGGAGTAAGCGGAGGGAGTAGTAAATTTTTCTCCTCATGCTTGTGAGCCACTGGCGTGGGCGAGGGAGCGGCGTAAAGGCGTCTGATAGTACTCGGCTTCACCTCATCCTGCGAGCCACCGCACTTTTCATGAGCAGGGGAGACGGCGTACTAAGCAAGTTTCTCCTCGTTCTGCGAGTTGACGGGACACATCAAAAGTACTCCAGTGTATAGAGCCTTGCCTCTAAGGTAGGCCCCACATGGTTTGCCTCTTCTTTTAATTTAGCATAACGCGTCAAGTCGCAATTTGTTTGTTCACCCGTGGTAGACGATCCTCCCTCCACCAAGTGGACAACCAGTACACGTGCCAAATTACCACGTGGGCTGCCTTTTTAAATCTGAAATAGGCTCCACCGTGTACCAGCGGGTGTGGTTGGGAAAGAGGCAGAATGCGTGCGCCGTGCGTGCACCTCTTCTCTTCGTGCACGTCCCTCACCTACGTGGGTGTGTGTGAGAGAGATACAAACCTAGACATAATGCGCCGTCCATCCCCTTCCTTCGCCCAGTCCGACCACTAGTCACCACCACGGCACCACGCCCCACTCCTCCTCACCTTATCTCTCATATTTCTCCCTCCATTTTTATATACAAGGGGCCACTATCAAAATTACAATTTGCAGATATACAAGGCCACTAACACTAATCGATGCAACATTAATGGTGTTTGCCTCGTGGTACTAGCAAAGGAGGACATTAATTATCCCTTGCATGCATGCAGGAGTTTGTAAAAAAATGCATCTTGATGTTCCGTGCAATGCACGGGCATCTTGCTAGTCCATGAAATCAACACATGGCAAAATTCCACGGCGAATGAGGGATTTGAATATGTTGGGAGGGGTTGTTTGGATCTTGCCCGGGGTAGCCAAAATATTGGCAACGCTTTTGTCCACCGGTGCCTTTGCCACCGATGAACGAGGAACGGCTCGGGTGCTCATGTTGTCATGCATCCTCCGTACAAGACGTTGGAGACGAGCTCGCACGAGCTGTGTTTTTTGTCCCACAACGCCGCCTGAGCCGCCCGCAGACCGACCTGCGACCCGCAAATTACGCCATCCAACCGTAGCCGCACACATTATGACAACAACTCAACCAACCGGACGAAATTCACGCAAACATGTAGACAAACTGATACTCATTCACGCAACCACCGGAGTATTTCATATAAACAACGACGGAAATCATATAAAATACCGGATTTTCACACAAACATGACGGATTTTATTAGATTCAAATGAACTACGCGGTGCTAGTTACGGACAACATGTATATAATACATGGCCTAAATGGTCGCTTGATCGATTTGTGTTCCTCATGTCCGCAACACGATCACCGGACTGCCGGAGCCCCGGAGGTATATGCTTCAGCGCAAAGACGGCTCGCTTCCCCATTGCCCAAGCGATATCATTGGTGGTGCGAAGATGATGGTGGCGGCACCGGTTCGAAGTTCATCGTGACCACTACTTCGCCATGGCGGCACCGACTCGAAGTTCATCCTAACATTGACCTCTTCCGTGGAGCCCTGCGGTCGTGAAGGTCCTCGCAACAAAAGGATCCGGCAAGACACCTGCTGTGTACGCCGGCGTCGCCTCCGCGGTGGCCTTCATGGGACCCAAGCGGCGGCGGCCTCCCGTGTTCTACTTCTCCTCGATGATGGCGGCGGACGCGGAGGTGCTGGCCACCGACTCGTCGCTCTCCGCGCACCCGGCTTCTGTCGCTGCTTGCATAGCACGGCCGCCGGCATGGGAGTCTCGGCCACAGAAACGGGAGATGCGGTATGAGGTGGCGGCGTGGACGGCAGCAAGGACGCCTGTGCACCGCTCCTTGTCGAGCTGGCCTGGAGCGGCGAGTTGTTGAATCGCGCGCCGGCTTGGGGCGGCAACTGGCTCCGTTGGGCGAGGAGAGGGAGGTAGATTAGCGAGCTGCATAGCTCGTATCTGGCGGGCTACCCAGCTGGCTTGGATGCGGAATAACTACTCTTCGTAAGCCATTGTAAGAGTGGACAAAATGGCGGAGGAGATAGGGGAGCGGCGGAGGTGTGCGATTCTTGGCCGGCGTTTGGCCTCGTTTAAATAGGAGATTAAATAGGCGGCGGACGGGAGGAGCTTCGGCGGTGTTGCATTTAACGCCGGCCCGGTCATGAACGGACGTGTGTCCAGAGTGGGTTTCTCGGCTTCCACACGGGCGGGTTTCATGGAGGCGTTTGAATGCGGCACGGAGGCGTGTTCAGCCGGGTGTGCCACAAGTGGCGCCCTCGACTCTGACCTAGGACACCGCGCTGTTCTTCCACTGACGTGCGGGCTCTTTGGGTGCATGGCCTGCATGTCAGTGACCCAACGCAGGCAGCGCATAGTAGAGGAACCTTTGGTGGGCCAGGGCGGTCAGAAGCGGGTATTTCATAAACCGATGATTGTTCATTGAGTGTGACGTCATCTTTTTCATGTAGTTAAGCGTGTGTCTTGCTTCGTGTGCTGTGTGCATGCAGGCGTGCGAGTGTTGCGTGCGTGCAAGGGTGCGTTTCAGTGTTGCATGCATGGGTGCGTACGTGCAAGGGTGCGTTTCAGTGTTGCATGCATGGGTGCGTATGTGCGTGTGTTCGTGAGTGCATGTGTACGTGTCAGTGTTGCACGCCAACATGCGTGTGTGTGTACGTTATGTGTACGTGTCAGTGTTGCACTCCTACATGCGTGCGTGTCTTGCGTGCGTGCATGTGTACGTGCGGGGTGAGGCTACACGTCAGTCGACTGGCTTTTTCATCTCTGGTCATTAGATTTTCCAGCCGTTGGATACGAAATCAAGGGCCTCCAGTTTCTCATCAAACTCCACCCCCCCCCCCCCGAGCCGCCAACCACCACCGGCCGAACCACCCGCCCCCGCCGCCCGTGGCCGGCCCGCCCTCCCCGAAACCACTCCCCACCGCTGGTCCGCCGCCGCACCTTCGAGAGAGTGGGCCAGCATATTTGATCTTGAGATTTTACGAAGTCACCATAGGTGCCTCGTAGTCGAGTGGAACGTCTCCTCCCACTGAACATACATCGCCGGAAAATACTGAAATTAACACAAGATAAATGCGAGCACCGGGACTTTAACCTTGGTTGGCTTGAGAAACCACTGTCCTCTAACCATCCAACCACATGTTGGTTAGCACGACAAAATGTATGTGGTGACCGTGATGAGCTTATTCTGAAGTCCAGTGACCATATCGTGCTTTCGCTTCAAATACAATGACCGTAAGTGTCGTCAACAAAATACTGAGCACGCATCAAATGCAAAGTCCGTCGGTGTCATCAACAAAATATGGAGACGTATCGTGAGCTAGATACCGTTGTACTATTGTATATGCTTATTTTCTTAGTGGCCGATTGCGTGTGTGGTGTGGTGGGCACATCATTTCTAGTTGTGGTGGGTCAACATGAAGACTCATGGGTCGGTTCCATCCTGCACCACATATAGGTTGGACCGAGACGTGTTATACGGAGACCCATGTGGAGGACTCAGCGTACAACACGAAGCTACCAGAGTCGCGGAGGACTCTATCCCCACTAGTGATAAGCCGACTATATATGATTTGTAACCCTAGGCCCTTAGTATGTTATACAAGCTTGAGGGCTAGTTCGTCGATAGTATACACACACGCACAATGCCTGGTATTCACGTGTACTTTTGACACAACCCTAACACTAATATACAGTACCAGGAGTAGGCTCTTTCTTCAACTGCAAGGGTCCGATCCGAACTAGGGTAAAACTTTGCCTCGTATTACCATCCAGCCTAACAGCCAGGGATATCCTACCGAATGATATGATGAAATCATATCTGCCAACTACTATTAGAGAGATGTGTCGAGGGGGCAATGTGTGCGAGAGAGGCCTAAAGATAATGTGCGTAAGGGAGACACGTAGGCACATATATGTGCGTAGAGAGGGCTAGTAGAGACCGTGCATGTGTATATATGCATGTGAGAGAAATAGTGTTTTCCAACTGAGATTAGTGAAAGGAGTGGTACATAGTAGTCAGAAAGAGAGATAGAGAAACAGAGAGAGCATGTGCGTGAGACACCCCGACACCCTAAGAGAGATTGTGAGCATGTGTGAAAGAGAAATGCCGATGCATATAAAGTGTGTGCACTTATGCATTAGATAGAGAGATATCTACGTGTAAAAGGCGGTTCTACGCATTAAATTAAAATATAAATGGCATTATTATTTTTGGATGAGATCATGAATTCTGCAAAATTGCGTATGGACGAAAATCGGTCTATCAGACACCCATACTCTATTGCATTCTAGCATGTGCATGTGTTTATTTCATATTATCGATCCATAGAGTGAGAGCGGTTTGAAATACAGGCAATGGATGCTTTTGCAATTCATATATAAAGATTAATTAGTGCGCTCCATGTTGTTAGTGTGAAGCACTTTATACATTTGTCACTTGCATGGATACATTCCAAATTGCTAGCTACGAAATAAAATACATGTCGAATTCAACATAAAGGGGGTTTCGAAGATACGAATTCATAGGAAGTGCATTCATCTATTTGACCCCGAGATAATGGCATTTGTAAATCAGATGTAAAAGGGGGCATCAATCTTTGTTGTGAGTTTGAATATGGTATATATATTCATACGCATATCTAACTTTTTTTTGCAACCAAGGAGATTATACCTAGAACCATGCATGAACTGAGGTAAGTTGCATATTTTTTAATATATACTTATGTACAATGTATATTAAAATGTACCCCCTCCATTCCAAAATAATCGTAGCTTTAGGATTTTCAAGAGTAAAGATTTGTGAAGTTTGACAAATCCTGAAAGTTCAATTCAAGAGAACCGAAAACGTTAATGCTTCTGCTCCCAAATATTGAACGAAGTGCCAAATAGGCCTCTGGTCACCCGAAACCGCGCGAGACTAATGTTTTGGTGGTAGGAAATTACTGTCCTGACTCTGGCCCGTGTAGCTTATCGGCCCGATGTCCAAAGGTCTAAACCGGGGTAGGTTTGTAACTTCACCAAGACGCCAGTCTCAAGCGCCTCCGAGAAGCATTCATATGCCGTGGGCTCCTAAACACCCATGCGCTCGGCCGAAATCTATCCCGCCCACATTTGGGACACCTGACATGACTGTCCTACCCCCAACCCGCAATATGTCCGAAATTTTAGATGGGGCAAAGTTTGTAACTTTCCCCAAATTTCAAACAAGCGCATCTCAAACCAAAACATTGTTCCCCCTTAGTTCCCCGCCTCCCTCCGTTTCCCCATTCATAATCCGTGGGCGTGAAAACGCCCTCTCCACCAGCCGCAAAACCCCAACCTCCTCCGTCCTCCACCCCATAGCGGCCAATCCACCACGGCCCTCCTCCATCATTCCGGAGCCGGTACCCCTATGTCGTCGTCCAACGCAACTGCAACTGCAACGCCCTCAAGGACTTAGCAGCTGAAGTCGAGGCAGAGCTGCCTCCATGATGCCGAAGCCGACGTGCGCCGTACCAGAACCACTCCGACCACGCCGTCCTGCACCTCACTGCTGCGGCTCCACTGTCGCAACCGTCCACCGCACCGGAGCTGTTCCCGCTACACCGTCGTTCGCCGCCTCGGATCTGCTTCCCCGCCGCCGACAGACGGCCACCGCACCACACTCAACAACTTGTCCATGGGTTCGTCCAAGGCTGCACCATCCTCCACAACTTTTGGTTTTCGGCGAACAACAAGATCGTCGAAAAAACAGAAGGAGGACACAACACTGCCAGCAGAAAGAGGTACTCCTCTTCCCTTATTCGTGCAAATCTTACGTCTCCGCTCACACCGTATTCATCCCACGAAAGAAACTAGTTGAGAGCTTCTTACTGCATCTTCTTCGTGATACTAAATGCAC
This sequence comes from Aegilops bicornis, assembly GCA_021605145.1. Taxonomy (NCBI): domain Eukaryota; kingdom Viridiplantae; phylum Streptophyta; class Magnoliopsida; order Poales; family Poaceae; genus Aegilops; species Aegilops bicornis. Next base: position 429,159,811 of record CM038673.1, read on the forward strand.
AAGGTTTCCTCCCTTTTACTATTTCACCTTTGCTAGAGGTCAAGAGCCTGCTGGACTTCAATTCAGGGTCAGTCGAACCACAATTAAAAGAAGCAGCACCCGCTTAGGCACGTGGAGCACCTAGTCCTCCTGTTAGCCGGGGAAGCGGCGCATCGGTGTCTATCATAGGGGTGTGGGCGCAAGAGCTGCTTGCGCCCGATCTGGAGGTCGGCGGGGCTTGAATGGATGGCCGGGCGGTCTGCACGGCAAAGGCGGTGAGGTCGAGGGGAGGGCATAGGCAGGGGAGGAATACTGGGCCGGTGGTCGCTGGCGTTTCGAGGAAGATCGTCAACACTGACTGGCTGGAGGTAGATGAAGGCGATCTGCCCGTTCTTTGTACATCGGACGGTGCAGAAAAAATGGACTGACCTGTTTGCTTTCAGTCGACTGTTATTTTCATGGAATCCTGTAGTAATTTAGTGTGCCATGCATGTTGTAGAGCCATCATATGTCTCCCGTCATTTATTTCTCACCGACCTGCTATCTGCTACCTTTACACTGTACTAATTGTGCACACACTTCACCCATACTCACACTATTGTTTTTTGATGCATGGGTATTTCAGACTCTGACGCAGTGTTGATGAATGCAGAATAGAAAAGACAGAGGTCGCTCCAGTGTAATTTGAAGATAAGCGATGGCGTTTCAACGCTCTAATGGGTGCTGATGGTCGTGATTGGAGACTGTAAAAGTAGCTGTTCAGTTGATGATCTCAATTTCCACACACAACCATCCCAGGTGCTTGCTTTAACTTCGCGCTGTCAAGTGTGGTTGCATGTTGCATATGGTGTCTAGCTTGTATTGCTTCCAATTTGGTTAAATTGCATCTGCTTACTTTACACATTATACCTTTGATAATGACATGCCTTCCTGTTTTTGATACATACTACATATGTCTTCGTACATCAAACTAATGCTCTTTTGTATCCCTCGTCAATCACTTATGATGAGACAACACCGGGTGGAGTTCTTGTGAGACGCCCTACTCGTTTAAAGAGTGCGGTGTCATCCTCCCACATGATTCTCAAGAAACAGCAAGGCCAAATGAAGATAGTCAACGTAGCTCTTTAGTTGATCACATAATTCCCCACACCACCATCGCAGGTGCTTGCTCTTACTTGGCAGTGTGATATGTGGTTGCATGTTGCATATGGTGTCTACCTTGTAATGCTTCTAATTAGGGTAAATTGCACCGCTTAGTTAACACATTATACTGTGAATATGACATGCCTTCCTGTTTTTGGTACATATTACGTCTTTCTATTAACCATGTTCTTACATCAAACTACTTCTCTTGTGTATCCCTCATCAATGCTCCTAATTTGTTAAATTGCATCTCCTTAGCTTACACATTATACATGTGAATATGACACGCCTTCCTGTTTTTGGTACATACTACATCTGCCTATCACACTATGTTCTTACATCAAACTACTGTTCTTGTGTATCCTGCGTCTATCGCTTATGATGAGACAGTCACGCGCGTGAGTTAATATGAGACGCAATACTCTTATAAAGAATGCAATTTCATCCTCTCCACATGATTCTCAAGAAACAACAAGCCTAAATTAATATATTGAACGTTGCTCTGTACCTGAAGACAGCACTTCCCCTACACCACCATCACAGGTGCTTGCTCCAACTTCGCAGTGTGATATGTGGTTGCATGTTGCATATGGTGTCTAGCTTGTAATGCTTCTAATTAGGGTAAATTGCATCTGCTTAGTTTACACACTATACCTGTGAATATGACATGCCTTCCTATTTTTGGTACACACTACATCTATGTGTTAACCTTGTTCTTACATGAAACTACCTCTCTTACGTATCCTGCATCAATTACTTACGATGAGTCACCTTTATTCGTTGCATATTGCATATTATTTCTAGCCTGTTGCCATGTATTGCTTCTGATTTGGTCAAATACATTTGTTAGGGCACCCTTTTAATTTGGCAGAGTGATATTTGTTTCATCTCTCATATGGTTTCTAGCTTGCATCAACTCTAACAAGTTCAAGCACCTTGTGCTTAGTTTACACTTTATACATCATACATGTCAATATGCCACGCCGTCCTGTTTTTCATACATATTCCATCCTCCTATCATGCGGCTGCCTTACATGAAAGTAGTGTTCACAAGATCATGCATCAATAAGTTACGAAGAGCAAATTTTATTCCTTTTTCTTGTGGGTTTGACTTGACAAGGCAAAATCAAGAAAGAGGAAGGAAAAGAGTAAGGAAGGCGATGATGGTGGTCCTCTGCAAAGAACGTAAATGAAGCATCTGTACCGATTCTCCTTGTATTGATAGTGCATTACATGGTCCAAGTCTCCGCTCCCCTACTCCACCATCCAAGGTGCTTGCTCTAACTTGGCAGTGTGATATCTGGTTGCATGTTGCATATGGTGTCTAGCTCGTGTTGCTCCTAATTAGTGTAAACTGCATCTGCTTAGCTTACACATGATACATGTGAATATGACACGCTTTCCTGTTTTTGGTACATACTATATCTGTCTATCACACCATGTTCTTACATGAAACTACTCTTCTTGTGTATCCTGCATCAGTCACTTATGATGGGACACCTTTAAGTTGGCAATCTGATATTGGTTTGCATCTTGAATATGATTTCTAGCATGTATTGCTTCTAGTTTGATGAACGCCACCTATGACGAGACAGTTTTAACTTGGCAGAGTGATATTGATTGCACCTTACATATGGTGTCTTGCAGTGTTTCTAATTTGTTGAAGTGCCTTCTGCTTAGTTACCACATCATAGGTGTGGATATGTCAAGCCGTCCATTTTTTCGTACATATTCCATCCTCATATCATGACTTTGCCTTTCATCAGAGTAGTGGTCGTCAGTATGAGTTCTGAAGAGCGAATGATATTCCTTTTTCTTGTCGGTATGACCTCACAATGCAAAATCAATAAAGCTGAAGGAAATTGGCAAGGCATTGGATGATGGTGGTCCTTCCGAGCAACTGAAGCGGAGGTTCTCTACAGATTCTACTCCGCCATCCTCCCAACAAGATTCGCAAGACAACGCAAGGCTAGACAGTCAACGTAGTTGTGTAGATGATGAGCACATCTCCCCTACTCCACCATCACAGGTGCTTGCTCTAACTTGGCACTATTATATGTGGTTCCATGTTGCGTATGATGTCTAGCTTGTATTGCATCTGCGTAGCTTACAACTTATACCTGCAACGATCACTTACCCATAAGACACATTTAACTTGGGACTATGATGTAGGTTGCATCTTGCATTGTCTTCTAGCTTGTATTGCTTCTAATTTCTTGAAATGGCACTTACGGCGAGACACTTTTTACCTGATAGAGTGATATTGGTTGCATGTTCATATGGTGCCTAGCTTTCATTTCTTCTAATTTTGTTGAAATGCCTTCCGCTTACTGTTTTTCATACATATTCCATCCTCCTATCGTACGTGTGAATATGAAACGCTGTCTTTTTTTGTATATATTCCATCCTCCTGCGCTTGCCTTACATCAAAGTAGTGTCCGTCTGTATCATGCATCAACCAGTTACGCAGAGCTAATTTTATTCATCTTCTTGTGGTTTTGACTTCATAAGGCAATATCATAAAATAGGAAGGAAAAGAGTAAGTTAGGGGATGTTGGTGGTACTCCGCACCGATGCAAATAGAGACTCTCTAGATTTGCCACTGCTACTGCTAATGAAGTTGAAGTCCCAAGTCTACATGATGAGTTCATCTCCCACACTCTACCATCGCAGGTGCTTGATCTAAGTTGACAGTGTGATAATTGGTTTCATGTTGCATATGTTGTCTAGCCTGTATTTCTTCTATTTTGATTAAATTGCACCTGCTGAGTTTATACGTTATACATGTGCATATGACATGGCTTTATGTGTCTAGAATACACTGCATCTATCTATCATACCATGTTCTTACATCAAAGTACTGTTGTTGTGTATCCCGTGATCAAGAACTCATGACTGGACGCTTTTAACATGGCAGTTTGATAGTGGTTGTATCTTGCATTGATTTCTACGTTGTACTGCTTCTAATTTTTCGAATTGCCACTTATGACAAGACACTTTTAACTTGGCAGAGTAATATTGGTTGCATCTTTCATATGGTGTCTAGCTTGCATTACTTCTATTTTCTTGAAAATCCTTCTGCTTACTTTGCACATCGTAGCTGTGAATATGTCATGTCGTCCTGTTTTTCTTACATATTCCATCCTCATACAGTTGTCTTACATCAAAGTATTGCTTGTCTGTATCATGAATCAATGAGTTCTGAAGAATGATTTTATTCTGTTGTGTTGTGGGTACAGCTTGACATGGCAAAGTAAAAAAAGAGCAAGGAAAATAATATAGTAGGGAGTGCTGTTACTCGTCGGGTGAAACGGAAAAGGCTCTGCCGTCGAGATTCTGCTGGTACTTATAGTGCAGTAGAAGGTCCAAGTCCACCGGCTAAATCTACAAACACAGTATCACCTGCTCCACCAGCTGCAACATCCGCTTCAACTATACCAGCATGTCAACCAGTTACTCGTTCGTTTGCTTCGGAACTGGCCGGTTCCCAAGCTGCCTTCACACCTAACACTACTTCTGAAGCACTGTTGACACAACAGGACTTGGCAAGATCAGATGAACCTCATGAGCATCAACACCAAGACGGTACCTGACCGAGTCAAGTTGCAGTTGCATGCTCCTTTATATGTACTCTCACAGTTTGATGTACACTAACACTTTCCATATTCGTTGTTGAACTAGCACCACGGCGCAAGCGGAAACAGACATCAGGGATAATGCTTGACAGATTAACAAAATCTAAAGGAGGAAGAATGGAGATCCATTTTGAGGCAGGTTTAAAAAGGCCACGTGATGCTACAGAGTCAGCCAAGTTAGTATCAGAGGCAGCCGTTGCCGTTAGGTGTCATGCGCGTATCCTCCCAACGTGGATCCGGTACAGGAATGAGAAAGACAATACCCAGTTTAACACCTTCCTTGACCATTTATCTGTAAGTAATGTTATTCATCGCAATTAGTAATATTGTCTTGCTTTGTCCCATACTTTCTAGCTTCCTCCTAATAAGACTCACATTCTTTTTTCAACAGACGAGGTTCAAGTTGGATCCGAAAGATGATGCAACTAAACAAGCATGCACTCATGTTTTTCAGTCTGCTCTGCGACAGTATTGGTACCACCTTAGAAAATCTCACATTGTAGGCAAGGCTAACAATGAAATCGCCCAAACATCTCTAGTGGAATATATAACAGATGAAGACTGGACATCAATCGTTAAACACTGGTCTGATCCAAAGTATCAGGTAGGCTATATGTATTTGATCAGACCACATATTGAACTTGTATTTATGTATGTGCCTTACAAGTGTATCTTCTTCTAGGCTAACTGTTTGAAGAACAAAACCAACCGTTCTAAAGTGAAATTCCAACAGACAACAGGATCTCCTAGCTATATTGCACACTGCGAGGCTCTTGTAAATAGCTGCTACTTCCTTCCTTTTTTGTGCCATATTATCGTATCTATATTGACTTATTCCAAATACAGCGGAAAGCCCGTGCGGACCAAAAAGAACCTGAACCGAATGTAGTGCAAATCTTCAAAGATTGCCACACCAGCAAGATGAAGGGCATGAGCACACCAGTTCAAGCCCATTGTTGTAAGTCCTTACTCCTCCCGCCTTTGAACTGATTGGTACTGTGATGTGTTCATTTAACTACTTGGTTTGCAGCCAATGTCAGTTACTCTGTTCACTTTTATACACAGTTGTCTTAACGTATCATTTCACCTTACATGGTTTAAAAGAGATGATGGATATTCTTTTTGTCTTGATCTGTAATCTAGTTGTTATGTTCACGTGCACACACAATGATAAAATAGCCTGTTTGTTTTATATCTGTTTGCCCATGATATGAATGATGTCATACTATGTTCATCCTACTTTAAACCATGTCTCTTTATCCTTAGATGTCAACGAATGTGAGGAAATAGACAATACAGTAGGCATGCTACATGGACACATGTTCCGAAAGTGATTTTATTATGTAGTTGGCACTAAAATACATGCTAATGTATTACAGTAGTTCACCAAAATAAGTTATGTATAAACGTTTAACCTACTTTGTTTGTTTTTGTCTCATTAGTAACTCACTAGTACACTAATCAACAAGTTCAAACTTTCAGGAAGCTATGGAACAAATGATTGAACAGCCACAACCACCTGAAGGTGACGAGGCTACTATAGGCACAATGTCACCTCTTGCTGCAAAGGCCAAGATCTCTCCACTAACGATTGCAAAAAGCACCTTCTGCGTAATTACGGGTTGGTTGTCAAGGTAACCTCGTCCAAATCGCCTATTGAACAAAATCTTCCTGCTAGATGTAGTGATATATCTGTGCTCGACACAAGTCCAATCCCTAATGGACGTTGTTTCGGAAACAAGAATAGTGGTTGAGAAATGTCGTCAAGATATGAATGGTTTTGAAACCGGACTATCGAGACATTAACCGTTGTTGAAGAGCAATGGCGAGAAAAAAGGTGGAGATCGTCTTTGCTCCATCAGATTCTACAACTGAAACATTAGCACTTAGGTCAAATGATATGTGCTTCTATACATCTGATGGTGCTTTTATCTGGAAGGACTATAAACTTTATGCCAACAGGCCTTTTGTTGTATGATTGAAATTTATTTTGCTGTGATACAACATTTATGAGGCTGCCACAGCCGATAATTATGACGCTATTTTTGTATAGTGTAGGTTTATCTTAGTAATGTATTCGGACGAAAGCTTCATAGGAGCCCAACATGCCAACATTCGTCGGGCCCATTCCAATTGGGCTAAAAAAGATTAAGGGCCGAAATTGGCATGTAGCCCACTAAAAATATCTGGGCTTAAATTAGCATAAGCTTTCAAATTTTTCTGGTAGGCCTGTGCCCCTAGTGGGCCTTTAACAGGCCTAAACATAATTTGGGCCCTCAGTAAAAGTAGGCCGTTTACAGGTGTAAATATGTCTAGCCCATAAAAAACATGGACCTTTAATAGACCGAAAGTGAGATTGGGCCCTGATTGTACCAAATAACCCACTGGACTTAGCAGGCCGAAATGGTGGCCCATTTACGATGCGGATATTTGACAGGCCGAAATTCGGACGGGCCGTAAATGCGCTGACCAAATACACGGGCCTTTAACGGTAGGAACTTCGGTCGGGCTAGATTATCGTCATTTTTATATGGGCCGTTAATGGGCCCGATATGACGTTGGGCCAAATATGGCCCATGGTTTACGTCCGGCGTTAACGGGCCAAAAATGACAACAGGCCGAAAGTGGGCCAAATCTATAGTGGGCCTCTAACTGGCCGAATGACAGACATGGCCGAATATGACCCAAATCCTTCACGGTCGTTTATGGGCCGAAAGTTTTGATGGCCTGTAAATGGGCCCAAATGAAGCCAGACCTTTAACAGGCCAGAAATACACCGGGCCGTAATTCGGCCCAATTACTTAGTGGACTGTTAACGGGCCAGAAGTGACCATGGGCCGCATTGATGACAAGTTTAGACCAGGCCGTTGACGGGCCGATTTGACAGAGAATGTTGGGCCTTTAGCTGGGTCGGCCCATTATGGTCTGCAGAATCTTGTGGGCCTTTAGCTGGGCCGGCCCATTGTGGTCTGCAAAATCTTGTGGGCCTTTAGCTGGGCTGGCCCATTATGGTCCGCTAAATTTTGTGGGCCTTTAGCTGGGCCGGCCCATTATGGTCCGCTAAATCTTATGGGCCTTTGGTTGGGCCGGCCCATTTAAACTTTGTGGGCCACTTTTGGGTCGGTCCACGTGTCAACATATTATAGGCCCATCTTGACCGTTGGATGAGTGACACTTGTGCCAACGCGGAGCTGACACGTGGATCCGTCAGCCAATGAGAATTTTACACGTGGAAAATCGGCATTGGTCGTGGCTGTTAACGGGTTATCGGATCCAAAATCCGACCCGCTAGCTTAACGGCGTTTCGTTACGGTGGATGCCACGTGTCGGTCACCCTTGACGAAAGCACTTATGTGACGTGGGATTTATCGTCATGGAAGTGGACACTTCCTTGATGATAATTTTGGTAATGTCATGGAACACTTCTACGACAGCACAAGTATGACTATCTTGATTCTGTCATAAATTTGTCATGGATTTACATGCATCACAAAAAACGCGACCTACTGTGACAAACACGTATCATCACGGAAGTGTATTTTTTTTTGTAGTGATAGTAGAGAAAGTTCTTAGGCATTCTTGTCCATCCACTTTGCAAAAGAAAAGGAACCAATCAATCAAAACAACAAGTGGATGTCCTCGAATGAGTAAATTATGCAACCAACATGCTCACACAATAAAATGGCAAATGAAATATGTGGCAAAGCATGCACAACCAATTCTAGCATCTATCAAGCAGTTGGCGATGACTAGGTGATCTATATATGAGTATATTGACTTAGGAGTCAAATGAGAACATTTGATCATAGGTCATACTCATCGTTTAAGCACAAGTGGGGCTAGACAGGCTAGAGTGCCCCGCACAGCCCAGTTGACACCCTGCTTCCGTCTGAAAAACAAAGATAACTGGGCAAGCTACTTCCCTTAAAAAACTGGGCAAGCTACTGGGTCCCTCGTGTCAGCCGCTCGTTGTGTAATTCTCTGGTTTATTACTACGTTGACAATGGCGTGTGATCCAGATGTCAGAAATCCATTAGGAGGAACCATTTTTCCGCCTTGAAATAAGGAGGCACTTGCTTGCGTGCTGCCATGACCCTGGTGGGTCCCTGCTGTCATCCTCTCCATGTACAATCATCTCCTGATTGTGTACGTGTCAACCTAGTAGGCCTAGAAGTTAGCCTCTAAACCTGTGTCGGACAAATATAGCCCATTTAAAAAAATAACAGCCCATTCCATACGTTGACACGAAAAGTTCAACATAAAGAGCAAAGGAACAGGTCTGACCAGATATAGAGTACTGAACTTCCATGTTGACAAGCATCATTGCCAAGTTAACTAGGTACTCCCACTAATACTCTAGTGTACAAGTACCGACTTACTCCTAGCTAACTAGACAATGTCGGCCGCCATCTGCGGTACACGCTAAATGCCGGCAGCGACGTCCTCCTCCTTTCCTTGGACTTGCATGAGGTGCGATAGGGCGTGTTGCTCGCATGTGTTGGCCCTTTCCATGCTGGCGTGGTCCACCAAAGCTTCGGCTTCTAAGAGGGAAACCCATTTGACAAGTTGGCAGTAAAATTTGGCGTCGCGCACGCGTGCGTGTCCAACAGCCTCTAGGGCTATTTACTAGGCGCCGGCCTCCACGTAGTCGGCCCAGTCACGGGCGCTCTGCTCGCGACTCAAAGCGGCGGTGCGTTGCTGCTCCATGCCCTGCTGGCGGCGCAAATCGGCGATACGCTGCTCCTCCGCCAGGCGGTCGTGCTCCAACAAGTCCTCGTACTCTGAATTGCCATCTAAAGACCGATAGAATGCCTCCTCCCTCCATCTTCCTTCCGGTGAATAACCAAACACTAGCTCCGGCGGTGAGCGCCTTTGGCGTCACCTATTGCGGATAGTCAGGGGCATGACGGACGTGGCGAGAGCGAGGGAAAGGGTCAAGCGACGTCGGGCCGGTGGGGGTTGTGAGGGGAGCCGATAGGGCGAGTTGGGTGACGGTGCTACCGGAGAATGCCGGGAACCAGTAATTATAGGCGGAAGGTAGTTGAAGCAGCGTGTTGCGGTAAATACGACGGTCATCGGAATTCAATGCATAAGCACGCATGGCTTAGCACGGTAGCATACCGTGGAAAACTAGAAAAACATATGTGCCGTCCCGCCCCGTCAGTGGTGCGTCCCTGTCGTGGTATTCTCGCGGGGGGCTTGCGAGTCGACAGATGCCAGAAGGGCTTAGTGTGAGGGTAAGACTGTTACTGATAGGCCCGGGAGCGGGTATGCGAATAGCACACGTTGGTTTACCCAGCTTCGGAGCTCTCCGGAGAGATAATACTCCTACTGCTGCATGTCTGAGTGTATCTGATATATCTAGTACAGAGTGCTCCTGGAGCTGTATTCAGATGAGTGCTATATTCTACTAGCCTCATGTATGTATCTGTGGCCGGGATGAGCTAGCATGCTCTAGTGGCCGAATGAGTGGGTGCTCATACGTGTGTGTGGATGGATGGATGGATGCTCCTTATATAGTGTGGGCTAGCTTAGAGAGTAAGCTAGGTAGTAGCATGGGCAAGGCATGGTGGGTGTCATCCTTGTCCCCTGGGTCACTTCATCAATAGTTCCAGGGACAAGTGACACTATACATGATGGCTGAGATGACTCATGAATAGTGCTCGGGTCTGATCGTCTCGTCGGTGTCTTGTCGGTGTCGCTTCGGGCTGGAGTCGGCAGCCGGCTGGGCAGAGCAGTCGGACGGAGAGCCGGCAAAAGCGGCCGGGCAGTCGGACTGAGGGGCTTTGCTAGCCCCGATGTCTTGAAATATCGTCTTGCCGTCTTTGGGTACCCGTCGCCAACCGACAGTAGCCCCCAAGCCTCCGGGCAACTTGGCAAAGTTGGGCGGAGGTTTTTTGGCGAGTGTTCATGAAAATGATCATGAAAAAGACAAAGTTAGTCCACGCAGATATATCAAATGTTTTCTTTTAGCATTGCAAGTTTTATGCGGAGGGTGCCGACTCGGTTTCGTCCGAGCCCCCTTCAATCTTTCCATGTTCCCTCCACTCTTTGGCTTGTGCTCTCGCTTGCCGGACAGCCGCTCTGCGGTCTGTGGCTGAGAGTGGGCCGCGGAGTGGAGTGTACAATACTCAGACTCTGGGAGCGAATTTGACCGAGTAGATACTCATAAAAGAAACGACCGGGTCGCCCGAACCGTTTTTTCTTCCTGGACATTTTTTCACGTGGGTGGCCTCCAGCGTTCACTCTTGATAGCCGGATAGCCGCTCTGCGATCTGTGAGTGGGCCTTTGATACTGCGCACGCTACTAAGCCGTCTGTGGGAACTAACATCTCAGGCCAATGTAGCGACCCGACCTCAGACGGTCAAGCCTCTTTGTATCTGTGCCATCCCTGGATCAGTATGCTGGCACACACAGTACATCAATGTATATATCAAAGTGCAATCACATGTATAAATAACGTAAAATGGTATATACCTCTTAATACTCAGCGGAAACAATCAAACGGGTGTGGAGTCCCATCAACGCCATCGGCAGGTTGAGTGTAGACCGTAACTGTATCGTAACTCTTACTCGTCGAAGAAAAATCCTGCAACATGATACGTTGCAGCCGTGTAGGTCAGTACATTGAATGTACCGGCAAGATCACAACATGAATAAACAGATGGTAAAACTATACTATATGCAATTTGGCTTTGTGGCTCAGATTCGAGTTTTGTTTGCGTAAAAGCTGATTTTATTTTCCCTACATCAAAGGAATAAATGAAGTCTGTACTATGGAGTTTTCTATCATGACATGGTTCCGCCAACCGATGTCTCATAGCCCAAAATCATCATATGTTGCCCACAATTAAGTTATCAATCCGGTGTTGAGAGTTCCGAGATAGATCCAAGTCCAGATGCTCAAATTGTCCGTAACCGGGGACGCGGCTAATCGATTAGGTTTAAACCCTCTGCAGAGGTTTGTACACTTTACCCGCAAGATTCGATCCCTCTTTTTACGTTCTCGCACTTCGTGGTGTTTGAGAACAAGACGATCAAACATGGTCTTCGAAGAGTTCCTCGACCACCGTCCGGTGCTCATCCAATCCTACCGTAGTTCTACATCTGCTAGCACCGTCCCAGCCAGAGTCACAACTAAGGTCAACCAAGCGAGCCAATAGTGACTTGCGGTTGCATGTAAGCTTCCGGGCATGAAGTATTCTTCCGTCTCTTTGAGTCTGGGTGAAGCTTTCCGCAAGATGTCATGGCGCTTCTCCATGCATCCCGCCAACCACTGGTTTCTCCAGGTGCCCACAACCATCCTTCACCCAGTAGTGTGTATTGAATTCTTGTCTCGAGTCTTGAAGTCTAGAGGCCTTGAAGATGCAGTCCTTGCAGATTCCATCATGGAGTTGTCGTCATTGACGAAGATCCTCCAGTCTCACACCACTCCTGAGCACTCATACCAACCCCGTCTACAATAGCGTAGCATTAAAATAAATAACGTCCGGGCTTGGTAACAGGGTGATGGGTTCCTACCTCATGCATACTACTCAACTACAAGGATTCAATATCACTCTTTGGAGGGTTGTTGCAAAGATGCCACTAAATGCAATAAAACATAGGTATGAAAGCATGGTCAAAGTGAACTTGCCTTGCTGACGATCTTCGAAAACTAGGGACTCGTGGTAGCAAACTTCGCACTCCAGAAATTCTACCGAGGCAAACAATAATCACAATAAGCATATAGCATATGATCACTTACATAACAGCATAGCAACATAACACACCAAAAACAAACGAATCAAAACCCAAAGGAAAACTCGAAGAAATCCAACTCAAAGTTTTCCTACTTCAAACAACAACTAAAAATAGTTTTGCATAACAAAAATTTTCTTAACATAACCTAAGAATGGGTTTATGTTAACTTAACAGAAAAGAATGCATTATGCAACTAGGAGCAAAAAGAATTAATTTTGAAAGCTATTATAAAACTCCTATTAGGCCTAATTCAAATTCTATTAAGAAAAATAAAATAAAAGTTTTATTTATTATAAATAAAAGTTCATGCTCCAAAGTGACAGAAACTAACCTAGAATAATCTATCACATGTGAAAAATAAATTGATTTGCTAATTAAAATAATAGGAAAACAGTAGCTAGTTAATTAATTAAGAATAACATGATTCTGATTGAAACTATTTTTTTATTAATCCTAAAATGCCCAAATAAATTCCTACGGTTAGGCAATGACAAAACAAAGTTGGGACAAAAAGAATCACCCAAAAATAATTTTCCTAACTAATTTTATAGCCGATTTACTATTCTGTCTAAATTTAAAATAAGGAAATTTTAAATAATTTTAACATAGCTAATTATATTTTCTACAGAAACTATAAGAAATTTGCAAACCAACAAAAAAAGAATCACTTAAAAATATTAAGTAGATTAAAAGATATGAATTTTTCAAATCTGAAACTATTCTGCTAAAACAGAAAATGAAAATAAAAGAAAAATGGCCTAATGGGCCTAACTAACGCTTCGGCGTTAAATAACTAAACTACGCCCTAGGGTTTAAACGAATCGGGCCGATTAAAAATAAAAACCCTAACTAAGAATAAACCGGACTGAACCGGTTTATTTTAACTAAACCTAATAGATCATACCCCTTCGGGGGGATCTAATCTACGCCGTTGAAAACGAATCGGACGGCGAGGGGGGACTCCGGCGACGTACCGGACGGCGACGGCGACGGCGGCTCGGGCGGTGATGGTTCCGGCGACTCCGGCGGTCGGGGGCGCCGGCGGATGTCTCCGGCGGGTGCAGACCTGGCGAGGAGTCGGGGGTGGGGTCAGGCGAGCTCGGGGTGGCCGGGGTGGAGTCGGGACGGTGGCAATGGCGGCGGCGGGCGCTCGGAGCTCGCGAGGCCTTCATGGGAGAGGGAGAGGTCCGCGAGAGGGGAAATGGGGTGAGGGGGGCATTTATAGGGCGGGGCGTCGGCGTCTTGTGAAGCGAATCGGGAGGATCGGGGAGGATCCGGGGTCTCCGGTGGAGTCGGGCGGCGGTGGTTTCAGCGTGGCGAGGCGTGGCGAGGGAAAGGGACGAGGTGGGGTCGGGCGTCGGTGAGGAGAGAGAGAGGGTGAGCTGAGCGACCCGATCGGGAGGATTCGGCGCGAGGTGGGCTGGCTCATTGGGCGGTTGGGCAGTGGGCCGCCGGGCTGGCCGGTCGGTGGGTTGCCTGGGTGGGCTGCCCAGGTGCTGGCTGGGCCAATCGGCCTGGCTGGCGCCTGGGTATATATTTTTTTCCAATTTAGTTTTTTGAAAAAAATAAAAACAGAGATAGAATATAAAATATAAATATTTTATATAGGACATATATATACCAAAATGATCAGGGGAATATTCCCTATCATTTGAACATTTTCCAGGGGCAAAATCCAAACTTTATAAACATTCATTTTTCCAAATTCAAATAAAACTCAAATTTGAATTTCAAACTTTTGGCAATGTTTTTCCTCTGATATTTTTGGAGTGTCATGTTTACTCCTCTCATACTTTTTCTCAAGTATTTATCAGGTATAGTTTTGAAATGATTCCCCTTTGCCAAAATTTGAATTCAAATTCCAAAACTTCAAAACTTCAAATGCCACTCAAATTCAAACAACATGCATAGGTGCTTAGCTATAATTGTAAAACATTCCAAATAGGCAATTTGGGATGTTACAAACCTACCACACTTAAAATGAATCTCGTCCTCGAGATTCGAAGAGGCTAGCAAGAAAAGGTTAGGGGTTGGGAGTCTGCTAGCAAATGTTTTGGTCAGAAAGGTCAGAGGTGCTACCACACTTAAAAGCAAGGTTACAGTTCCAATAAATTCAGATACTTCCTCTGGAGTGCCGACAATGTATGTCTTTTCACATATCTTACAATAGCTCCTTCATTAACGCTCTTCTGTCAGAAGCATAGAGTTTTCCTCATCGGTTCGTCAAAGTTGAAGTTCGTCCGAGACTGGATCTTCTTAGCTGATAGGTCCGTGTCCATTCTAGACAACTATCGAAATACTCATGGTGGTCTACAATTTATGGTTTCTCCTGCAGAAAACGGGTCTGGGTTGAACCTCACCGTATAACCTACGATTGGCAACGGTTGCCTGTAAAGGGGTTCCATCGTCCTACCATTCTATGGTTTTATGGCTTATCGCTTCGACACTCTTCTAGGGTTTTCGAGGCTCTCTGATTTTCCATCAACATATGATAGTTCATGATAGAAGTCTCCGGTATGGGGGCCAATCCATCCCGTACTTGAATCATTACCACATATGTAAACAGTGAATCACGTATTCTAACACTTGGGCATACTCACAAGCATTGCAGAATTTCTCTTGTTCTCGAACTGGTTTCGAGTAAATCCATGGTTTCTGCAAGCCAAACAAAACATCTATCGTTTCTTCACAACTCTCAGGTTTTGCGTAACCTCCTACGAAACATATGCTGATGGGGTCACTGATTCTTCCAAATTTATTCCTTTATCAAGGTTACATCTGTTCCTCTTCAAAATCCTGGGCCTGTGGGTTATGGCCCACTTCAACTCTTGTACAAGTTTAATTCATCCTTCCTAGGATTCCATATTCTAATGTTACATCTCCTGTAAATCCAATAGTACTTCTTCCTTCATACCCTTGTGGTGACGATCATACAAAACTCCAACTTATTTTGTCCAGCTTCCTTCTATGGACCGTCATGAATAACACATTTCTTTCTTCATTGATCCTGTGGCTTTACGGGGTACTACGACACCAAAGAAAATGCACTAGTTTATCCATAAATCTCATTATTTTCATATCAACCTTTCATTACATCCTTAACCATCTTTCGTGAATCCAAATTCCAAAAAGTTTATTACAAATGCCGCCACCCACATGGTTCGGTATGGTCAGACATTACTTCCAACTTTATTCATTTTTCCTCCTTGAGGATTCTTCAGTCCCACTGGAATTGTGCGACATACGCCTTGAAGTCTTCAATCTTTTGTTTCATCGTGGTGGCCTTGAGCTTCACCTCCATCATCTCTGTATGCACTTCGCTTAGGTATTCCTGAGTATAACGGAGTCTTGCTTCAAGTATTTCTCCGATCTGGCGTATGGCTTCCATGGCTGCTTCACGAACAGCATCGAAGAAAGTTGCTTGTGGCACACGTGAAATGAAAAAGTACTGCCCCATCATCTTTGGGCAAACTCCTTTCAAATGGTGGAGGTGTACCTCCACATACCAAAGTTCCACTCCCTTTTGCATGAAGGGGTAGCCTTTGTAGACTGCATCTCCTTCAAGGTGAATATGCTTCATCATGTCCTTCAAGATCTTCGGGTAATCATGATCACTTGTCAGGGTCATGATTGTTTTCGGACCTTTAAGGAAAGACTCATAAAGGGTCGTCATCTGCAGTTGTGAAACAAAAATGGTGCTCAGAATAAGGTGCATATCTCCTGGGGCACACATTCATATCATCCAATCAAAACTTCAAACTCAATTTCCAATATCCAGTTTATGCATCACAACTCACTTCCTTCCATGTTCATCCAGAATATTAATTTCCAAGATAAAATTTAGCAACTCCTTAAAGCCTTTCAGCATGTGACATTACAACTTTATTGAGTCCTGAACTATTACAATCTCTGAGTAATCTATTACATAACTCAACTCATCGAACTTATGAAAATGAAATTGCTCTTTTTTACTACTCTTGTTTCCAATATCAAAATTCCAACTACTTAACTCCAGCTTTCATCTTGTCGGGACATTTACTAGCATAATGTCCTGCTTCCTTGCAGCGAAAACAAATGACTTCCGACATGTCTCGGGGCTTCTTTGTGATTATGTAGGCTCCTTGGATTCTTGGCTTCTTTTCTAGACATCTACTAGCGTAATGACCTAAATCCTTGCACCTGTAACAAGTGATATGACTTAGGTCCTTCTCTGCGAAAATTGCGTTGTTCTCGGGTTGCCTTCTCTTCCTGGATTTCTCTGTAATGATTAGAGCTTCCATTTCCCGAGGGTCAAACTGCACTTTTGTTGTCGGGAAATATCCCAGATACTCTTTTCTTTCCTTGGTGCAATACTGCGAAAAATGTCCTTCTTCTCCACATGTATAGCAGGCATTGGAGTAAAATCTGTTGAGGCCTTCTCCATCAAGGTCTTCAACATATTCATTCATCACCGGTTCTTTCATAACTTCTCGGAGAGCTGCTTTCATTCCTTCTTCCTGCTCCTGAATAGTTTGTTGCACCATGGGGTAAATGTGACACTGAGTCGGGTAGTGGGTGGTTCCTTCACACAAGAAACAAGTCACCTGACTAGTTGGGCATTCCTCAGCTGGGTATTTTTTCCTCACAGTGAGGGCATCCATCCTTGTGTTCCTCCTGGGTGTGTCCTATTTCTCCGCAAATCTTGCAGGCACAAGGTTTATTTCTTGGTGTATCATGGTGCTTCCGGATAAGACGAGATCTTGTCAGAGTCTTCTTGAATTCTTCCCAAGTCTTTGCTCCATTCCATCCCTGTATAGCTTGATGCATCTACCACCATGTTGCAGCACTTCCTTCAAAGTAATCTTGAAGAGCGTACGATACTTCATTCTTCCTTGAAACCAATTGCTCCCGAAGTGACTCTCCATGTTCTGAATCCATAGCTCTGCCTCCGGCTGGGTTTTCGGTCCAGAGAATATCAGTCCAACTTCATTCATCATCTAATGGGTCCAAAAGTTTTGGGATGAGATATGAGAGAGCTGGATAGAGAGAGATACACACAATACAAAAAATAGTTTTTTTTTGAAGAAACGAGTTTTATTTTGGGGCTGTCGGAAAACAAATGACCGCTCACAAATCATCGCATCTAACGTAGGTATATAACAGGGGTTTTGGTCTTCTAAGGGTCAAATAAATCTTCAGAGTTTTCCAAAGTCTTCGGAGTCTTCTGTTGTTGCAGCTGCACTTCTTCCAACGCATGGAGAAATCCTCTTTACTCTGAAATGGCCATCAGTTGTCCGATATCTTTAATTCTTGGAGTGACTTCAGTTGATCTTCCGTGTGGTCAAAAGGGAAAGGGGTATATTCTAACTATTTGAGGTGAGAGTGTCTATTTGATAAAATCAGAAGAGATGAGAAGTAAGAGTCTTTTTGAAAATAAAGTTTTAGAGATTTCCTGTCCTAGGGGCTTTCCGATTTCTAGGGTCACGTCCTACAGTCAACATGTGCTCTGATACCATATCTGTAGCGACCCGACCTCAGACGGTCAAGCCTCTGTGTATCTGTGCCATCCCTGGATCAAGATCTTTGGCACACACAAAGACATCAATGTATATATCAAAGTGCAATCACATGTATAAATAACGTAAAATGGTATATACCTCTTAATACTCAGCGGAAACAATCAAACGGGTGTGGAGTCCCATCAACGCCATCGGCAGGTTGAGTGTAGACCGTAACCCTGTATCGTAACTCTTACTCGTCGAAGAAAAATCCTGCAACATGATACGTTGCAGCCGTGTAGGTCAGTACATTGAATGTACCGCAAGATCACAACATGAATAAACAGATGGTAAAACTATACTATATGCAATTTGGCTTTGTGGCTCAGATTCGAGTTTTGTTTATGCGTAAAAGCTGATTTTATTTTCCCTACATCAAAGGAATAAATGAAGTCTGTACTATGGAGTTTTCTATCATGACATGGTTCCGCCAACCGATGTCTCATAGCCCAAAATCATCATATGTTGCCCACAATTAAGTTA
Organism: Aegilops bicornis; assembly: GCA_021605145.1. NCBI lineage: Eukaryota > Viridiplantae > Streptophyta > Magnoliopsida > Poales > Poaceae > Aegilops > Aegilops bicornis. Next base: position 429,178,335 of record CM038673.1, read on the forward strand.
TCAATCCGGTGTTGAGAGTTCCGAGATAGATCCAAGTCCGGATGCTCAAATTGTCCGTAATCGGGGCAGCGGCTAATCGATTAGGTTTAAACCCTCTGCAGAGGTTTGTACACTTTACCCGCAAGATTCGATCCCTCTTTTACGTTCTCGCACTTCAGGGTGTTTGAGAACAAGACGATCAAACATGGTCTTCGAAGAGTTCCTCGACCACCGTCCGGTGCTCATCCAATCCTACCGTAGTTCTACATCCGCTAGCACCGCCCCAGCCAGAGTCACAACTAAGGTCAACCAAGCCGAGCCAATAGTGACTTGCGGTTGCACGGTAAGCTTCCGGGCATGAAGTATTCTTCCGTCTCTTTGAGTCTGGGTGAAGCTTTCCGCAAGATGTCATGGCGCTTCTCCATGCATCCCGGCCAACCACTGGTTTCTCCAGGTGCCCGTCAACCATCTCTTCACCCAAAGAGTGTGTATTGAATTCTTGTCTCGAGTCTTGAAGTCTTGAGGCCTTGAAGATGCAGTCCTTGCAGATTCCATCATGGAGTTGTCGTCATTGACGTAGATCCTCCATTCTCACACCACTCCCGAGCACTCATACCAACCCGGTCTACAATAGCGTAGCATTAAAATAAATAACGCCCGGGCTTGGTAACAGGTGATGGGTTCCTACCTCATGCATACTACTCAACTACAAGGATTCAATATCACTCTGGAGGGTTGTTGCAAAGATGCCACTAAATGCAATAAAACATAGGTATGAAAGCATGGTCAAAGTGAACTTGCCTTTGGCCGACGATCTTGAAAACTAGGGACTCGTGGTAGCAAACTTCACTCAGAAATTCTACCGAGGCAAACAATAATCACAATAAGCATATAGCATATGATCACTTACATAACGACATAGCAACATAACACACCAAAAACAAACGAATCAAAACCCAAAGGAAAACTCGAAGAAATCCAACTCAAAGTTTTCCTACTTCAAACAACAACTAAAAATAGTTTTTCATAACAAAAATTTTCTTAACATAACCTAAGAATGGGTTTATGTTAACTTAACAGAAAAGAATGCATTATGCAACTAGGAGCAAAAAGAATTAATTTTAAAAGCTATTATAAAACTCCTATTAGGCCTAATTCAAATTCTATTAAGAAAAATAAAATAAAAGTTTTATTTATTATAAATAAAAGTTCATGCTCTAAAGTGACAGAAACTAACCTAGAATAATCTATCACATGTGAAAAATAAATTGATTTGCTAATTAAAATAATAGGAAAACAGTAGCTAGTTAATTAATTAAGAATAACATGATTCTGATTGAAACTATTTTTTTTATTAATCCTAAAATGCCCAAATAAATTCCTACGGTCAGGCAATGACAAAACAAAGTTGGGACAAAAAGAATCACCCAAAAATAATTTTCCTAACTAATTTTATAGCCGATTTACTATTCTGTCTAAATTTAAAATAAGGCAATTTTAAATAATTTTAACATAGCTAAATATACTTTATGCAGAAACTATAAGAAATTTGCAAACCAACAAAAAAAGAATCACTTAAAAATATTAAGTAGATTAAAAGATATGAATTTTTCAAATCTGAAACTATTCTGCTAAAACAGAAAATGAAAAATAAAGAAAAACGGCCTAATGGGCCTAACTAACGCTTCGGCGTTAAATAACAAAACTACGCCCTAGGGTTTAAACGAATCAGGCCGATTAAAAATAAAAACCCTAACTAAGAATAAACCGGACTGAACCGGTTTATTTTAACTAAACCTAATAGATCATACCCCTTCGGGGGGATCTAATCTACGCCGTTGAAAACGAATCTGACGGCGAGGGGACTCGGCGACGCATCGGACGGGCGACGGCGACGGCGGCTTTCAGGCGGTGATGGTTCCGCGACTCAAGGGTCGGGGCGCCGGCGGAGGTCTCCGTGGTGCAGCGTGGCGAGGGGAGTCGGGGTGGGGTCAGGCGAGCTCGGGGTGGCCGGGTGGAGTCGGAGACGGTGGCAATGGCGGCGGCGGCGCTCTCGGGCTCCGGCGAGGCCTTGCGGGGAGAGGGAGAGGTCCGGCGAGAGGGGAAATGGGGTGAGGGGGGCATTTATAGGGCGGGGGCGTCGGCGTGCGCGGGAAGCGAATCGGGGAGGATCGGGGGAGGATCCCGGGGTCTCCGGCGGGTGCGGCGGCGCGGTGGTTTCCGGCGTGGGGCGAGGCGTGGGCGAGGGGAAAGGGACGAGGTGGGGTCGGGGCGTCAGTGAGGGAGAGAGAGGGGTGAGCGAGCGGCGGCCGATCGGGAGGGATTCGGCGAGGGGTGGGCTGGCTCGCTGGGCCGGTTGGGCACTGGTGGGCCGCCTGGCTGGCCGGTCGGTGGGTTGCCTGGGTGGGCTGCCCAGGTGCTGGCTGGGCCAATCGGCCTGGCTGGCGCCTGGGTATATATTTTTTTCCAATTTATTTTTTTGAAAAAAATAAAAACAGAGATAGAATATAAAATATAAATATTTTATATAGGACATATATATACCAAAATGATCAGGGGAATATTCCCTATCATTTGAACATTTTTTCAGGGGCAAAATCCAGACTTTATAAAAATTTATTTTTTTCCAAATTCAAATAAAACTCAAATTTGAATTTCAAACTTTTGGCAATGTTTTTCCTCTGATATTTTTGGAGTGTCATGTTTACTCCTCTCATACTTTTTCTCAAGTATTTATCAGGTATAGTTTTTGAAATGATTCCCCTTTGCCAAAATTTGAATTCAAATTCCAAAACTTCATAACTTCAAATGCCACTCAAATTCAAACAACATGCATATGTGCTTAGCTATAATTGTAAAACATTCCAAATACGCAATTTGGGATGTTACAGTTGCCAGCCCTCGGCCAACTTCGGCCGGCGCCTAACAAAGAGTGCAACCTGTAATACAAATGCGGGGTAGCCTCCGAGCATCGTTCGGGGTTATCCGTACTTGCGTGATGCAAAAAATATGCGGGTGAGGAGCTCACATTGCTTTGGCGCAGTCGTGGTCGTCGAAGATAGCCGACGCGACTCGGCGCTCGCGGGGCGCGTTGGCACACCCACTGGGTGTAGCCCTCGAGCCTCCGGGTGCTCGAGGAGGGTCCAGCCGATCGGGCTTGACCGGCGAGGCGGCGAGCGGAACGCGGCCGAGCCAGCTTGGCGCAGCCGGCGAGGCGGCGAGGAGTCTGGCTGCGCCCTCTTCTTCCTTTTTCTTTCTCTTTTTTTTCAGTCGACCCGAAGACTTGACTTTACTTCAGCCGGCTAGCGGGCAGTCGGCCTTTTCTTCTCTTTGCTTTCTGTCCGGCTCCCCAGCAGGACCCTTCTCCCCCTTTTTTTTTGAGCAGCCGGCTACGCGAACAGCCGGCCCACTCTTTCTAGCTGGTCCCTAGGAAATCGGCCTCTTCTTTTTCTTTTCTTGCTCTCTGTACATAACCGGCCCTGGGCACACAACCCTTGACTTTTCTAACAGTCGGGCTCCTCTCTTTTTTTCGTTCGTTTTCTCTTCGCAGAAGACGGCAGCAAGCAGCGAGGGCCGGCTGGTGCGCGGCGGGTGCTGGCAGAGGCGGAGCGGCGAGCCATCCACCCGGAGCCAACGGAGGCGGAGGGTGCGACAGAGGCCGGCCGGGTCGCTGGTGGTGGAGCGGACGCTGCTGGGCGACTCGGGCGGCCGGGCGCGGATGCGGCGCAGTGGCCGAGATGCAGCGGCTCCGAAGCGTGCGGGGAGCCGCTCGGGCAGGAGCTGGCTGGGGTGGAGCGGAAGGGCCGCGGCGACCGGGCAAGGACGGGAGTCGGCTGGAGGCGCGGGGCCGCCGGAGGTGCCAACTGCTGTGGGAGGCGGAGTCGCGGGAGGTCCGCTGGGGTGGCTGCGCGAGAAGGCGAAGCGCAGACGGGCGCAGACGACGGGCGCCGGCAGGCCGGGCCTGGAGCGGCAGGGCGAAGGCTGGGCAGACATGCGGCGGAGCTGCACGCGGTCGAGAGGTTCCCGGGGCGGGAAGCAACTGGCGCGGGCGAGCAGCGGCAAGGGGGGGCAGGGGCCGGCGCGGGGGAGCCGCCACCCGAGTCAGCCGAGGGGCGAGTGCATCCGCTGCAGGCGAAAGCGGCCCGGGGTGGAGCAGACGGCACAGGGCGGAGCAGAGCTGGACAGCAGCATCTCGGGCGAGGAGGAGCGGCTGGATGACCGGGCCAGCGCGGGCACGCAACCCCGGGCGGAGGAGCGAGCGGGAGGGGAGGCGCGCTCGGTGTCATGGCGTGGAGGGAGCAGGCAGAGGGCGATGGGGCCGGCGCCGCGGTGTTGTTGGAGGCGAGCCGCGCGCGAGGAGCAACAGCACGCAGGCGCACGGACCACTGGAAGTCGCGCCAAATGCAGAGCAGCACGGAGGAGAAGGCACGCGTGGAGCCGGCATCCGGGTGCGAAGGCGCGCGAGGCGGAGACCGGGCGAGGCGCACGACCTGCTGGGGCTGGTGGCTCGACTAGCGGGCACGAATAGACGGAGCAGTGCAACAGCGTTCAAAGAGGAGGAGCCCTTGCTGGGCGGAGCGCTGGGGGTGGAGCCAGGCGGAGCGAAGATGGGCGAGACGGAGCCGGAGCCGGAGCCGGCCGGGGTGGCTGGCCTGCGCACGCGGCCGCGTTCCGCCGACGTCGCCAGCGGGATTGGTCGTCCGCGTGCACACATGCAAAGCTAGCTAGCTAAGCCAGCAAGCCCACAACTTAATCGGTTGACTCCGCTAGCTAGCTAGCTAGGCATGGGTGCGTTGTGTGTGCACGTACAGGAGAATCACTCTGTCCCCATGTGTCCGCACAGTGATGGAGGTGGTCGGCCTGCCCGCGCGTGTGCTCGCCGGACTGGCCTGGGGAAACACAGGAGCGAGGCCGAGGCGGCGACTTGCTGGCGTGGAGCCGCTAAGGATGGAGGGAAGGCGGGCGAGGCGGGCGGCGCGCAGATGGATGCCGTCGACTGAAGCGAGGCCCCGCGTGGCGCGCGCGGATGGACGGCCGGTCGGTGTTGCGGTGGTGGTGAAGAAGGCGAGGCCGATGGCGAGGTCACGCCGCCCCTCACGGCCATTCCGGGGGCATGTCGATGTCAAGCCCCCGACCGCTATCGGAGAGGCGGCGCGACGCCGCGATGATGAAGACGAAGAGGCCGATGGCGAGGGCGCGCCTTCCTTCACGGCTGCTCTGAGGGCGTGTTGACTTCGGGCCCCCGAGCGCTACCGGAGAGACGGCGGCGACGCCGCAGTGATGATGAAAGTGGTCCCACCCGGACAGCGAAACCAGCAGCAGCGTGGTAGCATAGTAGTAGTACCACACCACGGTGGGCGCCAACTGTCGTGGTATTCTCACGGGGGGCTTGCGAGTCGACAGATGCCACAAGGGCTTAGTGTGAGGGTAAGACTGCTGCTGATAGGCCCGGGAGCGGGTATGCGAATAGCACACGGTGGTTTACCCAGCTTCGGAGCTCTCCGGAGAGATAATACTCCTACTGCTGCATGTCTGAGTGTATCTGATATATCTAGTACAGAGTGCTCTTGGAGCTGTATTCAAATGAGTGCTATATGCTACTAGCCTCATGTATGTATCTGTGGCCGGGATGAGCTAGCATGCTCTAGTGGCCGAATGAGTGGGTGCTCATACGTGTGTGTGGATGGATGGTTGGATGCTCCTTATATAGTGTGGGCTAGCTTAGAGAGTAAGCTAGGTAGTAGCATGGGCAAGGCATGGTGGGTGTCATCCTTGTCCCCTGGGTCACTTTATAAATAGTGCCAGGGGACAAGAGACACTATACATGATGACTGAGATGACTCGTGAATAGTGCTCGGGTACGATCGTCTCGTCGGTGTCTTGTCGGTGTCGCTTCGGGCTGCAATCGGCAGCCGGCCGTTGGCATAGTCGGCAACCGGCTGGGTAGAGCAGTGGGACGGAGAGCCGGCAGAAGCGGCCGGGCAGTCGGACTGAGGGGCTTTGCTAACCCCGATGTCTTGAAATATCGTCTTGCCGTCTTCGGGGTACCCGTCGCCAATTACTCCAACAGTCCCGTCCGTGCTGGGTCGCACATCGGCATGACGGTCAAACGAGTGCACTCGAATCATCCAGATGAGGTACTCCCTCCTTGTCAAAAATGATCCCACCACTCATCATCTACCTTGGTTGGTGAGATTTTTGAATTGGGCCCTACAAACCGGAAAGGAGGTAGTACGTGTGTGATCTGCTATTTATTCGTGTAGGATCGAGTAGGTCGGATAGTGTACGTGTAAGATCGAGTAGGTCGAATAGTGTACGTGTAGGATCGCATTAGCTGATGAATATTCGCTGGGAGATAAGGCATTTGGGAACGTGTTTGCTGGCAGTTTCTTCAGATTCGCATGGCAATTTCTTCAGAACAGCTTATCAGTTTCTGCGGAGATAAGCATTTTTATTCAGAAAACTGCCACCTTTGGATCTTGCGTCGCAACTAAAACCGCCAGGAGCGTATTAGTAGGCTAGCTAGTGATCGATAAGTAACTTGTAAACACTGAGTGAACAGAAATAAGGAACTGCTAGTAACTTGTAAACACTGAGAACACATAAATCAGGATCGTGCTGTGCACAGTAGTAAGAGCCAATCCGTTCGAAATGTTCACACGAGACTCACAGGCCTGGCATTGTAATATGTTCACACTAGTAGCCCAAATTCACAACCAACTAGTAACATGTTAATGCATCTCAATGGTTCACAGATCATATACAAATATGTAGCTCCAAAAGCAAATATCTAGAAAAAACATATGTCCTTTGTACTAACATGGATGCTTCTCTGGGCCAACATTCAGTATAGAGTGAAAGACAAATTTGTTTGTGAAGTCTACAATTCCTCTTGCAAACGTAAGTGGTTTCACCAATAGCTGGAACCATGAGAATGAACCACACATGACGGAGGAACATCCACTACAATATGATTTGGTCTTCTCTCGATCACACGGCAAGACTATTTCCGGAATACAAACTTTAACTTAGGCAAAATGATGCCCATTGTCTAATTAGACCAAAGCAATGAAGCACCTAGTGTTGGCCAATAAATAGTACATTACTACTTTTGTGCAGTCCATGAAGTGACTATCCAGTCTTTTCGTGTCTACTTTCAAATGGCACTGCATGCAGTGACTATACTATTCTTTTGTGCAGTTCCACCAAAATTGCGGTCACTTTGTTTGTTCGGTCAGACATCTATCTACACAAATATCAACCAGCTAGTGAACATATACCCCACCTTGTTTTCGGTTTAAACACGACTCTTACGCTTAGCATCTGTCATGTCTTGCACTAGACAAATTGATACTGTCATGTTTTGCCCTGGACAATTTCATACTGAGTTGATTTGCTAGTTCAGAGCAGAAATATAGCGCATATTCTTCATCAGACCAAGGATATCCATGTTTGCAGTGATGGAAGAGGTGAAATTGATACAACCGAAATTGAGCATCCAATCATTGAATAATGTCATGCACCTCCAATGTAGGTCCACCCTGCCAATAAATTCACATGCAAACCACTAATATTACTATCTAATGACAGTATAAAAAGAGTAGCAAGATAGTAGCAAACCATGTACCTTCCTAAAGAACAGCTCATAGTGTCACCAATTGGATATAAATGTTTGGAAGAAAACATGCTCCTAATGTTGAACCATTTGGACCTTTTGTGCAGTTCCACTAAAATCGAGCATCCCTGTTTGCATAGATATTGAAAGTGTGATTACTATAAAAGTGGCACTAGTTGAAGCATCGACTCATAAATATAAGCATTCCAATTTCTTAATGGGAAAAGGTATAAAGACTGTTTCTAACCACCTGTTTGAACTAATAAATAAGGCAACATCGGCTGATGTCAGGAAGGCATACATAGTTTTTTTTTCTGAAAAAGTGAACCATTCCTGACCTTTCCTCTTCAATTAAGCATACTTTATGCAGTTCAACTAAAATAAAATGCCATCACCGCCTTCACAAGTCAGTGACACTGTACAAAAAGAAATGACTTAACATTACATCATGATGTCAGGTATGTAATCGACAGGCATTAGAGACAAACATACAAACCTCCTCCGATAACATAACGAACATTAATTTTAACAAAGGTGTGACTAGCTTTACCGGGATAATTTGAGTGAACTCTACACTCTTTGTTCCTTAATATAAGAAGTTTTCGCAGTTCAATTTGAAGTACCCAAATGTCTAGTATTTAGAAAAATAGGTAGTAGTTTTCTTGAGAACATATCTGGGAAAGCTTGCCACACTTTATATATGTCCATACGTTAATGCAACACCATTCGAATAGTACAAATATACACTAATCCAGTGGCTAGTGCAACAGTAGAGTAGTTTTTTTATTACAAGGTATAGTACGATGGTTTTACTGAACAGATTTCCATAAGCTAGCACTGGAAGATTTCTATAAGCATTAGCAATACAAAATGTAAAGGTAATAAGTTTCATCATTGGTATACTAGCTGTGCAAGAGCATTAAACCAAATAAAAAAGTCTGAAGGTAACTACCATTATTAACTAATGAAAGTATAAAAAATTTGCAAACCATGTACCTTCAAGGTATATATCATTTCGAACTCGAGGGGACCTAAAAATTGCTATCCAATCTTGATAATCGATCAAACATAAAAACTTGAGCGAACGATACAAGAGAACAGCCAGAGGAGGAGGTGCCCACTCTTGACCTTTCCTCTTGTCTTCCTAATTTATTGTGCAGTTTAACCAAAATAAAATGACATCAGCGCCTTGGCATTTTGGTGACACTGTACAAAAAAATTGACTTATCTCATGAAAGTGAGGTATGTAATCTATAAGCATTAATAAAGGCAAAAATCTGAAGGTAGTAACAAGTTTCATCATTGGTATACTAGCTGTGCAACAACATTAGAATGCCTTAGCTGAAAAATCTTAATACATCCACAATCAACAGCTAACCCTAAAATAATCCAGGACATTAAATGGCATTGCTTAAATTTATCGGTGGCATTAGACTGAGTGCGGCATTAGTTAAATGTGGCATCACTTTGGCAGTAGCATTGCTTGACTTTACTGCTGGCATTATACTAACAGCAAAAAAGTGGCAATAAGAGCATGGGAGGCCCATTCGGACAGTGGGTGCACCAATATGATGTACCTCCACAGACGCATAGAGTGGCGAGGGAGGTATGGTTGCCCAGAGCAACAAATATCCAGGCAGCATATGTGGATTACGTCCCATTTTTGTTCTCTTTAGCCACCTTTTTCCTATGTGAGGACAACAAACCGATCGACCTGGTCATTCTCTATTGTGTTGTCATGCCTTTCTACCCTTTTTCAACCAAGAGACACGAGACTCGTTCCTTAGCTACTGATTTCCCCCTTTTCAACCTAGATACGGCTTCGATGCCTAGTCTCTTGGACAGTACTTTCTCCCCTCCTTTTCTTATTCAAACCAGACATGGATGAGTCTGCATGAAGTAGGGTTTCCTTTAATAGTGCAAATTAAGGTTTTCATCTGCATGACCAGCAGAGCAGAGGATAGCAAATTGGGAAGATGGTGGAGTGGAAAAAAGATCCACATGCAACGACGTGGCACATGGGGCAGTAGAACAAGGGTATGGTTCGAAAAGAGGTAGCATACCTGAGGGTCGTGGAAAGTGGCTTCGCTCTTCGTCGTCGTCCTCCGCACACACTATGGCAGCGAGCTTGGGGACGGAGGCCATCCCGCACGGGCGCTAGGTCTGAGAGGATGGCCTTGTCGTCAGTGCGGGACCTCGCTCGCTGATGACGAGTGCATCAATGCTGCATGTACTTTTCTTCCCCGGCAGATCTGAGACCACCAGTGAGGAGGGAGAGAGAGGCCGTCATTTTTAGATCTGGAGAGAGGGTGATAGTGTGAGAAGCAAGTGGGCAGCCCTGAGCAAGAAAGCGCTGAAGCTCCAGCCTATATATCTTTTTTGATAATAGTACTAGAGGTGGAGTAGTGGTAGAGTAGTTTACATTTTCTCTGCATAGAGTACAAGTTAGTCGTGCTTCAAATGTGAACGACACGTCATTAAAAAATAAAGGTTGATAAATAATGCGGCACATCGGGACAACGCGGCCAGATCGCATTTTGACGAGAAATTACACACCATGTTTCGTTGACATGTGGTCCCATTCCAACATGTTAGTGAGACGACGGCAATTCCTTTTGTACAATTTCCATACGGATGTCTATGTAGGCCAGGGCGCCTCTTCTTGTACCGTGGCAACCGTCCACCGCCTCTTCACCTTTCCCTCTCGATTTGGAACTGCTGCCGCACGCTCTTCCTCCCTCCTCCATTTGCCTTCACCCTTCCTTCTGCCATTGTTCGATCGTCTTCTCCATGGAGGGAACAGGCCGGAAACTTGACCCGTTATTCTTGCCCCGATCTGAAAGATGACATGGTGGAGGAACTCATTGATCGGTGCGACGTCATCACCTCGGCTAGCATGGCAGGTTCGTCCAAGACCATTCTCGACTCAACTAATAACATCATTACACGGAACCCAAGGGTCCAGGAGCGGTTTGATCTCCCCTATCTTCTTCACCTTGACCCTGCTGACTGGCGCGCGGGCGACGGAAGCCTCACCTTGTGCAAGTTGATGCTGCTTGATAATGATATGTGTGATGTTAAGATGCCATCGCTTGAGGGTAAGGATTGGGCAGGCGCAAATGGAGATTGGGTTGTTTATATTGGGTACAACTACGAGTGGCAACTTGTGAATGTGTACACTCGTCACCGGGTTCCACTTCCAAAAATCTCATACTGCGCAAAGGTTGAGCACACCGGTATTCTACGTACGTTCAAATATGATCATGGTGAGTGTCGTCTACGGAAGATAGCAATTTGTCGAGTTCCCAACCGCTCTTGGGATTACATGAACTATGAAGTTGTTGCTATCTTCGACAAGCTTGTTGCCATCCTTCATAATTCGACACAGAGTACTGTGATGCAATTCAATACGAGGGTCTTGTGTTTGCTGTCACCACTCATGGCACTTTTTTTGCATGGAATCCTAATGCTTTCGATACGTTTGTCTTCCATCGTAAATATAATTGTTTCATCCACATGCATGCGAGTTAGCTAGTTTCCCTTTACTAAATAACCTTATTGTGTTTCCAAGGTCCTGTGAACATTCCACCACCTATACTTGAAAAAATTTATAACCAAGGGGGAGATTACGATAGTGATGATCATGAGCATGAGGACGAGCAGGACCCATATACTCAGTGGCGTCTGGCAACTTATTCTGATGGATCACCTCTTCTTGTCTGTATACAGGGTAGTGCTGATGTTACTAAGGAAGCAGGTGTTGTCTCGCATGGTCAAACTCTCCAGACCTATTCCAACATCCGTTGCAGGGTATTCGGGATGGATACTAGTGTGCTAGCGCCAGCACCTTCTCCCTGGTTCAGTATTAATAGTCTTGGAGGAAACTTACTCTTCCTTGGACAAAACTATCCAATGATGGTGAAAGGCGATCCAGCTGCAGTTGACACAACATTACTACCATTTATGAGAAGCAATTGTATCTATACCTCAGACATTGCTATGGTTCCCTGCCGTGGCTATCACAATATGTGTCCTGATATAGGTCAGTTCAGCCTGGATGATCAGTCCTGCGTTGGTCTCGAGATTGACAATACATGGCCCTTCCCAGAGAACCACTTTTGGTTCAAAGCAAGTGTTTCCAACACCGATGAGTGGTTGATCTGAAGTTTATTTCATGGCTTCTTATTTGTTGTGATGAAAACTTTAATATTTATAATGTATCCTCGTGGTCGTTGTGGGTTGATGACCTATTGTATGTAATGCTAAATGATATGCCTGTGATAAACTTACTAAATTTATGAATGGCTTTCGAGTCGCTTCGCAGAGTGGGTGTTGTGACGAGGCAAAAATATATTTTCCGAATACATAATTGTACGTGCATTGCAACAGGTCATCGGATGAGTCCAATCAACAATAGTACTACTATTTGTACTAGCTTCACATGCTTCGCGCGTCGGGCGGGCGTTTTTACTGTAGCTGCGAATCCCATCATCCTACACTACAAAAAAAAGACACATCCGTGACATTTTGGGCCGAATGAATTTTTTTTCTGTCATACATATGACACTTCTATGACGATAATTGTGACAAAACCCGGTATCATCATAGATGTGGTGTGCTCCTACTTCTATGACAAAAAATCATGATAGAAAATGGGCTTTTCGTCCTGGGCGGGCCGGAGACGCAGCTGCATGACATTCTTTGGGCCATCCATGACGGAAAAAACCGTGGTAGAAGCAAGGGGGAGGAAAATTTCGGGGAGTTGCCGGTTACAGTGGGAGGTTGGGGGCGGAGCGATGCACGTTTCTCTCGTACGTACGTGCGTGTGTGCGAGGCGTTGGCTCTAACTGAACCCGAAGGACAGACCGCAGTTACGCTACATCGAACCCGAGCGATCAATCGATGGCTGTTAACTGAACCTGATGGAGCGATTCCTTCGCTACTGCTTCTAACTTAAGCCGATCTATGCTGCCTCTGGGATGAACAGTGAGCGTTGGGGGGGGGGCGGTTTGGATGAACAGTGAGCAGTGGCGTTGCCTCTGGATGAACAGGACGCCGTGGTGTGGAGGGCTGGATGAACAGATGAAGCGGTGGAGGGGTGGCCGTGGAGGGTGGTTGAACAGGACCCGTGGTGTGGAGGGCTGGATGAACAGAGAAGCGGTGGAGGGTGCCCGTGTGGAGGGGTGGTTGAGCGATGGCGGTGGAGTAGCGCGCTATGGAGGCTGGATGAACAGGAGCCCGTGGAGGCTGGAGGAGGTCGACGGTAGCCCGTGGAGGCTGGAGGAGGTCGACGGTGGAGATGAACAGTATCCCGTGGAGTCCCGCGGTACGCCACACCCCTCCCCCCTCCCCCGTTTCGACCGTAGTGCTCCAACACAAGTCCATTTCATCCGCTTTGCGGCACGCCACACCCTCCCGATCAACAGGACCCCGTTTCGACCGTGGGAGGTCCGCTTCCTCCGCTTTGGCGGTACGCCACACCCTCCCGATCAACAGGGGACCCCATTTCGACCGTAGGAGGTCCGTTTCCTCCGTTTTGCGGTACGCCAGGCCCCTCCCGATCAACAGGACCCCGTTTCGAACGTGGCCGGTCGAACACGAGGCCATTTCCTCCATTGTGCGGTACGCCAGGCCTCGTTTCCATCGCCTGCTCCGTCCAAGCCCTCCCGATGAACACGACCACGCATTCCGTTCTGACCCAGCTGGTTGGATCCCCATGAACACGACGACGATGCTGTTTCTCCGTTCCGACCCAGCCATGTACGTATGCGCGATAGGCGTTAGAGACCCTGCCCCTATGTACGTACGTGGCCGTATTTTCTTTCTTGCACCCTCGCACGTACGTGTACATGCTACGTGCGCGCCTCTACTACGACACGTGCGCGCCTCTACATCCACCAGTATATATGTACGTACATGTTCGCGACCAGAATGACAACGCTACGTACGCTTCGACCAGGTGGGTCCCGACTGTCAGGCACTTCCTTGCATGCGATGATGTAGCTGGTGGGTCCGAGCAGTCAGGGGGGCGAATAGTTTTTTTTTCGGACGCACTTCCTTGCGTGCGAAGATGTAATTGGTGGGTCCCAGCAGACAGGGGAAAACATTTTTTCGCTAAATACGATGGCCCGTCAGGTGGCACTTCCTTGCTGCGGTTGTGGACCCAGCTGTCAGCCTCTCCACGTATAGTCCACGTCCGATGGAAGCCATTCCTTGACCACGTTGACCATGCCGCGCCGAGAGCACCAAGGTGGTGGACGACGGCGAGGCCTAGGAAGGGGACGACGCGGAGCCGGGAAGACGCGGCAGTGGATGCCCACGCGTAGAGGAGTATGAGTGTTCACTCGTTCGGCTGCGGTGTGAGGATGCCGTCGCCGCAGAATAACAGGGGGTGTGGGTGCATAGAGGGATGGCCTGGACAGCGGTGGGAGTAGTAGGGGGCGGTGAGGCCTCTGCGGCATCACAACCGGCCACAGGCGGCAGGAGCAGGCGACACGACCGGCGCTACTTTCGGCGGCTGGAGCAAGAAGACCAGAGGTTAAAAAGCACTACGGCCGTTGGATGGACATTGTACGGTCACTGGAGCTAGAATCGTTCATATATTGACTAAAGTTGACAAAGGCCTCCGTCCCAGTCAACTTAGTAGGCCCACAAGTCAGCCTCCCACCAAGGTTGGTCCCAGCCAGTAGGGGGGTATTCATTTTTTTGTGCGTAATAAGGAGGCACTTCCGGTGGGTCCGAGCGACAATGGGGGGCGTTTTTTTCATGAAATACGGTGGCCCGCCTATGGGTCCCAGCAGTCAGGGGGAAACGTTTTTTCGCGAAATACTGGTGACCCGTCCGGTGGGTCCCTGCTGTCAGGTGGAGGAATAATTATTTTCCGCGTAATAAGGAGGCACTTCCTTGCGGCTGCCGTGGACACAGCTGTCAGCCTCTCCATGTACAGTACTCTTCTGATGGAAGTTGGTCGTTGACCACATTGACCACGTCGCGTCGAGAGCACCACGGCGGTGGACGACGGCAAGGCCTAGGAAGGGGATGACGGGGAGCCGGGGAAGACGCGAAAGTGGAAGCCCGCGCGGAGAGGAGTACGAGGGTTCACTGGTTCAGCTAGGGTGTGAGGCTGCCGTCACCGCAGGGCCTGGCCAGCGGTGGGAATAGTAGGGGGCGGTGAGGCCTCCGAGGCAGCACAGCCGGCCACGGGAGGCAGGAGCATGCGGCACGACCGGCGTTGCTTTGGGCGGCTGGAGCAAGAACACCAGAGGTTGAAGAAGCACTACGGTCGTTGGATAGCCATCGTACGGTCACTGGAGCTAGAATCGTTCATATTGACTAAAGTTGACAAAGGCCCCCGTCCCAGTCAACTTAGTATGCCCATTAAGTCAGCCTCCCACCATGGTGGGTCCCAGCTAGCAGGGGGAGTATTCATTTTTTTGTGCGTAATAAGGAGGCACTTCCGGTGGGTCCGGATGACAGCGCGGGGAATGTTTTTTTTCACGAAATACGCTGGCCTGTCCGGTGGGTCCCAGCAGTCAGGAGGGAAACATTTTTTTCGTGAAATATGGTGGCCCGTCCGGTGGGTCCTTGCTGTCAGGTGGAGGAATAATATTTTGCGCGTAATAAGGAGGCACTTCCTTGCGGCCGCCTGGACCCAGCTGTCAGCCTCTCCACGTACACTACTCTTCCGATGGAAGTCGGTTGTTGACCACGTTGACCATGCCGCGCCGAGAGCACCAGGGCGGTGGTCTGGACGACGGCGAGGCCTAGGAAGGGGACGACGCGGAGCCGGGGAAGACGCAGCAGTGGTAGCCCGCGCGGAGAGGAGTACGAGGGTTCACTGGTTCGGCTGTCGTCGCCGCAGAATAACAGGGGGTGTGGGTGAGTAGAGGGATGGCCTGGCCAGCGGTGGGAGTAGTACGGGGCGGTGAGGCCTCCGCGGCATCACAGCCGGCCACGGGAGGCAGGAGCACGCGACACGACCGGCGCTGCTTTGGGCGGCTGGAGCAAGAAGACCAGGGGTTAAAGAAGCACTACGGCCGTTGGATGGACATCGTACGATCACTGCAGCTATAATCGTTTATATTGACTAAGTTGACAAAGCCCTTGGTACGCGTCAACTTAGTAGGCCCATAGCTCGGATTTGGCAGAGAACATATAGCCCATTTACGATTTGTAAGAATGTACAACCCATTTTTCAATTCTACAGGCCATTTACGGGTTTGTTAAAAGTACAGCCCAACTTCTAGGTAGGACAACGATTAATAATTTCAAACAACCGCTCAAAACAGAATTAAAAAAATTCCCACATTTTGATGGGATTCGAAATATTTTTATCCAAAATTTCTAGTCAGGTTAAATATAATTTCAAAATAAAGTTGTATCAGGTTAAAATCCAACGAAATATTGCGCTACTAATGGCGCACCTAGTATGGCTATTAATGGCGCATCTGTGGTGCGCCATTAATAGCACGCCATTAGTAATTTTACTAATGGCGCACCACCTGCGCGCGCCATTAGTATCTGATATACTAATGGCGACTGCTGGTGCGCCATTAGTATAGGCCAGGGTGCGCCATTAGTATGCCTCCTAGGGGCCATGTATACCAGTGCTTTGGCATACTAATGGCGCACCACCTCTGAATGCGCCATTAGTAATCATGGCATACTAATGGCGCACTACCTGATGCGCCATTAGTATGCACTTGTCATACTAATGGCGCTGTCATGTGATGCGCCATTAGTATGAATATTAGGTTTTTTATTTTTTATTTTCTGTTTTTTGCACAGGTTACAAAATGTATAATTTGACAAAATATAGACAGCACACATCAACAATGATTCATCAAATACAATAGAAGATTAGTCTTTGAATACAATTCATCATATTAGTCTCCGAATACAATTCATAATATTAGTCTCGAATTGAAAAGACCGAACAAAGATAGAACATTATATTACAAGTCTCGAGACCGCGAGTAGCGAGTTTGTCTTCACATTACAAGTCGATATCGATCATCTAAACTACCATCACATAGAAGAGAGCTGCGGTCATCACGATGAGCATCATCACGATGAAACTTCGTCTTCATCCGGTTCCTCCAACGCTCCCTCCCCTCTCCCGCTTGATAGCGGGCGTATATAGATTCGGCCTCGGCCCTAGTGGTGTACCCTTTGTAACTTTTACCGCTGAATCGTTGAACCTGTCTCCGACACTCCTCCCGATCATCGTAGACTCGGGAACCTTACCCTTGTACACGACATACGCCGGCATCGCCATGCACTAGCCAAACGTAAACGTTAGTACCAATTCACCAGACAATACATAAGCAATATATAAGTATGCAACAGAACAATCGGAAGAGAAAAGCAAGACATTAATAGCATCGATTACATCTAAGTTGAACGACTCTCGAAACCAAAGAGACATACTACAAGTTCATTAAAGTTTAATTACAACATGAGCCAATCGATGTTTGAGAACTAGACACGACATCACCGCTTTCGACTCGACTCAAGGGACGGAGCGTGGATGAAGCCGCCGTCTATCATGGGAGTCATGAAATAACGGTCGTTGTCGACTGCATTTGTAGCATTGTGTCGATGTCACTTTGTTGACGGTTGATTTCTGAGGTAGAACTGCCCCGAGGTACGCGCGACATCTTGATGGATGATTTCCGCAAACTCGATTTGGATGCGAAAGAATTCGGTCGGAGGTCCGCGTCTGGATTGCCGACACGCCGCGGCCCAATCTTTGAGTTTACTCGGTAGCGAAGTTGATGATGGTCCCGCACGATCGCCCGCATGTGATGGATGGCGTAGTAGGCACCCTTCGACCGCCAGCGGCTGCTTGACGCAGCGTAACGTCGTATTGTGGGAGAACACGTGCTTGCCGTGCATTACGAATAGGCCTGGTGAAGGTGCCTCCAGATTTGGCGTGGCAGGGAGAACATCATCAAGAACCTTCTTGATATTTGTGTAGTCTACGTTCAATCGACGGTCCGGGTCGAAATACGTGGCCATGGAATATTTGGGGCTTAGGAGGATGAGCGTGCAACGTGTGTCACCGCAGAAACACGGAATGTTAAAAGAAAACGATCGAAATGTAAGAATTCATATGTTACGGGCGGTTGAGGGAGGACTTACTCGGGAAAGTAAGGCACGAGGAAGTTATCCTTATCTTGGTTTGCGAATGACGCCTTCGAGGTAAGAACTCGCGACTTGCGGTCCCCAGCGCTGCCCAAGATCTTGCACACGCATGTAGAAGGGGTCGACTATCACGATGTCCGGTCTTGTCGCGAATGATCCGCATCTCCATACTCAAATGAAAATAGCCGAACGAAGGTGTAGTGCAGCGGATGAAGGTTCAACATAGCATGGATGTCATCAAAACGTAGGACGATCGTGACGCCCGATGGAGTTATCCACAAAGCCCTTGCCCTTCGGCACCTTGGCCGCGAAAACCGGTATGCCACATCCTTCTCCCCGAGACGCCGCTTCTCCAAAGAAAGAACAACATCATGCAGACTCCGCATAGCACCGGTTGCAGCATTGAGCATATTTGTCGGTAGCATCGCCCTACCCGCCACATGCACCCTCCTCGAGATATCCTGCGGTGAAGGTGGCCCGTCTGAGCACGGATCGCATTACTCGGTGCCGGCTGGCTCGCACCCTTCTTAGTCTTTCTTTTGCGTGCCTTCTTCTTCTCTGTAATGGGACCGAGTTCTGCTCACTGCACCGCCTTCTTGAGTGTCTTGGGGCTGATAATATTTTGCACCTCGCCTATCTCGAGGCTCGGTGAAGTCGGCAAATGGAGGCGTCTCCTCGAGAGCTGAACGCCAGACGGCGCTTTGTTGCAACTTGGCTTCTCCGTGGTACCAGCTAGATCGCACACGCCTTTTGTTGGGTTTGGTTCTTGAGAAGGAGGCCCCATGAAGTCGCCATCGTACCCATGCTCGGCAAAGTAATCGATCGACGTTGCCAAATGTATCATCGTCGTCGCTGCCGTCGTTCGATCCCGTGCCATATGCATGTTTGGATCCATGGCATAGGGATGTCCGGCACCGTTATGGCGGTCTTGCCATGGGGCCGACTTGGCGCCGCACGACCGGCGGTGTTGTCTTTGGGGTGGTGTCCCCGCCCCCAAAAGAAATCTGGCTCTTCGCCAAAGCGAGGGCCAGCTCAGGCAGGCGCTGAGGGTCATCACGTCTTCATCGTCGGCCCCGACGGGTCGAATCGAAGGTAACAAGTCGTCGCAGCCTGGCAGCACCCGAACCAGTTGAACCCTAAACAAGTTGGGTGGCATCTGGGTACCGTGGAACAAGGGGTTGCCCGGTTGAACGATTTTGCCCTTGGCAACATCGACCAACTCGTTGTTCACGAAGTGGAGGAGAGTGCACGGAACGTCGGCGGCGCCCTGTGAAAACATGTAGGGCGTCAGGGATGCCCAGTCAAAGGCAAGGAGATGAAGTCCTCGGCCGAGAGAGGCTTAATTAGTTACCGTGATGATGGCGTCGAGCTCGGCTAATGTCGACGCCAACGGCGGGCGCGTAGCGATGACGGAGGGGCCGCTTCTTTGAAGAGGTGCCGGCTGGCGTACACCCGGGTGCATTAAGCTCCCGTGCCGGCGTCGGAGACACCAATGCCGCCTCCGCTGGAGGCACCAATGGCCCCGCCATCGCATTATGCGAGTTGCTGGCCGTGAAGCTAGGAATCGGGGGCGGCCCGCAATCCACGCACTCAACCCCGAGATCAAGGTAGGCACAAGGGCGGTGATCGTCGCTCCAAGTCGTTGTTCCACTTGCTCTTGGACAATCTCCGAATCCGCCACCGTGCCTTGAGTTCTTGAACCTCTCGCTGGCTTTCCAAGCTGGTCTTTTTCTCCTTCCGCACACCAGCGGTATAGTATGACCCCATTTTGTCGACAAGCCTTTGCCGCCATACCGGTGGCGTCGGCTTCGAGCTTATCCTTGTTCTTCATTACATTCAACCCCTATTTAGAGTGGTGTCCCAAGGGTTGCTCTTAGTCGACCCAGCTCTGCTTTCGATGCGCTGCGGAAGGAATGTGAACCATTTAGAAATTGGCTTCATTAATTAGAATGCAACCATATGGAGCTAATTACGCTGGGGTGTATTCCTTAGCGTAACAAGCTCAAGCTGCCCGGTCTTCGGATCCGTGGTAAGCTCCTTTGTTTTCGGGTCCTTCTTGTACGGGCCCCGACAAAGTTCCTGGTCCGCTTGTCACCGTATTTATCGAAGAGGGGCGGTAGGCCTTGCTCGCACGCAGTCCGCCTCCTCCTTGTCCCATATAGGCTCCGCCACTCTGTAACCGCCCGGGACCGAGTGTGTGTTCCCCTATGTTCAGCTCCGCATTTGTTTCCCCCACTCACTTGATTGGGAGCTTGCGGTGCTCGAGCAATTGATCTTGAAGTCGTTGTAGTCATCTTCGGTGATCTAAGGATTTTTCTCCTTGATCTTCTGATAACTCTCACCTTTCTCGATCATTCTCTTCACATTGCTTTTCCAAGTAGACAGGGCCTTGCTCATCTTCGTGAGGGCAGCATTGTTCACTTTATTCCCTTTGAGGCTTGTGTTTTCAAATTCAGCGGGGAACTTGTATCGCTCGTGCATCTTCGTGAAGAGGAGGTTGCGCAAATTCCCTCGGTCGATGCCTCGGGTTCTCGGTGTTGAGCGAGACCTTGCTCCGGAGAATGCACCCGAGCTGATGCTAGTACACATTGAATTTTCGTTCGGGCACCGGTGGATTCCCGTCGGAGTGCACTTCAGTAACTTCCTCCTGGAGGGTGCGGAGCACGGTCGGGCGCCGTCCTTCCGTTGCCTCTTCGGTTGGCTGCCATCCGTGCATGCGCCGCCATCATCGATGGTGGCATCCTCGGCGGCACCATCGGTGGTGGCATCGGTGTGGTCATCCTCGGCGGCACCATCCGTGGTCTCGTGGATCGGTGGGGAAGGCGGTGGCCTCATACAAGTGAGGTTGTTCCTCCATCTCCGGATAGCTCCTGAATGCCTTGCCGCCCGAACCCCGGCCTCATCGTTGTGGGCCATGTTTCTCTCTAAATAGAAACAAAGTTTGGTCAAAAAGTTGGTTATTGTCAAGGAACAAGATCATGGTCTCATCATTTAGGGTTTGTCGACACCGAGGCATCCTAAAATCTAAGCTTTTATCATTGAGGGTTTTTCGACGCCAAGGCACCCTAAAAGCCTAACCTTTCATCATTTTGGTTTTTATCGACACCGAGGCACCCTAAAAGCCATGCATTAGTCACAAATGCGCCGGGCACTTGATCCTACTTAATTAACTACTAAGATACCCCGCCCATGCATTAGTCACAAGTACCCCATATGTCCTATTTTTAGCAAAGTCATGCTAAAATTCACGGAAAATTTCAGCATGACCTTTACTGAAAATAGGACATATGGAAATACCAATTCTTGAACGAAAGTTAATCGACATTCCGGCAAACTCAAGGGCCTCTCGGGGTACCTGCAAAATCATTATCCTAGGTGGACATGGATGCAATGTCACATGTCACATGGATCCCACACCCACAGGAGCTGGTGAAGCTTCATGTGTATTTCATTTAAAACCAGCCTGACTAAAGAGCTTTATGTAGAAAACAAATCACTCCACCAGCTCACACAGGATCATCCCTCTAAGCAATTACTCAAAATGGGCACTAGCAGCAAAATGAACATTTCACAATCTAAACTTTTTTTTGTCATCTATGTGCTCATTTAACTTTGATCCAAATAGTATCAAAGTTCTTAGAAACAAGCAGCTCTGCTAACAAAGAACAGTAAAAATGGGGCTTGCCTTAAGATGGGAAGTAAAGTTGCAAAAACTATCACAAAGAACAGTAAAAATGGAACATAGCTCAGCATTTGTATTGATAGGAACAAACATAAAATCAAACAATGGGCATCTACTAGGTAGACCAACATAAAATTTTGACTGGAGTTACATAAGGGGAAATTGATGTGATGACTGGCGGTTAGGAGCTGAGCTGATCATGTCCATGTATTCTAATTCTCTGATAAGATGGAATTGCTGTTGGTACCAATTTATTTGTTCACAAAGATACATTTTTGGTAATGCATAGACAACATCACCTTTTATTTATCATGGTTGGTTACTTGTTCCATAATTATATCAGCCCAGAGTGTCTTATTAGATATCAGACTGAATTGTAATGCACCCATTCTAAAACTTTAAGTGAAAATAACCCTTGGTGTTTGATATGCATAACAATGAAAGATGTTGGTTCACATCTTTGACTGGAGTAACAGAGGCATAAAAGTAGAAATTATAGGTCAGAGGATCATGCTGATTAAGGTTACATTTTTATCTTTGCAAGTTCGAGTAATTAGAGTATGTGGCACTGTCTTGTGTTGACTAACTCATAAATGATATTATCATCTTTACTCACCGTTATGTGTATCATGGCTGAAATTCCACCGTTATAATACATGCACCTTGGCTAATTAGCAAGTAAGTAACTCTTACATTATCAAAGCTTGCCGGTGTCTGAAATCAATTACTGACAGGGAATAGCACAGGCACACAACAAACCTATAACTTAATGATGGTTATTAGGGAAGACAGGAAATGAGGATGGACAGAACCATATGTTTGGGAAATGCAAATAGAAGTAGTGCTATGAGAGTAATTTCATTTCAATTTTCATTGATGTTTCAAATTAGATCGGTGCACATGTGGCTGCAATTTCTATTGGTCATCCAAGATGGGTGTTCATAGTAAAGTACTATATAGTGGCACTAACATAACCAAGGATTGCTTAAAAAACATAACCAAGAATCACCTTCAACGTGGCTTCTTCTCTTTAGCCCGGCTTCCTACGCAAAGTGGGCAAATACTTACATCTGCTGCAGTAGGTACTTGATCGCCCTTTCCCTTCTTGTTACATTATCAAAACCACGATGATAATGCAATACACACCAAAGAATATCATATACAAGAATTGCAGAAATTAAACAAGGTCAGACCCACACTATCTATTCTTTCTTCATGGCAGAATATCATATACAAGCACCTAATTTTGTTCACATTTATATAGCAACAAATATTTATACACTCATATAGCAGCACTAAGTATATTGCACTTAGAAGAAGATTTGCTTTACATCCCACCCAACTTAACAATCTAGTAGAGTTGTGATTTATTAATATTGTCTTTCCTTTGCAGGTTCATGTCAAGTCGATCGAGGATTTCGCGCAGCTGGGTTGTTTAGATGAGAACCAAGACAAGCAAGCCCACCAAAGCTTCTTCTACCCAAAGAAGCAACCCACTAAACCCTTTTCTACCCAGCCGCAACCCGCTAAAGCTTCTTCCACCCAGCTACCGGCCAGAGGGCACCAAGGCCTCATCATTCACATATCTACCTCTGACCAGGACGGCAAACAACGCACTGTGGCCAAGATCAACTTCCTCAGCCTCTCAGGTTTGTGTTGCGATCCTCTCCTGCGTGCACCTTGTCGAGCACAAAGCGGCTCGTGACCCTTTTCTACCTCCGCCCGAGGGAGTATGGAGGGAGTATTTATATATTACCTTTGTAAACTTGCGGTTTTGTTGATTCCTCAAAAAACCAACCTCTTATCTATACTTACTAGTACTTTATACTGCCAAGCAAAAGGAGCGTTAGCATCCCTCTCCCTGTTTAATCTCATAGCACAATGATAAAGTTATCTTGTCCTGGCCATGGGGAAGCACCAAAACCCAATGGAGCCATTTTTTTAGGTATCCAAGGTTCATGCAAATTATCATGCAAATTATCTGAAATTTTTAGGCATCCAAGGTTATCCAAATTATCCAAGGTTCAGATTATCCATGGTTCAGATTAAGAGCTCATGTTAAAAAAACTATCTGAAATTTTTAGGCATCCAAGGTTCATGCAAATTATCATGCTCATATGGAGATGGGATAGGAGGAGGGAAGGGGATAGGGGTCGGGGCGGTAGCTTACCTTGGAGGAGCGGGCCGGGGTGGAGGAGGCGGTCGGAGAGGATAAGGATGCCGGGGAGTGGGGCGCGGGGAGGATGTCGGGGACGAGGTCCGGGTGGTGGTGGTGCTCCGGCGACGGTGGTGTGGACGGGGCGGCGTCCGGGCGGCGGGGTCGCGTCGAGGCGGCGGGGCAGCGTCGAGGTGGCGGGGCAGCGGCTGGGCGGGCCGAGGCGGCGCTGGGCGCAAGGCTGGGCGGCGGGCGGCTTGAGGCGGCGGGGCGGCGTCGAGGCGGCGTCGGGGCGGCGGGGCAGCGTCGAGGCGGCGGGGCAGCGGCGTCGGGAGAGGAGAGGGGAAGGGGATCTAGGGCGAGGGAGAGGGCGAGGGAGAGGGAAGGCGAGGAGAGGGCGAGGGAGGGAGAGGGCGAGGGCGAGGGCGAGCAGTGGTCGTGCAGCGGCGGCGGGCGGCGGTGGATCGAGAGGGAGAGGGAACTGGCGAGGGGAGAGGAAGGGGGATCGGGCGAAGGGGAGAGGAAGGGGGATCGGGCACAATACTAATGGCGCACCTCACCGTGGTGCGCCATTAGCATGTCCATACTAATGGCGCACCTCACCGTGGTGCGCCATTAGTATTTTTTTATTTCAACTCGAGCCAACAGGTTATGTACCACCAGAACTGATCCACATCAAGTCCCCTCTACTAGCTCGACCGGTCGCCAGCCTAGTTCTCACACCAGGGAGGTCCTGGGTTCGACTCCTGTGCTCCACAAATTTTTTTAGCATTTAAAAGCTGTTTGATACTTATTTGTGTTTAAATATGTTCAAACTTGTTTAAATAATAACAGTAATATTTTTTTATAAGACAGTAGCATTTAAAAACCTGTTTGATACTTATTTTTTATAAGACGGTGCTTGGGGGTCGGCGGCGGCGGTTGAGTAGGGGAATCGAGGGTGCGGGGGGTCGGCGGCGGCGGCCGGTGGACTGGGGGGGGTGCTCGGCGGCGAGGGGGACCGGATCTGGCGAGGTGGGATAGCGATCGAGATGGAGGGGGATCGAGGTGGGCTCCACAAATTTTTTTAGCATTTAAAAAGCTGTTTGATACTTATTTGTGTTTAAATATGTTCAAACTTGATTAAATAAAAACAGAAATAATATTTTTATAAGACAGTATCATTTAAAAAGATGTATGATAATAATTTTTTATAAGACGGTGCAAAAGTGGGGGTCGGGCGGCGGCGGTTGAGTAGGGGAATCGCGGGTGCGGGGGGTCGGCGGCGGCCGGTGGACTGGGGGGTGCTCGGCGAGGGGGCCGGATCTGGCGAGGTGGGATAGCGATCGAGATGGAGGATCGAGATCGAGTGTCCATGAAATTTACAAATATTCATGATAGTTCAAAAGTACCCATGAAATACAATCGAGAAATGAAGGCTACGATTTAAATACAATTGATCTTAGCTAGCTATCTGTTCACAATCTTCTTGCCCTTCTTTTTCGCAAATGGAGTTCTTCTGTGGAACGGACGTCCTTTAGGTAGGGTGGTCCTACTTCTTCTTGTGGTGTATGCTGCTACTTCATCATCGTCGTCATGTTCTATACTCTGGTCGCAGTACTTGTCGAAGTCTTGCTCATTGGCTACTCCATCAATTCCGATGATCTTACTATTGCCTCTCCTCACGACAACACGACCGGGCTTTGGCGGGTCGGTAATGAAGAAGCATTGGTCCACTTGGGAAGCCAGTACCCATGGCTCATTTTTCGGTGACGTTTGCGCCCATGGTCTTGGATTTGGCTTCGGGTATAACCATGGTGGTGAAATACCGGTCTTCTTTTATGACGTTCTTGGCCCATCGACACGGAACATGGGACCTTCTCTCCAGCGTAGCTCAGCTCCCAGATCTCCTCGATCCTTCCGTAGTATCTGTCCTTGTCGTTACCGGTGTAGGATTCCATCGTTACCCGGAGTTACGATAACCATCGCTCTTCATGTCCTTGGCCTCGGTGTAGAATGTGTAGCCGTTGATATCGTGACGCCTCATAGGTCATCAGGTTGTGCTCGGCATACCGTGACAAGGCGAATATGAGTTGTTCTTCCGCGGAAGAATCCTCATGTAAAGGGTAATACGAAGCTTCGCTTGAACCAACGCGTGAAACATGAGTTGTGCTCTTTGAGTATATCTCCGTCAATCCTCTGTTGGCCTCGGTCATTGTACGTCTTCTTAATAAAGGTTTTGTGCTCTACCACCCAAGGATCGACCACGTCTATGTGTTGTAGCGCGACTAGGTTTGCTCTTTCAAAGTCGGCGAGTCGACCCTCGAAGTCGACATGCATTTCGCGGGCGACCCTCACGGTGACCCCATCCAGCGAGCCCGCCGAGGTGCTGTTGACGGGCAGACCAACGGGGTTCTCGATGCCTAGATAATTCGTGCGATGGGAGATGCACTCTTGATCGAAAAGCCCCTGGCTATGCTTCTTCTCGGACGTGACATGTTGCGAACGTATCCTTTGATGACACCATTCATCCTTTCGAGCGACATCATGCTTTGTGCAGGAACGTCGGCCCGAGTTGGATGATATCCTCCACTATATGGACCAGCAAATGCACCATAACGTCAAGAATGCGGGCGAGAAGTACATCTCAAGCTCGCATAGTATCACCACGATCTCTTCCTGTAGCCTTCGAGTTGCCTCACGCCAATCGACTTCCGAGAGATGACGTCGAAGAAGTTGCATAGGCCAAATAGCGTTTCACGGACGTGCGCGTCCATGATCCCACGGATTGCAATCGG
This sequence comes from Aegilops bicornis, assembly GCA_021605145.1. Classification (NCBI taxonomy): domain Eukaryota; kingdom Viridiplantae; phylum Streptophyta; class Magnoliopsida; order Poales; family Poaceae; genus Aegilops; species Aegilops bicornis. The sequence goes on from CM038673.1 coordinate 429,204,689, forward strand.
AAGTATCTGCGTCATCAAGACGCGTGGCGGTCGTGAGACTTCATCCCGCTGAACTTCTGCTTCGCTGGGTCTAGGTATCTGCTTATCTTCCCCGCGTAACCGTAAGGAAGTTTTACTCCTAGGAGGCAGGTGAAAAACTGCTCGATCTCCTCCTGACTTAGAGTGACGCACGCGGGAGGGTAGTCATTTCCGGTCTTGGCCTTTTTGCCTTTGCGACGACTTTCTGTGTCCTGCTTCGCCTCATCATCATCATCATCATCATCATCAGCATCATCATCATCATCATATATAGCGTGAAGCTCCTGCCTGATGCCCATTAATTTCAAGTCTGCCCTTGCTTTCGGCCCATCTTTGGTCCTCTCTGGCATGTTGAGCAGGGTACCAAGCAGACTCTCGCACACGTTCTTCGTGATATGCATGACATCAAGGCTGTGAGGCACACGGTGGATCTTCCAAGACGGCAAGTCCCGTAAAACAGACCTCGCTTTCCATACCTTCAATGACTCTGGCGCCTTTCGCTTCTTTCCGGCTCTGGCGCCTTTTGCTTCTTTCCGGCGGTGGGCAGTCTTTCCAATTTTTCAACAGCTTGTCTATTTCCTCGCCGCTCCTCGTACAGGCGTTTCGGGTTCGGTTTCACCATCGAACAGATCCTTGCGTTTCCTCCACGGGTCATCGTCGCGAAGCCACCTTGATGTCCCATGAACACGGTTTTCAAGACCGGGATCTCTATCTAGTGGCGTCGTTGTGTCATCCATGCACCTTACGCATCCAGAAAATCCGTGGACTACCCGCCCGCAAGATATCCGTAGAATCGAGATAGTCGTGCACCGTCGTGAGCAGTGCGTCTCTCATAGGGAAATATTCTTTCTCTGCGGCGTCCCACGTATTGGATGGCGTTTTCCACAGCGTGTCAAGCTCCTCTTTCAGCAGCCCCAGATATAGATTGATGTTGTTCCCTGGTTGTTTCGGCTCTTCAATTAGCATACTCATGTGAATGTACTTCCTCTTCATGCACAACCAGGGGGGAAGGTTGTACATCCACACAAACACAGGGCAGGTGCTATGTGTGCTTCTCTGGCTGCCAAACGGATTGACTCCATCGGTGCTCGCGCCCATCACGATGTTCCTTGGATCGTTCCCAAATTCTGGGTATTCGAAGTTCAACGCTTGCCAGCGCTCGCATCCTTAGGGTGACTCAGCACCTTGTCTTTTTATCTATCTCCGGATCATTTGCGTCATCTTCTCGCTTCTTCTCCTCCCTATCCGGCGTACAACGCAGGAGCTTTGCTACCTTAGGATCCGCGAAATACCGCTGCAGACGAGGAGTGATCGGAAAGTACCACACCACTTTTCGAGGAGCTTTCTTCCTCTTCTTGTATCGAGTGACACCGCACACGGACATATGGTAGACTCCGTGCTCGTCCCGATAAATGATGCAATTGTTCATGCACACATGGTATTTCACGTGGGGTAAATCCAGAGGACACACGATTTTCTTCGCCTCCTCCAAACTGGTCGGGCACTTGTTCCCCTTGGGAAGACGTTCGTGTCAGAATGACATGTTCTCGTCGAAGCACGCGCCGGTCATTTTGTGTTTTACCTTCATCTCCGAGCCATGAGCGTTACTTTCAGCGGGTATCCTCGGCCTGCATCCTTCATACAATGGAGTACCGTCTAACTCAAGTTGATCCATCTTGGCTTTCTCTCGGCGGCAGCTCTTGCGTTATCCGTGCTTGAGAAGCAGCTCTTGAATATGAGGGTCCTGCACCCAGCCCATCGTTGGTCCAGCGTCGTGCGCTCCGCCGCATCATCATCATGTCCTGCATCTTCTACATGATGATCTGTACAACATCACCGTCGTGATCATCTCCTAGGGATTCTTCGTCTTCTCACCCCCGAGCCGCGGTGGTTGTCTTGCTGCCCTTCCTCATTTCTTGCCCGGCCCCGTGGACGACTTCGTAGTCATCTTCATCACCTTGCCACCGATAGCCATCCATGAAACCACGCAAGAGCAGGTGGTCCCGCACCTACCCGGAATCCGGGTCCGCAATAAGGCTATTCAGCTTGCATCTTCGACACGGACATCTTATCTCCGTCTCGTTCTTTTGAAGCATCTCGGCCTTCGTGGACCTCAAAAACCTATTCACGATGCCTTCAGTCATCGTGCAGACCATGGTCGCTGCGGGTAGAGCAAAGCGATATTTTAGAACCAAGAAAAATTTGGCATGACTTTCCCTAAAAATAGGACCAAAAGAATGCTTAATGCCAAAATTCTCGCTTAAACGGAAATGAATCAACATTCCGCAAAATATTGGCAACTATCGCATTTCAAATACCGGTACACCTCCAAACACAAACACATATGCAACACCACAAACATATGCAACACCACGAACATACATAGATCTAGCTAGGCCATAAAAAGTGCATGTGCACATTGTTGTAGGGAGAACAACATAAATATAGCTTCCCCTTACTTACCTAGCAAAACAAGGTAACTTAACCACTTAATTTGAATGAATCTATGGTGGAAATGAGGTGAAAAGAGGAGGCACCGAGACAAGGAGGAGGCGGTGGAGAGAATGAAGTGGGGAGAAAGTGAGTGTGGGAGGAGGCTGTCCAAAATATCTTGTTGCTGCCCACTTACTAATGGTGCACCGACAACAAATGCGCCATTAGTAATCCAGGTTACTAATGGCGCACTTCGGTGGTGTGCCATTAGGACTTTTGAAAAAAAGGAATAAAAACAATCAGACACAAAAGAACATTAGTGGCGCTCCTTCTGGCTGGTGCGCCATTACAAGTTACACCTAGTAATGGCGCACCACCATCTGATGCGCCATTAGTATGTTTGGACAGGCGCACTAGTTCAAAAAAATGGTACTAATGGCGCACCGTGGGCAGGTGCGCTATTAGTAGTTCAACACTAATGGCGCATCGAGGGTGGTGCGCCATTAGTATATACTAATGGCGCACCACATGTCTGGTGCGCCATTAGTGTCAATTCCATCTATAGCCCTTTTCCTAGTAGTGAGTATCCCGTGGAGTCCCGCGGTACGCCACACCCCTCCCCCCTCCCCCGTTTCGACCGTAGCGCTCCAACACAAGTCCATTTCATCCGTTTTGCGGTACGCCACACCCCTCCCGATCAACAGGACCCCCGTTTCGACCGTAGGAGGTCCGTTTCCTCCGTTTTGTGGTACGCCACACCCCTCCCGATCAACAGGACCCCCATTTCGACCGTAGGAGGTCCGTTTCCTCCGTTTTGCGGTACGCCAGGCCCCTCTCGATCAACAGGACCCCGTTTCGAACGTGGCCGGTCGAACACAAGGCCATTTCCTCCATTGTGCGGTACGACAGGCCTCGTTTCCATCGCCTGCACCGTCCAAGCCCTCCCGATGAACACGACCACGCATTCCGTTCCGACCCAGCCGGTTGGATCCCCATGAACACGACAACGATGCTGTTTCTCCGTTCCGACCCAGCCATGTACGTATGCGCGATAGGCGTTAGAGACCCTGCCCCTATGTACGTACGTGGCCGTATTTTCTTTCTTGCACCCTCGCCGCTGTACGTACGTGTACATGCTACGTGCGCGCCTCTACTACGACACGTGCGCGCCTCTACAGCCACCCGTATATATGTAATGCATACGTTCGCGACCAGAATGACAACGCTACGTACGCTTCGACCAGGTGGGTCCCGACTGTCAGGCACTTCCTTGCATGCGATGATGTAGCTGGTGGGTCCGAGCAGTCAGGGGGGCGAATAGTTTTTTTTCGACGCACTTCCTTGCGTGCGAAGATGTAATTGGTGGGTCCCAGGCGAGGGAAAACATTTTTCGCTTCATCGATGGCCCGTCGGTGGCACTTCCTTGCTGCGGTTGTGGACCCGGTATCGGCCTCTCCACGTGCGATCCACGTCCGATGGAAGCCATTCCTTGACCACGTTGACCATGCCGCGCCGAGAGCACCAAGGTGGTGGACGACGGCGAGGCCTAGGAAGGGGACGACGCGGAGCCGGGAAGACGAGACAGTGGATGCCCACGCGTAGAGGAGTATGAGTGTTCACTCGTTCGGCTGCGGTGTGAGGATGCCGTCGCCGCAGAATAACAGGGGGTGTGGGTGCATAGAGGGATGGCCTGGACAGCGGTGGGAGTAGTAGGGGGCGGTGAGGCCTCTGCGGCATCACAACCGGCCACGGGCGGCAGGAGCAGGCGACACGACCGGCGCTGCTTTCGGCGGCTGGAGCAAGAAGACCAGAGGTTAAAAAGCACTACGGTCGTTGGATGGACATCGACGGTCCTTTGGAGCTAGAATCGTTCATATATTGACTAAAGTTGACAAAGGTGTCCGTCCGAGTCAACTTAGTAGGCCCACAAGTCAGCCTCCCACCAAGGTTGGTCCCAGCCAGTAGGGGGATATTCATTTTTTTGTGCGTAATAAGGAGGCACTTCCGGTGGAGTGCAGGCCGACAATGGGGACGTTTTTTCATGAAATACGGTGGCCGCTTTGTGGGTCCCAGCAGTCGTGGGAAAGCGTTCGCTGAAATCTGGTGACCCGTCCGGTGGGTCCCTGCTGTCAGGTGGAGGAATAATTATTTTCCCCGTAATAAGGAGGCACTTCCTTGCGGCTGCCATGGACACAGCTGTCAGCCTCTCCATGTGCAGTACTCTTCTGATGGAAATCGGTCGTTGACCACATTGACCACGCCGCGCCGAGAGCACCACGGCGGTGGACGACGGCAAGGCCTAGGAAGGGGATGACGGGGAGCCGGGGAAGACGCGAAAGTGGAAGCCCGCGCGGAGAGAATCTGAGGTTCACTTGGTTCAGCTAGGGTGTGAGGCCGTCACACCGCAGGCCTGGCCTGGTGGGAATAGTAGGGGGCGGTGAGGCCTCCGAGGCAGCACAGCCGGCCATGGGAGGCAGGAGCATGCGGCACGACCGGCGCTGCTTTGGGCGGCTGGAGCAAGAACACCAGAGGTTGAAGAAGCACTACGGTCGTTGGATAGCCATCGTACGGTCACTGGAGCTAGAATCGTTCATATTGACTAAAGTTGACAAAGGCCCCCGTCCCAGTCAACTTAGTATGCCCACAAGTCAGCCTCCCACCATGGTGGGTCCCAGCTAGCAGGGGGAGTATTCATTTTTTGTGCGTAATAAGGAGGCACTTCCGGTGGGTCCGGATGACAGCGCGGGGAATGTTTTTTTTCATGAAATACGCTGGCCCGTCCGGTGGGTGCCAGCAGACAGGGGGGAAACATTTTTTTCGTGAAATAAGGTGGCCCGTCCGGTGGGTCCTTGCTGTCAGGTGGAGGAATAATATTTTGCGCGTAATAAGGAGGCACTTCCTTGCGGCCGCCTGGACCCAAATTGTCGGCCTCTCCACGTACACTACTCTTCCGATGGAAGTCGGTTGTTGACCACGTTGACCATGCCGCGCCGAGAGCACCAGGCGGTGGTGCGGACGACGGCGAGGCCTAGGAAGGGACGACGCGGGAGCCGGGAAGACGCAGCGGTAGCCCGCGGAGAGAAGTCTGAGGTTCACTGGTTAATGTCTGCCGCCTTGAGAATAACAGGGGGTGTGGGTGAGTAGAGGGATGGCCTGCCAAGCGGTGGGAGTAGTACGGGGCGGTGAGGCCTCCGCGGCATCACAGCCGGCCACGGGAGGCAGGAGCATGCGACACAACCGGCGCTGCTTTGGGCGGCTGGAACAAGAAGACCAGAGGTTAAAGAAGCACTACGGCCGTTGGATGGACATCGTACGATCACTGCAGCTAGAATCGTTTATATTGACTAAGTTGACAAAGCCCTTGGTACGCGTCAACTTAGTAGGCCCACAGCTCGGATTTGGCAGAGAACATATAGCCCATTTACGATTTGTAAGAATGTACAACCCATTTTTCAATTCTACAGCCCATTTACGGGTTTGTTAAAAGTACAGCCCAACTTCTAGGTAGGACAACGATTAATAATTTCAAACAACCGCTCAAAACAGAATTAAAAAAATTCCCACATTTTGATGGGATTCGAAATATTTTTATCCGAAATTTCTAGTCAGGTTAAATATAATTTCAAAATAAAGTTGTATCTGGTTAAAATCCACCGAAATATTGCGCTCGCAACAAGTAATGAAATTAAAATTTCTAAATTCCAAAAATAATATATTTTTCAAACTAATTACGTGTTTGGAGCATTGTAATTGCCCAGTTATTATAATTACATCCCATTTATTATTTCTTAAAGTCCATTTTCTTGTTAAGCCTAATGCATACCTCCTAGGAAACTTTGCAGCCAGTGGGCGGATAACAAGTTGACCTGGTATTGTGTACAACCTGTCGGCCCAGTTGCATTGGCGATGTTGAAAAAAAGGCACATGTAGTACAGTACAACCTAACATGGTTACTCAGCCCACATTCAGCGACGCCGGAAAGGCCCAAACAAGGCTTCTGTACAACTTTCTGAAGTCACCGAGCTCAATTAATAACTTAAGAAAAAAATTAGATTACAGTGGAACCTAATTAAAAGCTGTCACGAGCAAATAAATAATTCAACGGGTCCCACTTGTGCGTGTGCGCGTGTGTGTGCGTGTGTGTGTGGGTGAGAGAGAGAGAAAGATAGAGAGAGAGACCCATCGGTCGATGCTCGTAAATACATCTTTTAGCCATATGCATTGCTGATGCTCAGTAAAAACTTATATAGTTGACACAATCATATAGAACATCATAGCACACTGAACTTGCATACAAAAATTTCACGCAGGCGGCACAATCAGGATGGAAGCAGTGGATCGCTACGGAAGGGCTATGTTGAAACCAACGAAGTCGTACATACCGGTTCATCGTCTTTATAAATGACGGGAAATATCTTAAATGTTGTGGAAAGAAAACAGACTGACAACACAATAAGTTTTTCTAGCACATTAAGTTGACGTACAACCCTTTCTAAAAAAAAGTTCAGGTACAAAATTAGAACAGGTCACAATCAAATGTACTGGCATATCAGTGCTTCAGACCCATAGCTCGGATTTAACTAGTACTATCTGACAAGATTCAGTTGTTACCTCAAATTAGAGCACATCCAGCAGCCAACCCGCCTCTTCTCCCAAAGAAGCAATGGCCTCCGCCCGTAGCGATGGAGTAGGCCCTGTGCCATCCATCATTCCGAGCAACACGGGAAAGTCCGACGCGTTGACTCCTGTAATGGACGCCGTCGACGGACCACAGCACCAGCGAAGCGGCAGGGCTTCGATTGATGGATCGACCACTTCTTCGACATGCACGAACACTCGTCTGGTACATCCCTAACGTGGTCATGGCGGCCTTGGTGGCGATTTAATAGTACAACCCGGTTCTGCACGGTATCTCAACACCAATCACCTTCGGTATGGTGGACGGCTTCTTCATCCATGCCATAACCGTCAGAGCCCAGCTGTCTGGAGGAACAAACATACTTATGAGCTCACCTCCAAGGTCATTGATAAGCTCGTTCATGGACTCGCTGTTCCAAGCACGTCGAGGCATGCCGTGGAAGGTAAGCTTTGTCAAAAACTCAAGCTCAGAGGGCACCGAGCCCCATCACAGGTGCCACCGATCAAAGCTCACCGGTAGCGCCATCGCAGAACAAACGCCGGGAAGATTTGAACACACGACTGCAGTCAAAAGTTGTTCGGAACCTGACGAAGAAATCAGCCGGTGGCGGACAGACTTCGACGAGCAAGTCACTTATTTGGATGTCGTGCGCAATGCCAAGAGCTTTGACAAGGTCGTCCGGCGAGACGAGAGGCTGTTCGCCATTGATGGTTACCATCAGCACTTTGCCGGCAAACTGGTCATGAAGCGCCACCATGCCACTGTTGCGCGACAGCACGCAGCGCCCAAAGGCAGGACGGACCTCAGGATCTCCCGCTCAGAGATCCGCGTTGACCGGCGACATGATAGTGCACTTGAGTACAGGGAGAACATGAGGGGGATTTGGGGGAACTGGAGTAGGAATCGAGATTCCAGAGGTGGGGGAGGGGCGGGAGACTGAGGATGAAAAGGTAGCATGAATTTCGAGCACGCGCCAATATGCTCTCGGCACGCAAGCGCACGAAAACACCGGTGGCGCCCACATGTCGGCCTAAGAGTCCTTATTCTTTCTTTTTTGGAGAGCCCGGCCTTTTTTTTCAGGATCTTTTGAGAGCCCGGCCCGAGAGTCATAATTGACATGTTTGGCATTGCGTTACTACTCGCCCCATATTCAACGACACCTCACTGGCCCAAACAAGTGTACATCATCGAAAAGACAGTGATCTCAAATTATATAACTTGAAAAAAGGAGATATACTCTGAACCTTTGGAGAGCGGTGATGCCTCATTTAGCCCACCAAGTAGTTCGAGACAATAAACAGTTCAAACAACGATATATACAACATTCAAACACTGACTAGTGAGTACTCTTGACATAAACAGCAAGATATGATAGTTCATAAGAAGTCTTGCTACACCACCAAAACGTACTCCATTTGCGGTAGGCCGGACTCTCATGATCCAGACGAGAATGACATTCTAAACAGAAGCAACTATTACATAGAAAGAGTGACATATACGAGGATGACCAAATGACAAGGAATATGCATAACAAAAGAAAGAACTACCCATCCAGAACCAGCGGCAAAGACAACAAAGTCATTCGAAGAGATGATCCAACACCATCATAATTTGCAGCCCCGCTTCAGCGACCAGTGATCCGGAGACACCAGTACTCCACCCTTTCGGTGCAACAACCCGGTTACCTATCAACCTGAAGGCTTGAACCACATCACTACCTGTCGTAATTGAGACATCCAAGGATCAAAGTTAATCCGGATGCCTTTGTCATTCTCACCTTCTTTTGGCTGCAGGCTGTATCGTTGACAATCAGGGGAGTATGCTCCCGAACTCCTAGGGCTCGCCGTGTAGACACAGTTTTCCATAGAAAACAGAGCTTCTCTGCCATCAAGGTCCTTGCCAACGGTGATCTCCTGGTTAATCGGATAATTGAGTCCGAGAAACAGAGAGTGTGAACCAAGGCTGTTTACCCGCCTCCAACTAAAAAATCCTAAAGGCCCCAACAAGCTGGTATCCTGCTCATAGACGTAACAACCACTGTCCGGATACTCACGTATTACACGGTGCTTGTATACAGTGGGGTTTTTGCAATATAACTTTTCCGGCTCATGTGTCCGAATGATCATCAGTCTTTTGCCGTCGTCTAATCGAGCGAGGAACCAGTTGTGCTTCCCTGTTTTTGGCAAAGGTGGTGTGATTACAAAGGGCAGTAACTGTAGGGACACTGCATCATATCAAAAAGGACAGGCATTGTTAATGTAAGATCAGCATTGTTCAAAGTATGAGTAGGATAATGCAAGAAACAGCATTGATATGTCCCTGTTGGAACTGGGAGGAAAATACAGGGAAATGTATACTGGGTTCGAAAATATAGAAGTGCCATGCAAGGTTATACTCATGTTATCTCGCAATCGATTCTTCACAGGAAACTACCATGTCATGCATGTTATGTAATCATGTTCTGTCCTCACAAACAAATTATTCAAGGTAACTAACAGACCATGCATTGTTATATACTCATGTTCTGTGGGCAAAATTTTTGGGAGAATATTATTCTAGTCATTGATTCTTTGAAGGGCTTAATATAGGTATGTACACATGGTAAGCATTGCAGATTTCACTACTTCCAAATATTGAGTTCTCCATATGCACATTTACTTCCCTAATGTATGGTTAGATGAAACCAACGATTGTGGTGCATGTTTCTACATCATGAAAATGAGGAAACTAACATGGCCATTGATACACACTCATATTTAGTAGTAGTATATAGATTATCGTAAAATAAGGATAATATCCATATATTCCTAACCGTTTGATTATTCAGGGTACAAATTGGCTGTAATGACATGGTCACAATCGCATGAATTAACTCATTCCAAATATAGATGATTTACGGCGTCTCTAGTATATTGCCATAGTTCTACTCAAATTCTGCTCAAACAGGGATATGCCAATCATCAAAAAAAGTTCAAACAGTGTCATGGAGTCATCATTAACATGAGATGGAAACAACTTACACGTGCTGTCCCAGCAATACGTGGTGCCATCTGCTTTGTCGATCGCGTAGATGATGCCATTGTGTTCAATAGCATCACAGAAGTGTGTATCAGCTTTGACGATGATCCACTGCGAACCGAGTTGTCTCCGACTAAAAAAGGCACCAACAGAAAGATAGGCGAGTCCGCGGTCGAACAAGGCAATTAGCTTGAAGTCTGCGTAATTCGCATGTCGTGTGGGTACTTGGCAGATTACAATCTTATGCAAAACAAGGTCCGTCCAACTGACGTAGTAATCTAGATGACTTGGACCGCGATGGTAATACTCTATATAATCCAACGGAGGAAGGATAATCTCATGGGAGGTCTGGAAGTTCACGAGCACCAACTTTTTATCGTCTTCTCTGAAGGCAGCCTGAAGCAAATATGCCCTAGAGGCAATAATAAAGTTATTATTTATTTCCTCATATCATGATAAATGTTTATTATTCATGCTAGAATTGTATTACCCGGAAACATAATACATGTGTGAATACATAGACAAACATAATGTCACTAGTGTGCCTCTACTTGACTAGCTCATTAATCAAAGATGGTTATGTTTCCTAACCATAGACATGTGTTGTCATTTGATTAACGGGATCACATTATTAGGAGAATAATGTGATTGACTTGACCCATTCCGTTAGCCTAGCACTTGATCGTTTAGTATGTTGCTATTGCTTTCTTCATGACTTATACAAAGTTCCTACAACTATGAGATTATGCAACTCCCGTTTACCGGAGGAACACTTTGTGTGCTACCAAACGTCACAACTCCCGTTTACCGGAGGAACACTTTGTGTGCTACCAAACTGGGTGATTATAAAGGAGCTCTACAGGTGTCTCCAAAGGTACATATTGGGTTGGCGTATTTCGAGATTAGGTTTTGTCACTCCGATTGTCGGAGAGGTATCTCTGGGCCCTCTCGGTAATGCACATCACTACAAACCTTGCAAGCAATGTAGCTAATGAGTTAGTTACGGAATGATGCATTACGTAACGAGTAAAGAGACTTGCCAGTAACGAGATTGAACTAGGTATTGGATACCGATGATCGAATCTCGGGCAAGTAACATACCGATGACAAAGGGAACAACGTATGTTGTTATGCGGTTTGACCGATAAAGATCTTCGTAGAATATGTAGGAGCCAATATGAGCATCCAGGTTCCGCTATTGGTTATTGACCGGAAACAGTTCTAGGTCATGTCTACATAGTTCTCGAACCCGTAGGGTCCGCGCACGTAACGTTACGATGACAGCTTTTATTATGAGTTTACAAGTTTTGATGTCTTGAAGATTGTTTGGAGTCCGGATGTGATCACGGACATGACGAGGAGTCTCAAAATGGTCGAGACATAAAGATTGATATATTGACGACTATATTCGGACACGTAATTGTTCGGGTGATTTCAGAGAAAACTGAGTGCCCAGGAGGTTACGGAACCGGGGAAGTAATGGGCCTTAGAGGGCACGAGGGGAGAGAGAGGGCAGCAGCCAGGAGGTGGCGCCCCCATGGGGAGTCCGATTGGACTAGGAGGGAGGCGGCCCCTCTTCCCTCTCCCTCTCCTCTCTTTCCTTCCCCTTCCTCCTTCCTAGTGGGACTAGGAAAGGGAATCCCTACTCCCACTAGGAGGAGGATTCCCTCCTTAGCGCGCCCCCTAGGGCCGGCCCGGCCTCCCCTTGCTCCTTTATATCACGGGGCAGGGGGCACCCCAAGACACACAAGTTGATCTTCGTGATCGTTCCTTAGCCGTGTGCGGTGCCCCCCTCCACCATAGACCACCTCGATAATATTGTAGCGGTGCTTAGGCGAAGCCCTGCGACGATAGAACATCAAGATCGTCACCACGCCGTCAGGTCGACGTAACTCATCCCGACACTTTGCTTTGTGGAGTCCGGGATCGTCATCAAGCTGAACGTGTCTGAACTTCCGGAGGTGCCGTCGTTCGGTACTTGGATCGGTCGGGTCATGAAGACGCACGACTACATCAACAGCGTTGTCATAACGCTTCGCCACGGTCTACGAGGGTACGTGGACAACACTCTTCCCTCTCATTGCTATGCATCACCATGATCCTTGCGTGTGCGTAGGAATTTTTTTGAAATTACTACGTTCCCCAACAATGGTATCAGGGCCTGGTTTTATGCATAGATGTTATATGCACGAGTAGAACACAAGTGAGTTGTGGGCGATACAAGTCATACTGCTTACCAGCATGTCACACTTTGGTTCGGCGGTATTGTGTAACATCCCAAAATTTCAAATTTTGGAATGTTATATTAAATAAATAACTATGCTTGTTGTCTGATTGTTGGTTTGATTGATTGAGTGAAACTGAGTGAAATTTGAAACTTTTGAAAGATGAGAGGGAATGAAATGACTTTCCCAAAACTTTCTCCTTTGCCTTTTGGATCTCAATGAATTCAAATTCATTCCAACACCAAAACCTAGAGTGAAGATGACATGAATTCTTCCATTTGGAATGAAAAGGGTTTTGAAAAGGATTTGAATTTCATCTGGGAATATTTCAAATTCAAAGCTTTATGCAACTCAATGATTTTCATGAGGGAAGATAAAATGACTTCTTCAATTATATGAAATATGAGTGGGAAGTTAAAAAGTATCAAGTTGAAAGTCATTTGAAAGTGCTTTGAAACCCTCTTTCAAATTTTGAGTTTTGAACTTGAATTCAAACTTTGGCAAGTGGGAATCATTTCAAAAAACTATGCCTGATAAATACTTGATCAAAAGTATGAAAGGAGTAAATATGACACTCCAAAAATATCAGAGGAAAACTTGCCAAAAGTTTTGGATTCAAATCTGAATTTTATTTGAATTTGAAAAAAATGGATTTTTATAAAGTTTGGATTTTGCCTTTGGAAAAATGTTCAAATGATAGGGAATATTCCCCTGATCATTTTGGTATATATATACCCTATATAAAATATTTATATTTTAAAAGTTATACTCTGTTTTGTTTTATTTAAAAATAATAATTAAAAAAAAACCCACCCCAGGCGCCAGCTAGGCCTCTGCCCGGCCAGTATGAAAACCCCCACCGGCCACCCGAGCGGCCCAGAGGCCAGCCCACGCCGTGAGCCGGCCTCACTCGCCCGGCAAAAACCCTTGGCGCGGTCGCCTTCGCCTCGCCTCTCTCTCTCTCTCACCGACACGGACCCCACCCCCTTCGTCAACCCCGCCCCACGCCCGTCGCCGTTGCCATGGATCGCGGATCGCGAGATCCAGATCCCGATCCTCCGATCGCCCCCGTTGCAGGCCGAGCCCCCCGCCTATTTAAGTCGACGCCTGCACCCCTTCCCCTAGCACCTCATTGGACCCCTCTCCCCCTCAAGACGAGCTCGCCGGAGCCCGAGTCCCTCGCCGCCGCCATTCTCGTCGCCGTCGCCGCCCTAGCCACTGTCGACCCCCACCGACTCCACCAGTCGCCTCCCCGACCTCGTCCGCACCCGCCCGGCTACTCCCCCGCCCTCCCGGCGCTTGGAGCCCTCGCCCTTTTCGTCGCCCGCCCGCCCGCCGCCGCCGAAACTCGGTTAGTCGCGGAATCCTCCCGTCCGATGCGTGATGGACGGTGTAGATTAGAACTCAAGGGGTATTTCTTTATAAAACCGCCCGGTTCGGCCAGTTTAGTTTACGGTTTATTTAGTTAGGTTTTTATTTATTAGGCCGGCCCGTTTTAGTTTAAACCTAGGCCCGATTAGGTTATATTACGCCCAGTGCACAGTTTAGGCCCATTCGGCCCTTTTTCTTTTAATTTCATTTTCTGTTTTAACAGAATAGTTCCTGTTTTGAAAAATTCATATCTTTTATTCTGTTTATTATTTTTAGGTGATTCTTTTTTTTGTTGGTTTGAAAATTTTCTAAAGTTTCTGTAGAATATATATTTAGCTATGTTAAAATTAATTAAAATTGCCTTAATTTAGTTTTAGTCAGAATAGTAAACCTGCTATAACTTGAGTTAGAAAATTTATTTTTGGATGATTCTTTTTGTCCCAACTTTATTTTGACATTGCCAAACCATAGAAATTAATTTGGATATTTGAGGATTAATAAATAAATAGTTTTAGGCAAAATATTATTAATCCCAATTAATTTACTAGCTACTGTTTTCCTATTATTTTAAATAGTAAATAAATTTATTTTTAACATGTAATTGATTATTCTAGGATAGTTTCTGTCACTTTAATGGATGAACTTTTATTTATAATAAATAAAAGTCTTATTTTAATTTTCTTAATAGAAATTGGATTAGGCCTAAAAGGAGTTTCATAATAGATTTTTAATTAATTCTTTTTTATCCTAGTTGCTTAGTGAATTCTTTTCTGTTAAGTTAACCTAAAAAAAACCATGATTAGGTTATGTTGGAAAAATTTTATTATATAAAAGTATTCTAGTTGTTGTTTGAAGTAGGAAACTTTGAGTTGGTTTTTCTTTGAGTTTTCCCTTTGGGTTTTGAATTGTTTGTTTGGTGTGTTATGTTACTATGTTGCTATGTTAAGTGACCTCATGCTATATGCTTATTATAGTTATTGTTTGCCTCGGTAGAATTTCCGGAGTGCGGAGCTTGCTACTACGAATCCCTAGTTTTCGAAGATCGTCAACAAGGCAAGTTCACTTTGACCATGTTTTCATACCTATGGTTTATTGCATTTAGTGGCATCTTTGCAACCACCCTCAGTAGTGTTATTGAATCCTTGTAGTTGAGTAATATGCATGAGGCAGGAACCCATCACCCTGTTACCAAGCCCGGGACGATATTTTATTTTAATGCTACGCTATAGTAGACGGGGTTTGGTATGAGTACTCGGGAGTGGTGTGAGAATGGATGATTCTACGTCAATGACGACAACTCCATGATGGAATCTGCAAGGACTGCATCTTCAAGGCCTCAAGACTTCAAGACTCAAGACAAGAATTCAATACACACTACTGGGTGAAGGACGGTTGACGGGCACCCTGGAGAAACCAGTGGTTGGCCGGGATGCATGGAGAAGCGCCATGACATCTTGCGGAAAGCTTCACCCAGACTCAAAGAGACGGAAGAATACTTCACGCAGGAAGCTTACCTGCAACCGCAAGTCATTATGAGCTCTGGCTTGGTTGACCTTAGTTGTGACTCTGGCTGGGACGGTACTAGCAGATGTAGAACTACGGTAGGATGGGTTGAGTACCGGACAGTGGTCAGAGGAACTCTTCGGAAGACCATGTTTCGGTCATCTTGTTCTCAAACACACTGAAGTGCGAGAACATAAAGAGAGGGATCGAATCTTGCGGGTGAAGTGTACAAACCTCTGCAGAGGGTTTAAACCTAATCGATTAGCCGTGTCCCCGGTTACGGACAATTTGAGCATCTGGACCTGGATCTATCTCAGAACTCTCAACACCAGATTGATAACTTAATTGTGGGCAACTTATGATAAATTTGGGCTATGAGACATCGGTTGGCGGAACCATGTCATGATAGAAAACTCCATAGTACAGACTCCAGTTATTCCTTTGATGTAGGGAAAAGAAAACCAGCTTTTACGCAAACAAAACCCAGATACAGAGCCATAAAGCCATATTGCATATAGTATAGTTTTATCATCTGTTTTCTCATGTTGTGATCTTGCCGGTACATTCAATGTACTGACCTACACGGCTGCAACGTATCATGTTGCGTATACTTTCTTCCGACGAGTAAGAATACGGCATGCAGGTTACGGTCTACACTCAACCTGCCGATGGCGTTGATGGGACTCCACACCCGACTATTTGTTTCATTGTGACTTATGAGGTATATATCAGTTTTACGTTAATTATACATGTGATTACACTTTGATATATACATTGATGTACTGTGTGTGCCAGCATACTGATCCAGGGATGGCACAACAACACAGAGGCTTGACCGTCTGAGGTCGGGTCGCTACATATTGTTGGATGAAGCGGCCCGGACCGACATTACGCGTACGCTTACGCGAGACTGGTTCTACCGACGTGCTTTGCACACAGGTGGCTGGCGGGTGTCTGTTTCTCCAACTTTAGTTGAACCGAGTGTGGATACGCCCGGTCCTTGCGAAGGTTAAAACAACACTAACTTGACAAACTATCGTTGTGGTTTTGATGCGTAGGTAAGAACGGTTCTTGCTCAGCCCGTAGCAGCCACGTAAAACTTGCAACAACAAAGTAGAGGACGTCTAACTTGTTTTTGCAGGGCATGTTGTGATGTGATATGGTCAAGACGTGATGCTATATTTTATTGTATGAGATGATCATGTTTTGTAACCGGTTATCGGCAAGCTGGCAGGAGCCATATGGTTGTCGCTTATTGTACGAAATGCGAATGCCTGTAATGCTTTACTTTATCACTAAGCGATGGCGATAGTCGTAGAAGCATAAGATTGGCGAGACGACAACGATGCTACGATGGAGATCAAGGTGTCGCTACCGGTGACGATGGTGATCACGACGGTGCTTGGAGATGGAGATCACAAGCACAAGATGATGATGGCCATATCATATCACTTATATTGATTGCATGTGATGTTTATCCTTTATGCATCTTATCTTGCTTTGATTGACGGTAGCATTTAAGATGATCTCTCACTAATTATCAAGAAGTGTTCTCCACGAGTATGCACCGCTATGAAAGTTCTTCATGCCGATACACCACGTGATGATCGGGTGTGATAGGCTATCGTTCAAATACAACGGGTGCAAAAACAGTTGCACACGCGGAATACTCGAGTTAAACTTGACGAGCCTAGCATATACAGATATGGCCTCGGAACACGGAGACCGAAAGGTTGAGCGTGAATCATATAGTAGATATGATCAACATAGTGATGTTCACCATTGAAACTACTCCATCTCACGTGATGATCGGACATGGTTTAGTTGATTTGGATCACGTGATCACTTAGACGACTAGAGAGATGTCTGTCTAAGTGGGAGTTCTTAAGTAATATGATTAAATTGAACTTAAATTTATCATGAACTTAGTACTTGATAGTATTTTGATTGTCTATGTTTGTTGTAGATAGATGGCTCGCGCTGTTGTTCCGTTGAATTTTAATGTGTTCCTTAAGAAAGCTAAGTTGAAAGATGATGGTAGCAATTACACGGATTGGGTCCGTAACCTGAGGATTATCCTCATTGCTGCATAGAAGAATTACGTCCTGGAAGCACCGCTGGGTGCCAGCCTGCTTCTTCGATACTGGCCAGCGGCGTTAAGAACGTCTGGCAGAGGAAAGCTGATGACTAATCAATAGTTCAGTGTGCCATGCTTTACGGTTTGGAACTGGGCCTTCAACGACGTTTTGAACGTCATGGAGCATATGAGATGTTCCAGGAGTTGGAGTTAATATTTCAAGCAAATGCCCGGATTGAGAGATATGAAGTCTCCAATAAGTGCTATAGCTGTAAGATGGAGGAGAATAGTTCTTCCACTGAACATATACTCAAAATGTCTGGGTATAATAATCACTTGATTCAACTGGGAGTTAATCTTCCTGATGATAGTTTCATTGACAGAATTCTTCAATCACTGCCACCAAGCTACAAGAGCTTTGTGATGAACTATAATATGCAAGGGATGGACAAGACTATTCCCGAGCTCTTCACAGTGCTAAAAGCTGCGGAAGTAGAAATCAAGAAGGAGCATCAAGTGTTGATGGTTAACAAGACCACCAGTTTCAAGAAAAGGGGCAAAGGAAAGAAGAAGAGGAACTTCAAAAAGAACAGCAAGCAAGTTGCTGCTCAAGAGAAGAAACCCAAGTCTGGACCTAACCACGAGGGAGTGCTTTATGCAAGCGATCGGACACTTTGGAAGCGGAACTGCCCCAAGTATTTGGCGGATAAGAAGGATGGCAAAGTGAACAAAGGTATATGTGATATACATGTTATTGATGTGTACCTTACTAATGCTCGCATGAGCACCTGGTATTTGAATCTGGTTACATTGCTAATATTTGCAACTCGAAACAAGGACTAGGATTAAGAGAAGATTGTCTAAGGACGAGGTGACGATGCGCGTGGGAAATGGTTCCAAAGTCGATGTGATCGCGGTCGGCACGCTACCTCTACATCTACCATCGGGATTAGTTTTAGACCTAATAATTGTTATTTGGTGCAAGCGTTGAGCATGAACATTATATCTGGATCTTGTTTGATGCGAGACGGTTATTCATTTAAATCAGAGAATAATGGTTGTTCTATTTATATGAGTAATATCTTTTATGGTCATGCACCCTTGAAGAGTGGTCTATTTTTATTGAATCTCGATAGTAGTAATACACATATTCATAATGTTGAAGCCAAAAGATGCAGAGTTGATAATGATAGTGCAACTTGTCGGCGTTCTGGGAACGGGGGTCCCCAGACTTGCCTGCCTGCGGCCTGCGGCGTGGCTCAAAGGGGGGCCCATCAAGGCCCATCTTCATCAACACAAGCTCAAGACCCTCGCGAGGGGCCAAGCCTCGCGGGGCGGACGACAGGGAGATTCCTCAGACACGTCCTCATCAGGCTGGCTCGCGAGGAGGCGGAGAGATCAAGGCGGGGTACCTCACGAGGTGCCCATGACGCAAGCCATGATGACCAAGGGCGTCAAGGCGCCGACCAGCAGGTGTCCTCCTTTCCTCTTTGGAGCAAAGGGAGCAAGCGCAGGCGAGAGCATCAAGCAAAGGCATCCATTTCGGTGCAACAAGACCTAGACCAGCCCAACGGCAGGAAGGAAGTCATTGTGGAGCCTAAGCCGGCGTCACCACCAGCCTTTGACAAAGTGAGGACCAACTTTAGTCAGGATAAGTGTACCAGATGTTCCCCTTCAAAATGGCCAATTGTTGGCGCTCTTCCCGCTCAATATTTGGGAAGAGGCCCAGGGCCTTTGCCTATAAATAGGACTTGCCTCCCACAGGGTAGAGGCATCGTGGATCCAGGGTCCGGAATCCAGAGAGAGAGAGAGCGACTGAACTCCTCCAAGCAGTTCATCGCCCCACCCAAGAATAGACCCTCGCGAGGCTGTTCTTCCTTGTATTGTTCATCACCATCAGCCCGAGAGGCAATCCACCACACCACAAACTAGAGTAGGGTATTACACCACAATGGTGGCCCGAACTAGTATAAACCTTGCGTCTCTTGTGTTGTTCCTTTCGTAGTTTAGATCCAAGCGAGGCGGGGGTGCGTGTAGGTAGAGGGCGAGATCTCCGCGCACCCCAGTGTTCGAACCTCAATGGTGCCGGAACCCGAAATCCGACATTTGGTGCGCCAGGTAGGGGTGCGCCGGGATCCACCTCCTGCCGCTTCGTGTCCCGTCGCACCGTCATCATCATGTCCAGCGACCAGGCGGGCAACCCCGGTCCGTGGGCGGCTTGGCCCGCCCACGCAGAGCCGCTCGCCTCGGGCAAGCGCATGCCCCAGGCAGCTCGCGGTCCGCGGGGCGCTGCGAGTCATGGGCGACGCAGAGCGAGCCGACAGCTCTCACGCCCACGACAGCGGTCGGCAGCGAGGCCTCCAACCACGCTGCGGCATGACGCCAGACACCCGCCGGGAAGCAGGCGAACTCGAGGGCCGCGCTCACGGTGGCCCGGGACCTACTGCAGTGCAGGCTGCTGGAAGGCGACCGCGACGTGCTGCTAGACCGGGTGGCAGAGCTCCTGGGCTTTTCCGCCTCGAGGGCTCAGCCCTTCTGCACCAAGCTCCCACCTCAGGTCCAGGGCGGCCAGCTGGGCTCCTGTGACGCGGGCTCCAAGGCTACTCCAACACCGTGGCTGTCGGCTGGGTTGGCCAGCGCTGCCTCCGCTCCCGGCCAGCGAAGAAGGACTCGCCACGACCCACGACCCCAGTGGGCCGCCGCGCTACCACCCCTAGGTGGGCGCCTCAACCAGAGCTGCACGGCACGCAGAGCACTATGGCGCGGCCTTCGGGATGATGGCCTTTAACGCCCCAGATTCGATGCGCCAGGTGTCTTCCAGTTATTCGCCGTCGTTGCCATGTCATTTGCTTGTGTGTTGCACTTTTCCGTGTCATCATCTGCATTTCATATCATGTCGTCATGTGCATCGCATTTGCATACGTGTTCGTCTCATGCATCCGAGCATTTTCCCCGTTGTCCGTTTTGCAATCCGGCACTCCTATGTCTCCCGGCGCCCCCCTTTACCTCTTTTCGCGTGCGGGTGTTAAACGGTCTCGGAATGGACCGAGGTTTGCCAAGCGGCCTTGGTATACCACCGGTAGACCGCCTGTCAAGTTTCGGATCATTTGGAGGTCCTTTGGTACTCCAACGGTTAACCGGGTAACCGCAAAGCCCTCTTTTGTTGCAGCCCAACACCACTTTCAAAGTGGCCCAAAACCCACCTAACTCCCCTCCATGCTCTCGGTCGTTCGATCACGATCGCGTGGCTGAAAATCGCTCCTCATTTGGACTCTCCTAGCTCCCTCTATCTATAAATATGCCTTCGCCTTCCAAATTTGCGGATGAAACCCTAGCCTCCTCTTCCTCCGCGCCACCGGACGCGTCTCCATCGCTGCCGGACATGTCCGCTCCACAGCGCCGCCGCCCGCAGCCATCCAGGGCGCGCCACGTGTCCCGCCGGCCTCCTCCCGCCGCGTCGGCCCTTGAGCCAGTGCGGGCCCGGCCCAGTCACGCGCTGCCGCCGCGCAGCGCCCGCGCCCGCCGCTTTCGGGTCCCAGCGCCTCACGCCGCCCGGTGCGCCACCTACGCCGCCTACCGCGCCCGGCCTCGCGCCCGACCCAGCGCAGCAGCCAGACTCCGCCGGCCGTCGGCCTCGCCGGCGTCGCCCGGCATCCGCGTCGTCCGGCCGCCCTCGGCCTCCCGCTCGCCCGCCCGTTCGCCGCCGCCTCTCGCCGCGGCTCGGCCCCCTCGCCCGGCGCCGCCCTCGGCAGCGAGCTTCGCCGCCGCCAGCGCCCACCGCCGCCTTGACCCCGCCACCTCGCCCGGCCGCGCCGCCCGGCGTCCCGCCTCGCCCCGGGCCTCCTCCCTCTACCTCGCCGGCGTCCCCTCGCACGCCGCCGCCCGTTCACTCCGGCGAGATCCGGGCGGGTGGATGAGATCCACCCGTCCCGGGATCCAAACGCGCCCGCGCCCCCGTCCTGGATCCCGCCATCCCGCGTTGATTATTCTCGGAGGTTGATTCTTTCCACTAATTCATTTTTCTGATGTTATTTTCATGCATTTTCATCGCATCATAACTCTGCATCCGTATCTCCGTTTTGCGCGTGCAATATGTCAAATTGTTCGCCTCGACGAGTACATCATTTCGTCTCATTGCATCATTTTCATTTGAGCTCATCTTGATTCCCGAAATGCTGTTAGAAGAGGGCTATGTGATGTTAGTTTCAGATTCTTATCAGAAAATGCACTTTTGTCATTTTTGCCATGATTGATGTGTGCACCCTATGAACTTGAGTCCTACATGTGTTTTGTAATATGTCATGCCATCTTTACAGGGGTGTATGCCATGTATTTTTGTGATCTCTGTGGTGACTAGCACAAGCATGCAAACTAGGCTTCATGATGTTGCTGATTTCAGCCCCAGTTTTGCTGATATTTTTATGCTATGTTAACTTGATGCTACCGAGAGATCCATGCTTATTTTGAGATACTTCAGTAAGGATGTTTTGAACATATGGTTGTTCTCTATCCATCCATGCCCTTGTTTGCAATTATGGAGTGCCATAGCTTGAGTCAATCGAGCTCTACTTTTGCTATAAAATGTTTCCTGGCAGGTTGTTTACATGTTATTCAATTTTGCCAAGGTTGTTGTAGTTGATCCGTGTATTCTATGATGTTGTTCTTGCCATTTATAGCTTCTATGCCATGTCTTCTTACTGTTAGTTGCCTTGCCATGCCATGTATTGCTTTGTGGTGAGTGGTTCAAGCTCACCAACATGCCTACTTATTGTTGTTCCTGCCATGTATGAATCTGTAATATAACTTGCCATGTTTACATGGGCGCTATCATATTTTCTGATCCTTTTTGGCTCATTGTCAGTAAAGGACTTTTGTTCTATGCAACTAGTAGATTCATGCCATGCCTTTGTTTGCCATGCCTTTTTGGCTCATTGTCAGTAAAGGACTATTGTTGTTTGATAGCTCTAAACATTGCAACCTGATGTTATTTCTGCAAAGTCTGAAACTGTTATTATATGCAATCTTGCCATGTCATTTTGAGCATGTTCTAGTGATTTCTGGAGATAGCTCAGTGTTTATGTCTTGTAATGCTTTACCTGTACATCATGACCATGCCTTTTGTTATTGTATTGAGGTGTTGTAGCATATTGTTTTGATGGTGGCAATGTGCCCGATTCTTTATTTTGGATGATTGTTGTCATGACTTGTATGGGGTGTATGTGTTGAACCGTTGCTCCGTTTTGAGTGTGCTCTATATGAAACTTGCTTAGAATTGCATGTAGCTTCATATTATCATGTTGCATTCATGTTTTGAGGTGTTTGCTTGATGTTTGGGTGCATTTTGCATCAATGCCATGTTTAACTTGTTTTGCTCATATCTTCTAGGCCGTAGCTCCGAATCTAATGAACTTTATATGTAACTTGACTAGAATTTCGTGTAGATCATTGTGGTGCATTTTAACTTGCTGTTTAACAACTTGAACATAATGTTTATTCAGATCTGGACCAATTTCGAAATTTGCATATGAGGACTTACCGGAATTGTTCTATGTTGCTTCCGGCCTCATTTAAACTTGCTTTCAGGTGTTGTTCTTGCTTGCGTCATATTTTTTCCATGAGTAGATACATGTAGCCTTGTCATGCATCATGCTTGTTGTGCATCATGTCTTGTTCATGTGTGGTGTGTTTACCATGTTGTGTTCTTCTTGTTAGTTCCTGTTTCGTTGCGGTCGTGAGGATTCGTTCGTCTACGCTTGGTTCGGCTTCATCC
Source organism: Aegilops bicornis (assembly GCA_021605145.1). NCBI lineage: Eukaryota > Viridiplantae > Streptophyta > Magnoliopsida > Poales > Poaceae > Aegilops > Aegilops bicornis. The sequence continues at coordinate 429,227,743 of CM038673.1, forward strand.
GTTCATCTTCTTCATGGACTCGTTCTTCGTCCTTGCGGGATTTAAGGCAAGATGACCGCTACCCTGGATCTCACTACTATCATTGCTATGCTAGTTGCTTCGTTCTATCGCTATGCTGCGCTACCTATTACCTGTTTATCAAGCCATCCCAAATTGCCATGACAGCCTCTAACCTTTGACACCTTTCCTATGCAAACCGTTGTTTGGCTATGTTACCGCTTTGCTCAGCCCCTCTTATAGTGTTGCTAGTTGCAAGTGAAGATGAAGTTTGTTCCTTGTTGGAACATGGAGATGTTGTTCCTTGTTGGAACATGTTTACTTGTTGGGATATCACAATATATCTTATATTATTAATGCATCTATATACTTGGTAAAGGGTGGAAGGCTCGGCCTTATGCCTGGTGTTTTGTTCCACTCTTGCCGCCCTAGTTTCCGTCATATCGGTATTATGTTCCCGGATTTTGCGTCCCTAATGCGGTCGGGTGATTTATGGGACCCCTTGACAGTTTGCTTTGAATAAGACTCCTCCAGCAAGGCCCAACATTGGTTTTACCATTTGCCTCACCTATGCCCTTTTATTTCCCTTGGGTTTCCGGAGCCCGAGGGTCATCTTTATTTTAGCCCCCCCCCCCCGGGCCAGTGCTCCTTCGAGTGTTGGTCCGAAACGGGCAGACTGCGGGGCCACCACGGGGCAACTCGAGGGCTGGTTTTACTCGTAGGCTGTCCTATCCGGTGTGCCCTAAGAGCGAGGTGCGTACGCGACTCCTATCGGGATTTGTCGGCACATCGGGCGGCTTTGCTGGTCTTGTTTTATTCTTTGTCGAAATGTCTTGTAGCCGGATTTCGAGACTGATCGGGTCTTCCCGGGAGAAGGAATATCCTTCGTTGATCGCGAGAGCCTATCATGGGCTAAGTTGGGACACCCTGCAGGTATAAACTTTCGAGAGCCGTGCCCGCGGTTATGTGGCAGATGGGAATTTGTTAATATCCGGTTGTAGTAAACTTGAAGCAAACTCTTCTAAAATACACCAACCGTGTGCGTAACTGCGTGAGTGTCTCTTTTCGGGGTTGATCGAGAGGAGAACACGATTTCTGGGTTATGTTTGACGTAAGTAGGAGTTCAGGATCACTTCTTGATCATTACTAGTTGACGACCGTTCCTTTGTTTCTCTTCTCGCTCTCATTTGCCTAAGTTAGCCACCATATCATGCTTAGTCGCTGCTGCAACCTCACCACTTTATCCATTCCTTTCCCATTAAGCTTTGCTAGTCTTGATACCCATGGTAATGGGATTGCTGAGTCCTCGTGGCTCACAGATTACTACACCACCAGTTGCAGGTACAGGTTTGCGATGATCTTGATGTGAGAGTGATGTTTGCTTGTGTTGGAGTTCTTCTTCTGCTTCTTCTTCGATCAGGGGATAGGTTCCAGGTCGGCAGCCTGGGCTAGCAGGGTGGATGTCGTTTGAGTTTCTGTTTATGTTTCATCCGTAGTCGGATGTTGATCTCTTGTATATGATGTTGATGTATTCTTGTGGCATTTGTGCCTTATGTATGTATCCCCATCTATTATGTAATGTTGATGTAATGATATCCACCTTGCAAAAGCATTTCAATTATCGGGTCTATCCTTGGTGGGACCGTCGAGTTCCTTTTGGATAGGGTCGCATATTGGGCGTGACAAGTTGGTATCAGAGCCTCGACTGACCTTAGGAGCCCCCTTGATTGATCGTGTAGTTTGGCCGATGTCGAGTCTAGAAAAACTGTTTTCGGAGTCTAGTTATATCGGAGAGTAGGAATTCTTTTACTTCTCTACCCCTTCGTCGCTCTAGTGAGGAATCTTGACGTAGGTGTTTTGAATTACTCCTCTTCCCCTTCAAATTTTTTCTTTAGGATCACGTGGTTAGTTTTTCGTTCGTTGGGTCTCAGCTCTTTTATCCGGTGCATTTCTCGTCAAGTTGACTCGAGCCTCTTCATCTTTGAGTTCAATCCTCAGTTGTTTTCTTTTCCCACCCGCCCTCCCTTCTTCCTCTCGGAACCGGAGTCCTTAATCGAGTATCCATCATACTCGTGCGAAGTCTTTGCTTTTCTTTCCTCAATGATTTCAACCGGTGTTGTCTCTTCAAGATATTCGTCGTTTCCCCTCCCGAGTTGCCTTTGTTTTTCCCGCCCACCCACCCTTTTCTTCCCGGAATCTGACTCTCTCTCGACCAGCTATCTCATTCGTGCGGAACCTCTTCAGTCTTTTGTAAATTATCTCAACCGGTGAATTCTCATCTCGTTCGTCATTCTTCATCTCTTTTTCTTTTCCGACGGATTCAATTCAAGTTATTCAGGTTGACCATATTCTTTTCCTTGGGTCAAGAGTTTTCCCTGCTCGTTCGCCTCTCGCCAGTTTATCATTCCGGAGTTCGAAAGACCTATCAGGAGATTCGTCTGTGTTCTAATTAATTCGAGGTTGTCACCTCATTCAAATATTTAAGTTGTTACGGTGCATCACCTATCTCTTCAACAATCCTTTCCAACGGTGTTTCCTTTTAGTGGGCCCTAACCCACAGGTCTTTTCCCAGGATCTTACCTGACTCTTCTAATTTCCCCGGAGTTATTCTCAATTCTTTTCAAGTGTGATGTAAGAATGAATTTCATCAGTCACATGCCTTTCCCAAGATCTCCTTCAAATTCTTTTCATTATTGGCTCAACCTCTTCTCTTTTCATTCTACCGGAGTATCTCAACAATTTTGATGGTGTTTATCGTCGTCTTTGAAGACCGTCGTAGATTTTTTCTCTTAAATCTTGTCCGTTCTCCCGGAGATTCACGGTGCTAGCTCGATGTTATCATATCTAGTTGTTTCCAGTTGTGCAATTCTTCTCACCCATCCGGAGTATGTCAGTAGTTGTTTCTCCGTTTCTTTTACCGGAGACCATCATTCCAGTTATCGTTCTTTATTTATCCCGGTGCCTCGTTCAAGTGTTCTTTTATCAGCTCATGATCTCTTTGTTCTTTTGCATCTAAATTCCCTCTAGCATATTGGTTCTTCTAATTCTTCCGGTGATTCATTCTCTTTCATCAGTCATTTTCAAATTCTTACGGTGGTTCGTTCAAGATTATTTTCCTTGTTTATCATTTTAATTCATTCGTTCTTTCCAATCCTACCGTGGTTCATGAAGACTTTCTCAAGTTTTGTGCTATATTTTCCCCTTGATCATTTTCAAGAAGAATAAGTAATATGCAAAATCCATTGCTTGTCATCAATTTGATTTGATGAAGGATAAGCATACAATAAATCTTATTCTTATTTCATCCAAGTGATTAATCCCTTCCTTCGGAGTTTGTTCTTGATGAATAAATTCTAGTCCCAAGTGTTTTCATCTTTTCTTTTTCGGAGTTCAATTATTTCCTCGGCCATCTCGTCGGAACCTCCATCTAAATCACTGCTAGGCTCATCTTATTCTTTCTTCCTTCATTCTATCTCATCATTCTTTTTGTCACCGGAGTTCTTCATGGTGGTTCTTCATGATTTTTTTCATTCTTCAAGAGCTCATCAAGATTTTGTTGGTGGAGTTCAAGTATCTTTTCTTCTCGCATCTCGAAGTGCATTTAATTCTCCGTATTCATTTGAAGTGGAGATTTGCATTTCTTCGTTCTTCTCAGCTATCCAATCATTTCCGTTTGTGGCCGGTTATCACCTTATGATTTTGAGAGGTTACCCATAAGTCCACAACAAGCTTATTATTTTGTCGTTGAAAATTTCCAACAACTCAGTTCAATCCTTCCTTCTAAAGATGCTTTCAATTTCATTCGTGGCACAAGTTGTCATATTCTTATCCATTCTTTTCATTCAACTTTTTCAATTCTTTCCGGAGGTTTTGTGTCATGTCTTTATCAAGTATCATTCCGTCCTCTCAAGCTCGTGTTCTATACCTCCATGTTTCAGCAGGAGTGCTGCCTAAATCCTTTCAGTCTTATTCGTTTCTTTTTCTCTCATTCTAGCCACTCCGGTTAGAACGAGTTGTTTCATAGTCTATCTGATTCCGTGAGCTTTCGATTCTCGTCATTCTCTTCGTTTCTCTCTTCTTCTCATATGCTCTCGATTCTTTGCTTCTTATCTTGAGTTCTTGTTTCGCCTCTTCCTCTTTCTCTTCCGTCTCGGTCCTAAGATCTCGGGACGAGATCTCTTGTTAGTGGAGGAGTGTTGTAACGCCCCGGATTCGATGCGCCAGGTGTCTTCCAGTTATTCGCCGTCGTTGCCATGTCATTTGCTTGCGTGTTGCACTTTGCCTTGTCATCATCTGCATTTCATATCATGTCGTCATGTGCATCGCATTTGCATACGTGTTCGTCTCATGCATCCGAGCATTTTCCCCATTGTCCGTTTTGCAATCCGGCACTCCTATGTCTCCCGGCGCCCCCCTTTACCTCTTTTCATGTGCGGGTGTTAAACGGTCTCGGAATGGACCGAGGTTTGCCAAGCGGCCTTGGTATACCACCGGTAGACCGCCTGTCAAGTTTCGGATCATTTGGAGGTCGTTTGGTACTCCAATGGTTAACCGGGTAACCGCAAAGCCCTCTTTTGTTGCAGCCCAACACCCCTTTCAAAGTGGCCCTAAACCCACATAAATCCCCTCCATGCTCTCGGTCGTTCGATCACGATCGCGTGGCAGAAAACCGCTCCTCATTTGGACTCTCCTAGCTCCCTCTATCTATAAATATGCCTTCCCCTTCCAAATTTGCGGATGAAACCCTAGCCTCCTCTTCCTCCGCGCCACCGGACGCGTCTCCATCGCTGCCGGACATGTCCGCTCCACAGCGCCGCCAAGAGCCATCCAGGGCACGCCACGTGTCCCGCGGCCTCCTCCGCCGCGTCGGCCCGCGAACCAGTGCAGGGCCCCAGCCAGTCGCGCCCGCCGCCCGCACAATGAGCCAGCGCCCGCCGCCGCGCTCGGGTCCCAGCGCCTCCGCCCGCCCGGTGCGCCACCTACGCCGCCCGATCGCGCCCGGCCTCGCGCCCGGCCCAGCGCAGCCGCCCGGACTCCGCGGCCGCCGTCGGCCTCGCCGTGTCGCCCGCTTCCGCGTCGTCCGGCCGCGCCAGCCTCCGCTTCGCCACACGTTCGCGCTGCCGCCTCTCTGCAGCGGCTCGGCCTCTCGCCAGCGCCGCTTCGCACCCGCACCCGGCGCCGCCCGCACCAGCGCACCGGCGCGGCCCGCCCATACCTCGCAAACCGGCCGCCCGTGGCGTCACGCCTCGCCGGGCCTCCTCCCTCTACCTCGCGGCGTCCCCTACGCCGCGCCGCCCGTTCACTCGGCGAGATCCGGGCGGGTGGATGAGATCCACCGTCCGGGATCCAAACGCCAGCGCCCCGTCCCGGATCCCGCCATCCCGCGTTGACTATTCTCGGAGGTTGATTCTTTCCACTAAGTCATTTTTCTGATGTTATTTTCATGCATTTTCATCGCATCATAACTTTGCATCCGTAGCTCCGTTTTGCGTGTGTAATATGTTAAATTGTTCATCTAGATGAGTACATCATTTCATCTCATTGCATAATTTTAATTTGAGTACATCTTAATGCCCGAAATGCTGTTAGAAGAGGGTTATGTGATGTTAGTTTCAGATTCTTATCGGAACATGCACTTTTGTCATTTTTGCCATGATTGATGTGTGCACCCTATGAACTTGAGTCCTACATGTGTTTTGTAAAATGCCATGCCATCTTTACAGGGGTGTATACCATGTATTTTTGTGATCTCTGTGGTGACTAGCACAAGCATGCAAACTAGGCTTCATGATGTTGCTGATTTCAGCCCCTGTTTTGCTGATATTTTTATGCCATGTTAACTTGATGCTACCGAGAGATCCATGCTTATTTTGAGATAGTTCAGTAAGGATGTTTTGAACATATGGTTGTTCTCTATCCATCCATGCCCTTGTTTGCAATTATGGAGTGCCATATCTTGAGTCAATCAAGCTCTACTTTTGTTATAAAATGTTTCCTGGCAGGTTGTTTACATGTTATTCAATTTTGCCAAGGTTGTTGTAGTTGATCCGTGTATGCTATGATGTTGTTCTTGCCATTTATAGCTTCTATGCCATGTCTTCTTACTGTTAGTTGCCTTGCCATGCCATGTATTGCTCTGTACTGAGTGGTTCAAGCTCACCAACATGCCTACTTGTTGTTCCTGCCATATATGAATCTGTAATATAACTTGCCATGTTTACATGGGTGCCATCATATTTTCTGATCCTTTTTGGCTCATGGTCAGTAAAGGACTTTTGTTCTATACAATTAGTAGATTCATGCCATGCCTTTGTTTTCCATGATAAGCTCCTGTAACATGTTGTTTGATAGCTCTAAACATTGCAACCTCATGTTATTTCTGCAAAGTCTGAAACTGTTATTATATGCAATCTTGCCATGTCATTTTGAGCATGTTCTAGTGATTTATGGAGATAGCTCAGTGTTCATGTTTTGTAATGCTTTACCTGTACATCATGACCATGCCTTTTGTTATTGTATTGAGGTGTTGTAGCATATTGTTTTGATGGTGGCAATGTGCCCAGTTGCTGTTTTGGACAGATTGTTGTCATGACTTGTATGGGGTGTATGTGTTGAACCGTTGCTCCGTTTTGAGTGTGCTCTATATGAAACTTGCTTAGAATTGCATGTAGCTTCATATTATCATGTTGCATTCATGTTTTGAGGTGTTTTCTTGATGTTTGGGTGCATTTTGCATCAATGCCATGTTTAACTTGTTTTGCTCATATCTTATAGGCCGTAGCTCCGAATCTAATGAACTTTATATGTAACTTGACTAGAATTTCGTGTAGATCATTGTGCTGCATTTTAACTTGCTGTTTAACAACTTGAACATAATGTTTATTCAGATCTGGACCAATTTTGAAATTTGCATATGAGGACTTACCGGAATTGTTCTATGTTGCTTCCGGCCTCATTTAAACTTGCTTTGAGGTGTTGTTCTTGTTTGCATCATATTTTTCCATGAGTAGCTCCATGTAGCCTTGTCATGCATTATGCTTGTTGTGCATCATGTCTTGTTCATGTGTGGTGTGTTTACCATGTTGTGTGCTTCTTCTTGTTAGTTCCTGTTTCGTTGCGATCGTGAGGATTCGTTCGCTCACGCTTGGTTCGGCTTCATCCGTTCGTCTTCTTCATGGACTCGTTTTTCTTCCTTGCAGGATTTCAGGCAAGATGACCGCTACCCTGGATCTCACTACTATCATTGCTATGCTAGTTGCTTCGTTCTATCGCTATGCTGCGCTACCTATTACCTGTTTATCAAGCCATCCCAAATTGCCATGACAGCCTCTAACCTTTGACACCTTTCCTATGCAAACTGTTGTTTGGCTATGTTACCGCTTTGCTCAGCCCCTCTTATAGCGTTGCTAGTTGCAGGTGAAGATGAAGTATGTTCCTTGTTGGAACATGGAGATGTTGTTCCTTGTTGGAACATGTTTACTTGTTGGGATATCACAATATATCTTATATTATTAATGCATCTATATACTTGGTAAAGGGTGGAAGGCTCGGCCTTATGCCCGGTGTTTTGTTACACTCTTGCCGCCTCTAGTTTCCGTCATATCGGTATTATGTTCCCGGATTTTGCGCCCCTAACCGTCGGGTGATTTGTGGGACCCCTTGACAGTTCGCTTTGAATAAGACCCCTCCCGCCAGGCCCAACATTGGTTTTACCATTTGCCTCACCTATGCCCTTTTAATTCCGTTGGGTTTCCGGAGCCCGAGGGTCATCTTTATTTTAGCCCCGGGCGGTGCTCCTTCGAGTGTTGGTCAAAACGGGCAGATCAAGGGGCCACCACGGGCAACTCGAGGGCTGGTTTTACTCAGAGGCTGACCTATCCGGTGTGCCACGAGAACGAGGTACGTCGCGACTCCTATCTGGATTTGTCGGCACATCGGGCGGCTTTGCTGGTCTTGTTTTATTGCTGTCGAAATGTCTTGTAGACGGGATTCCGAGACTGATCGGGTCTTCCCGGGGAGAAGGAATATCCTTCGTTGATCGCGAGAGCCTATCATGGGCTAAGTTGGGACACCCCTGCAGGGTATAAACTTTTGAGAGCCGTGCAAGCGTTATGTGGCAGATGGAATTTGTTAATATCCGGTTGTAGTAAACTTGAAGCAAACTCTTCTAAAATACACCAACCGCAGCGTAACCGTGAGTGTCTCTTTTCGGGGTTGATCGAGAGGAGAACACGGTTTCTGGGTTATGTTTGACGTAAGTAGGAGTTCAGGATGACTTCTTGATCATTACTAGTTGACGACCGTTCCTTTGTTTCTCTTCTCACTCTCATTTGCGTAAGTTAGCCACCATATCATGCTTAGTCGCAGCTACAACCTCACCACTTTATCCCTTCCTTTCCCATTAAGCTTTGCTAGTCTTGATACCCATGGTAATGGGATTGCTGAGTCCTCGTGGCTCACAGATTACTACACCACCGATTGCCAGGTGTACAGGTTTGCGATGATCTTGATGTGAGAGTGATGTTTGCTTGTGTTGGAGTTCTTCTTACGCTTCTTCTTCGATCGGGGATAGGTTCTGTGTCGGCAGCCTGGGCTAAAGGTGGTGGATGTCGTTTGAGTTTCTGTTTATGTTTCATCCGTAGTCGGATGTTGATCTCTTGTATATGATGTTGATGTATTCTTGTGGCATTTGTGCCTTATGTATGTATCCCCATCTATTATGTAATGTTGATGTAATGATATCCACCTTGCAAAAGCGTTTCAATATGCGGGTCTATCCTTGGTGGGACCGTGGAGTTCCTTTTGGATAGGGTCGCATATTGGGCGTGACATGGCCCCAGAAGAATACGTGCCCCACATGATGGACCAAGGGCACCAGCAAGAGGGCGAACAAGGCTCGCTCCTCAACCAAAGCTGGGGGGATGAGGCGACATAAGCTGAGCTCTTCCAGGAGCCCCGTGAAGGCCCCACCGGCCACGCTGGAAGCGACGATTATCGGGTACCGCTAATTCCTCAGGAGCAGGCATACGCTAATCATGAATTGCAGGAGGTGCAGGTCGCCACAACAGCGGCTGCCCTGGCCTCAGATCTCCTACCCTCAGGAGGAGGGCGCCGGGGCTGCAGGAGAGGGGCCGAGATCCGGCATCACCACCGCGGCGTAGCAAGGCGTCCTCAGGAGGTAGGCCCTCTGCTGGGGAGGTGCCTCAGGGCCTGCCCCTAGCGGAGGACCCGTGGTCGTCAGGGGAACCACTGGCGATCGCTCTACCCCATCGGCGGCGTCCTGGTTTGTGGTCGTCGTTGATGGCACTAGAGTGCAGCGCAAGGCGGGGCCCTCGTCTGGCAATATGAAGCAAGGCCGGTACCTGTGAAGAAGGCCCAGTGCCTGTGAAGCTCGACGCCCCGTAACACTCTCACGTAATAATGAGTGGGGTTGTACATGCCCCGGAGTCTCAGGGGTGCCGGCCTCAGGCCCTGGGGCTCCCTCCCACGCCCAGTGGCAGCACTTAGCTCCGCGCTGGTGAGAAGACGTCCAAGACTAGACTAGGTGCCGGACGCGGCCTTTTTCTGCTATCATTGCTTTTCCTTTTGGTTGTCACTTTCCCCCGCTGGATTTAAGTTGGATTCGAATTTGAGATTTGCGTGTGTTTGGGGAAGGTGCTTAGTCTCGTTCGAGCAATCTCTCGCATTCCGGTTACCGCTTTGCCTCAGCTGCCTCCCCCCGTGAGCCCCTCGCGAGCCGGGTTGGGCCTAGCTTGCGTGCAGCCCAGACTGCCACCGCCGCATCCTCGCAGGAGGTTTTTACTGCAGATCCTATGGGTTCGATCAGGAGACACTTGAGATGCCACAGCCTTCCACAGGCTCTCTCAGGGCCTGCACGGGACAAAGGTAAACTAGCCAGCCACTTGGCGCAGGCGTACGGGTGATATAGCATCTACTAATACACAGAACACAAGTTTTACATGAGGGGCTCCCCCTCCCAAAATGCTCTCACAACTGTCAGGGCAAAACCTGAGCTCTATTCCTGCAGGGTAAGGAAACAGGAACAATGCGCAGTCAGTCGGATAAATCCCCCAATGCATCCTCAGGGGCACCTCCTGAACTATTGCTGGCGTCGCTGGCCTCGCCATCGCTCTCTGCGTTGTCACCAGCGGCGTGAGGGCCGTTCACCACGCCGCCTTTCATCGGCCAGCCACGATCACGCCCATCGTTATCTCGAAGCGAAGGCTCTGACGAGGGCGCCCACGTTGTCCTCCACCAGTCGCCAGTCGCCTGACGGCCCGGGTAATGCTGGGCGATGGTGGCGTCAAAGTCGAAGTGGGGGTCCATATTCCGGAGATGGCTGAAGACGCGAGAAAAGGCGCGCCCGAGCAGGGCGTGGCTCATCTCCTCCACCAACCTGTTGGCTCTGACCGAGCGCGCCTCCAGCTGCATCACCACGTTGGTGAAGAACTGAAGGTTGCCGGCGTAGTTAACTGCGTGCGGCTCGCCAATAGCCGCCTCGCAGATGTTACACAAGGCTGCGTTGGCTCTCTCCCGGAGCGTGGTGAGCATGGGGCCATGCTCATGCTCCAGGATCCGCCACTGGCGTATCACGTCCGCGATTCAGCCGCTGACGGCCTCAGCCTCGTCCACCCGTTGGCGAAGAAGAAGCACCTCGGCACGGGAGGTAGTTAACTCCTCCTGCGCCACCTCAAGGGCGGCCCGAGAAGCATCGGCCCGCCGCGTCACTTCCTCCTGCTTGGCCCTCAAGGCAGCGGTCCTACCTTCAGCCTCAGCTCGGATCAACCCCAGCCTCTCCTCGAACTTCGCGCCAAGGTTCAAGCTGCGCCGCCACCCGACGTCCGACCTCCTCCAGACACGGGCTTCAAGCGCAGCGACATCATCCTCCGCCCGCGTTACCAAGCGCTCCCTTGTTTCAGGCGCCATACTCACGCTGCAGACGCTCGGAGGCTTCCAGCAGCGCCTCAAGGCTTCGGAGCTCTTTGGTCGCCTGAGGCCACCTTCATCGACGCAAGGGCCGTCTCACGCAGCTCCACCTGCTCCTCCAGTGAGTGGCATCGGGCCAGGAGTCCCGCGCCCGCTCCTCCGCCGCCTCTTGTCGCCGGTCCGCTTCTCGAGCCTCCTCGACGGCCCGAGAACGGACCTCTCGAGAGGCCGCCAGCGACGCCTTGGCCTCCCCATTGTCAAGATCACGTTGATGGCGCGCAAGTGCGACCGCCGCCTTCAGCTCGCGCCTCTCCGCAGCCAGGCGCAGGCCCTCGGCCTCAAGGCGCGCGTCTTCATCAGCGAGCTCTTCACCAAGCAAGCTCACTGCGTCAGCCGCCCTCCGGGAGAAGAGCGCGACGCTCCCGGGCGCGACGCTCCCGGGCGCGCTCAAGTACGTCTTCCACACCATCATCCGCCCCAAGCGAGCGCCGGGGCCACGAATCAGCACTCCCCCTCCGGGCAGGGGACTGGGGGCTAGCGCCCTCGCCAGAAGCCCGGCCAGGAGCCAGCCCATCCCTTAAAAAAGAGCGCGGGGAATACCTCAGCCAATCACGGTCGACGACCAGACGAGAAGCCCACGGCAGGCTGGCCATGCCACGAGAAGGCTCGCGAAGGAGGGTCGCGAGGCGCGCGGGGCCGCGGTGCACCTCAGGATGGTTCGTCTCTCCGACCGGCCTCACCACGAGGGCTCTGCTGCTCAGAGTGCTCGAAGAAGGTGGAGAGGGCGGAGCCAAGGGGGATGGCTCCTCAGCCATCTCCGTGAGCTCAAGGGAAGGGCCTGGAGCAAGGATCGATAAAAGCAACGAAGGATCAGGAGCTAGAAAAGGGAAGGCTTACTCATCGGTGGCGAAGTACTTCCCTACGCTTCAAGGCGACAAGGGTAATCGTCACCCAAGGCCTCCCTTCTCTTCCGGAGAGCCTCAAAGTCCACGCGGAAGTGACCCAAGAGTTGAGCGCAGGGGTCAGCCTGCGATGAGGAAGGAGTGTCAAGGCGACCCGCATCGGGGGCGTCTACCTGATGCACGCCGCCGGTCACCTCACCAAGAAGAGTAACTGGGGCCCCAGGGGCCTGGGCCGCAGATCGCGGGCAGCTCGCCACCCCAGCCGCTGCAGCTGGGCCTCAGGAGCTGCTCCCTCAAGAGCGCCGCCTGGCGCCGTCACCCCGGCGAAGGCCCCCTCGGCCTCCTGCGGCCCATGCCTCCCTGCTACGCCACTTGAGGAAGAGCCGCCGTGGCCGACTGAAAGGGCGGGCACCACCACTTGGGTTCTCGCGAGGCCCCCGGAGGCCAGCGGGGTGCAGCCCCCATTCGTCGAAGACGGGCATCTGATTTACAAAGTCGCCCATGTTCGGGCAGAGGTACAGCAAGGCCCCCCTTGCCGGATGCTGCCAGGGGTGGGGTCTCCAGTCAAGACCAAGAGCACCTTCCTCAGCGCTTCAGGCGTCAGGTCCTCTTCCTGGAGCCTCATACGGTCTTCACGCCCGCTGAAGGCCCACATCCGGCGAGAGTGACGTTAGAGAGGGGCAACACGACATAGCAGGAACTCCTTCACCACCTTGGGCGCCGTCATGCTGAGCTCCCTCAAGAACGCAAAGCGGCGCCAGACGAAGACGAGCCGGGAACTCGTGAGCGTCTCCTGGCCCCAGCCTGAATTGGGGACAGCAGGCGAAGATGGCTCCGACATCAGGGCTGGGCACCCCACGCCCATCGCACAGCCACCGCTCGCGGAACCCAGGCGCGGGCGGAGGAAGGCTGAAGTCAATCCCTGAAGCCGTTGTTTCAGGTGCAGCAATGAAGCTCACACACCCCAAACATTGGGTGGGGTCAAGAAGGCACAGAGAGAAGAAGTGGTGCAGCAAGGCAACTGAGGGAAGGATGCCCATCATCGCCTCGCAAACAAAGGCGAAGACCGCAAGAAGAGTGATGGATTCGGGACCCAAATGCATCATATGGATCTGATAGTGGGAGAGCACAACATTGAAGAAATCGGCAAAGGGGGAACCAGCCCGCCTACTGTGGTGTCGGCGAAATACGGACCTCGGTGATTATCCCGACGATGGAGAAGTGGGACACGGGCCAGGCCGCCCGCCCGCATTCATTGAAGATGGTGGCCAAAGCCGAGCTGACCTTGCCTGTGCCCTCTCGATTGAGTATGATCGACCGGTCGACGGTGGGGGGCCGACAACGGGCGAAGCGAGGCGGAGGCATGGGCTTCTTCCCTCTTCCCTTCTTCGCCGAGCCATGGCAACGAAAGGGGGGAGGTTCGAGATTGGATTGGGAGCAGCTGGAGTTCGAGAGGAGGAAGAGCGGGGACGGTCGAGCAGCGAAAAGGGGAGCAGCTGTATGCGACTACGAGTCCGCTTAGCACGGCACAAAGTAAGGAGGCGTGGGGAACGGTGCCGCCACGCCCAATCAACCGCCACGCTGGCGCCCAAGGCCGCAGCTGTTAGGGGCTCAAGGGCGCTCACACTTGACCCTTCGCCTCTGCTCGGCCAAGCCCAGCGCGCCTTGGGCGAGGGGCTCTTGCCGTGCGGGAATGGGGTCCCCAGACTTGCCCGCCTGCGGCCTGCGACGTGGCTCAAAGGGGCCCATCACGGCCCATCTTCATCAACACAAACTCAAGACCTCGCGAGGCCAAGCCTCTGGGCGGACGATGACAGGAACTTCCTCGACACGGCCTCATCAGTGGCTCATGAGGAAGCGGAGAGATCAAGGCGGGTACCTCATGAGGTGCCCATGACGCCAAGCCATGACGACCAAGGGCACCGGCGGGCGCCACCAGCACAGGTCCTCCTTTCTTCTTTGGTGCAAAGGGAGCAAGCGCAGCGTAGAGCATCAAGCAAAGGCATCCATTTCGGTGCAACAAGACCAAGACCAGCCCAACGGCAGGAAGGAAGTCATTGTGGAGCCCAAGCCAAGGCGTCACCACGAGCCTTTGTGACAAAGCGAGGACCAACTTTAGTCAGGATAAGTGTACCAGATGTTCGCCTTCAAAATGGCCAATTGTTGGCGCCCTTCCCGCTCAATGTTTGGGAAGAGGCCCAGGGCCTTTGCCTATAAATAGGACTTGCCTCCCACAGGGTAGAGGCATCTTGGATCCAGGGTCCGGAATCCAGAGAGAGAGAGAGAGAGAGAGAGAGAGAGAGAGAGAGAGAGAGCGACTGAACTCCTCCAAGCAGTTCATCGCCCCGGCCAAGAACAGACCCTCGCGAGGCTGTTCTTCCTTGTATTGTTCATCATCATCAGCCCAAGAGGCAATCCACCACACCACAAACTAGAGTAGGGTATTACACCACAATGGTGGCCCGAACTAGTATAAACCTTGCGTCTCTTGTGTTGTTCCTTTCGTAGTTTAGATCCAAGCGAGGCGGCGGGGTGCAGGTAGGTAGAGGGCGAGATCTCCGCGCGCACCCCAGTGTTCGAACCTCAAGGGTCTGCCGGAACCCAAAATATGACACAACTTATTTGTGGCACTGCCGTTTAGGTCATATCTATGTAAAACACATGAAGAAACTCCATACTGACGGACTTTTGGAATCACTTGATTATGAATCACTTGGTACTTGCGAGTCGTGCCTCATGGGAAAGATGACTAAAATGCCGTTCTCCGGAACTATGGAGAGAGCAACAGATTTGTTGGAAATCATACATACAGATGTATGTGGTCCGATGAATGTTGAGGCTCGTGGAGGATATCGTTATTTTCTCACCTTCACTGATGATTTAAGCAGATATGGGTATATCTACTTGATGAAACACAAGTCTGAAACATTTGAAAAGTTCAAAGAATTTCAGAGGAAAATTATCGTAACAAGAAAATAAAATTTCTACGATCTGATCGTGGAGGAGAATATTTGAGTTCCGAGTTTGGTTTACATTTGAAACAATGCGGAATAGTTCCACAACTAACGCCACCCGGAACACCACAACGAAATGGTGTGTCCGAACGTCGTAATCGTACTTTACTAGATATGGTGCGATCTATGATGTCTCTTACTGATTTACCGCTATCGTTTTGGGGTTATGCTTTAGAGACAGTCGCATTCACGTTAAATAGGGCACCATCAAAATCCGTTGAGATAATGCCTTATGAACTATGGTTTGGCAAGAAACCAAAGTTGTCGTTTCTTAAAGTTTGGGGTTGCGATGCTTATGTGAAGAAACTTCAACCAGATAAGCTCGAACCCAAATCGGAGAAATGTGTCTTCATAGGATACCCAAAAGAGACTATTGGGTACACCTTCTATCACAGATCTGAGGGCAAGATTTTTGTTGCTAAATTCAGATCCTTTCTAGAGAAGGAGTTTCTCTCGAAAGAAGTGAGTGGGAGGAAAGTAGAACTTGATGAGGTAACTGTACCTGCTCCCTTACTGGAAAGTAGTTCATCACAAGAACCGGTTCATGTGATAACTACACTAATCAGTGAGGAAGCTAATGATACTGATCATGAAACTTCAGTTCAAGTTACTACCGAACTTCGTAGGTCTACCAGAGTAAGATCCGCACCAGAGTGGTACGGTAATCCTATTCCGGAAGTCATGTTACTTGACCATGGCGAACCCGCGAACTATGAGGAAGCGATGATGAGCCCAGATTCCGCAAAATGGCTTGAGGCCATGAAATCTGAGATAGGATCCATGTATGAAAACAAAGTATGGACTTTGGTTGACTTGCCCGATGATCGGCAAGCCATAGAAAATAAATGGATCTTCAAGAAGAAGACTGACGCTGATGGTAAAGTAACTGTCTACAAAGCTCGACTTGTTGCAGAAGGTTTTCGACAAGTTCAAGGGGTTGACTACGATGAGACTTTCTCACCCGTAGCGATGCTTAAGTCTGTCCGAATCATGTTAGCAATTGCCGCATTTTATGATTATGAAATTTGGCAAATGGATGTTAAAACTGCATTCTTGAATGGATTTCTGGAAGAAGAGTTGTATATGATGCAACCGGAAGGTTTTGTCGATCCAAAAGGTGCTAACAAAGTGTGCAAGCTCCAACGATCCATTTATGGACTGGTGCAAGCCTCTCGGAGTTGGAATAAACGCTTTGATAGTGTGATCAAAGCATATGGTTTTATACAGACTTTTGGAGAAGCCTGTATTTACAAGAAAGTGACTGGGAGCTTTGTAGCATTTCTGATATTTTATGTAGATGACATATTGTTGATTGGAAATGATATAGAATTTATGGATGGCATAAAGGGATATTTGAATAAAAGTTTTTCGATGAAGGACCTCGGTGAAGCTACTTACATATTGGGCATCAAGATCTATAGAGATAGATCAAGACGCTTAATTGGACTTTCACAAAGCACATACCTTGATAAAGTTTTGAAAAAGTTCAAAATGGATTAGGCAAAGAAAGGGTTCTTTCCTGTATTACAAGGTGTGAAGTTGAGTCAGACTCAATGCCCGACCACAGTAGAAGATACAGAGAAAATGAAAGATGTTCCCTATGCTTCAACTATAGACTCTATCATGTATGCAATGTTGTGTACCAGACCTGACGTATGCTTAGCAATAAGCTTGGCAGGTAGGTACCAAAGTAATCCAGGAGTGGATCACTGGACAGCGGTCAAGAACATCCTGAAATACCTGAAAAGGACTAAGGATATGTTTCTCGTAAATGGAGATGACAAAGAGCTAGTCATAAATGGTTACGTCGATGCAAGCTTTGACACTGATCCGGACGATTCTAAATCGCAAACCGGATACGTGTTTTTATTAAACGGTGGAGCTGTAAGTTGGTGCAGCTCTAAACAAAGCATCGTAGCGGGATCTACATGCGAAGCAGAATACATAGCTGCTTCGGAAGCAGCAAATGAAGGAGTCTGGATGAAGGAGTTCATTTACGATCTAGGTGTCGTACCTAGTGCATCAGGACCAATGAAAATCTTCTGTGACAATACTGGTGCAATTGCCTTAGCAAAGGAATCCAGATTTCACAAGAGGACCAAGCACATCAAGAGACGCTTCAATTCCATCTGGGACCAAGTCCAGGTGGGAGACATAGAGATTTGCAAGATACATACGGATCTGAAAGTTGCAGACCCGTTGACTAAGCCTCTTCCACGAGCAAAACATGATCAGCACCAAGACTCCATGGGTGTTAGAATCATTCGTGTGTAATCTAGATTATTGACTCTAGTGCAAGTGGGAGATGAAGGAAATATGCCCTAGAGGCAATAATAAAGTTATTATTTATTTCCTCATATCATGATAAATGTTTATTATTCATGCTAGAATTGTATTACCCGGAAACATAATACATGTGTGAATACATAGACAAACATAATGTCACTAGTGTACCTCTACTTGACTAGCTCATTAATCAAAGATGATTATGTTTCCTAACAATAGACATGTGTTGTCATTTGATTAATGGGATCACACTATTAGGAGAATAATGTGATTGACTTGACCCATTCCGTTAGCCTAGCACTTGATCGTTTAGTATGTTGCTATTGCTTTCTTCATGACTTATACAAAGTTCCTACAACTATGAGATTATGCAACTCCGTTTACCGGAGGAACACTTTGTGTGCTACCAAAGCGTCCACAACGTAATCGGGTGATTATAAAGGAGCTCTACAGGTGTCTCCAAAGGTACATGTTGGGTTGGCGATTTCGAGATTAGGTTTTGTCACTCCGATTGTCGGAGAGGTATCTCTGGCCCTCTCGGTAATGCACATCACTACAAGCCTTGCAAGCAATGTAGCTAATGAGTTAGTTACTGAGAATGATGCATTACGTAGCTAGTAAAGAGACTTGCCGGTAGCAGATTGAACTAGGTATTGGATACCGACGATCGAATCTCGGGCAAGTAACATACCGATGACAAAGGGAACAACGTATGTTGTTATGCGGTTTGACCGATAAAGATCTTCGTAGAATATTAGGAGCCAATATGAGCATCCAGGTTCCGCTATTGGTTATTGACCGGAAATAGTTCTAGGTCATGTCTACATAGTTCTCGAACCCGTAGGGTCCGCACGCTTAACGTTACGATGACAGTTTTATTATGAGTTTACAAGTTTTGATGTACCAAGATTGTTCGAGTCCCGGATGTGATCACGGAGATGACAAGGAGTCTCGAAATGGTCGAGACATAAAGATTGATATATTGACGACTATATTCGGACACCAGAATTGTTCCGGTGATTTCGGAGAAAACCGGAGTGCCGAGGGGTTACCGGAACCCCTGGGAAGTAATGGGCCTTAGTGGGCCCGAGGGGAGAGAGGGCAGCAGCCCAGAGGTGGCGCCCCCATGGGGAGTCTGAATTGGACTAGGGAGGCGCGGCCCCTCTTTCCCTCTCCCTCTCCTCTCTTTCCTTCCCCTTCCTCCTTCCTAGTGGGACTAGGAAAGGGAATCCTACTCCCACTAGGAGGAGGATTCCCCCTCCTGGCGCCCCTAGGGCCGGCCGGCCTCCCCCCTTGCTCCTTTATATACGGGGGCAGGGTGGCACCCCAAGACACACAAGTTGATCTTCGTGATCGTTCCTTAGCCGTGTGCGGTGCCCCCCTCCACCATAGACCACCTCGATAATATTGTAACGGTGCTTAGGCGAAGCCCTGCGAAGGTAGAACATCAAGTCCATCGGGAACCGATTCGCCTCGGATTCTTCACCTCCCCTTCGTCTTCATTTGCATCCAAACCCCACTGCGTTCACATTGTTTTAACCTCTTTAAATAATCATCTACTACTTCAGTTAGACTAGCCATCTAATCCTAATTCTCCAAACCATAGCCCTCCGTTCCAGCGGTTCCAAATGGCGAAAGAGATCGAGATGCAGGTTTTTAGCGTCCAACATGTCCTCGTCGAAGGCTCGATGCGCATAGTTGCCACCGCCACCGTCCACCCAAGGGTTGTTCGGCAAAGGATCAACAATGTATCCAACTCCCTCAAAAAGGTAGAGACGAGGGTCATTGGTCTCGACGCAGAGTACACGGAGCGTGCCCCTGGGAAGATCCAGCGCGCCGCCGTCCTTCAGATGTGCCTCGAAGATGATGTTTTGGTGTACCACATCATACACTCGCCCTCCATACCAGGTGAGCTTCAAGATTTCTTGTCTCGGGAGGACATATACTTCTGTGGGGCAGCCATCGAAGGGGACAAACAGAAGCTAGAGCCGTACAACCTTGATTTGAAAAGCATCGCTGACCTACAAACCATAATCAAAATTCCTGTAGAAGATTGTGCTAAACAGACACCATCCCTATTCGACGTAGCAAATTTTGTGCTCGGTACAAATCTTCAGAAGGGTGACGAGACGGTGGCATTAAGGTCGTCTGGATGGGAGAATTATCCCTTGACGTACGAGCGGATAAAATATGCTGCCCTCGATGCCCGTGTGAGTTTCGAGATAGCTGCAAGGTCCAAAGAGCTTGTTGCGAAGCCATCTCCCACAAATAATGAGAAGAAGAAGAAGAAGAAGAAGAAGAAGAAGAAGAAGAAGAAGAAGAAGAAGAAGAAGAAGAAGAAGAAGAAGAAGAAGAAGAAGAAGAAGAAGAAGAAGAAGAAGAAGAAGAAGAAGAAGAAGAAGAAGAAGAAGAAGAAGAAGAAGAAGAAGAAGAAGAAGAAGAAGAAGATCAAGATGCATTTGTATGAGTAGTTTATCTTGTGAGCAAAAAGGATGAACGAGGGAAGGCCTCCAGGGATAGAGATGGACACTACTACTACCAATGTGCTGGCCCGTGCGTTGCAATGGATCCAAACTAGTAGAATAATACCTGTTCACGTGCTTGAAATATAAAGACTCTAGTTTTGATATACATGTGTCAGCAGACATGACAGCTTGTCCATGGAAGTTGAACCACGGCGACCATCACGTTTCTTGTTTCTACCATCGCCACACCCACACGCGATTCCCACGACGCCGCTCCAACCCACGGCACGACGTCCCCGACGTGGACATGGATCCTCCGACGTGGCTATCAACGCCTTTGCCCTCGCTTTTTCGCCGACAGGTGGGACCCACGCTTATGGGTCCCAGCCGATGATGTAATGGTAGGATTGTTCGTCCCGCCGGTGTGGCCATCTACGCCTCGTAACGCCCTGACGCCCAGCTGTGGTACCCTCGCCACGGCCACGCTACCACTAGCCGGTTCATCTCGAACGAGTGAGTCGCGAACCACGCCACCACCATGAGAATGACATGTGGGCTAGCCGCATTTAAGGCCCACATGTCATTAACTCATAGGCCGGGCACTAAGCCACTGAAGTTCGGTCCCGTGGGCCCCGAGAGGAAAATGTAACTCTTGCGGCTGGCCTTGTGGTGCTCCCGCAGTACGAGCTCGTGCCAAAACTGGAATTTGTTTCTTACAACTACTAGTACTAGTAGGAACGTACACGTGCATTGCACGCATGAGATTCTGGTGGTTTGTGCATTATGCTTCTACATGTGTAGTTTTCTGGATTCTAACATGTGGAAAAATTTGGTGGAATGTAAGGTTAGGCAAGTTTGATTAACTTAGGTGAGTGTTTGGTTCAAGCCACACCTTAGGCAAGCCACACTGGCCCCACATGACATACACACAAAAAATGAGGCTAGATTCCCTTAGGCTTGCCAACTTGTGGCAAAATTTGGTGGAATGTAAGGTTAGGCAAGTTTGATTAACTTAGGTGAGTGTTTGGTTCAAGCCACACCTTAGGCAAGCCACATTGGCCCCACATGACATACACACAAAAAATGTGGCAAGATTCCCTTAGGCTTGGCAACTTGTGGCAAAATTTGGTGGAATGTAAGGTTAGGCAAGTTTGATTAACTTAGGTGAGTGTTTTGTTCAAGCCACACCTTAGGCAAGCCACACTGGCCCCACATGACATACACAAAAAATGTGGCAAGATTCTCTTAGGCTTGCCAACTTGTGGCAAAATTTGGTGGAATGTAAGGTTAGGCAAGTTTGATTAACTTAGGTGAGTGTTTTGTTCAAGCCACACCTTAGGCAAGCCACACTGGCCCCACATGACATACACACAAAAAATGTGGCAAGATTCCCTTAGGCTTGCCAAATTTTGGCTCTCATTTTGAAGAACTTATTAATAACTTTGCCTGAGCTTAGTTGTGGCAAATTTAGTCATGAATTAAGTTCAACCATGGAGTCTTCTAGATTATACATGTGGCAGAATCTGGTGGATGATATCCAATGGCCAGTAGCGCTCGGATTTGCCATCTTTGTACCATCGGATTGGCTTCATCCAACGACCAACTTTCAATGTTTTTCACACACTATATAGGGGGTATAGATATAGATGTGCCAGTCCGTTGCAATGGATCCAAAGTATATCTATTTAGTGGAGTGCACTCTAAACACGTTATCTATTTATTTTTCTCTAACCTTCCGTACCCATGCAACCAAGCCACATAAGCTTCATGGGTGCCCCCACATCATATTATTCATACTATGTTGATTGAAAAAAAGATAAATCACCCAAAACAAGATCTTCCCGGTTTTTGTTCCTACGATGTTGTGTCGTGCACGTATCTACTAGTTGTATAGTGGTAGTATTAGTAATATAATAGTATTAGGAGTACAAACTTGGTAGGAGTGTTACTAATACGGAATGCTCCTACTCTATCAACGAGCCCCGTCTGACAAAATTTCTTGGTTCCGTGCTACAGCTAGATCTTCCCCTTGTTTCTGTTTTCCAACCCGGCGGCGGGCGGGGTGTCGGTTTGCTCAACGGGCGGTGTCGGTGTCAAAACCGGCGGATCTCGGGTAGGGGGTCCCGAACTGTGTGTCTAGGCAGATGGTAACAGGAGACAAGGGACACGATGTTTTTACCCAGGTTCGGGCCCTCTCGATGGAGGTAATACCCTACTCCTGCTTGATTAATATTGATGATATGGGTAGTACAAGAGTAGATCTACCACGAGATCAAGGAGGCTAAACCCTAGAAGCTAGCCTATGGTGATTGTTGTTCGTCCTACGGACTAAAACCCTCCGGTTTATATAGACACCGGATAGGTTAGGGTTACACAGAGTCGGTTACAGTGGTAGGAGATCTACATATCCGGATCGCCAATCTTGCCTTCCAACCCAAGGAAAGTCCCATCCCGACACGGGAAGAAGTCTTCAATCTTGTATCTTCATAGTCTTGGAGTCCGGCCGTGACGATAGTCCGCTTATCCGGACACCCTAGTCCGGACTCCTTAGTAGTCCCCGAACCAGGCTTCAATGATGACGAAGTCCGCGGACATCGCCTGTCTTCGCATTGCAAGGCGGGTTCCTCCTCGAATACTTTATAGAAGGTTTTGAACACAAGGATAGTGTCCGCTCGCAAAACAAGTTCCACATAACACCGTAGAGAGAACAATTTTTGCACAGATCTGCTGACGTATTCCGCGGCGTGACATCACACCACGGCCGGGCCTTTATATGAATCGTTTTTTATTGTTCCACCTCAGCGTGTTTAGCGAGGCGGTTTTCTTGGCATGTCTTATCAAAGTGTAGATCGTGCCCCCCTTATTTCGAGATTCTCATCAATACGGACGTGGGTAACCCAACCGTGCCCATTGGCCTGCCTTCCCTATCAAAGGTGAGTCCTAATCGACCACGGGGTGGGCTCTTGGTATTCAACCTCTTTATAATGAGACCAAGGCCCTCTTCTTTTTTACACCCTCCATCGAAGTTCGCCTCACGCTTGAGTTCCAACACCCAAAGCTTCAGATTCAGGCGCTTCGGACTTTCGACGATGTCCGGATCCGACCAAAGACGGCCGATGGATGTCTTCCTCCGTCCACGTAAGATGTGCTAAAGCTACGCTGACGCTGTGTATCTAACCGGTGAGATCTCGCATAGGCTGCCTGCCTGTGGCAGGTCATTCCCACTCCCCGAGCCCGGGCGAGAACGTGGTGTTCGTGTCCCACTTCCTTTGGGGTTTAGGCTTCCCGACGGATCCCTTTGTGCGGGGACTCATGTTCTATTATGGGCTTGATTTCCATGACTTGAATCCGGAGTCCATCCTCCATATCTCATCATTCATTGTCGTATGTGAGGCCTTCCTCCATATTACCCCCCACTTTGGATTGTGGCTCAAGACCTTCAAGGTGGAGCCGAAGATGATCGAGGGGCAACAAGCGGAGTGCGGAGGGGCGGTCATAAGCAAATGTGCTGATGCTCCGTGGCCCGAGGGCTCTTTTCAAGAGGAGCTTGGTTTGTGGCAACGGGAGTGGTTTTATATCACCGCTCCCAGGGGCACCAAATGGGCGGCGCTTCCCGCCTTCCGCTCAGGTCCACCACAGCGGCTGGCATCATGGGTCAACAAGGGGCTCGACTGGGGGCCGTCCAAGGACGTTCCCTTGCTGCAGGGCCGCATTCGAGATCTCAAGGAAAGAGGGATCAATCTGGTTGCAGTGGCGCAGGTCATGGTGATCCGGCGCCTTCAGCCCTGCAAATGTCGCCCCCTCCGCCTGTGGGAATTCAATCCGGAGGGACCACGAGCTCTCCAAAATTTTATGGGCACGACGCCCTGGAGATGTATAAACTGTTCTTCGGATCACAAGAGAAGTGTCCGGACTTGACCGAGGACGCAGGACTAAGCTGCAATCACCCAGATACTCAAGTAAGTAGTCCTGTAACCGGACAAGCTGTTTATTCATTCATTATATATATATATGCCCTTTAAAGGAGCCGTTTTCTTGAACAGGAGTGGATAGCCAAGGCAAAGTTAATAAGGTGTCCGGCTCCCCTCCCAGAGACCACGCCGGATCCCATGCTGACCAAGATGTTGAAGGTCGCGCCTTTTGAAGAAGGCGACGGGGGGAGCGGGGAAGCAACTGCCTCTATGAAGGAGGCTATCAAGGAAGGAGGGATTAAGAGTCCCACCTTCCAAGGAGAGAAGCGGACCGCTTCGGAAGATCCGGAGGTCAAGGCCTCAAAGAGGGGAAAGGAATCTTCGGCAGAGAATCCGGCGCTGGGAAGTAACCCAGCCGCATTATTTCCCCGAGGGGATCAGCCCTCCAGCGAGCCGTAAGTAAAAAGAAGGGGTATTGTAAATAAGGAACATCCCTGTATTTATTCATGAAGATAACCGAAATTGTACCTTGTAGTTCAGACCTCAGCCCTTCTCAGCAGAGCTCGTCTTCGGGGGATCTTCTTCCGGAGATGATGGAGAGCGAAACGCCTCCACCAGTCGCACCCTCATGTGAAGCGGACGACCCGGAGGTGTCGTCGCGGAGGGTTCCCCCAAGTCCGGCGGGGCCGGAAGGTCAGCGCCAGGTGGTGCGCGGTCGGAGGAGCTGAAGGATCTGCTCGGGCGAGCGGCTATTTCAGAAGATCACCGTGCTCTAATGGGTACGGTGATTGAAAGAATTGCATCCGCGGAGAGCGGATTGCATGAAGCCGTCAGAAGCCTACTGACGGGGTTTGAGGTACGTAAAAATGATGTACCTTCTGACAGTTATGCATATAGAATGCGCCCTGTATGGATAGTAGCCCCTGAGACTCGGTATGTTGTCAAAATTGACAACGTGCCGAGGATCAAATTCTCAGTTTTAACATATCGCCGCTCCTAAACAGGTGGCGGGGCGTCCGGAGGCCAGCCGGACTGATGAATATGCCAAACTAAAGCGGCAACTTGACGAGGTGGATGCGGACATCGCGCTGGTTAATAAACGATTTGACGAGTCACAAGGTATGCGACTTCTATGCGGACACCTGGTAAGGGAGCTTGACGCCCATGTCTTGCTATTCGTATGCTTAATGCAGATGGTGCCGCTGCCATGGTAGAGCTGCGGGCAGAACTCGCCCGAGCGAAAGAGCAAGCCAGAATTAGTAATGCGGCCGCTTTAAAGGCGGCCGAAGAGCTAGAAGCTGAACGGGCTGCACACTGCCGAAGCAAAGAGGAGATGGCCGATATGGCAAAAAAGTTAAGGAATACTACCGATCGCTGCGAGGTTCTGGAAAAAGAACGTCAAGCGGAACAAGAGGGCCTAAAAAAGGCAGCCGCCGAATCCAAGAATGCCCAGTCGGCTTTGAGAGCTGCCAAGGAAGAGCTGAATCAGGCCTGGGCAATTGCCGCTGGAAAACCGTTTCTACTGCGGAGGAAATATACAGATCCAAAGTATGCTCAGCTGGATAAGTTGTGGAGTTCGGAGGATGCTTATCTGGACTTGGCGGCGAGCGCTGCGGACGCGGTGGAGCACGTCCGGGGCCAGAAGGGGCATCGAAGGGAAGAGCTATATTGGTCGCAATTCCACAGTCCGGAGCATCCTCTGCCGCTGACCGATCAGTTGGCCGAATGGGCCGAGCTGAATCGGCTGTCCGGATTTGCCATGAAGCATGTCTTGACCCACTTGTGGCCGGGCGGACCCCAGCCGAAGAGCTATTTTGGTTTGGTACAGTAGTTCCTTGGTGCGGTATCAGACGACGCAATGAAGCGACCGGCGTGTATTGAGGAGCGCGGATGGCTCGCCCGTGTCAAGACATACCGGGCGTAGATGAAGGCCACCAACGTTGCATCCCAAGATTCGGACCAAAGCCGAGTACCGCCGAGCACTACTTTGAAGAAGTCACGGTATTTCGTTTAATAGAGACGCAGTGCTCGAAGGATATTATGTTTAAATTACATGTATGATTTGTGAAAACAGTGTTTCAATATAATAGAAGAGCTTTTTATACTTGCGCGTTCAAGTAGTAAACTACTCCATGTGCGGCCGTTTATGTATATGTGTATATAACCTGAAAGTTAGCAATCCTTGGCTTCAGCCCCCACGCACATAGTGCGGGGGTGTTTGCAAAAAAAAGGCGCTTTTTCACACTTAATTCAACGTCTTGGTCCTGTTAAGGAGGTGATAGCGTAGCAAACCAGGCAACCAGACTATAATGCTTTATCACTTTCACTTAGCCATAGGAGTTCGAGGGTGGGGCTACTATATAGCCTCGGGGCACCGCACTCTCCCGAATTCAAAGTGCGTATGTGCACGACCGAAAACCGGTCCTTCGTTAATGCAGAGGAATCCTAAACACTCTGTGAGTCATCAAGTGGTTGACGGTCTCGCTATATCATGACGATCGGTATTCGGCTTTCTCTCTTGAGGTGCTCGCCTACCGAACCGGGCACAATCGCAGTAGTTCTCCTGGTGCCGCGTTAGCCGTGAAAATGGAACGTAAGGCAGCAAAACACAGGAGCCAGGCAACCCAACATTTGACCAAAGACATGACTCGGAGCTGATGCATATAAGGCCTAACTCGAGACGCCGAATACTCCCTAAGGTATTCGGTCTTTATGAGAATGGGCAGAATAATGCCCTAAGCCCACGTGTCCAGTGCACGCCAAGAAAAATTCTGGTGCGGCCAATGCCAAAGCACCAGCCTCCTCCTCGGTTATATTAAGGAACCGGGGGGATGTATATCAACAAGAGACAGTGAAAAAAGGTTTACGCAAGGTCTTAATCTGAAAAGAATCCTTGCAACGGGTCCCTACTGCATATCTGCGCCCGTGTCTCCGTTGCAGCCGTATCTGGGCCGGGTGTAGCACGTTGTTCATCTGTAAAAGAGAGGAACTTAGTTTGAAAGAAAAGGATCGTGCGAAAGATGTACTTAATATTAAATAAACAGAGTACGGTTCGAAGAATTGAATAAAATTGAGCTTTATTGTCTCTTGTTATATATGCATGCGGCCCCTCGTATGGGGGTATGCCGCTAGTAGTCGCCGGACTCGTCTAACCGTGTCCGGGGTTTGAATGACCAATCCAGGTTCTTTGCCTAGCAGATCCGGATAGCTGTGGGGCTGTCAAGGCAGTCTCCCATTCTTCCGTGCTCGAGTAACACTTAATACTTCCTTTTAACGAGATGATGCCGCGTGGACCGGGCATTTTAAGTGTTAGAGATGCATAATGCGGTATTGCGTTAAAGCGGGCGAAAGCTTTGCGTCCCAATAGTGCTTGATGGCTGCTTTTAAGCGGGCGACATGGAAGAGTAACCTTTCATGACGGAAGTTGTCGGATGAACCAAACACAACTTCTAGCGGTATGGAGCCCGCATTACAAAAGGCATATGGGCTTGGCATTACTCCTTTAAAGGAGGTGTTGCTACGGCGAATTTTGGTTGGGTTTATCCCCATCCTGCGGATTGTGTCCTGATATATCAGGTTTATGTCACTGCCGCCATCCATGAGGACATGTGTAAATTGGAATCCGTCGATTATAGGATCCAATATCAAGGCAGTCCATCCTGCGTTCCGGATATTTTCGGAATAGTCCTGATGGTTGAAGGTGATTGGTTTTGACAACGAGTGTGCGGCGCGCCTTTTAGTGGGCGCCGCTCTGTTTTTCCCTTTGATCACGTGAAGTGAGTTTACTGTTTTAACCTCCTGTGGGAAAGTTTTTTGTTTTCCGGGGCTCTGCTTGTGGTGCTCGTCGTCATCTTCACTTGGTGTGTCGAGCCCCTTGTGTTCGGCGTTCAGTCTGCCGGACTGTTTGAAGACCCAACAATTTCGGTGGGTGTGGTTAGCAGGCCTCCCAGGAGTACTGTGGATTTGACATATCTTGTCCAAGATTTTGTTGAAGTTGGATAGTTCATCGCTATTGTCCTTAAGGGGTAGTTTTTTGTTGTTCTGTCGTGAGCTTTTGAATCCGGCATTGACTGCCGTGCTCTTTGGACTGTTCCTTTTAATCCGGCGCTGGTCCTTGTTGCGCCGTGGTTTCTATTTCCATCCCTGATTTGGATGTACTTGGGTCATTGGTGCTTGCATCTTGCTAGCTGACTATCCTCTCCCGCACAAAAGCGGGTCATGAGGCTTGTTAATGCGGCCATTGTTCTTGGCTTTTCTTGGCGAGGTGTCTGGCGAGCCATTCGTCTCGGACGTTGTGTTTGAAAGCTGCTAAGGCTTGGCGTGGGACAATCGACTATTTGGTTCTTTTTAGTAAGGAACCTGTTCGAAATTTCCGGCTGACTCTCCGGGCTGTTGAGTTATGTGACTTAAATCGTGCGCATCCTGAGGGGCGGACATAAGTCCCCTGAAAATTTGCCCGAAATGCATCCTCGAGCTCTTCCCAGCTTCCAATGGTATTTTCGGGGAGGCTTTTAAGCCAATGCCGAGCTGGCCCTTTGAGTTTAAGGGGTGAGAATTTTATGGCGTGGAGGTCATCTCCTCTAGCCATGTGTATGTGGAGGATGTAATCCTCGATCCAGACTCCAGGGTCTGTTGTTCCGTCGTATGCCTCTATGTTTACGGGTTTGAATCCCGGCTGAAATTCATGATCCGGCACCTCATCGGTGAAACATAGGGGTGTGCGGCACCCTATATTTGGGTGTGCCGTGATCTTCGAATTTTGGCGTATTGCATTGCTTTGACGAGCCTGCTTTCTTGGCCCATAGATGGACCTAATCGGGCCATCCTTTTGATGTGAATCCTTATGCGGATCGCATATTGGCTTGTGTCTTGGCGCCATTCGCCGCTCTCTTTTGCCGTGGGGTCGTCCATCCGACCGGGTGGCCTTTCTTGCTTTTTAATTGTGGAGGCTCTAAGGCCTCCTCTTCAATTCGGGCAGTAGCTTTCTTTTCGGGTAGCTCTTTGTTCGGGCGATCGTCACCGCATTTGTTCTGCGGTGCTGAATACTTTGCTCCATCTGATCCTGAGTGTATCTTCCGCTGTTTTGAGCTTCCGCTTCTGCTTTTTCAGGCTACACGCAGTGGCGACGAGCCTTTTCTGGAGGTCATTTTGCTCCAATTGTTTGTCCGACGTGAGATCGTCCGGACTGTTGTCTTCGCCGGGGACAGATTGTTTATCCGAGTTGTCTTATTCGGATGACTGCTCAATAGCTTGTTCGTTGTCCACCGGTTCGCCCTGCTCTATGGCTGGGTCTTTGTTGAGTCGGGACTTTGTTCGGCGTTTACGTTGCCGTTTTGACTGCTTTTTGAGGGATTTATCCTTCATAGCGTCCCGTTGTTCCTCGTCTTCATTTCCTTTAGGTGTATCCACCATGTACACATCATGGGATGATGTTGTCCAGCATCCTATAGGTGCTGGTTCATTGTTGTCTCCTACATCGTCGTCCATACCATCGATGTCTTCAGAGTCGAAATCGAGCACGTCGTGTAAGCTTTCGACAGTGGCTACGAAGTGGGTGGTGGGTGGGCGTTGAATTTCTTCGTTGTCCGTATCCCAACCTTCCTGACCGTAGTCCGGCCAGGGCTCTCCGAATAAAGAGAGAGACTTTAGTGAATTCAGAATGCCGCCAAAGGGCGAGTGCTGAAAGATGTCCGCGGCCGTGAACTCCATAACGGGCGCCCAATCGGATTCGGTTGGCAAGGCGCGGAGGGTTCGGAGTCCGGAGAGGAGTCCGACACCCTAGAGTCAAGGTCTTCCAAAGGACAGGGATGGAGTTCAGCTCAATCGCCGTAGAGATTTTAGCCCCCGAGGCGGTGTCCAACCACTCGTCCTCGATCGGGGAATCCGGCTCCGGATTAAGGGTTGGAGCGGATCTAGTGCGGCCTGTGGCACCGCTCGGCCGCAGAGCTAGATCATGCCCATCGAGACAGTCTGGCGGCGCTGCTGGCTGCTCGAATCCGTCGAAGATCAAGTCTCCGCGGATATCGGCCGTATAGTTTAAACTTCCAAATCTGACACGATGGCCAGGGGCGTAGCTTCGATCTCCTCGGATGGCTGCTTAATTGGCCCGCAGTGCAAAGCCGCCGAGTCACGAAGATCTGTCCGGGAGAAAGCGTCTCACCACGGACCGCGTCATTGTTGATCGAAGGAGCCATCGGGCCTATCGGTGACGCATACGGAGGAACTCTCAATGAAAGCACCAATGTCGGTGTCAAAACCGGCGGATCGCGGGTAGGGGGTCCCGAACTGCGTCTAGGCGGATGGTAACAGGAGACAAGGGACACGATGTTTTTACCCAGGTTCGGGCCCTCTCGATGGAGGTAATACCCTACTCCGCTTGATTAATATTGATGATATGGGTAGTACAAGAGTAGATCTACCACGAGATCAAGGAGGCTAAACCCTAGAAGCTAGCCTATGGTATGATTGTTGTTCGTCCCTACGGACTAAAACCCTCCAGTTTATATAGACACCGGATAGGTTAGGGTTACACAGAGCCGGTTACAATGGTAGGAGATCTACATATCTCAGACGCCAAGCTTGCCTTCCACGCCAAGGAAAGTCCCATCCGGACACGGGACGAAGTCTTCAATCTTGTATCTTCATAGTCTTGGAGTCCGGCCGTGACGATAGTCCGGCTATCCGGACACCCCCTAGTCCGGGACTCCCTCAGGCGGTCCCACATGAAAGTGAAAATGCTAGGCACAGGGGCGGAGCTACGTGAGGGCCAACACGTGCCCTGGCCCACCTAACCTAGCAGGATTTTCGTAGTTGTACATCCAGTTTTGAGGCATGGAACGTCAACGCAAGGGTAATTTCTATATCCTGGCTAGACTGGCACGCCCAACATTTTTCTTCAAGCTCCGCCACTGCTAGGCAACACGCCTTCCCTAAGCTATGTGTCATGCCGGACGGGCCGTGTTGTACTCCCGATTCCCGGGCGTGTGGGGTGCGGCCTTAACGCTGCAGGCCTCTTCCTTTTACTAGCAATGTGCCCGTGCTATGCACGGATCCAAAGTAGTAGAATAGTAGTATTTGTTCACAAACTTGAAAGAAATCACTATTGTTTTGATATACTCCTAATAAATTACTCTCTTCGTACCTAAATATTTGTCTTTTTGAGATTTCAAATGGACTATCACATACGGATTATATAGACATATTCTAGTGTTTCTAGCAAGATGCCCGCGCGTTGCACGAAGTTGATGGAAAAGGTAAGCACAACTTATAAATTGACGGATGGAGTACTAGTTACAGTGATGCCAAATTTTGGTCCCCATTGTATTTTGTGCCAAATTTTGACCATAGATTAAACTAAGAAAATGTTCACGCATGTCACTAAACATTATATTTTTCAAAACTATGTTCAAAGACGAATCCAATGAGATAATTTTTCTTGACATGCATTAACATTTTGTTAGTTAAATCTTTAGTCAAAATTTGGCACAAACTATAAAAGGGACCTATAAACCAGGACGGAGGTAGTACCCACTATGAAGGTAGTAACATAGTCTAGGGATATGTGTATGTTACTAGTGTATGTTACTCACCATTGTGGCTAGTCTAACACATAGGCGTGGTACATTAACTCTCACGTTGTTTCTTATTTTTTGACATAAATAGAGGAATCAACCAAGAAGAGATGTGGGGCTTGTATGCTTTTAATGACTTGAGACTATCAAACATGACATGCAGTGGTCAGTTCGTTGCACAAGAACAAATACAACCCAC
The DNA here is from genome assembly GCA_021605145.1 of Aegilops bicornis. Lineage (NCBI taxonomy): Eukaryota > Viridiplantae > Streptophyta > Magnoliopsida > Poales > Poaceae > Aegilops > Aegilops bicornis. Next base: position 429,259,014 of record CM038673.1, read on the forward strand.
GTCAGCACATACGCATCTTATAGCATCGCATCCAATGGTTATAAAAGATGAATGAGACCAAATTATATCTCATCTAGATGAGTTCTAGCAAAACTGTATTAATAATACTTAGTACTCCTGCGCCATGTATCATATAAGTATCATGTAGTACTTTATTTATTGCCATGTATGACACATAGTTCACGAGCGCTGTATATGTACCACCTTTTTTAATTTCAAGTTTTGCTCCATGGCGCAATCCATCGATACTACTACTATACAAAAGTGGAGTATATACATTTTTTAAAAGGCTAGAGGGCGGGGCAGTCTAGCTCGGTCGGTTTCACGAGAGGCGAGGGCCTTTGTGATTTGACGGATCATTAATGCTGTCAAATCGAATAGTACTGTGCCGCCCACTGCACGCCCGACGCCTCCATTAAACCCCTCCGTTAAACCCGCATGCAAACCAAGAATCCTACTCCGGCCACACGTCCGTTCATGAGCGGGCCGGAATTAAACGCAACACCGGCCGAGCTCCTCGCGTCCGCCCTCGGTTCGCGAGGCGACGCCCGGCCAAGCTCCTACCGTCCGCCCTCTATTTGCACGAGGCCAGACAGACAGCGGGCAGGAATCGCACCCCTCCGCCGCTCCCCCATCTCCTCTTTCACCATTTTCTCCACCCTTCCGATGGCTCCCGGTGAGCCGTTCTCCGGCATATTACCCGGCTGGGTGGCCCGCCGAGCCCTCCGGATACGGGCGAGCCCGCTCGGTGCTTCACCAACCTCGCTTGGCCTAACGGAGCGATTGCCGCAAGCGGTAGCGTGGTTCGAGCAACTCGCCGCTCGATTCAGCTCGATCAGAGTGGCGAAGTTGTTCCACACCGCAATGGGCGAAAGCACGCCCGGTATGGCGCCCGTCGCTGCCGCGTGCTCGCGCCACCAGTGTCTGCGGTGGCCGTGCCTCCCGTGTCTGTGGGCGCGCCTCCCGTGCCTGCGGCAGCGCCATGCAGGCAGAGATAGAAGTCGGGTGCGTGGAGAGCGACCAGTCGGTGGCCAGCTTCACCCTGTCCGCCGCCATCATCGAGGAGAAGTAGAACATGGGAGGCCACCGCCACTTGGGACCCATGAAAGCCACCGCCGAGGCGACGACCGCGGATTCAGGTGGTTTCTTTGTTGCTTCGTCTCTTCCGAGGACCTTCGTCGACCCCGCAAGTGTCTGACAGACATGAGGAAGACAAAGGGATTCGTGGGCGGCCATTAAGAACTAAAATAAGTCTAGATATATCCATTTCTAGGACAAGTATTTCCGGACGGAGGGAGTATTAATTATACAAGAGAGCCGGATTGGCACCTCTTAGTTCATGTAAATGTAATGAAATCCATCATGTTTATATGAAGATCCGGCTTTTTATACAAAATCCTTCATGCTTATATGAAATCAGTCCGTGTTTGCACGAATTTCATCTGGTTGGTTAGAGTTGTAAAAATGTATGCCGCTGGTGTTTGATGTCGTCCTCCGCGGAAGGAAGCGGGAGGAAATTTGCCGGCTGCCGTTGGAGATGCTCTTTATGCTGGAAATAATAGAGTGACATCCAATCCATTTGAGTTAATTGCATGTATGATTGTCCCTCTATAAAAAGTTAATTGCATGTACAGTGTACACGTGACTTGCAGGGTGGCTCTGACTTAAATGCGAGAAAGTTAAAAAGAAACAAGTCCATCCTTAATATTCTAAGTACTGCATGCGTTCCCTTTGTCAAGACTGATGGCGAAAGAAGTATATATTAAATAAGTAGAGTAATATATAATATACAAATCTAAAGTTAAAAGACAGAATTCAAACTCATGTCATCGCTATGCAGCATCCGACGCTAACCAGCCCAAACACATTTTTGTTGTAGACCATCTTTGGAGATATATCTCCATGTCTACTCTTATATATACTCCATTCGTTCCTAAATATTTGTCTTTTTCAGATTTCAAATGGACTACCACATACGGATGTGTATGTAGACATATTTTAGAGTGTAGATTCACTCATTTTGCTACGTATGTATTTTCATGAAGGGGTCAGATTTTTCCTTGATTTATTTATGAGGTATCCAGATGGCACTGCACCGCCAAGAAAAGAGGGTAACATCAAAATTATGGACTACTTTTTTGAGTGTGTTGGTAAGGTCCGGTCATAGTCACTTGTTGAAATCTCTAAAGACAAATACTCTCCGTTCGAAATACTTGTCATCAAAATGGATAAAAGGAAATGTATCTAGACGTATTTTAGTTTTAGATACATCTCTTTTTATCCATTTTGATGACAAGTATTTCGGACGGAGGGAGTAGAAAACAGAGTTGGTGATGATGGTGTGCTTGACATCCTGCAATATAGGCCGTCGGATTTATATCTAACGGACAGGAAAGAAACTATGGCAATTTTGCAAAAATATACCCACACGTCTCTCCATGTTCGCAAATAAGGCCTTCCCTCGTTCAGCCTTTTCTCTCACAAGATAAACTACTCATGCAAATGCATCTTGATGTTCCGTGCAACGCACGGGCAGCTAGCTAATTTCTTTTAAAGTAGTTGCTGCGATAATTGGGTTGAAGTGATATGTTTTATGTCTGCCCTGAATGATTTCAGATTCACTAGTACTCCCTCCGTTCCAAAATAGATGACCCAACTTTATACTAAAGTTAGTACAAAGTTGAGTCATCTATTTTGGAATGGAGGGAGTAGTAACAAAGAAAAGGTTGCCTTGTTAATTAATAGAAAACAGGGTGAAAACTATCACATGAGGCCGGTAAAAACAAGGCACATTGGGTTCAGCGTCATCGTCACTACAGTTGTGCGCGTGCGAGAAGTCTACATATCGAGGGGGCTACCGAGCGAGGCACCGAGACACAATGTTTGAGAGAGAAACCAATTGACAGATTATGATCAGATTGAGTTGTCATCCTTCTGCTGTCATTGTTGGGGGGGGGGGAGGGAGAGAAATACGTATGGAGAGTGTGCACGGTAGGCACAGAGGCACAACTAGCGAGTGTGTGTGTGTGTGTGTGTGTGTGTGTGTGTGTGTTTGAAAGAGGAGTCGATAGATTATTATCAAGATCGATGTGCCACCCTACTCCTTCGGTGTCGGGTAGTGTGTGTGTGTGTATGTTTGAGAGAGAATCCAGTCGATAGATTAGTATCAAGATCGAGGTGTCACCCTACTCCTTCGGTGCCGGGTAGTGTGTGTGTGTGTGTGTATGTTTGAGAGAGAAGCCAGTCGATAGATTAGTATCAAGATCGAGGTGTCACCCTACTCCTTCGGTGTTGGGAAGTGTGTGTGTGTGTGGGGGGGAGGCATTGACACTCACATATCTCTACTCTTATAAAAAAGCAGAGCTGGTGATGAGGGTGTTCCTGCCATCCTGCAATATAGGCCATCCGATTTATATCCGACGGACATGAAGGAAAATATGGCAATTTTGCTAAAAGATACCCACACCCCTCTCCGCATTTGCAAACAAGGCATTCCCTCGTTCATCCTTTTCCCTCACAAGATAAACTTCTCATACAAATGCATCTTGATGTTCCGTGCAACGCACATGGGCATCTTGCTAGTAGGGAGAAGGAGTTTGTGTGACACATATCTAGCTATATTAAGGGATATGTAGATAGCATATGTGTGAGAGACATTATTATACTTTGAGAAATTAGTGGCTATGGGTGGGCGGAATTAAAGGGGTGGGTGTGTTAGACATAGAGAGCGTGTGTGTTTTTGTGTGAGAGACTTGTAGGACGGGGTAGAAAGACGAATTTAACCCTGACAGAGGGAGAGAAATACACGAAGTGCGCGTGTGTGATTCTGATGCCCACAGGGAAATGAGATATGTATGCGTGTGAGAGAGATTGCACAATTCATTCACGTATCACTATCTAGCGAACGTGGACGTGCATCGCTTGAACATAAGTCAATATCTACTTCGCATCGTGGCCAAAGGTACAATAACGATTCAATGCTATAAAGTTACAGTGATGTTTCTTCAAACAACCAATGTAGCTATCATGCACATGCACCATTGTTACTCTTGCATTCAAATTCATTAGTCTTGGATGATTTAAGTTTCTATTTTGAAGTAATATATATGTAATATTCATATATGAATTCAACGATTACGCATAATTCTGAAATGGAGGCTATGTAATCATATGAGGTAACACTTTTAAGTAGCTAATACAATATCCATTTCTTTTTGTGCGCCTCTACACTAACACGTCAATGCATTATGTTTAAAGTAAATAACCAATGGCACTAAATTATCTATTTACACAAAAAATACATAGGCTGAGCATTTGATCCCTTTTTTGTGAACGCGCCACTACACCCGTACGATTGGTCGCGCCCGTGTGAACGGCCAAGTTATCGGCGCATCATCCCGAGTTATTGTCTTTTTTTCTAGGGTGGACTTCACACCAGCTATTAACTGCTGATGCATGCCCCGTGTACACAGTCTAGCATGACCTTCCAGCTAGCACGGTCCAAAATTAGTTGAAACTGGATATGAACGATCCCGCTGGCGGCAAAATCTCTCGCCTCCTTCTAAAATTTCCACCACCTTAGTCTTTAGCATGCGAAATCCCCCTTTTGTCCTTGGTTCACGGTGACCAACAGTTACAATACCGCCCTCATCTACATGATAGGTCGGGGCTGCTTTGGTAACTTCCGGTTCCCCCACTACACGCCACCCCCATTTCCTCTCCCCTCCTCCCGCAAAAACGACTAACTCCACAGCACCAGAGCATCTTACATCACGCCGTCCGTACTTCATCCACCGGCGTACCATAGCCCTTTCACTGCCAACAGCGTCCACCTCGCTGGATCTACTTCTGCGGTCGCATCTAACCCTCCCACCTCCCCTAGAAACAAGTAGACTGCTCATCCACCACTGTACCACAGCCCATTCAGTGCCGGCCTTGTCCACGGTGCCGGATCTGCTTCGCCGGTACTCTCGTCAACCGCCGCGCATCTGCAGCGGCTCATTCATACTCCCCACCGGAGACGCTTCATCCACACCCCCGGAGCCACCCCACCGATGCCCCCCTCGACTGCCTCTGATCCTCTTCGCCGACACCTTCCTCATGTTGGGTTCTACGGTAGGGTGCGTCGACTGCAAATTAAAAAATTCCTACGTGCAGAACATCCAGGAACATGCTACGGGAGATGGATCACAGTTCGTTACCACTAGACGCGCAGTGCCGTGCAGCGGAAGAAGAGTTGGGGCAGGGCGTCCGTGGATCGCCTCCTCCTCGTTCGATCTCCCTCAGCGGTCGGTCGTCCGATCCCACGCACGAAGTTCGCCGGAGCGGCGCAAGTGCACCGCCTCTAACGGTATCCGGCGTGCGGGAGGAACGTCGTCGGCGGACTGCTAGGTCCGATCACACGATCGGGCGGCGAGTGGAGGTGGCTATTCGCAACACATGCAAACCCTAGTCGCAGCGCCAAGCGATCAATCGCCTGAGTGTGCCGCACCTCCACTTTATATAGGCGTCCGTCATGGCTCAACACTTGGGCCTCGCACGGACCCTAAAGCCCAAAGTCTACTCGGTCACGTTCCTAGTCCAGTTCGGATCACATCCGACCAGTGTCCTACGAACCGACCTCGTAGGTTCCTTCCCTTAAGCGCGCAACCCCTTAGGTTCAAGTCGGCTTGGTCACAGTTCGGATCACCTCCGACCTGCACGGTTGGTAGCGGCCTCTAGCAAGGCGTGCCGACCACCAAGAAGACTATGAAGCTGGTTAGGCGAACCTGTATAACGTGTCACACTTCTGTTCCCTTTGCCACGCGATATATGTTGTCGGTGCTCAAGGCGAGACTGTCATCCTTGTGCTAGCCCGACCTCTTTCTCGTTCCAGTGATACCGACCACTATCCGGATTATCTCATAATCCTTGTCACATGGCCATGTTGTTCCTGGCCGGATCACACGAGGGGCCGAGAGTATATCTCTCCTGATCGGAGGGGCAAATCCCATCTTGCTCGACCATGTCTCGCAGCATGGGATTGGACAAACCCGAAACCTACCTTTGTAACTACCCAGTCACGGAGTAGCGTTTGGTCGGCCCAAAGCAAGTCTATCACCATCTCGAGTACATGCATCATTTCGGTCTTAGGACATAGAACGTATGTTGTACTAGAGACTCACAGATGACATATCGCTGCGTCTCATAGTTGGGTCTGTCCGACTCGGATCCGACTACGTCGAATCCGACCAGACCCTTCCCAAGTCCATATTATCCGGTTAGCATCCAATGATCCATGGCTAGTGAGACCAAGCCATCGACCGTGTCATATGCCAGTCTAGCCGGCTGCGTGTCCACACAGCCCTTTCGACTAGGGACCTTTTAGGACAGTCATCATACAATGCATAGTCCCACAAACAAGTCACATACTTGCTGATACACATCATTGATAATGTCCAAGGACTATCTTTATTCATAAAACACATAGGAAATATCATCATACATGATTGCCTCTAGGGCATATCTCCAACAGTCTCCCACTTGCACTAGAGTCAATCAAATAGACATCGAATGCCCATAGCTCTAACGTGCCCCTCATGCTTGGGTTGTGGAAGCGGCTTAGTAAGCGGATACGCAACATTTGCATCCATGTGAATCTTGCATAACTCTACATCACCATTCTTTACGATATTTCGTATCAGGTGATATTTCCGATCTATGTGTTTGACCTTGTGGTGATTCCTTGGCTCCTTGGCTTGTGCGATGGCACCAGAATTATCACAATAAAGGTCCAACGGTTTCACCGAGGCTGGGAAAATACCAAGATCATCCAGAAAATGCCGGATCCAAACACCTTCCTTTGCAGCTTCACAAGCCGCAATGTATTCGACTTCTGTGGTAGAATCGGCCATTGTATCCTTCTTGGAACTCATCCGATTACTTGCTCCTCCGTTCAGACGCATACGAATCCGGACTGTGATCGACAATCATCTCTGTCGGTTTGGAAACTAGCATCGACATAACCCCTTACGACGAGCTCTTCCTCACCTCCATAAACAAGGAACATCTCTTTAGTCCTTTTCAGGTACTCCAAAATAGTCTTTACCGCTGCCCAGTGACTCTCACCTGGGTTGGCTTGGTATCTACTTGTTAGGCTTATTGCAAAAGCAACATCAGGCCTTGTACATATCATGGCATACATGATGGATCCGATTGCCGAGGCATACGGAATCCTACTCATCCTTCTTCACTCATCAGATGTCGAAGGACTCTGAGTCTCGCTTAGCCTTATACCATGTGAGAGTGGCAAGAACCCTTTCTTCGCCTCACTCATGTTGAACCGCTTCAACACTTTATCTATGTATCGTGCTCGCTTAGGCCGAGCAGCCTCCTTGATCTATCTCTATAGATCTTAATGCCTAAAATATAGACTGCCACACCAAGGTCCTTCATCGAAAACTTGCCATTCAATGATCCCTTGACCGAGTTGAACAACGAAACATCCTTCCCGATCAGTAGTATGTCGTCCACATAAAAGATCAAAAACACTATCGAGCTCCCACTTAACTTCTTGTATAAACAAGAGTCCTCTTCGCTTTTGATGAAACCGAAATCAGTGACGACCTCATCAAAACGAATGTTCCAGCTCCGAGATGCTTGCTTCAACCCATAAATGGATCTCTTGAGCTTGCATACCTTACTAGTGCTAGTCGGATCGACAAAACCCTTGGACTGTATCATATACACGTCCTCGATTAAATTTCCGTGAAGGAAAGCCGTCTTGACATCCATCTGCCATATCTCGTAATCGAAATATGCAGCTATAGCTAGTATGATCCTCACCGATTTCAGCATCGCCATCAAGTAGTAAGTCTCGTCATAGTCAATTCCTTGAACTTGTCCATAACCTTTAGCGACAAGCCGAGCTTTGTGGATCTGAACATTTCCATCCACGTCGGTTTTCTTCTTAAAGACCCATTTGCAACCAATGGCCGTTACGCCAGGCGGCGGATATGATCTCATCACCAGCCGAGTCGTCCCCGAGTGGTCCTCGAATTTCTTCGAGTCAAACCGTCCTCCCACTGGCCTCCCGACTGAGAAACTCTTTCTCAAGGAAAACCCCGTTCCGAGCAACAAACACTTTGTTCTCTTCCGGTTGAAGAAGCTACATCCCAAGGTTTCCCTCGGATATCCCACGAATATGCATTTATCCGACTTGGGTGTAAGCTTGTCTGACATAAGTCTCTTGACAAATGCTTCACGACCCCAAATCTTTAGAAAAGACAAACTGGGACTCTTCCCGGTCCACATCTCATGTGATGTCTTGTCTACTGATTTTGATGGTACCCTATTAAGTGTGAAAGCTGCAGTTTCTAGAGCGTATCCCCAAAATGACAAGGGTAAATCCGATTTGCTCATCATAGACCGGACCATGTCCAACAAGGTCCTATTCCTCCGTTCTGACACACCGCTTTCTCCGTATGCGTGCGGAGGTGTGAGCTGAGGTACTATACCTCGATTTTTTAGATGATCATCAAACTCCTGGCTCATGTACTCACCTCCACGATCAGATCACAGAAGCTTTATAGTCTTGCCGAGCTGATTCTCAACCTCGTTCTGAAACTCTTTGAACTTTTCAAAAGTCTCCGACTTGTGCCTCATGAAATAGATATATCCATATCTACTCAAGTCGTCGGTAAAAGTCACGGCATCTTGATAGCCACCTCTGGCAGTTGTGCTCATTGGACCACACACATCACTGTGTATAAGCTCCAACAGCTCGGATGCCCTCTCGCAACTCTTTGCGAAAGGAGACTTAGTCATCTTGTCGTGCAAGCATGATTCACATTTCTCGAACGACCCGAAGTCGGACGAAGTTAGGAGCCCATCATCATGGAGCTTCTTCATGCGTTTCAGACTAATGTGTCCAAGCCGGCAATGCCAGAAGTATGTCGGATTTATCTCATTAGGCTTATGCCTCTTGACATTTACGTTATAGACCGGTTCTTGTTCTAGAATCAATATAAATAACCCATCAACAATGGGTGCATAGCCGTGGAACATACCATTCAAAAATATTGAACAACCATTGTCCTTTAAATTGAATTCATAACCTTGACTCATCAAACATGAGGCAGAAATAATGTTCCGACTAAGTGCAGGAATGTAATAACAATTATTCAATTCCATAATGAATCCGGAAGGAAGCTGGAGCTGCATCATGCCGACCTCCAACGCGGCAACTCTTGCTTTGTTGCCGACCCTGATGTCAATCTCCCCTTGTGCCACACGCCTAGTTCTTACCAGCCCCTGCATCGAGTTGCAAATATGAATGACCGATCCGGTATCAAATACACAAGAGCTACTAGGTATGTCAGCAAGGTAAATGTCTATAACATATGCAACAAGTGTACCTTTGCCTGAAGAAGCATTTCCGGCCTTCTTGCCATGCTCTGCAAGCCACTTGCTACAGTTCCTCTTCCAGTGACCGGTCTCCTTGCAATGATAGCAAATGGTCTTCGAGAACAGTCCAGACTTTGGTGCAGCGGCAGAGGTTACCGTCTCCGTGCCCTTTGCCTTAGCCTTTTTCTTGGACCAACTCTTCTTGAACCTAGCCGATTTCTGCACCATCAACACTTGATGCGTGCCTTTCTTAATATCCTGCTCTGCCACCTTGACCATCCCATGCAATTCAGTGAGCTTCTTATCCATGCCATGCATATGATAGTTCGAGATGAACGTCCCATAGCTGGGTGGAAGTGAACCCAGAACAGCATCAGTAGTCAGCTCATCCAAGAGCGGGAAGCCCAAACGATCCAAAGCTTGCACATATCCGATCATCTTGATCACATGTGGGCTCAGTGGATCACCTTCCTTCAGCTTGCAATCCATCAAGGATCACCAGACGTTGAACCTTTCGGTCCTAGCACGTGGTCTGCGAAACATGCTCTTGAGACTCTCGATCATATCGTAAGCCTCAACATTTTTGAAATGTTGTTGCAAATCGGGCTCCATACAAGCCAGCATCAGACGGTGATCTCCGTTGATTCATCAACGAAGTTTCAGTAGGCATTTTTAGCTGTGGCACTAGCATTATCGGCAGGTTCCTCCGGAAGTGGATCCTCTAGAACATGTTCCTTTTATCATGCTTGAGAACAATTCTCAGATTTCTATACCAGGTGGTAAAGTTTGTTCCATTCAGTTTATCCTTTTCCGTAATTGATTTCAATGCAAAGTTGGGTTGAGCAGGTGGTGCCATTGATCTACAACAAGAAACATGCAATCACTAAGCAATGTGTTTATGTAGACTAATTCTAGCCTAAACAGAAATACTCCCCTTGAAGTCGGCATCCCTCCGCAAACTCTCGGTGATTCAAGATCCGACTAAGCGCATGCGACTAGTGAGCTTTAGCATCACGCTAGCCAACATACCTATCCGGTAAGCAACTCCTTGCTAATCGTATCTCTATACGACTCCTGTCGGTCGGGAAGGTATCTCATACCCCGGCTCCCAACCCTCTTTGCCACAAGGCCCAAAACTGTTTTGATAGCCTTGTCAAGTTATCCTGATGCAGTGCATGTCCGTGTCCGACATTTAACCCTTGATTCAAGGACACCCGGAAGCACCCCAATTTTATGAGCCCACTACTAGGCGCATTTTGACGTGCGAAGGTGCAACATCGGGGATGGCAATTCGCTTGATATTCATGAGGGATCATTCTATCATTTTAACATGCATAGAAACAAAGAAGCATAACAATCAAAAATAACATATATTGTGAAATAGTATGGCTCCTTCATGGACGTTCTTCCAGGTCGGCTCCGACTCCGATGACCATCTACGAACTCCATCTTGTTTGTCAAGCCGGGACGCCAAGCCACCAACCTGATCTCTATTATCCAACTACTACAACTAGTAATGAATTTACATAGAGTCACAAGTCGACACGCAGGTCGTTATACATTATAATGACAGCACTTTGGCTCTGCCGGTGACAAACATGACGCGCAGGCCACGTATAAATTACACACATGCATCACATACACATGAGCCATACTATTCACATCAAACCTGCAAAACAAAGTTATGCATAGAATCGCATTCTACCGGTTTGTGTGTCGGGTATGAAATACACGGCACTACGCACACGGCGGTCCCGCGAATCCGATTCGGATTTACGTTTCACTGTTAACCCCGATGGCCGATGACCGACCGGTAGGGGTAGATCGTGTCACGACCTCATCGATCCCGATTTACAAAATACATAGCCTCAACGATCCCCATGTGCAGTTGATCACATCAACCGTGCACATAGCCGATCTCTTCAAGGACAACATATCTCATCTGCCGCCTCCACATATCTAATATGCATACGATCTGAATCCAAATCCTATAACAGAGGCTCGATACCCTTTGTTGGGTTCTACGGTAGGGTGCGTCGACTGCAAATTAAAAAATTCCTACGCGCAGAACATCCAGGAACATGCTACGGGAGATGGATCACAGTTCGTTACCACTAGACGTGCAGTGTCGTGCAGCGAAAGAAGAGTTGGGGCAGCGCGTCCGCGTGGATCGTCTCCTCCTCGTTCGATCTCCCTCGAGCGGCCGGTCGTCCGATCCCATGTACGAGTTCGCCGGAGCGGCACAAGTGCACCGCCTCTAACGGTATCCGCGCGTGCGGGAGGAACGTCATGCGGTGGACTGCTAGGTCTGATCACACAGTCGGCGGCGAGTGGAGGTGGCTATTCGCAACACATGCAAACCCTAGTCGCGGCCAAGCGATCAATCGCTGAGTGTGCCGCACCTCCACTTTATATAGGCGTCCGTCGGGGCTCAACACTTGGGCCTCGTGACGGACCCTAAAGCCCAAAGTCTACTCGGTCACGTTCCTAGTCGATTCGGATCACATCCGAAGGTGTCCTACTGAACCGACGTTGTAGGTTCCTTCCCTTGCTGCTGCGTGACTTCGAGGTTCAAGTCGGCTTGGTCACAGTTCGGATTACCTCCGACCTGCACGGTTGGTAGCGGCCTCTAGCAAGGCGTGCCAACCACCAAGCAGAACTATGAAGCTGGTTAGGCGAACTTGCATAACGTGTCACACTTCATTCCCTTTGCCGCACGATATATGTTGCCGGGCTCAAGGCGAGACTGTCATCCTTGTGCTAGCCCGACCTCTTTCTCGTTCCAGTGATACCGACCACTATCCGGATTATCTCATAATCCTTGTCGCATGGCCATGTTGTTCCTGGTCGGATCACACGAGGGGCCCAGAGTATATCTCTCGATCGGAGGGGCAAATCCCATCTTGCTCGACCATGTCTCGCTACATGGGATTGGACAAACCGAAACCTACCTTTGTAACTACCCGATCCACGGAGTAGCGTTTGGTCGGCCCAAAGCAAGTCTATCACCATCTCGAGTACATGCGCCAGCTCAGGTCTTAGGACATAGAACGTATGTTGTACTAGAGACTCACAGATGACATATCGCTGCGTCTCATAGTTGGGTCTGTCCGACTCGGACCTTATCTCGACCGGATCCGACTACGTCGAATCCGACCAGACCTTCCAAGTCCATATTATCCGGTTAGCATCCAATGCTCCATGGCTAGTGAGACCAAGCCATCGACCGTGTCATATGCCCGATCTAGCCCGGCTGCGTGTCCACACAACCCTTTCGACTAGGGACCTTTTAGGACAGTCATCATACAATGCATAGTCCCACAAACAAGTCACGTACTTGCTGATACACATCATTGATAATGTCCAAGGACTATCTTTATTCATAAGACACATAGAAAATATCATCATACATGATTGCCTCTAGGGCATATCTCCAACACCTCAACCCTACCAGAGGCGCTTTGCCGACACCTTCCTCAACCCTACCAGAGCCACTTCGCCGACACCAGCGTCAACCCTACCGGAGTAGCTTCGCCTATACCATTCTCAACCCTACCGGGGCCGCTTTCCCAACTCACAAGTCCACGGCCTCAGATCCGCTTCCTCGCACCCTCATCCAACCTACCGGAGCAGCTTCTGACGCCCCGTCCACGGCCGCAGATCCGCATCGTCGACACCACCCTTTACCCAACCACCGGAGCAGCTTCTGATACCCCGTCCATGGCCACAAATCCGCACCGTCGACACCATCCTTAACCCAACCACCGGAGCAGCTTCTGACACCCCGTCCACGGCCGCAGATCCGCGTCGTCGACACCATCCTTAACCCAACCACCGGAGCAGCTTCACCTACGCCCTCGACCACGGCAACAGAGATCCGCTTCGCCCACACCGTAGTCCACCCTACCGGAGCCGCTCCACAAACACCCTACTCGACGGTTCTAGATCTCCTTACGGACCTCGACAGCCGGTATGGCGTCATCACCCTCGACGTTTCTAACCTGATTCCCACTGCTCGAGAGATGCCAAGCACCCGCCACGGCCTAGGTACTTGTCACCTTTAAACCCGTCCCAAAGATCACCTGCCCGATGTACTTCAAATATACTAAGCGGTTGTTACACTGTTATGCAGGTGGCAAAAACTACAAGGACGATGTTTCTTACGGATCTAACAGCTTGGCCAACCAAGATCCTGGATCGAGGCATTGCTATGATCTTGTAAGCGTCTCTCTCTCTTGTATTGTTACGTACCTGCGGCGTGCTTTGCTAGGATTTTCGACCAAGAATCCCTTTGTGCAGATAATGATTTCTACTACTGGCTGCTAAATTAGATATGTAGATGTCATACATGATACTACCTCGTACCTCCGTTCCTAAATATAATTCTTTCTAGAGATTCCACTATAGGCTACATACGGAGCAAAATGAGTGAATCTACACTCGAAAATGCATCTATATACATCTGTATGTGGTTCATACTGGAATCTCTACAAAGACATATATTTAGGAACATAGGTAGTAGATTACACAAAATCATAGGTGGCATGTAGGAATTCCTGTGCATTACATTAGGCTCCCTTAGAGTGCCCGCCATCCAAAGATCTGAGTCATGGCTAGTTTATGCCACACACACAATCGTTAATTGGTGGTTTAAATATGCGCAAGGGATATGCAATGTAGTATCATGTAGAGATGTCTGAAATTAGCCGTGGCAACTTGCAGATAGGGTTACACAATGAAAAAGTACAAGATGTATGTGGCAATTTCATGGAACATCCCAAAAAAGGAGAGGCAGCGTGAGCCTATACAGTGTGCTATGGTACGTCACTCCTCCATTGCAATGATCGTGACATGTTATTTGTACGCCAGTTCTATTAGCCAAGTTCCTTAGGGACAGTTATTATGAGTGATCCTAAGAAAATAAGCACATGTGAATATAAGCTCCATGTAATACGCCAACCAGTTATTTTCATTGCGTTTTTAGCTTATCTTTGGTATGATCAGTGGAAAGTCTAGATTGCATTATATATATTTTTCATTTTGCTGCACATATGGAAATTAATTTGACTTGCAAACATCACAAATTGAACCCAGTGCAGTAATTAATATGATAGGAAAACAGACCATCACTATTTGCTCAAAATGCAAATACAAAGATACCATCTACTTGGCAAAATCTACTTTGGTCAATGTTTTCCATAGAGATCCCATTGCCTAATTTAAACGAAGAACGCATGACCCACATTTAAATGAAGAACAATTATTTGTTGAAATTCAATGGTCCAAGTGGCTGGTTATTATCATATAGCAGCACCACCTAAAAGCATCATATAGCAGCAGCAGCTCATAGCAACTCATGATACAGCAGCAGCGGTCTGCAATTCATCATATACCAGCAGCAGCTCATAGCAATTCATCCTTCAACAACACCTCAAGACCATTGCCTGGGAGGAGGGAGGAACAAGGTGCCTTACGCGCGATGTGGCATCGATCGTAGTTGTGCGGCGCGCTGGAGTTGTGCGTTAGACGAACCACGGTGGAGAGCAGCTTTGGAGACAATGACAATGAGGGGCGGCAGAGGGAGGAGCAGCCGGGAGGTTTGCCGCTACCCGCCGCCATGTAGCCTAGCTGGACATAACATCGCCGAGGACTAGGCCGATGGGACCCGATGGCGACGGCTCATTGGAGGAACCCTAGTCTGCAGGCGGGGGGATCGAGGTAGAGGGAAACGGGAGAGGAGATGCAAGCGGGCAGGGCAATGAATGCTTGCGTGTTTGTTTTTACTTGAGGGTCAGGTGTGACACATGCATCAGCAGTTGCATTTTGAGTGTAATATAGGCAGACAACAAAGTCATTTCACTATTCCCCTTCCCTTCAATTTTTAGTGAGGTTCTACCCGAAACACCCCCTCCAAAGCGAAATTAGTTAAGCCCAAGCCCATAACTCAAAAATGACTTCTTTACATCTTCTATGGCTTATTTTGACAATATACCCTGGAAAGGCAAAATCGAACTGGCCCTTAACATGCAATTCAATTGTGCGTGCAATGATGAATCACTCCTGCCTGCTATCTATACATTTAGGCATCATCATACATGGCATAACCTAATACATGTGCTTTCCATTGTAGAATCTGGAATATGCAATGTTTATGTTAGTTCATACGTTGCACATGATGTTTAAATGCCCCTTAAATCTGGTCACCAAGTGATGGTCTTTAAGCCTCCTTCTTTGCTTCTTTTCTTGATATGTAAGATTTGCTCACACATCTGTTCAATTGCTTGTTTGCATCAACCAACCATACTAGGACTGTTTGCTTTGATTACTTGTTGTTCTTGACCTAACACTCTAACAAAGCTTGTCAACGATTTAAACACCAAGGGCTGCTGTAGTGGGGCCTTGTCTAACTCATAGGTGAATAAAGGTTTGGCTGTACAGTACAGTAGGCTCTCCAAGAGTACTTGGAGATCCAGTTCAAAGGTATGCCTAGTTTTTACATAGTGCAGACATAGTAAATGCTCATTTCATTGTGTGCAAGTGCAAGAGATGCGGCATGTTTCATTATGTGGTGTTGTTTTGTTATAATCTCATCCTTTTGTGTTCCTGACTGGAAAGTATGCATATTTATCTTCCAAGGAGACGAGTAACTAGTTTGTGTCACCTTGCGAGGGGGGGTGCAATGAAGATAAGATTGAGGATTTCCAAGTACAAGATGTTAGAAAGGAGCCTTGCAAGAGAAGTAGGAGTTGCGCTGAGCCTCTTCAACCTGCTAAGGTAAGTCAATGTATGCAACTCAACAGTTCAATTCCTTGTTTGTTTCAGGCTAAGTTAATTTTCTCTTTTCAATCGCTTTATTTGTCCTCACTTAATGAGATGCCCAAATAATTATGCCTGACGTTCGGTACTTGTATCACTATTAGTTGACATAATTAAAGGCCTTACAATTTAATTACTCTGCCGAAATGTGCCTGAAGCTTTGAAGTCTATTAACCAACTATTATTGCATGAGGCTCACGATCTAGTTTATACTATGCTAATGATTGCATAGTTTTGCCTGCTGTAGTATGTTTGTATGAAACCCTCTGCTATTCATTATGCTCCCTAAGACTTCAATTGAGGTACAGAATGGCCAACTGCTTGCTTACTTATACGCAACGTGTTGTCTATATTTGTAAATTGTCCGTGTTTTCGATTGGGCCCCAACATCATGCTCCTCCGGTGAGCTAAGAGGATTTCTGTATGCAGGCTGCACAGACTATCTTTTTATAATTTTTAAAATATCACCTGCTTATGCTTCATGACGCGTGTAACATTTTTTGTGTGAAAGTGACGTGTAACATTATTGTTAGTCGTGTTTTGCCATGTAGTACAAAATAGTGTCTTGTTCGCTTCACTGTTGTAACTATATTTTTGCCCTAGTCATGTGTACCTACAGAAACATTTCAGGATGAAGTGACATCAACACAAAAATCTGGGAGCAGTGCGGCATGGCCATTACCGAATGATTATGGATTGGAATTGGAATGTGCTAATGTTCTCGAGCATCAACTAGAGGTGGCGAGACAACGTGTACATGATTGTCAACGTATAATCAACAAGTTGAGAATAGACATGCAGGTATTAGATGCAGGAGTCAAAAAAATGAAACAAGACACCGAGGTAACCATGAAGGAATTGGAGATTTTGCAGACTGAAGTTTGTGCTATCTGAACCCGGCCAATCCTATTTTCTAAAAATATTATAGTTCAAATGGAGTTAAGTTGATGCGCGTCCATGATGTATGAGCCGTATTTGCCCAATGTATGTAATTTGTTGTTTGTGTATGCTTTATTATCACCTGTGTCGTACCATAATGCCCAGTGGGTATGATCGGCTGTAATTTCTTTATTGTATAGTGTAGGATTATTCTACCTTTCTATGCCTTGATCTCTTTGTTGTATAGTGTATGCTTTTTAGAGGTGATAGTATTGAGTAGGATAATTCTTTGAATATGCTATATCGTTCAAACGGGGGCCAACTCGCCCGACCATGGGCCTTCTACGTCTCATAGGATCCATGGGCCTTCTACATCTCATAGGATCCATGGGCCTTCTACGTCTCGCAGGATCCATGGGCCTTCTACGTCTCGCAGTGTCCACGGGCCTTCTATGTCTCGCAGGATCCATGGGCCTTCTACGTCACGTAGGATCCATCGGCCGCCGACTCATTTATGGGTCTTGTACTGGCCTTTAATGGGCCGTAGACGGGCCTACAATGAAATCGTACGTTTTATTGGCTGACCATAACGGGCCGTTAATAGGCCGTATTTGGTGATGCTATGAAAATGGCCCAACAAACTAACGGACCACAAACGGGCCGATCAGAACGACGGGCTGAATTTGGCCCACAAGCAGAAAATGACAGTAACGGGCCGTAAGTAACCGAATGCTGCAAATAAGCCCAAGAATAAATGGGCTCTGAGAAGGCCGAAAGATAACATGGGTTGTAAACGGCCCAACTGAATAACGGGCCCTTAATGGGTATAAAGCGATACACTGTTCATTACGGGCCAGTTTCACCACGGGCCGTTAATGGGTCTAAAGTAATACACTGTTCATCGCGGGCCAGTTTCACCACGGGCCGTTAATAGGCCAAGAGTTACATAGGGCCTCATATGGGCCGAAAGACGTCATGGGCCATACATGGGCCAGAAGTGAAAACGGGCTGGAATCATATTGGATGGCCCAGATGACGCTACTGGGCCTAATTCGGATAGGGCGTAACGGGCCTTGTGTTAGTGGGCTGTAAATCGGCTATATGCGAATAGGCCGTTAACAGGCTTTCCATGGGCCGGCCCTTCACCTTTTGACCAAGTCAAACGGGCCGGCTTTTCACAGGAATGGGCCTCTGTTGGGCCGTGCCACGTGTTGACGTATCATAGGCGCCTTATGTCCAATGAGTGGATGACATTTGTCCCAACAATGAGTCGACACATGTTTCTTCCAGCCAATGATGATTTTACACGTGTAAAATCACCATTGGTCGGGGCTGTTAACGGGTTATCGGATCCAAAACCCGACCCGATAGCTTAACGGCATTCCGTTATGGTGGATGCCACGTGTCGGTCACCCTTGACGAAAGCACTTCTGTGACGCGCGATTTATCGTCATGGAAGTGGACACTTCCGTGATGATAATTTTGGTAATGCCATCGAACACTTCTACGACAGCACAGGTATGACTATCTCGATTCTGTCATAAATTTTTCATGGATGTACATACATGACAAAAAACGCGACCTACTATGACAAACACGTATCATCACGGAAGTGTATTTTTTTTGTAGTGCTAGGTCCTCGGATGAGTCTAGTAGAAATTGCACTCCAATGTTTGGGTTCAAACTTTCAAAACTACTGCACTATCTCTACGTCTACGTATACGTAATACAACAAGTTTTAAACTTGAGACCAGCCATTCACCCTCACAAAGAACACTTCTTAACCTAGCACAGACTCCAGGAAATTTGGCCATAGTGTGTGGTGGGCCATATGTTAATGTGTTCGCTATACGTAACCAGCACCTCGAATCCTCGATATATAGTAGGGTGGCATGGTCCATAACAAGCATTCATGTCCAGGAGTACGGCATACGCCACTAGCACGACTTCCATCTGACACCATATTTCTTGGAGTTCGTGCTACAGCTATCTCTTCAACCTCCTCGTTTCTCTAACTCAACCATCATGCGGCGGGTGAGGTGGGGGTTTTCTGATAGTCGGTTTCCTCAACTACGGTCCCACTTGTAAGGCCAACTCCAATGCACGACCCCAAAAGGACGCCCGTTTTGCCCGGATTCTGTCCGTTTGGGTAGGGCAATGGGGTCGTGTTCGGGCCACTTCTCGGATGCGGTGGCCGCGCGCCCAACGCGCGGACGCATCCCGGCCTCGTACATTTTTCTTTGCAAACACATATCTATTTTTCATCATTGATTCTTGGTACATGGAAATACATCACCAAATTTTGACTAGAAAAGCAAGACCAAAGAAAACAAGAACCACAATAATACATTTTAGAAGATATCCTACTTCCATAACCGCCCCAGTAAATTGGATTAGTGCCTTCTCGATGCATTCATTGTTGATCTGCGGAGGCTCGACTTGCATGCTTATTTCTTCTTCGAGTGTAAAGAAGTAGACGTTGCTTCCTCGCATCTAGTCTCATGTCTAGCCTCTATTCTATCAACAAGTGCAATAGTCTCATCTCTAGCCTCTATGCTAGCTAAAAGTGCTAGAACATCTACTAAATTGCGCTCTATCAATATATCGATGTACTCTTCTTCCCAATACCAAAGAGTTTACTAGTGTCACTAAACTAGTTCACATCATCATGTGATTAAGACTCAATGAGTTCTGGGGTTTGATCATGTTTTGCTTGTGAGAGAGGTTTTAGTCAACGGGTCTGCGACATTCTTTGCACGAGTAGAACACAAAGTAGTTATGGGCGTTGATTTTGTTCAATATGCTTACCGTTACTAATCCAATCTTGATTCGGCGGCATTGTGGGATGAAGCGGCCCGGACCGACCTTACACGTACACTTACGTGAGACAGGTTCCACCGACTGACATGCACTTGGTGCATAAGGTGGCTAGCGGGTGCTAGTCTCTCCCACTTTAGTCGGAATGGATTCGATGAAAAGGGTCCTTATGAAGGGTAAATAGCAATTGGCATATCACGTTGTGGTTTTGCATAGGTAAGAAACGTTCTTGCTAGAAACCCATAGCAGCCACGTAAAACATGCAAACAACAATTAGAGGACTTCTAACTTGTTTTTGCAGGGTATGCTATGTGATGTGATATGGCCAAGAAGAACGTGATGAATGATATCTGATGTATGAGATTGATCATGTTCTTGTAATAGGAATCACGACTTGCATGTCGATGAGTATGACAATCGGCAGGAGCCATAGGAGTTGTCTTAATTTATTGTATGACCTGCGTGTCATTGAACAAATGCCATGTAATTACTTTACTTTATTGCTAACCGGTAGCCATAGTAGTAGAAGTAATAAGTTGGCGAGACAACTTCATGGAGACACGATGATGGAGATCATGATGATGGAGATCATGGTGTCATGCGGTGACGATGATGATCATGGAGCCCTAAGATGGAGATCAAAAGGAGCAAAATGATATTGGCCATATCATGTCACTATTTGATTGCATGTAATGTTTATCATGTTTATACATCTTATTTGCTTAGAACGGCGGTAGTAAATAAGATGATCCTCATTAAAATTTCAAGAAAGTGTTCCCCTAACTGTGCACCATTGCGAAAGTTAAATGCTTCAAGCACCACGTGATGATCGGGTGTGATAGATTCTAACGTTCACATATAACGGTGTAAGCGAGATTTACACACGCGAAACACTTAGGTTAACTTGACGAGCCTAGCATGTATGACATGGCCTCGGAACACAAGAGACCGAAAGGTCGAGCATGAGTCGTATGGAGGAAGCGATCAACATGAAGATGTTCACCGATGATGATGACTAGTCCGTCTCTCACGTGATGATCGGACACGGCCTAGTTGACTCGGATCATGTAATCACTTAGATGACTAGAGGGATGTCTATTCGAGTGGGAGTTCATAAGATGAACTTAATTATCCTGAACATAGTCAAAAGATCTTTGCAAATTATGTCGTAAGCTCGCGCTTTAGTTCCACTATTTAGATATGTTCCTAGAGAAAATATAGTTGAAAGTTGTGATGAGCGATTATGCGGACGGTAGAAAGCTTATGTCCTTAATGCACCGCTCGGTTTGCTGAACCCCAAACGTCGATGCGTGGATGTTGCGAACATCAGACATACACGTTTTGATAACTACGTGATAGTTCAGTTAAACGGTTTAGAGTTGAGGCACCAAAGACGTTTTCGAAACGTCGCGGAACATATGAGATTTTCGAGGGCTGAAATTGGGATTTCAGGCTCGTGCCCACGTCAAGAGGTATAAGACCTCCGACGATTTTCTTAGCCTGCAAACTAAGGGAGAAAAGCTCAATCGTTGAGCTTGTGCTCAGATTGTCTGAGTGCAACAATCACTTGAATCGAGTGGGAGTTGATCTTGTAGTTGAGATAGTGATGTTTCTCCAAAGTCATTGCCACCAAGCTGCTAGAGCTTCATGATGAACTATAACAAATCAGGGATAGATATGATGATCCTTGAGATATTCATGATGTTTGACACCGCGAAAGTAGAAATCAAGAAGGATCATTAATTGTTGATGGTTAGTGAAACCACTAGTTTCAAGAAAGGGCAAGGGCAAGAAGGGGTACTTCATGAAACGGCAAATCAGTTGCTGCTCCAGTGAAGAAACCCAAGGTTGAACCCAAACCCGAGACTAAGTGCTTCTATAATAAGGGGAACAACCACTGGAGCAGAATTACCCTAGATACTTGGTAGATGAGAAGGCTGGCAAGGTCGATAGAAGTATATTGGATATACATTGAGTTATTGTGTACTTTACTAGTACTCCTAGTAGCACCAGGGTATTAGATACCGGTTCGGTTGCTAAGTGTTAGTAACTCGAAATTAAAGGCTACGGAATAAACGGAGACTAGCTAAAGGTGAGTTGACGATATGTGTTGGAAGTGTTTCCAAGTTTGATGTGATCAAACATCGCACGCTCCCTCTACCATCAAGATTAGTATTAAACCAGGATAATTGTCATTTTGTGTTGAGCATAGACATGATTGGATTATGTCTATCGCAATACGGTTATTCATTTAAGGAGAATAATGGTTACTCTATTTATTTGAATAATACCTTCAATGGTCTTACACCTAAAGGAATGGTTTATTGAATCTCGATCACAGTAATACACATTTTCATGCCAAAAGATATAAGATAGTAATGATAGTACCACTTACTTGTGGCACTGCCATGTAAGTCATATTGGTGTAAAACGCATGAAGAAGCTCCATGTTGATGGATCTTTGGACTCACTCGTTTTTGAAAAGTTTGAGACATGCAAACCATGTCTATTGTTGTATACACATGA
Source organism: Aegilops bicornis (assembly GCA_021605145.1). Classification (NCBI taxonomy): domain Eukaryota; kingdom Viridiplantae; phylum Streptophyta; class Magnoliopsida; order Poales; family Poaceae; genus Aegilops; species Aegilops bicornis. The sequence continues at coordinate 429,281,436 of CM038673.1, forward strand.
AGAAACTCCATGCAGATGGATCGTTCGGACTCACTTGATTTTGAATCACTTGAGATATGCAAATCATACCACATAGGCAAGATGACTAAAAAGCCTCGTTTTCAGTAAGATGGAACAAGATAGCAACTTGTTGGAAGTAACACATTTTGATGTGTGCAGTCCAATGAGTGCTGAGGCATGCAGTGAATATCGTTATGTTCTTACTTCACGGATGATTTAAGTAGATACTGAGTATATTTACTTGATGAAACACAAGTCTGAATTATTGAATGGATCAACTAATTTCAGAGTGAAGTTGAAGATCATTGTGACAAGAGGATAAAATGTCTATGATATGATCATAGAGATGAGTATCTGAGTTACGAGCTTTGGCACGCAATTAAGACATTGTGGAAATGTTTCACAATTAATACCACTGGAACACCATAGTGTGATGGTGTGTCCAAACATCATAGTTGCACCCTGTTGGATATGATGCGTACCATGATGTCTCTTATCGAATTACCACTATCGTTCATGGGTTAGGCATTAGAGACAACCACACTCACTTTAATAGGGCACCACATAATTCCGTTGAGATGACACCGTTTGAACTATGGTTTGGAGAAACCTAAATTGTCGCTTTCTTAAAAGTTTGGGGCTGCGACGCTTATGTGAAAAAGTTTCAGGTTGATAAGCTTGAACCCAAAGCGGATAAAATGCTTCTTCATAGGACACCCAAAACAGTTGGGTATACCTCCGATCTCGATTAGGAAGCAAAAGGATTGTTTCTAGAATTAGGTCCTTTCTCGAGAAAAGTTTCTCTCGAAAGAACCGAGTGGGAGGATGGTGGAAACTTGATGAGGTTATTGAACCGTCACTTCAACAAGTGTGTAGCAGGGGCACAAGAAGTTGTTCTGTGGCGCCTACACCAATTGAAGTAGAAGCTTATGATAGTGATCATGAAGTTTTGGATCAAGTCACTACCGTACCTCGTGGGGTGACAAGGATGCGTACTACTTACGAGTGGTACAGTAATCCTGTCTTGAAGGTCATGTTGCTAGACAACAATGAACCTACGAGCTATGAAGAAGCGATGGTGGGCCCGGATTCCGACGAATGGCTCAAGGCCATAAAATCCGAGAGAGGATCCATGTATGAAAACGAAGTATAGACTTTGGAAGAACTACTCGATGGTCGTAAGGCTGTTGAGTACAGATGGATTTTAAAAGGAAGACAGACAATGATGGTAAGTGTCACCATTAAGAAAGCTCGACTTGTTGCTAAGATGTTTTCCGACAAGTTGAAGGAGTTGACTACGATGACACTTTCTCACTCGTAGCGATGCTAAGAGTCTGTTGGAATTGGATTAGTAGTCACTGCATTATTTATGAAATCTTGCAGATAGGATGTCAAAACATTGTTTCCTCGACAATTTTCTTGAGGAAAGGTTGTATGTGATACAACCAGAAGGTTTTGTCAATCACGAAGATGCTAACAAGTATGCAAAGCTCCAGCAACCCTTCTAAGGACTGGAGTAAGCATCTCGGAGTTGGAATGTATGCTTTGATGAGATGATCAAAGATTTTGGGTTTGTACAAAGTTTATGAGAAACTTGTATTTCCAAAGAAGTGAGTGGGAGCACTACAGAATTTCTGATGAGTATATGTTGTTGACATATTGTTGATCGTAAATGATGTAGAATTCTGGAAAGCATAAAGGGTTGTTTGAAAGGAGTTTTCAAGGAAAACCTGGATTAAGCTGCTTGAACATTGAGCATCAAGATCTATAAGGATAGATCAAAACGCTTAATGGTACTTTCAAATGAGCACATACCTTGACATGATCTTGAAGGTGTTCAACATGGATCAGTCAAAGAAGGAGTTCTTGCCTGAGTTGTAAGGTATGAAGTTAAGACTTAAAGCTCGACCACGGCAGAAGAGAGAGAAAGGACGAAGGTCGTCCCCTATGCTTCAGACGTAGGCTCTATAGTATGCTATGCTGTGTACCGCATCGAAGTGTGCCTGCCATGAGTCGGTCAAGGTACAAGAATGATCCAGGAATGGATCATTGGACAGCGGTCAAAATTGTCCTTGGAGTAAATAAGGACATGTTTCTCGATTATGGAGGTGATAAAGAGTTCGGCGTAAAGGGTTACGTCGATGCAAGCTTTAACACCTATCCGAATGACTCTGAGTAGCAAACCGGATACGTATAGTGGAGCAACAATTTGGAATAGCTCCAAGTGGAGCGTGGAAGCAGCATTTACAATATGACCTAGAGATTTGCGAAGTACAAGCAAAACATGATCAAACCCCAGAACTCATTGAGTCTTAATCACATGATGATGTGAACTAGTTTAGTGACACTAGTAAACTCTTTGGATGTTAGTCACATGGCGATGTGACATGTGAGTGTTAATCACATGGCGATGTGCACTAGATTATTGACTCTAGTGCAAGTGGGAGATCATTGGAAATATGCCCTAGAGGCAATAATAAATTAGTTATTATTATATTTCCTTGTTCATGATAATCGTTTATTACCCATGCTATAATTGTATTGATAGGAAACTCGGATACATGTGTGGGTACATAAACAACACCATGTCCCTAGTAAGCCTCTAGTTGACTAGCTCGTTGATCAACAGATGGTTACGGTTTCCTGACCATGGACATTGGATGTCGTTGATAACGGGATCACATCATTTGGAGAATGATGTGATGGACAAGACCTAATCCTAAGCCTAGCACAAAGATCGTAGTTCGTATGCTAAATCTTTTCTAATGTCAAGTATCATTTCCTTAGACCATGAGATTGTGCAACTCCCGGATGCTGTAGGAATGCTTTGGGTGTACCAAACGTCACAACGTAACTGGGTGGCTATAAAGGTGCACTACAGGTATCTCCGAAAGTGTACATTGGGTTGGCACGAATCGAGACTGGGATTTGTCAATCCGTGTAACGGAGAGGTATCTCTGGGCCCACTCGGTAGGACATCATCATAATGTGCACAATGTGACCAAGGGGTTGATCACGGGATGATGTGTTACGGAACGAGTAAAGAGACTTGCCGGTAACGAGATTGAACAAGGTATCGGTATACCGACGATCGAATCTCGGGCAAGTACAATATCGTTAGACAAAGGGAATTGTATACGGGATTGATTGAGTCCTTGACATCGTGGTTCATCCGATGAGATCATCGTGGAACATGTGGGAGCCAACATGGGTATCCAGATCCCGCTGTTGGTTATTGGCTGGAGAGTTGTCTCGGTCATGTCTACGTGTCTCCCGAACCCGTAGGGTCTACACACTTAAGGTTCGATGACGCTAGGGTTATAAAGGAAGTTTGTATGTGGTTACCGAATGTTATTCGGAGTCCTGGATGAGATCCCGGACGTCACGACGAGTTCCGGAATGGTCCGGAGGTAAAGATTTATATATGGGAAGTCTTATTTTGGCCACCGGAAAATGTTCGGGATTTTTCGGTATTGTACCGGGAAGGTTCTAGAAGGTTCGGAGTGGGGCCCACCTGCATGGGGGACCCACATGAACGTGGTAGTGGGGCAAGGCCCCACACCCCTGGTCAAGGCGCACCAAGATCCCCCTTAGAAGGAATAAGATCATATCCGAAGGGATAAGATCAAGATCCCTAAAAAAGGGGATAACAATCGGTGGGGAAGGAAATGATGTGATTTCTTTCCTCCCACCTTGCCAACGCCCCAATGGACTTGGAGGGCAAGAAACCAGCCCCTCCACCCCTATATATAGGGGAGGCGCATGGGAGCTGGACCCTTGCCCTGGCGCAGCCCTCCCCTCTCCCAAGTCCTCCTCCTCTCCCGGTGCTTGGCGAAGCCTGCAGGATTGCCACGCTCCTCCATCACCACCACACCATCGTGCTGCTGCTGGATGGAGTCTTCCCCAACCTCTCCCTCTCTCCTTGCTGGATCAAGGAATGGGAGACGCCACCGGCTGTACGTGTGTTGAACGCGGAGGTGCCGTCTGCTCGGCACTAGGATCTCCGGTGATTTGGATCACGACAGTACGACTCCTTCAACCCCGTTCTCTTAAACGCTTCCGCTTAGCGATCTACAAGGGTATGTAGATGCACTCTCCTTCCCCTCGTTGCTAGTTTCTCCATAGATAGATCTTGGTGACACGTAGGAAATTTTTGAATTTCTGCTACGTTCCACAACAAAACTTGCATCCATTCTACACAATAAAATTTTAAGTTAGCACAACTAGTCAAATCCGAGAGCACAACCAAAGCTAAAGTAGCACATACCCCATCGGTTGAGCACTTGATGAACACCCATCCAGGATGTTCCGACGTTGTAGACACGTGGCGCAAGACCTTCTTTGGGCAGTCGTTGCACGTAATGAGTGGCAACGGTGCGCCGACGAGCTTTTGGGCCAGCACCGAGCCCGGCTGACCGCCATTCATGTATCTGCCGGCGAACCGCCGACGGTGTAGATCCGAGCGGCTAGAGGAGGAGTCAATACCTGCATGCGGCCTTGTCGGGGCCTTTCGGCCCGGTGCCCGGCCAGTCCATGGTGCGGCGCGGCCTCCCACAGCCAGGCGAGCTCAAGCCCGACCGGATCCTCTCCAAATCCGGCCGTCGGGTGCACAAAACACGTAGCCGTGGTTGGGTAGCTCGGGGGCGTCGAGGGAAAGGGGGCTGGGCGAGCGCGCGTCCGAGCTGCACGCGCTGGAGTTGGCCTAAGTGAAGATGCAAGACAACACGCGTTTCCCTAGCGGCGTGGCGGACCAACCGTGTGGGGGTGCAAAGTGGCTTCGCTCGTGTGGGGTACGGAGGCCATTTGTTGTGTGATGAAAACTTTTGTATTTACTAGAAAGTTTTGTTGGAACTAAATTATAATCTTGTAACATCCCAAATTTCCTATTTGGAATGTTTTACAATTATAGCTAAGCATCCTATGCATCCTGTTTGAATTTGAATGCCATTTGAAGTTTCAGAGCAATTTGAGTTTGAAATTGAATTTCAAACTTTGGCATGTGGGAAACAATTCAAAAACTAAGCCTGATAAATACTTGATCAAAAGTATGAGAGGAGCAAACATGACACTCCAAAAATATCAGAGGAAAACATAGCCAAAGTTTTGGATTCAAATCTGAATTTTATTTGAATTTGAAAAAAATGGATTTTTACAAAGTTTGGATTTTGCCTTTGGAAAAATGTTCAAATGAAAGGGAATATTCCCCTGATCATTTTGGTATATATATACCCTATATAAATTATTTATAGTTTAGGTTTTATTTTTGTTTTTGTTTTAATTAAAAAAATAAAGAGAAACCCTTGGCGCCACCCCTGGCCCAGCCGGCAAAGCCGGCCAGCCAGCGCAGCCGGCGACCAACCAGGCCTTGAGCCGCCTGGCGCCAGCTGGCCAGCCAGACCGACCAGGCCTCACTTTGAACCCCTTACGCGCCGGTCGACCGCTCGCCCGCACCCCACTCTCTCTCACTGACAGCGGTACCCGTACCCATATTCAACCCCTCGCCCCCGCCACCCCGTCGCCGCAGATCGCGGATCTCAAGGATCCGGGATCCCGATCCGCCTCGATCGCCTCGACGATAGCCGAGGCCCCGACTATTTAAGCCGGGCCTCCGCACCCCATTCCCCCTAGCCCCTCGCGGACCCTCTCCCTCTCCCTCCCGAGCTCACCGGAGCACCGAACCCCTCCCCGCCGCCAAAGTCACCGCCGACGCCGCCCTGGTGCACCCCGACCCTCCCCAACCCCACCGAACCACTCCCCGTGCTCCCCCGCATCTCCCCGACGACTCGCCGAAGCTCGCCGACGCCCCGACGCCTCGGAGCACTCTCGCCGCCGCCGCCGCCGTCGCCGGAGTCCGGTGAGTCCCCGGAAAACACCTCCCCCGTTCGATCTTAGATCGACGGCTCCGATTAGAACCCCCGAAGGGGTATGTTTTTATTAGAAAACCGGTCGGTTCCACGCGGTTTATTTTAGTTTAGGTTTATTTGTTTAGGCCGGTTCGTTCCGGTTTAATTTTTAAGTTAGGTTTTTATTTTAGAGCCGGCCTGATTCAGTTTAACCCTAGGGCCCAATTAGCTATATTACGCTCAGTGCGTTAGTTAGGCCCGTTTAGCCCATTTTTCTTTATTTTTGTTTTTTCTGTTTTAATGAATAGTTCCTGTTTTGAAAAATTCATATCTTTTATTATGTTTAATATTTTAGGTGATTCTTTTTTGTTGGATTGCAAATTTTGTGTAGTTTCTGTAGATTATATATTTAGCCATGTTAAAAACAATTAAAAATGCTTTAATATTGTTTTAGCCAGAATAGTAAATCTGCTATAACTTTAGTTAGAAAAATTATTTTTGCATGATTCTTTTGTCACCACTTTATTTTGACATTGCCAAACCCTAGAAATTAATTGGGTATTTTAGGATTAATAAATAATTAGTTCTAAGCAGAATCCTATTAATCCTAATTAATTAACTAGTTCCTGTTTTCCTATTAAATTAATTAGTAAATTAATTTATTTTTAACTTGTGATTAGTTATTCTAGGTTAGTTTCTGTCATTCTAGTAGATGAACTTTTATTTATAATTAATAAAAGTTTTAAATTATTTTCTTAATAGAAATTGGATTAGGCCTAAAATGAGTTTTATAATAGCTATTTAATTAATTCTTTTTGCACCTAGTTGCTTAGTGAATCCTTTTCTGTTAAGTTAACCTAAAACCATGATTAGGTTTTATTAAGGAATTTTTGTTATAAAAAACTATTTTAGCTATTGTTTGGAGTAGGAAAAACTTTGAGTTGTTTTCTTTGAGTTTTTCTTTTGGATTTGGTTTTGATTGTTTTGTTGTGTTATGTTATTTTTGTTATGTTGTGTTATGTGATCCTATTGTTTTGCTTATTGTGTTCATTGTTTGTCTCGGTAGAGTTTCCGGAGTGCGAAGCTTGCTACTACGACTCTTTAGCTTACGAGGATCATCAGCAAGGCAAGTTTTGATCATGTTATTTCTATACCTATGTTTTTGTGCATTAGTAGTTGTCACCACCCCACCATGCATGCAGTAGTGAAATCTTGAAGTCATTAAACTTGAGTAGTATCATGTGGTAGGATGAACCAATCCCCTTGTTACCATGACCCCGGACGTAGTAGTTATTTTGCTATGCTCAGAGAGCGGATTTGGTATGAGTGATATTCATAAGCAAGATGTGAGAGTCAATGATGATGATAACCCCATGAACTACAATGATCAAGATGGACTTGGGAAAATCACTCTTTGGGTGGAGGATTTGCTGACGGGCACCTGGAGCACCCAGTGGTGGCCGGGATGCATGGAGAAGCGCCATGACATCCTGCGGAAAGCTTCACCCAGCCACGAAGAGAAGGATGGATGCCCCATGACCGGAAGCTTACTGTGCAGCCGCAAGCCATTATGGGCTCTGGCTGGGTTGACCCTAGTAGTGACGCTGGCTGGACGGTACTACGAGAAGTAGACGAACGGTAGGATTGGATGGGTACCGGCGGTGGCGGAAGAACTCTTTGGAAGACCCTGTTTCATCTGGTCCCGTCTTCAAACACCATGAAGTGCGAAGACTCTAAAGGAGGGAATGATTCTTTATGGGAAAGTGCGCAAACCTCTGCAGAGTTATAACCTAATCGATTAGCCGTGTCCCGATTCACGGACATTTGAGCCTCTGGAACTTGGAAGTATTCGGATATCTCAACACTAAAACTAATGAATTAATTTGAGGGTTTATGACTTAATAATTTGGGAACGAGATTTTGGTTGGCGGAACCATCTCAATAACTACCAACAATTTGTAGTAATTTGCAAATAAGTCCTTTGTAGTAGGATAAAATTGGCTTTACGCAAAATGACGAAACTTAGAGCTCCACAGCCAAAATGCATATAGTGTAGTAACTTTATTATTGTTATTCTTCATGACTTGCCCGACTTATTCCAAAAGCTGACCTACATGGCTGCAACGTATTATGTTGCGTAGATATATTCCGATCAGAGTGAGGCTACGCTCCGCTTGGCGATTGCCCTTTGGAGTCGGATGGACTCGCTTTACCTCGACGCTTCCGCAGCATTAGTAGTTTATTTCTCATGAGTTGGCCTTGAGCGAATTTATTCCCTTGTAATAAAGACTCTATATGAGAATCGTGTAATAAAATTCAGGTGTGATTGAACTTTGATTACTTTATCGATGTACCGTGAGTACCAAAGCATGATCTTGGGATGAATGCAGACACGGAGACTTGACCGATGTTGGGTCAGTCGCCATGAGATGGTATCGAGCACACGCTGACCGTAGGATCGTAACCCCTAGGATCGGAAAGCCATAAGCGAGACCATTTACTTTGAACCCCTTTTCATTCTATAATTCTTCCCTGTTCAATTCTCGACTCTTCTCCCTTTGCAACATTCTAGATGGCCGTCGAGTTCACCCCAGCTTTTGCTACCGGAGTTCTCGCCACCCGATGAGACGATGCCCTTCGGAAGGAAGCTGGTCCAGATGGTGAAGCTGTCAAGATTGCTCGCCCTCGATCACCGGGAAACCCACTAATGCACTTCCGACGGACACCCGCCACAGGATTGAGGTGCATATCCTGTGGAGGACCTTTGGAGGACACACGGAGCCTATCAACTTTGAGTTCACCGAGTTCAACTGGATCATCGGAAGGGACGTGGCGATCTACCGAGCGCTTGGACATCTCCGAGAGGAGTACAGGGCCGAGCTCGATCACTCAGACCTCGCCATGGTTTCTCGCAGGGCAAGGAATGGAGATATCATCCGTACCATCGAGGACGATTCCACTCTTTCTTACATCCAGGACTTGGAGTGTCTTCTCAGGAAACGGGAGATTCAGACTCGCCGAAACTCGAAGACACACCGGAAGCTTTGTTCCGCCGAATCGAATCAAGGAGAAGGCACGCCTAGACTTCCTTGGCCATGAGGAAGAAATCACGGACTTCATGGAGATAGTCGACGACCTGAAGATGAAGCTTGCCGCGATTGAGGAGAAGATGGACTTGGGAGAGGACCTTTACCCGAGTGGAGACGAAGCACCCTCGTGAGCAATGATCAGGATTTCAAGGAGTACCAATCAAGGAAACCCCAAGAGGAGGCGCCACTGATGAAGACTTTTAGTCGACCACCATGTTATCTTTTACTTTTTCGTCGATCAGTTAGGCCGATGTTTTTCCTTCGATTAGTCATGAGCTTTTGTAATCGAGTTTGAACCATGTTTGAGTGGAATGAATAAATGATTGGTGTGTTATGATTGTGCATTCATATGGGTAGTGTATTTCTCGTAGACCATTGATCTATTCTAATTTTCTCACCCACTCCAAAAACACCAGATGCCTCCGAGACGTGACACTGGTTTCCCGCCGGAGCTCACCCCTGCTTCCAAAGCAGAGTAATGCAATCGATGCAGCTACTTATTCAGAATCAGAACAACACCGCCAACAATCCACCGCCACCACCCACTGTTGACAACTTGACTCGATTTCTGAGGTTGAATCCGCCAGTGTTCTCTAGTAGCACTGAGCCAATTGTGGCTGATGATTGGCTCCGCAAGATTGGAAGAGAGCTAGTCACCGTTGGATGCACCGATCTTTGAGAAGGTGCGCTTTGTCAGCGCATCAACTGGATGGACCTGCAGCTTCTTGGTGGGAGAATTACACCGCCACTTTTCCCATGGGTGGCATCACTTGGGATCAATTCCAGCAGTTTTCAGACCGCTCATGTCTCACCGGAGCCATGAGTGCGAAGAAGCGTGAGTTCCGCAACTTACGCCAGGGAACCGCATCGCGGCACAAGACGTGGATGAATTCAGCAAGCTTGCTCGCTATGCCCCTGATGATGTGGCCACAGATGCCGCCAAGCAGGAGAAGTTCCTTGAGGGACTCAATGATGAATTGAGCATGCAGCTTATTGTGGCTACCTTCAACAACTACCAGGAGCTGGTAGATAAGGCCATCATTCTTGAAGGCAAGCAGCAGCAGATAGAAAGCCGCAAGCGGAAGTACAGCCAGGGGAAGCACAACTCAGAGCTCAGCGAAGCCCGCTATGCACCGTACTCGGAGGGCACACCCATCATAACCATGGAGGTCATAACCATGGAGGAAATGGGAACAACCGCAGCCAGGACAACAAGTCAGGCCATGGCAATGGCAATGGAAATGGTAATGGCAATCAGCACCGTTCTGCCCGGCTCGAAGGATCTCGAGCCACATCACCGCTTCAAGTGCCAGAAGACAGGGCACTATGCCACCGACTGCCCGGAGGCCAAGCAGAGGAATGGAAATGGCAATGAAGGCTCAGCGAAGAAGCCCAATCCGTTCCCTCGTGCTCAAGTGAATCACATCGACGTGGAGGACGTCTATGATCAGCCAGACACTGTGGTTGGTAAGTTTTTATTGAATTCACGTTCAGTTTTGGTTCTCTTTGATTCTGGTGCAACGCATTCATTCATATCAAGGGTAGTTGTGGAAAAGTACGGGTTGCCCACTAGAACCCTTAGAAGCCCCCTTCGCGTCAGTTCCGCAGGAGGAGAAATGATGGCAGGTGTAGACTGTCCTGCAACCCTCAACATCGGGAACCACAAATTTCCCGTGGACTCATAGTGTTGGAAACCCAGACCTTGGATGAATCAAGAGGTTTGGTGTCAAGGGAAAGTTAGCACCCCGATTCATTGGCCCCTACAAAATCCTTGAACGTCGTGGAGAGGTGGCTTACAAGTTGGAATTGCCGGAAAGATTGTCCGGAGTTCATGATGTCTTCCACGTTTCTCAACTGAAGAAGTGCCATGCCGACATGGCCGATGTTCCGTTGAGAGATACAGTGCCCCTAGAGGCCATACAGCTTGACAGTGATTTAACTTACAAGGAGAAACCCATCAAAATTCTCGAGACCGCAAGCAGAGTCACCCGCAGCAAGGTCATCAAATTTTGCAAGGTGCTGTGGAGTCACCACACCGAGGAAGAAGCCACCTGGGAACGCGAAGAAGATCTTCGTCGAGACCATCCGCACCTATTTGCTAGCCAACCCGAATCTCGAGGGCGAGATTCATCTTAAGGTGGGTAGGTTTGTAACATCCCAAATTTCCTATTTGGAATGTTTTACAATTATAGCTAAGCATCCTATGCATCCTGTTTGAATTTGAATGCCATTTGAAGTTCCAGAGCAATTTGAGTTTGAAATTGAATTTCAAACTTTGGCATGTGGGAAACAATTCAAAAACTAAGCCTGATAAATACTTGATCAAAAGTATGAGAGGAGCAAACATGACACTCCAAAAATATCAGAGGAAAACATAGCCAAAGTTTTGGATTCAAATCTGAATTTTATTTGAATTTGAAAAAATGGATTTTATAAAGTTTGGATTTTGCCTTTGGAAAAATGTTCAAATGAAAGGGAATATTCCTGATCATTTTGGTATATATATACCCTATATAAAATATTTATAGTTTAGGTTTTATTTTGGTTTTGTTTTAATTAAAAAAATAAAGAGAAACCCTTGAGCGCCACCAGCCCCTGCCCAGCCAGCCGGCTTAGCCAGCGCCGGCGCAGCCCGGCGACCAACCAGGCCCATCGAGCTGCCCAGCTAACTGGCCAGCCCAACAGACCGACCAGCCTCCCAAGACCAACCCCTTACGCCCGGCCGCTCGCCGCTCAAGACCCCTCTCTCTCTCACTGACAGCGGGACCCGTCCCCATCGTCAACCCCGCGCCCACGCCACGCCGTCGCCGCCGCAGATCGCCGGATCCCGAAGGATCCGGGCTCCCGATCCGCCCCGATCGCTTCGACGATAGCCGAGGCCCCCCGACTATTTAAGCCGGGCCTCCGCACACCATTCCCCCCCCTAGCCCCTCGCCGGACCCTCTCCCTCTCCCTCCCGAGCTCACCGGAGCACCGAACCCCTCCCCGCCGCCAAAGTCACCGCCGACGCCGCCCTGGTGCACCCCGACCCTCCCCAACCCCACCGAACCACTCCCCGTGCTCCCCCGCATCTCCCCGACGACTCGCCGAAGCTCGCCGACGCCCGGACGCTCCGACGCACTCTCGCCGCCGCCATTGCCGCCGAGTCCGGTGAGTCTCGGAAAACACCTCCCAGTTCGATCTTAGATCGACGGCTCGATTAGAACCTCAAGGGGTATGTTTTATTAGAAAACCGGTCGGTTCCACGCGTTTATTTTAGTTTAGGTTTATTTGTTTAGGCGGTTCGTTCGGTTTAATTTTTAAGTTAGGTTTTATTTTAGAGCCGGCCTGATTCAGTTTAACCCTAGGGCCCAATTAGCTATATTACGCTCAGTGCGTTAGTTAGGCCCGTTTAGCCCATTTTTCTTTATTTTTGTTTTTCTGTTTTAACAGAATAGTTCCTGTTTTGAAAAATTCATATCTTTTATTATGTTTAATATTTTTAGGTGATTCTTTTTTTGTTGGATTGCAAATTTTGTGTAGTTTCTGTAGATTATATATTTAGCCATGTTAAAAACAATTAAAAATGCTTTAATATTGTTTTAGCCAGAATAGTAAATCTGCTATAACTTTAGTTAGAAAAATTATTTTGCATGATTCTTTTTGTCACCACTTTATTTTGACATTGCCAAACCCTAGAAATTAATTTGGGTATTTTAGGATTAATAAATAATTAGTTCTAAGCAGAATCCTATTAATCCTAATTAATTAACTAGTTCATGTTTTCCTATTAAATTAATTAGTAAATTAATTTATTTTTAACTTGTGATTAGTTATTCTAGGTTAGTTTCTGTCATTCTAGTAGATGAACTTTTATTTATAATTAATAAAAGTTTTAAATTATTTTCTTAATAGAAATTGGATTAGGCCTAAAATGAGTTTTATAATAGCTATTTAATTAATTCTTTTTGCACCTAGTTGCTTAGTGAATCCTTTTCTGTTAAGTTAACCTAAAACCATGATTAGGTTTTATTAAGGAATTTTTGTTATAAAAAAAACTATTTTAGCTATTGTTTGGAGTAGGAAAAACTTTGAGTTGTTTTCTTTGAGTTTTTCTTTTGGATTTGGTTTTGATTGTTTTGTTGTGTTATGTTATTTTTGTTATGTTGTGTTATGTGATTCTATTTTTTTGCTTATAGTGGTCATTGTTTGTCACGGTAGAGTTTACGGAGTGAGAAGCTTGCTACTACGACTCTTTAGCTTACGAGGATCATCAGCAAGGCAAGTTTTGATCATGTTATTTCTATACCTATGTTTTGTGCATTAGTAGTTGTCACCACCCCACCATGCATGCAGTAGTGAAATCTTGAAGTCATTAAACTTGAGTAGTATCATGTGGTAGGATGAACCAATCCCCTTGTTACCATGACCCCGGGACGTAGTAGTTATTTTGCTATGCTCGTAGATGGGATTTGGTATGAGTGATATTCATAAGCAAGATGTGAGAGTCAATGATGATGATAACCCCATGAACTACAATGATCAAGATGGACTTCGAAAATCACTACCGGGTGGAGGATTTGCCGACGGGCACCTGGAGCACCAGTGGTGGCCGGGATGCATGGAGAAGCGCCATGACATCCTGCGGAAAGCTTCACCCAGCCACGAAGAGAAGGATGGATGCCCCATGACCGAAGCTTACTGTGCAGCCGCAAGCCATTATGGGCTCTGGCTGGGTTGACCCTAGTAGTGACGCTGGCTGGACGGTACTACGAGAAGTAGACGAACGGTAGGATTGGATGGGTACCGGCAAAGTGGCGGAAGAACTCTTTGGAAGACCCTGTTTCATCTGTCCGTCTTCAAACACCATGAAGTGCGAAGACTCTAAAGGAGGGAATGATTCTTGCGGGAAAGTGCGCAAACCTCTGCAGAGTTATAACCTAATCGATTAGCCGTGTCCCCGATTACGGACATTTGAGCCTCTGGAACTTGGAAGTATTCGGATATCTCAACACTAAAACTAATGAATTAATTTGAGGGTTTATGACTTAATAATTTGGGAACGAGATTTTGGTTGGCGGAACCATCTCAATAACTACCAACAATTTGTAGTAATTTGCAAATAAGTCCACTATAGTAGGATAAAATTGGCTTTACGCAAAATGACGAAACTTAGAGCTCCACAGCCAAAATGCATATAGTGTAGTAACTTTATTATTGTTATTCTTCATGACTTGCCAGCTTATTCCAAAAGCTGACCTACATGGCTGCAACGTATTATGTTGCGTAGATATATTCCGATCGGGAGTGAGGCTACGCTCGCGCTTGGCGATTGCCCTTTGGAGTCGGATGGACTCGCTTTACCTCGACGCCTTCCGCAGCATTAGTAGTTTATTTCTCATGAGTTGGCCTTGAGCGAATTTATTCCCTTGTAATAAAGACTCTATATGAGAATCGTGTAATAAAATTCAGGTGTGATTGAACTTTGATTACTTTATCGATGTCTTGTGAGTACCAAAGATGATCTTGGGATGGTATGCATACGTAGACTTGACCGATGTTGGGTCAGGTCGCTACAAATCTAACATGTATCCTCGTTGTCGTTGTGTGTTGATGACTTGTTGTATGTAATGAATGGTACATTTGCATATGCATGTCTAAACTCAATTTATGAAAGGTTTTCGACTCACTTCCTGGAGTGTGAGTAATATAGTATTATAGCCAGCATCCGATTATATGAAGTTGCCACATCACATAGAGCCAACCTAATATTGGAGTAGCACAATAGTTAGTTCTAGTTAGATCAACCAGAGCTACTCCCTCCTTCCATTTATATAGGGCCTAATGCGTTTTCCAAAACCGCCTTTGACTATTGACAAGATTAATAGTACATGAGATGTATAATGTGAAAATTATATCACTGGAAGCTCCTTTCACATATGAATTTGACCATATGCTTTGTGTAAGTTGCATGTCATATATTACTCTAACAATTGGTCAAAGTTAGCCTCGAAAAATGCATTAGGCCCTGGATAGATGGAAGGAGGGAGTAGGTGTCGCATGGAGGCCAAGAAATATGGTGATAGCGTGACTGCGTGAGGTGGGCTTGTACGTAGTATGATGTAGGCACAGGGCTTGCCGTGTTTCCTACTCCTCCGGTCTAAATGTGGAGAAGATTTGGTCGAGTTCTTCCTCCTTTTGCCTACACATGGGACATCCAACATACAGGTCATGTCATGCAAGAAAATGGAGTGCTAGTAGATGCCACGTGATGTGCACCTTGGGTTAAACTGTAAATAGAATCTTACTCTTGAGTAACTCCAAAAGTGGCCACATATGATCTTTATTGGATTTGTTTTTCATCACCAGCACGTCGAGGTGAAAGATGTGAAGGTTTAGTGGGTCCTCTTGCGTTTTCGCTGACATGTGGGACCACATGTGAGCAAACAGACGATGGGCTCCGCGCGTCTGCTGGCTGGCCGAGAAGAGAGAGAGAGAGAGAGAGAGAGAGAGAGAGAGAGAGAGGAGGGCTGAGCACGGACTCCGGGAAATTTGTTCTATGTAACGAGCACCTCGATATAGGCTCGATATAGTGGGGTGGCATGGGCCATAACTAGCATTCACGTCTAGCAGTATGACACACGCCACCCACACGAGTCCCATTTGACACCAATTTTATTGGTGTCCATGCTACAACCATCTCTTCTCCCTCCTGTTTTCTTAGCCATCACGCGGTGGGTGGGGTGGGGGTATGCTGATAGTCGGTTTGCTCAACTGCGGTCCCACTGGTAAGTGAAAATGCAACACAACACCCATTCCCCCTTGAGCGGCATGCCGGACCAACCGTGTGGGGGTGCGACGTGGACACAACATGCTTTTCCTTTTGAACTTGTAACTTGTGAGATTTGGCTCTGTTGCATGGCGCGACCGACAGATAGAAATAATGATTTTCCCTAGAGTAATGAGAAGTTTGGTTCTGGCACAGTTCATGCATGAAGTACATACGCAAATTATGAAGTTGATGCGAAAGGTAAGATAATTACTAGTAGTACCATATACTACTACATGGAATTGACAGAAACATAAAGATACATATGGATCCATCAATGACATCCTCACGCCCTACTGCGCCGGGTCACCAACCGACGTGTCAGGAGCAGCGGCGTTGGCGGCAAGCTCAATGTGCTTCTGAACAATGCCGTCCAAGGTTGCCCTGCGGTCCAAGAAGGCCAGCGACCTATCGTCCTCCTCTTGCACGTAGTAGTTGCTACCTCTTGAGCACTGCGTTGGTTTTTCCCTTGAAGAGGAAAGGGTGATGCAGTAAAGTAGCGTAAGTATTTCCCTTAGTTTTTTAGAACCACGGTATCAATCCAGTAGGAAACCACGCTCAAGTCCCTCGTACCTACACAAATAAATAAGAACCTTGCAATCAACGTGATAAAGGGGTTGTCAATCCCTTCACGTCCACTTGCAAAAGTGAGATCTGATAGAGATGATAAGATAATACTTTTGGTATTTTTATGATAAAGAGTAAAATTAAAGAAAGCAAAATAAACAGTAATAGAAATAACGGTAGATTAATATGATAGAGAATAGACCCGGGGACCATAGGTTTCACTAGTGGCTTCTCTCAAGATAGCATAAGTATTACGGTGGGTGAACAAATTACTGTCGAGCAATTGATAGAATTGAGCATAGTTATGAGAATATCTAGGCATGATCATGTATATAGGCATCACGTCCGCGACAAGTAGACCGACTCCTGCCTGCATCTACTACTATTACTCCACACATCGACCGCTATCCAGCATGCATCTAGAGTATTAGGTTCATAAGAACAGAGTAACGCATTAGGTAAGATGACATGATGTAGAGGGATAAACTCAAGCAATATGATATAAACCCCATCTTTTTATCCTCGATGGCAACAATACAATACGTGTCATTTCCCCTATTGTCACTAGGATCGAGCACCGCAAGATTGAACCCAAAGCTAAGCACTTCTCCCGCTGCAAGAAAGATCAATCTAGTAGGCCAAACCAAAATGACAATTCGAAGAGACTTGCAAACATAACCGATCATACATAAAAGAATTCATAGCAGATTCAAATATTGTTCATAGATAATCTTGATCATAAACCCACAATTCATCGGATCTCGACAAACACACCGCAAAAGAAGGTTACATCAAATAGATCTCCAAGAGAATCGAGGAGAACTTTGTATTGAGATCCAAAGAGAGAGAAGAAGCCATCTAGATAAAAACTATGGACCCGAAGATCTGAGGTAAACTACTCACACATCATCGGAGAGGCTATGGTGTTGATGTAGAAGCCGTCCGTGATCGATGCCCCCTCCGACGGAGCGCCGGAAAAGGCCCCAAGATGGGATCTCACAGGTACATAAGGTTTCGGCGGTGGAAATAGGGTTTCGGCTCCTGTTTTGATGTTTCCAGGGTATATGAGTATATATAGGCGAAAGAGGTCAGTCAGGAGAGCTACGAGGGGTCCACGAGGGTGGGGGCGCGCCCAGGGGGTAGGCGCGCCTCCCTGCCTCATGGCCTCCTCGTTGATTGCTTGACGCCCACTCCAAGTCCTCTGGATCACGTTTGTTCCAAAAATCACGTTCCCGAAGGTTTCATTCTGTTTGGACTCCGTTTGATATTCCTTTCCTTCAAAACATTGAAATAGGCAAAAAACAGCAATTTTGGCTGGGCCTCCGGTTAATAGGTTAGTCCCAAAAATAATATAAAAGTGTATAATAAACCCATTGAACACCAAAACAGATAATATAATAGCATGGAACAATAAAAAATTATAGATATGTTGGAGAGGTATCAAGCATCCCCAAGCTTAATTCCTTCTCGTCCTCGAGTAGTTAAATGATAAAAACAGAATTTTTGATGTGGATGCTACTTAGCATAATTTTCAATGTAATTCTTTTTATTGTGGCATGAATATTTAGATCCGAAAGATTCAAGATAAGTTTAATGTTGACATAAAAACAATAATAGTTCAAACATGCTAACCAAGCAATTATGTCTTATCAAAATAACATAGCCAAAGAAAGCTTATCCCTACAAAATAATATAGTTAGGCCATGCTTCAACTTCGTCACACGAAACGTTCTCATCATGCATAACCCTGATGACAAGCCGAGCAATTGGTTCATACTTTTTAACGCGCTTCAGCCTTTTCAACCCTTACGCAATACATGAGCGCAAGCCATGGATATAGCACTATGGGTGGAATAAAGCATAATGATTGGGGTTATGTGTAACATCCCAAATTTTCAATTTGGAATGTTATACATTAGGTCATCATGCATATCATATTTTCTCGCATTTTCCCGATCCTAGAAATTTCACGCAACTCAAGGACCCTCGGAGAGAGTTGGAAGTTTCATTATTTTCATATTTGGGATTTTCCAAATTTTGAAAATAGGATCATTTGGATTTATTTAATTATCTTCATAAAGTTTTTCCTATAAAAATATTTCGAGAGGGAATAATATGACTTTCCCAAGCAATTAGGAAAAATGAAGGTATTATAAATAAACCAAATTTGGTTTTCGAAGATTTATTTTGCTTAGGCAAAAATGAGCATTTTAAAAAAATTATGCATGTTTGCAGTTTTTAAAGTTCATTTTGTTCGACTCATTTTTAGGAGTCGGAGAAAATTTGTTTTATTTAATTTGGAATTCATTTGGTATTTTTTTTAATTCGTTTTGGTTTAAGTTTTAAAAAAAAAACATAGCGCCCCACCCCCCCTGGACCGAGGCCCAGCCGGCCCAAGCCAGCCAGGCCCAGGCCAGCGCCCCGGCCCACCTCCGCCTCCTCCCTCACATGGCCGCCCGAGCGGAGAGCCCCGCCACAAGACGCCCGCCGCCCGAGTCCCAGCCGGACCCGGCTCCCCTTGACCCTCCCAAGCCACCGCCCCCCTCGCCTTTATAACCCGGCCCCCTCTCTCTCTCCCCAACCCAACCCGGGAGCCGCCCGCCCGAGCCCGCACCTCGCGCGAAGCCCGCCGCCCGCGTGACGCCGCCCCTCGGCCGAACCACCGCCCTCTCCCGAGCCGGGCGCCCTCCGCGATCACCGGAGGTAGCCACCGCCGCCCGCGCCCGATTCGGTTTATCCCCTCGAACCGTCCGGTTTTTTTTTTTAAAAAAATATGTTCGGTTTTTTTTTAAAACCTAGATTGGTTTTATTTTTATTCGGTTTTCTTATTTAACGAACGTCCACCGAACCGTTCGCTTCGATGAACGCGTTCGTTGGATTAGATTCATTAATCTAACGCTCACTATTTAACTGTTCGCTCGTTTTCTTTTTAATCGAATTTAATCTGTTATTTTTACGATTTGATTTGAGATCCGATTTTCAAAACTGTTTTATTTCTCGCTCGTTTATCGGAATCAGGTGATTCAAGCGCACGGAGTTTCAGAACGAAACCGCCGTTCGACTACCCTACTTTCACAGAGTATTGCCACTGAGATATTTAGACGTTATTTCAGATCGCTATACCGATTCGTTATCTCTCGAGTTTCGACTTTCGGAGTTTTTATTATTCGATTCATTTTGTCACCAGTGTAATTAAGTTGAAATTTCTGGTTAGATCTTTTATTCGAGATTTCCCCGTGCATTAGATGAGTACTTATCGTATGCTTGTTGTTTGTCTGCGTTAGATCACCCGGAGTGCGCCGCTTGTTACTTCGAATCTCTAGGACTCGCGGATCATCAGCAAGGCAAGTAACACTTGATCATACCTTTTCTACTACCCAGTTTTTATTGCATTAGATCAACCCTCAAACTCATTGCATTGTTTAGGATCTAATTAAATTGTGGGTTTGGGAAGTAGATTGAGGTAGTACCTATTACCTGTTTTACTTATGAAACCTTGGGAGTTACTTCTACGTTTGCTTATTATGCCATGCTATGCTAGTAGACGTGGATTGGGTGAGTGAATATCCATGACAGATGTGAGATTGTTAATTAATGGTTTATCTAAGGTGGCAACCTAAACACACATCTGGGTGGATTGAGGCACCTGGTTTCTATCAGGACTTGCCTGCATTTCTTCGGACCGCCACCCGGGCTCTAAGGGATCATAAGATTATTAAAACTAGAAACTTCCGTGTGCAGCCACAAGCCAATTACGGGCTCTGGCATAGTTGACTAAGTTGTGCGAACTCTTACGGGTAGACTAGCTGATGTAGGGGATGTAGGTTGGTACGGTCTACCCACATGTAAGGTGCTAGCGCTCTGAAAGACTATGTCTCGGTCATCCGTTTCTCAAACACCATGCGGCGAGAACCAAGCGGAGGCGATCGAGTCTTGTGGGGAAAAGTGCGCAAACCTCTGCAGAGTGTATAAACTAATCATGATTAGCCGTGTCCCCGGTTATGGACAATTTGAGTATCCGGTACTTGATTATCATGTGAATCTCAACATGTTACTTCTAATAAATGTATTGGGTTTTTGATGAGTACTTTTAATTGGGATTGAGGATGCTGTCAACCATCTTCAATGTTTAACAACCACCATGATAGTTAAATAAAATTATTCCTTTGATGTAGGGAAAAATCAGCTTTATGCAAATGTAACCGTAGAGCCTTACCACCAGCCATATATGCATGTAGTATAGGCTTATTCATTCATTGCTCTTATGTGTTACATTGCCAAAGCATATTCCATGTCTTTGACCCGTTTTCGGGCTGCAACTTTTCACGTTGCAGACTTTTCAGACGACGATTAAGGTGTTAGGTCGTGGTTCTATACTCAGTGATGCCATTGGAGTTGATGGACTCGCTTATCTTCCAAGCCTTTCGCTGTTATTATTAGATGGCCTTAAGCCATATTATTGTATTCAGTTCCCTTGTGGACAACGATGTAATAAGTGTGTGATTGCTACTCTGCTATAAATCCTTCAAATCTTGTGTGGTGTCAGCATTACTGATCCAGGGATGACACCTGAGCACAGAGACTTGATCCATTTGGGTCTGGTCGCTACAGAGAATGGTATCAGAGCACACGCTGACTGTAGGACACGACCACTAAGTTAAAGCCATAGATCACTACTCTCTTCTCATTTTCTAACTCCTCATCTTTTCTACTCTTTAGGATGACGGACGCGAAGATCGGGTAAACCCAACCGGATGAAGGCACACCTTTTGGATTTCACTTGAAGGAAGTTACTAAGTACCTGAACATTGGATTACCAAGCTTCACCGGGACTTTCAACGCCACTCTGCCTGAAGAGGAGCGCTGGAAGATTCATGCTCACGTTCGGGAAGGACATTCGCCCCAATCACCAAGCCTATAGATAGTGTTTTCGGTGCACCAACTTGGAGTCTGGAAAAGAGCATGGCAGCTCACATCACCATGGGACGCATTGGAGAAGTTTATCAAGAAGACCTCAAGGACACCATCTACCAGATTTGCGGACGCCGAGATGACAACTGGGACGTCGTCAATACCAAGAAGGATAGATCCATTGCAGCTTTCATCCAGGAGTTAAATCAGCACATTCGACGCCAGGAGAACCAAATGTGCAATGACATGTTGGAGTTGCAGAAGACAAAGGAAAGGATCATCGAATTGGAAGAAGAACTAAAGACTACCCGCAAGGACTACATGGACGAGATCGTAGCTCTAGCAAGACACAATAACGATCTTAAGTACGAGATCGAAGAGCTCAAGAAGAAGTTGGCGCTCAGGAATGAAGACCAGTATGTCGAATACCCAAGCGACTACATCAACATCGATTTACACCGATTCGGATCCAAGTGAACCCTATTTTGAAGACGGTGGAGCAGACATCATGGAGTCTTCCACCGGTTCAAACTAGTAGAAGTCCCCCCACATATTAGTAGTATTTCCCTCCATGTAACATTATAGTACACGCACTTTTGCGATAGTTAGATCGTTGTAACCCTTGTTTGATTGAATGAAGTGATTTTGTGTGCATTTTGCTCATGTGCATTTGGGTAGTGATTCCCCTTAGACCTCATTCTACTCTACATTTCTCTCCTTTTCTAAACCCTTCAGATGCCTCCGAGACGCGACCCCGGATTCGTTTTCCCGCCAGAGATCACCCAATTGATCCAGCAGCAGAATACCCTGATCCAAACATTGGTGCAGAACAACAACAACAACAACAACAACAACAACAACCCACCGCCACCACCACCACCTGCGGATCATCTGACTCGTTTCCTTAGACTAAATCCGCCGGTGTATTCCAGTAGCACCGAGCCGATTGTAGCAGATGACTGGCTCGCAAGATAGGAAGGAGTTGACCACTGCAGGATGCACAGATGGTGAAAGAGTGAAGTTTGCAGCACATCAGCTTGAAGGACCCGCAGAAGCATGGTGGGAGAATTTCACAGCCCACTTACCCCGTGGACACCGCCACATGGGACCAATTTCAGCAAGCTTTTCAAGACAGCCCATGTTTCAGCAGGAGCCATGGCCATGAAGAAGCGTGAGTTTCGCAACTTACGCCAAGGAGGAAGGACTGTTGGCACAAGACGTGGATGACTTTAGCAAATTAGCACGTTATGCCCCAGATGACGTTGCTACAGATGCAGCTAAACAGGAGAAGTTTCTAGAAGGATTGAATGATGAGTTCAGCATGCCGTTTCAACAACTACCAGGAGTTGGTAGACCGAGCTCTCATGATTGAAGGGAAACAGCAGCAAATTGAGAACCGCAAGAGAAAATATGGACAAGGGAAGTATAACTCTGGAGCTCAGCAGAAACCTCGTTATACCCCTAAATCAGGAATTCAGTTTCAGCATACCCATGGAGGAGGTAATTCGCATACCCATAATGGCACTAAGAATGGGAACGGGAATGGAGGAAGCAACGGACAGAATCGCACCAACCCGTCAACACCATCCAAGGTAGACCTGAGTCATATTACTTGCTTTAAGTGCCGCAAGATCGGGCATTATGCAAATGACTATCCGTAAGGCGAGAATGGAAAAGGCAATGGAAGCTCAGGAAAGAACCCAAACCCATTCAACAGGGGACAGGTCAAACACAATGATCTGGAGGAGTAAGAAGATCAGCCAGATGCAAAGAATCGGTAAGTTTTTGGTTAAGTCTTTACTGCAGTTGTTCTTTTTCGATCTTGGTGCATCGCATTCATACATATCAAGGGGATTTGTGGATAAGTACAAATTACCGACCCAAGCCCTTAGGTCACCCATGCTAGTAACCTCACCCGGAGCAGAGTACATGGCTAGTAAATGGTGTGATCGATTGCCACTAAGGATTGGACACTATGTTTTCCCCTCAGACCTAATAGTTCTGGAATCCCAAGGATTGGATGTGATATTAGGAATGGATTGGTTATCAAAGTATGGAGGAAACATAGATTGTACCACAAGGTCAATTTTGCTCACCACACCAGAAGGAAGAAGGATTAAGTATGTATCACGGCACGAGCCGAGGAGAGCACAAGTTAATCGCTTATCAGGAGTGGTACAGGAAGAAGTACCAGTGGTGAAGGATTATCCTGATGTATTTCCGGAAGAATTGCCAGGAATGCCACCGGATAGAGACATTGAGTTTTTGATCGAGCTGTTGCCAGGAACAGGCCCGATATCGAAGCGACCGTACAGGATGCCCGCAAAGGATTTGGCAGAAATTAAGAAGCAGATTAAGGAACTATTGGATAAAGGCTTTATTCGCCCAAGTTCTTCACCTTGGGGATCACCCGTTTTGTTGGTGGAGAAGAAGGATGGATCTTTGAGAATGGTTATTGATTACCGTGGATTGAATGAAGTAACAATCAAGAACAAGTACCCACTACCGATGATAAATGATCTGTTTGATCGCTTGCAAGGAGCCAAAGTGTTTTCCAAGATCGACTTGCGATCAGGGTACCATCAGTTGAAGATTCGGGAGCAAGATATACCCAAGACAGCGTTTACCACGAGATATGGACTGTATGAGTATACCGTTATGTCATTTGGATGACTAACGCACCAGCCTATTTCATGAACACGATGAACAAAGTGTTTATGGAGTTTTTGGATAAGTTCGTCGTGGTGTTCATTGATGATATTTTGATTTTCTCAAAGAATGAAGAGGAACACAAGGAACATTTGCGATTGGTTTTGGAGAAACTGAGGGAACACCAGTTGTATGCCAAGTTCAGCAAATGTGAGTTTTGGCTAAAGGAAGTTGGATTTCTCGGACATGTTATATCCGGAGAAGGAATAGCAGTTGACCCCACAAAGGTTGAGACCGTAACCAAATGGGAAGCACCAATGACAGTTGGAGAGATTCGGAGTTTCCTTGGACTCGCAGGATACTACCGAAGATTCATTGAGAATTTCTCAAGGATTGCAAAGCCTATGACAGAATTGTTGAAGAAAGAAAACAAATTCATATGGACTGAGGACTGTGAGGCAAGTTTTCAGGAGTTGAAGAAAAGATTGGTTACCTCACGGTTTTGATATTGCGAGATCGGACCAAGGATTATGAGGTGTATTGCAACGCTTCACGCCGAGGACTTGGAGCGTGCTTATGCAGGAAGGAAGAGTTGTTTCAGTATGCTTCACGACAACTTAAGCACCATGAGTTGAATTATGCCACTCATGATCTGGAGTTAGCAGCCGTTTAGCACGCCTAGAAGACGAGGAGACATTTTCTCATAGGAAATCATTTTGAAGTATATATCGATCACAAGAGTTTGAAGTACATCTTCACCCGTAAGAAATTGAATCTCGAACGGAGGAGATGGTTAGAGCTAATCAAGGATTATGATATGAGATTGCATTATCACCGGAAAGGCTAATGTCGTGGTGACGCATTGAGCCGTAAGAGCCACGCGTCAATACCCTAATGATGGGAGGAATACCCAATGAGTTAGCCGAGGACCTTCGAGAGCTATGTTTGGAAATAGTTCCGAGAGGCTATGTAGCAGCATTGGAGATTCAAATGACAGCGATGGACAAAATCAGAGAAGCCCAAAAGGCGAGATAAGGAAGTTGCCGCTATAAAGGAGAAAATGAGCAAAGGAAAAGCTAAAGGATTACGTGAGGATGAGCACGAAACCCTATGGTTTGAAGACCGTGTATATGTGCCAAAAAACCCAGAGATCAGGAAGTTGATTTTACAAGAAGCCCATGATTCACCCTATTCGATTCACCACAGGAATACCAAGATGTATTTGGATTTGAAGAATATTTTACGGTGGACCGGAATGAAGAAGGATATTGCGGAGTATGTAGCAGTTTGTGACGTATGTCGAAAGTAAAGGCGTAACATCGAAGCCAGCGAGATTGTTACAACCATTGCCGATACCGAATGGAAGTGGGATAAACTAGGCATGGATTTCATCACAGGTTTGCCAAAGACCCGTTCAGGATATGACTCGACTTGGGTCATAGTCGACCGTTTGACCAAGGTAGCTCATTTCATTCCAGTCAAGACTACCTATAGCAGTGCTAAGATATACATGACCAGAATTGTGTGCTTACACGGAGTTCCGAGGAGCATTGTATCAGACAGAGGAACCCAGTTTACCTCAAAATTTTGGAACCAGTTGCACGAAACATTGGGAACCCGATTGGAATTCAGTACAGCTTTCCACCCACAGACCGATGGACAGAGTCAACCAGATTTTGGAGGACATGCTGAGAGCTTGTGCACTAGATTATGGATCTAGTTGGGATGATAATTTGCCGTATGCAGAATTTTCCTACAACAACAGTTACCAAACCAGCTTGAAGATGGCACCTTTCGAGGCTCTGTATGGAAGAAGGTGCAGGACACCGTTGTCATGGGACGAAACCGGAGATCGTCAGTTGTTTGGACCAGATTTGATTAAGGAGTCTGAACAGAAAGTTAAGTTGATTCGAGACAGGCTCAAGGTAGCCCAGTCCTGCATGTAAGAGCTATGCCGATTCAAAGCGCAAGCGATTGAGTATGAAGTTGGAGACAGAGTATATCTCGAGTATCCCCGCTTGAGGAGTTAAGCGTTTTGGAGTTAAAGGAAAGTTAGCACCCCGTTTCGTTGGACCGTATAAGATTTTGCAACGCATGGGAGAAGTTGCTTATAAGTTGGAATTGCCAGAAGGACTGTCAGGAGTTCATGATGTATTCCATGTTTCTCAGTTGAAGAAATGTCACCCAGAGATAGCTGAGGTACCGTTAAGAGACACAGTGCCACTGGAAGCAATACGATTGAAGGATGACTTGACGATGAGGAAAAACCGGTTAAGATTCTCGATTATGCCACAGAGAGTTACCCGCAGCAAGGTTATCGGGTTTTGCAAAGTTCATTGGAGCCACCACACGCGAGGATGAAGCCACACAGGAGCGAGAGGAAGTTTTGCTCAAGGACCACCTCACCTATTTTCTAGCCAACCCGAATCTCGAGGGCGAGATTCATCTTAAGGGGGTAGGTTTGTAACATCCCAAATTTTCAATTTGGAATGTTATACATTAGGTCATCATGCATATCATATTTTCTCGCATTTTCCCGATCCTAGAAATTTCACGCAACTCAAGGACCCTCGGAGAGAGTTGGAAGTTTCATTATTTTCATATTTGGGATTTTCCAAATTTTGAAAATAGGATCATTTGGATTTATTTAATTATCTTCATAAAATTTTTCCTATAAAAATATTTCGAGAGGGAATAATATGACTTTACCAAGCAATTAGGAAAAATGAAGGTATTATAAATAAACCAAATTTGGTTTTGGAAGATTTATTTTGCTTAGGCAAAAATGAGCATTTTAAAAAAATTATGCAAGTTTGCAGTTTTTAAAGTTCATTTTGTTCGACTCATTTTTAGGAGTCGGAGAAAATTTGTTTTATTTAATTTGGAATTCATTTGGAATTTTTTTTAATTCGTTTTGGTTTAAGTTTAAAAAAAAACACAGCGGCCCCCTGGATCGAGGCCCACTGCCCAAGCCAGCCGAGGCCAGGCCAGCGCCACCACCTCCGCCTCCTCCCTCGCCTTGGCCGCCGCCCGAGCGGAGAGCCCGCCGCCCGCCGCCCCGCCGCCCGAGGCCCAGCCGGACCCGCTCCCCTTGACCCCTCCCAAGCCACCGCCCCCCCCTCGCCTTTATAACCGGCCCCCTCTCTCTCTCCCCAACCCAACCCGGGAGCCGCCCGACCCCGCACCTCGCGCCGCAGCCCGCCGCCGCCGCCGCCGTGGACGCCGCCCCTCGACGCCGAACCCCGCCGCCCTCTCCCGAGCCCCGGAGCGCCCTCCGGCGATCACCGGAGGTAGCCACCACCGCCCCGCGCCCGATTCGGTTTTTCCACCGTGAACCGATCCGGTTTATTTTTTTTTAAAAAAAATATGTTCGGTTTTTTTTAAAAACCTAGATTGGTTTTATTTTTTTCGGTTTTCTTATTTAACGAACGTTCACCGAACCGTTCGTTTCAATGAACGCGTTCGTTGGATTCGTTCTGTTAACGAACGTTCACTATTTAACCCGTTCGTCGTTTTTCTTTTTAATCGAATTTAATCTGTTATTTTCTGATTTGATTTCAGATCCGATTTTCAAAACTGTTTTATTTCTCGCTCGTTTATCGGAATCAGGTGATTCAAGCGCCTGGAGTTTCGTAACGAAACCGCCGTTCCGACTACCCTACTTTCACAGAGTTTTGCCACTGTGAAATTTTGACCTAATTTCAGATCGCTAAACCGAGTCGTTCTCTCTCGAGTTTCGACTTTCGGAGTTTGTTTTATTCGATTCTTTTTGTCACCAGGGTTCTTAAGTTGAACTTTCTGGTTAGATCTTTTATTCGAGATTTCCCCGTGCATTAGATGAGTACTTATTGTATGCTTGTTGTTTGTCTGCGTTAGATCACCCGGAGTGCGCCGCTTGTTACTTCGAATCTCTAGGACTCGCGGATCATCAGCAAGGCAAGTAACACTTGATCATACCTTTTCTACTACCCAGTTTTTATAGCATTAGATCAACCCTCAAACACATTGCATTGTTTAGGATCTAATTAAATTGTGGGTTTGGGAAGTAGATTGAGGTAGTACCTATTACCTGTTTTACTTATGAAACCTTGGGAGTTACTTCTACGTTTGCTTATTATGCCATGCTATGCTAGTAGACGTGGATTGGGTGAGTGAATATCCATGACAGATGTGAGATTGTTAATTAATGGTTTATCTAAGGTGGCAACCTAAACACACATCTGGGTGGATTGAGGCACCTGGTTTCTATCAGGACTTGCCTGCATTTCTTCGGACCGCCACCCAGGCTCTAAGGGATCATAAGATTATTCAAACTGGAAACTTCCGTGTGCAGCCACAAGCCAATTATGGGCTCTGGCGTAGTTGACTAAGTTGTGCGAACTCTTACGGGTAGGCTAGCTGATGTAGGGGATGTAGGTTGGTACGGTCTACCCACATGTAAGGTGCTAAGCGCTTGAAAGACTATGTCTCGGTCATCCGTTTCTCAAACACCATGCGGTCACGAGAACCAAGCGGAGGCGATCGAGTCTTGTGGGGAAAAGTGCGCAAACCTCTGCAGAGTGTATAAACTAATCATGATTAGCCGTGTCCCGGTTATGGACAATTTGAGTATCCGGTACTTGATTATCATGTGAATCTCAACATGTTACTTCTAATAAATGTATTGGGTTTTTGATGAGTACTTTTAATTGGGATTGAGGATGCTTGTCAACCATCTTCAATGTTTAACAACCACCATGATAGTTAAATAAAATTATTCCTTTGATGTAGGGAAAAATCAGCTTTATGCAAATGTAACGTAGAGCCTTACCACCAGCCATATATGCATGTAGTATAGGCTTATTCATTCATTGCTCTTATGTGTTACATTGCCAGCATATTCCATGTCTTGACCGTTTTGGCTGCAACTTTTCACGTTGCAGACTTTTAGAACTGACGATTAAGGTGTTAGGTCGTGGTTCTATACTCGGTGATGCCGTTGGAGTTGATGGACTCGCTTATCTTCCAAGCCTTCCTGTTATTATTAGATGGCCTTAAGCCATATTATTGTATTCAGTTCCCTTGTGGACAACGATGTAATAAGTGTGTGATTGCTACTCTGCTATAAATCCTTCGAAGTACTGTGTGGTGTCAGCATTACTGATCCAGGGATGACACTGAGCACAGAGACTTGATCCATTTGGGTCTGGTCGCTACATTATGTGAGAAGACAAAAAGGTAGAAGGTCTCACATCGAGGCGGCTAATCAATAGGCTATTGAGATGCCCATCAATTGATGTCGATGTGAGGAGTAGGGATTGCCATGCAACGGATGCACTAGAGCTATAAATATATGAAAGCTCCACAAAAGAAACTAAGTGGGTGTGCATCCAACTTGCTTGCTCATGGAGACCTAGGGCATTTTGAAGAAGCCCATCATTGGAATATACAAGCCAAGTTCCATAATGAAAAATTCCCACTTAGTATATGAAAGTGACAACATAGGAGACTCTCTATCATGAAGATCACGGTGCTACTTTGAAGCACAAGTGTGGAAAAAGGATAGTAATATTGTCCCTTCTCTCTTTTTCTCAATTTTTTTTCTTTTTTTCTTTGGGCCTTCTCTTTTTTTTTCTTTGGCCTTGTTTTTTTGTCAGGAATCTCATGCCGACTTGTGGGGGAATCATAGTCTCCATCATCCTTTCCTCACATGGGAAAATGCTCTAATAATGATGATCATCACACTTTTAATTACTTACAACTCAAGAATTACAACTCGACACCTAGAACAAAATATGACTCTATGTGAATGCCTCCGGCGATGTACCGGGATATGCAATGAATCAAGAGTGGCATGTATAAAAAAATATGAATGGTGGATTTGCCACAAATACAATGTCAACTACATGATTATGCAAAGCAATATGACAATGATGGAGCGTGTCATAATAAATGAAACGGTGGAAAGTTGCATGGCAATATATCTCGGAATGGCTATGGAAATGCCATGATAGGTAGGTATGGTGGCTGTTTTGAGGAAGATATAAGGAGCTTTATGTGTGATAGAGCGTATCATATCACGGGGTTTGGATGCACCGGCGAAGTTTGCACCAACTCTCAAGGTGAGAAAGGGCAATGCACGGTACCGTAGATGCTAGAAAATTGTTGAAGGTTGAGAGTGCGTATAATCCATGGACTCACATTAGTCATAAAGAACTCATATACTTATTGCAAAAGTTTATTAGCCCTCGAAGCAAAGTAATACTACGCATGCCCCTAGAGGGATATATTGGTAGGAAAATACCATCGCTCGTCCCCGACCGCCACTCATAAGGAAAGCAATAAAAGAACACCTTATGCGTCAAATTTGTAACACAACTTTTACCATACGTGCATGCTACGGGACTTGCCAACCTTAACACAAGTATTTCTCAATTTCACAATTACTCAACTAGAATACTCTAATATTACCACCTTTATATCTCAAAACACTTATCAAGTATCAAACTTCTCACGATATTCAATGAACTCAATATGGAAGTTTTTATTATACTCATCTTGGATGCCTATCATATTAGGACTAATTTCACAATTAAAGAAAATTACCATGCTTTTTAAGACTCTCAAAATAATATAAGTGAAGCATGAGAGATCAATAATTTCTATAAAATAAAACCACCACCGTGCTCTAAAAGATATAAGTGAAGCACTAGAGCAAAAACTCTCAAAAGATATAAGCGAAGCACATAGAGTATTCTAAAAAATTCCGAATCATGTTTGTCTCTCTCAAAAGGTGTGTAAAGAAAAGAAGATTGTGTTAAACTAAAAAGCAAATACTCAGATCATACAAGACGCTCCAAGCAAAACACATATCATGTGGTGAATAAAAATATAGCCCCAAGTAAAGTTACCGATAGACAAAGACGAAAGAGGGGATGCCTTCCAGGGCATCCCCAAGCTTAACCTTTTAGTTGTCCTTGAATTTTACCTTGGGGTGCCTTGGGCATCCCCAAGCTTAGGCTCTTGCCACTCCTTGTTCCATAATCCATCAAATCTTTACCCAAAACTTGGAAACTTCACAACACAGAACTCAACAGAAAATCTCATGAGCTCTATTAGCGAAATAAAACAAACCACCACTTTAAGGTACTGTATTGAACTCATTATTTATTTATATTGGTG
Source organism: Aegilops bicornis (assembly GCA_021605145.1). Taxonomy (NCBI): domain Eukaryota; kingdom Viridiplantae; phylum Streptophyta; class Magnoliopsida; order Poales; family Poaceae; genus Aegilops; species Aegilops bicornis. The sequence continues at coordinate 429,312,464 of CM038673.1, forward strand.
TTAAACCTACTGTATTCTAACTTATCTACGTATTATAAACTCTTTTACTAGCCATAGATTCAACAAAATAAGCAAACAACACATGAAAAATAGAATCTGTCAAAAACAGAACAGTCTGTAGTAATCTGTATCTAACGCAAACTTCTAGAACTCAGAAAAATCTACCAAAATTGGAAGACCTATATAATTTGTTTATTGATCTACTTCAATTGGAATCAGTATTTTATCATGTTCTGGTGATTTTAAACAATTGTTTTCGTGAACAGAAAGTTTCTGGAATTTTCAGCAAGATCAAATAACTATCATCCAAGAAGATCCTATAGGTTTAACTTGGCACAAACACTAATTAAACATAAAAACACATATAACCAGAGGCTATATCAAAGATTTATTACTGAACAGAACCAAAAAGCAAGAAACAAAAATAAAATTGGGTTGCCTCCCAACAAGCGCTATCGAACGCCCCTAGCTAGGCATAAAAGCGAGGGTAGATCTAGGTATTGCCATCTTTGGTATTTATCTTTTTAGTGGAGTTATGCTCGAATCCGGGAGGTTCCTTACGTTTCCCTTCATACTCGGAGATTCTTAATTAGATCTAGAGCATCCAGTCGTTTGTTGCAAAGTGTAATCAAAGTATTCATGCGATTAAGGTTTCCTCCAACATTTTTAAGAGGTTCAAGGGACTTCTGCAATTCGCATAGTTTTTCTAAGATTTGGGTTCCCTCTTGAGTAAGAGTTGGTCACTTTTATGGGGGAAGTATTCCTACTATCCCCTCTATAATTTTATAAGCAAAACTAGGATCAGTTTCAATAAAATTCCCTTTGGCGGCAAAATCAAGGAGTTGTCTATGGGGTACGGTTAGCCCAACATAAAAATTGCGAAGTAAAACCTTGAAATCTCCCTCTATAGTGCGGCCACGATAGGATTCTATCATCCTATACCAAGTATCATTTAGATTTTCTCCTTGTTTTTGTTTGAAGTGAAGAACTTCAAACTCGGGAGACAAAGGAGTAGATAAAGGACTAGCCATAACGACGAAGCAAGCGAAAAAGAGGCGAACGGAAAAGAGGGCGAATAAAACGGCAAGGGTGAAGTGGGGGAGAGGAAAACGAGAGGCAAATGGCAAATAATGTAATGCGAGGGATAAGATTTTGTGATGGGTACTTGGTATGTCTTGACTTGTGCGTGGACTCCCCGGCAACGGAGCCAGAAATCCTTCTTGCTATCTCTTGAGCACTGCGTTGGTTTTTCCCTTGAAGAGGAAAGGGTGATGCAGTAAAGTAGCGTAAGTATTTCCCTCAGTTTTTGAGAACCAAGGTATCAATCCAGTAGGAGACCACACTCAAGTCCCTCGTACCTACACAAAAAAAAGAACCTTGCAACCAACGCGATAAAGGGGTTGTCAATCCCTTCACGACCACTTGCAAAAGTGAGATCTAATAGAGATGATAAGATAATATTTTTGGTATTTTTATGATAAAGAGTAAATGTAAAGAAAGCAAAATAAATGGTAATAGAAATAACGGTAGATTAATATAATAGAGAATAGACCCGGGGACCATAGGTTTCACAAGTGGCTTCTCTCAAGATAGCATAAGTATTACGGTGGGTGAACAAATTACTGTCGAGCAATTGATATAATTGAGCATAGTTATGAGAATATCTAGGCATGATCATGTATATAGGTATCACGTCCACGACAAGTAGACCGACTCCTGCCTGCATCTACTACTATTACTCCACACATCGACTGCTATCCAGCATGAATCTAGAGTATTAAGTTCATAACAACAGAGTAACCCATTAGGTAAGATGACATGATGTAGAAGGATAAACTCAAGCAATATGATATAAACCCCATATTTTTATCCTCGATGGCAACAATACAATACGTGTCGTTTCCCCTACTGTCACTAGGATCGAGCACCGCAAGATTGAACCCAAAGCTAAGCACTTCTCCCAGTGCAAGAAAGATTGATCTAGTAGGCCAAACCAAACTGATAATTCGAAGAGACTTGCAAACATAACCAATCATACATAAAAGAATTCAGAGAAGATTCAAATATTGTTCATAGATAATCTTGATCATAAACCCACAGTTCTTCGTATCTCGACAAACACACCGCAAAAGAAGATTACATCGAATAGATCTCCAAGAGAATCGAGGAGAACTTTGTATTGAGATCCAAAGAGAGAGAAGAAGCCATCTAGCTAATAACTATGGACCCAAAGGTCTGAGGTAAAATACTCACACATCATCGAAGAGGCTATGGTGTTGATGTAGAAGCCCTCCATGATCGATGCCCCCTCCGGCGGAGCGCCGGAAAAGGCCCCAACATGGGATCTCATGGGTACGGAAGGTTGCGTCGGTGGAAATAGGGTTTCGGCTCCTGTTCTGATGTTTCTAGGGTATATGAGTATATATAGGCAAAAGAGGTCGGTCGGGAGAGCTACAAGGGGCCCATGAGGGTGGGGGCGCGCCCAGGGGGCATGCGCGCCTCCCTACCTCATGGCCTCCTTGTTGATTGCTTGACGTCCACTCCAAGTCCTCTGGATCACGATTGTTCCGAAAATCACGTTCCCGAAGGTTTCATTCCGTTTGGACTCCGTTTGATATTCCTTTCCTTTGAAACGCTGAAATAGGCAAAAAAACAGCAATTTGGGCTGGGCCTCCGGTTAATAGGTTAGTCCCAAAAATAATATAGAAGTGTATAATAAAGCCCATTGAACATCCAAAACAGATAATATAATAGTATCACTACAAAAAAATACACTTCCGTGATGATACGTGTTTGTCACAGTAGGTCGCGTTTTTTGTCATGCATGTACATCCATGACGATTTTATGACAGAATCAAGATAGTCATACCTGTTCTGTTGTAGAACTGTTCCATGACATTACCAAAATTATCATCACGGAAGTGTCCACTTCCATGACGATAAATCGCGCGTCACAGAGGTGCTTTCGTCAAGGGTGACCGACACGTGGCATCCACCGTAACGGAACGCCGTTAAGCTATCGGGTCGGGTTTTGGATCCGATAACCCGTTAACAGCCTCGACCAATGGGGATTTTCCACGTGTAAAATCATCATTTGCTGGAGGAAACACGTGTCGGCTCATCGTTGGGACAGATGTCATCCACTCATTGAACGAAAGGCGCCTATGATACGTCGACACGTGACACGGCCCATCAAGTTTAAATGGGCCGGCCCAACTAAAGGCCCACAAGATTTTGCAGACCATAATGGGCCGGCCCAGCTAAAGGCCCACGAGATTTTGCGGACCATAATGGGCTGGCCCACCTAAAGGCCCACAAGATTTCGCGGGCCATAATTGGCCGACCCAGGTAAAGGCCCACAAGATTTTTGTGTGCCATAATGGGCCGGCCCAGGTAAAGGCCCACAAAATTCTTGCAGATCATAATGGGCCGGCCCAGCTAAAGGCCCACGAGATTTCGCCGACATTAATGGGCCGCCCCATTGTAGGGCCCACAAGATTTTGAGGACCCTAGTAGGCCGCCCATTAACTCGGCTGCCATGTTTTGGGCCAAATGCTTGGGACCATATTTGATCCGGTCCATTAATGGCCTGCCACGTTCCGGGCCTAATAATGGCCCATATAAGATCCGGCCCGTTAAAAGCCTCCCACTCTCTAGGCCAAATCACGGCCCAGATCAGGTCCGACCCTTTAAGAGGCTTTGGGCTCAATTATGGCCCATATCAGGTTCGGCCCATTAACTAGACGCTATGCTTTTGGGCCCACTTGCTAAAGGCACATTTAGTAATTCGGCCTGATATTAGTTTCGGCCTGTTAAGGGCCCGTTTAACATTTCAGTCCTATATTAATTTCGGCCTGTTAAAAGCCCGTCATATAGTTGGGCCTAACTATGGCCCGGTTTGCATCCAGCCTGCTCGCAGCCGATATCTGATTGGGCCAAACAAGGACCGAGAAAACTTTGGCCTGTTAAAAGCCCGTGAATTGATTCACACAATCATGGGTCGGGTCCATTTCGCCTACTGCCGCCCGTGAGCTATTCGGCACGTTTCAGGCCCAACCTACTTCTCAGCCTCCTAAAAGCCCATTGAGTTTTCTTGCGAAAAGAGGGCTGGGGTTACTCGGCCTATTAAAGGCACAAATCTACTAGTGGGCCAGTTTGACGGGGCCCATGATGCGGATCATACATCGTGATTGCATGACGGCCCGATTATGTACCGTAATTTTATGGTTTGGCTGGTTTACTGCAAAGACAAGATATATATACAAAGAAAATAAGCGCATCATCGTGGAATAAGAAAAACCTAGACTATACAATAAAGAAATTACGGCATATTACATCCTTTGGGCATCAAAGTTCGCCACTATGATAATAAAGCACAAGCACAAGAGATTACATACACTGGGCATCAAAGATTGCCACCGATTGCAAATAAACACGCCGACAAAATAATATACAAAACCGACAAAGACTTTAATAGAGTTCAAGAAAGGTTAGCCTCATTGGGAGCTGCAGCATAAGCATCTAAGCAAGATGATGAGACTGCTCTTGTTCAACACTTATATCTTCCTCACTCTGAAAGATAAACAAGCAGAGACGGATGTGGGTTTTGCACATAAAAGTATTAGTGCGACAATTCATCACATTTCTTCTTGTGAATAAAGTGACATGCTTTAAAATTGCATTAACACAATATGGTATTGTTCAGGTCAAGACATGGCAGGAAATGACATTGTGAAGGAGTTGGAAGCTTCACGACACCACTGGATTACAGATCAAGAACTCATAAGTATCAATGGTTAGTGTGCTCTCAATTTATCCCATTTCAGATTGGCAAATAAAGAGATGGTTTAAATAATAGTAGAATGATATGACATTTTTCATAGTTAAGACATTGCAGAATATGACATTGTGCTGTAGTGGGTAGGTTCACCACACCACTGGATTACGGATGAAGAATATAAGCATACATGCAGTGCAAAAGAAGATCACTTGCTCTGTATAGTTTAATTTACATGGTATGAAGAAGGAACTTGGTTGTACAACTGAAAACTTAAATTGAGAAGGACAAACTTTTGTTTATGAACTACTCTTCCGTCCCATAATGTAAGGCGTTTTTAACACTATACTAGTGTCAAAAAACGTCTTACATTATGGGATGGAGGGAGTACATAATAAACTTTAAACATGCAATTTGATGCAAACACCAAAAATAAACAGCTATTGCAGTCATGCCTAACCAAATATACACAACAAAGTGTGAAGGCTTGAGAAGCACAAACTTACATTACTGGTGAAGACAGGCTCTATAAAGCCCTTGTCCATGCTAATGGGGGGGGGGCAATTCAAGAAGTTTAGCACAGAATCTTCTTCATAAGCATTGCCTTTATTCTATATTTTGTTAAGAGTAAATATAGATGTGATAATATACAAAAAAATGGAGAATATTTAAGATAAGGTTAAGAGTGATGCTACATAACTAAGTAGCTATAAATGTATGTGCAGCGATACAGGCAAAAGGCACAGCCAAGAGCAATGCACAACTAAACTTCTTCAGTACCAACCTTATGGTTAGAGTAAATATAGATCTGATGTGTAGAAAATGGAGGCAAAGGAAAATAAGCTGCAGAGTGATGGTACACGAACAACTACCTGTCCATATAAGTACACTGATAAAGGACAGCATGTACTTACAAGAACAATGCAGAGCTAAAAAAAATCATTGGCATTGGATATATTCTACACTAATGTAACCATTCATACAGATCAGATAATTTGGAGCGAACAATTGATAAGCAAGCTATCATGCATACTGCTGTCACATAATAAACTAGGTATGTATGCAAGTATAGTGATATAGGACAACAGGTACTAACAAGAGCAAAGCAGCGGGCAGCATATTTGCGATATCCTGTCGTTCTTTTCAAACCGGAATTCTTCTTGAGCATACTTCCTGCAAAAAGATCCGTAAGGCACATGCGGAAAAGTAGAAGTTCAAATTGTCATGTGATTTCATAGATGCGATTACCTCATCACAGGAACGAGACCAAGTGCATAACAAGGTTTTTCCATTCAATGTCTTCTAAATTTAGCACAAGAGACTTCACCGTAAATTCGTTTATAGACTTGCCATCAAAGTGTGATTTCCTCAGGTAACACCGATACTGCTGCAATGCTTCCTTGAAAAGCACAAGCAAGCATTGCTCGTCATGACTATCCAGATTGACCCTCGCCTAGTTACAACAATGTAATGTAAAACATTGATGTGTTCGATCAACAGAAAACAGGAAAATAATAACCATGAATAATAGCACTTACACGTAAGTGGACAGGAAGATGTGAAAATGGTGTTTCACTACTAGGGAAAAGCCTAGCAGCGGCATTGGTTTTGGAGTCTCTCGATGGCGGGGACGGCGCTACTAATAAGGCGCTACAGTAACGATATAGCGATGGCGCTGTTGTCCCACAATCGCTGCTATACATGAATAGCTGGAGCGCTCTTTAGAAAAGGGCGCTGCTGATATTATCTGCAGCCATTTCTTGGGAAGCGCCATCGGTAATCTTGCGCCATCGCTAAATTCCCCCCTCGCTACTACTAGTTTTATTAGTTTTTTTCCCTGCATATTTGTTTTTGTATTTTTTTTGTATTTGAATAGGCTTTATACAATAATCTTTAGCATATCATACACATACAAATGTCATCATAGCATATACATACAATTAGTCTCATCAAATCATGTCATCATCATAATCATCATCCAACACAAAGTGGTCTCTCGTCATCATCTCAAAAATAGCGATACAAGTCTCGATTACTTGGAAATACATCGTCATCCATCTAAACAATGATATACGCGAGAAGAGCTATCACTTTGAGTACATGAGTTCGTATCCCTCTCTCGCATTAGTGTGAACCTAAACTAACTACTTCCGTCAGCTCGGAAACCGGAAACCCGGTACACTGGGCTCGACACTCCGGCCACTTGTCGTATATATACTCCTGGCGTAGCACTTATTCACCATTGATGATCTATGCACCTGCATCGTCACATGAGTCGATGATATGCAACATATATAGTTGAGCAACAGAAAGAGACAGACTTGGCAAAAATAGAAACAACATATCATAAGCATAAATAACAAAGTTCATCGTACCCCAAAATGCCCTAACTAGAGTGATTTTCGCTAGTCGAGGAGGAGGACAGTTTAATTACATCACAAATAAAGTTTCATCGTGCATAACTCAAAGTTTTGTCATACAGAAAGTATGGACTAAATGGACACATTGTCATATATCGACAATCACTCCAACATGTCGTTCCATCCATCCATGTCAGGGAGATAGTCCCTGAGCCTAGTGAAAGGCTTCAGGTCGAGACGCTGAGCGGCTACCCATGTTCGGACGTCTTCCCGCGACATTTGTCCTTCTTCGTAGAACATCCCTGTTTTTCCGACGACCTCCTTCATGATGATTTGGGCAAGTTTGCGCTGGATGTGATAGAACTCGGCTCGAAGTCGATGATCCTCGATATCTCCTACGTTCTTTGCCCATTGCAGAATATGGGCATCGCCAGATGTAGGTGACATGCGAAGGTTCAGGTGATCCCGCCTGTACTCCAGCGTGTGGTGTAGGACATAGAATCCATCATTAAGAGAATCGTTCGGTTGCTGGATGCAGCAGAAGTCGGTCTTATGGCCGAAGGTGACCTTGCCGCCCCTTCTCTTCTTGTCCCTAACCTCTCCACCCCTTGCTTGGTAGTAAAACATAGCACTGTCGAGAACATCCTTGATGTGGGTGTAATCCTTTTTGTGAATGTTCTTCGATGAGTCCAAGTAAAGAGCGTGGGAGAATCGGGGGTATAGGATGATGAGGACGGCGCGCCCGCCGCAGCGCAAAATAAGTACACCTCAAATTACTTAGCCTCCACCGTTCAAATGAATGATTGAAATCGAAGGAACGATAGCAGCGCGGATGACTTACACGGGATGATAAGGCACGAGAATCGCCTCCTTGTCCTTATTGGTGAGCATGAAATTGATGATGTATTCCCTCACGTATACACGGTGTTTTGCGCAGACTCCCAAGAAGCCCTCGTGCATGTAGTACGGGTCAGCGGCACAGATATGAGATATCTGCTCAAACCCGATGATGTAGTTCATGTGCAAGGCATAAAGGAGGACAAGCATAAAATCCAGCTTCTTCACGTGAAACATGTCGAATATGTACTCGAATCGGAGGAAGAACTTATCATGAGGGAAGCTGTCGACGTACGACATTTGCTGCGGAACGTTAACCACGTAGAGTGGGTATCCTGGATCTGTCGAGGCGATGAGGCCTTTCTCTACCCGCAGCACATCATCATGAAGTCTCCTTAGATCGCCGAATCTGACCCCTAGCGCTGTTGCAGGTAGGATTGGTTGACTGGGGATATGCCATTTATCCGCATTGGGGATATCTATACGGTCCTGAAGCCGAGGCTGCTGGATCATAGAATCAGCTTTTTTGCCTTTCCTCGCTCTCTTCCTAGACTTCTTTACTACCGTAAGGTCGTCCATAATACGTTGAGACGACAATTCAGGAACCGACTCATGACGCTCAAACCCTGAGGAGGCGCCAGTATAGACATACTGTTCAGCGCCACCTCGTCCTCATCCTCATCCATGGCGACGTCATTAGCGACTAATGGAGCCTCCTCCTTACCCCGTCCGCTATCACCCAACCCGACACCCAACGCTAATTGGGTAGGTGGGGTGTTGATGTTCATACCTTCTTTGAGGCTGCGTGCTCGTGGGTGTGCTCCCGACCGCCTCGAGCAAGCGAGACTCTTGGCCACAACAGGACCCACCCATTGCAACAATCACCAAGCCGCGCGGTGTCTCCTCGTCATCCACCAAAGAGTATTGGAGGAGGCAAATTCTCGTGGCCGGTTCGACACTGGCCACGGAAACCTTGAAGACATTCGGGGGGATCGGCCGGCTGTGGAACAATGGTTCCTTCGGCTCCATTATCGTCGCCTTCCCCACGTCCACCTTCTAGTCGCCGATGGTGTACAATATGGTGCACGGGGTTTCGTCGGCCTGCGAAGAAAGGTCTGCGACGTGAGACATCCGAAAGGCAACGAAAACGGGAGATTATACATTTATATTGAAGGGGCCGGTGTGACAGATACCGTGAGGGCGTCGAGCTCAGCCAAAGAAGAAGCACCGCCGAGCACGTCCGGTCTTGAGGCAGTGCTCCCAAGAAGTCGACAAGGGAAAGTCACATGCATTTTTTTACGGATTTTGCCTTGTCCAAGTGAAAACGCCCGTCACCAAGGAAGTAGACAAATCTGCAACCACCTGTTTTGGCGGCAGCTACCGCTATTCTGTATGCGAGATGATTTCTTCTCAACCGCAATCTCAACCTTCTTGTCGATGTTTTCTTCAGTTAACCTCCGTCTTTCCTTTCTCTCCTCCGTGGTCTCACGGTAGTACTTCTTCCACGTGGCGTCGTGTCCGACACCGTGCACGCGTCCATGTCGGGTGGTAGGTGCGACATATGCCAACGGGTGGATAATCATTGTGGGAGCCAATAAGACGTCGCCGGTGCCTGGAAACGGGATGAGGCGAAGACATGCACGCCGGCGAATCTTACCCAGCTTCAGGGCTCTCCGTGGAGATAACACCCCTACTGCTGCTCTGTGGGGTCTCTGCATGATCACTAGATGAACAAAGGCTACAAGAGGCTCCTTGAGCTGTTCGGGGTGAGGAAGAAGAAGGGCACGGCTAGCTCTCCTCTTCCCTCTATGTGGTGTCTAAAACTATCAGAGTCCAACCCTTTGCATGGGTGCCCCGGGGGGTTTATATAGGTCTACCCCCCAGGGGTACAATGGTAATCCGGCTAGGTGTGGGCCCTAGCCATCAGTGTCTTCATCCGCCGGCTTCTCCGCCGGCTGAAACCCACCGACTAGTGGGCCCTGCCGGCTGCCGGCTTCCTGGTCGACAGGCTGGCCCCACCGTTGAGGACTTTGTCGGGGGCTGGTTACTGTTGCCTCAATCCTGACGATGAGGGCTTTGTCGGGGTAAGCGTGGCTACAGTGCCGCCGCCTTGGCGGTGATCACTGTAGCCTCACTTCGTCTTGTCTCCTTAATGAGGCGCTTCCTTCGATGGAGGGAACAAGCCGGCTATGGGAAGCCGGTCATATCTCGGGCCGACTGGGGGAGGTCGAGCCGCCTTCAGGTATCTCTCTGACCGGAGGGACCCGCCGCCTGCGGGTGGTACAGACAACCTGTCGTGGGTGACGTCACAGTCAACTTGGCTACAGTGCCGCGCCGGACGGGTGATGGCTGCCCCGTACGGTGTACTGTAGCCATGCGCGCTCCCGGATGCGGGGGTGGCAGGCTTCACTGTAGCCATGCCCCATCTCATCGCCGTTACGTGGGTGCAGATTCTGAGGGTGCGGCCTTGGCCGCTTGCGGGGTGGCCGGCTCCTGGGAGTCGGCCTTCTAGTGGCCGGCTACGTGGAGTCGGCCAACTGGTAGCCGGTTCCTTGGAAGCCGGCCCTCCCATGGCTTTCTTCTATGGATCTTGGGGGCCGGGCCGCCTCTTGATAGCCGGCGTGGATGATAGCCGGCCGGGGGAAGGCGGCCCAACGTCTTGGGTGTTGGATGGCTTGATTGGCTTGTAATTTTTTCAGATGCCCCAGGGGGAGCCGGCTAGGCTACCCGTGGTCATTTACTCCGACAGTAGTCCCCGAAGCTGGTTGGGCTTTGAGGTTGAAGGGAGGACGAGAAGCTTGATCAACTTCCTATCCTGGGAAGCCGGCAGCTAGGAGCCGGCCTTGAACGGGTGCGCCGTCTTCAGGGAGCTCCGTAGTTAAAAAAAGGGGGGGACATGAGCCGGCTTGCGCATTGACTGCGCGCCACCTCGCGTGCCGCGTGGCCAGAAAAGCCTGCCAGCCCACGCGTGCGACAGGACGTCGCTGCAGGCCAGGGCCTACCAAGCCTACGCCTCGGCCCACGCACGGATTCTATGCGGCCCAAACTGTCCGTACGTCTTCTCGCGGCGGTTACAGCACGCCTTTAGGGCGTCATAAACGCGGGACGTGGGGGGAGTGGGCGCAGTTAATCCCACGTTCCCCCACGCCTCGCCTCCTCGGCTCCGCCACCCGAGCCTATAAGTAGGGGGAGGAGGGGGAGCGGCAGGGGCTCGCACGCTCGCCCTCGCTCCTCTCCTTCCTCAACTTTCTTCCTCACTTTCTCGTTGCCGCAGCGCACTTCGCCACCGCGCCATTCCACCGTGAGTTTTCTTGGCTCGCCGCGGTTCCTTCGTCGCGTGGCCGTGCTCTCTGCCGCCGCAGCTCTTTCCTTCCGCCCGTCCCATGGCGTTGTCGAGCTCGTCGGAGGGCTCCAACGTCCACGAAGATCACATTGATTGGCTCCGCCGGACACGGCGGTTGCCGAGCGAGGACCTCGTGAAGACCCGCCTCGCGCCGGAGGCGGAGATTTCACCGGTGCCGGAGGAGGGCGAGTGGGTCATCTTCCGCTTGCACTGCCTGCTGTGACCTCGGCCTGCCGTGGCCGGTTCTTCCGCTCGTTCCTAGACTTCTATCATCTTCACGCATCACATCAGCCCCAACATGGTGATGCTTGTTGCCGACCTCGTCACCCCGCGAAGGTTTTCTTGGCGTCCTCCCCACCCTCGAGCTCGGGGAGTTCTTCCATGCAAGATCGGCCTTGTCTCGCGGGCGTGCCGCCCCTGGGCGCCTTCATCGCCATGGCGGAGGACGACCGATAACAACCCTTTTCCGCCTATCCCGCTGATCCAGTCGGTGAAGCTTTGGCAGCAGTCGTACTTCTACGTGAAGAACGTCGCTGCGCAAGGCGACTACCTCAACCTGCCGGCTTACGTAGCCGGCCTGCCGCCTGCAAGGCCGGCGTCTTGGTCCTTCCGAGCCCGGTCGCGCACCTTAGCCGGGAACGCCGCCGTCACCCGGCTCCGGGTGATGGTCCAGTCGGAGGGCTTGGTGGGGGCCGACTTGGTGGCCGCCTTCATGGAGCGCCGAGTGCTGCCGCTCCAGAGCCGGCCGCACATGATATGCCAAATGAGCGGCCGCTTCGAGCCATGCCGACTGAGCACCAGGGAGATGCCTCGCGACGAGGTATCTTACATGGTGAACTATATCTCCAACTGCAAACTCACCGTGGAGTGGCAGTATCACAAGGCACCATATTCTCGGGCCAACCCGCCGCCTGTGGTGTGTTTTTCTTCGTTCTCTTCTTCTTTTGTTGTCGTGTTCGATAGCCGACTCTTGACTAACCGGCTTTGTCCTTGGCGTAGCCCTCTTCTTCGACCGGGCGCTGGAGCCGCGGGCTGGAGCGCCAGTCATGGCCGATCAAGGCCGTGGGCACCCCGACGACTGGATTCGGGGCGGCCGCTGGACGACGCCAGTAGTCGCAACCGGGCGGAGAGGCAGCGGCCTCGACCTTACGGGCCGGCCGAGGATTGGCCGGAGGAGGACGAAGCCGGTTGCCCCGCGCCGCCAAACCGGGCGGTCGATCGCCATGGCGTGGGGCCTTCCGCGCCAAGCTGCTTTCGGGTGGCGCTTGAAGCGTCGGGCCGCGCCGGGTCTCTTCGGCAGCCGGTCGAAGAAACCCAAGAGCTCCGCGGCGGCAACCAAGCGAGACGAGGCAGCAGTGAAGGCGGCCCGCTTCCGCAAGGTGGTGAAGCAGCCACAAGCGGTTTCGGCGTAAGGGATGTGTGTCTTGCACTTTTGTTGTCTTACTTAGTTGAGGCTCATCTAAGCCGTCTTCTTGGGTTGTTGAACAGGGCGCCGCTTTCCCTTGAGCGGGTTGACGCCGCCTCCATAGTCGCGCCGACGGGAGGGTCTTCGAGCTCCCACCGAGTGGACCCCCGTGCCGACCTCCTGGAGACAACGGAGCGGAACGCGCGGGAGGCTCGGGAGGAGCGGGAAGCGGCGGAGCGGAGGGCCGCCCAAGAGGCAGTGGAGAGGTCGGCCGAGGCGCAGGCCAACGTGGCGGCCAAGGCGCAGGCGGAGGCCGCGGCCGCGGAGAGGGAGGCGGAGGCTTCGCGCAATCAGCCTCCACAGCTCGTCATCCCCCTTTGCGCCGTTGCTCCTGACGTCCCCGTACCTCCGTCGGAAGAACCCGACCGCGACCAGCCGGTGATGGAGAGGATGGAGGATGACGTGATGATCCTGGGGGAGGCGCCACAGTCGGCGCCGACTGGAGCGGGCCAAGGCGGCCGACCTGCTGCGGCGCCTGGGCAGCCGGCCGGGGGCGAGTCGGCGGCGGGGGCGGATCTCGTGGTGCAGTCAGTGCCTCGCCAGCGCGTGGGAGAAGCGTCCTCGATGCCGGAGCCGCAAAGGGCTGCTGGCGCCAGCTCGACGGCACAGGACCTGGAGGCGGCCAGCGCCGGCACCTCTGAGTGGACGCCCAATGGCGGGACGGCCGAGCTGAACGGGGCGGCACAGGAGGTCCGACGCCGGCTTCAGGCTCAGGCCGGCTTGCTGCAACGATACACCCAGGAGTTCCTCGCTACGCGCGGTCGTCCGGGTGATTCTTCTGGCTTTGATCGATTTCTGCTTTGATTTCTTCCGTGGAAGCGGCGTCACACACTGCTGAGTGTAGTCCCCGAGTTTCGAGTCGGCTGCTTTGGCGAAAGCGGCTTGAAACTTCTTGAGCCTTGATAGCAATTTTGTTCTTATACACACTCCATCTGATTTTCAAGAGTACCACAATCTTCGGCCGCCTTCAACTCCAGTGCCCAGTGAGCTGAGCTGAAGGCCGCCGATCCGATTTAATAGCCGGAGTAAGAACTTGGTTTCTTCTATCTCAAGTGGGGGCACGTTAGCGCACCCACTGGGTGTAGTCCCCGAGATTCGGGCCGGCTGCTGAGCAGCCGGGTCGGATTTTCCTAGACGACCTTTCCCTTACTGCTTTTTTCTTTTCTCTTCATGCTTGCAGGAGCTAACGCCGACTTGAGGGGGCAGCTAGGAGAGGCCCAGACCGCCCTTCGCGCCAAGGAAGCCGAGATCGCCGCCTTGGCCCAGGAACGCGACCGCCTGGCCAAGAGGCTGGCCGACCAGGAGGAAAGCCACCAGGCGGCCCTGAAGAAGGCGCAGGACAATGAGGCCGCCCTTAAGGCCGAGTTTGAGACCGAGGCGGCTGGCTGGGCCGAAGCAAGGCAAGCGCTGAGCGAAGGTTATGGGCGGGTGGAGGATCTGATCGACGATAGGCCGCCTTCCTCTTTCTCACTCCTTTGCTTTCTTCTTGCCCTCTTGTTCTTCTTCTGATTTTTGTGTCGTTTTCTTGTTCTTCACGCAGACTACTTCCCCGACTACTCCATCGCCGCCAGCCAAGCCATCGAGGCCCACCGCGAGACGCACCGGCAAGCAGGGGTTGCAATCACGCCAGATGCCAGCCGGACACTCGAGGAGCAGCTCTTGGCGATCCAGGCTCGGCTGCAGCCGGCTCACCGCATGCTCTGCCGGCTTCAACGTGCCGGAGCGCAAGTGTTGCCCGCTCTCTGGCGGGGCGAGGTGATCCCACGTACCCCCAGTCGGACTGCCGACTGGCTGGAGGTTGCGGTTGGCCGCTTCGAGGCCTGGAAGGCCTCCGCTGCCCGGTCCGGCTCCGGGCGGGCGCTGGAGTTCATCCAAGCCTGGTATCCTGGGTTGAACCTGCGCCAGCTGAGCACTTGGAGGCAGGAGGCGGATGAGGAGCTGGTGTCGGTGCGGCCGGCTATCATCCAGCACGCCTCGTCTATCGCCGAGTATACCGACACCAGTGTCTTCGCTCCTGAAGTGAACGACAGCGGAGTCGCCTAGCCGGAGGAATGGTTCGGGCTGAACCCGACGGAAGGCGAGGACTCGGCGGAGGAGATCGCTTCTAGCGATGAAGCTGAAGACGACGACGAGGAGGGCGGCGAAGACGCCGCGCCAGACGGCGGAGTGACCAGCCAGCTTCAGCCTGATCATGCCTCTAGCAATGAGGCACGCGCGAGCGCGCCGCCTGCCAGGGGTGAAGATCCGGCCGAGACTTCGCCAGCCGCCACTCCTCCGGCCCGCACTGCCGCCTCCGCCGACCTGCCCGACTCACCTGTTGCTCCGCTGGCTTGACCTGCCTGCCGCTCTTGCTTTTCTGCTTTTGTTCTTTGAACAAATTTTATTAACTTTGCGTAGTTCCACCCACTGGGGGTTGTCACGACCGGTTTTCCGGGTATTGATTTCCCAGAAAATGGCCCTTGTGCTCACCAGCCCCAGGATTACTGTTAGCTGATGAGGCACCAACTTGATACAGAAATTCCAAGCAAAATACAAAATATGTAGTACAAGACCATTACGCCTGTGAGTAAAACAAATGGTTTCTAGTGGTTGATGGCGGAAGCGGTTTGTGGATCATCAGTGTCTATGGGACTCCATTTCCCACAGGAACAGCTGACCAGGCTAACTCCTATCTTCGCGAGGCTGCTATCACCATTGCGTAGGTTCCGGGGCTGTCATCGCTTCGCTCCTCTCCATGCAAGAAATCTGGCCAAGACAATAGCGAGGGACAAGCCAGTGAGTACTTTGAATGTACTCGCAAACATTATGAACACAGGTATAATATAACAAAACATGTTCTGAAATATTCTATGATCACAACGTCACCATAAAATAAAAATCTACGATGCATGCACGCCCGATTATTAATATGTAACAATGAATATGTAATGACAGTAGGAACAAAATGCACCATTCGGATGTGCAGGCGGCGTGTCGAATTGATGGTAAATAACGGCGTGCCTCGATCGAGCGTCTGGCGACACCACATAAAGGGCTTATAAAGTAAATAAATAACAAGCATGCATGATCAGGCGTCTGAGCGACACCACATAAAGGGCTTATAAGGTAAATACATAACAAGCATGCCACAGTCGGGCGTCTCAGCGACACCACATAAAGGGCTTATAAAGTAAATAAATATAAAGCATGCCACAGTCGGGCGTCTCAATGACACCACATAAAGGGCTTATAAAGTAAATAAATAACAAGCATGCCACAGTCGGGCGTCTCAGTGACACCACATAAAGTGCTTATAAATAATCAGAGGGGATATCCAGGAGGTAGAACCATCCCAGGGATACTCGATAATTCAAATGATATAACGGGTTAGTCCATAACAAAATAATAATCATGGTCCTCACAAGTCACAAGTCAGGCCCCAAGTTTTGTTTAACAGTTTCTCCTCCGAAGACCGACACTAAGACCAACACTTAACCCATCCCAGACTGTAGTCCTTAACCATGGACCCGGCTATTCGAATAGGTTTAACCTTTGCAGAGGGTGTACTCTTTACCCATGAGTAACGGATTCCTTTAGCCCATCGTGACTAATTCCGTCTACGGCCTTTTAGTTGAAAACACACCTAACCTGCACACACACCAGCTTAACTTACCGGTGTCTGGAATCACCCATGACACCTGTCAAGCAAAACTCTAAGTGGGGAGGCTACAACCTCGCGTAGCATGGGATCAAATTTATATCACAAGGCTCTAAGGGGTGGCCTCCTCTCGGTCCCAACCGGAAACACCCATGCCCCGGACCGGTGGCACGCCACCGGCTACAACCGTATCTTCCACCATGGCCTCTCTGTACGGTGTGTGCTAGAAAGGGGTTGACGACTTACTGAACCGTACCCTACTTGTTGTAGAGACAAGTGGTAGTATGAAACAAGTATGGGGTTACTGGAACAAGACTCGATCTATGGTCGACTCAGGAGGCTTAAGTATTCCCTGCATGATTAGCATAACGAATATATTTCATCCAACAGACAGAATCACCACTCATCATACCCCCTCATGCCATGCCGGACACACTTGTCCCGACGAGGAACTAGGGACAAGCTCAGTTCTACCCAAGACAGTGACTTTCCCGGCTTCCTTCCGGCCGGCACGGAAGGTATACGAGGATGATCAATATCACAAGCCTGTCCATTTCCAACAGCAAGGAAATCTCCAATATGCATTCATGCAAAAGATCAAATCACCACATAAAATAACGAGTTCTACGTGTTATAATCGTGTCAAACGATGCATGAAATATATTACACCAGGGTTCAGAATGCTTGCCTTCAAGTTGTGGGGAGGCAGGGTGCATTCCAACACTTTGAAAGTTTTCTCCCCTCTCCGACAATCCTATTTTTGAAAATATTTGAATTAACACATAGTTTAAAAACAGTACAAAAAAGTTGCTTGGAATTTTTTTCAATAAATCATAAAATAAACTAGACTAAATTTGAGGATGGTAGGAAAAAGAATCAACTCATTTGGAGTTTTATTTAAAAAGTTATGGCCAGTCAAAGTTATGGTCAAAATCTGTTTTTAAAATAAAACAGAATAAAAAGGAAAAACGTTTGAATCGACCACGTCGGGCGTATTCGATTTTACGCCTCCACTTATCCAGCGTGGACCGTCGTGGAGTCATGACAGTGGGCCGCTCGCCCAAGTCGGGTTTGACTAGTCGACCTTCCCCTCTCTTCTCTGCCCGTGAAGGCGGGACTTCGGCGATCGCCTTGGCGATAGGTGGTTCTCGCGGGGCTCGAGGGCGAGGATGGACCCGCCAGATCGGGCGGTCCTCCCGGTGGTCGTTGGTCGCGGGGGTGGGGAGTCACCGTCGACGAAGTTTCATGACGGCCGGAAGCTTCGGGAGCAAAGTGAACTTGGGGCTCTGGTGGCTCTCCGTCATGGCCGAGGTGTTGGCTAACCGCATAAGATGAAGTGGAGTCGGTTGGTGGTGTTGGGAGGGCAGGGAGGCTCTGTGTTGTGACGAACGGAGCAGGAGGCGGCGGTGTGAACCGGCGGAGGCAGGAAGGAGGCCTTCCCGGGGCGATTGCTGGCTACGGGAGCCCTGATGGGTTGGCTTGGGGTCGCCTGAGGGCTCGGAGAGGTGCGGGGCTCCTTAAATAGGCGAGTCAAGGCGGTTATGCGGCGGCCAGGGATAAGATCACCGGCGAACCATCATTTTGTAGCTAGGGGCGATGTGGAGGCGGTTGGAGCTGGTCGGCGCACTCCGACGGACTCCACACTGCTCAAGGGGCGAGCTGGCGCGCGCGTGTGGCTCGGGCGGTGCCGTCCGTGGCAGGAGCTCACTGCGGACGCCGGCGTGCCGCCAAGGGGGCTCTGACGGCGGTGCTGTAGGGCACCAGGGGCTGCTGGCGTTACGGTGAATGGTCGAGGTGTGGCGCGGCTCTGCAGAGCGGCAAAAGCAGGGGAACGACGGCGGCTCGGTGCACTGTGGCGTGCAAAGCGGCGCTCTGGCGGCGCCAGAGCGTGCACGCCAACTTCTTTCGGCGAGAATGCCAACGTATGCTAGAGTGTTAGATGAAATTTGGAGATTAACAGGCCTAGGTTAGGCTTTAGAGAAGATCAGTGGACCTGATGGTTGGGCAAAACCAGAAGGTCCATTGTGCAAACTAAAACTCATGTCAAAACTGATCATGCCCATAAGGTGTTTGACAAAATGCCAAGGGCACTAAGGCATTTCTTGGAGTGACCAAAATCTCCAGACCAAGGTCTCTTTAGGTGTAGGAGGTGGTGGTCAGGTTAGTTTGCCAAATGCAGAAACTTGCTAGTGCAATTATTTGAGAAAAACAAATTTGGGCAGGAACTAAAGGCTGTCATTACATGGACCAGAAATATCCCAACGGGTTCATGCTCTTGGACTTAAGGGTTTTGTAGGAATGACTACAAGTAGGGAAAAGAACCATGGGTAAAAGAGCAAGTAAAAATATGGTTGCAATACAAATCCTCAAGTTGGATCAGAATGGAAATGAGGTTGATACACTCAATTTTTTCAAAGGACATCACTACATTTTTGCAAAAAGTTGAATAATACACTCCTATTAACACCCCATAATATTGGTAGAAGTTTTAAAGAAATATTTAAATAGGTTGTAGTGCAAAAGTGAGATTTGACCAGATTTGAAAACTTGGTGTAGAACTCAAAATATCCAAAGAATGAAATATATTTTTGCATAAAACTGTTTTAAAAACATCACCTGACATCCCCAAATTTTGGTGGAATTTTTGAATGACTTTATAAAAGGGTTGCAGTGCAAAGGGACCCTAAACTTATGAAAAAACCCTTTTAGAGAGATAAAGCTCATGGATAAATAATTATATAAATAATCCCACTGATAAAAGAATTGTTCCATTTGAGAGGGTAAATAAGTCCAATAATGATTGAAAAGTTTTTACTTGGGGTAAAAACTCCATAATAATAGAGAGAAGAATGGTTCTGAAATCAAGAGGGAATCCAGAAAATAAAATTTTAAGTTTCCTGGCAAAATTTTAATAAACAAAACATGGTTAAATTTTTGGGGCGTCACAGGGGTGTATTCAGACCATGTTGAATGCCGGCCTTTCGAAGGCTTTTGTGTAAATATAATTATGCATGTGTTTGGCTTCCATTCGAGTTTGCTTTTTATCCTTAGGCCGTTTCCTTTGCTGCCTTCCCTTGATTGCCGCCTTCCTAGCCGAGCAATTTGCCTCTGCGATGCGTGGTTGGGGAGGAACTTGGCTATTTGTGGGAAGGCTAGTATTTGAGCTTTGGTGGATTGTGGCAGGGTTGAATGGAAGCTGGCCGGCCGGCTATTCTGGTAGCCGGTCGGCAATGGGAGGAAGCCGACTTTTGTTGTATAAGTTCGTTAGTCCTTAGCCATTTTTCGTGTGGGCATCCTTTCCTGCCTTTGACTCTTGCTAGCCGGACATTCGGTTCTTCGAGCTGCGGCTTTGGCAAGAGAGGGCTTGGGTGCCGGCACACTACTTTTCTGACCACAGGTGGAACTTAAATATAACTCAAGGCGGCCAGTCCCCGGGCCGACTAGTCGAACCCGGTGCCGGACGAAAAAAGGTGAAATGACAAAATCATAGGCATGATACTCGTCATTCATAGATAAAAGGTGGCAGTCCCGAGTGCTCCTCGGGGCCCATTGTCTCATACTTAGTACAAAAGGTAGCGTGATACATCTTGCATTTTAAGCGTAAAATCTTTGGAGGAGGTTGGCGTTCCATGGTCGTTCCGACTCCTTGCGAATCATCTCTCTTCGTGCCTTCGCTTCGTGCGTCGATTAGGTAGTAGGAGTCGTTTCCCAATGCTCTCATCGACGACGAAGGACCTTCCCAAGGGGCCGAGAGCTTGTGCTTTGGCGGTTGTTATTTGGATCG
Organism: Aegilops bicornis; assembly: GCA_021605145.1. NCBI lineage: Eukaryota > Viridiplantae > Streptophyta > Magnoliopsida > Poales > Poaceae > Aegilops > Aegilops bicornis. The sequence goes on from CM038673.1 coordinate 429,332,667, forward strand.
ATCGGAGCACAAGGTCGCCCTCTTGAAAGGATCTTGGCTTGACCTTCCGGCTATGGTAGCCACGCAAACCCTGCTGGTAGATGGCAGATCGGTTGAGGGCTAACAGTCGTGCTGGTACGGGCGTCGGCTAGAGTCGCCAGCCGGCGTTTTGGGAGCCGGGTCGATTACTTTCCCGGCGGCGTCTACCTGGAGCTCGGTCTTCATTGAGGAGTCGGCAGTGGCATACTTGTCGGCGATGACAAGTAGCTTGTCGAGGGTAGCCGGCTCGTCGCAGAGGAGCTTGTGCTTGAGGAGGGTGCCTTCTCGGCACCCGGCGGTGAAGTACTCTATCGCTTGAACCTCGTGCACCCCCTCGCAGGAGTTGCGGAGCTCGGCCCAACGCGTGAGGTAGTCGCGGGTCGACTCGGTGGGCCCTTGCACACGCAAGGAGAGTTGCCTGGGCTTGGGAGCCCTCTTGTAGGTGCTGGTGAACTTGCGGATGAAGGCTTTGGTGAAGTCTAGCCAGCTGTTGATGTTGTACGGCTTGAGGCTGTTGAGCCAGGTTCGCGCCGTGCCCTAGAGCATGAGGGGCACATATTTCACGACAACGCGCCTGTTGCCGTTTGCGATGCTGACGACGGTCGAGTAGTCGATCAACCAATCCTCCAGCTTCACGGAGCCATTGTACTTGGGCGTATCTCTCGGGAGCGAGAACCCTTTGGGAAGGGCTGCGTCAGCGGATCTGAGGGCGAAGCAAAGCGGCCCGACATCGTCTTCTTCTTCCAACGCCGAGATCGCGCCAGCGGTCGATCCGATGGCGGGCATCGTTCGCCGACTCCTTCGCGGCGGCCAAGTCGGCCGCTGAGAGTCGGATGCATGACAGGCGGCGGGGTGGGATATCTTTCCTCGCGAGGTGGAGGAGGGGGCAGGTTGCCTTGCCGTTCCACGGCTCGAGGGCGACCTTCGGCGTCGCGCTCGATGGAGATCCGGGTCCGGCTGCGACTGGCAGCCGGCTCCTTCTCTTGGCGTGCGCGGGCGTTGCCCGCAGTCGGCATGCGTGAAGTTGCACCGTGCTCTCGGCGCGGGGGAAGGCTTTCAGCGCGGGCGCTGTCTTCTTGCCGCTCTGCGGCCGCACCGATTAGTTGCTGAATGCGTCTTGCCATGTAGGGAAGCTCGTCGGGCCCTAACCCGTTCAACTCTTCTACGGCCGCCTGGGCGGCACGCAGGTTCTCGAGGGGCGTGGCGTACACGGGGCGGTCCACGCCCAGCATGTCGGCGATGGCTGCGCCGCGTTTCTTGACAACGCTGAGTCGGCTCGGCCCTTCGGGAGGCGGCGTGCCGAAGGCGGCCTTGATCGACCGCTGGTGGGCCTCGGCGAGGCGTCTCAGGGAGGCTATCCTCCGGCCCTCCGCGTGGAGGGCGAGGCAGCGTGCCTCCAGCACCTCGGCGTCGGCATCATCAGGGAGAGGGGCGGACAGGTCGTGCGGCGCCGCTTGCGGGGCGTCGTGGGCATTCTCGCCCGAGGGGCCGCCGTGGCTGATGACCATCACCTCGGTGATGGCGCTGCCGCAGCTGTCGGCTTGGGGAAGCGGGTCGTCGAAGATGACGACGTTGGAGGGGAAGGCGTCGAGCGATGCCGTGTCGGAGTCGACAAGCATCGGGTCGGTGGAGCCAATCGACTCCAAGTCCACAGCGGGCTCACTGGAGACGTGGAGTTGTTCGAGGAGGCTGACGAGATGGCTCTCGACGCAGCAGGTGCCCGCGTCGGATGCGGGCTCGTCGGAGATGCGAGTTTTGCCAAGAAGGTCGGCGAGGCAGCTCACCGCGCAGGCGCCAGCGACGCCTTGCAGCGCGTCGGGGCAAGCGCCATCGGGCGTGCCGGGCTGGCTACGCTCCCGGGGGAGGAAGAGGGTTCCCGTCCAGAACAAGTCTCCGGACAACGGTGCACCTGGCCCCACGGTGGACGCCAAATGTCGGGTGGTAGGTGCGACATATGCCAACGGGTGGCTAATCATAGTGGGAGCCAATAAGACGTCGCCGGTGCACGAAGCGGGATGAGGCGAAGACATGCACGCCGGCGAATCTTACCCAGCTTCAGGGCTCTCCGTGGAGATAACACCCCTACTACTGCTCTGCGGGGTCTCCGCATGATCACTAGATGAACAAGGGCTACAAGAGGCTCCTTGAGCTGTTCGGGGTGAGGAAGAAGAAGGGCACGGCTAGCTCTCCTCTTCCCTCTATGTGGTGTCTAAAACTATCAGAGTCCAACCCTTTGCATGGGTGCCCCGAGGGGTTTATATAGGTCTACCCCCCAGGGGTACAATGGTAATCCGGCTAGGTGTGGGCCCTAGCCGTCAGTGTCTTCATCCGCCGGCTTCTCCGCCGGCCGCTGGGGCTCGCTGACTAGTGGGCACCGCCCGCTGCCGGCTTCCTGGTCGACAGGCTGGCCCCACCGTTGAGGACTTTGTCGGGGGCTGGTTACTGTTGCCTCAATCCTGACGACGAGAGCTTTGTCGGGGTAAGCGTGGCTACAGTGCCGCCGCCTTGGCGGCGATCACTGTAGCCTCACTTCATCTTGTCTCCTTAATGAGGCGCTTCCTTCGAGGGAGGGAACAAGCCGGCTATGGGAAGCCGGTCGTATCTCGGGCCGACTGGGGGGAGGTCGAGCCGCCTTCAGGTATCTCTCTGACCGGAGGGACCCGACGCCTGCGGGTGGTACAGACAGCCTGTCGTGGGTGGCGTCACGATCAACAGCTCTGATGCAGCGCCAGACGGGTGATGGCTGCCCCGTACGGCGTACTATAGCCATGCGCGCTCCCGGATGCGGGGGTGGCAGGATTCACTGTAGCCATGCCCCGTCTCATCGCTGTTATGTGGGTGCAGATTCTGAGGGTGCGGCCTTGGCCGCTTGCGGGGTGGCCGTGTCACGCCCAATATGCGACCCTATCCAAAAGGAACTCGAAGGTCCCACCAAGGATAGACCCGCATATTGAAACGCTTTTGCAAGGTGGATATCATTACATCAACATTACATAATAGATGGGGATACATACATAAGGCACAAATGCCACAAGAATACATCAACATCATATACAAGATCAACATCCGACTACGGATGAAACATAAATGAAGCTCAAAGCGACATCCACCACCTGCTAGCCCAGCTGCCGACACGGAACCTATCCCACGATCGAAGAAGCAGAAGAAGAACTCAAGACAAGCAAGCATCGCTCTCGCGTCATGATCATCGCACAACCTGTACCTGCAACTGGTGGTGTAGTAATCTGTGAGCCACGAGGACTCAGCAATCCCATTACCATGGGTATCAAGACTGGTAAAGCTTAATGGGAAAGGAAGGGGGGGTAAAGTGGTGAGGTTGCAGCAGCGACTAAGCATATATGGTGGCTAACATACGCAAGTGAGAGCGAGAAGAGAAACAAAGGAACGGTCGTCAACTAGTAATGATCAAGAAGTGATCCTGAACTCCTACTTACGTCAAACATAACCCAAGACCGTGTTCTCCTCTCGATCAACCCCGAAAAGAGACACTCACGGTTACGCACACGGTTGGTGTATTTTAGAAGAGTTTACTTCAAGTTTACTACAACCGGATATTAACAAAATCCCATCTGCCACATAACCACGGGCACGGCTTTCGAAAGTTTATACCCTGCAGGGGTGTCCCAACTTAGCCCATGATAAGCTCTCGCGATCAACGAAGGATATTCCTTCTCCCCGGGAAGACCCGATCAGTCTCGGAATTCCGGCTACAAGACATTTCGACAACAATAAAACAAGACCAGCAAAAGCCGCCCGATGCGCCGACAATCTCGATAGGAGCTGCACATATCTCGTTCTCGAGGGCAACACGGATGAGACTAGCTACGAGTAAAACCAAACCTCGGGTTGCCTCAAGGTGGCCGCGAACAGCTTCGGTTCGGGCCAACACTTAGACAAGCATTGGCCGGGGGGGGGGGGGTAAAGTAGGATGTCCCTTGGGTTTATTAGTCCCAAGGGAAAGTAGGTGGGGGTGAGGCAAATGGGGAAACCAGGGTTGGGCCTTCTTTGGAGGAGTCTTATTCAAAGCGAACTGTCAAGGGGTCCCATAAATCACCCGACAGCGTTAGGGACGCAAAATCTGGGAACATCAGACCGATATGACGGAAACTAGGGCGGCAAGAGTGGAACAAAACACCAGGCATAAGGCCGAGCCTTCCACCCTTTACCAAGTATATAGATTCATTAATTAAATAAGATATATTGTGATATCCCAACAAGTAAACATGTTCCAACAAGGAACAACATCTCCATGTTCCAACAAGGAACAAACTTCATCTTCACCTGCAACTAACAACGCTATAAGAGGGGCTGAGCAAAGCGGTAACATAGCGAAACAACGGTTTGCTGGGAAGGTGACAACGAGTTAGAGGTTCATGGCAATTTGGGAGGCTTGAGCAGCAAGTGATAGGTAGCGCAGCATAGCGAAAGAACGAAGCAACTAGCATAGCAATGATAGTAATGAGATCCAAGGTGACGGTCATCTTGCCTGAAATCCATAAGGAAGAAGAACGAGTCCATGAAGAAGACGAAGCCACGAAGAGCGAACCAAGCGTGAGCGAGCGAATCCTCACGATCGCAACGAAACATGAACTAACAAGAAGAAGCACACAACATAGTAAACACACCACCATATACAAGACATAATGCACAATCAAGCATGATGCATGACAAATGTAGATGAGGCTACTTATGGAAAGAGATGATGCAAACAAGAGCAACACATCAAAGCAAGTTTAAATGAGGCTGGAAACAACATATAACAATTCCGGTAAGTCCTCATATGCAAATTTCGAAATTGTTCCAGATCTGAATAAACCTTATGTTCAAGTTTTTAACCAGCAAGTTAAAATGCACCACGAGAATCTACATGAAATTCTAGTCAAGTTACATATAAAGTTCATTAGATCTGAGACTCTGACCTAGAAGATATGAGCAAAACAAGATAAACATGGCATTGATGCAAAATGCATACAAACATCAAGCAAACACCTCAAAACAAGGATGCAACATGATAATATGAAACTACATGCAAAATCAAGCAAGTTTCATATAGAGCACACTCAAAAGCGAGCAACGGTTCAACACATACACACAATACAAGTTATAGCAACAATCTGTCCAAAACAGCAACTAGGCATATTCCAAGCATCAAAACAACATGCTACAGGACCTCAACAAGAAAACAAAAGTCATGGACATGATTTAAAAGTAAAGCATGACAAAATATGGACACTGAGCTATCTCCAGAAATCAATAGAACATGCTCAAACACACATGGCAAGATTACAAATAATAACAGTTTCAGATTTAAGCAGAAACAACATCAGGTTGCAATGTTTAGAGCTATCAAACAACATGTTACGGGAACTTATTATGGCAAACAAAGGCATGGCATGAATCTACTAATTGCATAGAACAAAAGTCCCTAACTGACCATAAGTCAAAAGGGCACAGAAAATATGATGGCACCCATGTAAACATGGCAAGTTATATTACAGATTCATGTATGGCAGGAACAACAATAATTAGGCATGTTGGTGAGCTTGAACCACTCACCACAGAGCAATACATGGCATGGCAAGGCAATTCACAGTAAGAATAAATGGCATAGAAGCTATACATGGCAAGAACAACATCATAGCATACAAGGATCAACTACAACAACCTTGGCAAAATTGAATAACATGTAAACAACCTGCCAGGAAACATTTTATAGCAAAAGTAGAGCTCGATTGACTCAAGCTAGACTACTCCATAATTTCAAACAAGGGAATGGATGAATAGATCATAACCATATGTTCAAAACATCCTTACTGAAGTATCTCAAAATAAGCATGGATCTCTCAGTAGCATCAAGTTTACATGGCATAAAAATATCAGCAGAACAGGGCTGAAATCAGCAACATCATGAAGCCTAGTTTGCATGCTTGTGCCAGTAACCATAGAGATCACAAAAATACATGGCATACACCCCTGTAAATATGGCATGACATATTACAAAACACACGTAGGACTCAAGTTCATAGGGTGCACACATCAATCAAGGCAAAAATGACAAAAGTGCATGTTCTGATAAGAATCTGAAACTAACATCACATAGCACTATTCCAACAGCATTTCGGGCACCAAGATGAGCTCAAATGTAAATGATGCAATGAGATGAAATGATGTACTCGTCGAGCCGAACAATTTGACATATTACACGCATGAAACGGAGCTAGAGATGCAGAGTTATGTCATGATGAAAATGCAATAAAAATGTAAAATACTCGGGGACTTAGTGGATTACGGGGTCAACCTCGTGGACTGGATCTGGGGCGTGGTTCCCGAGGCACGTCGGGGTTTGCCGGACCCTCGCCGGAAAAGGGCCCGAGAGGAGGAAGACGAGGCCGGGCGGACGAGGGCGGCCGGATCCGGGCGGCTCCGCCCGGATCTAGCCGGAGGAGGGGCGTGGGCGGACGAAAGGCGCGGCGTGAGTTCATGGCGCAAGGCGGCGTTTTCGCCGGCGACGGAGGCGGCCGGGGAGCCGGGCGGCGGCGGGCGAAGGTGGCGGCCGGGCGGCCGGAGGTGAGGAGGCGGCGGCGGCGGCGGGCGCTGCGGGTGGCGGGGCGAGCGGCCGGAGGGCGGACGGCCTGGCGGGATGGGTTTCGGTTCGATCCGGCCCGCGGCCTGGCTCGGCGGGATGGCGAGGGGCCACGTGGCGCGCCGTTGACGAGGGCGGCGGCGGACGGTTCGCTGGCGGACGCGGCCCGCGCCAAGGCAGAGAGAAAACTAGGTTAGGGGGGGATTTGACCGCGAATTTCGAAGGGGGAGGTGTTTATATAGGCATAGGGAGCTAGGAGACTCCAAATGAGGTGCGGTTTTCGCCCACACGATCGTGACCGAACGACCGAGAGCATGGAGGGGAGTTTGCTGGGTTTTGGGCCACTTTGGAATGGTGTTGGGCTGCAAAGAGAAGGAGGCTTTAACGGTTACCCGGTTAACCGTTGGAGTATCAAACGACCTCCAAATGGCACGAAACTTGACAGGCGGTCTACCGGTGCTATACCAAGGCCGCTTGGCAAACCTCGGTCCATTCCGAGACCGTTTAACACCCGCACATGAAAAGAGGTAAAAGGGGGCGCCGGGGGACATAGGAGTGCCGGATTGCAAAACGGACAACGGGGAAAATGCTCGGATGCATGAGATGAACACATATGCAAAATGAAATGCACATGATGACATGATATGAAATGCAGATGATGACATGGCAAAGTGCAACACGCAAGCACATGACATGGCAACGACGAATAATAATGGCGGACACACAGGCGATCGAATCCGGGGCGTTACAACACTCCTCCACTAACAAGAGATCTCGTCCCGAGATCTTAGGACCGAGACGGAAGGGAAAAAGGAAGAGGTGAAGCAAGCACTCAAAAGAAGAAGCAAAGAATCGAGAGCACACGAGAAGAAGAGAGGAACAGCGAGAATGGCGAGAATCGAAAGCTCAAGGAATCAAGATAGACTATGAAACCGCTCGTTCTAACCGGAGTGGCTAGAATGAGAAAAAGAAACGAATAAGACTGAAAGGATTTAGGCAGCACTCCGGCTAAAACATGGAGGAATAGAACTTGAACTTGAGCGGATGGAATGATACTTGATGAAGACATGACACAAAACCTCCGGAAAGAATTGAAAAAGTTGAATGAAAAGAACGGATAAGAATATGACAACTTGTGCCACGAATGAAATTGAAAGCATCTTTAGAAGGAAGGTTTGAACGGAGTTGTTGAGAAAATCAACAACGAAAAGAATAAGCTTGTTGTGGACTTATAGGTAACATCTCAAGATCATAAGGTGATAACCGGCCACAAACAAATATGATTGGATAACTTAGAAGAACGAAGAAATGCAAAACTCCACTTCAAAAGAATACGGAGATTTAATTGCACTTTGAGATGCAAGAAGAAAATATACTTGAACTCCACCAAAAAAATCTTGATGAACTCTTGAATAATGAATTAAATCATGACGAGCCACCGTGAAGAACTCCGGTAACAAAAGGATTATGAGATTGAATGAAGGATGAAAAAAATAAGATGAGCCTGCGATGAATTAGATGGAGGATTCCGACGAAATGACCGAGGAAATTTGAACTCCAGAAAAGAATAGATGAAAACACTTGGAACTAGAATTTATTCATCAAGAACAACTCCGAAGAAAAGGATTACTCGCTAGGAGGAAATAAGAATAAGATTTATTGTATGCTTATCCTTCATCAAATTAAATTGATGACAAGCAATGGATTTGGCATGCAACTTATTCTTCTTGAAAAGGATTAAGAATTGATATATTGCAGACTTGAGAAGGTCTTCATGAACCATCGGTAGGATTTGAGAGAACGAATGGATTGATATGCCAAAGAAGGAAAAGAATCTTGAACGAACCACTGTAAGAATTCGAAAATGACTGATGAAAGAGAATGAATCACCGGGAAGAATTAGAAGAACCAATAAGCTAGAGGGGGATTCAGATGCAAAAAGACAAAGAGAACATGAGCTGATTAAAGAACACTTTAACGAGGCACCGGAAGAATATTGAGACGAACGAAGGGGCACGAATATGGAATAATTGGAGAACGAATTTGAAAACTTGGAACGAAGAAATCTTCCGAAAAGATGGCCTCCGGATGATCGAGAGGGAAAGCAACACCTGAAATACTCCGGATTGATGAAAAGAATTGCACAACTGGAAACAACTAGATAGGATAACATCGAGCTAGCACCGCGAATCTCCGGGAGAACGGACAAGATTTAAGAGAAAAAAAATCTACGACGGTCTTCAAATGTTGAGAATGACGACGAGAACCACCATGCAGAATTGTTGAGACGCTCCGGGGGAATGAAAAAAAAAGAGGTTGAGCCAACAATGAAATGATTTGAAATTGATCTTGGAAAAGGCATGTGACTGATGGAATCCATTCTTACGTCACACTTGAAAAGAATTGAGAATAACTCCGGGGAAATTAGAAGAGTCAGGTAAGATCCTGGGAAAGACCTGTGGGTTAGGGCCCATTGAAGACAAAAACACCGTTGGAAAGGGGTGTTGAACAGATAGATGAAGCACCGGAACAATTGAAATATTTGAATGAGGTGACAACCTCGAATTAATTGGAACACAGACGAATCTCCTGAGATGACTTGAATACTCCGGAAGAATAAACTGGCGAGAGGCGAACGAGCAAGGAGAACACTTGATCCGAGGGAAAAGAATATGATCAAACCAAAAAACTTGAATTGAGTGCACCGGAAAAAGAAAGGGATGAAGAATGACGAACGAGACGAGGATTCACCGGTTGAAATGGTTGATGGAAGACTGAAGGGATTCCGCATGAATGAAATTGATGCTCGAAACAGACTCAGACTCCGGGAAGAAAAAGGGTGGGAGGGCGGGAAAAACAAAGGCAACTTGGAAGGGGAAGTCGACGAATAACTTGAAGAGAAAACACCGGTTGAAAGAAAGCAAAGGCTTCGCACGAGTAGGATGGATACTCGATTACGGACTCCGGTTCCAAGAAGAAGGGAGGGCGGGTGGGAAAAACAAGGACAACTTTGGACAAGGAAAAACAACAACGTCGGAGGAAGAACTGAGGATTGAACTTGGCAAAGATGAAGAGGCTCGAGTCAACTTGACGAGAAATGCATCGGATGAAAAGAGCCGAGGGCCAACGATCGGAAAAACCAACTGCGTGATCCTAAAGAAAAATTTGAAGGGGAAGAGAAGTAATTCAAAACACCTACGTCAAGATTCCTTACCAGAGCGACGAAAGGACTGAGAAGTAAAAATAATTCCTACTCTCCGATATAACTAGACTCAGAAAAATAGTTTTCTTCTAGACTCAACAACGGCCAAACTACACGATCAATCAAGGGGGCTCCTAGGGTCGGTCGAGGCTCTGATACCAACTTGTCACGCCAAATATGCGACCCTATCCAAAAGGAACTCGAAGGTCCCACCAAGGATAGACCCGCATATTGAAACGCTTTTGCAAGGTGGATATCATTACATCAACATTACATAATAGATGGGGATACATACATAAGGCACAAATGCCACAAGAATACATCAACATCATATAGAAGATCAACATCCGACTACGGATGAAACATAAACAGAAGCTCAAACGACATCCACCCTGCTAGCCCAGTGCCGACACTGGAACCTATCCCCGATCGAAGAAGCGGAAGAAGCACTCAAGACAAGCAAGCATCGCTCTCGCGTCATGATCATCGCACAACCTGTACACCTGGCCCGGTGGTGTAGTAATCTGTGAGCCACGAGGACTCAACAATCCCATTACCATGGGTATCAAGACTAGCAAAGCTTAATGGGAAAGGAAGGGGGTAAAGTGGTGAGGTTGCAGCAGCGACTAAGCATATATGGTGGCTAACATACGCAAATGAGAGCGAGAATAGAAACAAAGGAACGGTCGTCAACTAGTAATGATCAAGAAGTGATCCTGAACTCCTACTTACGTCAAACATAACCCAGAAACCGTGTTCTCCTCTCGATCAACCCCGAAAAGAGACACTCACGGTTACGCACACGGTTGGTGTATTTTAGAAGAGTTTACTTCAAGTTTACTACAACCGGATATTAACAAATTCCCATCTGCCACATAACCGCGGGCACGGCTTTCGAAAGTTTATACCCTGCAGGGGTGTCCCAACATAGCCCATGATAAGCTATCGTGATCAACGAAGGATATTCCTTCTCCCCGGGAAGACCCGATCAGTCTCGGAATCCCGGCTACAAGACATTTCGACAGCAATAAAACAAGACCAGCAAAGCCGCCCGATGCGCCGACAATCCCGATAGGAGCTGCACATATCTCGTTCTCAGGGCACCACCGGATGAGACTAGCTACGACTAAAACCAAACCTCGGGTTGCCTCAAGGTGGCCCCGCAGGCAGCTCGGTTCGGGCCAACACTTAGACAGGCATTGGCCGGGGAAGCTAAATAAAGATGACCCTTGGGTTAATTACTCACAAGGGAAAGTAGGTGGTGGTGAGGCAAATGGTAAAACCAAGGTTGGGCCTTCTTTGGAGGAGTCTTATTCAAAGCGAACTGTCAAGGGGTCCCATAAATCACCCGACCGTGTTAGGGACGCAAAATCCGGGAACATAATACCGATATGACGGAAACTAGGCGGCAAGAGTGGAACAAAACACCAGGCATAAGGCCGAGCCTTCCACCCTTTACCAAGTATATAGGTGCATTAATTAAATAAGATATATTGTGATATCCCAACAAGTAAACATGTTCCAACAAGGAACAACATCTCCATGTTCCAACAAGGAACAAACTTCATCTTCACCTGCAACTAACAACGCTATAAGAGGGGCTGAGCAAAGCGGTAACATAGCCAAACAACGGTTTGCTGGGAAGGTGACAACGAGTTAGAGGTTCATGGCAATTTGGGAGGCTTGAGCAGCAAGTGATAGGTAGCGCAGCATAGCGAAAGAACAAAGAAACTAGCATAGAAATGATAGTAATGAGATCCAAGGTGACGGTCATCTTGCCTGAAATCCCGCAAGGAAGAAGAACGAGTCCATGAAGAAGACGAAGCCACGAAGACGAACCAAGCGTAGACGAACGAATCCTCATGATCGCAACGGAACAAGAACTAACAAGAAGAAGCACACAACATATTAAACACACCACCATATACAAGACATGATGCACAATCAAGCATGATGCATGACAAATCTAGATGAGGCTACTCATGGCAAGAGATGATGCAAACAAGAGCAACACATCAAAGTAACTTTAAATGAGGCCGGAAACAACATATAACAATTCCGGTAAGTCCTCATATGCAAATTTCGAAATTGTTCCAGATCTGAATAAACCTTATGTTCAAGTTGTTAACCAGCAAGTTAAAATGCACCACGAGAATCTACACGAAATTCTAGTCAAGTTACATATAAAGTTCATTAGATTCGGAGCTACGGCCTAGAAGATATGAGCAAAACAAGATAAACATGGCATTGATGCAAAATGCATACAAACATCAAGCAAACACTTCAAAATAAGGATGCAACATGATAATATGAAACTACATGCAAAATCAAGCAAGTTTCATATAGAGCACACTCAAAAGCGAACAGCGGTTCAACACATACACACAATACAAGTTATAGCAACAATCTGTCCAAAACAGCAACTAGGCATATTGCAAGCATCAAAACAACATGCTACAGGACCTCAATAAGAAAACAAAAGTCATGGGCATGATGTACAGTTAAAGCAAGACAAAACATGAACACTGAGCTATCTCCAGAAATCAACAGAATATGCTCAAACACACATGGCAAGATTACAAATAATAACAGTTTCAGATTTAAGCAGAAACAACATCAGGTTGCAATGTTTAGAGCTATCGAACAACATGTTACAGGAACTTATCATGGCAAACAAAGGCAGGGCATGAATCTACTAATTGCATAGAACAAAAAACCCTTACTGACCATAAGTCAAAAGGGCACAGAAAATATGATGGCACCCATGTAAACATGGCAAGTTATATTACAGATTCATGCATGGTAGGAACAACAATAAGTAGGCATGTTGGTGAGCTTGAACCACTCACCACAGAGCAATACATGGTATGGCAAGGCAATTCACAGTAAGAAGACATGGCATAGAAGCTATACATGGCAAAAACAACATCATAGCATACAAGGATCAACTACAACAACCATGGCAAAATTGAATAACATGTAAACAACCTGCCAGAAAACATTTTATAGCAAAAGTAGAGCTCGATTGACTCAAGCTAGACTACTCCATAATTGCAAACAAGGGCATGGATGGATAGAGCATGACCATATGTTCAAAACATCCTTACTGAAGTATCTCAAAATAAGCATGGATCTCTCGGTAGCATCAAGTTTACATGGCATAAAAATATCAGCAGAACAGGGCTGAAATCAGCAACATCATGAAGCCTAGTTTGCATGCTTGTGCTAGTCACCACAGAGATCACAAAATACATGGCATACACCCCTGTAAAGATGGCATGGCATTTTAAAAAACACATGTAGGACTCATGTTCATAGGGTGCACACATCAATCATGGCAAAAATGACAAAAGTGCATGTTCTGATAAGAATCTGAAACTAACATCACATAGCACTATTCCAACAGCATTTCGGGCACCAATATGAGCTCAAATGTAAACGATGCAATGAGATGAAGTGATGTACTCGTTGAGGCGAACAATTTGACATATTACACGCACGAAACGGAGCTACGGATGCAGAGTTATGGCATGATGAGAATGCAATAAAAATATAAAATACTCGGGGACTTAGTAGATTACGGGGTCAACCTCGTGGACTGGATCTGGGCGTGGTTCCCGAGGCACGTCGGGGTTCGCCGGACCCTCGCCGGAAAAGGGCCGGAGAGGAGGAAGACGAGGCCGGGCGGACGAGGGCGGCCGGATCCGGCGGCTCGCCCGGATCTAGCCGGAGGAGGCCTTGGCGGCTGGACAGCGCGGGCGGCCGGAGTTCCATGGGCGGCGGCCTTCACGGGCGACGGAGGCGGTCGGAGCCGGGCGGCGGCGGCGGAGGCTGGGCGGCCGGCAGCCGGAGGTGAGGAGGCGGCGGCGGCGGAGCGCCATGGCGGCGAAGCGGAAAGCGGGCGGCGGAGCGGGCGGACGGCGGCCATGGCGGGATGGGCCCAGGCCCGATCCGGCCCGCTGGCCTGCACGGCGGGACGGCGAGGGGCCACGTGGCGCGCTCCCGTTGGACGAGGGGGCGGCGGCGGACGTGTCCGGCGCCGGGCGGACGCGTCCGGCGCCGCGCAGAGGAGAAAACTAGGGTTGGGGGGGATTTGACCGCGAATTTCGGAGGGGGAGGTGTTTATATAGGCATAGGGAGCTAGGAGACTCCAAATGAGGTGCGGTTTTCGCCCACACGATCGTGATCGAACGACCGAGAGCATGGAGGGGAGTTTGCTGGGTTTTGGGCCACTTTGGAAGGGTGTTGGGCTGCAAAGAGAAGGAGGCTTTAACGGTTACCCGGTTAACCGTTGGAGTATCAAACGACCTCCAAATGGCACGAAACTTGACAGCGGATCTACGGTGCTATACCAAGGCCGCTTGACAAACCTCGGTCCATTCCGAGACCGTTTAACACCCGCATTTACCTAAAAAGAGGTAAAAGGCGCCCGGGGACATAGGAGTGCGGATTGCAAAAGCGGACAACGGGGAAAATGCTCGGATGCATGAGATGAACACGTATGCAAAATGAAATGCACATGATGACATGATATGAAATGCAGATGATGACATGGCAAAGTGCAACACGCAAGCACATGACATGGCAACGACGGTGAATAACTGGCGGACACCTGGCGCATCGAATCCGGGGCATCACAGGCCGGCTCCTGGGAGTCGGCCTTCTAGTGGCCAGCTACTTGGAGTCGGCCAACTGGTAGCCGGTTCCTTGGAAGCCGGCCCTCCCGTGGCTTTCTTCTATGGATCTTGGGGCCGGGCCGCCTCCTGATAGCCGGCAGGGGGAAGGCGGCCCAACATCTTGGGTGTTGGATGGTTTGATTGGCTTGTAATTTTTTCAGAAGCCCCAGGCGGAGCCGGCTAGGCTACCCGTGGTCATTTACTCCGACAGTCCATACGACGGTCGAATATCCACCGGTTGTCGTTTTAATATGTTCAACGCCCGGTTGAATGGAGTGTCCCACTTGGGCCTCGCCAATGCCTCAGACGGCGAGTCGCTTTCGGCCGCAATCCGGTGCTGCTCTCTCTGCAAAAGGCACAAAGATCGTTTACAAATATGACTAGCGTGTGCAGTCGAATTGATTAGAAACTAAAATTACCAACAGTCTGATGAACTCCGTAATGACCGGTGTTGTCTCGTAAACCTTCTTCACTGGGTCCCAATGGTGCCGGGCCCTCAGGACGTCATGCTCCTGCGGG
The DNA here is from genome assembly GCA_021605145.1 of Aegilops bicornis. Classification (NCBI taxonomy): domain Eukaryota; kingdom Viridiplantae; phylum Streptophyta; class Magnoliopsida; order Poales; family Poaceae; genus Aegilops; species Aegilops bicornis. Next base: position 429,347,686 of record CM038673.1, read on the forward strand.
ACGGTGAAATCCGCCAAAGTGCAGGATGCCGGACTCGCGGCTTCGCGTCCTCCTTGGCCCATTTGGACCTCTTTCCGCCGTAACCACGGCTTCCGAGGTGGTGGCTCCCAATGTTCCTCTCTTGAAGCCCCTTCATGTACTTAGACTTTTTTTGGCAGATTCGGCCTCGCAAGCCTCCTTGAATATTTGAAACTGCTCTTCTGTGATTGTCGGATTATCCTTTACAATCTCGGAGTAGGGTTCCTTCTTGTCGATGATCCTTGATTTCACTCGAGTTTTCCAGGCGGCCAAAGCGTCGCTAAACTTGGTCATGGCGTGTTTGTTTATCTTCTTCATTGTCGGGTCCTCGTCTGGATCTTCATAATCCTTCTCATTCCGGCCCGGGAACAAGAATATCTGGTGAAACTTCTTTAGTTGGGAGCTCCTCATATTTTCTATCTTCTGTAGTTTCTCATCGTTGATGGTGGCGGTTGTCCGTACGATGCAGCCTATTTGATTGTTGTAGCATCGACGCGCTTCCTCGGGCGCCTTTGGATCAAAAATGCCGTCGTCCACCTCCGTGACCACCAGTCTAGTAGTCTTGAGTTTGTTAGGAAGCCGTCGCCTCTTTGCTTTCGGTTCTACACCGGCTCCGCTCCCCGAGGCAGCACCGGTCTCAGTCTCAGCGCCGGTCTCGATGCCGGTCTGAGTCTTAGCGCCGGTTTCAGTCTCAGCACCGGTCTGCGTGTCGGTCTCAGTCCCCGATGCCATCAGTGGGCCCAGCAACAACATCAGTTGATCGTCGGTAAGGCTAAAAATTAAATACGCCGCCCGGTGAGCGTCGTCATAATCACCGAGAACCATGTCCTTCATCGTTGCTAGCCATGTTTCCTATGATTAAATGTAGTCAATTAAGTCGAGACCTAATAAAATGAATAATGACATAAAAAGGCCTACTGTTTTGCAGGAATGTTGACTCCTTCCTGTTGCGGCAAATCCCGGGCACTCGATATGTCCTAGTTTGTAGCACAAGTCATGCCGAAATTCACGGACGGAAAATTTCGGCATGACCTTTGCTAAAAAGTGGACAAATTGAGAACCTGAAATTTGCCGGAACAGAAATGAATCAACATTGTGGCAAAACATAGGCCACTCATCATCATTCCCTGGAAAGAGTGTTCAAATATCCCTCTTCAACACCGCAACACATGTCCAGATATACACGAGCAACCACATGTCCAAATTTCACAACTTTTGATTCATTTCTGTTGTTGTAAACCAAATTTTTTGCTCTAAACTAATTTTTGCTCTAACATCTACTACTTAACATCCTTTGCTCTAAACTAATTTTTTTGCTATAAACAAACTTTTGCTCTACTAATTTTTTCTCTAAAATGCAGAGAGAGAGGAGTGGGGGGGAGGGGTGGGGGACTTACAAAGAGGGGAGAACGGTGGCGGGGAGGTGCTCGGTGACGGAGGCAGGGGCGGAGAGGGCAGGCTCGGGCACGGGCAACGGCGGTCCTGGGCGTGCTCGGGCGGCGGTGAGGTGGAGGGCGCCGACGGTGACGTCGAGGGTGGCCTCGAGCGGCGGCGGTGGGGCTGAGGGCGGCCTCGGGCGGCGGCGGTGAGGATGACGACGGCCTCGGGGGGAGACGGTGAGGTTGCGGGAGTCCACGCCGGCAGGAGATGGCGGCGAAGTGGGGCGACGGCGAATTGGGGAGACAGCGGCGAGGGCGAGGGATTTGGGGAAGAAGTGTGTTGGCCAGGGGGCGGGGGGAACCACTGTTTAAGTGAAACGTAACGGTAGCGCGTTTCCAAAAACGTGCTATAGCTAAGTTAGCTACAACGCGTTTCCTAAAACCCGCTACTGCTATTCCTTTCTTCTTTTTTCCCTTTTTTCTTTTATTTTTCTTTACATTTTATTTTTTTCCTTTCTCCTTTTTCTATTTCTTTCATTTTCATTTACTTTTCTACTTGTTTTTCACTTTATTTTATTTCCGTTAGCGATAGCGCCTTACGTACGTGGCGCTTCTGACTAAGGAAATGTGATATTTGAGCGACATCTGGCGCTTCTTTGCTAGGTTGGGCTAGCCATGTGCGCCCATTTCAAACATAGCAGCAGTGCTTTTCGCTAGTACGCGCTACTTCTAAAGTCATAGCAGTAGCGCGGTTTTATTCTGTGGCGCTTCTACTAAGTAGCGATGGCGTTTGATTTTGTCTGGCCATCTGGTAACATTCTGTGTATAAGGTTTTCCCTAGTAGTGTTTGTCTTCACTATAATCTTCCCATGATGGGAATATATGCACATAGTCCCTAAAAACATTGAAAGCATTGTCTTTTAAACTGGGAATAAATGGAATGGGGTTCCAATCTGCAGGAATTGGCCGTCTCTGCAGTTGGGATTGGTCTTCGGCCGGTGGACTTGCTGTACTTTTTGCTCGAGTGGGATTTTTCTGTGGTACGGCTGGTGCTATGGTATGATGACAGATGGAATATATATTGATAATGGATGGGCATGGCATCTTGAGTTATATGATGAGTAAACTAAGCAGATGGCGGTGCAACAAAGTATAAGAAATGCAAGACAACATATGCAAGATACACGCAATCAATAAAACATTACCAAATTAGAACAGGCACCTTGATGGGTGAACAGGACAGGCCATCTGCCTTTGACTCCTCAAGGTTAGAATAGTCATTAGGATGATATTCTGAACAAGAATCAACAGGTGGGGAGCGTACGAGTTTCATTGCTTCTAGAATGGCACTCAATGCCTTGGTGCCAATTTTGTAAGTCAACTGCAGTGTTCCACAATATTCTTACGATGCGCGGATTACGATATTCACTTTGTAATTGCGTATAATATCCGAGAACCATGAAAACATAAATAGTTGTGAGATTATCTTTGTAATGCAGATGATATTCTAATATAGGCGCCCTGTAAACACTTATGTGCTATCACTGGATTCTGATGAGAGAGCTCATGTGTGCTGTAATATGGTGCGTGCATTTATATAATTTGGAACAAGTACACAAAAAAATAGGCTCCAGAAGTAAGGATAGCTGGTAGATGACAGGTTCATAATATATTGTATAGAGAGTTTATTGCCAAACCATGATAACAAGAAACACAACAACTAGGCAGATCATAGTGTACATAACAGGGGTACACCATAACCACGATATATAAATCAGGAAAGTGGAACTGGCTTGAAAATACGGTGTTGTATTTCCGCTAGTAATTGAAAGCCTATCGATCACGCATGTGCCAGCTCTATCGAACATGGTAAAGAAGAGCAAGTAGATTTTGGATAATAAAATGTTGGTTGCGCAATGCCCACACATGATGAACGAGGCGCATTAAGAATGCAACTCCCACTGTCTCTCGACCATTTCAGGCGGTTGGATGAAGATCCTACGTCTCCTAACCCTTCTTCTTCCTCGTCTCTGATTCTTCCCATACAGAACACCGCACGGGCCGCCGGCCGGACCACCGGCCCCCACCGCCTGTTTTCAATTGGAATTACATTCTATATACATCATTTTTATATATAGTTTCAAAAGCACAACACCATTTATACATAAATATGGTTTACAAATGGCATGATCTCAGGTTCATAAGGTTGTATCCATCAATTTGGATTTTCAAATATTTGAAACCACTTCATGTTGAAATCCAATGTATGCATTCCTCGCTAACTGTCTCCAATTAATGTGTGTTTCATGCGGGTTTTTTACTTCTCAAACATGTATAATGTGTTTCACACACGCAACATATAGTGTAATCCCGTTTAGACATTAATTGCATATAAACCATGCATTGTTTGTAATTGAAGAATCTATGGATCACCAATATTGATAAACTATATAACATTACACGTGTGCCCAAATTCAAATGAATATGCATGTTTGATACACCAATTTGAGTTATGATATTATCGATGTCGTGATCTCGGTTTAAATATTTGAATCCCTTTAATCCAGATATTCATCTCATATAGCTATCACTCATGCTTATATAGGACTATCTCTACGGACCTATACACGTTCATCGTCTCTCGGTATCTCTCGTGCTATCTGTATGTCGACAATGATCTTTTATCTTCGTAACACTGCTTGACGGTACTCTCTCCCTCGACCTTCATCACTCTATCTCTCTCTAAGTATATCTCGCTCCCTACTATGTGTCTCTAACTATGATTCTCCATGTGGAATCTCTTCCTCTCACACAAACACAAAACTTTGTCTCCCAGGGTCTCATTTCTCTCTACTATTCCCATGTGTGCCACTCGCACACCCCTCAAACAGAGATGTCTTTCGCTCCTTAGATATGAGAACCTACGACTCTTCCTCTTCAATATCTCTTTCTCACACACAAACACAAACTCTGTCTCCTGTGGTCTCATATTTCTCCATTGTTCTCTTGTATGTCGCTCAGACACACCCTCTCTCCCTAGAGATATCTTGCGTTCCCTCATATGTCTCTCTAGCTATCACTCTTATTGTGAAATATCTTTCTCTCTCGCAGACACAAAACTCCGTCTCTCTGGATCTCATTTCTCTCTGATATCTGTTTATATGTGACTCGCATGCACCCTCTCTCTATCTCTCTCACACCCACACACATAACCCAGCCTTCTGATCCATCGACTCCTATCTCTAACGCACACTAGCTAGCATCTTTATCTTTCTATTTATCTGTTTCTCCATCAACCTTCTTTCTCGCCCTCACTCTTGATTTCTATCATGCACACTACATATGTTTCTCTCTACATGAAGTCAAGTGCCCTCTCACACCAATATATAACTTCACCCTTTGAACCACCCGACGGTCATCTCCAACACCCAAACTAGCGGATGTCCCTCTAGCTAGCATCTCCATCTCTATATCTATCTGTAGTTTCTCCGTCAACATATGATCTCCCACGGAGTCTTGCTTCCTATCACCCACACTATATATGTCTCTCCATACATATGCATTTATAGGTTGATCTCTTTTGCACAATCGTTGTGCCTCACCCCCTCTGCTCTCCATAGATGCATGCTCCAGCCCATGCCACTATCTCTTAAAGACGAAAACACATGCTCAACTGTCGGGCCTTCTTCCCTGCATTCTCACATGCATGCATATTTTCATACCGATCCATCTCTCCCATGTCGTTGATCTTATGACTTATGTCTTCTTTCTTTTATCTCGATCATGCCCACGCGCACACACACATACACATCCCACATATACATGTATACCTCTCACACATGCACGTTCAAGGTCTCTATGTCTCCATACGTAGTTAATTACCCTCAATCATAACGCCACATCGAATCGTTCTCCTCTTTTGTGCACATAACTTCCGCCTGGATGGGTAAAACACACACTCACACTTAACAATCTCCTTATAGCTACCCCCCTGCGCCTCTCACTCTTCCCCTATATCCCCGAAACCAATAAGACCATCCCTTTGTTTAATTCCCGCCTACATGCACCATCGATATATAGTAGTCTTCCTCAGTGTCTCTCGAACAAACACGTTCTCTCGATGTCGACTCCTCTCACGCCAAGACGCACCTTCTCTTCCCTCTCTACGGGCATTTTCTCTCTCGCACCCCATCGTTGGTGGCCTCTGCCATACACATCACCTCTCTATGATGAAGCCATGCACACTTAAATTACATCCGCCACAGAGGACCCCGCGACACACACACACGCACACGCACACACACACGCATGCACGCACACCCCCCCCCCCACACACACACTAAGACTCCATCTCTCTCTCTCACACACACACACACGCACGCACCCCCCCACACACACACTTAGACTCCATCTCTCTCTCTCACACACACAAACTAAGACTCCATCTCTCTCTCTCATCTCTCTCTCTCACACACACTAAGACTCCATCTCACACACACATGCTCTAGGCGGAGCATTTGTTCCTACCACCCTTCATCCAACCTTACCCATATGATAAACAATCACCTTTGTTTACTTGCATAACATGGACAAATTCCACTTTACTTTAGTAGTCAGCAAACTTATCATCTGTACCCTTATAAAAAAAACTAGTTGGTGATGATGGTGTGCCTGCCATCTTGTAATACGAACTATATCTGACGGAAATAAAGAAAACAATGATAATTTTACAAAAGATACCCGCACCTCTCTCCACATCATTATCTCCCGCAACCTCATTTCTCAGCGATTAAAAAAGGAATAGGTCTCTGGAACAATCTAGCATGCATGGTGGCCGCTGCCGCCTGCCAGCACCGTGCATCCCCATGCCTCCGCCCATTTCGACCACCAGTCACCACCACGCTCCACTCCTCCTTGCCTTGTCTCTCATCTTTCATTTTTTCGATGACATTCTCGAGATACCAGTTTTCCGATAAAATTCTTGAGATATCATTAGTTTTTACACATGGGATTACTCCTGCATGGGTCAATCACAACAGGTGTTCTGTAAAAAAATGCATATTGATGTTCCGTGCAATGCACGAGAATCTTGCTTGTAATTATATGACGTAAATCACGAGCAGGAAGTGACACTTTTTTGACACAACCACGTTAACATGGCCACGTAAATCACTAGCTAAAGTAAATACCATTATACTTATATCCCGATGCAAAAGGTTGAGTACATGTCCGAAGAGTAGAGTCGCACACACGCACTCTGTCTCTCACAATCTCACACACACACACACACCAGTTACGTGACGCCCACTTAAGCTGACACGAGTATGTTACAATTTGTGCACCCGCGGGACACGTGATGCTGCTCATTTATTTAAGCCAGATGGCGAACCTAAAAAGTAGCTGCATTCATTCCCCTCCCGCCGCCTCTTCTCTGGTCGACGTCGCCCGGTAGCCATAGGCCGGCCGAAGGTAACAACATACGCCATACTTCACGAGCGCGCTTTAATATGGAAATTTTAGTGGTCATGCATGCATCGTTTGTGCTAGCACTCCTATATAAGGGTTGACCGGTCGCTTCCAGCAGACGTCTTGTGGCGGTGGAAGAGGAAGGAGAAGGGGAGCGGGCTGTGGGGTAACGTTTTTTACCACAATTTCTTAGGAAACTGAGTGCAATAATTGAGTAGTTTTGCAAACTACCAGTACTACACCTCAAAACGGTTCAAAACCTATACTCCCTTGCCAGCGCGCGCTTTCCATGTGAAACGGTTAGCGTCGCTCTGGAGCGTCAGTGCCGCATTAATGCCCGGCCAGAGCGGAGGCGACCTCTCACTGGCACCGGCTTTGAAGTGGCGCGACGGCTGAGAGAGCGCCACTTCCCGGTGCACGTGACTACTCCGCGTCGAGACTGGCCATAGGACCTTTTTGGATCCATGGGTTAGAGTTAGTTTGAGCTAGTTGGGGCTCAAATAGCCCTGAAGTATCCAAGCATGACGGTTTAAATTGGAGCAAGTTGCACCGAACCCACCAAAAAAACTATCCCACCCAAGAGGTGCTAACTGGAGATAGTTCTCATTGGGACCCTTTGAAAAATCACTTTTCTCTCTCCATGAAGTGCATTTATTGTCAATCTAAACCTATCACCAAAACACCTCTTTGGCTACAGTTATTTCAGGGTTAGTCATGAGTTAGTCTAACCTCTAGCTAAGTTAGAGTATCAAACAGGAGCAGTATAGGACATGCAAGTTGCTCAAAGCATACAGGAAAATTCGTACGTGAAAGGACTTTTTTCTTTTTGAAAACGGAACGTGAAAGGAATTTTTTTAGAATGCTCTTGGCATGCCGCTAACATGTGATAGTTAACTGACCTCAATAGACGGCAGAAACGCGAGACATCTAGCATCAAGGTGCACGTGTTATGCAAGGATCGTTCCATCTATATGAAGAACACGTGGGACTGGAACTACGAGACGGACATGTACCCAGGAGTGGACGTACGAACCAGAGTAATGTAGTGCAGTAAGTGAAGTAGAAAGGCACAAATGGTATGAGCATGCGTGGCATATAGGGTGTGTTTGGTTGCGTTCTCGTGTGAGCATAGTTGTTCCCTCTTCATGCATGCTCAACTCAACACCCCTCTTCATGCATGCTCTCTTCATGCATGCTTCTAGTGTATTTGTGCTAAACTAGTGTGGACTCATGCACCCTCCATACACTCTACCAAACACCCAAAAGTAGGTCGAGAAGGGAACTCTTAGGCGACATATGTCTCTTACTACGTACTACCACTAAATGTTGTACATGCAATGCACGGTGATGTTATGGAGTACGTGCCTAAGTACTCTACTACTACTATATTAGTTGGAGGCACATATTAACTTTTATATTTGTTTACGTCTATGCCCCGAGACCTTCCAACTAGACGCGTCTTTCTCTCCAGGTCGCACTTTTGAAAGCACAAGTGCTCCCTAGGTGGTTTTGGTAATTAATGTCAACATATCTCTTGTTGTACTAACACTTTTATCTAGTATGTTTCAGATAAGTTCAACAATGGAGTGGCATGGACTAAAGGATGTGGGAACTCCTTCAAGATGCTAAGGACAAAGGATTGGCTCAAGCTTTAAGCTCAAGACTCTTCATTTTACATTTTAGTGATCCAAGATCACATTGAGTCTATAGGAAAAGCCAATACTATCAAGGAGGGATGAGGTGTTGCTTAATGAGCCTCTTGCTTCCAATGCTTAGTGATATGCTCCAAATACCCTCAACTACTTTCCCACTTCCACACATATGTCCTAAAACCTAAAGTCAAACTCGGCCCCACTGATTGTTTCTATCCGGCGCCACCGAGTTTGGATGTCTTAGCCACTGCCACAAACCCTAGGCAAATCGGTCTCACCAATAGGGATCTCGATCTCAATGATATGGGATTGTAATCTCTCTGTGTATGTCCATTATCAAAATCGGTCTCACCGAGTTTGAGTAATCGGTACTACCGAGATTACAATACAAACTTTCTGGTTGGCTCATTATCAAAATCAGTCCCACCGAGTTTGAGTAATCGGTCCAACCGAGTTTGCCTGACCAACTCTCTGGTTAGCTAATTACCAAAATCGGTCTCACCGAGTTTGTGTAGTCGGTCTGACCGAGATTACGTTATGCCCTAACCCTAACCATATCGGTCCTACCGAGTTGCATTTCGGTCCCACCAAAAATCCTAGCGGTCACTAGGTTTACTAAAATCGGTCTGACCGAGTTTGTTGATTCGGTCCCACCGAGATTGATAAATTGTGTGTAACGGTTTGATTTTGTGTGGAGGCTATATATACCCCTCCACCTCCTCTTCATTCGTGGAGAGAGCCATCAGACTGAACCTACACTTCCAGCATCCTATTTCTGAGAGAGAACTACCTACTCATGTGTTGAGGCCAAGATATTCCATTCCTACCATATGAATCTTGATCTCTAGCCCTCCCCAAGTTGCTTTCCACTCAAATCTTCTTTCCACCATATCCAAATCCTATGAGAGAGATTTGAGTGTTGGGGAGACTATCATTTGAAGCACAAGAGCAAGGAGTTCATCATCAACGCACCATTTGTTACTTCTTGGAGAGTGGTGTCTCCTAGATTGGCTAGGTGTCACTTGGGAGCCTCCGACAAGATTGTGGAGTTGAACCAAGGAGTTTGTAAGGGCAAGGAGATCGCCTACTTCATGAAGATCTACCGCTAGTGAGGCAAGTCCTTCGTGGGCGACGGCCATGGTGGGATAGACAAGGTTGCTACTTCGTGGACCCTTCGTGGGTGGAGCCCTCTGTGGACTCGCGCAACCGTTACCCTACATGGGTTGAAGTCTCCACCAATGTGGATGTACGATAGCACCACCTATCGGAACCACGACAAAAACATCCGTGTCTCCAATTGCGTTTGAATCCTCCAAACCCTTCCCTTACTTTCTTGCAAGTTGCATGCTTTACTTCCCGCTGCTCATATACTCTTTGCATGCTTGCTTGTTATGTATTGATATTGTTAAACTTGTGCCTTAACTCCATTTAAACTTTCATATGGTTAAATACTGCAAATTTGTTACTTTGTGTCTAATCACCCCCCCCCCCTCTACACACCTCTTCTCAAGATCCTACAAGTGGTATCAGATCTTTGGTCTCCATTGCCTTGGTTTAATCACCATTGGAGGAAGATGGATGAGTCTACGTTGGGGAGTCTTAGACATAGAGTGCCTATTCTTGATGGAGAGTATTTTCATGAGTGGAAAAATGAGATGCTTGTAATTTTCAATCAATATCATTTGAACAAGTACATTACTAGCCCTTGTGCACCTCATGTTGATCCTATGCATCCTACCCTTGATGAATCTATTGACATGACTACGAATCTTAGAACTGTTAATCTTATCACTAGAGGCTTGCCTAGAAACTTGATTAGAATCTTGCCTACTCTTGAGTGTGCCTACACTATATGGAAATTTCTTGAGGAATGCTTTCCAAATTTTTCCTTGAAAAATCTAGATGAAATTCTCCATAAGTCTATTGCTTTGAGTAAAACTAATACTAGTGATCGTCTATTTGAACTCACCAACCTTATACGTGCCAAAGGAGATGTTGGAATTATTGGTGATATTATTTCCGAAGCTATAAGAATTCATAGACAAGATCATTGTCAAACTCACTCTAACGAATTACCCTCTCTAGGATTTGATCCACCACATGACGATGTTGAACATGGATACTATGATGAGGATGATGATAGTGACTTCGATCTTGATGATGCAATGAGACACTTTGGTCTTATGGCAAATCTTCGAGGATATATGTCGAGGAAAGGAATGGGTTCTTGACGGTGGGTTGTACCGATCACATGACCGGAGATAAAGACATGTTTCGTGAGCTTGCTGAAAATGATGGTCCTCGAAAGTTTGCCACTTTCGGTGACAACTCAAAGGGTAAGGTGGTTGGCCTCGGTAAGGTGGCCATCTCACATGATAGCTTCATTCAGAATGTCATGCTCGTTGAGTCTCTTGGGTACAACTTACTTTCAGTATCTAGACTTGCTGATTTCGGTTTCAATGTCCTATTTACTGAAATTGATTGCCAAGTGTTTCGTCGAGACAATCATAAAATGGTCTTTACCGGTATACGTAGAGGTGATCTATACATTGTTGATTTCGCTAAAAAGGCTCAACCTAAAACTTGCTTCATTGCTAAATGCTGAAAAGGTTGGTTATGGCATAGACGATTAGGTCACATTGGTATGCGAAACCTTGACAAGCTCATTAAAGGGAATCATATCCTTGGAGTTAAGATGTCATATTTGATAAGGATAGACTTTGCAGTGCTTGTCAAGCAGGTAAACAGGTTTGAGGAAGGCATCCCGTGAAGAACATTATGACCACTAGGAGGCCACTCGAGCTACTTCACATGGATCTCTTTGGTCCCAACTCCTACAAGAGTCTCGGTGGAAATTCTTTTGGTCTAGTTATAGTTGATGATTTTTCAAGATTTACGTGGGTGTTCTTTCTCGATGATAAATCGCAGGTCCAAAAGATCTTCAAAAACTTCGCTAGAAAGGCCCAAAATCAATTTGAAGTAAAGATCAAGAAGGTTCGCAGCGACAACGGAACGGAGTTCAAGAATGCAAATGTGGACACCTTTCTTGACGAAGAAGGGATTTCACACGAGTTCTCGGCTACGTACACACCTCAACAAAATGGAGATGTTGAGAGGAAGAACCGGACGCTCATCGAAATGGCGAGAACGATGCTTGATGAGTACAAGACACCGAAGCACTTTTGAGCAGAAGCGGTTGAGACAGCTTGTCATGCAACAAATCGCTTGTATATTCACAAGCTACTCGGAAAGACGGCATACGAGCTCCTCACCGGTAACAAACCCTAAGTTGGATACTTTCGAGTATTTGGCTCAAAGTGCTACATTCTTGATAAGCATCGTCGTTCTAAATTTTCTCCCAAGTCTCATGAAGGTTTCCTAATAGGTTATGGCTCAAACTCTCACACTTACGTGTCTACAACAATTTCACCCGAAAGGTTGAAGAGACGGTAGATGTGAAGTTTGATGAATCTAACGGCTCGCAAATAGAGCAATTGCCAATTGATGTAGGAGACAAAGACCCTTCGGAAGCAATCCAAGACTTGTCTATTGGCAAGGTCCGTCCAACGGAGGTGAAGGAGAGTACCTCGTCCGTCCAAGTGGAAGCTTCTACTTCACGACAAGGTGAACCAAGAGTTGATACGGAAGCATCCACAAGTGGGACACACCAAGATGAAGAAAACAAGGAAGAACATCACGAACGTCAACAACCTCCTTCTCCACCACGACAAGAGAACGACAACGCCAACAATGAAGAAGGCCAAGAAGAAGAACAAGATGAAGAAGATGTTCAACGAATACCCAAGAAAAAGCTTTCACGAGTTCAAGCAAGAATTTCTAAAGATCATCCCGTCGAGCAAATCTACAATGACATTCAAACCGGGAGAATCACTCGCTCTAAAACTCGTTTAGCTAACTTTTGTGAAAACTATTCTTTCATATCTAGCGTTGAACCTATGAAGGTTGAAGAAGCATTGGAAGATCCGGATTGGATAAATGCTATGCATGAAGAGCTACACATTTTTTAGAGGAACCAAGTTTGGACATTGGTTGAGAAGCCCAACAAAAACCACAACATCATCGGTACCAAATGGGTGTTTCGCAACAAGCAAGATGAAGATGGACAAGTAGTTCACAACAAAGCACGTCTCGTCACCCAAGGCTACACACAAGTCGAAGGTATGGACTATGGTGAGACTTATGCTCCCGTTGCTAGACTTGAGTCCATTCGCATCCTACTTGCCTATGCTAATCATCATGATATCACCTTGTACCAAATGGACATTAAAAGTGCTTTTCTAAATGGTGAAATAGAGGAGGAAGTTTATGTTAAGAAACCTCCCGGCTTTGTCAATCCTAAGAAACCCAATCATGTTTACAAACTTCACAAAGCTCTTTATGGTCTTAAACAAGCTCCTAGAGCTTGGTATAAATGCTTGACCAAGTTCCTTATTGAAAAAGGCTTTGAAATTGGGAAAATTGATTCCACACTTTTTACTAAAAGGGTTGATTGAGAATTATTTGTATGCAAAATTTATGTTGATGATATCATATTTGGATCAACTAACCCTCATTTTAGTGAAAAGTTTGGAAAGCTAATGTCTGAGAAGTTTGAGATGTCAATGATGAGTGAACTCAAATTCTTTCTTGGGTTGCAAATCAAAAAAACTAAGGAAGGTACCTTTGTCTCTCAAACGAAGTACACTAAGGACTTATTCAAGAAGTTCAATATGCAAGAATGCAAAGGCATGTCTACACCCATGCCTACTAGTGGACATCTTGACTTAACCAAAGATGATGAACCAGTTGATCAAAAGGTTTATCGCTCTATGATTGGTTCATTGTTATATCTATGTGCTTCACGTCCCGATATTATGCTAAGTGTGTGCATGTGTGCACGATATCAAGCTGCTCTTAAAGAATGTCATCTCAAGGCCGTAAAAAGGATAGTGAGATACTTAATTCATACACCAAACTTTGGCACTTGGTATCCTAAGAGGGCCTCTTTCGATCTTGTTGGCTATTCCGACTCGGACTATGCCTGAGACAAGGTTGATAGAAAGTCCACTTCGGGTACTTGTCAATTTCTTGGTAGATCTCTTGTGTCTTGGTCCTCCAAGAAACAAAACTTCGGTATCCTTATCTCTGAAAGCGGAGTACATTGCCGCTGGTTCATGTTGTGCTCAATTACTTTGGATGACCCAAACTCTTAAAGATTATGGGATATATGTGAGACATGTTCCATTGCTTTGTGACAATGAAAGTGCTATCAAAATTGGTCATAATCCTGTGCAACATTCTCGAACTAAGCATATTGAAGTTCGTCATCATTTCATTCGAGATCATGTTGATAAGGGTGACATTGATCTTAAGCATGTTCACACCGAAAAGCAATTGGTGGATATATTCACTAAACCCCTTGATGAGAAAGTGTTTTGCAGGTTAAGAGGAGAATTGAACATCATTGATGCTTCAAACTTGGAGTAGAAACTCCATTGGATACATGCAAGACATAAGCTTATGCCTAATCCTTGATATCTCTCTTATGATGGAAATCTTATGTCTTGGATATATTTGTATCTTGCATGTTATCTAACCCATGTAGGTACTTGGTTGAATCAAATTCCATGAGGTTGTAACTTACTCATATCATAAGCAATCTCTACATCACCAAGTCTCTACACAAGGTGGTTGAAGCCAAGGAAGCACAAAACCATTTAAACATATCCTTTGACAAATTCTATGTTGAGCTTCATGATTGTCATTGTTGGATACACAAGTGCTCTTCCTTGCACGAACTAACCCATATAGGTAGATGGACTCAAATTCCAAGTGTTGCTCCAAATTCCTGATGAGCTACATCAACCTTGAGCAACCCACACAAGTTCAACTACATGGACGACACCACCAACCAAGGTATGTTATTCCATATTAGAGAAGCTTTACCCCAAGTCATGAGTTAAAGCAACTCGACAAGATGTGAATACATCAAGATGCTTAAATGAAAAATGGCAACCCCATTTTGAGCTTAAACAATGAGTATGACCTATGATCAAGTGATCTCACTTGACTCCTAAGTCAATATACTCTAACATAGGTGATTTTGTCGCCGACCATCTCTAGATGAAGTTCTCTTGTGTTCTTTTCTGAGTTTTTGCATTTGTCTCATGCATATGTGTTTCCCCTTTCAAAAAACAACAAAAAAACTTCATCTAGATTTCTTTCTGTTTGCTCTGCATTTTCTGCATTCCAATTCATTGCATATTATTCAGTAAATTCCTTGCAAATATTTGTGAGATCTTATTAGTCAAGTGAGCTGAGGTGACAAGTATTTTCTCTGCGATGAACTCGGTTACACCGATTTTTTATTTTCAGTCCAACCGAAAACTTTCGGTACCACCGAAGCATACCACTCGGTGCCACCGATTTCACAACAGGAAAATCAGTTTGCCACTTATTCTGTGTTTCTTTTGATCCAGCTCCACTCAATGAATCTTGTCCTCTACAAGCATCACATTTTTATCATTGCTTTATGTTGTGACTCAAGGATCAAACCCATTCACGACAAATTCCAGCGGGGAGAGAGAGCTCACATTTTTTTATCAAGCCCTTCTTGGAAATTGATGTCAAAGGGGGAGAGAGAGATCACATCAAAGATTATCATTTAGAGAGAGAGATCACATCTCAGAGGGAGAGAGATCTCTAGGGGAGAGAATACTAGTAGAGAGTATTTCTCAAGGATCCCAGATGCTTAGTGTTCAAGAGGAGAGATGCCACATGTCTTCTTGAGGGGAAAGACATGTTCGTATGTGCTTATTTGCATTAGCTTGCATTAGTTCATTTATATCTTTCAGCTCTGATTTTCTGTTCCCTATCTTCTCCCAAAGATCCCATGCTAGATTCAGGGGAGCAAGACATCTAAGGGAAAGAAATCATCTAAATTCATTGCATATCTTTACTCTTGGGGACATGTCAAATCCAATGTAGTACTTAGTACTCACTCTCTACATGTCATCCCAGTCTTGGTATTCTTGTGGTTTCTTTTGTTTGCTCTGGCTAGTAGATGTAATTGTATTATCTAACCTTGTTTGTGCAGGTTCATTCCATCCTAAGCCAACTCAAGACTACAAGGTAAGTATATGCATCACAATCATGTGTATGAGGAATTCTTGCTGATGTACATACTGTTTGCAAGAAGGACTCATGAGCATGAAGGTATTTTCTTTAATATTCTTTGCTCTGATGCATATGGCCAAGATACATGTAACGCATTGCCTGCTCTATCATGGTTATGCTATCACATGCTTCTATATTCCATATTCACATGATTGCATACATGTAGGGGAGCCTATGCCTGTTACATGTCTTTCCAAAGCTTTACTTGCTATTCTTTATATCTTTATCTAAAGCTTTGATGTATGTTGTCATCAATTACCAAAAGGGGAGATTGAAAGCACAAGTGCTCCCTAGGTGGTTTTGGTAATTAATGTCAACATATCTCTTGTTGGACTAACACTTTTATCTAGTATGTTTCAGATAAGTTCAACAATGGAGTGGCATGGACTAAAGGATGTGGGAACTCCTTCAAGATGCTAAGGACAAAGGATTGGCTCAAGCTTTAAGCTCAAGACTCTTCATTTTACATTTTAGTGATCCAAGATCACATTGAGTCTATATGAAAAGTCAATACTATCAAGGAGGTATGAGGTGTTGCTTAATGAGCCTCTTGCTTCAAGTGCTTAGTGATATACTCCAAATACCCTCAACTATTTTCCCACTTCCACACATATGTCCTAAAACCTAAAGTCAAACTCGGCCCCACTGATTGTTTCTATCCGGCGCCACCGAGTTTGGATGTCTTAGCCACTGCCACAAACCCTAGGCAAATTGGTCTCACCGATAGGGATCTCGGTCTCAACGAGATGGGATTGTAATCTCTCTGTGTATGTCCATTATCAAAATCGGTCTGACCGAGTTTGAGTAATCGGTACTACCGAGATTACATTGCAAACTTTCTGGTTGGCTCATTATCAAAATCGGTCCCACCGAGTTTGAGTAATCGGTCCAACCGAGTTTGCCTGACCAACTCTCTGGTTAGCTAATTACCAAAATCGGTCTCACCGAGTTTGTGTAATCGGTCTCACCGAGATTACGTTATGCCCTAACCCTAACCATATCGGTCCTACCGAGTTGCATTTTGGTCCCACCAAAAATCCTAGCGGTCACTAGGTTTACTAAAATTGGTCTGACCGAGTTTGTTGATTCGGTCCCACCGAGATTGATAAATTGTGTGTAATGGTTAGATTTTGTGTGGAGGCTATATATACCCCTCCACCTCCTCTTCATTCGTGGAGAGAGCCATCAGACTGAACCTACACTTCCAAAGATCCTATTTCTGAGAGAGAACTACCTACTCATGTGTTGAGGCCAAGATATTCCATTCCTACCATATGAATCTTGATCTCTAGCCCTCCCCAAGTTGCTTTCCACTCAAATCTTCTTTCCACCAGATCCGAATCCTATGAGAGAGAGTTGAGTGTTGGGGAGACTATCATTTGAAGCACAAGAGCAAGGAGTTCATCATCAATGCACCATTTGTTACTTCTTGGAGAGTGGTGTCTCCTAGATTGGCTAGGTGTCACTTGGGAGCCTCCAACAAGATTGTGGAGTTGAACCAAGGAGTTTGTAAGGGCAAGGAGATCGCCTACTTCGTGAAGATCTACCGCTAGTGAGGCAAGTCCTTCGTGGGCGACGGCCATGGTGGGATAGACAAGGTTGCTACTTCATGGACCCTTCGTGGGTGGAGCCCTCCGTGGACTCACGCAACCGTTACCCTACGTGGGTTGAAGTCTCCACCAACGTGGAAGTACGATAGCACCACCTATCGGAACCACGACAAAAACATCCGTGTCTCCAATTGCGTTTGAATCCTCCAAACCATTCCCTTACTTTCTTGCAAGTTGCATGCTTTACTTTCCGCTGCTCATATACTCTTTGCATGCTTGCTTGTTATGTATTGAAAAAGTTAAACTTGTGCCTAAACTCCACTTAAACATTAATAAGGTTAAAAACTGCAACTTTGGTACTTACTGTCTAATCACCCCCCCTCTAGACACCTCTTCTCAAGATCCTACAACTTTGTATCGTTCATACCACTAAGTACTACTACGTGTGGTCTCCGACCTAGAAGTGGAAGAAGTGGAGACGCACTACCACGCTGTTTTTTATACGCTGGGCTCTACCACGCTGTTCATGTCCCACTCCTTTCACTGACATGTGGGACATCTAGCACGTGCCGTGTTTGGCACCCTTCATCGTAAGAGTTGAAATGCTAGCATTCATCAGAAATAAAAAATAATTATAAATCGGCAGCGATACTATTTTTTTTGCAAACCAATCAGCAGTGATACTATACCACGCGGTTTCCTTGCTCCTCGATATCGGAAAGAATACTTCCGTTCACCAACATGTCGGACGTCGACCATCCTGGTCCACTTGCCATGCACGCAGAACTCCAAGGGAGAGTCACCCGGGTCGTCGTGCTGCAGTAACAATGACTAATGAGTCGTCAAATCACAGACCCACTTCCCACTTTGAAGTTGCTCGGACGAAGGAACCATCATGAGTTCGTTGAATTCCGCTTCTTGAAGAAAACTACTGTACTAGCAGTACTGCTAGCTACAGTATTTACTCCGCATTCACGCCCGACGAACCTACTCCGGCGCCAGTTGTCCATCCGTCTGCCACGGCTCGTTGCCATTCGCCCGCTATATTAACTTGAGCCCCAACTCCCAGCCATAGCCAAAGACCCACTCCCATTCTCCTCCGGTCCCTTCCTTCTGTTGGCACCACTTCAACCATGGCCTGCTAGCGCTCCGAAGCTCTCTTGGACGTACTATCGCAGGAGCATACGAGGGACATCGACGAGTCCGCTCCGGGGGCGCTCCAAAGCTCTCTTCGACGTACTGTCGCATGAGCAAACAAAGGAGATCGCCAGCACCCCCCGGCCACCCTCCGTCGCCATGACCACGAAGCCGGCGCGTGCGCGGGCGCAGCCGGCAGCGAGGAAGAGTAGTACACGGTAGGTCGCCACTGCTCTGGTCCCAGGAAGGCCACCGCTACTCTACTCAGTCGACGCCAAGCTTGGTGGGGTAAACATCGGCGGCCGATTAGTCGCTTGACGGTGACATGGAGGCGGAAATCTTCAGAACCTTGTGCTCCGGAGGAGGAGGTTATCGAGGCGGATGAGGAGGAGGCAAAGGCAATGGCCTGCTTTCTCGGGTTCATGGCCGGACATGGTGGTCAGGCGTCGGCGATTGTTTAGATTAGGTTTACTGTAGGTTTTAGTACTGTTTGTGCGAAATATGTAATGAATTTCGTCCAGTTTGTAGGAAAAGTTTTCGAAATGTAATGAATTTTATCCAGTTAATTTCATCCGGTTAATTTGAAATTTGCTTTGTTTGCACGAATTTCGTCCGGTTAGTTCATATAGTTGTCGAAAGGTATGCGGGCAGCATCGGATGGCATCCATCAGTGTCCTCGGACAGATGCCGGTGTAAATTTGTGGGCCAGCGCTGGGTATGCCCTAACTATCATGCTATAATCGCTAACAATCCTCCATTATTTGGCAGGGAGCAGTTATGCCTCGATCAAAATCAGATCCGCGGTGTTTCGCACTCCTCCTGCGTAAGAGTGTAAACTCTTGCTTACATAAAAATGGAGCAAGTGGACGGCACTGTAGCACGTCATATCACTCGAACTAGCCCGCCTAACGAGCGGGAAAGCACCGCCCTCATCATTTTGTTCTAGATTTCTATCGACCGATCACGCGAAAATGTTACGCTTTGCAAGTTCTAAAGGAAAAGGCGGCACACTTACGACTCGTACGCATCGCAACCCCGACAGTCCGGCTCGCACGCCGCTCACCAGAGGGGACACGCGTTGTCTTGCAATTTCACTGACATGTGGGACCGTAATTGAATAAACCGTCGATAGCCGAAATCTAATCGCTTGGCGGGCGTCGGCTGAGAAGAGAGAAACGGGGGAGGGAGAAGAGATCGCCCGCTCGCCGCGCACGGACAACAAGAAATGTATGGTGATAATGTGAGGTGGGCCATGCTGGACTCCTGACCGCTTCCGGAGCCCGCTCTCACCGCCCTGGCCACTCAAGACGCCAGCTGCCCGCTGCATGCATATTAAGTAGTCCCCGCTATGTGGAGGAGAGAGAGGCATTGACAAAGTCAAGGAGTAACAGTGGAGACAATAGCTTCCATCAAAAATAAACAATGAATACTCGTTTCTCGTCCTCTATATCGGAAAGAGTACTTTCATTCGCCGACATGTGGGACGTCGACCATCCTGGTCCGCCTGCCATGCACAAAATTATCCTGGTCTACCAACGTCGTATCACAGGCCCAACCTTTCCCACTGTAAGTTGTTTGGACGAAGGAACCATCATGACTTCGTTGAATTCCGCTTCTTCAAGAAAACTTACTATACTCGCAATACTGCTACCACACGCGGAGACTGGACGACACTGTACCACGTCATATCACTGAAACCCACTAGGCCAAACTAGCCCACCTAGGTCATCTATTTTGGAACAGAGGGAGTACGGCTCTGCACTGCTATGATTTTGTGTTGCACGTTCTTTGTACTTTTTCTACGATTTTCCTACCCTATGAACCAAATGAGGCCTGAATGTATGTCGACTATTGTCTGATCGATCGCTAAGCCTACAATTTTAGGAGCTAGGGCTATTGGTCGATTGACGAGGGATAAGTATAAGCGTACCACGAGCTCATCAGCCCCAACGTTTCTCTTCAGTGAGTGTTTTGCAAGTACTATAGCTTGCACAAAGAGCTAGCCTACTAACACCAAGAATCATCAAACAAGCCCTGCTGATATGATAAACAGTTCAAACTTACATCTAAGCATGCCATATATTACATCAAAAGCTGGTGAGGATACATCTGTTTCCATAACTCGGAGAGGGTTCACATGATTCATCGCATGATTCACTGTCAAACAAAAGTAGCAAGATCCGCCCACACAAGACAGTGCACTAGCCCTAAGAAGGTTTGATAACACGCATCGTTCTGGTAATTAAACACAGGGCAATGCAAACTACCCTAAAGGATTAGTGCGACCAACTATTTCTTGTCATCGATCTCTCGGGCAATGACCACAAAGACGGACAGCGGCATGGGAATCGATTTACGGGCGATGTCCACAGGATCGACCGCGACATTGGAATCGATCTTCGGGCGATGTCCACAGGATGGACAATGCATCGTAATTGATATCCGTGGAAATGCCAACAGTGACGGGCCACGACATCGTAATCATCAAGGACAACCACCGGCACCTGCACAACCCTAACATATTAGCAAGCACATTGCAACTAATCAAAAACCACAACTATGGTAATAAGCCATTATTTTTCACCATGTGCAGCTCACCGGGGGATCTCATCCCTCCGGGGGCCATCTCCTCGTCCTCGATGGGGGCCATCATCTTGCCAGGGGAATACTGCTCCTCAACGACGACTATCTCCTCAAACTCGGTCTTGAGCCTCACATAGGTGGCAATCAGAGTTCCTGGGGTTGGCACGGTGGGGCCCTTGCTATTCTTCCAACTTTCTTTGAGGAGTTCGTCCGCCAACGTCCTCAACTCTTTGGCCAGTGCTTGTTTCTTGGAGTTCTTCGTCTCCATGGGTTGGCCCGCCAACATGGTCAACTCGTTGGTCGGTGCTCGCTTCCTGGAGATCGCTATCTCCAGTGGGTTGTCTGCCGGCAACTCTTTGCCTAGTGCTCCAGGATCCATCAGTGAACTGACAAACAAAAAGCAATCGAAAGGAAACCACAATCGCAATGAAAACAGGAAAAGAATAGGATGTGAGAATCGGTCGGTGCTTCGCAAAAAGAAGATTATTGGAATGAAAATATAGCAGCATAACTGATTCGCCCACCTTTCCTTCGTCGGTACAGAAGAAAAATGGCAGAAGTGAGTAGCCTGAAGAAGGTTTTCTTCAAGAAAGGGAAGAAAGGGCTTGAACGAGCGTTCCAATGAAATGATGGTTGCTTCGTCCAGTCCAACTTGGAGGCCACCTTACCACTGCTGGTAAAGATGTGGGTTTTGTGATATGACGGGTCATGATGGCCACACCGGGGTGACAGGTGAGTCTCGACTGTAGCACCTCACTGTGATTTGGTGGATGGCACGCGGGCCCGGATGCTTTGAAATGTCCCGCATGTAGATAGAGCGGCTAGTCATATAGGAGTGCTCAATATTGTGCACCGCGACCAAGGCGGAGAGGAAAACGAGAGAACTACATAATTAATGCATGAGTTTAATTAGGGTAGTTTTGTAAAGTACGAGATACATTCCTCCATCGCAAAATGCCTTGGTTAATGAGATTTGAGATTTGAGCCCTATAAACCGGAAGGGAGGGGGTACTGCGCACGGTGTAGTCTAGTCACTTGTTGAAATCTCTAGAAAGGCAAATACTCCTTTCCGGTTTACAGGTCTATACTACTCCCTCCGTCCTAGGTGTGTAAGTCATCTTCTGAAAACCAAATAGTCCCAAAACACTTAGGCAGTGCATTAACTTCTACCTTGTTTCTTGTTTCTTGACATATCAACCAATAAGAGATGAGAGGTGTGCATGCTTTTAATGACTTGCAATGGCTAGTTCATTCCATGCAATGCTATTAATTAGCAAATAAACATTGGTGACCCCAGGAGGAAACGGTGCTAAGCGCGTGGACTTATGCATTATGCTTATCAAACAATGGATAATGGAGTTTAATTGTTAAACAATTCTCCCTCCTTTCCGGTTTATAGGGCTTATCTCAAAATTTTATGTTTTCCATTTTATAAGGCTCAATTTGGTTGTTTTCCATCACATTTTCAGATTCCAAGATGCATTAAATCATTGCATGCAAGTATTAAGAGAAAATTGACCAATGCATGTACTTTGTGCATGCATGCATTGCAATTAATGCATTGATAAACATATTTTTTTGAGGAAAACAAGAGCATTAATTAGGTGCTTTTGCAATACTACAAACTGTATTCCACCACTCACCATCTACATTGATTGGTGAGATTTTTGAATTAAGCACTATAAACCGGAAAAGGAGGGAGTAGCAATTTTGTCTCATGCCAGAGCTTGGCTAGTATATGCGTGCTCCAAGGAACCGCACCACGCGAGCGTTCGCAACTACCACGTTCGGGTTGCGCTTGGCTCTTCGCCTCTTCGAGAAGACGAATAATGATGCTACTCCTACTTCTACAGTATCGAATCCACTGCTGCATGTCCGTCCACCTCATGCGGGAGGGATAGCGTGTAGCGAAGTTTACTTATCGCTCCTGCCTTTGCGTCTATGACAGGTGGCCCCAACAGGTGGTTGGCCCTCCTGTCATGCAGCCAAAGGCAGGTGCAGGTAAGGCACCGGAGCTCAATCCGCGAGGGAGAGGGCATCGTACACTACAAAAAAAAGACACATCCGTGACATTTTGGGCCGAACGATTTTTTTTTCTGTCATACATATGACAGTTCTATGACGATAATTGTGACAAAACCCGGTATCATCATAGATGTGGTGGGCTCCTACTTCTATGACAAAAAATCATGACTGAAAATGGGCTTTTCGTCACTGGCGGGCCGGAGACGTAGCTGCATGACATTCTTTGGGCCATCCATGATGAAAAAACCGTGGTAGAAGCGAGGGGAGGAAAATTTCGGGAGTTGCGGTTACGGTGGGAGGTCGGGGCCGAGCGATGCGCTGCTTTCTCTCGTGACGCGCGCTGCGTGTGCAAGGTGTTGGCTCTAATCGAACCCGAAGCGAGGCGTTGGGCTCTAATCGAACCCGGCGATTGCCGCAGGCTACGGCGTTATCGAACCCGAGCGATCGATCGATGGCTGTTAACTGAACCCGATGGAGCGATTCCTTCGCTGCTGCTGCTAACTGAAGCCGATCGATTGGATGAACAATGAGTGTTGCGGGGGGTTTGGATGAACAGTGAGTGGTGGTATTGCCTCTGGATGAACAGGACCCCGTGGTGTGGAGGGCTGGATGAACAGTAGACGGTGGAGGGGTGGCCGTGGAGGGGTGGTTGAACAGGACCCCGTGGTGTGGAGGGCTGGATGAGCAGAGAAGCGGTGGAGGGGTGCTGTGGAGGGTGGTTGAACAAGAGGGGTGGAGTAAGCGCGGTGGATGCTGGATGAACAGGAGCTCGTGGAGGCTGGAGGAGGTCGACGGTAGCCCGTGGAGGCTGGAGGAGGTCGACGGTAGCCCGTGGAGGCTGGAGGAGGTCGACGGTGGAGATGAACAGTATCCCGTGGAGTCCGGTTTTGCGGTTCGCGTGTCCTAAACATAAAACAAAGAAAGAATTGATTGTGAAAGACAAGTGTTTCATTCCCCTCCCTAATCGTTGAAATTCGAACTGTCGTGGAGTCCGGTTTTGCGGTACGCCACACCCCTCCCGATGAACAGGACCCCCGTTTCGACCGTAGGAGGTCCGTTTCGTCCGTTTTGCGGTACGCCACACCCCTCCCGATCAACAGGACCCCCGTTTCGACCGTAGGAGGTCTGTTTCCTCCATTTTGTGGTACGCCACACCCCTCCCGATCAACAGGACCCCCGTTCCGATCGTAGGAGGTCCGTTTCCTCCGTTGTGCGGTACGCCACACCCCTCCCGATCAACAGGACCCCGTTCCGAACGTAGGAGGTCCGTTTCCTCCGTTATGCGGTACGCCAGGCCTCGTTTCCATCGCCTGTTCCGTCCAACCCCTCCCGATGAACACGACCATGCATTCCGTTCCGACCCAGCCGGTTTGGCTCCCCATGAACATGACGACAACGCTGTTTCTCCATTCTGACCCAGCCATGTACACGAGCCCTCGCCGTACGTATGTGCGAGTAGGCGTTCGAGACCCCGACCGTATGTACACATACATGGTCATATTTTGTTTCTTGCACCCTGGCCGTTGGACGTACGTGTACATGCTACGTGCGCGCCTCTACTACGACATGTGCGCGCCTCTAGAATGACCAGTATGTATGTACATGTTCGCGACCAGAATGACAACGCTACGTACGCTTCGATCAGGTGGGTCCCGACTGTCAGGCACTTCCTTGCCTGCGAAGATGTAGCTGGTGGGTCCCAGCAATGGGGCTTAATCGCTTTGGTTTTTGCCCGGACGCACTTCCTTGCGTGCGAAGATGTAGCTGGTGGGTCCCAGCAGTCAGGAGGGAAACATTTTTTTCGCGAAATAAGATGGCTCGTCCGGTGGGTCCCTGCTGTCAGGTGGAGGAATCATTATTTTCTGCATAATAAGGAGGCACTTCCTTGCTGCGGCCGTGGACCCAGCTGTCAGCCTCTCGACATACAGTCCACGTCCGATGGAAGTCATTCCTTGACCATGTTGACCACGCCGCACCGAGATCACCAGGGCGGTGGACGACGGCGAGGCCTAGGAAGGGGACGACGCGGAGCCGGTGAAGATGCAGCAGTGGATGCCCACGCGGAGAGGAGTATGAGTATTTACTCGTTCGGCTGCGGTGTGAGGCTGCCGTCATCGCAGGGCCTGGCCTAAGGTGGGAATAGTAGGGGGCGGTGAGGCCTCCGCGGCAGCACAACCGGCCACGGGAGGCAGGAGCAGGCGGCATGACCGGCGCTGCTTTGGGCGGCTGGAGCAAGAAGACCAGAGGTTGAAGAAGCACTACGGCCGTTGGATGGACATCGTACGGTCACTGGAGCTGGAATCGTTCATATTGACTAAGTTGACAAAGCCCTGCGTCCCCGTCAACTTAGTAGGCCCACAAGTCAGCTTCCCACCAAGGTGAGTCCCAGCTAGCAGGGGAGTATTCATTTTTTGTGCGTAATAAAGAGACACTTCCGGTGGGTCCGAGCTGACAGCGGGGGGAACGTTTTTTTTCATGAAATACGGTGGCCCGTCCGGTGGGTCCCAGCAGTCAGGGGGAAATGTTTTTTTCGTGAAATAAGGTGGCCCGTCCGGTGGGTCCCAGCAGTCAGGGGGAAACATTTTTTTCGCGAAATAAGGTGGCCCGTCCGGTGGGTCCTTGCTGTCAGGTGGAGGAATAATTATTTTGCGCATAATAAGGAGGCACTTCCTTGCGGCCGCCTGGACCCAAATTGTCACCTCTCCACGACAAGATTTTTCCGATGGAAGTCGGTCATTGACCATGTTTACCACGCCGCGCCGAGAGCACCAGGGTGGTGGACGACGGCGACGCCTAGGAAGGGGACGACGCGGAGACGGGGAAGACGCAGCAGTGGAAGCCCGCGCGGAGAGGAGTACGAGGGTTCACTGGTTCGGCTGCGATGTGAGGCTGCCGTCGCCGCAGAATAACAGGGGGTGTGGGTGAGTGGAGGGATGTCCTGGCCAGCGGTGGGAGTAGTATGGGGGCGGTGAGGCCTCCGCGGCAGCACAGCCGGCCACGGGAGGCAGGAGCAGGCGGCACGACCGGCGCTTCTTTGGGCGGCTGGACCAACAAGACCAGAGCTTGAAGAAGCACTACGGCCGTTGGATGGACATCGTACGGTCACTGAAGCTAGAATCGTGCATATTGACTAAGTTGACAAAGCCCTTGGTACGCTCCAACTTAGTAGGCCCACAGGTCAGCCTCCGAAACGGTGCGCCCCAGATGTCAGGGGGAGGAATCATTTTTTGGGCGGCCGAAGGTAAGAATATCCGAGATTGAAGAAGAAGCACGACATCGGTTGGATAGACATCCAACGGCCACTGCTGCTAGAACCATGTGTTCACTATAATAAGTTGACAAAGCCTTGCATACGCGTCAACTTATTTTTTTAGGGGACGCGTCACTTAGTAGGCCCACAAGTGTGTGGCAGAGAACTTATAGCCCATTTGCGTTTTGTAAGAATGTACAACCCATTTTTGAATTCTAATGGAATTCACAACAGCCCTTTTACAGTTTGTTAAAAGTACAGCCCATTTTCTAGCTAGCACAATGATTAATAATTTCAACCAACCGTTGAAGAATGAATTTAATAAAATTTCCCACATTTTGATGGGATCCGAAATATTTTTATCCCAAAATTTCTTGTTAGATTAAATATAAATTTGTATTACGTAAAAATCCAACGAAACATTGCGCGCGCAACAATGAAAATTTAAGATTTTCAAAATCCATAATAATATTTTATAAACTAATTTCGTGTTTGGTGCATATTTTATAGTTACTGCCCAGTTTTTATAATTACATCCCATTTATTATTTTTAAAGCCCATTTTCCTGTTAAGCCTAATGCATCCCTCCTAGGAAAGATTTGCAGCCAAATGGGCGGAGAATAACAAGTTGACCTTGCTCGGGTATTCCTCAAAAAGACGTATAGCTGGGCTAGCCATTTTCATCTTGAAAAAGTAGTATCTGGGCTGGATATCGGCCTGGGCTAGACGGGCCATAGCCTGCCGATTAATACCCCGCTCTCCTCTGAACAACAACGAAATCATCGCCAAGAAAAACTCTGCAGTGCTCACGCCTCAAAAACACAGATACTGCTCGAGCTGCTTGGTCCCAGCTGTCGGCCGCACCTTGTGCAATTCTCTCGTTTATATTGACTAAATAGGTTGACAATGGTGTGGGACCGTGATGTCAGGAAACCATGAGAAAACAAAAAAAATATAGTTGTACATAATAAGGAGGCATTTGCGTACGTATGGCTATGGCCCTAGTGGGTCCCTAGTGTCATCCAGTCAAAATAAAGTCATCTCCTGAATCCTCATCTTCGTTAACCATGTTAACAATGCTCGGCGCCACGGCGAGCACAAAAACTCGAAGGACAACGGGGAGGACCTCGCGGACCCTACGGAGGTCTGATACAGCGCCCGCTGCTCATTCAGGAAGCCAGGATCATCGGACACCTATGAGCACCTTCGAGAAACTGAGACGGCATGAAACGGTAAGGCCGCGCTTGGGAGCTCTAGTTTATTTCAAACCTGTATTAACATACAAGTGTAATTTACTCGTCATCGGAAGGCCCGAGGTCTGTAAGTAAAACCGGCGGGTTACGCGTGTAATTTGAGAGACTAGTGTATATTTTACGAGCACTGCTATATGGACGACATTACCAGACGATACATGCACGACGTGCGTATCATGCCATCCATGGGCAAGGCTGAAACAACAGCTAACGGCTGGATTAGCAATCGTCCGAGTGTCGTTTAGCGCTTTTATCGTGGTTCGAAGTACTTCCGATATTTTACTAGTCGAAATCGACCAACCAAGCGCCTTTCGCCGAGACCATCTGCTTTAACTTACAAGCGTCAGTTTTACAAGCGATTTTGGTTGGAAAACGACGATCCATTCACGGCCTAATATCATGAGTTGGTCGGAAGATCATATGGTTTCACGTCTAACCTACCCTACATGTCGTATAGGCTATGAATGAGGGCCTGTTTGGTTCCAAATAAGTCACCAACTTATAAGTCGAAAAGTGAAAAAACTGACTTATTTTGCCAAACAGACCCGACTTATAAGTCACCTCAACTTATAAGTCATATGTTGCTCCACCCCAACTTAAAACTTATAAGTCATCCCCTTTTGCGTGGGTCCCACCACCTGCATGATGTTGATTGGTGTGGGAAGGTGTGTCAGGTGACTTATAAATCAGGTGACAACCAAACAGGCGTGACTTATAAGTCACTGGTTTTAAGTCACCTGACTTATAAGTCAGGTGACTTATTGGAACCAAACAGGCTTTGAAACATCAGACGATGAACTTCTTACGCACGGAAACAACAGAAGAGGATGATCTTCTTAACAAGCAAATCACTGGCATTAGATCGACATGCAAAACAATACGAAGCATTATTCTCAGGAGGCATGGTGAACAGCTCGTGATGCCGCATGCCACAACATTCCAAGCTCAACTTTGCAATCAAACACAAGGCCTGGCATTACATAGGCAATATTCAAAACAAACTCTTAACACAGGAATATCTCAGCAGAGTAACTATTTACTTCTAAACTGAACACAGGAATAGGAAAAAACACTCGACGCTGCTCACAAAGAAGGGCGTCCCCACTCAAAAATATCAAATGCATGTCTTACGGCTAACATCAATGAGCAAATTTTGACAAGGTTTTCCAATTCCAATATATTAAACTAACGTCTTCTTGCTAACATCAATGATTAAACTTTGACAAGCTTTTCCCATTCAAAATATGTAATGCCAATGATCGTGGAGTCCTGTCGCTTCTTGCTAACATCAATAATTAAGCTTTGACAAGCTTTTCCCATTCAAAATATGTAATGCCTATGATCATGTAGTCCTGTCGCTTCTTGTACTTGTTTGGGCACTTTTTGCCCAGGGCACTCCACGTGTTGTTAAATTGCCAATGGTCTCTGCAGACTAGTCATGTCACCGGTGTCTAATATTTATGGCACCGGCTGTAGCAATGGAGGATTGATTGCCAAACTAAGAAAAGGTGAAATTGGCACCTCTTTTGGCCTACATAGTGGAAGGCCTAATACTCTGTAAAGCTTCTCGGTCATTCCTTCTGTAATGTAGCGCAAATAGTGACTGCTTCTTTCTGCAAAGTGGAACGACCAACTGGACCCAGTAATGCAGCAGTTTGCCTTGGACACATTGGCTCCTTTTGTGCAGTTGAACTAAATCGAAGTCGGAATAAAACCGAGCTTTAATTGTGATATCCTGTAAGCAACAAAAGGTATAAGGGAAACAATTGCTGAGAAATAACGGTTGATGACTTGTACTCCCAGAAGAAAAACATCTACTGATCTACCTTATCTTAATGGGAAACAAAGCAGGAGAGTAGCAATTCTCAATCAGTGTGATTCGTTAATATTAACTAAGACATTATCTTAACAATGCCTTGTTTCAACATGTATAAAGAACGAAAAAGCAGAAAAGTATCATTCCTAAAACAATGCGACTGATTCATTTTAACAGAGACATTATCTTGACAATACCTTGGTTAAACATGTAGAAAGAACTACAAAGCAGGATAGTACCATTCCTAACAAGTTTTGCAGTTTTGAACTAAGATTCAGTAGTTAATTAATTCTGAGAGTGGCATTGCTTAATTTAACCAGCGGCATTAGATTAACAAAAAGCATAAACAGTTCCAGGGGAGAGTGAGCGCAACAACAGTATGTGCTTCCATCTACTTATAAAGGGGGTGATGCAGAGTTTGTTGTAACAACGCAACAAGCATCATGTCTGGGTTGGTCCCATTTTTGTTCACTACTTAATGGGAAAAGACAGCAATACAATAGCTTCAATTCAACATTTATTTAAAATAGTACCAATCAAAGTAGCACAACATCTCAAAGCACCTTTGCACAATCATGTGGATGAAGGCCTGCATCTTGACCTTTCATGAGACCACCAGGATAAAATACGAATCTGCCAACACGAATAGGAAATCCAATCTCGTTTTGTGCGGTTACCTTTGAAAATCAAGCAAAGTGTTTCGTGGCGTAAGCAAAATGTCACAATAGCAACAAGTTGAATAGATATCCCTGTTTAAACAGAGGCAAAAAAGGAATCAATTACTGGCTAATAAAGGAGGATGAAACATGCGGCCACAAAAATGGTATTCCCGCCAATCCCTAACAAGTGTTGGAGTTTTGAAATAACATTCCGTAGTTAATTCTGAGAGTGGCATCAATTACTGGCTTATAAAGGGGGTGATGCTGAATTTGTTGTAACAAAGCAACAAGCATCATATCTGGGTTGGTCCCATTTTTGTTCACTACTTAATGGGAAAAGACAGCAATACAATAGCTTCAATTCAACATTTATTTAAAACAGTACCAAAACAAGTAGCACAACATCTCAAAGCACACTGCACATCATGTGGATGAGACCAAGATTTGAAACAACTCGCCACGAAGGGTGGAAACAAATCTCGATCTCCTTTTGTGCAGTTCCACAAAAATTAAGCAAAGTCACCGGTGTGACATTCAAGTTGAACTGCACAAAACACTCTTAAAACATAAGTGTTTCGAGTAGCGATGCAAAATGTCGCAATAGCAACAAGTTGAATCGATACCAATGTTTTAACAGAGGCAAAAAAAGAAACAATTACTTGCCGATAAAGGAGGATGAAACAAACAGTGACAGAAAGAAGCATCCAACTTATCTTGGATAGAAAACAAAGTAGGATAGTAGCATTTCTAAAACGGTTGCATTGATTCATATTAACAGAAACATTCTCTTGAAACAAGATTCGTTAACAAAATGTAATTTACTTTTAACAGTGGCATTGCTTCAATTTTCCGGCGGCATTCTTAGATTAACAACAGCAAAATAGCTGTATGGGACATGCCAGCACCATGTAAATCCCACACGTATAAATGTGTGATGCAGAGTATGTAGCCAAGCAGCATATGTGCGTTGGTCCCATATTTGTTCTCTTTGAACCTTTTTCCTAAGTGAGGGCAGCAAATCTAGTCCTGCACAAACTACCAGACCCCCCAGTTTCTTTCCCTTTTCAACAAAGAGACCGGTTCTATGTGTGTACTGGGTTACCCCCTTTTTCCCTTTTCGACCTACAAAGCGGCTGGATAGCCAATCTATACTACTTTCCGCCCCTCCTTTCCTCATTGAACCACGTCCTAGATTCTTGCTCCAGCCCACCGCACCCTTCTTTCCTCTTTGAACCAAGACCTAGATTCGACTACAGATCGAAAAAGATCCACATGCAGCTAGAGCAACGACGGTTTCAAAGAAACTTATACCTTAGGGTCGTCGGGATGTGGCAAGGCGTGCGGCGGGAGGCCGGATCTGCCCACACTATGTACGACAGCGAGGAAGAAGGGGTCGGTGGCCCTCCCGCATAGGCGCTGGGTGAAAGAGAACAGCGCAGCCGGCAGTGGATTGCCTCCCTCGCCGAAGGCGATAGAGTGAACGCTGCACCTCCTCCCCTTCCCGGTGCGACGGGATACAGACGCCTCCTTCACCAGGCTGCGAGGGGAGAGAGAGACAAGAGGCCAATGCAGTCTTGTTTAGATCTGGTGAAGAGAGGGTGAGAGGCTGTGAATATAGCAAACCCTAGCAAATGAACGCTGAGCCTCCGGTGTGTAACATATATGTAGTCTTGGCGTGTGGAGAGTGCAAACCCTAGCGAACAAGCACTGAGGCTCCCGCTTATATATATACTATACTGTAGTACGGACTAAGCTCCGGTGCCTTCACTGCACCTGCTTTTGGCTGTATGATAGGTGAGCCAGCCACATTTTGGGCCCACCTATCATAAACCCAAAGGCAGGTGCACTAAGTCAAGCCGCGTCCATATAGTACTCTCGTGTATACGAGTAATATATACTAGTGGAGTGGTTTTCTTATTCTCTCCATAACAATCGCTTTTAAATTGTGTAAGTACGAAACGAAACTCTTTATCTAATGTACAGTGAAGAAAACTAGTACTACTTCCGATGAACTAACGATCCACGCCCATGCGTCCTGGTCGCACTTCCTGTCCTTCACGTGTGGTACAGTACCCTCCCTTAAGTGAACAACCACAAATGCGCCAAATTATTGGAAACATGTGAGAGTGTGTACAAATAAAGAATTTTAATTTCAATTATCGGAAAGGTGTGAGACTATTATAAAGTTTGACCTCGATCCAAATCTAATATGCGGAGTAAATAAAAATGGAGGGCTACTACGCCCATCCGGGCTTTTAGTCCACACCATTTTTAAATCAAAGTTAATAGCTAGACAAATAAAATTACAGGGGAGCTGGAGACAAAGTTGTGAGAAGGCTTAGAAATCAATACAAAACTTATGCTCTTTGTACCAACGTCGATCCTTCTTCAAGGTGAACTGACGAAGGATGTCATCTTTGTGCGTAACAAGCAAAGAGCACCGATGGAAGACAGCTTGTTTTTCATTGAAAATCGATCAGCTTCACCAGCCGACGCAAGCACGAGGCGCAACCATGAGCATCGATAGGTCATCGTGGTGATGCATCATCCATTTGGCATCTTCGTCCGCGCCAGCGCCGGCTCCGAGAGGATGGTGTGCATCGGCTCCCTCCATCGCCGATGGCAACAACGTCAATGCTGCACCTCCTCACCTCCCGCAGCAGACGGGATTCGGGCATTCGGCCAGATCTGTGACAACCGGTGAGGAGAGAGATAGAGTGGACACTGTCATCTTCTTTTGATATGGAGAGGGTGAGAGAGCGAGACGCGAGAAACTCTATCAAACAAGAGGCTATAATGGAGTAAAAAAATCTCTCCATAGCAGTGGTTTTAAATAGAATACGTGCGTTCTCGGAAAAAAGAAACGAAAACTGGCGGACAATTTTTTAAGGGTCTGTCTAGGACACATCTAGATGTGACATAGTTATGTCACATCTAAGTTTATGTCCACTCTGTTTGTGGTCTATTTTTTTGTCCTAGTTTTTTTTGTTTCTTGTTGCTACATTATATACTTGTGGAGCATAGGTGTGATATCCTTAAATAACATCTACTCCCTCCGTCCGGAAATACTTCTCATCAAAATGAATAAAAGGGGATGTATTTAGATGTATTTTAGTTTTAGATACACCTTTTTTTGTCTATTTTGCTGACAAGTTTTTTCGGACGGAGGGAGTAGATGTGAATTAGACAAACTGATTTTCTAACGTACCAAGAAAGAAAACTCGATCAAAAACACGCCCAAGGCCTGTGTCGCGAGAGTCGTCGCAAGACACACACATAGACATAGACATGCATATCCGTGTTTACGTAAAATTCCATTTCCATCTCCATCTCCAATCATATTTGTCCAACTGGCACATTATTTACGTTGTTAATTATTTACGCAGCAATATTAACGCACAACATCTCTTGTTTGCACACGTCCGGACCGCTGCCACGGCCGGTCCTGACCAACCCGAACCCTCTTCGTCACCCGCGCGTGCTTCCCGCCCGAAACGGTCAGTGCCGCATTCATGCCCGACCAGAGCGGACGCGACCTCTCACTGGCACTGGCATTGAAGCGGCGCGCCGGCCGAGACAGCATCGCCCACGCCGCTTCCGATTGCACGCGGCTGCTCCATGTTCAAAGGTCGCAATAGTCGGCTACAACATGCATGTAAAAAGTTCTTGGGAGTCCGTGCTACAGATAGCCATCCTCCCCCAACTCGTTAATCTCTTCCAGTAGTGCTAGTAGTACTCCATGGTTTGCGGTGAGTGGCTTGCCGAGAAAGTTATCATATACTCGGTTTGCGGTGAGTGGCTTGCCGAGCGACAGTGTGGGGGGTCGAGCCGTGGAGGAGGGTGAGACACGAACACGACAGACGTGATTTAAATGTTGGTTTTGCTCGATGGCGCGATCCAATGAAACGAAACGTTGGTTTCTCTCCGTGTCCATTTTTTCTCCGAAAAAACGGAAACTTTCCACTCCATTTTCATTCCTATTCCAAGGTTGCCCCGTTACAACATTCCATCAAATACAAAGGAAAACTAACAAGCATGCTGATGCATCTCAATGATTCACAGATCATAGCCAATATTTACTTCACAACTAAAAAAAAGTTATGAGAGCGTGTACGAAAGAAAAACTACTGATGGGGTCACTACGACTTAAACCCTAAACCCTAAACATGATTTAATTCCCTGGCCAGGTAGAACCTGTCGAAGGAAGGCAATTTGGCACCCTCGGATCATACGATGCTTTTGTGCAGTTCCACTAAAATCGACCTGAGCATCCCTGATGGCAAAGATATTGAAGAAGTGTGATTAGAATAGTAGTACTGGCACTAGTTCATGAGACGTAAACTCATCACAAGTAGAAGCCGGTAGAAGTAGAGAAAGATCGACATGGAGATGGAGCTACGGCAGTGGAGCAAGCCGGCTCCAAAAGGAAGATGGACTACCTGGGACGTCGGGCTGTAGCTAGAAGGGCGGTTGGGACGCGGCATCGGCCCATACCGCAGTGACCCCCGATTGGGACGCACCGACTGTGGGTTTTCTCCCTCGCCGATGTCGACCGCGTCTACGCAGAACATTGTTCCTTCCCCACCAAGGGATTAGGCCCGTCGTTCTATGCTTGTGAAGAGAGCAACCTTAGCAAGCAGGCTTGTAGCTTAGGCTCTGCTAGTGTATATATAGTGGTTTTATTTTTCTCTCCATATCAACCATTTTATATTGCGACGTGTCATTCAAGAGTGAAATGATGGTTGCTTCTTCCGACTAACTTATCGTGTGATTTGATTGCTCCTTAGTGGCCCCTACATCGTACTCCCCTACGTGTATGCAATACCACACGTACACATGGACGCAAAAACGCAGCGATCTGACGCCCTAATGCATGCATGTCCGAACACACGACGGTACACACACGGTCACGCTAAGTGCTCAACCTACACGTGCATGCACACACATACTCAGTCAGGGTGAGCTAGTGACCGTATAAACACCGGAAAATATATATATTGAGCGCAGTGAGCGTATTATGAAGTCCACTGACCGTATTATTACAAATATACAGTGATAGGCAGTGTATTTATCTCGTTTGAAATTAATCCATATTAACCGGAGAGGAGGCAGTATGGACTAGCATTACTTGCGCGCGATGGCTCGCAGGACAAGGAGAAACTTTTGACTAATGCAAGCTCTCCCTCACTCAGGCGGTGGACGTGCAACAGTTAATTCGGTGTCAGATTGCCAGAAGCATACACTATACTACTAGTGCTACTATTGTTCGACTTCCCGAATAGGCGAACAGCCAAGCGCAAAGTTTTCTAGTACTAGTACTACTAATATAGTCTATAAAGGTACGTAAGTAGGAGTACTATACTAGTACTAGGAATCGTATGGAGGAGCGTCTGCACTCTTATTATAATTTTAAAATGTGATAAAGCAATCTTCAACACATTTGGTTCTCTTCGAGGATTCTCGCATGTGATAATGGAAGTTGATTGCATGGAACACTCGCCACAATTCTCGCTTAATTCTGGCTCATATCCCGTTACAAATAGTAGCGCTCAGTAATATTTCCCTTTTTTTGTTATTCAGCATGTAAACTGGTCAGCAAACCTTGCGGCGCATCTTCGTGCGAACCGTGCTTGCTGCACTTTGAATGTGGCCGAGAGCTGGCTTGATGAAACACCTCGCTTCCTACTTCTTTTTTTGCGGGGTACCTCGCTTCCTAGTAACCAGTGTTTTGGCTGATCGTCCTAAGAGTGCTTATATATGAATAAAGCTCTCTCATTTACCCGCAAAAAAGATTAAGCCATATTAACCGGAAAGGAGGGAGTATGGACTAGCACTACTTTTTGGTGTGTCCCGTCAACTCACAGAACGAGGAGAAGCTTGCAGGACAAGGTGAAGCTCGCTTATGCCTTTTGACTAATGCAACCTACCCTTGGTGGACATGCATCAGTCCATTCGGTGTCAGATTGTCAGAGGCATACACTGTAGTACCCAACATGCGGAGTACCATCATTGTTCGACTTCATGAAGAGGCGAAGAGCCAAGCACAGTAGTACGAGTAGTACTACTACTAGAACTGCATGGTGGAGCGTCTATACTCTTATTTTTTTATCTCTGATAAAGTACACGTTTATTCCGGAGAAGGGCGGAAAACAGCAGCCCAACATGTAATGAATGATATGATCAACCAACCATGCTCGAATATATCTTGGCCTCCATGCGAACCCGTCTGTGTGTTCTCGCTCCTCTCTCAAGGAACGGCGGGTTGGCTCTTTGCTGTCAATTGAGATCGGTTTGCTCACACTCCTGTCCCACATGTCAGTGATATACAAAGAGGAGGTGCGTTGACCGACTGGCCATACGCATACTTGGTTTTGAACCTTCATACTACTCCTCCCTCCGTCACAATTTACAGGGTGCGCTTCATTATGATGCATTTCTCTCAATGCATTTCCACCACCAGAGAGACTTTAGACGCGTTTGGTTTAATGCTCAACTAATTAGGGCGTGGTAACCGCAATCAAGTCCACAATTTTTTCTCCATGTACTCTGTACTACAATACTACGGAGTGGAGTAAGTGCATGCATGTGTGTACCCGGGGTGGAAGCACTGCATGCATGTGTGTATGCATTATTCCCTCTAGTAATAGACGCCGTGCTATAACTACCAATGCTATTTTTCAGGCCGATCGCTAGTCGCCTTTGGTCCCACAGATCTTTTTCCTTTTTTACGGCCTTTGTATAAACAAAGTGACGGATGGAGTATGAGCGGATTCAAAGAATAGCGTATTGATGGTTGCTTCTTGAGCAACTTACAGTGGGAAAGGTGGGGCTTACGATTTGACTGCTCATTACTCACTATTAATGCGGCGCAACGACCGGGCTGAGTCTCCCATGCGGTTGTGCACTACCCCCTCGGTTCTTAAATATACTCCGGAGTATATTTGTCTTTCTAGAGATTTCAACGAGTGACTACTCAAATATTTGTCTTTTTAGAGATTTCAAATGGACTGGCACATACGGATGTATATACATATTTTAGAGTGTAGATTCTCTCATTTTGCTCTGTATGTAGTCACTTGTTGAAATCTCTAGAAATACGAATAGAATATTTAGGAACCGAGGGAGTACACATACGAAGCAAAATGAGTGAATCTACACTCTAAATTATGCCCGTTTGAAATTTGTAAAAGGACAAATATTTAGGAACGAAGGAGTATAATTTTGTGCATGGCACATGGACCCAGATGATGAAGAGGCTTCTGGCAATGCTATCAAGCTTCCATCATTTGTTTACATAATTGACGTAATATACAAATAATTTTCTAGCGAGACATGAAATTGTACAATGGTGTGAGCTTTCAGCTTCTGTTTCGCGTGTCTTGCCATTGATGCTCTTTCGGAAACAATAAAAAACTAACTTCCTTGCTAATGCATGTCAATTATTAGCAGATCAGAGCTAATAATTACATCACAACTGAAGACAGAGTTGTGAGAAGGTGTTAAATTAAAATTGATCCATGCTGTCATTGGCAGCAACGTCCCTCTGTCTAAATCAACAAGGCATGTTGGGAAAAAAAGTAGCTGTCTGGAGCATGCAACCTTCCGATCATTTTGTGCAGTTCCACTAAAATAGAGCTGAGCGTCCCTGTTCCAAAGATATTAAGTGTGATTACGATAATAGAGGACTACTAATGAAACAATAAACACATAAATAGAAGCCGGTCACCTTTGCAGTCTCTCTTAAGACTAACTAGTTGGAGAAGATTAGGCTCGGAGTTGGATGAGGAGGATAGAGCAAAACCAATCTCCCTTTGTGCAATCGCACTAAAATGTAGAGACGTTGCCCATGTGACATTTTAGTACAACTGCACAAAACACTCTTAAGAAAAAAAGTGATTTGTGCAATT
This sequence comes from Aegilops bicornis, assembly GCA_021605145.1. Lineage (NCBI taxonomy): Eukaryota > Viridiplantae > Streptophyta > Magnoliopsida > Poales > Poaceae > Aegilops > Aegilops bicornis. The sequence goes on from CM038673.1 coordinate 429,385,557, forward strand.
CACCAAAAGGTCGCAATAGCAACGAGGTGAAATGGATAGCCCTGTTTGCAAAAAAGAGGTAGAAAGGAAACAATTATCGCCAATAACAGTTGATGACACATGCGACGACAAAAAGAAGCATATTCCTTGCCCTAAGGGAAGATAACAACACGGTTGTGTTTGTCTAAAATGGTGTGAGGACGAGAATGCAATATGGAAAGTACGCTGGACGAGCCACGTTTTGGCAAAGAACTATGGAAGATCCACATGCAGCGGCGTGGGAAGGCAGGCGATGGAGCAAGGCCGGAGGGGATACCTGGAGGTCGTCGGGATGTAACAAGGTGAGCGGCGGCGGGCGGAATCTGCGAGCAGGTGGCGTAGGCCCTGCCGCGCCGGAGCTTGGTCAGAGAGAACGGTGTGTACCGCAGATCGGGACGTGCTGCCTCGGCGCCGTCGAACGGAGAAACGATGCACTTCCTCCCTTTCCCCCGGCGGACGGGATGCGGCCGGATCAGTGACCAACGGTGAGAGAGAGAGAGAGAGAGAGAGAGAGAGGCCACCGCACTCCCTTTCCCCCGGCGGACGGGATGCGGTCGGATCAGTGACCAATGGTGAGAGAGAGAGAGAGGCCACCGCAGCCTTGTGTGAGATACTCTGAAGAGCGACAAACCAGGCACGCAAGGCTCCATTGTATATAGTGAGCGGACTACCTTTTTCTCCATAAAAATCGCTTTTATATTCTGTATGCGTGCCATTGAGCGCTATAACTTTATTTAAAAATAATGCGGCAATGTGTCAAGTCGAACTTTGTTTCGCGGCAGCGTGGTACACGACCTCCCTAGGTAAACAACCGCTACAGGCGTTCAAATTAGCACGTGGGCTGCCATTTCGTAAAGAAATGAGCTCCACCGTGTACCCATGCGGGTGTGGCTGGGCACGAAGCGTGAGTACATACATGATGCACCTATTCTCTTCTTATATACGTACACCACCTACGTGGGGTTGTGTGAGAGAGATACAAACCTAGAGAGATATAGTGTGTGGGTTCTTGAGAGTTTTTTTGGGGGGTCAATCAAAAAATGTAACATATGCAATGTGTGTGAAATAGAGTCCTGGATATAACATATATATATAGGGGGCGATCCACGAGAAGAGAGTGAAGGTATCACCGGCTTGAGGTGTCCATAGAATCGAAAAGAGGGATGATGTGTGTGTGTGTGTGCGCGCGCGATTGATAAAGAGTGCCATCGAATTTGTGTGTGCCCACGTCAAAGATATAGAGTGGCTAGCCTACTGGAACGTGAGAGGGGACATGTGCAGTTTGTCTCTGTGGCATGGATACCTACCTGTAGCGCTCGACTATCGGTGTGTGGTGGGGGAAGAGGAGGCCCAATTAACTATAGAGGTACAATGGCTGGTATATGTGTGGAGGAGGAGAGGCCTACCTCATGTATTAAGGAGATCGATCTGCCTCATATATTAAGGGAGATCGGTCGGCATCCATGCATATGTGCAGAGAGGAATAAGGTTGGGAGAGAGACAGAGCTAGAGTGTTGGAGGGGGTGGTAGTGGAGTTGCTTCTAACAAATGGTGGGATAGGCTTGCTAGACAAACGGAGGGCACGCCCGCAATATCAATAAGAGAGGAGATGGCTGCTTGTTGTTTGTGCACGTGCGTGTGAGAGACGGGTCAGGAGGCATGCACGAATGATGAGGGGGGACTATGTGGCTGTGGTAAGCAGACATAACTACATAGGAAGATCAATCGCCCTTTTCTAGAGAAAGGAGAGACATAACTTGTGAGGTACGTCGATCGATGGGGGGGTAGTTAAAGTCGATCCAGGTATATGTTGGGAGAGCGATCGGTAATACATGCATGTATGTGTTAGAAGCAAACGAGGCACGAGGAGAAGGATAGAGATAGAGGGATGCATGTAGGAGGTGGTACGAGAGGCATACTATATCAAGCGGGGAGGATTATGCGAGTACGAGAACGATGAAAAGAGTGGTGGGAGTGAGGCATGGACGGTGACAAGAGAAGAGGGGAAGCTTGTGTTTGTGCTAGGCACACCTGGCTAGAGAGGCATATCAATCGATGTGTGCCGTAAAGAAGGAGCTATGGGGCCTACACACACCGTGGGTGAACGACCTAAAGTGAAACGACGAATTTATATCTGGCAGACAATGCCGAGGGAGGGTGAGAGGGATGCGGGCGTGTGCATGCACAAGAGAAAGTTAGCGCTAGCTACAAAGATAAGAGGGTTGTGTGGGTGTAAAAGACGAATAGAGATCATATATACTTCGTTATAAAAAGCGAATTCGGATATTTGAAGAATTTATCATAGTGTTTTAAACTGACGTATGTGTGAATATATATAACGGTGATACACATGGTGTGTTTATGAACATGTTATACTACATTTAATATATTTTATCTCTACTCTTATAAAAAAAAGGAGTTGTTGATGATGGTGTGCCTGCCATCCTGCATTATAGGCCGTCCGATTTATATCTGGCAGATATCAAGGAAACTATGATGGTTGATGTTGGCAACAATCATGATTGTAGATTCTTATTGAAATAGAGAAACGAATTCAAATTTAGTTCGAATTGCAGCGGTAGTATAGACATTGGGAATGCACTAAAATGTTGGTATGAGTAGGTTACATGCATTATACAGCAAGCAAAAAAATTAATCGGACATAACATGGATTCATACTCCCTCCTTCCATCTATATAGGGCGTAATGAGATTTTTAAGACCGCCTTTGACTATTGACAAGATTAATAGTACATGACATGCACAATGTGAAAATTATATCATTGAAAGAACCTTTCATGCACGAAGTTAACGGTGTGCTTTGTGTAAGTTGCATGTCATATATCATTGCTCTAATATTTGGTCAAAGTTAGCATCGAAAAACGCATTAGGCCCTATATAGATGGAAGGAGGGAGTAGCTGTGAATAGCATTTGTATAGTAAAACGGGGCAAGACTCTCTCTTTGTGTGGTGTGAATAGTTTTATTTTTTTCGTTTTATTTCTGGTTGAGGGAAGTGCGAATTGATATGGTACGTATAAGTACAATATTACTACACCTTAGGCTTGTCCCTAAAATTCAACCCGCGTCTTGTTATATCCCGAAAATTCAGATATCGTGCTCCCAAAACTGGCGCCTTCACAACCCGCGCCTTGCTATCCCGAAAGTACAACGCAGCGAAAACTCCCTCCACCTGCCAAATCCCGACACGCCGAAATCCCCTTCTAACCTGAGCCGAAAGGGCCGCTAGTTCAAATCGGTGAGGGGTACTTTTGTAACACACCCTACATTTTGGACAAGCGCGTCCCTAAGTCATGCTTCACCCCCTTTTCGCCATTCGAAATCCCAGGCCGCCATAACCTCTCCGTTCCAGCCACGAAACCCCACCCTCCTCCGTCCGCCACGTCACCGCTGCCTAGCCGGAGCCTCTTCCCCGATGACGTCGTCCACCACAACAACTCGACGTCCCTCGTCCACCTGCCCGGATGAGGATCCTCGTCCATCTCGCCATCCCGCCGGTTCAGCCGCCCCGTCCTCCACCTCCAAGGAGCTGCTCCGACGATCGCCTCGTCTATCGCGGCTGCTCCATCCCCAGAGCGCCGCCTTAACCTGCTCCACCGGAACCGCATCATCCTCACCGACTCCTCGGACGAAGCTGAGGCCTACTCGGCGCCACCAAAGAGGTTGTACACTCATCGAATCGCACCTTCTCCTTAACTCTGTGCTCCATTCTGCACCCCCATGGAGCGGCTACCTTGAAGCCGGCTCCGCGGGCGACATCTCCATGGCGGCTCTTCCCCAGTGCGAGGCCCCTTCGGCGGCGGCGTCCATACCAGCCGGATCTGCTGCTGCTGCTCCGGCTCTCGCTTCGCTTCAGTTCTTTGTTGCTCTGGCTCTCGCTCGATCGCTCGCCGCCTTCTTGCTGCTCTCTCCCCTTGCTCGTCTTCTGCTCTGCTCCAATTAAGCCACACTTGATCGACTGAATCGACTTTTGGGTGATCGATTTTCAGGGGTTGGGGGGGGGGGGCCTCGCCGGAGTTAAGGAAGAACCACCCGCAGCGGGGATAGGGGCTCGCCGGAGAGGTACCCCACTATCTATCCTAGGGTTCAGGGTGGGGGGCGGGGGGGCTAAAGGGTTGGTCGGGGCGGTGGTGGCGAGTTGTTTGGGCGAGGCAGGCTGGGCCGGGCCAGTTCGGCCGGTGGTGGCTGGCGGCTCACGGGGTGCAGGTTGAAGATGAACTGCAGGCCCTCCCTAAACTACATGTCAAGTGCCTCTCTGCTACCATTGCGTTCAGTTTTGACAGTAGCATTCAGATTCCACAGTAAATTTCAATTTCAACAGTTAAGTTTAGATTCAACAGTTTTACCTCATACATTGTAGTCGGTGGTTTTGGTGATGTTAATTTTACATCCATTTTACATCATCTATTGAAGATGCTATTAGAATCCCACTCGAGATTGACGATGTCTATCTTGTGCTGCTTCAACCTTGACATCTTACGACTCACCGGAGCTGCTCCAACGACAGAACGATCCATCACAACAGAGCAAAGGCTCGGACGCCGCCTCTGCATTCCTCAGATCTTCCTCCACACCTCCGACAGCCACCTCTGCCTCAATCGCTTCAAATGACCAACCCAATGATGCTTTGAGGTCGACACGGCTCTGACAAAGAGGTTGTACACTTGTTGCATCACTTATTACTATACATCACGTTTATCCATTAGGGCTATTTTGGTTCAACGGAAAAACGTCGATCCACTGGTTGTTACCATCACTCTAAATTTCTGCATGCTCTCCTTACATAATCTCACCATATTTTTTTCGTATGCATGTCAGATATTGTACACAGTCATGCTGAACATGTAGAGAAAAAGAGAAGAGTTTTGCGCGGCAATACAATGTCATGCAGACATCGCTCCATGGTGGGTTCAATGGAAACCCTCCCCACCCCTCTCCAGATTGTAATCCAGAGGAAGATATCTATTACGAGGCGTATTCAGACGCACGACCACTCCTATTTACCCCCAAGGTGTTTGCTCTACCTTGGCATGATGATGTTAGTCATATCATGCATATGTTGCCTTGCAGTGCCTACTTTTGACATCATATATGTCATCCGCTTAGTTTAGACATGTTCTAATGCCACCTGTTTAGTTTCTATATCATATATGGGAATTATGCTGTCTCTTGTCTTTTAGCCAGCCATAATATATGTGAAATGTGCAATGCCATCCTGTTTAACCAGGCATCATATATTTGAATGATATATTGCCCATCCTTTTCTTCATTACATTTCCATTTGTCGACAATGTTTGTACATTAAACTACTCTTCCTGTGAATCAGCCATTTGGGTGGGAGATGGAAAAATCTGGAGTGAAAACAAGGCCTTCAGAGCGCAGTGCTACGTCAAGGCGAGATCTCTTGTTGGGTCTCGATAGCTCCTCGTAGATGGATTCGTAAGCATGATGACCAGTCCTATTCCCCCACCGAGGTGTATGCTCTAACTTGGCACGGTTATCTGCTCATATCATGCATACGATGTCTTGCATTGCATAGTTTAGACATCATATACACAATATTCAGCACCATGTTCTTAGTTCAGACATCATATCGAATGCCCTCTGTTTAGCATATAAATCACATATGTGAATTAAATGATGTGATCCTGATTACTTAGATAACATGTAGGTGAATTATGGCATGCGATCCTGTTTAGTTATTCATCATATCTTTGAATTATGTTATGCTATGCTATCCATTTTAGATAGACATCATATATGTGAAATTATGTCATGCTATCCGCTTTTAGTTAAACAATATACATGTCAACTATTTCATGCCCTCTTTTTCCACACTATCTATTGCATACATCTCTCATACAATATCTGTACATTCAACTATGTTTCCTGTTTATCAGCCCATTTGAATTGGAGCGGGTGATGCCAGATTCAGCGGAATAAAAACACGGTCTTAAAATAAAATAGTGCTACCTCTTGGTGGAGATAGCACCCCGGTTGTACATGCACAAGAACTAGCCCTACCACACATAACCCAAACACTCGCAGATTGTACCCCTACTGCGATGGACAGAGAACCAGCTTCACCCAATCTAACCCCAACCCCAGCCGATAGTAACCCAGTTCCTGTTGACACAGCACCATCTCCACCATAGAGCTCCCAAACAAGAGCAGTTAGTAAGGCAGCTCCAGTGCCCAAAGGGCCAGTACTATCACGGCGAACCCCAACTCCACCAGTTAGTACGCCTATTCCTGTGGAGGAAGCACAACCAGCCAGTCGTAGTTTAGCATCTATCGCATTTTGATGTTGTTAAATCGTATGTGCGTATCTTCCCATCTTGGAAATATTATAACGAAGATGAAGGAAAATGCGATTCAGTGTGTTTGTCCAGGAGTTATGTGTAAGTAATGTTATTCATGGCAATTACTTTGCTTCATTCCCATACATCCTACCTCCATGATGGTTATAATATAGCAAATTTTCCCATTTTTCTCTATAGAGAAGGACCGATTTGGAAACTTAGGATGAGGTAACCTATGCTAATACCTCTACTATCTTCAAGAATGCTTGGTGGCAGTATCGGAATTACCTGAAGAAAACGTACTTTACCGGCAAAGAAACTCATCAAATTCCCTTATGTTCTCCTGAGACACATTTATTGGACGATGACTGGGAACGCCTTGTTCTGTACTGTTCCAGAACCAAGAATGTGGTAAGGTCTATGAGCTCATTTTCTATTTTTAAGTATTTTATTCTTGCATCTTACTGTACTCTGTTCATGTAGAACAAGTGCCTAAACCTGAAGAACAACTGTTCTAATTTAAGATTCCATTGCTATCATAGTTCAAAAAAGCGCTAGGCGTTAATTGTGCGTTTTGCCACCGCCTTGCGCTTTTCTGACCAAAGCGCATGCTTATGCGCAGTTATGCATAGATTATGCGTAGTTATGCGCAATGCTCGCCAACGCCTAGAGCCTAGGCGCTTGGCTTCGCTTGGTAGCGCCTTTTTTAATTATGATTGCTTTGCTCTTGTATCACTGTATTTACTCATACAAACTTATTTTTAAATTGAAGGATCCAATCGAAACTCCAATGGCACAACAGGTATGTTCACGCATGTTTCTTTAACAGGTTTGGTCTTATCAATAGCTCTGTTGATTTCAATTTCAATTGTGTATCTGATTGACTTCTCATATCAAGCACATTACTAGCATCACAACAGAGCCAATAGTGTTGTTGTACATGTAGACCCGTGGTACCCATCTGAAATCTTGTTGTGTCGTGTAGTTTCCCACACTTTGTATTCTTTCACTGTTGCTTTGTCTTGAACTGATATGATTTGAACCATGTCTCTATTTTGATTTGGCAAGACAATGCAGTGACCATAGGACATAGATATATGTTTGTTTGATGCTTTTATTATGTACTAGTACTTGGCAATAGAAGACTTGGTAGTTTAATCCTGTCCACCTTACTAATGAACTGGTTCACCGAAATGAGTTTCATATACTAGTACATGCTAAACTTGTTATGTGTCCGCTTGTTTCTTCTTTTTAGAATCTTGTGAGAATATTGGGGAAGAGTGCCTTATTAAGCAATGGTAAAGGAAGTAATGCAGATAAGGTTCAGGATAGTGACACATCCTTGTTGGTCTCCAACAAAGCTGATAAAACAGCTAAGGAAGACTATCTTGAAGACAATGAGACAACCCGAACTCTGTCTTGGTTTAGTGTTCGAAAGCATCGCCACTACCGCATGCACAAGCTATTCAAACTTACTGTCTGAATCAGTTCGGTTTCTTGAGTCTCAACTACAAGCTGAAAGACATCGATCAGTTGTGCTGCGACAAGAAGCGGAAGGACTGCGGAAGTCCCTGGAGCATTCAGATGCATACTTTCTGGTGCAATAGCAAGCGTTGGAGGATTTTAGCGCCAAACAGGACAAAGCTAATCAGCTTGCTAATCTTATTGCCAGCATGGTGGATACCCAGGATAACGTTTCTTGAGCTCTTCTGAAGTTGTTTCAGTTATGCTCTTGTTTTGCTCTCGCGTTTATTTGCACTGGTGGCCAATTTAGACGGCCAGTGTATTTAAAATGCTGCTTTGATCCCTATATTTTCACTGGTGGCGAACTTTGATGCCCAGTGGATGTAATATGTGTAATAGCGGTAATAGGCTAGCCTTAATTGCTTGATTATTTATTTCCTTATTGTCTTGTTTAGTTGTTTGCTTGTAGTCACTGCAGTTCTTTTTCTGTGTTTTTCTAGTGGCCACAATAGCCTATTTTTGGTAACTAGGCCAAAATAATCATGGCAACACACGGATTTGTTGTAACCATGGGCCTCCTGAGGTCAGTATGATCCATGGGCCTTCGTTCGACCGTAGGACCATTGGCCTTCTATACGGGCCGTAGGATCCATCGGCCTTCTATACGGGCCTTAGGGATCAATAGGCCTTCTACGGGCCGTAGGGTCCATGGGCCTTCTACGGGCCGTACGATCCATGGGCCTTCTACGGGCCATACTATCCATGGGCCTCATATGGGCCGTAGGATCCATGGCCCTTCTACGGGGCGTATCATCATTTCGCCAATCATGGGCCGTACTATTCGTGGACCATAACGGGATGTTAATAGGCCGTACTTGATAACTCTATGAAAACAGCCCAACGGGTTTTTTTTACATGAAAACGGCCCAACGTATGGACGGTCCGCAAATGGGCCGACCGTAACGACGGGCTGAATTTGGCCCACAAGCAGAAAATGACAGTAACGGTCCGTATGTAACCGAATGCTGCAAATGAGCCCAAGAATCAATGGGCCCTGAGAAGGCCGAAAGATAACTTATTGGAAACGCCCAATGGAATAATGGGCCGTCAATGGGTATAAATGATACAATGTTCAGTACGGGCCAGTTTCACCACGGGCCGTTAATGGGCCAAGAGTTACAAGGGTCCTCATATGGGCCGAAAGAAGTCATGGGCCACACATGGGCCGGAAGTTAAAACAGGCTGAATCATATTGGACGGCTCAGATGACGCTACTGGGCCTAATTCGGATAGGGCGTAACGGGCCTGGGTTAGCGGGCTGTAAATGGGCTATATGCGAACAGGCCGTGAACAGGCTTTCCGTGGGCCGGCCCGCCACCTTTTGACCAAGTCAAACGGGCCGGCCTTTTCACATGAATGGGCCTCTGTTGGGTCGTGCCACATGTCGCCGTATCATAGGCACCTTCGGTCCAATGAGCGGATGACATCTGTCCCAACGGTGAGCCGACACGTGTTTCCTTCAGCCAATGATGATTTTACACGTGGAAAATCCCCATTGGTCGGGGCTGTTAACGGGTTATCGGATCCAAAACCCGACCCGATAGCTTAACGGCGTTCCGTTATGGTGGATGCCATGTGTCGGTCACCCTTGACGAAAGCACTTCTGTGACGCGCGATTTATCGCCATGGAAGTGGACACTTCCGTGATGATAATTTTGGTAATGTCATGGAACACTTCTACGACAAAGACATGTATGACTATCTTGATTCTGTCATAAATTTGTCATGGATGTACATGCATGACAAAAAACGCGACCTACTGTGACAAACACGTATCATCACGGAAGTGTATTTTTTTTTGTAGTGGTAGTAATCAAATTTCCCGGTCTTGTACGAGTTGACGCGACACATCAAAGCACTGCACTCGATAAAAGTCTTTTTACACATTTCAAATGGGCTACTTTGTATGTAGGAGTAGACATATTCTGCTTCGTATGTAGTCACTTGTTGCAATCTCTAAAAAGACTTATATTTGGTAACGGAGGGAGTACAACGCATGCATGCATGCCATGACTTTCCTTTTGATACTTGCATGTGTTGATTTGATGCGCCTTGCCAAATTTTGACTATAAATTTAACTAACCAAATTTTCATGCATGTCACAAAAAATTACGAGGCTGTTTGGATTGTGACTATGTTTGTCTTATGTTGCCACATTATTTTTCCCACACTTGCCACACTTGCCTAACCTGAGTTGCTCAAATTGTTAGACAAACTTTGGCTTGCCTAAGGGAATCTTGCCACAATTTTTGTGTCTATGACATGTTGGGTTCACTGCTAATAAAAAATTCTTGTCTTAGGTGTGGCTAATAAAAAGACTTATATTTAGGAACGAAGGGAGTACAAAATAAAAATAATAATGCATGTTGGGGCAACCCACGTTTCTGCTAATTTTAGCCGTGGGCTTGTTCACAATTTTTATGAGGGGGTGGTTGTTCATTTAATGGAGGGACTTGTAGTACCAGACTTGAATGATACAAAGTGCGACCTGACACACCGTAACACCACTTGGAACAAGCGGTTAGCTATCTCAAAAAACAATCAACAACTAAAAAAACTGCGACCTGGCATGTAGTAGTACACAATTTTAAACGATTGTTTTGATGGAGTGAGAAAGGAAAACTACCCCACTACTTATATATAGGCCGGAGCCTCCGCGCTTACTTGCTAGGGTTGCTTTATTCACATACTCTCATCCTCTCCCGATCTAAACAAGATAGGGGTATTAACACTATATTTCTCCCTTCAAAAAACACTGGCTTTCTATCCTCACCGCTGGTTACAGATCCGGACGTATCCCCCTCCGCCGGTGAAGGGGAGGAGGGGCAGCGTTTAGGCCGTCGTCGACTGCGAGGGAGGAGACCCACTGCCGGCCGCACCGTTATCTCCGGCCGAGCCGCACGGAGGTCCTCCGATCCCTTAAATGCGTTGCGTGGGCGGATCCGGCCTCCCGCCGCCCACCTATCCACATCCCGACGACCTTCGGTATATCTTCATTCAAACCGCCTTTAGTTGTACTTCCCGAGCTTGCTACGTCGCTGCATGTGCATCATTTTCTACCTCTCAGCCCCACTCGATCGGATGGTCCAACGTCACCTATTTTTTTTCTATTGTTAGAGGTAAAGCTACTTCATGGAGTCGAATCTTGTACTCTCCGTCAAAAAATACTTGTCATTGAAATGGATGTATCTATATGTATTTTAGTTCTAGACACATCCATTTTGATGACAAGTAATTCCGGACGAGGGAGTACTTGGTTCAAACAAGAAATAAAGTGGGGTGGGGAATTTAGTATGTACATCGGACTTGGTACAAACAGGAAGGAAACGGGTGAAAGTAGTACAGACTGGTCATCCAACCGGTCTCTTGGTAGAAAAGGGAAATATAGGGGTAACGCTGTACACAGTGGTATGACCAGGACTAGATTTGCTATCCACACATAGGAGTAGGTGGCTAGAGTGAAGAAAAATGGGACCAACCCAGATATGTTTCTTGGATGTTTGTTTCTCGGGGCAATAAACTATGAATCACCACTTTATGCCCCTATTTACGTACATGGTGTTGTACTGCTGGTGCACCCACTGTCCCATGCCATTATACCAAATATTTAGGCTCCGCTCGGAATAAAGGGGCAGAAAACATAGATCTTGATGAAAATAGAGGAATAGGAAAGGAATGTAGGTATAAAACTATGGAACAGCGAACCGGAGGAAACTCTCAAGAGAATGTGTTCAGATGGACTACTTAAATGTACAGATTTGTTTTTTTAGAGTAGCATGCTTGGCAGTATGAGATGCTATTTGTTTATTCAGCTGCACAGTGACTACTCTTGTCCTCACCTCACGTACCACACATAGGTTGATTTTTTTACTCCGGCAAACACAACACAACAACCTGTCTAACGCATGGCAGCGAGCGCCTGCCTCGGGCTTCCGCCCAAAAAATGAGAGCGTGGATGTTTCTAATCCTATGGAATCAGTACTACCAGACCAGCTTTCCTATGAAACACTATTCACCTTTCCCGTGTTCCGAACGGTTGGAAGGGAAAGAATACCGTAGGAATTGTGTTCCTACGAAAATCCTGCACCAAACCTATGAACCGAACGCAGCCTTAGATGTTCTTAATATAATGTCCCTGGTAAAAATGAAGCCATGCCACTGTTTTTGCCTGTAATTGTTTGAGACTCTGACAAGTTTAGCCAAATATTTTTGCCTGTAATAGTTTGAGACTCTGACTGTTTCCACTGTGCCTTTTTGTGCAAACAGGGATATCCAATTCACACAGTTCTTTGTTGTAGACCTTTGGTGCATCGCACAAAACTCTTCTTAAAAGAAGTGACTTTTGTGCTGTTTAACTGGAATGTCGAATGGAACAGTTGGTTCATTTTGGTGGAACCGCACAAAGGGAGATTTGTGTTCCAATCCTCATCATCCATATTGGCGCCATAACCTTCCTTTAGGTAAGAATGATATTTAATGCATGTGTTCATCTCTATTTTCCGACTGCCATGAGAAAATAATGTTGTTTTTTACTAGTACACTTGTACTCCCTCACTGACAAAACCAATTCTGAATTAGAAGGCCAATCATGTACTATCAGGACCCCGATTCCAAGTCACATCGATCTAGCCGGTAACACCTCATATCACTTTGCGGCCTCACGCATGGTATTCCCACAGGTGTCGCCTTACCATGGCCCGGGACCGTTTGCGCCTTTTGGCTCACGTATATGATAGTGTCGCTAGCATCCATATGACAGAGAACCCGGGCCGACATGACTAGTCGTGGAACCCAAAGTGGCACTAACTTATAGGGACAGGCATGCATGAATCAACATCGAGCATGTCGGTCGCCAGCTGCGGCGAATCCGGCTGTAGCATTGGGCTAACAGGACTCCGGGAACCCGGCTGTAGCAGGCTAGGCAGGACTCGGATGTCACCGCGTGACATTTCCCGAAGCGACGTACAGTGAACGAAGTGAATCACATCTTGGCTACCAAGTGTTCCAGAGCAGTAGTGCTGGGCTAGCAGGACTCTGGTGAACCGGGCTGTAGCGGACTACTATGGCTAATGGAAGCACAGGACTACATTTCCCCATAAGAGAGGCTACCAAGGATAAACAACTAGGTTATCGGATCCCACACATACCAAGCATTTCAATCATCCACACAATATGCTCGATATGTGTAAATACAACATGGCATCACAACATAACTCTACGACTCAAGTATTTATTTAATAGGCTCTGTCGGGGATATACCCCACGGTATGACCCGGCCGGAGTTATGACCCTGCCGAACTTGGCGATTCACCATAAGACCCGGCTGGAGCTAGGCGACTCACTGGCGATCTGCCTGGACATGGCGGTTTACATATAACCCGCCCGGACATTGTGACTCACTGGAGACCCGGCGAGCGGGTCAAACGGACGACAAGGCCCAAGGCCTAGCATGTCGGTTCATGTGATGGTGGGCCGACTTAATAAGAAAGGTGTAAGGAATATTTCCCTTACAAGGAATCAAGACCCGGACTTGTATCCGGCTTGTAGTAGAAGATAGGCTAGTCCTAGTCCTACTAGGACTCCACATGTAACCTGCCCCTCTAACTTATATAAAGAGGGACAGGGCTCCCCCAAAGAGGGACAAGAAAACGACAATCTCTAGGGCTAGACAAAAAGAGCCGGCTTAACGGCGACTCTCTCATGATCATAATGAGACCTAGCCACAAACAACATGTAGGGTTATTACCGGATGATGTTTCCTGGGGGCCGAAGCTGTCTAAATCCTTGTCTTGCGTGTTGCGTCTCTCGTCCCGATCAACCCCTCTCAAGCTACCACATAGATGCGTTGGCCTCGCGACTAAGTCCTTACACTAGGACATCTGCCGTGACAATTTCACGACAGTTGGCGCCCACCGTGGGGCTCGTTCATGGTGGTGTTGAGTTCTTGAAGGGCGCTATCCCAGGGATCGAAAAACTGCGCCCAGCTTATTGAAGAAGTTCCGGTCGACTTGTCGGAGAGTTCCAGCTGGCTCACCGAAAAAGTTCCGACCACCTTGACGAAAGGTTCCGTCTAAATCGCCGAAAAAGTTCTGACCGCCTTGACGAAAGGTTCCGTCTAAATCGCCGAAAAGGTTCCGACCGCCTCGACGAAAGTTTCCGTCTGAATCACCAAAGAGTTCTAATTGCCTCGACGAAAAGTTCGGTCCGAATCGCCGAAGGGTTCCAGCCGAATCGCCGAAAGGTTCCGTCCGAGTCATCAAAGAGTTCCGACTTAGGCTACAGAAAAGTTCCGGATTATCAAGAGGTTCCGGTTCAAAAGTTCCGGATTATCAAAGGTTCCGGCCGGATTATTAAGAAGTTATGGTTCCAAAAATTCTGGTTAAAAAAGTGTCGGCCGGGTTATGTGGAGAGCTCAGGAACTAGAAGACACAGAACCAATTAATTCTTTTGTCAAAAAACAAAAGCAGCACTATGCATTATCCAGCGCCAACATCCGGCAAAAAATACCACCATCGCCCCTGCGGTCCGGTTTACATCAACGCGCCGACCGGCTCGCCCGTCAGCACCACCTTACAATGCCACGGACGACTCGCCCGTCCGCCCTCGCGGCCGGTTCACGCGTCCTCACCGGCTTACAACGTGGAGGACAACTTGCTCGTCCGCACCGGCTTACAAACGCCATGGCCGGTTTATCTGTTTGTTCCCGCGGCCGATTTACCCGTTAGGGATTTCAGTTTCACCTAGGGATCATCAACTTCATGGCGGATTATTTTCGGCCTAAACAAATCAGGTGATATCCATCCAAGTTTGTTTTATTATCACATGTTGTTTTTGTCAAAGAACAAGTTTATCTTTGCCTTGGTCTGCAATATTGTTTATGCAGGGCAGTTATTTATGACAAAAAGTGATATTATACCGCTGGAGGTGGAGGCGCCAACAACATCTTTTGGCACAGGTGGTCGTCGTTACTCTACGGACTCCCGCACCGGCTTACAACGCCGTGGCAGTCTCTCGCGACCACGCCGGCTTACAACGCTGTGGCCGTCTCTCGCGACCGCGCCGACTTACAACACCGTGGCCATCTCTTACGACCACGCCGGCTTACAACAAGGAGGACAACTTACCCGCCCGCACCGGTTTACAGCACCACGGTTGATTCATCTGTCTGAGCCGTCTTTGATGTTGCGGTCGTTTTTATGGTCCGTCTCTCGCGGCCTGGTCTACATCAACACACCGGGCTGCATTTTTCTGGATTAGTTGTTTATTGAGTATGAGCAAGTCACTACTTGGGAAGCCCGGTTTCTCTTCCAACAAATTGGAGGCAAATTATCATATATTATCAACCGCTGTCTGCACTGGATGGCTCAATGGATAGGTGCACAAGTCACGCACTACGGTTTGGTTAACTTCAAACAGCCAGTTGGAAGGAACCATTGGCCGAGTTGCTGACACGGTTCATACGGGATCATTTACAACCCGCCGCAATCACCTCAACCTTCTGTGGATAATCACTAGCCTAACATATCAGGTGAAATCCATCCAATATATTTTATATTACATATTATTTTCTTCAAAAGAGCAATTACTTTGGTTTGCAAGTTGTCCCATGCAGGATTCAAACCGGTCTATATCACGGTTAATTATGGAGAATCTCAAGCCAACTCCTCCGGTCGTCTTGAGACTCGGGGCTACAATGATAGGACTCGGCAAAATTAGCGGTTTCAATGAATTCAAGAACTCCTGTGTCATTAAAGGAAAAATAACCCGGGCCCCGGAGATTCTTGCTAGATCGATGAAAATTTAAAAGCTGTCAGAAGATTTCCGGCTCAAAATAAGGACTCTGGTTTAAAATCCGGTTCAAGAGACATCTTTCTGCCACAAAGCACTGAAGCTCTTAAATCCGGTTCAAAAGCCAGCCCAGGGTAAATTTGTCCCTCACAAATTTTTGAAGCTCTCTAATCTGGTTCAAAATCCGGCTCAAGGTAAATTTGTCCTTCACAAATTTTTAAAGCTTTCAAATCCGGTTTAAAGTTCCGGTTCAAAAAGCATTAATCTCTCGCAAGTTCAAGTTCTCAGGAAAAATTAAAGGTTGCCAAAAGAACTTGCTGCCATGATGCGCGGTTCAAACTTGGGTATCCTGCCTTACGGCTTATCTTATTATGATCACTTGGGGGCTTCTTGCTCATCGAGCATAGCTATCAGTACCCTCTTGATCGGCGCAATGCCAAAACTTATATGATCACTTGGGGGCTTCCTGTTCAAACATAGGTCGTATTTGAACCAAAGAGAACATAGCTGTCGATACCCTCTTGATCGGCATACTGCCAAACCCACTAGGGGGCTTCTTGATCATATATGAATCATAGCTTAACCCCTTTGGGTCTGACGTGGGTCGTATTCGAACCAGCATCATTAAACAACTCTTATGGTCACTTGGGGGCTTCCTGTTCAAACATAGGTCGTATTCGAACCAAAGAGAACATAGCCGTTGATACCCACTTGATCGGCATCGCCAAAGCCACTGGGGGCTATATGATCGTATTCGAATCTTAGCTTAACCCCTTTGGAACGGTTTACTGATCGTATCTGAATCAAGCCTCAAAAGTTTTATTCTATCTCTGGTAAAGTTTATTGTAGCCACAATTACTTAACTTGAGACCTTTTGGGGATTATATCTCAAATGTATATAAGTGTTTTATGATTAACCCGGCTTGACTTTTGACTATAAGTCGCCAACTTATGACAACCATCATTTATATGGAAGCATTGGCTTCTAAGGATTGGGTTATCACCCTTACTACACAGGTCATGTAAACCGGCATACAAATTCAATATCACAATGGTTATATGTGAGGTATTATGACCATACTGCGTAAACCGCCAAGGGTTCTTGTGATCTACTTGTGGGCAGGATAAGACTACATTTGGGTAGTTACCCGCCTGGTTTTTGACGATAAGTCGCCAGGCATATGTTGTTTAAACTCTTTGCAGGATTTGCAGAAATATGACATATAAATGATTAAGTTCAAACTCATTACCAAAGTTGATGCTTCAAAATGATGATCCGCTCGATTTTTCTCAAAGGCTATAAGCCGGGTTATAAAAATTCCGGCTTACAATGGAGGCGTATTAAATCGCCATCGGCCAAGAGCCACCGAGTATTTAAACTCCGGATTTACTTGTCAACCGATGAGGTATGCAAATCTTTAATAGCCAAAACTGGCTGGATTTTCATGATGATATTGAATGATTGAGGTTTTCATACCGGATTATATTATTTAAATCTCGAATAGCCAACATGGCTGGATTTCTATTGTGATTATCAATAACCAGTGCTATGATTGAGGTTTTCAAAGTCGCTTTAGCACAACGGCTATTATTTTTATCAATGGATATGATTTATTCTACAATGGAAGGAATAGTCCCGAGTCGCTGCAGGCTTACGACCCGGCACTTGGGGGCTATATTATTCATATTGGGATTATATCAAATATGCAAGTCCCATGTCACTGCCAGCATGCACCATGGCACTTGGGGGCTAATGTAAAGTCATTTTTTGATCAACTTATTGAAGACCCGACTCATCCCATTGTAATGAGCCGACCCTTGGGGGCTACCAATTGCTCCTGTCAAAAATTCAAGGTACACAAGCATTAATCCATTATATTGAACGGTCCACTATTTAGTTGGTGGAGTACAAAGCTCTTAACCTTGTGGACGTGGGTTCAAGCCCCATGGTGGAGACTATATTATATGATGTTATTATCAATTATATACAAAGTCCCAGCTCAGTATTATCTTACTAAGTCCGCACTTGGGGGCTACACATTGCTGTTCAAATTTACATGGTTATATCTACAAAGTCCCTGCTCATTATTTGCATAATGACCAGGCCCTTGGGGCTACACTGGTTGAAATTTTCATGAGCATAAAGCAATTACAAGTCCTGTGTTGTCGCAAGCATGACAACCCGGCACTTGGGGGCTACATGTGTGGAATATTCAGTTTATATGATTGAGATGAATAAACCGGATTTCTTCAAGGTTGCAACATTTGGAGCAAGTCTTAAACCATCACTTTGTTCTGCTCAAGACTTGGGGCTAAGGTAATATGGATATAAGGGAGAAAAATCTTCAAATTATCAGTTTTGAGCAAATCAGGAGGATCAATTACATAAACCGGTGTCAATAACAATTATGACCCGGCATCGTCTGTTTTATAATCCGGTAGTTTTTGGTAATGATAAACCGGCAAGTTTTACATCTTCAAGCCGGCTGAATATCAGATGAGTATTTGAAGACCAAAATTATTTAACCCGGCTCCTTGGAAGCCGACTCAAGTGGATTATTCTTCACAATATTTTTCTGTGAGAAACCAACATCACCAAATTGAGTATGAAGCTAGCTTATTTGACCCGGATTTTCTAGATGAAGGAAATGACAATTGGACTTAAGGATAATCACGTCCCGTCTTAGGAGAATATTTAACCCGGAGCACAAGGAATTAAGGATGATCAGGTGCTGGCGTACAAGAATTTTTAACCCGGAACACAATCTGTCAAAGTTGTTCTTGGGTTTGTTTTACAGGGTCAGTTTAACATGGATAAATCCAAATTAAATTGGGGGCTAATGTCGGGGATATACCCCGCGGTATGACCCGGCCGGAGTTATGACCCTGCCGGACTTGGCGATTCACCAGAAGACCCGGCTGGAGTTAGGCGACTCACTGGCGATCTGCCTGGACATGGCGGTTTACATATAACCCGCCTGGACATTGTGACTCACTGGAGACCCGGTGGGCGGGTCAAACGGACGACAAGGCCCAAGGCCCAGCATGCCGGTTCATGTGATGGTGGGCCGACTTAAGAAGAAAGGTGTAAGGAATATTTCCCTTACAAGGAATCAAGACCCGGACTTGTATCCGGCTTGTAGTAGAAGATAGGATAGTCCTAGTCCTACTAGGACTCCACATGTAACCCGCCCCTCTAACTTATATAAAGAGGGGCAGGGCTCCCCAAAGAGGGACAAGAAAACAAGAACAATCTCTAGGGCTAGACAAAAAGAGCCGGCTTACCGGCGACTCTCTCATGATCATAATGAGACCTAGCCACAAACAACATGTAGGGTTATTACCGGATGATGTTTCCCGGGGCCCAAAGCTGTCTAAATCCTTGTCTTGCGTGTTGCGTCTCTCGTCCCGATCAACCCCTCTCAAGCTACCACATAGATGTGTTGGCCTCGCGTCTAAGTCCTTACACTAGGACATCTGCCATGACAATTCCACGACATTCAGAGCATACAAAGTGGCACTAACTTATAGGAACAGGCATACTTGAATCAACATCGAGCATGTCGGTCAGCAGGGTGCGAATCCGGGCTTTAGCACTGGGCTAACAGGACTCCGGGAACCCGGGCTGTAGCAGGCTAGGCAGGACTCCGGATGTCATCGCGTGACATTTCCCCGAAGGGACAGACACAGGAACGAAGTGAATCACATGCCGCTACCAAGTGTTTCGAGCAAGAGTGCTTTGGGCTAGCAGGACTCCGTGAACTGGGTCAGAAGCGGACTACTATGGCTCATGGAAGCACAAGACTACATTTCCCCATAAGAGAGGCTACCAAGGATAAACAACTAGGTTGTCGGATCCCACACATACCAAGCATTTCAATCATACACACAATATGCTCGATATGTGTAAATACAAAATGGCATCACAACATAACTCTATGACTCAAGTATTTATTTAATAGGCTCCGAGGAGCGAGATATTACAAACATGGGTCTCATGACCCAACATTCAGAGCATACAAATCAAAGCACATGCGGAAGCTTAACATGTCTGAGTACAGACATCTATAAATGAAAAAGGCTTAGAAGCGACTATCTACGCATCCGCCGAGGGCACAAGATCATAGCTGAGGTAACAAGCTAAACGTCAAGTCCACGCGTGTCACGCCTAAGATGCGACCCTATCCTAAAGGAACTCAAGGTCCCACCAAGGATAGAAGCGCATCTTGAAGACGCTTTGCAAGGTGGATATCATTACATCAACATTACATAATAGTGGGGATACATACATAAGGCATACAATGCCACACTAATACAACATCACATCATATACAAGATCAACATCCGCCACGGATGAAACATAAACAAACTCAAACAATATCCACCTCGCTAGCCCAGGCTGCCGACCGGAACCTATCCCCGATCGAAGAAGAAGCAGAAGAAGAACTCCAAAACAAGCAAACATCGCCTCCCGTCGTGATCATCGTGACAACCTGTACTCAAGAATCGGTGGTGTAGTAATCTGTGAGCCACGAGGACTCAGCAATCCCATTACCATGGGTATCAAGACTAGCAAAGCTTAAATGGGAAAGGAAAAGGTAAAGTGGTGAGGTTGCAGCAGCGACTAAGCATATATGGTGGCTAACACACGCAAATGAGAGCGAGAAGAGAAACAAAGGAACGGTCGTCAACTAGTAATGATCAAGAAGTGATCCTGAACTCCTACTTACGCCGACATAACCCGAAACCGTGTTCTCCTCTCGATCAACCCGAAAAGAGACACTCACGGTTACACACACGGTTGGTGTATTTTAATTAAGATCAACTTCGGGTTTTCTACAACCGGATATTAACAAATTCCCATCTGCCACATAACCGCTGGCACGGCTTTCGAAAGTTCAAACCCCGCAGGGTGTCCCAACTTAGCCCATGATAGGCTCTCGCGATCAACGAAGGATATTCCTTCTCCCGGAAGACCCGATCAGTCTCGGAATCCCGGCTACAAGACATTTCGACAAAGAATAAAACAAGACCAAAGAAAGCCGCCTCGATGCGCCGACAATCCCGATAGGAGCTGCACATATCTCGCTCGTGGCAACATCGGATGAGACTAGCTACGAGTAAAACCAAACCTCGGGTTGCCTCAAGGTGGCGGCAAGAAAGCTGGTTCGAGCCAAAGACTTAGAGAAGCACCGCCCGGGGGCTAAAATAAAGATGACCCTTGGGTTGGCCGACCCAAGGGAAGGGTATAGGGGGTGGTGAGGCAAATGGTAAAACCAAGGTTGGGCCTTGCTGGAAAAGTCTTATTCAAAGCGAACTGTCAAGGGGGTCCCATAAATCACCCGACCGCGTTAGGGACGCGAGATCCGGGAACATAACACCAATATGACGGAAACTAGGGCGGCAAGAGTGGAACAAAACACCAGGCATAAGGCCGAGCCTTCCACCCTTTACCAAGTATATAGATGCATTAATTAAATAAGATATATTGTGATATCCCAACAGGTAAACATGCTCCAACAAGGAACAATATCTCCATGTTCCAACAAGGAACAAACTTCATCTTCACCGCAACTAACCACGCTATAAGAGGGGCTGAGCAAAGCGGTAACATAGCCAAACAAAGGTTTGCTAGGAAGGGTGCAACAGGTTAGAGGTTCATGGCAATTTGGGATGGCTTGATAAATGTGTAATAGGTAGCGCCAGCATAGCGATAGAACGAAGCAACTAGCATAGCAATGATAGTAATGAGATCCGTAGAAGCGGTCATCTTGCCTGAAATCCCGCAAGGAAGAAGAACAAGCCCATGAAGAAGAATGAACGGAAGTAGTCGAACGAATCCTCACAATCGCAACATTACCGGAACCAAGAAGCAACACCGGAAAGAAAGAAACAACATGGTAAATGCACAAGCATAAACATGGCACGATGCACAATCAAGTATGATGCATGTCCGGTTTAATGAGGCATGGCATGGCAATATGCAACAAACAATACTACCAATTAAGTGGAGCTCAATATGCAACGGGTTGCATATTGACAAAACACCACATTGACATATTTAGTTTGATCTCGTTTAGGTACACAACAATATTAAATGTTGTTAAACATGGCAAGAGGTGAAGCATAAATAAACTAACTATTTAGGCAAGTTTAAATGAGGCCGGAAATAAGAAACAACAATTCCGAAAACCCTCATGAGCAATATTTTAGATTCGGTACTGTTCTGCCCTATACACAATTTTAGAGTTGTTAAACAGCAACATAAAGTGGACCATGTTAATCTAGGCATTTTTCCACCCCATTTACATATAAAGAACATTTAATTCGAGTTACGGTTATTTAGTTATGAATTAAATCATTTTAGCATGGCATATTAGCAAATTAATGCAAACATCAATTTAAATATTTTAACATGGGATGAAAGTGGCATATTATTAATCTACACAATTTTCTGAGCATTTTACATATATAAATTACTTTAATCCGATGCACTATTTGTGAGTTATTAAATGCATGATGATTAGGGGGTTTTCTGCAAAACTGCTAGTACTGGATAATAGAGAAAACTCAGCGCAGGAAAAAAAACAACACGGGCCGCATCTGCACAGGCTGGGCCAAACAGAGGGGGGGGGCTGCTCACCACGGCACTTGGGCCGGTCGGTGGAGAGGCTGAGGCGAGGCGCTGGGGGGTGGCCTCACCATGGGCCTCGGCCCGGTTCGGGTGGAGGAGGCCGGGCAGGCCAGCTGCTGGGCCGAAGCAGAGGAGCGGCTGGGCCACGCGGTGCTCACTGGCTGGCTCGGATCGAGGCCGCGGTCAACGCGAGCGAGCGAGCGGGGCACGATCAAACTGTTGCTGCTCTCGTTACTGAAGAACAGAGGAAGGAGCAGGTCCAAGCACCGTGGTGGGCGCGATGGACTTCAAGGCGTCGTGGGCGCAAGGAACGGAGGGAGGGGCGGCGAGATGGGGCCTACAGGCGGCGGACGGCGAGGATCCACCGGATCTCGACGAGGGAAGCGGCGACAATGGGACTTGGGGCGGAAGAAGGAGGTCCGGGGCCCGAGGGCACAGGGCGCTGGGTGGCCGGATCCCGGACGCTGGAGGTCCCGGTGTCCCGTTCCTGCCGGATCGGGCAGAGGCGGCCGACGGACTTGGAGCTTGGGCGAAGCCGGTGGGGCGAGCCATGGCGTGGTGCATCTTGGTGGAGAGGTTCCGCTGGAACGACGGGGATGGCCGTCACGATTTAACCCCAAGGGCGGCGGTGCTGCAATTTCTCCATGGCCTCAGCGTGGTTCCCTGTGAGAGAGAGGCAGAGGCATGAGAGAGAGAGGGAAGGGGAAAATGTGACGGGGAGGAGGCGCAAGAGAAGGCAGGGTCAGGGCGGTGCTCATCTGAGGCGGCGACGGCGAGGATTGTTGCTGCTGCTGCTAGGACGCTCGTGTTCGTGGAGGCAGGGGAGCTCCGGTCGCGTTGTGGCTTTCCGCGCGCGAAGGACGGGCGAGGCCGGAGGGGAACGAGGCAGGAGCTCGCTCGAGGAGATCGAGCGCTAGAGCGTGGGGCTCTCTGTTGTTGCTGTAGGTGGGAGGATGAATTGGGAGGCTACGGGGTGAAATCGAGGGAGGTGGTGGATCGGGAGGATCCCGATGGAGAGAGTGGCGGCGGAGATGGGGGACAAACCCCCTAGAAATTAGGGTTGGGAAGATTTGGTAGGTGATGGTCTTATATATGGCAGGTAGACTAGGCTTAGGGCTAACAGATCCCTCCGATCGTAATCGGACGATCGAGAATAAAAGGTTAGAGGAGTCCAAATAAGAAAACGGAGATATTTTGTAGACGTTTGGGGATGATCCGACACAACGGTAACGACTGCCCGGGTCGGGTTCGGGGGAGTTTCAGACACGCGCGCGACGGGTTTGGCAAAACGCCATGGAGACAAAAGGTTTTGATGAGCTCAGAAAAGAGAGAGAAGAGAGCGGTCCGGTTGATCTAAGAGGGGTCAACAGGGACAAGCGGTCTGACAACAGGCCACGAAGCCAAGGGGAGAAACGACAACTACTAACGGCTACGAGTTTTAAGAAAATATGCAAATGCAATGCACATGATGCTATGAGATGAGACGCATGACAAAGAACACAAAGCAAAACAAAAGACAAAACCCAACCACAACGGAAATAAAATAACACATCTCCGGAAAAGGCAAGAGTTGGAGTTACGAATATGGAAAGTTGTATCCGGGGTGTTACAACACTCCACCACTATTTAGAGGATCTCGCCCCGAGATCTAGGATGGCACCGAGGGTAAAGGAAGAGGAAGATAAGAGGTAAACTAAATTGCTTCTTTGATTTAACGAGTGAAACCACGAACCTTGAGAGGTTGAGCAATTTAAAAGAAAGAGTACAACAGAGATGAACGAGATTACAAACAATCCGGGTAGAAAAGAGAAACAAGGAGTATTACGAGAACTTGATGGTTGAAAGACATGGAAATAAGAGTTTAATGGACAAGATAGAATTCGAAACCACTCTCGTTGAAACGAGATAAGAATGAATAGGAATGATATAATTTGGACAGCACTCCGACTGTAAATGGAAGAAATTGAACAAGAACTTGAGAAGATGAGATGATACTTGATGAAATCAACAACACACTGCAATGGGTAAGAGGGATTTCGGACAGCACTGAGGTTGAAAAGAGAGGCAAAACTTGATAAGATGAAAGAACTGGAATGAGGACACAACACTCGGCTAAACGGATAAGCAAGGAAAATAACATGATCCTCACAATCGAGATGATGAGTGGAGAGAGCAACATCACCATGCCTCCGGAAGAAAGAATAGAAGATAGATCATTGGTATAAAAGAATGGAGAAGAAAATGCCAACTTCTGCCACAAATGAACTTGAAAAGCATCCTTGCAAAGAAGAATTTGACGGAGTTGTTGGAAAACAAACGCCGAAAAGAATAAGCTTGTAGTGGGCTTATGAAAAGACCTCAAAATTATGAGGTGACAACCGACCACTAATGGAAAACATTGATTTGATTGAGAGCACCAAAGAGATGAAAAACTTCTTCACCGAGATGAGAAGGAGAAAATTGGATCATAGATACGCACCACAAATAGCAACATTCCTTAGGGAAGGCTTTAGGTGAAATATGACCCAAGATGACTCCAACAAAGGGATTGATGGATTGAAAAGATCTCTTGAACGAAGAGAAAATGATGGATTTAAAATACCTCATTCTTGACAACAATATGAATCATGAAACATGAAGGAAATTTTCAAGAGTGACATAACACCATCTCAAAAGGTAGAAAGAATTGCACTTCGGGATGCACGATGAAGAATGCTTGAACTCCTCAAAACAAAACATGTGTTGAGCACCATGCTTATTTTTAGAGTATAGCTTGGCGGATCATAACTTCGAGAGGATTCTTGAAGAACAATTGAAGAATGAACAGAATCCTTGACGAACCATCATGTAGAGCCTCCATGAAGAACTCCGGTAATAAAAGGATGATAAAAAGAAAGAGAAGTTGAAAACACAAGGTGAAGCCTTGCGATGATTTAGATGGAGCTTTGTGATGAGATAAAGCAGCATAAACTTGGAACCCGTAAAAGAAAAGAAGAACAACTTAGAACCGAGAAATGATATCATGAACAATCACCGGAAGAAAAGAATTAATCAACTCGAGGAAATAAGAATAAGATTTATTGTATGCTTATCCTTCATCAAATTAAATTGATGACAAGCAATGGATTTTACATACTTGTTATTCTTCTTTCCAAAGAATTGAGAAGTGGCATAACGCAAACTTGAGAAGGTCTTCATGAACCACCGGTAGGATTCGAAAGAACGAATGAATTAAAGTGATAATCAAGGAAATGAAATCTTGAACGAACCACCATAAGAATTAAAATGAACATAGCAAAGGCAAAATTCACCGGGAAGAATTGGGAAAACAAATGAAGATGCTTGAGAGAATTTAGATAGAATAGAATGAAGAGATCTTGAACTGATTAGAGGATATTTGAACGATTCACCGGTAAGATTTGGAGAACGGTAGCTACACGCTGAGAATGAAGAATTATGACATGATGGCCTTCGGAGGAAAGAAATGGAAACAACTCATGAAATGCTCCGGATGAGTGAAAAGAATTTGCACGATTGAAAACAATTTGAGAGGATAACAACGAGCTAGCACCGCGAATCTCCGTAGAACGGAACAAGATTTAGAGGAAAAACTCTTCTTCGGTCTTCACATGCTGAGAATGACGAGGAGAAACACCACCAAATTGTTGAGAAACTCCGGAAGGATTAAAATAGGAAAGGTTGAGCCAGAGATGAAAAGAATTTGGAAGATCTTGGAGAAAAAAACATTTGACTGATGATAACTCATTCTTACGTCAAACTTTGAAAAGAATTTTAGAATAACTCCGGGAGAATTAGAAGAGTCGTAAGATCCTCGAAAAGACCTGTGGGTTAGGGCCCACTCAAAAGAAACACCGTTGAATGATTGCTTGAAAATAAAGATTGCACAGGTAGAATTAAATGGCTTGAAAGAGCGAAAACTTGAAGTAACTTCGAACGGATTAAGAAAGGAAACATGATTCTTCTGAGATATCTTGAGCACTCCGGACAAGAATAGAGGGAGGTGAACAATTAAGAGGTGCACCGACGTGGAGAAACATTTGAAACGAGGAAAAGAATATGATCAACACTGAAATCTTAATTTAAATCCACCGGAGAAGAAACAACGATGAAGGATGATGAGCTTGGAGCTGTTGAGAATCTTCATGGGAAATCACCGGATAAGAACATTGATTGAAAAGTGTGAAGAAACTTCACATGAATAAATGGATACTTGATAAAAAAACCGAGTCCTTGACGAAAAAGGGTGGGAGGGCGTGAAAACAAAGACAACTTGCGACGGATGAAATGGATACAGTTGAGAAAACATAGAATTTATCTTTCAGATGTTGAAATGATTCGATCCACTTAAAGAGAAGAACTCAGGTAGAAAATAAATAACATGACGATCTCGATGATCAAGAAGGATTAGTATTCACATAGCAATATGAGAACACCGTTTAGGAAAGGTATGGATTCAACATTTGACTTCGAAGCAACTCGAATACCACAAATAAAACAAAACAAAGGATTTGGCTTGCAGAATAAGCCTGAAACAAATACATATGATAGAGATTTGCCCAATCTCATATCATGCATCTGTCGAAAAGATATTCTAGGAGCTACTTGAATTCCCACCTATAAACTCCCGAAACTTTCTGGTTATGCAATCTGGTGTTGGGGATACAGGGGACACAAAATATATCACCCAAACTAACAATACCTAGATCCAGCTGTATCCATCCGTCAACACATAACCAAGAAAACTCCGGAAATCGTGTACCTCGACCTTCGAAAAGCATCCGTTATACGAGTCATGGCAATACTCCCGCACTCACCTCAGTACTGGGTTATCGGGGTTATCTCACCAACGATTTGTACAAAGAGATTTTCGATGTCGGCAAAACTCGTGTATTCCGTAATCGCAACGATAAAATTGTGACGACAACACCTCGGAGCTCAACTCCCGGACACCGCCACAACCCCTAAATGTCGGAGGCACCAAGAACAATGTTCTCACACAAAACCATCGGAACGATTCCAAGATACCTGCGTGATCCTAAAAAAAATATAGTGAAATTTGAGGAGAGGAAAGACAAAACATCTACGTCAGGAGACCTCACCAGAGCGATTTAAGGGACCGAGGAGTAAAAAGAATCCTACTCCGATATACAATCCTAAGACTCAAAATAGTTTTTCTTCTAGACTCAACAACGGCCAACAAACAAGGGGGCTCCTAAGGGCGGTCGAGGCTCTGATACCAACTTGTCACGCCCAAGATGCGACCCTATCCTAAAGGAACTCGAAGGTCCCACCAAGGATAGAAGCGCATCTTGAAGATGCTTTGCAAGGTGGATATCATTACATCAACATTACATAATAGTGGGGATACATACATAAGGCATACAATGCCACACGAATACAACATCACATCATATACAAGATCAACATCCGCCACGGATGAAACATAAATGAAACTCAAACAATATCCGCTTCGCTAGCCCA
The DNA here is from genome assembly GCA_021605145.1 of Aegilops bicornis. Lineage (NCBI taxonomy): Eukaryota > Viridiplantae > Streptophyta > Magnoliopsida > Poales > Poaceae > Aegilops > Aegilops bicornis. Next base: position 429,413,344 of record CM038673.1, read on the forward strand.
GGCTGCCGACTCAGAACCTATCCCCGATCAAGAAGAAGCGTAAGAATAACTCCAAAACAAGCAAACATCGCTCTCCGTCCGTGATCATCGTGACAACCTGTACACGCAATCGGTGGTGTAGTAATCTGTGAGCCACGAGGACTCGGCAATCCCATTACCATGGGTATCAAGACTAGCAAAGCTTAAATGGGAAAGGAAAAGGTAAAGTGGTGAGGTTGCAGCAGCGACTAAGCATATATGGTGGCTAACACACGCAAATGAGAGCGAGAAGAGAAACAAAGGAACGGTCGTCAACTAGTAATGATCAAGAAGTGATCACGAACTCCTACTTACGCCGACATAACCCAAAAACCGTGTTCTCCTCTCGATCAACCCCGAAAAGAGACACTCACGGTTACACACACGGTTGATGTATTTTAATTAAGATCAACTTCGGGTTTTCTACAACCGGACATTAACAAATTCCCATCTGCCACATAACCGCTGGCACGGCTTTCGAAAGTTCAAACCCTGCAGGGTGTCCCAACTTAGCCCATGATAGGCTCTCGCGATCAACGAAGGATATTCCTTCTCCCCGGAAGACCCAATCAGTCTCGGAATCCCGCTACAAGACATTTCGACAAAGAATAAAACAAGACCAAAGAAAGCCGCCCGATGCGCCGACAATCCCGATAGGAGCTGCACATATCTCGTTCTCGTGGCAACATCGGATGAGACTAGCTACGAGTAAAACCAAACCTCGGGTTGCCTCAAGGTGGCCCACAGTAAGGGGTTCAGCCAAAGACTTAGAGAAGCACCGCCCGGGGGCTAAAATAAAGATGACCCTTGGGTTGGCCGACCCAAGGGAAGGGTATAGGGGTGGTGAGGCAAATGGTAAAACCAAGGTTGGGCCTTCTTTGGAAAAGTCTTATTCAAAGCGAACTGTCAAGGGGTCCCATAAATCACCCGACCGCTACGGGACGCGAGATCCGGGAACATAACACCAATATGACGGAAACTAGGGCGGCAAGAGTGGAACAAAACACTGCATAAGGCCGAGCCTTCCACCCTTTACCAAGTATATAGATGCATTAATTAAATAAGATATATTGTGATATCCCAACAGTAAACATGCTCCAACAAGGAACAATATCTCCATGTTCCAACAAGGAACAAACTTCATCTTCACCGCAACTAACCACGCTTATAAGAGGGGCTGAGCAAAGCGGTAACATAGCCAAACAAAGGTTTGCTAGGAAGGGTGCAACAGGTTAGAGGTTCATGGCAATTTGGGATGGCTTGATAAACAGGTAATAGGTAGCGCAGCATAGCGATAGAACGAAGCAACTAGCATAGCAATGATAGTAATGAGATCCAGGGTAGCGGTCATCTTGCCTGAAATCCCGCAAGGAAGAAGAACGAGCCCATGAAGAAGAATGAACGGAAGTAGTCGAACGAATCCTCACAATCGCAACATTACCGGAACCAAGAAGCAACACCGGAAAGAAACAAACAACATGGTAAATGCACAAGCATAAACATGGCACGATGCACAATCAAGTATGATGCATGTCCGGTTTAATGAGGCATGGCATGGCAATATGCAACAAACAATACTACCAATTAAGTGGAGCTCAATATGCAACGGGTTGCATATTGACAAAACACCACATTGACATATTTAGTTTGATCTCGTTTAGGTACACAACAATATTAAATGTTGTTAAACATGGCAAGAGGTGAAGCATAAATAAACTAACTATTTAGGCAAGTTTAAATGAGGCCGGAAATAAGAAACAACAATTCCGGAAAACCCTCATGAGCAATATTTTAGATTCGGTACTGTTCTGCCCTATACACAATTTTAGAGTTGTTAAACAGCAACATAAAGTGGACCATGTTAATCTAGGCATTTTTCCACCCCATTTACATATAAAGAACATTTAATTCGAGTTACGGTTATTTAGTTATGAATTAAATCATTTTAGCATGGCATATTAGTAAATTAATGCAAACATCAATTTAAATATTTTAACATGGGATGAAAGTGGCATATTATTAATCTACACAATTTTCTGAGCATTTTACATATATAAATTATTTTAATCCGATGCACTATTTGTGAGTTATTAAATGCATGATGATTAGGGGGTTTACGCAAAACTGCTAATCTTGGATAATAGAGAAAACTCAACAGAAAAAAACAACACGGGCCGCATCTCGCACAGTGCTGGGCCAAACAGAGGGGGTTGCTCACCACGGCCCTTGGGCCGGTCGGTGGAGAGGCCGAGGCGAGGCGCTGGGGGGTGGCCTCACCATGGGCCTCGGCCGGTTCGGGTGGAGGAGGCCGGGCAGTGCTGGGCCGGGGCAAGCAGGAGCGGGCCACGCGGTGCTCACCGGCTGGCTCGGATCGAGGCCGCGTCAACGCGAGCGAGCGAAAGGGCACGATCAAACTGTTGCTGCTCTCGCATCAAGAACAGAGGAAGGAGCAGTCCAAGCACCGGCCGGGCGCGATGGACTTCGGCGTCGTGGGTGCAAGGAACGGAGGGAGGGGCGGCGAGATGGGGCCTACAGGCGGCGGACGGCGGCGAGGATCCACCGGATCTGACGAGGGGAAGCGGCGACAGCGGGACTTGGGGCGGAAGAAGGAGGTCCGCGGGGCCCGAGGGCCTGTGGCGTCGGGGTGGCGGATCCGGACGCTGGAGGTCCCCGTGTCCCGTTCCTCACGGATCGAAGCAGAGGCGGCCGACGGACTTGGAGCTTGGGCGAAGCCGGTGGGCGAGCCATGGCGTGGTGCTACTGGTGGAGAGGTTCCGCTGAGGAACGACGGGGGATGGCCGTCGGCCGACGAACCCCAAGGGCGGCGGTGCTGCAATTTCTCCATGGCCTCAGCGTGGTTCCTGGTGAGAGAGAGGCAGAGGCATGAGAGAGAGAGAAGGGGAAAATGTGACGGGGAGGAGGCGCAAGAGAAGGCAGGGTCAGGGCGGTGCTCATCTGAGGCGGCGACGGCGAGGATTGTTGCTGCTGCTGCTAGGACGCTCGTGTTCGTGGAGGCAGGGGAGCTCCGGTCGCGTTGTGGCTTTCCGCGCGCGAAGGACGGGCGAGGCCGGAGGGGAACGAGGCAGGAGCTCGCTCGAGGAGATCGAGCGCTAGAGCGTGGGGCTCTCTGTTGTTGCTGTAGGTGGGAGGACGAATTGGGAGGCTACGGGCTGAAATCGAGGGAGGTGGTGGATCGGGAGGATCCCGATGGAGAGAGTGGCGGAGATGGGGACAAACCCCCTAGAAATTAGGGTTGGGAAGATTTGGTAGGTGATGGTCTTATATATGGCAGGTAGACTAGGCTTAGGGCTAACAGATCCCTCCGATCGTAATCGGACGATCGAGAATAAAAGGTTAGAGGAGTCCAAATAAGAAAACGGAGATATTTTGTAGACGTTTGGGGATGATCCGGACACAACGGTAACGACTGCCCGGGTTCGGGTTCGGGTTAGTTTCAGACACGCGCGAGAAGGGTTTGGCAAATCGACATGGAGACAAAAGGTTTTGATGAGCTCAGAAAAGAGAGCGAAGAGAGCGGTCAGGTTTATCTAAGATGTTTCAACAGGGACAAGCGGTCTGACAACGGGCCACGAAGCCAAGGGGAGAAACGACAACTACTAACGGCTACGAAGTTTTAAGAAAATATGCAAATGCAATGCACATGATGCTATGAGATAAGACGCATGACAAAGAACACAAAGCAAAACAAAAGACAAAACCCAACCACAACGGAAATAAAATAACACATCTCCGGAAAAGGCAAGAGTTGGAGTTACGAATATGGAAAGTTGTATCCGGGGTGTTACAACGCGGAACTACTAGCGAGACTGACGTCTCTCTGCAAAAACATAAAATAGGCAAACGTGAGTACAAATGTACCCAGCAAGACTTACATCAGAACTAACTACATATGCATCGGTATCAACAAAGGGGGTGGTGGAGTTTAGTAGCAGCAAGCCAGCTTTGACTCGGTGGCTATCCTGAACTACGACTGCAAGTAACTCTTTTGAGGTGGCGCACACGAGTCCACATATTCACCATATCAATACACCACTATGGATCCGCTCCCGTCTCCCTACGAGAACGCCATCCATAGCACTCACACTTATCTTGCGCATTTTAGAGTATCCACTTTCACTTGTCTATGAACTGTTATAGGAAACCCAGCAGTCCTTTACCACGGACACGGCTATTCGAATAGATGATGATAACCCTGCAGGGGTGTACTTCTTCACACACGCTCTCACCACTTATCGCCGTTTACACGACATGTACTCGGTAACCTTCAAGCGTAAGCCCAGCGAGGGTGTCGGCCACGACCTACCTAAACACTCAAGTCTCTAGTCCAGGTTATCGCCTATTCAGGTTCCATCCGCAGGGAGTCCGCCCGAGGTTTCCACATACGGCCCCAAACGATGTGTGCAGGGTTCCGCGACACCAAACGAGCGCCCGGCATACCCAGCCACGTGCCTACTGCATCACAACCCACCCCTCGGGTCAGCACTGCCCACGGCCTCCAGCATACTACAAACACCAGAAACTACTTCCAACTCCTGGACAGAGGACAAGGGTGGTTAAGAAGTCGAGAGGGGTACTTAAGCATTCCAATGCGTGGTAGTAACTGGTCATGGATCACAAACATAGAACGCAGTTCCTGAGGACGGCTTCAATGAGACAACCCACCATGTACTCCTACATGGCCTCTCACCGATACCTTTACCAAATCGTGTTCACACACTTAGCTCTCAATAGTAGGACATGTTCACACACCTCCGATTCATCCCCGATGAATCAGACCTGACTCAACTCTAAGCAGTAGCAGGCATGACAAACAAGCATGAATGATTAGGCACATTAGGGCTCAAACAACTCCTACTCATGCTAGTGGGTTTCATCTATTTACTTTGGCAATGACAGGTCATGCAGAGGAAAGGGGTTCAACTACCGCTGCAAGTAACAAATGAATCGCTGTTGTCCTAATGCAATAAAAGAGAGCAGGAGCGAGAGAGTGGGATTGTATCGGAATGAACAAGGGGGTTTTGCTTGCCTGGCACTTCTGAAGATATTATAGTTCTTCATCGGTGTCATCGAACTCATCGTCGAATCACGTCTATCGAGAGGGAACAAATACCGGCAACAAAAGAAACACAATCAATGCAATGCACAATATGATGCATGATCATGACATGGTAAAATGAGTGTGTTGGGCTAATGCAACTACAATCAGATGGGTTTGAGCTATTTTGAACCAAAGATTCAAAGTTCAAACTCATTTGTGATCTTAAATAGTGCTTTATCATGTTTTGCACTAAACAGCAAGTTAACTTGTTTAAACATGCATGAAACCAGTACAGATGGATAGATTGTATTTTTCTCATAATTTTTCATATATAAATTATTTCCATTGGAGTTATAGATTATTTTCTATGATTTTAGAAGTTTAAGATATTTTCTGAAATAAATAAATCATTTCTGATTTATTTAAAATCCAGAAAACAGATTACTGCGTCAGCATTACGTCACCATGACATTAGCAGGTCAAAGGTGCCAGCCCAGGTCAAACCTGACGGCTGGGATCCACACGTGAGTGATACAACTAATTAACTGGGTTAAGTTCATACTAACTAAACTGTCAGTGGGGCCTGGGCCCGCATTTATGTGACTTAGTGTGTTAACTAAAAGTTATTTAGTGCTAAGCTAAAATTAGCAGGGCTCTGGTCTCACCTTTTGTTGACCCAGGGGAGTCAAACCACAGGTCAAACGGGGTCAACTCGCCGGCGGTTTGACGCCGGCGACGACAGACGCGGCAGAGGGCTTCGGAAAATGCCCACAGGGCTCGGTTTTGGACGCGGTTTGCGGCTACGGAAAGCTGAAAGTCTCGCGCATCCAACGGCAGCATCGGCTGGAGCTGAGATGGCCGAAGCTGACGGCGGCGAGCTCTTTTGCGGCCGCCAGAGTTCGGCCATGTACGGGGTTGGGGCTGCGGCGTCGTAACGCCAATTGAGGCGCTAGCGAGGCACTACGCGGTGCGGTAAGCATGTTGGGTAGCACGGGATGACTAAATGGTCGCCGGAGCAACGCCGGCGACAAGCTCAAGCGGAGGCGAGCTTCGACCATGGTGGAACTATGGCCTAGAGGGTGCAAACGCGTGGGGAAGAATAGGAGTTCGAAGCAGAATCTCACAGCGGGGTCGGGGAGCAGGTCAACAGCTCGGGGAAGGCATCGACGGTGGAAAATCGATGGCGGGCGATCCTCGGTGGCCGAGGAGGGGAACGGCGGAGCTGGCGGCATCCAGGTCTTCCGGCGCCTTCCGTCTTGGTGAGGAGGAAGAGGGGAACAAGGCAGGGCTTCTTGGCGCGTCGTCGAGGCGTGGAGTGGCCGGTCGCCGCGGCAGAGCACGGCGGCGCCCTTGGTGCACTCGGGAAGTGAGGGAGAGGGAGCCATAGGAGGGGAGGAGTTGTGGGCGTGAGAGAGAGAGAGGTCGGGGGGCGCGTGGCGTCTCCAGGGCGACGTCGGGGAGGCGGCAGCAAGCAGGAGGTGGCCAGGCGCGACATCGGCGCTCGCCACCGAGCTGCTTCGTGCGCTGGCATGGGGAAGAAGATAGGCATGCCCCTGGTGGGCTGGGCCAGCCAGCTGGGCCGTCCTGGTGGGCTGCACAAGAGGTAAGCCCACGTAAGTATCCTCTCTCTCTGTCTGTCTTCTTTTGTTTCAGTTTTCTATTTTGCTGTAATCTTCGTGGCTTTTCTAAAAATACCTAGACCCTTTCAAAAATCACCAAACTGTACATGCCCACTGTATAGAATATATCCAACACGGAACATTTCAGTTTAGGATTATTTGGGCATTTAAAATATTTACTAGCATTTAAATGCCCAAATTCAAATAACATATGATTTAATCCAGTGACCTTTGAATGACCTAGCAATTTGTGCACCATTTTTGTCAGAGGTTCTATACCAAGGCAAAGATGATGAACATATTAGAAGGGCATTTTGGGTTCATTGAATATGATTTTAGTAAACCCTAGTTGGTTTAAGGGGGGGTGCTGGGGGTTCTGTCATCCCCATTTCAAGTTTCTGAGGAATTTAAACATGATGCACACATGAAGTTAGCCTAGTGCAACGCCAGAAGCTTGGGATGTGACATGTACTTGGTTTCACCAACTGGTGAGGAGAAATAGAAACAGAGCATGAAGAGGAAGAAGAAGAAGAATAAACAGTGCCAAGGCGATCTTCTTTGAAGCAGGAGGCCTCGATCGAGGCCATCCAAGGGCTCTGGCAACGACTACCTTAAATGTGAGACGATCCTCCAAGGAGCCCTTCCACTTCTGCTGTCTCACTTAATTAATTAGGAGTACTTAAGTACCACTAATTCATTACTGCCTAATTTTCCTGTTGGAGTTAAACAAATCTTTAGTAGGACCCCATGCTGAATCATGTACGTGTGAATGTTTGTCTATGGAGGTGAATCATGTGGTGGAGCAGGGAGGGAATATTATTAGTGTCATGACATAATAGTGCTATTGTTTTGCATTTCAATTTATTGCCATTGGTTCAATGAGGCAATGTTTTGCGTATTGTCCATCATGAATTTGATGCTACTATTTGAGTAATATGCTAATGTCTTCCTATCCTTTCTAACTAAGCTAATGAAGGTTTCACCTTGTTCCTACTTGTGCAAATAGGGATCATGTTGTGCCAATCATACATTTTAGTGGAACTACACAAGACAATACAATGAACTGTATCCCAGCCGTGCTTTAACTCTGCTGGAAGTTTTTGATAATCTTTGATATAATCTCAAAGACTTTGGTAAACAAGAGCGATTTCAACCATACATTTGAAGTGCACAAAATATATACTATTGTGTGATTCCAAAGTGAGTGCTTTATCATCTCTTATGGGACTACATGAATAAGCTTTTTTTCTCAAAGTTGGTGCGGGCCTAAGGCCTTCATCCATATTAGTTCTTGTCATCTCTATTTGTATCGTACTCTTTGTCATGAGAAACTTCTTTATCTTTGCACTTTTAAGTTTTGCAACCTATGATAAATGGCAATGCTTTGAGTGTTGAGTTGAGCCAATTGGTACTGATTAAATAAACTAATACCTCTCTTTAAGCAAGACAACTATGTTGCTAACTTTACCCATTAAGATAATGAGGGTGCTTCTATTTGTTAGTGTATGTTTCATCAACTAGTCCCACTATTACAGTAATCTCACTCTCTCAATATATGTGCCAACAGGGATGCTCGATTTTGGTGGAACCGCACAAAAACTCTGGGTGCTTCATTGCCTCGACAAATTTTCCGGCCCTTTCCCCGGGCCGCTAATCTCCGCTTGCTTTCTTCCTTTGCTGTCAGTCGCTTGTCTTATCTCGGCTTCCAGTCAAAGGAAATAGTAATTGATATGCTACCTCACACAGGTTGGTACTAGTCTTTATCCTGATTATTGTGCCTGTCATATGTATTGGTAATTTGTTATTGTGCTACTGTTTGCCGATTTCATAAAGGAGTAATTTGGAGCCTGAACTTCATGAGCAAATCATTACATCGGGTGATTTCAGTAGAACTACACAAAATGATCAGATGGACGGGTACTTATGTTGCTGCTATGTACTCCAAAGTTCACTCAGACAAGCATCGATGTTGACAAGAAGTGCCTATATTCATTCGAGTATCAACCGGTGTCAACCAATTGTTGAACTCCAAGTATTAGGAGAGTGAACGCCAAAAATATTGCTTGGTGCATAGCCCAGAAAAACGCAGTCCCGTCTTTGGTCCCAACTTGTGCCTTTGGGTTATCGGCACGTATGGTAGCGAACTATATGGCATGGAGTCCAAAGATTCCAGACAAGTTGGTTGACGCATATATTCATCTGGCACTTAATCAGTCTGCACGCTAAGGATGCTCCATTTCAGTTGAACTGCACAAAAAATTTGGGTGGTTCATTTTCTCAACCGCCTCCTTTCTCGTCTGCAATGTAGAATTTTGGCGAGATACAGGACCAAGATGAGCCAGTAAACTAGTTGGATGAATGTAGTGGCCAAGTTGCTCAAACCTCCCTTGGCACAAGGCCACTATTTGAGGATAAACCTACAAGCAAAGTTCAGATTGTCTCATGTTGCCTCTTATGTACTCGAAAGTTTACTCGTACAAGAACTAATTTTAGCAAGAAGTACCTCCGATTGAACACCATTTACCAGTCTGTACCCTAGGTAATTAAAGTTCGTCCATGGATCATGTTAGCTGTGATCTCAATCATTTGGATGCATAAACATACTGAACATGTGTATATCTGAATCTTTTTGTGAATTATGTATGAATATTGTCGTGTGATCTATCAATCATTTGGATGCATAGATATGCCGAGCTTGTGTATATATGAATCTTTTGAGTTGTTGATAGTGAATGTTGGCTATGAATATGAACGTGTCCTGTGAACCTGAGTTTGATATGAATGTTTACCTTTTCTGTTGTATTTGTGTGTGAATTTGTTAGTATGCCTACTGTGGGGTATAAAACGCAGGTCTCTTATAAAAGTAATGATGTGTCCAATTTATGTTTTCCCTTCTAACCACATTATATATATTTATATAATTACTACTACCGTATATTTTATAGAGACTTATATATACATTATAAAAACATCCCACATGTTATTAACTTATAAAAGTAAATGTTTAATGGAAAATCCTGGTTGTTTTTGACTCACAGGAAAGGAAAATCCTGGTGATTGCGTATAAAAGCTTGCGAAGATTTTAAGGACCAATTTAATAATAACGCGCTCATTTTTATTTTGAGCAATAACTCGCTAATTTCTTAATATTATATATATATATAATGTGCCTCTCCGGTTTATTCTTTGATATTAATTGCTCCTTCTAACATAACATTATATATATAACGAGCCCACCTAATACGTATATTTCAAGGAAGTGCAAATGGGCTGGGATTTCTTAGAAAATATAAATGGGCCAGATTGATGCGAAATTATTTGTTCACCCAGCCCAGCAAATGGACTGTACATTCTATAAAACATGGGTTCAATATATGCCACATTTTTGCAGGCTGACATTTGAGCCAATAGGTCGAAGCCTACGCAGGGCATTGTCAACTTGGTCAACAAATGATTGTGTCATCCACAGCCATTGGATTTATATCCAACGGCCGGCATGCACCTTCAATCTCTCGTCTTCTTCCTCCAGCGTCATCGGGACCGCTTTGGGTCCGCCTCCGGCGGCTAGCGGCTCTGCTTAGCACGCATCGCTGCGAAGCGCTACCCCACCGCCGGCCAGGCTATCCCTCCACCCCTCGACATCGCCTATTATTCTCCATAGACTACAGCCCCACGCCGCAACAGAACCAGTTATAATCCTTCTCCTCCTCTCAATCTTCGACTCCACTGTCGCGTTTTCCCATCTCCGAGTCGTTCCCGTCCGGGGCCTCGCCGTCGTCCACCGCCTCGTTGTGTTTGGTGCAGCGTGGTCAACAAACGGGAGTCATCGGAAGAGGACTGTACGTGGAGAGCCTGACGGCTGGGACCCATGAGGTCCATGGTCGCACGCAAGGAAAGTTCCTCCTTATTAAGCTAAAAAAATGTTTCCTCCACCTGACAGCTGGGACCCGCCGGCTGTATCTTCGCACGGAAGGAAGTGCCTCCTTGTTTTGCGAAAAAAATTATTCATCCCGTTGACAGGTGGGACCCATCAGATTTGGTGACTGACTTGTGGGCCTACTAAGCGGACATGTACGCACGGCTCTGTCAACTTAATCAACAAATGATTCTAGCAGCTGGACCGTTGGATGTTAATCCAACAGCCGTTCTCCTTCTTCAACCTTTGTTCTTGCTCCTGTCTCCCGTGGGCGGCACCACGGTTGTGCTGCCGCGCACCCGAACCAGTGAAGTTTCTCACTCCTGTCCATCTGCGACTCCACTGCCCCATCTTGCCCATCTCCGGGTCGTTCCAGTCTGGGTGCGCTCGGCACGGTGTGGTCAACGTGGTCAACAACTGGGAGTCATCGGAAGATGACTGTACGTGAGAGGCTGACAGTGGGGACGCACCACGCCCATGGACGCATGCATGCAACGGAATGCGGCGACGTCAACGTGGTCAAGGAACGACTTCCACTGGAAGTATATTGTACGTGGAGAGTCTCAGCTGGGTCCACGGCCGCAGCAAGTAAGTGCCTCCTTATTACACGGAAAATAATGATTCCTCCAATCGACAAAGATGACCCAATCGGACGGGCCACCGTATTTTGTGAAACAAAGGTTTGCCCCCTGACTGCTGGGACCCACCTGACGGGCCACCGTATTTCGTGAAAAAAACGTTCCCCCGCTATCAGCTCGAACCCACCGGAAGTGCCTCCTTATTACGCACAAAAAAATGAATACTCCCCCGGCTAGCTGGGACCCACCTTGGTGGGAGGCTGACTTGTGGGCCTACTAAGTTGACGGGGATGAAGGGCTTTGTCAACTTAGTCAATATGAACGATTCTAGCTCCAGTGACCGTACGATGTCCATCCAACGGCCGTAGTGCTTCTTCAACCTCTGGTCTTCTTGCTCCAGCCACCCAAACCAGCGCCGGTCGTGCCTCATGCTCCTGCCTCCGTACGGGTCAGGTTGCCGCGGAGGCCTCACCGCCCCTACTATTCCCACCGCTTGCTTGTGCCTCGCGCAACGGCAGCCTCACACCGCAGCCGAACCAAAGTGAACACTTGTACTCCTCTCCGCACGGGCTTCCACCGCCACATCTTCCTCGGCTCAAAGATCGTCCCCTTCCTAGGCCTCGCTGCGTCCCACCGCCGTGGTGCTCTCAGCGGCGTGGTCAACATGGTCAAGGAATGACTTCCATCGGAAGAGTAATCAGACGTGGAGAGGCAGCATACCGGGTCCACGGCCACAACCCAGTTTTTGGTGATTTGCCAAGTAAGTCGCTTTGTCAGGCCTGTTGGGCTGCAAATCTTTCAAGACGAGGAGAGCTTTCATTTGGCTGGCCGAGAAAATGGCCCATCAGTAATGAGAAATGGGCTGTACATTTTTAAAACACATCAAACCGGCAATTAGTTTCAAATATCTTTTTTTATTTCGATATTTTAAATTACATTAATTTTTATGCCTGGAGAATTTGCTGGATTTTATATTGATATACATTTATTTTTAAAATCAGTTTGAATGTGAATCGAAATTTCGGGACTAAAAACAGTTCAGACCGCACCGAAATATGCAAAATTTTGTATAATTTTTTAACCGTGGCCACAATATGGGCTGTAATGCTAACAAAAAGAATATGGGCTCAAAAAAACCTTCAGAATTAGCAAATGGGCTGTAAATTATTATAAATAATGGCAGATGGGCCATATGCTGTTTTCCATAGATTTGAGGCTTTCCTAGAAAAAAGGTTGACGACAAGCAAAGGATCGTTGGATGGCCATCCAACGGCCGTCGTCTTCTTCAATCTCTGCTCTTCCTGCTCCGGCCGCTCAAACAAGCGCCAAGTGGACTGCTCGCTCCTCCTCCCCGCGGCCGGCTCTGCTGCCACGCAGGCCTCACCGCCCCACCATACTCCCATTGTTGGCCTAGCCATCCCTCTACTCACCCACACCTGCTGTTATTCTCCGGTGACGGTAGACGAACCAGTAAACCCTCGTACAGTCGTACTCCCCTCCGCGTGGGAAACAACTGTCGAGTCTTCCCTGCCTCCGTGTCGTTCCCTTCCTAGGCCTCGCTGCCGCCCACCGCCTCGCGTTTCTCGGCGCTGCCTGGTCAACATGGTCAACGACCAACATGCATATGAAGTGGACTTGTACATGGAGAGGCCGGCTACCGCGCCCACGGCCGCACGCAAGGAAATGCCTCCTTGTTACGCCGCAAAATAATGATTCCTCCACTGACATCGTGGACCCACCGAAAGGGCCTCTGTATTTCGCGAAAAAAAGTTACCGCCGCTGACAGCTCGGACCCACCAGCTATATCTTCGCATGCAAGGAAGTGCCTCCTTATTACGCACAAAAAAAATGAATACTCCGCCTGTTTGCTGGGACCCAGTATAGTGGCTGTCGGATTTCGGGTTCCGGCAGACATTTGAGGTTTGAACACTGGGGTGCGCGTAGAGATCTTTCCCCTACCAGCTCACGCGTCAACGGGTAGCAAGGGATCTAAACTAGGAACGAAGAACAACACAAGAGACACAAGGTTTATACTGGTTCGGGCCACCGTTGTGGTGTAATACCCTACTCCAGTGTGTGGTGTGGTGGATTGCCTCAGGGGCTGATGATGAACAGTACAAAGGAAGAACAGCCTCGCGAGGGGCTGTTCTTGAGCTGGTGCGATGGACTGCTTGGGTGAGTCCAGTCGCTTCTCTCTCTCTCTAGGGGGTTCGACTTGTCTCCAGTCGGTCCCTTCTCTTAGTGGTGGCTAGTCCTATTTATAGAGGGAGGCCCTGGGCCTCTTCCCAAATAACGAGCGGGAAGGGCGCCAACAATTGGCCATTTTGAAGGGGAACATCTAGTACACTTATCCTGACTAAAGTTGGTCTTCGGCTGCCAAAGGCTCTGACGGTGACGCCGTCCTGGGCTCCACGATGACCTCCTTCCTACCGCTCTGCTGGTCTTGGTCTTGTTGCACCAAAGCGGTAACCTTTGCCTGATACCTTGGCCTGTGCTTGCCTCCTTTGCACCAAAGGGGAAATGAGGACACTGCGCAGGCTGGTGCCCGCTTGGTCTCGATCGTCATGGCTTGCGTCACGGGGCACCCTTGTGAGGTACCCTGCCTTGATCTCTCCGCCTCCTCGTGAGCCTGCCTGGCGAGGCTGCTCCTGCAGAAGGTTCTTGTCGTCCGCCCCGCGGGGCTTGGCCCCTCGCGAGGGTCTTGAGCTTGAGCTGATGAAGCTGGGCCGCGCTGGGCCCCCACTTGAGCCATGCCACAGGCCCTAGGCAGAGGCAAGTCTGGGGACCCCCATTCCCAGAACGCCGATAGTAGCCCCCGGGCCCAAGGCGCGCCCGGACTTGGCTTAGCAGAGAAGCGAAGGGCAAGCAAGTCGCGCCAAGAGCCCCAATAGCCTGCGGCCTTGGGCACCACATGGCGATTGATTGGTCGTGGGCGTCTCCGCTTCCCCATGATGCCTCATTACACAGCCAGCTATGCGGACCCGGGGTTGCACACAGCCTTTCCCCTTTCGCCGTCCGTGCACTCCCGGCCCTTCCTTCTTCCTCTGGCTCCGTCTTCCGCCCCTGATCCAACTCGGACTCTCACCCTTCCTGTCGCAATGGCGCCAACGAAGAAGGAGAAGGCGAAGAAGCCCGCGCCTTCGTCTCGCTCGTCTCCGGTGGTGGCCCCCGCCGTCGATCGATCCGTCATACTCAACCCCGAGGCCTTGGGCAAGGTCCGCTTTGCTCTTGCCACCATCTTCAATGAGTGCGGCAGGACCACGGCATGGCCTGCGTCCCATGCCTCCTCCGACAGGATTGTCACGGAGGTCCGGTTCTTCGCTGATGCCCTGTGGGCGGGTCTGGTTCCCCCCTTCTCCGCTTTCTTCAATGCGGTGCTCTCCCACTATCAGATCCACATGATGCATCTCGGGCCAGAGTCCATTACCCTCCGGGCTGTCTTCGCCTTTGTCTGTGAGGAAATGGTTGGCATCCCTCCTTCCGTTGCCGTGCTGCGTCACATCTTCTCTTTGTGCCTCAGTGATCCTACTCAATGCTCGGGGTGTGTGAGCTTCCTTGCGGTGCCAGAGACGGCTGCTTCAGGGATCGACTCCCCCTGAGGACAAGTTCAGAGAGCGGTGGTTGTATGTGGACGTTGGGGTGCCCAGCCCCCTGCTCTCGCACCCTACCTTGCCTGTTGTTCCCAACTCATGCTGGGGTCACGAGACGCTTGCGGACACCCGGCTTGCATTCGAGAGCTTGAGGGCGCTCAACATGACGGCGCCCAAGGTGGTGAAGGAGTTCCTCCAGTGTTGCATTGCTCCTCTCCAGCGCCACTCTCATCGGATGTGGGACTTTGCGGCGCGCCAAGACGGCATGCGGCTTCAGGAGGGGGACCTGGCGCCTGATGTCACGCCCAAGATGCGACCCTATCCTAAAGGAACTCGAAGGTCCCACCAAGGATAGAAGCGCATCTTGAAGACGCTTTTGCAAGGTGGATATCATTACATCAACATTACATAATAGTGGGGATACATCCAATACATACAATGTCTCATGAATACAACAATACAACATACGAGATCAACATCCGACTACGGATGAATCGTAAACAGAAACTCAAACAATATCCACCCTGCTAGCCCAGGCTGCTGACCTGGAACCTATCCCCTGATCGAAGAAGAAGCGGAAGAAGAACTCCAAACAAGCAAACATCGCTCTCGGCGTCATGATCATCGCCTAACCTGTACACTGCAATCGTTGTTGTAGTAATCTGTGAGCCACGAGGACTCGGCAATCCCATTACCATGGGTGTCAAGACTAGCAAAGCTTAATGGGAAAGGAAGGGGTAAAGTGGTGAGGTTGCAGCGGCTAAGCATATATGGTGGCTAACATACGCAAATGAGAGCGAGAAGAGAAACAAAGGAACGGTCGTCAACTAGTAATGATCAAGAAGTGATCCTGAACTCCTACTTACGCCGACATAACCCGAAACCGTGTTCTCCTCTCGACCAACCCGAAAAGAGACACTCACAGTTACGCACCGGTTGGTGTATTTTAGAAGAGTTTGCTTCAAGTTTACTACAACCGGATATTAACAAATTCACATCTGCCACATAACATGCAGCACGGCTTTCGAAAGTTCAAACCTTGCAGGTGTCCCAACTTAGCCCATGATAAGCTCTACGCGATCAACGAAGGATATTCCTTCTCCTGGGAAGACCCGATCAGCCTCGAATCCCGGCTACAAGACATTTCAACAGCAATAAAACAAGACCAGCAAGACCTCCCGGCGTCGACATCCCGATAGTAGCCGCGTATCTCGTCTCGAGCCACGACCGGATGAGCGACGCATACAACTAGAACCAGCCCTCAAGTTTCCTCGAGGTGGTGCCGCAAGTGGCTCTAGTTTGGACCAACACTTAGACAAGCATTGGCCGGGGGCTAAAATAAAGATGACCCTTGGGATGCGCGACTCCCAAGGGAAAAAAGGTAATAGGTGAGGCAAATGGTAAAACCAATGTTGGGCCTTCTTGGAGGAGTCTTATTCAAAGCGAACTGTCAAGGGGGTCCCATAAATCACCCAACCGCGTTAGGGACGCAAAATCCGGGAACATAATACCGATATGACGGAAACTAGGCGGCAAGAGTGGAACAAAACACTGCATAAGGCCGAGCCTTCCACCCTTTACCAAGTATATAGATGCAATAATAATATATATAAGAGATATTGTGATATCCCAACATGAACATAATCCAACATGGAGCAATCTTCATCTTCACCTGCAACTAGCAACGCTATAAGAGGGGCTGAGCAAAAGCGGTAACATAGCCAAACAACGGTTTGCTAGGAAGGGTAACAAAGGTTAGGGGCTGTCATGCAATTTGGCAGGCTTGAGCAGCAAGTGGTAGGTAATGCAGCATAGTAGTAGAACGAAGCAACTAGCATAGCAATGATAGTAATGAGGTCCAAGGTGACGGTCATCTTGCCTGAAATCCCGCTAGGAAGAAGAACGAGTCCATGAAGAAGACGAACGGGAGTAGTCGAACGAATCCTCACAATCGCAACATTACCGGAACATGGAAGGAACACCGGAAAGAAACAAACAACATGGTAAATGCACAAGCATAAACATGGCATAATGCACAATCAAGTATGATGCATGTCCGGTTTAATGAGGCATGGCATGGCAAAGTGCAACAAACAATGCTACAAGTTAAGTGGAGCTCGATATGCAACGAGTTGCATATTGACAAAACACCACATGCAATTATTTAGTTTGATCTCGTTTAAGCTACCAAACAATATTAAATGTTGTTAAACATGGCAAGAGGTGAAGCATAAGTAAACTATCTATTTAGGCAAGTTTAAATGAGGCCGGAACAACAAACAACAATTCCAGAAAATCCCCATATGCATTTTTTAGATTCGGTACTGTTCTGCCCTAAACACAATTTTAATGTTGTTAAACAGAAAAATAAAGTGTACCAAGTTAAACTAGGCATTTTTCCACCCCATTTACATATAAAGTTTATTAAAATTGGAGCTATGGTTATTTAGTTATGAAATAAATCATTTTTACATGGCATTTAAGCAAATTTAATCAAACAGAATTTAAAAAAAATTAAACATGGATGAAAATTGGATATTATTAATCTACACAAAATTCTAAGCATTTTACATGTTTGAAACATTTTAATCCGATGCACCGTTAATGAGTTATTATATGCATGAACATGAGGGTTTTTCTGTAAAACAGTAAATCCTGGGATAATTGCTAAAATCGCAGAATGAAAAAAAAACATGCATGGGCCGAATATGCCTAGACCAATAGTGGAAAGGCCAGGGGGGCTGCTCACCAGGCCTCATGGGCCGGTCGGTGGAGGAGGCCAAGGCAGGCGGCGAAGGAGCGCGCTGGGCCTGGAGGCGCGGTCAACGCGAGGAGCAGGGGCACGTCATCCCGTCTCGCTTGAAGCAGGGGAAGCAGGGGTGACGGCAGGGACTTGCAGGTCGGCGCGCGAGCCGACCAGGAACTCCGACGACGGGTGGCTGACGGCGACGCGAGCGTCGGGAACGGCCAGGTCCGGGCGAGAGGGTCTCGGATCCGGCGGCGCAAGGGAGCTCCGAGGCGGGGAGGAACTGCAGGGCCATGGCAGGGAAAATTCAGTCAAGCGACAGGGACAGAGAGAGGGCCGGAGTGAGAGCGAGAGGAGGCGAGGCGACCTGGCCGTGGCCGGCCGGCGGTAGGCGCGGGCGAAGCAGAGGAGGCGACGGGGTCGGGCTCGGGACTTGCTGCGAGGACGAGGGCGAGGATGGTCCCTGGCGAAGCAGGCGCGGCAACAGGGCGATGCGGCTGGGCGGCGAGCCTCCTGGACCCGCGCGACGAGGAGGAAGACGTGGCGCGGGCGAGCTCGTGCTCGAGCGCCTGAAGATGGCGCGGCGGCGGAGCTTGTCGCAGATCTGTTCGGCCTCGGGCGTCGTCCTCCTAGACGCGCACGAGGAGCTTCTCTGGCGACGACGCTGATACAGAGAACAGAGAGAGAATCGGGTGAGACAGAGAGCAACGAGGGAGATGGAGGAAAGAAGAAAGGGAGAAGGCAGGGCGCGAGGTCCTGCTGGCGGCGCTGCTTGCGGCCGGCTCGAGGGATTGGCTGGCATATGAAATCGAGGAGGGGATGGATTGGGGAAGCGGGCACTGACTGGATGGGGATGGATCCCGAGGGGATTTGTTGGAGTGGCGGCGCGGCTGGGAGGATGGGACAGATCCCTAGATTTTAGGGTTTGGTCTCAAATGGATTAAGGTTTGACTATATATAGGGAAAAGAGAGGGGGTTTGGATCATCCGATCAAAATTCGACGAATGAGAATAAATATGATAGGGAGTCCAAATAATAAAACGGAGATGTTTTATAGACGTTAGGGGATGATCCGGATCCAACGGTGACGACTGACCGGTTCGGATTCGGGGCAAGTTTCGGACACGCGCAAGAGGGGGTCGAAGGAGAGGGGTCCATGACTGGCAGAGAGATATGGCGGTCCAACAGAAGGGGAACGAGAACCCGGTTGGACTCGAAACGGTCTACGAAGGCAAGGGGGGGGGGACGCGCCAACTACGAACGAATGCAATCTTTATGAAAACATGCAAATGCAATGCGCATGATGCCATGAGATGAAATGCACGACATGAACAAAATACAAAACAAGAGACAAAAACCCAACCACGAAGGGAATAAAATAACACATCTCCGGAAAAGGCAAGAGTTGGAGTTACGAATATGGAAAGTTGTATCCGGGGCGTTAAACCTGAAGTGCTGAGGACAGTGCTCAGGGTCCTGGTTGGCGATCCTTCCCTAGGCAGCCTTCGACAGGATGGTGCCCTCTTGTATCTCTGCTCGGGCAGGGCCGATTTCGTGAAGAAGATGCCCAGTTTTGACGAGTGGGGGCTGCGCCCGGCTGGCCTTAGGGGGCCTCGCGAGAACCCAGTTGCCGTGGTTGCTCTTTTGGTCGCCCAAAGTGGCTCTGTCTCGAGTGTTGGAGCAGGGAGACGAGAACCATCAGGAGTTGAAGGAGATGACGTTGAGGTGGTGACGCCACTGCGCAGGCTGGCGCCCGCCTGGTCTCGATCGTCATGGCTTGCGTCACGGGGCACCCTCGTGAGGTACCCTGCATTGATCTCTCCGCCTCCTCGTGAGCCTGCCTGACGAGGCTACTCCTGAGGAAGGTTCTTGTCGTCCGCCTCGCGAGGCTTGGCCCCTCGCGAGGGTCTTGAGCTTGAGCTGATGAAGCTGGGCCGCGCTAGGCTCCCACTTGAGCCACGCCGCAGGCCGCAGTAGGCAAGTCTGGGGACCCCGTTCCCAGAACGCCGACAGTGGCAGGCTGACTTGTGGGCCTACTAAGTTGACGGGGACGGAGGGCTTTGTCAACTTAGTCAATATGCACGATTCTAGCTCCAGTGACCGTACGATGTCCATCCAACGGCCGTAGTGATGCCTTCTTGCTCTAGCCGCCCAAACCAGCGCCGGTCGTGCCTCGTGCTCCTGCCTCCTGTGGCCGGCTGCGATGTGGCGGAGGCCTCACCGCCCCCTACTACTCCCATCGCTGGCCAGGCCATCCCTCTACTCACCCACACCCCCTGTTATTCTGTGATGACAGCCTCACACCGCAGCGAACCAGTGAACCCGCGTACTCCTCTACGCGTGGGCATCCACTGCCGCGTGTTCCCCGGCTCCGCGTCGTCCCCTTCCTAGGCCTCGCCGTCGTCCACCGCCCTGGTGCTCTCGGCGCGGCGTGGTCAATGTGGTCAAGGAACGGCTTCCGTCGGACGTGGACTGTACGTGGAAAGGCTGACAGCTTGGTCCACGAGCGCAGCAAGGAAGTGCCTCGTTATTACGTGCAAAATAATTATTCCTCCACCTGACAGCGGGGACCCACCGGATGGGCCACCGTATTTCGCGAAAAAAATGATTTGCCCCCTGACTGCTGGGACCCACCAACTACATCTTTGCACGCAAGGAAGTGCGTCCCGGCAAAAAAACGATTCGCCCCCTGACTGCTGGGACCCACCAGCTACATCTTCGCACGCAAGGAAGTGCGTCAGGGCAAAAAAATGATTTTCCCCCCTGACTGCTGGGACCCACCAGCTACATCTTCGCACGCAAGGAACTGCATCCGGGCAAAAAAAAATGATTCGCCCCCCTGATTGCTAGGACCCACCGGCTACATCTTCACACGCAAGGAAGTGCGTCCGAAAAAAAAAACGATTCGCCCCTGGACTGCTGGGACCCACTAGCTACATCTTCGCACGCAAGGAAGTGCCTGACAGTCGGGACCCACCTGGTTAAAGCATACGTAGCGTTGTCATTCTGGTCGGGAACGTGTACGTACATACTGGTCGTTGTAGAGGCGCGCACGTGTCGTAGTAGAGGCGCGCACGTAGCATGTACACGTATGTACAGCGGTGAGGGTGCAAGAAGGAAAATACGGCCACGTACGTACATACCGGCAGGGTCTCGAACGCCTACTCGCGCATACGTACATGGCTGGGTCGGAACGGAGAAACAACGTCGTCGTCGTGTTCATGGGGAGCCAACAGGCTGGGTCGGAACGGAATGCGTGGTCGTGTTCATCGGGAGGGCTTGGACGGAACAAGCGATGGAAATGAGGCCTGGCGTACCGCACAACGGAGGAAATGGACCTCCTACGTATGGAACGGGGTCCTGTTGATCGGGAGGGGTGTGGCATACCGCAAAACAGAGGAAACAGACCTCCTACGGTCGAAACGTGGGTCCTGTTGATCGGGAGGGGTGTGGCGTACCGCAAAACGGAGGAAACGAACCTCCTACGGCCGAAACGGGGGGTCCTGTTGATCGGGAGGGGTGTGGCGTACCGCAAAACGGACGAAACGGACCTCCTACGGTCGAAACGGGGGTCCTGTTCATCGGGAGGGGTGTGGCGTACCGCAAAACGGGACTCCACGGGATACTGTTCATCTCCACCGTCGACCTCCTCCAGCCTCCACGGGCTACCATCGACCTCCTCCAGCCTCCACGGGCTCCTGTTCATCCAGCCTCCACATGGCGCTTACTCCACCGGCCATTGTTCCACCACCCCTCCACGGGCACCCCTCCACCGCTCACCGTCCATCCAGCCCTCCACACCACGGGTCCTATTCAACCACCCCTCCCCGGGCACCCCTCCACCAACTACTGTTAATCCAGCCCTCCAAAGACACCACGGATCCTGTTCATCCAGAGGCAACGCCACCGCCATCGCTCATCCAAACCCCTCACCGCCTTTGTTCATCCAAACCGCCCCTCACCGCCACATCGTTCATCCAAACCCCTCAACGCCACGCTTAGGCATCGCTGCTTGTGGCAGCGTGACCTCGAGGTGGACATTCTCCGGCGCGACGGCGGGCCGTCGCAGGGCCACTGGTGCGTCGAAGAGGTTGTCACCATAGAGGCCACTGAGGGTGGCGGTCATCGCAGAGCCTGGGCGCGTGGGCTAGAGGCGTGCGTCAAGGTTGTCCGCAAGCTTCTTGACGACGGTGAACTTGTCGAGGAAGCCAACGAGGACCTCGTCGAACAAGGAGACGAAGCTGTCGTCCAAGCCTCCTCTCACCCTGGTGGCCTCAAGCACGACCTAGAGATGTTCCTCGGTGCCAGGATGCAGGCCGGCATCGTGGACCATCTGGCACAGCTGGCTGATGCTCGCGCTGATCACCTCCATGGGTCTAGCTTCTAGTCAACTGATCTTGCGATTGGAGTGATCACTCTTGCCCTTGGTTAGTGTGCGTAGGTGCGCAGGATTTCATAGATTGGACTGGCGGGGAGCCTTTATATGAGAAGTTCAGACTGCGTTGCATTCACGTGTGTGTTGGCCATCTACTCCTCGGCCCTCTACTGCACCTGCCTTTGGCTGTATGACAGGTGAGCCAGCACCCTTGTTGGGCCCACCTGTCATACACCCAAGGCAGGTGCAGTAAGTCAATGAAGTTGCGTCCTAAGAAGTGCAGACTGCACCTGCCTTTGGATGTATGACAGGTGGGCTAGCCACCTATTGGGCCGACCTGTCATACACCCAAAGGCAGGTGTAGTAAGTCAATGAAGTTGCGTCCCCCTCTGTGCCGGTGCAGTATATTCATCTCACCGGACCTCTAGTTGGGGCCAAATGAGAGAACTTTGATGTTTACTGGTTTATTGGTCCCCTTTGTATTTCGCGCCAAGTTTTGACCTTTGATTTAACTAATAAAATGTTAATGCATGTAACAAAAAATGTTGTGCTAAGTAGTCTCAAGTCGTTGGACACATACGCACCCCACGTCTAGTATTGGGTGATTTCTTTTTTTGTGGCAAAAAACAGGGAATGAGGTGGGTAGTTAATGCACTGCGCCTAAAAGTTTTGGGATTACTATTTGGTTTTCGTAACGTGACTAATGCATCAATATGGAGGGAGTACAATGGTAGTCATTGATTGCAACTTTTTGTTGGTAGCTTACCAAGATGAGCGCTCGGTAAGTACAATAGTAGTCTCATTGGTCAGACTTCAGATTTGAGCCATCTACCGGAAGGAATAAAATAGTACACCATGTATTTATTTACAGAGGGAGTAGTATATTTTTTGTGACATGCATTACTAGATATTGCTAGTTCAATACTAAATCCAGACGGACGTGGTAGTACTACTAAATCCAGACGGACATGGTAGTACTACTAAATCCAGACGGACATGGTAGTACTACTAAATCCAGACGGTGGTGCTAGACTAGTAGTAGTACTACCAATATAGTAGTACTGTACTACCCATTGGCCAAATTATTACGTGCTGCTCCTCACAGTGAAGTGACAAAACCCTGCGCCGGTGATGACACCTCAGTGTAGGCGCAGTGTTCGGCATACCAAAGTCAGCCTCTATCGGTGGAAACGACACATGTGGGATCACGGGGAATCCATTCTATGGTTGGCGGGCGCGGGGCTGTGGAAAGAGCGGGTTTAAAAGATCAACACAGGGAATTTATCCAGGTTCAGGCTGCAAGTGATGCGTAATACCCTACTCCTGTTGGTTTGTGTTTATCTGGTGTTCTTGGACTAGCTACATAGCATGCCGGGTCCAAAAAGTCCGAATCCTCCTCCAGTATGCCTTGGGCCTCCTTTTATAGCCAAAGGGGTGCACCACAGTGGCACACAGGAGGTGGAAAGTTTGTACTGTATACAAGTCAATCGCCTGGCACCGAAGGGCAAACGCATTTAATGCGCTGCCGATGTGCTCTCTCACTTTATCGGGGACAGCAAGGAAGCTCGTCTCATCCATCGCCGCCTCGTCTCACTGATGCGCGTCCAAGCTGACTAGGCATGCAGCGCCATTGGCTGGCCAGCTCTTGAGTTGGTCTTGATGGCGAGTCTTCACGAAGATCTGCATGCCACCACGCAGGTGCTTGCTGAGTTGGCCTGGAAGCTGCATGTCACCACGCAGGTGTCTGCCTTGTTGTCGGGTGTCGGTGTCAAAACCGGTGGATCTCGGGTAGGGGGTCCCGATCTGTGCATCAAGGCTGATGGTAACAAGAAGTAAGGGACACAGGTGTTTACCCAGGTTCGGGCCCTCTCGATGGAGGTAAAACCCTACTTCCTGCTTGATTAATATTGATGATATGGCTAGTACAAGAGTAGATCTACCACGAGATCGTAGAGGCTAAACCCTAAGAGCTAGCCTATGATGGTATGAATGTAATTGTGATCGGCCTTCTAAGGACCAACCTCTCCGGTTTATATAGACCTTTGGAGAGGGCTAGGGTTTACATGGAGTCGGTTACAAGGAAGGAAATATAATATCCGGATCACCAAGCTTGCCTTCCACGCCAAGGAAAGTCCCATCCGGACAAGGGCCGAAGTCTTGAGTCTTGTATCTTCACGCTTCAATAGTCCGGACGTTGTACACAGTCCGGCCGTCCGGATACCCCCTAATCCAGGACTCCCTCAGTAGCCCCTGAACCAGGCTTCAATGACGATGAGTCCGGCGCGCAGTCTTGTCTTCGGCATTACAGGGCGGGTTCCTTCTCCGAATACTCCAATGTGCTTGTTATGGCGAATAGTGTCCGGCCTCCCATCAATGTTGTGCTCCTCGGCTTTGGTGCCTCAGTAATGACCATCTCCACGCGTCGAGCGAATGCGAGGAGTCGAGGCATTTTTTCATTTGCCACCCTTGATCCTCCGGGCGAACCGCCTATATGAAGGGATGGGGATTCTCATATCCAAACCTCACTCTCCCTCCCAGAGCCAGCATCCAACAGAGTGCTCCGCGAAAAGCCATTCCAACATGGACGGCCGTCGCAGCTCTTCTGCTTGCCCTTCTCATTCCAAGTTGGGGGATTGGGGAGAGTGCTCAGTTCCTCATAGTCGTTTGACGAAGTTACAAACCCAAGGGTTTCTCCCACCGGCGTCCATGGTCTCCATCCGAGCTGGAGTAGCCTCTTATAATGGAGGAGATCAAGCCGAGGGATCTCCTAACCCATGTTCGGAGGAGCGTATATGCCTGATCCCTCATCTGCTGAGGGGCGTTAGGTTCCCTATCCACCCGTTTCTTCACGGGCTCCTGGAGTTCTACGGCCTCCAGTTACACGATCTTACCCCTGGCTCTATTCTGCACATAGCGGGGTATGTTGCCCTGTGCGAGCTGTTTTTTAGGCTGCGAACCACACTTCGGATTATGGCGGAAGCTGTTCTGCCTCGTCCCCCGCACTCAGGGGGAGTCTCTATGTCAAGTGGGCGGGGCCGAAGTATGGCGTATTGCCGAGACCGGATACCTATCCGGCACTCCTAAGAAGGCACCAGAAAACTGGCCTTCAGAGTGGTTTTATATAAACGACGTCCCCTTTCGAGATCCGATGCGGACAGGTCTCCGTGAGTTCAGCAACGCCCCGCCGAGGCCACGCCTAAGCTGGCGCCCCCGGGGTCCTCAAGAAGAGGACAGGAGGGAAATATTCCTCCTGATGGACAGGATAAAGTTACTGGCCAAATCCGGACTGACAACAGTTGAGGTTACGGCGATGTGCATAAGACGGGGAGTGCAACCACTCCAATATCGGGGGAAGCCCATGTGGCATTTCAACGGGGAAGACGATGCCTCCCACTGCGACCGTAAAGGTCCAGACTCCGCTGCCGCTCTGGCAAGGATATTGTCCGATCTGTACAAAGGGGAAGAGGAGGAATTCCTTCGTATAAGAACGCGGGAAGGATTCTCCATGTACAACCCCCCAACGTGGGTAAGTTGCCATTCTTTTCCCCGCTTTGCTCTAGCGTTCTTACGCTAAGATTACTTGCATCAATGTACGGGCAGGAATTAAGGAGGGTCGTAGAAGGAATCTTCAGCCCTCCCCCGCAACCAGAGGACCCCGGAAGGGCCCTAGATCCGGGACTTAAAGTGGATCCGGATATCACTGTGGAGCTTGTCAACGGGGTATTTTATC
This sequence comes from Aegilops bicornis, assembly GCA_021605145.1. NCBI lineage: Eukaryota > Viridiplantae > Streptophyta > Magnoliopsida > Poales > Poaceae > Aegilops > Aegilops bicornis. The sequence continues at coordinate 429,438,975 of CM038673.1, forward strand.
AGGCGAGCTGGGATGGCGCCCTAGTGGCCATTACGGCCGACTACCCCGAACTGCTCCCCTCTTCATGTGTAAGCCGAACTAGAAAGCCCTGTCCTTCGAAGAGGACTCCCCCAGGTGTTATAATTTACCCTTGAGACGTCGTTCTATTTGCAGAAACAACGGCCGAAGCGAGGGGCCGAGCCCCTAGGGACTCGTCAACCACGGGCATCCAGATCGGGCAGGCTCAAGAGGAAGTCGGCGAGGGTTGACACACCGCTACAGAGGTAAAACAATAACCTGTCCTGTAATTATAGAATTTAAAATATGACAGCGCCCTTCGTGTCTGGCAGGAAGAAGAATAACAAGACTATATCCGGAGATCCTACCAATCATGCCTCCACCAGCCGGACTGCAGAACCGGCTTCAGGGGCGGAGGCGGATATGGGGCCGGCGCCGCATTGCTCTCCGACAGAGAGTGCGGACCTGCTCTCCGCCACGAATTCCCAAGTAGAGAGCGCCATGAATCACAGGCGCCGACGGGCCGTACTTCGGAACAACATCTTTTTCAAAGAGGCGTTTAATGCCTTCAATTCGGGGGATGTGTACATCCAAGCTACTCCGGGCGGGCTTGCCCAAGCGACAAACCAGTATACCAAAGACATACGGGTAAGGAATTTTGATAATTATGTATAGCGGTAGCCCCTGAGACTTGAAACGGTTGAAACAACAGTTTTAAGGATCAATTTCCGTACAGGTCCTTGTAGAGAAGAACGAACAATTGTTTCGGGAGCTGGAGGACTGCAAGGCGAATCGAGGGTCAGTAGATTGCCAAGTTAGAGGAACCCCGAAGGCCCTCATCTGGTAACAATTATCACAATTGTGCAAAGATGCACCAGTTAGTAAATGGATAATATGACAAGTCTAACAGAAAATTTTGCAGACAATCCCGGGGTGAATCCGGAGGGCGGAGGAGAGGACGCGTCGCATCTCAAGAAGCAGCTAGAGACTGGCGAGCGCATTCTTACGTGAGTTAGGCGGGAGAAGAACGATCTTCAAGATGCCAAAGTTCAGCTGGACGTGGAGTTAAAAGATCTCTGTGCTTAGCTGGCGGACTCCATGAAGGAGAACAAGAGGCTTCAACGCGGCATTTACAGTGCCTAGATTAACTGTTGTACAGTTCGGCGAGGAAGTATATTGAAAGAATTTTGCTCGCAGGAATGTTAACGGGTCGCCCTGAGGAGGAGATGCCCTCATCTGCAAATGATTTATTGCAAGACCTTTCGCGACTGCACGAGCGAGCTCGACAAGTGATGCAGGGTGTTGCTCAGGTTTTGTGGCCATCAAACCTACTGCCAAATGGCATGGGGGAACTTGCGGACCTGCTTCAGGGAGCCCGATGGCGCTTCCGTCTATGGAAGATATCAGCATGCCGGCAAGGAGCAAGAGAATCCTGGGCGATGGTGAAGACACGCTACACCAAGCTGAACCCGAACCATATGGCCGAAGTGGGACCGGCGGGGCCCGATGGGCAAGAAATTCCCGTTAGTCTGGTGTATGACCAGGTAGCTTTAGCCGCTAAGTATTCTCAACAGGATTGTAAGCTAGATAGCCTGTTGGACGGTATAGAAGAGGAATGTAAACAGTCCAAATAACTATGTAATTTAATGGGCATGATTAGCCCCCAGCCGGATTAAAATCATTTGTCATGGCGGACCTTTTCGCTTCAGCCCCTGGATCCTATAGTCCGGGGTGTGTCCGAATACCCGCTCAGCTATACAAAACCGGGGTATGCGTGGAAACAAGGCGTAGGGGTCATAAGTGCTTGAACAGACAAGTACCCAACTAGTTATGTTATATTACATGGATAGTAAGAAACTTCTTCCAGAGAGAATAGTTCTGTTAGGGGTTCCTTTCCCTGGGTACGCATGCGACGATGCATATGTCTGGACTGCGAACGATGGCGTAGGATACAAGACTTCTGGGGATTTATGTTATGATAAACTAATACATCTTTTGTTCACCGACCGAATATTCTCTTAAGGAAGCTAGCTTTCGGCTTCACCCAGTCTGAGGTACACATCCGGCTGAACCAGCAGTAACACTCGCAGAGGTGCTCCCCTTATGCCCTAACCGAATTAACGGGAACGTAGGGCATAAACAAAAGAGCCAGGCAACCCAGCTTGGCAACGTCTTAAGTCATATCGATGCATATAATGGTGAAGAAAAGGCACATATGGAAAAAGAATGCATATGCGGCGGGCAAAAAGCCATGTGAGTAATCATTTTAAGCTTCCGTATAGGAAGCCCCCAGGTATTGCTTACACACTTAGTGCGGCCGGAGTGATCCGGAAATCCGCACTGTATTGAATACTTTGTGTGAAGAGAGAAAAAGGTCGAGAAAGGAAAATGGGATGGGGCATAATTAAAAGGGAGGGGTTAGGAGACGAACACTGTGTTCGGTGCTAGGCGTAGAATCTCCGTAGTCTTGCCGCGTTCCATGGGTTCGGCTCGAGTCTGTTATCGGATGCATTACGTAAACGGTACCCTCCTCCGGTGAGAACTTTGTCAATGACGAAGGGACCCTCCCACTTGGGTTTGAGTTTGTCCTTCTTCTTCTCCGGTAGTCGTAGAACGAGCTCGCCAATATTGTAAGTTTTGGCCCGCACTTCTCTGCTTTGGTATCGTCAAGCCTGCTGCTAATAGAATGCGGAACGGGCTTTTGCGACATCGCGCTCCTCCTCCAAGGCATCCAAATTATCCTGCCGATCTAACTCGGCTTCCTTCTCTTCAGACATGCGACGCTGCGTGGCGAATCATGTATTATGTCGCAAGGTAATACTGCTTCCGCGCCGTACACCATGAAAAATGGTGTGTATCCGGTCGTGCGATTTGGCATAGTCCGCAGCCCCCAGAGTACGGAGTCGAGCTCCTCCACCCAGTGCGTATCCGACTCTGTCAAGGATCGCACTAGCCTGGGTTTGATGCCGCTCATAATGAGACCATTTGCCCGCTCTACCTGGCCGTTAGTTTGTGGATGGTAGGCGGAAGCGTAATCGAGCTTGATGCCCATTTTGCGCACTAAGTTTTCACTTCGCCGCTGTAAAATTTGAGCCATTATCGGTGATGATGTTGTGGGGACACCGTGTCGATAATGCGACCCGGATATGAAGTCTATTACTGGTCCGGATTCAGCCGTTTTGACTGGTTTAGCTTCAATCTATTTGGTGAATTTTTCCACCATGACCAGTAAGTATTTTTTCTTATGGCTTCCCCCTTTAAGAGGTCCGACCATATCCAGCCCCCAGACCGCAAAGGGCCAAGTTATGGGGATTGTTTGTAGAGCGGTAGGGGCATATGACTACGATTGGCAAAGAGGCGGCAACCGACGCAATGTTGGACAAGGTCTTGTCGTCCGCTCGGGCCGCCGTTGGCCAATAGAAACCTGTCTGAAGGCCTTGGCGACTAATGCCCGAGCCACAAGCGGCGTGGTGCCCGCCAGTGCCAAAGCATGGATTTCAGCCAAGAGCTGCCGCCCTTCCTCTTCGGAGATACATCTTTGAAGTACTCCAGTAGCGCTTTTCTTGTAGAGTTCCCCTTCGTAGACTTTGTAAGCTTTAGAGCGCCGGACAATCCAGCGGGCTTCATTTTGGTCTTCGGGGAGCTCCTGCCTATTTAGGTAGGCCAAGAAGGGCTCGGTCCACGGGGCGATTACAGCCATGATTTCATGGGCCGAGGATGTTATTTCGGGGGTAGAACCCCCGACTATGTCTGATGGTTCGGAATCCGGGGGTGTATTCAGGTCCGTGCTAGTGTTGCCGGACTCCCCTTCCCATACCACGGATGGCTTGAACAGCCGTTCCAAGAATATGTTAGGTGGGACAGGGTCGCATTTAGCGCCGATGCGGGCGAGGATATCCGCCGCTTGATTGTTTTCTCGAGCCACATGGTGGAATTTGAGCCCCTCGAACTAAGCTGAGATTTTGAGGACGACATTACGGTAGGCCGCCATTTTCGGGTCCTTGGCATCAAAATCTTCGTTTATCTGTGATATTGCGAGGTTCGAGTCCCCGCGCATTTCTAGGCGTTGAATGCCCATAGAGACTGCCATCCGAAGACCGTGCAACAGAGCCTCGTATTCGGCTGCATTGTTGGAGTCTGTGTATAATATTTGGAGGACGTACTGGACCGTGTCGCCGGTGGGAGATGTCAGGACTACCCCTGCTCCCAATCCGGCCAGCATTTTAGAGCCGTCGAAGTGCATGATCCAGTTTGAGTATGCACCGTACTCTTTAGGGAGTTCGGCTTCTGTCCATTCGGCGACGAAGTCAGCCAATACTTGCGACTTGATGGCCCGCCGTGGTTTGTATGTTATGTCGAACGGCAGGAGCTCAATAGCCCACTAGGCAATCCGGCCCGTAGCATCGTGGTTATTTATTATGTCACTGAATGGTTCTTCGGAGGCCACCGTAATTGAACACTCTTGAAAGTAGTGTTGTAGCTTCCGGGATGCCATGAACACTGCGTATGCTATTTTTTGATAGTGCGGGTATCGGGATTTGCATGGGGTTAGGACCGTGGACACGTAGTAGACTGGCCTCTGGAGCGGGTATTTGTATCCGTCGGCCTCTCGTTCAACGACGAGCACTGCGCTTACGACTTGATGCGTTGCAGCTATGTACAACAGCATAGGTTCGTCGATATTCGGCGCTGTTAATACTGGATTACCAGCCAATAGGGTATTTATTTCGTGCAGTCTGGCCGCGGCTGCATCCGGCCCATACGAAGTGTTCGGTGCGCCTAAGAAGGCGATAAAGCGGTAGTGCCTTTTCTCCTAACACGAGATAAAGCGTTGAGAGCAGCCACGCATCCCGCTAGTTTTTGGATGTGCTTGAGGTCTGTTGTTATAGCCAACTGTGACAGAGCTCGGATCTTTGCCGGATTCGCTTCAATTCCTCTGTTGGAAACGTTGAAGCCGAGAAGCTTCCCCGAGGGGACGCCAAAAACACATTTTTCTGGATTCAGCTAGATGTCGTATGTCCGGAGATTGTCAAATGTAAGCCTCAAGTCGTCTATCAGGGTTTCGACGCGTCTTGTTTTTATGACCACGTCGTCCACGTATGCCTCCACTGTTTTGCCGATTTGCTTTTCCAGGCATGTTTGAATCATGCGTTGGTAGGTGGCACCGGCGTTCTTGAGCTCGAAGGGCATAGTGTTGAAGTAGAAAGGGCCATATGGCGTTATGAAAGCTGTTGCAGCTTGGTCAGACTCTGCCATCTTTATTTGATGGTATCCAGAGTATGCATCGAGGAAACACAAAAGTCGTGTCTGTGTGTGGCATCGATGATTTGATCGATGCGAGCAGGGAAAGGGATCCTTGGGGCAAGCCTTGTTGAGGTCTTTGAAATCGACGCATAGTCGCCAGGATTTATCCTTCTTTGGCACCATCACCAAATTTGCCAGCCAATCCGGATGTTTAATATCTCTGATAAATCCTGCCTCGAGTAGCTTGGCTAACTCTTCCCCCATTGCCTGTCGTTTGGGCTATGAGAACCGCCTTAGGGTCTGCTTGACTGGTTTAAATCCTTTTAGGATATTAAGGTTGTGTTCGGCTAGTCTGTGTGGGATGCCTGGCATGTCCGATGGGTGCCAGGCGAAAATGTCCCAATTCTCGCGTAGGAAATCTCGAAGTGCGGCGTCAATCGCGGGGCTCAGCTGTGTCCCGATGGAAGCTGTCTTCGTGGGGTCCGTTGGGTGGACCTGGAATTTGACTATCTCGTCTGCAGGTTTGAATGAGGTGGACTTTGGTCGTTTGTCGAGTATTACGTCGTCCCTATCCACGGTAGCCCGTAGTGCTGTTAATTCTTCGGCTGCTACGGCTTCGGATAATGCCTCCAAGGCTAGAGCTGCGGTTTTATTTTTGGCGCGAAGCGCAACATCCGGATCACTAGCTAGAGTGATTATTCTATTGGGTCCCGACATTTTAAGCTTCATGTACCCATAATGGGGTACAGCTTGAAAGCTTGTGAACGCGTCCCGCCCTAGAAGGGCGTGGTATCCGCTGTTAAAAGGAGCCACCTAGAATGTGATTTCCTCGGACCTATAATTCTTCGGGTTACCGAATACCACATCGAGTGTGATTTTTCCCGCACACCGTGCTTCCCGGGTAGGGATAATTACCCTGAAGGTCGTGCCGCTTCGTTCAGTGCGGCTTTTATCAATCTCCATCTTGATGAGTGTTTCTTCATAAATCAGATTTAATTGGCTTCCGCCGTCCATGAGTACTTTGGTGAGCTGAAAGCTAGCTACAATCGGACTAAGAACCAGAGCGGCTGGTGCCCGGACAGCCCGGGATCGAGGTTCGTCACTGGCATTAAAAGTTATAGAAGTGTTGTTCCAAGGGTTTATTTTTGCCACACGGTAAATTTCCGCGGAGCTTCGGCGAGCTCGCTTGCGCCTATTGTTTGAGGCGAAAGTCTCGAATACTGTTAGTACCATATTGTGTTCGCTGGCGGGATGTTGTTCCGCTTTATGGCCCACAAGAAGATCCTCGCCACTTTTTGCCACCTGCCGGAGTATCCAACATGCCTTAAGGCTATGAGTAGGTGTTGTGTCCGGAGTACTGTCGAGCTTACATGGCCCGTCGAGCCATTCTTCCAATACGGATCTCCGCCCTGGCGTGGGCTTTGGTTTCTTGGGGGTTGGGTCGGACGACTTACGAGAGTTCGTCCGTTTAGTTCGGACAAAGGTTTTGGCGAGAGCAGTACTATCCCAAAATTCTGTTTGGGTCTTCCAAGCGCTCTCCATCGCACAGTACTTCCGTACTATGGTTGCCAAGTCCGCAAAGCATACTATGTCGCGGCGGCTTATAGCATTAAGGAGTCCTTCGTCCGTGCAGTTTTTGCAGAAAAGTGATACCATGTCCTCTTCGCGGCAGTCCCTGACCTTGTTAAGCGCAAGGAGGAATCTGGACCAGTAGCGATGTACGGTTTCTTGGGGCTCTTGCTTGATGCGGGAGAGACAGTTTAGGTTCAGTTTAGGGTCCGGATTCTGATCCGATATATCGCCCAAGGGCGCGGGCGGTTCCGAGCTAAACAGCTCAGGATCCGGGGTGCCCAATTTCTTCGGCCCGATGCCCGACTCTAAGTCCGGGACCTGGGTCAGGTTTTCCTTTGAGCAGGTCTTTGGCTCAAGGAGTTCGGTGATCCGAACACAACTTGTCCTCAAAGTTGAGGGGCAATCCGCGTGTAGTTCCTCCACTATCTCTATCTCATGGGTGGCCGGCGGGGACTTGATGTCCCTTTGGTCGGGTTTAATCCCAAACCGGTCGTAGTCTGTAGCGACTCCCAGAGCGGCGATGCGATCCAAGAGTTCGTTAAGGGAGGAGAGCTCCATTGGATCCATCTGTTTGGCAAGTTCCTAACTGACGCGAAGGTTATGATTGATGACCCGAGAAGTCGTCGTCGGCGCCACCGCCGATGGGGCAGCCATGATAAAGCCGTCGGGCCGGAGCGTCTGGCCTACAGCCAGAGCCCCCTCCGAAGTAATGTCGTCATTGACAATAAGAGAGCCATCGATCCTGATGGGGATGACACAGAGGAACTCTCAATGAAAGCACCAATGTCGGTGTCAAAACCGACGGATCTCGGGTAGGGGGTCCCGATTTGTGCGTCAAGGATGATGGTAACAAGAAGTAAGGGACACAGGTGTTTACCCAGGTTCGGGCCCTCTCGGTGGAGGTAAAACCCTACTTCCTGCTTGATTAATATTGATGATATGGGTAGTACAAGAGTAGATCTACCACGAGATCGTAGAGGCTAAACCCTAAGTGCTAGCCTATGATGGTATGAATGTAATTGTGATCGGCCTTCTAAGGACCAACCTCTCCGGTTTATATAGACACCGGAGAGGGCTAGGGTTTACATGGAGTCGGTTACAAGGAAGGAAATATAATATCCGGATTGCCAAGCTTGCCTTCCACGCCAAGGAAAGTCCCATCCAGACACGGGCCGAACTCTTGAGTCTTGTATCTTCACGCTTCAATAGTCCGGACGTTGTACATCGTCCGGCCGTCCGGATACCCCCTAATCCAGGACTCCCTCAGCAGGTTGACTACTATATTAGAATGGCGGTGGAGCCTTGGTAGGTGGGGCCTGGCTGTGGCCCCACAGATGTCCTCGGCAAGGGCCTTGCCGGGTGCTACCTCTTGAGCATTGCGTTGGTTTTCCCTTGAAGGGGAAAGGTTGATGCATCAAAGTAGCGTAAGTATTTCCCTCAGTTTTTGAGAACCAAGGTATCAATCCAGTAGGAGGCTACGCGCGAGTCCCTCGCACCTGCACAATACAAATAAATCCTCGCAACCAATGCGATAAGGGGTTGTCAATCCCTTCACGTTCACTTACGAGAGTGAGATCTGATAGATATGATAGGATAATATTTTTGGTATTTTTATGATAAAGATGCAAAGTAAAATAAAAGCAAAGTAAAAAAGCAAAGGCAATCACAAAGTGTTGGAATATTAATATGATGAAGATAGACCCGGGGGCCATAGGTTTCACTAGTGGCTTCTCTCAAAAGCATAAGTATTTTATGGTGGGTGAACGAATTACTGTTGAGCAATCGATGTAATTGAGCATAGTTATGAGAATATCTAGGTATGATCATGTGTATAGGCATCACGTCCGAGACAAGTAGACCGACTCTGCTGCATCTACTACTATTACTCCACTCATCGACCGCTATCCAGCATGCATCTAGAGTATTATGTTCATGAAAACAGAGTAACGCCTTAAGCAAGATGACATGATGTAGAGGGATAAATTCATGCAATATGATAAAAAACCCCATCTTGTTAACCTCGATGGCAACAATACAATACATGCCTTGCTGCCCCTACTGTCACCGGGAAAGGACACCACAAGATTGAACCCAAAGCTAAGCACTTCCCCCATTGCAAGAAAGATCAATCTAGTAGGACAAACCAAACTGATAATTTGAAGAGGCTTTCAAAGATAACCAATCATACATAAAAGAATTTAGAGAAGATTCAAATATTGTTCATAGATAATCTTGATCATAAACCCACAATTCATCGGTCTCAACAAACACACCGCAAAATTAAGATTACTTCGAATAGATCTCCACGAGAGAGGGGGAGAACATTGTATTGAGATCCAAAAAGAGAGAACAAGCCATCTAGCTACTAACTATGGACCCGAAGGTCTGAGGTAAACTACTCACACTTCATCGGAGAGGCTATGGTGTTGATGTAGAAGGCCTCCGTGATGGATGCCCCCTCCGACGGAGCTCCGGAACAGACCCCAAGATGGGATCTCATGGGTACAGAAGTTTGCAGCGGTGGAATTAGGTTTTTGGCTCCGTATCTGATCGTTTGGGGGTACGTAGGTATATATAGGAGGACGAAGTACATCGGTTGAGCAATGTGGGACCCACGAGGGTGGAGGGCGCGCCTTGGGGGGTGGGTGCGCCCCCCTACATCGTGGCCTTCTGGAAGCTTCTCTTACGTAGGGTCCAAGTCTCCTGGATCATGTTCGTTCCAAAAATCACGCTCCCGAAGGTTTCATTCCGTTTGGACTCCGTTTGATATTCTTTTTCTACGAAACTCTGAAATAGGCAAAAACAAGAATGCAGGCTGGGCCTCCGGTTAATACGTTAGTCCCAAAAATAATATAAAAGTGGATAATAAAGCCCAATATTGTCCAAAACAGTAGATAATATAGCATGGAGCAATCAAAAATTATAGATACGTTGGAGACGTATCAAGAGCATCCCCAAGCTTAATTCCTGCTCGTCCTCGAGTAGGTAAATGATAAAAAACAGAATTTTTGATGCGGAGTGCTACTTGGCATAATTTCATTGTAATTCTTATTAATTGTGGAATGGATATTCAGATCCGAAAGATTCAAGATAAAAGTTCATATTGACATAAAAATAATAATAATTCAAGCATACTAACTAAGCAATTATGTCTTCTCAAAATAGCATGGCCAAAGAAAGTTCATCCCTACAAAATCATATAGTTTTGTCATGCTCCATTTCCGTCACACAAGAATGCTCTCATCATGCACAACCCCGATGACAAGCCAAGCAATTGTTTCATACTTTAGTAATTTCAAACTTAAAAACCTTCACGCAATATATGAGCCTGAGCCATGGACATAGCACTATGGGTGGAATAGAATATGATGATGGGGCTTATGTGGAGAAGACAAAAAAGGGAGAAAGTCTCACATCAACGAGGCTAATCAATGGGCTATGGAAATGCCCATCGATTGATGTTAATGCAAGGAGTAGGGATTGCCATGCAACGGATGCACTAGAGCTATAAATGTATGAAAGCTCAACAAAAGAAACTAAGTGGGTGTGCATCCAACTTGCTTGATCACGAAGACCTAGGGCACTTGAGGAGGCCCATTGTTGGAATATACAAGCCAAGTTCTATGATGAAAAATTCCCACTAGTATATGAAAGTGACAAAACAAAAGACTCTCTATCATGAAGATTATGGTGCTACTTTGAAGCACAAGTGTGGAAAAAAAGGATAGTAGCATTGCCCCTTTTTATTTCTCTTTTTTTGGGGCCTTTCTTTTATTTATTTGGCCTTTCTCTTTTTTATTTTCTTTTTGGGGGGGGGGGGACAATACTCTATTAAATGATGATCATCACACTTCTATTTATTTACAACTCAATGATTACAACTTGATACTATAAAAAATTTTGACTCTATATGATTGCCTCCGTGATGTACCGGATATGCAATCAATCAAGAGTGACATGTATGAAAGAATTATGAACGGTGGCTTTGCCACAAATACTATGTCAACTACATGACCATGCTAAGCAATATGACAATGATGAATGTGTCATGATAAACGGAATGGTGGAAAGTTGCATGGCAATATATCTCGGAATGGCTATGGAAATGCCATAATAGGTAGATATGGTGGTTGTTTTGAGGAAGATATAAGGAGGTTTATGTGTGAAAGAGCGTATCATATCACGGGGTCTGGATGCACCGGCGAAGTTTGCACCAACTCTCAATGCGAGAAAGGGCAATGCACGGCATCAAGAGGCTAGCAATGATGGAAGGGTGAGAGTGCGTATAATCCATGGACTCAACATTAGTCATATAGAACTCACATACTTATTGCAAAAATCTACAAGTCATCAAAACCAAGCACTACGCCAAGATGCTCCTAGGGGATAGATTGGTAGGAAAAGATCATCGCTTGTCCCCGACCGCCACTCATAAGGAGGACAATAAAAGAACACCTCATGTTTCAAATTTGTTACATAACGTTTACCATAATGCATGCTACGGGACTTGCAAATTTCAACACAAGCATTTCTCAAATTCACAACTACTCAACTAGCACGAATTTGATATTATTACCTCCATATCTCAAAACAATCATCAAGCATCAAACTTCTCTTAGTATTCAACACACTCATAAGAAAGTTTTTGCTAATCTTGAATACCTAGAATATTAGGATTATTTAAGCAAATTACCATGCTATTTAAGACTCTCAAAATAATCTAAGTGAATCATGAGAGATCAATAGTTTCTATAAAACAAATCCACCACCGTGCTCTAAAAGATATAAGTGAAGTACTAGAGCAAAACTATTTAACTCAAAATATATAAGTGAAGCACAAAGAGTATTCTAATAATTTCAAAATCATGTATGGCTCTCTCAAAAGGTATGTACATCAAGGATGATTGTGGTAAACTAAAAAGCAAAGACTCAAATCGTACAAGACGCTCCAAGCAAAACACATATCATGTGGTGAATAAAAATATAGCTCCAAGTAAAGTTACCCACAGAAGTAGATTTAAAGAGGGATGCCTTCCGGGGCATCCCCAAGCTTTGGCTTTTTGGTGTCCTTAGATTATCTTGGGTTGCCATGGGCATCCCCAAGCTTAGGCTCTTGCCACTCCTTGTTCCATAATCCATCAAAATCTTTCACCTAAAACTTGAAAACTTCACAACACAAAACTCAACAGAAATCTCGTGAGCTTCGTTAGCGAAAGAAAACAAAAGACCACTTCAAGGTACTGTAATGAACTTATTCTTTATTTATATTGGTGTTAAACCTACTGTTTTCCAACTTCTCTATGGTTTACAAACTATTTTACTAGCCATAGATTCACCAAAATAAGCAAACAACACACGAAAAACAGAATTTGTCAAAAACAGAACAGCCTGTAGTAATCTGTAACTAACGCAAACTTCTGGAACTCCAAAAAATCATCCAAAATAGGATGACCTAGGCAATTTGTTTATTGATCAGCAGCAATTGGAATAAGTATTTTATCACGTTCTGGTGATTTTTAACAATTGTTTTCGTGAACAGAAAGTTTCTGGAAATTTCTGCAAGATCAAATAACTATCATCCAAGAAGATCCTATAGGTTTAACTTGGCACAAACACTAATTAAAACATAAAAAAACATCTAACCAGAGGCTAGATAAAATATTTATTCCTAAACAGAAGCAAGAAGGAAAAAAACTAAAAATAAAATTGGGTTGCCTCCCAACAAGCGCTATCGTTTAACGCCCCTAGCTAGGCATAAAAGCAAGAATAGATCTAGGTATCATCATCTTGATTCTTAATTCTTTTAGTGGAGTTATGCTCGAATCCGGGAGGTTCTTTACGTTTCCCTTCATATTCAGAAATCTTGAGATCTAAAGAGTCCAACCGCTTATTGCAAAGGGTAATCAACATATTCATGCGGTGGAGATTCCCGCTAACACTCTTAAGAGGTTTAAATTGACTTTTGTAAAATCTTAGTTACTTCGCAAATTTTCTAAAAAACTTGTGTTTCCTCTTGGGTATGATGAGGCCCCATTTGTACAGGTAGAGCTCCTCCTATACCTTCTATAATTTCATGCGCAATACTGTGATCAATTTCAATAAAATTTCCTTTAGCAACGCAATCCAAAAGTTGTCTATGAGACATATTTAGTCCAACATAGAAGTTGCGAAGCAAAATTCTAAAATTCACCTCTAGGGTACAATTACGATAAGATTCCATCATTCTAAACCAAGCATCTTTTAAGTTTTCCCTTCTCTTTGTTTGAAGTGAAGAACCTCAAACTCGGGGGACAAAGGAGCAGATAGAGGACTAGCCATAATGACAAGCAAGCGAAAAAGAGGCAAATGGAAAAGAGAGGGCGAATAAAACGACAAGGGTGAAGTGGGGGAGAGGAAAACGAGAGGCAAATGACAAATAATGTAATGCGGGATATAAGGGATTGTGATGGGTGTTGGGGAACGTAGTAATTTCAAAAAAAATCCTACGCACACGCAAGATCATGGTGATGCATAGAAACGAGAGGGGAGAGTGTTGTCCACGTACCCTCGTAGACCGAAAGAGGAAGCGTTAGCACAACGCGGTTGATGTAGTCGTACGTCTTCATGATTAGACCGATCAAGTACCGAACGCACGACACCTCCGAGTTCAGCACACGTTCAGCCCAATGACGTCCCTCGAACTCCGATCCAGCCGAGTGTTGAGGGAGAGTTTCGTCAGCACGACGGCATGGTGACGATGTTGATGTTCTACCGACGCAGGGCTTCGCCTAAGCACCGCTACAGTATTATCGAGGTGGACTATGGTGGAGGGGGGCACCGCACACGGCTAAGAGATCAATGATCAACTGTTGTTGTGTCTAGAGGTGCCCCCCTGCCCCCGTATATAAAGGAGTGGAGGAGGGGGAGAGGGTCGGGCCCTATGGCGTGCCCTGGAGGAGTCCTACTCCCACCGGGAGTAGGATTCCTCCCCTTCCATGTAGTAGGAGTAGGAGACAAGGATGGGGGAGAGGGAAGAGAAGGAAGGAGGGGGCGCCGCCCCTCCCCCTAGTCCAATTCGGACTAGTCAATGGGGGGGGCGTGGCCTGCCTCTCTCTCTCCCATAAAGCCCAATAAGGCCCATATACTTCTTCCCCCGTATTCCTGTAACTCCCCAGTACTCCGAAAAATACCCGAACCACTTGGAACCTTTCCGATGTCCGAATATAGTCGTCCAATATATCGATCTTTATGTCTCGACCATTTCGAGACTCCTCGTCATGTCCCCGATCTCATCTGGGACTCTGAACTCCTTCGGTACATCAAAACTGATAATAAAACTGTCATCGAAACCTTAAGCATGCGGATCCTACGGGTTCGAGGACTATGTAGACATGACCGAAACACATTTCCGGTCAATAACCAATAGCGGAACCTGGATTCTCATATTGGTTCCCACATATTCTACGAAGATCTTTATCGGTCCAACCGCATAACAACATACGTTGTTCCCTTTGTCATCGGTATGTTACTTGCCCGAGATTCGATCGTCGGTATCCCAATACCTAGTTCAATCTCGTTACCGGCAAGTCTCTTTACTCGTTCCGTAATACATCATCCCGCAACTAACTCATTAGTTGCAATGCTTGCAAGGCTTAAGTGATGTGAATTACCGAGAGGGCCCAGAGATACCTCTCCGACAATCGGAGTGACAAATCCTAATCTCGAAATATGCCAATCCAACAAGTACCTTTGGAGACACCTGTAGAGCACCTTTATAATCACCCAGATACTATGTGACGTTTGGTAGAACACAAAGTGTTCCTCCGTAAACAGGAGTTGCATAATCTCATAGTCATAGGAACATGTATAAGTCATGAAGAAAGCAATAGCAACATACTAAACGATCGTGTGCTAAGCTAACAGAATGGGTCATGTCAATCACATCATTCTCCTAATGATGTGATCCCGTTAATCAAATGACAACTCATGTCTATGGTTAGGAAACATAACCATCTTTGATCAACGAGCTAGTCAAGTAGAGGCATACTAGTGACACTCTGTTTGTCTATGTATTCACACATGTATTATGTTTCGGTTAATACAATTCTAGCATGAATAATAAACATTTATCATGAAATAAGGAAATAAATAATAACTTTATTATTGCCTCTAGGGCATATTTCCTTCAGTCTCCCACTTGCACTAGAATCAATAATCTAGTTCACATCGCCATGTGATTTAACATCAATAGTTCACATCTTTATGTGGTTAACACCCATAGTTCACATCGACATGTGACCAACACCCAAAGGGTTTACTAGAGTCAGTAATCTAGTTAGCATCGCTATGTGATTAACACCCAAAGAGTACTAAGGTGTGATCATGTTTTGCTTGTGAGATAATTTTAGTCAATGGGTCTGTCACATGCAGATCCATAAGTACTTTGCAAATTTCTATGTCTACAATGCTCTGCATAGAGCTACTCTAGCTAATTGCTCCCACTTTCAATATGTATCTAGACGGAGACTTAGAGTCATCTAGATTAGTGTCAAAACTTGCATCGACGTAACCCTTTACGACGAACCTTTTGTCACTTCCATAATCGAGAAACATATCCTTATTCCACTAAGGATAATTTTGACCGCTGTCCATTGATCTACTCCTAGATCACTATTGCACTCCCTTGCCAAACTTAGTGGTAGGGTATGCAATAGATCTGGTACACATCATGGCATACTTTATAGAACCTATGGCTGAGGCATAGGGAATGACTTTCATTCTTTTTCTATCTTCTGCCGTGGTCGGGTTTTGAGTGTTACTCAATCTCACACCTTGTAACACAGGCAAGAACTCTTTCTTTGACTGTTCCTTTTTGAACTACTTCAAAATCTTGTCAAGGTATGTACCCATTGAAAAAACTTATCAAGCGTCTTGATCTATCTCTATAGATTTTGATGCTCAATATGTAAGCAGCTCCACCGAGGTCTTTCTGAAAACTCCTTTCAAATACTCCTTTATGCTTTTCAGAAAATTCTACATTATTTCCAATCAACAATATGTCATTCACATATACTTATCAGAAAGGTTGTAGTGCTCCCACTCACTTTCTTGTAAATACAGGCTTCACCATAAGTCTGTATAAAACTATATGCTTTGATCAACTCACCAAAGCGTATATTCCAACTCCGAGATGCTTGCACCAGTCCATAGATGGATCGTTGGAGCTTGCATATTTTGTTAGCACCTTTAGGATTGACAAAACCTTCTGGTTGCATCATATACAACTCTTCTTTAATAAATCCATTAAGGAATGCAGTTTTGTTTATCCATTTGCCAGATTTCATAAAATGCGGCAATTGCTAACATGATTCGGACAGACTTAAGCATATATACGAGTGAGAAACTCTCATCCTAGTCAACACCTTGAACTTGTCAAAAACCTTTTGCGACAATTCTAGCTTTGTAGATAGTAACACTACTATCAGCGTCCGTCTTCCTCCTGAAGATCCATTTAATCTCAATGGCTCGCCGATCATTGGGAAAGTCAATCAAAGTCCATACTTTGTTCTCATACATGGATCTCATCTTAGATTTCATGGCCTCAAGCCATTTTGCGAAATCTGGGCTCATCATCGCTTCCTCATAGTGTGTAGGTTCATCATGGTCTAGTAACATGAATTCCAGAATAGAATTACCGTACCACTCTGGTGCGGGCTGTACATTGGGAGACCTATGAGGTTTTGTAGTAACTTAATCTAAAGTTTCATGATCATCACCGTTAGCTTCCTCACTAATTGGTGTAGGAATCACGTGAACTGATTTATGTGATGAACTACTTTCCAATTCGGGAGAAGGTACAAATTACCTTATCAAGCTCTACTTTCCTCCCAGTCACTTCTTTCGAGAGAAACTCCTTCTCTAGAAAGGATCCATCCTTAGCAATGAATGTTGTGCCTTCGGCTCTGTGATAGAAGGTGTACCCAACAGTTTCCTTTGGGTATTCTATGAAGACGCACTTCTCCGATTTGGGTTCGAGTTTATCAGGTTAAAACCTTTTTCACATAAGCATCGCAACTCCAAATTTTAAGAAACGACAGCTTAGGTTTACTGCTAAACCATAGTTCATACGGTGTCGTCTCAACGGATTTAGATGGTGCCCTGTTTAAAGTGAATGCAACTATCTCTAATGCATAACCCCAAAATGATAGTGGTAAATCGGTAAGATATATCATAGATTGCACCATATCCAATAAAGTGCGGTTACGACGTTCGGACACACCATTACGCTGTGGTGTTCCATGTGGCGTGAACTGTGAAACTATTCCACATTGTTTAAAATGAAGGCCAAACTCATAACTCAAATATTCTTCTCCACAGTCAGATCGTAGAAACTTTATTTTCTTGTTACGATGATTTTCTACTTTACTCTGAAATTCTTTGAACTTTTCAAATGTTTCAGACTTGTGCCTCATTAAGTAGATATACGCATATCTGCTCAAATCATCTGTGAAGGTCAGAAAATAATGATACCCGCCACGAGCATCAACACTCATTGGACCGCATACATCGATATGTATTATTTCCAACAAGTTTGTAGCTTGTTCCATTGTTCCAGAGAACGGAGTTTTAGTCATTTTGCCAAAAAAGGCACGGTTCGCAAGCATCAAATGATTCATAACCAAGTGATTTCGAAAATCCATCTTTATGGAGTTTCTTCTTGCGCTTTACACCGATATGACCTAAACGGCAGTGCCACAAATAAGTTGCACTATCATTATTAACTTTGCATATTTTGGCATCAACATTATGAATGTGTGTATCACTATGATCAAGATTCAATAAACCATCACCATTGGGTGTATGACCATAGAAGGTTTTATTCATGTAAACAGCATAACAATTTATTCTCTATCTTATATGAATAATCGTATCGCAATAAACATGATCTTATCATATTTATGCTCAACGCAAACACCAAATAACATTTATTTAGGTTTAACACTAATCTAAAAAATATAGGGAGTGTGTGATGATGATCATATCAATCTTGGAACTACTTCCAACACTCATCGTCACTTCCCCTCAACTAGTCTCTGTTTATTCTGTAACTCCTGTTTCGAGTTACTAATCGCAGCAACCGAACAAGTATCAAATACTCAGGGGATACTATAAACACTAGTAAGGCACACATCAATAACCTGTATATCAAATATACCCTTGTTCAATTTGCCATCCTTCTTATCCACCAAATATTCAGGGCATTTCCGCTTCAAGTGACCACTTCCTTTGCAGCGTAAGCACTCAGTTTCAGGCTTTGGTCCAGCTTTGGGCTTCTTCGCAGGAGTGACAACTTGCTTGTCATTCTACTTGAAGTTCCCTTTCTTTCCCTTTTCCCTTCTCTTGAAACTAGTGGTCTTGTCAATCATCAACACTTGATGCTCTTTCTTGATTTCTACCTTAAATCGATTTCAAAATCACGAAGAGCTCGGGAATCATTTTCGTCATCCCTTGCATACTATAGTTCATCATGAAGTTCTAGTAACTTGGTGATGGTGACTAGAGAACTCTGTCAATCACTATCTTATCTGGAAGATTAACTCCCACTTGATTCAAGCGATTGTAGTACCCAGACAATCTGAGCACATGCTCACTAGTTGAGCGATTCTTCTCCATCTTTTAGCTATAGAACTTGTTGGAGACTTCATAGCTCTCAACTCGGGTATTTGCTTGAAATATTAACTTCAATTCCTGGAACATCTCATATGGTCCATGACGTTCAAAATGTCTTTGAAGTCCCGATTCTAAGCCGTTAAGCATGGTGGCACTAAACTATCAAGTAGTCATCATATTGAGCTAGCCAAACATTCATAACGCTCGTGCATCCGCTCCTCGCAATAGGTCTGTCACGTAGCAGTGCATTAAGGACATAATTCTTCTGTGCAACAATGAGGATAAACCTCAGATCACGGATCCAATCCGCATCATTGCTACTAACATCTTTCAACACAATTTTCTCTAGGAACATATCAAAATAAACATATGAAAGCAACAACGCGAGCTATTGATCTACAACATAATTTGCAAAATACTACCAGGACTAAGTTCATGATAAATTTAAGTTCAATTAATCATATTACTTAAGAACTCCCACTTAGAAAGACATCCCTCTAATCTTCTAAGTGATCACGTGATCCAAATAAACTAAACCATGTCCAATCATCACGTGAGATGGAGTAGTTTCAATGGTGAACATCACTATGTTGATCATATCTACTATATGATTCATGTTCGACCTTTCGGTCTCCGTGTTCCGAGGCCATATCTGTATATGCTAGGCTCGTCAAGTTTAACCTGAGTATTCCGCGTGTGCAACTGTTTTGCACCCGTTGTATTTGAGCGTAGAGCCTATCACACCCTATCATCACGTGGTGTCTCAGCACGAAGAACTTTCACAACGGTGCATACTGTGGAGAACACTTCTTGATAATTAGTGAGAGATCATCTTAAAATGCTACCGTCAATCAAAGCAAGATAAGATGCATAAAGGATAAACATCACATGCAATCAATATAAGTGATATGATATGGCCATCATCATCTTGTGCTTGTGATCTCCATCTCTAAAGCATCGTCGTGATCACCATCGTCACCGGCGCGACACCTTGATCTCCATCGTAGCATTGTTGTCGTTTACGCCATCTATTGCTTCTACGACTATCGCTACCGCTTAGTGATAAAGTAAATCAATTATAGGGCATTTGCATTTCATACAATAAAGCGACAACCATATGGCTCCTGCCAGTTGCCGATAACTTCGGTTACAAAACATGATCATCTCATACAATAAAATATAGCATCACGTCTTGACCATATCACATCACAACATGCCCTGCAAAAACAAGTTAGACGTCCTCTACTTTGTTGTTGCAAATTTTACATGGCTGCTATGGGCTGAGCAAGAACCGTTCTTACCTACGCATCAAAACCACAACGATAGTTCATCAAGTTAGTGATGTTTTAACCTTCGCAAGGACCGGGCGTAGCCACACTCGGTTCAACTAAAGTTGGAGAAAGCAGACACCCGCCAGCCAATGTGCAAAGCACGTTGGTAGAACCAGTCTCGCGTAAGCGTACGCGTAATGTCGGTCCGGGCCGCTTCATCCAACAATACCGCCGAACCAAGTATGACATGCTGGTAAGCAGTATGACTTATATCGCCCACAACTCACTTGTGTTCTACTCGCGCATATAACATCAACGCATAAAACCTGGCTCGGATGCCACTGTTGGGGAACGTAGTAATTTCAAAAAATTTCCTACGCACACGCAAGATCATGGTGATGCATAGCAATGAGAGGGGAGAGTGTTGTCCAAGTAACCTCATAGACCGAAAGCGGAAGCGTTAGCACAACGCGGTTAATGTAGTCGTACGTCTTCACGATCTGACCGATCAAGTACCGAACGCACGGAACCTCCGAGTTCAGCACATGTTCAGCCCGATGGCGTCCCTCGAACTCCGATCCAGCCGAGTGTTGAGGGAGAGTTTCACAAGACGACGGCGTGGTGGCGATGTTGATGTTCTACCGACGCAGGCTTCGCCTAAGCACCGCTTCTGATATTGCTCGAGGTGGACTATGGTGGATGGGGGCACCGCACACGGCTAAAAGATCAATGATCAATTGTTGTTGTGTCTAGAGGTGCCCCCCTGCCCCCGTATATAAAGGAGTGGAGGAGGGGGAGAGGGTCGGGCCCTATGGCGCGCCCTGGAGGAGTCCTACTCCCACCGGGAGTAGGATTCCTCCCCTTCCATGTAGTAGGAGTAGGAGACAAGGAAGGGGGAGAGGGAAGAGAAGGAAGGAGGGGGCCACCGCCCCTCCCCCGAGTCCAATTCGGACTAGTCATTGGGGGGGGGAGCGGCCTGCCTCTCTCTCTCCCCTAAAGCCCAATAAGGCCCATATACTTCTTCCCCCGTATTCCCATAACTCCCCGGTACTCCGAAAAATACCCGAACCACTCGGAACATTTCCGATGTCCGAATATAGTCATACAATATATCGATCTTTATGTCTCGACCATTTCGAGACTCCTCGTCATGTCCCCGATCTCATCCGGGACTCCGAACTCCTTCGGTACATCAAAACTCATAAACTCATAATAAAACTGTCATTGAAACCTTAAGCGTGCGGACCCTACGGGTTCGAGAACTATGTAGACATGACCGAAACACGTTTCCGGTGAATAACCAATAGCGGAACCTGGATGCTCATATTGGTTCCCACATATTCTATGAAGATCTTTATCGGTCCAACCGCATAACAACATACGTTGTTCCCTTTGTCATCGGTATGTTACTTGCCCGAGATTCGATCGTCGGTATCCCAATACCTAGTTCAATCTCGTTACCAGCAAGTCTCTTTACTCGTTCCATAATACATCATCCCGCAACTAACTCATTAGTTGCAATGCTTGCAAGGCTTAAGTGATGTGAATTACCGAGAGGGCCCTGAGATACCTCTCCGACAATCGGAGTGACAAATCCTACAAGTACCTTTGGAGACACCTGTAGAGCACATTTATAATCACCCAGTTACGTTGTGACGTTTGGTAGCACACAAAGTGTTCCTCTGGTAAACGGGAGTTGCATAATCTCATAGTCATAGGAACATGTATAAGTCACGAAGAAAGCAATAGCAACATACTAAACAATCGTGTGCTAAGCTAACGGAATGGGTCATGTCAATCACATCATTCTCCTAATGATGTGATCCCATTAATCGAATGACAACTCATGTCTATGGTTAGGAAACATAACCATCTTTGATCAACGAGCTAGTCAAGTAGAGGCATACTAGTGACACTCTGTTTGTCTATGTATTCACACATGTATTATGTTTCCGGTTAATACAGTTCTAGCATGAATAATAAACATTTATCATGAAATAAGGAAATAAATAATAACTTTATTATTGCCTCTAGGGCATATTTCCTTCAATGGGTACTTGGTATGTTGACTTTTGCGTAGACCTCCCCGGCAACGGCGCCAGAAATGGCTCGTTGTCGGGAGTCCAAATCTTGACTTGACTTTGTGTAAGCCTCCCTGGCAAGGGCGCCAGAAATCCTTCTTGCTACCTCTGGAGCACCGCGTTGGTTTTCCCTTGAAGAGGAAAGGGTGATGCAGCAAAGTAGCGTAAGTATTTCCCTCAGTTTTTGAGAACCAAGGTATCAATCCAAGAGGAGGCTACGCGAGTCCCTCGCACAACACAAATAAATCCTCGCAACCAACGCGATAAGGGGTTGTCAATCCCTTAATGGTCACTTACGAGAGTGAGATCTGATAGATATGATAGGATAATATTTTTGGTAGTTTATGATAAAGATGCAAAGTAAAATAAAAGCAAAGTAAAAAAGCAAAGGCAATAACAAAGTGTTGGAAGATTAATATGATGAAGATAGACCCGGGGGCCATAGGTTTCACTAGTGGCTTCTCTCAAAATCATAAGTATTTTATGGTGGGTGAACGAATTACTGTGGGTGAACGTGGGCCCCACGAGGGTGGAGGGAGCGCATACAGGGGCGGGGGGTGGGCGCCCCTACCTCGTGGCCTCCTGGAAGCTTCTCTTACGTAGGGTCCAAGTCTCATGGATCATGTTCGTTCCAAAAATCACGCTCCCAAAGGTTTCATTCCATTTGGACACCGTTTGATTTCCTTTTTCTGCGAAACTCTGAAATAGGCAAAAAACAGCAATTCTGGGCTGGGCCTCCATTTAATAGGTTAGTCCCAAAAATAATATAAAAGTGGATAATAAAGCCCAATATTGTCCAAAACAGTAGATAATATAGCATGGAGCAATAAAAAATTATAGATACGTTGGAGACGTATCACCGGCGTATCACAGGCGTCTCCGGCAAGGGTCTTGCCGGGGGTTTCTGTCTTCTGGTTCTCATCTAGTGTTGTATGTCCTTGGTCTTCACAAAGATCTGCATGCCACCATGCAGACGCCTCCCGAGCCTTGGTTCCAATGTTTGTTGATGGTGTCAGAACTCTTAGGCTCAAGGGTGGCGGTCGTGCTGGTGTTGGGCAAGTTGCCCCGGCAAGGACCTTGTCGGGGCTACGTAAGCCGCCCGAGCAAGGCTCCTGCCGGGGAGAGCCCACCTTGTCCCTTCGCTCATCGCGCCTCTGTCTTGGTGTTGCTCTGGTAGTCTTGTGTCTTTGCTTCCTCTTCTGCCCCGCCAAGCGCGGCCGCAGGCGTGTGGCTGCGACTGCCCGCGCACAAGTAAAGGGGTACAAAAAGGACCCCTACTTTTGTACACCGACAGGAGCCCCCGGGCCTGGGCCACATATAAGCGCGGAGCGTTATTGGGCCAGGCCCAGAACGGTGCGCGGGTACGCGTGGCAGAGTTTTACCACAGTAACTCTATCGCTAGTTGCGCTTCCCCACAACCCGAGTTGAATGTGTGACTTGGGGGTCGTACGTGGGGCGGTTGCAGCACGCTTGCGTCACATCATGGTAAATGGTAAAGAGGCGGCCCGCGCCTTCCCCATAAAAAGAGGAAAAACTGCAGGCGCGCTACTCATTTACCCCCTGTGCCTTCCCCAATCTCAGAACCGTCGCTCCCTTCTTCTTCCTCAAGCTCTTGCCTTTGCTAACCACCGCCACACGCTCACTGCCCTTAATCCTCCATCCCCTCTCAGTCGCCATGGCGCCCAAGACGGGTAAAGGCAAGGGGGCGGCCAAGGACGTCGGGGAGAAAGAGGCGCCGGATAGCGAGTTGGCGGCGCTGCGGATGCAGCACGCCTACTTCCCCTCGAGGGTCGATGCGGGCCATCTCAGGGACTACTTCAGGCCCCTGTGGGGGAGGGAGACGACGGGGCACCCCGCCACGCGCATCTTCCCTACCGATTTCGCCAAGGCCGGCCCAAATCGGTACCCCTTCTTCGTTGACTACTTCTCTTGCGGGCTCTGCCCCCCTTTCTCTGATTTCTTCAACGACGTCATGCACACCTACGGCTTCCGTCTTCTGGATCTTACGCCGAATGCCGTGGCATGCATGGCCTTCTTCGCCCATCTCTGCGAGGGCTTCGCCGGAGTGCTCCCCAGCACGTCGCTCTTCAGCCACAACTTCTACCCTCGCATCCAGTCAGGGGACGCCATCTCGGGCTGCATCTCCTGGATCCCGAGGTCCCAGGATAAGGGCACGTACCCGGTGGGTGCCCAGAAGGAGAGGTGGGACGAGTGGCGGAGCCGATGGTGCTGGATGGAGGGGGAGGATCCACGAGAGTTCTGTTGGGTTCGCCGAAGTCCGCCGGTCCGTTGCAAGGACTGGAGCGACCTCGACGCCAACGACAAGATTCTCTCGGTCGCCACCACCAGGATCAACCGCCTCACCGTGGTCGGGCTCACCCTCAAAATGATCGGGGCTGATTTCATCCTCCGCTGGATTGCCCCACTGCACAACAAGGTGAGGCCGGCCTGGGACTACAGGAAAGCGGCCGACATCATGAGGCTCCGCCCTGGCTTGAAGCACAAATTCACGGTGATGGGGCACGCTCACGTTTGCCAGAGGCTCTTCCAGCTCAAGGTGACTGACGACGGTAGGGCTAAGAGGACCGGCAGAGCCGAGAAGGCCGTCAAGGCGTCTCTATTTAGGTTGCCGACGGGTGTGGTCCCGTTGAGCAACAACTCTCGCCAGACCGCCATCATTACCATGATGCCGGACTTCAATGCACAAAGCCTCGATCCCCTCAGGGTCGAGCCGAAAGCAGAGGAGGTGCAGGCGTTCTTCGACAACTTGTCAGAGAATTATGTCCGTGACGAGCCGCTGCTCATCCACGACACCACCAAGGAGGAGCTGGACTAAGACGCCGCCAGGGCGGCGGATGCGGCGCTCGCCAAGGAGGCTGGCAACACCGGCACCGTGTAGGACGAGGACGATGCGACCGCGGAGGATAAAGAGCTCGCCAGATGGGCAGAGTCTGCTGGGGAGGCCAGCAGCGCCGGTGCCGGGCCCCCCCTCGTTGAAGACGTGGTCGAGGAGTCGACCGAAGAAGAGGCCGAGGCTGTCGACCCCTCGTCCACAGGGAAGAGGTGCGTCCTGCAGCGGGCCAGCTCCGACGAGTCGGTCCGGCCCGGCAGGACCGCGCAGCGGCAACAGGTACAACAGTAGTCCGTGCGTCAGACGAGAGCCGCGGCGACGAAGGCCGCGGCAGCGAAGAAGGCGGTGAAAACCGCGGTAGCAAAGAAAAAGGTGGCCTCCTCCTCCTCATCCAAACGGCGCCGGACCCCATCCCCTTCTCCTTCTCCTTCGGATGGCACCTTGGAGGTTAATTTTGACCTTGGATCCTTCAGCCCGAAGAGGAAAAGGAGGCTAGTGGAAAAGGAGGCGGAGGACGAGTAAGCACTTCGCCCTCCATCATCTCCTGACCCAGCGTCTGTGCTATCCTATTTTAACTTGATGTTATCCTCACAGGGACACGGAGACGTTGGCCCAGAGGGTGGCGAAGAGGGCCAGGGCCTTGACGGGTGACAAGCCCCTGGCGAGCACTCCGCGCACACCTGAGTTGGTGGTGATCAGCCCGGACGACAGCCCCCGACGCAACCCCCGCTTCAGTCCCCAGTGTGAGTTCACTACTCACTTCCCGTCGGTGTGTGTTGGGGCATGATCCCTTGGTGCTGATCTTGCCAGGTTCGCAGGAGGAGAGTTGCAGCAGGAGGAGCCGCGGAGGGCCACCCCCCATCACGCCGCCCCCGTCAACCACGCTGCCCAGAGGGGCGTCCCCAACAAGGGCACCAAGCACCGAGCCCACACGCACGGAGGAGGAGGAGGTGAACTTGGGCGGCAGTGGTTCCATCCCGGCAACGAACGTTGGCGGGGAGAAACTGCCGTCCCGGCTTGGCGGCAGTGCGTGGCCTGCCTCCACATCCTGTCTTTTCTTCTTCTTCTTCTTCTTGAACCTTGATTTTGGCCCCATCTCATTCTTCTTCTTGGTATCCAGACCCTCCCTCGGCGGACCAGGAGGATATTGATACCGTCATCGAGGAGGTCGCCAAGGACGCCGAGGCCGAGGCCGACAAGGTCGCTGCCGAGGAGGCCGACAAGGCCGCTGCCGAAGAGGCCGGCAAGGGGCCTGCCGGGGAGGGGGTGGATGATGACCAACCTTCCTCCCCTACAGCCCCTGGCCCGGGCAAGTACTTGAAGGTGGGCGATGACCTGTTCATCCATCTCCCAGGGACGGCGAGCACCAGGGCGCCAACCGAGGGGGAGGTGTTCGACGACGAGGCGCTCGCCACCGCTGGCTTCTGTTGCCGATGAACCGAAAAGCCGGGTGGTGGCGGTTCCCAAGAGGAGCAGCTTCTCCGGGCCATGAGCGTCAACTTCCAGTAGCTCCAGGCGCTCCACCATGCCCGCCTAGACAAGGCGAAATCCAGGATGGCAGCGGCGAACAAGGTGGAGGCGGATCTTGAGGAGCGCGTCGCTCAGACGCAGGCCTGGTTCCGCTAGACTCAGGAAGAACTGAAAGCTTCCCAGGGTGAGCTGGCTGAGCGCAAACGGGAGCTCATCGTGAAGCAGGCTGACGTCGAGAAGGCCCAGGAGTTGACGAAGGAACGGGCCGCCAAGGACGAGGCCGCTCGGCAACAGCACCAGGCTCGGCTAAACTCCCAGGAGGAGAACCTTGCTGCTTGTGAGGAGGCACTCGCCACCACACTCCATGGCAAGGATGAGGAGATCGAGAAGCTCGTCGCTTAGCGAACCCAGGAGCTGGGGCAGAGGGAAAAGGAGGCATTGGATGCTCAGGCCCTAGTCCATGCCGGCAAGGTGAAGGAGCTGGAGCTGGAGTGGGAGGAGCTGAAGAAGAGAGTCTCGGTGCTGAGGAGGAGAGGGACGCAGCCAACCGCACTCTAGCAGATGCGCAGGTCGCCATCTCCGACAAGGCCAAGCTGCTCTCCGAGGCCAGCGACTTCATCAACGATCTGAAGTTAAAGATGGACGGCTTGGAGAGGAAGCTTTCGGAGGCCGGGGCTCATGAGGAGACCATGAACAAGGCCCTGGAGGACGAGAAGCGGCTGCGGAGGGATGGCGCCGCCGAGTACGAGGAGTACGCGAAGGGCGTAAACCTCTAGATCAGTCGCCTCGTTGACGTCGTCGGCAAGATCATCACGAAGCTGGCTGCCATGGGGATGTCGAACGTCAGGTACTCCTAGGAGCCGAACGTGAGCCCCAACGCCAGGCTGACCCTATTCTTCGAGGGCATCCTCGATGCCCTGGAGCAGTTCCGTTCCAACCGAGCAACCTCTCTGGCCAATGAGGCCGGAAGCTCTGCCGGGGCACCCTGACCAAGGTCCTCACCAAGGTGGCATACTGGAACCCTACGCCCAGTAGGATAGGTTTGCCGGTGCGTAAACCCATGCTATGGCGCCTTGAGGACGGATCCTTAGCAGCCTGCCGGGGGGCGCTTGCTGCAGGACAAACCACCTTGCCGTTCTCAGCACGGCCGATTAAACTGTTGAGCACACTCGAAACAGAGCAAGGGTGTTGCTAATAGCGGGCAGGCCACCTTGTCGTCCTCAGCGTGGCCGTTTGAACTGTTGAGCGGACTCGAAATAGAACAAGGGCGTTGCCAATCACGGATGGGTCCAATTGCATGCAGGTTTTTCGTACAAGGAGCAAGATCTTTCGAGGAGCATAACCTTATATTAAGAAGAATTGCTCAAAGTTGTGTGTGACTTAGCTTTTTGTGGCCACACGGATGGTTGTTGTAGCCGCGGACGGCACCAGAGTGCGGCTGATTGATGTCGCCTTCTCTTCTCAGGCCATCGCGATGAGGGAGTCGGTAAGTTGACTCCAAAACTGGATTTTCACAGCTTGCGCCCCCTACCTGGCGCGCCAAAGATGTCGGTGGAAACGACCCCTATGGGATCACGGGGAATCCCTTCTACGGTTGGCGGGCCCGGGGCTATGGAAAGAGCGAGTTTAGAAGATCAACACGGGGAATTTATCCAGGTTCGGGCCGCAAGTGATGCGTAATACCCTATTCCTGCCGGTTTGTGTTTATCTGGTGATCTTGGACTAGCTACAAAGAGTGCTGGGTCCAAAAACTCCGAATCCTCCTCCAGTATGCCTCGGGCCTCCTTTTATAGCCAAAGGGGGCGTGATACGTCTCCGTCGTATCTATAATTTTTTATTGTTCCATGCCAATATTATTCAACTTTCATATACTTTTTGGCAACTTTTTATACTATTTTTGGGACTAACATATTGATCCAAAGGCCCGGTGCGGTTCCTATCTGTTGCATGTTTTTGGTTTCACAGAATATCCTTATCAAACGGAGTCCAAACGGGATAAATATGGACGGAGCTTATTTTTGGAATATTTGGAAAATCTGGGAGAAAGATCAACACGAAACGGTGTCCGAGGTGGCCACGAGGCAGGAGCCCACGCCCGTACCAGGAGGGCGCGCCCCCCACCCTCATGGGCCACCCGTAAGGCGGTTGATGCCCTTCTCCGGCCGCAAGAAAGCTGATTTTGGGGGGGGGGGGGAATCACGGCGAAGGTTTCAGTCCAATCGGAGTTACGGATCTTCGGATATAAAAGAAACGGTGAAAAGGCAGCAGAACAGAACGCAGAAACAGAGAGAGACAAAGAGATAGATCCAATCTAGGAGGGGCTCTCGCCCCTCCCACGCCATGGAGGCCAAGGACCAGAGAGGAAACCCTTCTCCCATCTAGGGAGGAGGTCAAGGAAGAAGAAGAAGAAGGGGGGCCTCTCCCCCTTGCTTCCGGTTCTTGGCCGAGGCAGGGCCATCATCATCACCGCCATCTTCACCAACAACTTCACCGCCATCATCACCAACTCTTCCCCCCTCTATGCAGCGGTGTAAACTCTCTCTTACCCGCTGTAATCTCTACTTGAACATGGTGCTCAACGCTAGATATTATTTCCCAATGATGTATGGCTATCCTATGATGTTTGAGTAGATCCGTTTTGTCTTATGGGCTATTTGATGATCAAGATTGGTTTGAGTTGCATGTTTTATTATTGGTGCTGTCCTATTGTGCTCTCCGTGTCGCGCAAGCGTGAGGGATTCCCGTTGTAGGGTTTGCAATATGTTCATGATTTGCTTATGGTGGGTGGCGGAGTGATGAAGCACAGACCCGAGTAAGTAGGTTGTTTGCGTATGGGATAAAGGGGACTTGATACTTTAATGCTATGCTTGGGTTTTACCTTAATGATATTTAGTAGTTGCGAATGCTTGCTAGAGTTCCAATCATAAGTGCATATGATCCAAGTAGAGAAAGTATGTTAGCTTATGCCTCTCCCTCAAATAAAATTGCAATAGTGATTACTGGTCTAGTTATCGATTGCCTAGGGACAAATAACTTTCTCGTAACAAAAAGCTCTTTACTAATTTAGTTGTGTCTTTATCTAAACAGCTCCTACTTTTATTTGCGTGCTCTTTATTTTCTTGCAAACCTATCCAAAAACACCTACAAAGTACTTCTAGTTTCATACTTGTTTCCGGTAAAGAAAACGTCAAGTGTGCGTAGAGTTGTATCGGTGGTCGATAGAACTTGAGGGAATATTTGTTCTACCTTTAGCTCCTAATTGGGTTCGACACTCTTACTTATCGAAAGAGGCTACAATTGATCCCCTATACTTGCCGGGGAGCCATAGCGTGGGGTGAATATTCTCGTGTGTGCTTGTTTGCTTTATCACTAAGTATTTTTTTTATTTTCTGTTCTTAGTTGTTCTCTATCTTTAGTTATGGATATAGAACACGAAATACAAAAAAAATTAGGTGTACTTGCTACTCATGGAGATGGGGAACCTCCTAAAACCCTCGATTGCACAATATGTGAAAAATATTATGTACCACTTTGATAATCCTGAGAAAACCTCATTCAATTTGATAATGGGAGTAACGTTAGATCAATGTGAATAATTTAGGGATTATCGCTTGACACAAAAAGGGAAACTATTATGGGACCAAATTTATATATTGAAGTGGTATGCTCAGCAAGTATGCTTGAATTATGATTATAATTGTTGCTCTAGGATGAATGCTCCACACCTTCCCTTTCTATGAAAATTTAATGATAATGAAACCTTGGCTTCTTATGCTAGAGGTATATATGATTTCTATGATGTGGAACAAATAGAAGAATTTGTTGCTTTTAAGGGTGCTTATGAAATTGAATCTATGTTTGAAAAGTATGAAGCTTTTGATGATGATGTTTATAGGCCTGAAAATTTAGCTATCCTAAAATATTGCTATGATAATTATGAATATAATGCCTATATTAATGCGCTTATTGAGAAAGTCTCCGCTGTCCAAGAAGAGACTAATATTTTGCAGGAGTCTATGGAAGAAGAAATTGATGAAACTGTGAGCTCATTGGATGAAAAAGATGATGAGGAGAGCGAAGAACAAAAGGAGGAAGAGCGGATTAGCTACCCGTGCCCACCTTCTAATGAGAGTAACCCTCCAACTCATACATTGTTTAATTTCCCTTCGTGCTTACCGAAGGATGACTGTTATGATCCCTATGATTCTTTTGAAATATCCCTTTTTGATGATGCTTGCTATGCTTTTGGCCAAGATTTCAATGTGAATTATGCTTATGGAGATGAACTTGCTATAGTTCCTTATGTTAAGCATGAAATTGTTGCTATTGCACCCACGCATGATAGTCCTATTACCTTTTTGAATTGTCCCGACTACACTATATCGGAGAAGTTTGTTCTTATTAAGGATTATATTGATGGGTTGCCTTTTAATACTACACATGATGATTTTGATAGATATAATATGCATGTACTTGCTGCTCCTACTTGCAATTATTATGAGAGAGGAACTATATCTCCACCTCTCTATGTTTCCAACACGATAAAATTGCAAGAAACTGTTTATACTATGCATTGGCCTTTACTATCTATGCATGAATTGTTCTTTTATGACATGCCGATGCATAGGAAGAGAGTTAGACTTCGTCATTACATGATATATGTTGCTTTGTGCTCACTACTAAATTATAAATCATGGCTAATTAAAATTGGCTTTGATATACCTTAGGATCCGTGTGGATTCATTACTTGAGCACTATATGCCTAGCTTAATGGCTTTAAAGAAAGCGGTGCCAGGGAGACAACCTGGAAGTTTTAGAGAGTCATTTATTTCTGTTGAGTGCTTTCTTATAGTTTAAAAACAACAAAAATAAAGAGGGGAACCCAAAACTTTTTCAAAAAGAAAAGCGAAAGTGAGAAAGACAAGCATTGTTGAAGTGGGAGAGCTCCTTGAACTTTGTTCATGCTCACGACAACTTTGTGAATCTTGATTACAGAAACTTTTCAACAACAATAATTATCCCCTTGTACAATTCCATTGTATTATAAAAATAATGTGCCAAGGCTTGCCTTTAGGATGTTTACAATACTTGTTGGTTTGTACGGTGCAGGACATAAACTTTGGCTGTAGTGCGCGATTTTTAATTTTTTACTGGAACATCAAATGGTTCTGATTATTTTTGCACTGTCCTTATGTACAAATTTTTTATTTTTCCTAATTTTGGCATAATTTTTCAAGTATTATAAGTATGGTGAATGTTCAGATAATTACAGACTGTTCTGTTTTAGACAGATTCTGTTTTTGATGCATAGTTTGCTTGTTTTGATGAAACTATCAATTTATATCAGTGGATTAAGCCATGAAAAAGTTATATTACAGTAGAAACAATGAAAAAATAAAATCTGAATTGGTTTGCAACAGTACTTAGAGTGGTGATTTGCTTTATTATACTAACGGATCTTACCGAGTTTTTTGTTGAAGTTTTGTGTGGATGAAGTGTTTGATGATCGAGAAGGTTTCGATGTGAGAAGAAGGAAGAGAGGCAAGAGCTCAAGCTTGGGGATGCCCGAGGCACCCCAAGTAAATATTCAAGGATACTCAAGCGTCTAAGCTTGGGGATGCCCCGGAAGGCATCCCCTCTTTCTTCAACAAATATCAGTATGTTTTCGGATTCATTTCGTTCATGCGATATGTGCAAATCTTGGAGCGTCTTTTGCATTTAGTTTTCACTTTTTCTTTTATGCACCATGCTGTTATGAGATGGTCCTTGGTTGATTTATAGAATGCTCTTTGCACTTTACTTATATCTTTTGAGTATGGCTTTATAGAATCCTTCATGTGCTTCACTTATATTATTTGAAGTTTTGGATTGCCCGTTTCTTTTTACTTAGACAACCGCCATTTGTAGAATGCTCTTTTGCTTCACTTATACTTGTTAGAGCGTGGGCATATGTTTTGTAGAAAGAATTAAACTCTCGTGCTTCACTTATATCTATTTAGAGAGAGGACAGGAACTGGTCATTCACATGGTTAGTCATAAAATCCTACATAAAACTTGTAGATCACTGAATATGATATGTTTGATTCCTTGCAATAGTTTTTGCGATATAAAGGTGGTGATATTAGAGTCGTGCTAGTTGAGTAATTGTGAAATTGAGAAATACTTGTGTTGAGGTTTGCAAGTCCCGTAGCATGCACATATGTTGAACCGTTATGTAACGAAGTCGGAGCATGAGGTGTTTATTGATTGTCTTCCGTATGAGTGGCGGTCGGGGACGAGCGATGGTATTTTCCTACCAATCTATCCCCCTAGGAGCATGTGCATAGTACTTTGTTTCAATGACTAATAGATTTTTGCAATAAGTATGTGAGTTCTTTATGACTAATGTTGAGTCCATGGATTATACGCACTCTCACCCTTCCATCATTGCTAGCCTCTTCGGTACCGTGCATTTCCCTTTCTTGCCTCAAGAGTTGGTGCAAACTTCGCCGGTGCATCCAAACCCCGTGATATGATACGCTCTGTCACACATAAACCTCCTTATATCTTCCTCAAAACAGCCACCATACGTACCTATCATGGCATTTCCATAGCCATTCCGAGATATATTGCCATGCAACTTCCATCATCATCATATAAATGACTTGAGCATTTATTGTCATTTGCTTTGCATGATCGTAAGATAGCTAGCATGATGTTTTCATGGCTTGTCCGTTTTTTGATGTCATTGCTACGCTAGATCATTGCACATCCCGGTACACCGCCGGAGGCATTCATATAGAGTCATATCTTTGTTCTAGTATCGAGTTATAATATTGAGTTGTAAGTAAATAAAAGTGTGGTGATCATCATTATTAGATCATTGCCCCAGTGAGGAAAGGATGATGGAGACTATGATTCCCCCACAAGTCGGGATGAGACTCCGGACGAAAATAAAAATAAAAAAAGAGAAAGACAAAAAAAAGAGAAGGCCCAAAAAAAGAAAAAAAGGAAAAAATGAGAGAAAAAGAGAGAAGGGGCAATGTTACTATCCTTTTACCACACTTGTGCTTCAGGGTAGCACCATGTTCTTCATATAGAGAGTCTCTTGAGTTATCACTTTCTTATACTAGTGGGAATTTTCATTATAGAACTTGGCTTGTATATTCCGATGATGGGCTTCCTCAAACGCCCGAGGTCTTCATGAGCAAGCAAGTTGGATGCACACCCACTTAGTTTCAGTTTGAGCTTCCATACACTTATAGCTCTTAGTGCATCGGCAATCCCTACTCACTCACATTGATATCTATTAATGGGAATCTCCATAGCCAGTTGATACACCTAGTTGATGTGAGACTTTCTTTTTTTGTCTTCTCCACACAACCCCCACCATCATATTCTATTCCACCTATAGTGCTATGTCCATGGCTCACGCTCATGTATTGCATGAAAGTTGAAAAGGTTTGAGAACGTCAAAAGTATGAAACAATTCCTTGGCTTGTCATCGGGGTTGTGCATGATTTGAATATTTTGTGTGGTGAAGATGGAGCATAGCCAGACTATATGATTTTGTAGGGATAACTTTCTTTGGCCATGTTATTTTGAAAAGACATGATTGCTTTATTAGTAGGCTTGAAGTATTATTGTTTTTATGTCAAATGATAGACAATTGCTTTGAATCACTTGTGTCTTAATATTCATGCCATGATTAGATACATGATCAAGATTATGCTAGGTAGCATTCCACATCAATTTTTTTTATCATTTACCTACTCGAGGACGAGCAGGAATTAAGCTTGGGGATGCTGATACGTCTCCGTCGTATCTATAATTTTTGATTGTTCCATGCCAATATTATTCAACTTTCATATACTTTTTGGCAACTTTTTATACTATTTTTGGGACTAACATATTGATCCAGTGCCCAGTGCCAGTTCCTATCTGTTGCATGTTTTTTGTTTCGCAGAATATCCATATCAAATGGAGTCCAAACTGGATAAAAACGGGCGGAGCTTATTTTTGGAATATTTGGAAAATCTGGGAGAAAGATCAAGGCGAAACGGTGTCCGAGGTGGCCATGAGGCAGGGGCCCACGCCCGTACCAGGAGGGCGCGCCCCCCACCCTCATGGGCCACCCGTATGGCGGTTGATGCCCTTCTTCGGCCGCAAGAAAGCTAATTTTTGGAAAAAAAATCACGGCGAAGGTTTCAGTCCAATCGGAGTTACAGATCTCCGAATATAAAAGAAACATTAAAAAGACAGCAGAACAAAACGGAAAATAGAGAGAGACAGAGAGATAGATCCAATATCGGAGGGGCTCTCACCCCTCCCACGCCATGGAGGCCAAGGACCAGAGGGCAAACCCTTCTCCCATCAAGGGAGGAGGTCAAGGAAGAAGAAGAAGAAGAAGAAGGGGCCCCTCTCCCCCTTGCTTCTGGTGGCGCCGGAGCGCTGTCGGGGCCATCATCATCACCGCCATCTTCACCAACAACTTCACCACCATCATCACCAACTCTTCCCCCCTCTATGCAGCGGTGTAACCTCTCTCTTACCCGCTGTAATTTCTACTTAAACATGGTGCTCAACGCTAGATATTATTTCCCAATGATGTATGGCTATCCTGTGATGTTTGAGTAGATCTGTTTTGTCCTATGCGCTATTTGATGATCAAGATTGGTTTGAGTTGCATGTTTTATTATTGGTGTTTTCCTATGGTGCTCTCCGTGTCGCGCAAGCGTGAGGTATTCTCGCTGTAGGTTTTGCAATATGTTCATAATTTGCTTATGGTGGGTGGCGTGAGTGACAGAAGCACAGACCCGAGTAAGTAGGTTGTTTGCGTATGGGATAAAGGGGACTTGATAATTTAATGCTATGGTTGGGTTTTACCTTAATGATCTTTAGTAGTTGCGGATGCTTGCTAGAGTTCCAATCATAAGTGCATATGATCCAAGTAGAGAAAGTATGTTAGCTTATGCCTCTCCCTCAAATAAAATTGCAATAGTGATTACCGGTCTAGTTATCGATTGCCTAGGGACAAATAACTTTCTCGTAACAAAAAGCTCTTTACTAATTTAGTTGTGTCTTTATCTAAACAGCTCCTACTTTTATTTGCGTGCTCTTTATTTTCTTGCGAACCTATCCAAAAACACCTACAAAGTACTTCTAGTTTCATACTTGTTTCCGGTAAAGCGAACGTCAAGTGTGCGTAGAGTTGTATCGGTGGTCAATAGAACTTGAGGGAATATTTGTTCTACCTTTAGCTCCTCGTTGGGTTCGACACTCTTACTTATCGAATGAGGCTAAAATTGATCCCCAATACTTGTGGGTTATCAGGGCGCCACAGTGGCACGCAGGAGGTGGAAAGTTTGTACTGTATACAAGTCTATCGCCTGGCACCATAGGACAAACGCATTTAATGCGCTGCCGACGTGCCCTCTCACTTAATCGGGGATGGCAAGAAAGCTCGTCTCGTCTGTCGTTGCCTCATCTCGCTCTGACGTGCGTCCAAGCTGACTAGGCGTGCAGCGCCACGCTGGCTGGTTGGCTACTGAGTTGGTGCGGTGGTAGAGTCTTCATGAAGATCTGCATGCCACCACGCAGGTGCTTGCTGAGTTGGCCTGGAAGCTGCATGTCGCCATGCAGGTGCCTGCCTTGTTCGCGAGTTGACTGCTGTATTAGAACGGCGGTGGAGCCTTGGTAGGTGGGGGCCTGGCTGTGGCCCCGCAGATGTCCCCGGCAAGGGCCTTGCCGGGGTCTCGCAGGCGTCCCCGGCAAGGGTCTTGCCGAGGGTTTCTGTCTTCTGGTTCTCATCTAGTGTTGTATGTCCTCGGTCTTCGCAAAGATCTGCATGCCACCATGTAGGCGCCTCCCGAGCCATGGTTCCAATGTTTGTTGATGGTGTCAGAACTCTTAGGCTCAAGGGTGGCGGCCCTGTTGGTGTTGGGCAAGTTGCCCCGGCAAGGCCCTTGCCGGGGCTACGTAAGACGCCCCGGCAAGGCTCCTGCCGGGGAGAGCCCACCTTGTCCCGTCGCTCCTCGCGCCTCTGTCTTGGCGTTGCTCTGGTAGTCTTGTGTCTTTGCGTCCTCTTCTGCCCCGCCAAGCGCGACCGTAAGGGTGTGGCTGCGACTGCCCGCGCACAAGTAAAGGGCTACAAAAATGACCCCTAATTTTGTACACCGACAACCTCACCGTCTGCGGTCACTATCATCATGGCTCTAGAGCTTTCCTGGTTACAACTAGCCGTGTTCGACATAATTTCCCATGCGTAGATGCCCGTGCATTGCACGGAACACCAAGATTGGGGGTGGACGGCGCTGGCGGCGGCCATCACGCCAGATTTTTCCATTGCCTTCTAGATCTGGTGGGGAGGAGATAAGGCTGATTGTGAGAGACAAGGAGTTGTTTGTAAATAGGGAACAAGTGCGGGCATCTTTTTGCAAAACTGCAGAAGTTTGGTTTGTATGCGTCAGATATAGATCCGATGGCTATTGGTGAAAGATAACAGGCACAACATTATCACCAACTTAGGACCTCTTTGATTCGTAGGATTTTGAAAATGCAGGAATAAGACACGGCAATATTACAAGTTTCAAACTGATATTACAAATGTTAGAAGTAATGCTGCACCTACGAAGAGGGAATTACTAGGAAATTTACGTAAGAACTTTTGTTACTGTAGGTGGATGCAGCATTATCGTACAAACTAAAATCCACCGCCCTGACAAGTCACTAATGGGAAAATAATTTTTTGAGTCTTTGGCCACTTGATGTTTCAAAAAAAAATTCAGCTTCTACGGAGACTTTGTCATTTAGGCTTAGACGCTTGTGGTGATCAGCACTACATTAATTATTGCACCAGAGAACGCCAAACCTCACCTTGAGCACACTTGCCTCCAGAACAAAGAACCTGGCCAATTTAATCTCAGATGTGCTGACTCGGTAGTCGATCAAATCAAATTCTGTAAGATGGAGATCAAGGCATTCAATGAGATTGTTATAGTGCAGCACATTTTTCACTTTCAGGTCTTTTTTATCTGCAAAAGAAGAGAGCATATTCGCTCATACGATAGGTACCAATATCATTCGCTCATACGATAGGGTTGGCTGGCTAGTGATATTGTTTCTCTCTCTCTCTCTCTCTCTCTCTCCTCTCATTTACATAGGAGCACGTGAAGAGCTTGGGCATTTGTTGCCTTCCACTATGTGGCCGATGCCACATTTCTCAAAAGTATGCCACATAATACGCATCGATGTCAAATCAAAAGATTTTGGCACTGCTCTAGCGATGTGAGAGAGTTGGCACCGCTATGCACACAGACCCACATGTATAAACAAATCAATCAAACCAACTACACCAGTGTCTCACTCTCCCAAACAAGTTTTTTATTGCCTCAGTCATGTCCCTCTCCCACGCAAGTGTTTTTTCATTGCGTGAGTTAATTTGGCACCGGAGCAAAGTAGGTGATCCAGATTAGGGCACCAGGTGAGCAATGGAGGGGTATCGATGCCAAATGCATCACAAGTGAATTTGCCATGTGTTTTGGCCTACATAGTGGAGGGATGTTATAGCTCACTTTTGTACTACCTCATATTTAGTGTAAAATTTTGACCATAGATTTACCCAAGAAAATGCCAATGCATGTCACAAAAAATTATACCATTTGAAATTATGTTCAAATACGAATCGAACGATATAATTTTTAGTAACATGCATTAACATTTTGTCATTTAAATCCATGGTCAAATTTTGATACTACAAAATAGGAAGAGTAAACCAGGACGGAGGTAGTGCTCGCTCTTAGGGTAACCATAGAGTTACTAGCCTAGGTTACTTGCCACTATGACTAGCCTAGGCTACTATAGTAGTACAACAAAAAATGATGCAGGTGATCACGTGAGATAAAATACTAAAAACATTTCTTTCGGTGCAGTGCATAGATGCAGTTTTGAACACTACACTTGTCATCGTAATTTGGGAAAATTACAAAAAAATTGAGTTACGTTGTGATTACCGTTTACTAATAGGAAAGAAGTTTCACCTCGATGAGTAGCTTCTCCGTGCACGGAAAGCATGTAAGGAATCCAACAACTTGATCCAGATTGGGGCCGATAGATTTTATTGCCAAGATCTTCATTGTGCGCATAGACTGGGTCAAGCTTGTAGGAATCATTTTCTGGATGACTGTCGTAAATACATTAAGAAGAAATTTTAAAATGTGAATTTTAAGAAGACAAAGAAGAAGATGAGTGTTGTACCTGAACGATTACGGATCCAATAAAGAGTTCAGAGAATTTGGCAGACGAGTACACCAATGTTGTCAATTTCGGCGCGTCAATGACCCTGATTTTTGTTGGACCTTCTAGATCAGATACAAGCAATCTCTCAAGGAAAGGCGCATTCTCAATGACCATAACGTGGAACAGCTGGAGTGATCTCTTCCCAATTGATGTCTTGTTGCGGGGCCAGCAAGACACATAAATCCATCGGAGATTCGTCGAGGCGATGTGGAGGCTAATGAACCCGTGGATCTGCTAATGACAAAGGTACTCGAGCGCAGTACAGCTGCGGAGCAGATGCTCCATAGCCTTCTTCGAGATTCCAATGTCAAAGAGGTAGAGCTGCTTGAGTTGAGGGAGAAGAAGGGTGGGCGCGACATTAATCTGGGGAAGATAGCAGGAGCTGAAGCTGGCGCGGCACAGCATTGGCGTGAGGCGGAGCGTGGATGGTGGCAGAGAGCGACATCGTCCAGCTTCAAAGCTGAGCTCCTCGAGATGATCTAGGGCGGGGGATAAGAACCACTCGTCGAACTTGGCTTGGACCTTGCAGTTGGTACTGAACATGCGGATGTCAAGGCGTCTGGCTGGCCCAGGTTGCGATGGAAGGATCTTGGAGACTGCAACCATGCGTTTGCATTCCCCGTCACAGAGGCAGTTGTCGACGGTGAGGTTGAGCGGGACGCGACGCAAGAGGGGGCGCCACCGCTGGGAGAGCAAGGTGGTCCGCATGGTAGATTTGGTGGGGAGGAGGCTGATGATGATGAGCAGCATGTCATCGGGGAGGCTGCTGATGAATCCCAAGCTCGCTGTATGCGGTTTTGGCTCGAGCCGCCTCCGCTTGTTGGTCGCCTCGCTGTCCATCTCAGCCGGCGGCGACGTTGGTGTACGCGTGTGCTGGTGTGTGTTGTGTGCTAGGTGTGCGCGAGTGCGTACTTCTGTGCATGCCGCCGCGCAGTGGTTGCTAGGACCCCGATCCTAAGTCACACCGATCTAGCATGTAACACATCATATCACTTTGCGCCCTCACGCACGGTATTCCCACGGGTGCCACCTTACCTGGCCCGGGACCGTTTGCACCTTTTGGCTCACGTATATGATAGTGTCGCTAGCATCCATATGACAGAGAACCCAGGCCGACATGACTAGTCATAAACCCAAAGTGGCACTAACTTACAGGGACAGGCATACATGACCCATCAACGAACGTGTCGGTCATCAGCGAGTGAATCCGGGCTGTAGTAGGCTAACAGGACTCCGGTAGACACCGCGTGACATTTCCCCAAAGGAACAGACATAGGAACGAAGAAGGACACATGCCAGCCTGCCTAAGTGTTCCAGAGCAGTAGCAAGCTACCATGGCTCAGTGGAAGCACTAGGAGACATTTCCCGGTAAGAGAGGCTATGAAAGTGCAACTATCCATAGGTGGTTTTCGTAATTCCTAGCAACATATAGCTCATTGAGCTAATGCTATTTCAAGATGAATATTTCAGGAAAGCTCAATGATTGGCATGGCATTGTTGAGAAAAGTGGACCCCTCAAAATGCTAAGGACAAAAGGATTGGCTCAAGCTCAAAGCTCAAGACTCTACATTTTATATTTTAGTGATCCAAGATCACATTGAGTCTATAGGAAAAGCCAATACTATCAAGGAGGGATGAGGTGTTGCTTAATGAACTACTTGCTCAAAATGCTTAGTGATATGCTCCAAAGCCCTCAACTACTTTCTCACATCCACATATGACCTAAACCAAGAGTCAAACTCGGCCCCACTGATTCTTTCTATTCGGCGCCACCGAGTTCAGATGTCATAGCCACTGCCACACACCCTCGGCAAATCGGTCTCACCGATAGGGATCTCGGTCTCACCGAGATGGGATTGTAATCTCTCTGTTTCCCTTCGTAACGTTTCGGTACCACCGAGATGAGCGATCGGTCCCACCGAGATTGCAATGTAAACTCTCCGTTTCCCTTTTGTAACATTTCGGTCTCACCGAGATGAGCAAATCGGTCGCACCGAGTTTACCTGACCAACTCTCTGGTTAGCTTATTACCAAAATTGGTCTCACCGAGTTTGTGTAATCGGTCTCACCGAGATTACGTTATGCCCTAACCCTAACCATATCGGTCCTACCGAGTTGCATGTCGGTCCCACCGAAAATCCTAACGGTCACTAGATTTGCTGAATCAGTCCGACCGAGTTTCTCAATTCGGACCCACCGAGTTTGGCAAGTTGTGTGTAACGGTTAGATTTTAAGTGGAGGCTATATATACCCCTCCACCTCCTCTTCATTCGTGGAGAGAGCCATCAGAACAAACCTACACTTCCAACTTACATTTTCTGAGAGAGAACCACCTACACTTGTGTTGAGGTCAAGATATTCCATTCCTACCACATGAATCTTGATCTCTAGCCTTCCCCAAGTTGCTTTCCACTCAAATCTTCTTTCCACCAAATCCAAATCCTGTGAGAGAGAGTTGAGTGTTGGGAGACTATCATTTGAAGCACAAGAGCAAGGAGTTCATCATCAACACACCATTTGTTACTTCTTGGAGAGTGGTGTCTCCTAGATTGGCTAGGTGTCACTTGGGAGCCTCCGACAAGATTGTGGAGTTGAACCAAGGAGTTTGTAAGGGCAAGGAGATCGCCTACTTCACGAAGATCTACCGCTAGTGAGGCAAGTCCTTAGTGGGCGACGGCCATGGTGGGATAGACAAGGTTGCTTCTTCGTGGACCCTTCGTGGGTGGAGCCCTCCGTGGACTCGCACAACCATTACCCTTCATGGGTTGAAGTCTCCATCAACGTGGATGTACGATAGCACCACCTATCGAAACCACGACAAAAACATCCTTGTCTCCAATTGCGTTTGAATTCTCCAAACCCTTCCCTTTACATTCTTGCAAGTTGCATGCTTTACTTTCCGCTGCTCATATACTCTTTGCATGCTTGCTTGAATTGTGTTAAGATTGCTTGACTTGTCCTAAGTTGCTAAAATCTGCCAAGAACTAAAATTGGGAAAAGGCTAGATTTTTATTTGGTCAAGTAGTTTAATCACCCCCCCTCTAGACATACTTTTGATCCTACAGGCTACCAAGGATAAACAACTAGGTTGTCGGATCCCACACATACCAAGCATTTCAAATCATACACACAATATGCTCGATATGTGCAAATACAACATGGCATCACAACAAAACTCTACAACTCAAAGTATTTAGTCATTAGGCTCCGAAGAGCCAGATATTACAAACATGGGTCTGATGACCCAGCATTCAAGTCATACAAGCAACAAGCACAAGAGGAAGCTTAACTTGTCTGAGTACAGAAAACTACAAATGAAAAGGCTGAGAAGCCTGACTATCTACAAGACCCTGCCGAGGGCACAAGATCATAGCTGAGGTAACAAGCTAAACGTCGAAGTCCACACGGAACTACTAGCGAGACTGAAGTCTCTCTGCAAAAACATAAATTAAACAAACGTGAGTACAAATGTACCTAGCAAGACTTACATCAGAACTGACTACATATGCATCGGTATCAACAAATGGGGGTGGTGGAGTTTAACTGCAGCAAGCCAGCTTTGACTCGCTGGCTATCCTAAACTATGACTGCAAGTAACTCTTTTGAGGTGGCGCACACGAGTCCACATATTCACCATATCAATACACCACTATGGATCCGCTCCCATCTCCCTACGAGAAGGCCATCCATAGCACTCACGCTTATCTTGCGCATTTTAGAGTATCCACTTTCACTTGTCTATGAGCTGTATAGGCAACCTAGAGGTCCTTTAGCGCAGACGCGGCTATTTGAATAGATCATTTATAACCCTGCAGGGGTGTACTTCTTCACACATGTTTCCACCACTTAGCGTCTGCACATGACATGTGCTCGGCAAACTTCAAGCGAAAACCGACGTGGGTGTAGACCATGACCTGACTAACCACACAAGTCCTTAGTCCAGGTTTATCGCCTACTCAGGTTCCATCCGTTGGGAGTCCGACCGAGGTTTCCACATACGGCCCCGAACGATGTGTGCAGGGTTCCAGGGTCACCAAACGGGCAACTCGGTACACCGGGCCACATGCCTACCGCATCACAGCCCACCCCTTGGGTCAGCGCTGCGCACGGCCTCTGGCATACTACAAACACCAGAAACTACTTGCAACTCCTAGATAGAGGACAAGGCCGGTTAATAAGTCGAGCGGGGTCATATTTCAGGGCCCAACGTGTGGTAGTAGCTGTTCATGGATCACAAACACAGAACTCAGTTCCTGAGGACGGTTTCAATGAGACAACCCACCATGTACTCCTACATGGCCTCTCACTGCTACCTTTACCAAATCGTGTTGACACACTTAGCTCACACATAGTAGGACATGTTCATCACCATTCCAATTCATTCCCGATGAATCAGACCTAACTCAACTCTATTGAGTAGCAGACATGACAACAAGCATGAATGAGTAGGCACATCAGGGCTCAAACAATTCCTACTCATGCTAGTGGGTTTCATATATTTACTATCGCAATGACAGGTCATGCAGAGGAAAAGGGGTTCAACTACCGCAGCATGTATCAGTTGAATCGTTGTTGTCCTAATGCAGTAAAAGAGAGCAGGAGCGAGAGAGTGGGATTGTATCGGAATGAACAAGGGGGTTTTGCTTGCCTGGTACTTCTGAAGATAGTATAGCTCTTCATCTGTGTCATCAAACTCATCGTCGAAACTACGTCCACTGAGAGGGGACAAATACCGGCAAACAGAGAAAGAACACAATCAATGCAATGCAACAATATGATGCATGATCATGACATGGCAATATGCTGTGGTTTGAGCTAATGCAACTAGCAACAATTTAAATGAAGTTGGTTTGAATCCAAGATTCAAATTCAAAGTCCATATGTGATTATTCGTATGCCATTTAATTGGTTTGGCCTGATCAGCAGGTATAAGTTGTTCAAACATGCATGAAAATGCCATAAACGGATTCTTTGGATTTTTCTGATAATTTTTCATATATAAATCTTTGCATTTGGAGCAACAGATTAATTTCTATGATTTTTAGAATTTTAGGACATTTTTTAGTTAAATAAATCATTTAGATTTACTTAAATCCAGAAAAGCATTTATGACATCACCACTGCGTCACCGTGACGTCAGCCAGTCAACAGGGCGGGTCCAGGTCAAACCTAACGGCTAGGACCCACACGTCAGTATCTCAGGGCTGGTTTGGGTGGATGACAGGTGGGACCGGTCAGCGCTGACTTGGTCAAGGTCAAAGCTGACAAGTGGGGTCCGCAAGATTAGCACTAATCTTAACTGGAATTAAACTAACCAAACAGGCACAGGGGCCCACACGG
Source organism: Aegilops bicornis (assembly GCA_021605145.1). Lineage (NCBI taxonomy): Eukaryota > Viridiplantae > Streptophyta > Magnoliopsida > Poales > Poaceae > Aegilops > Aegilops bicornis. Next base: position 429,482,726 of record CM038673.1, read on the forward strand.
CAGTCGCTCTGGGGGGGTTTAGCGGGGTCATTAGTGCTAACTAAACCAGGATTAGGCCGACGGCTCGTCGCCGGCAAGGTCAGTGGCGGCGAAGCGCGTCGGGTTTCGCCCACAGGTGACCATTTGGATGGCGGATTGGTGCTATGCGTAGCTGGGGCTCGTGCGCATCTGGTAGCACAAGTGGGAGGAGCTGGGGTGGAGCGATCTCGCCGGAGTCAAGCTCGTGGCGGCGGCCGGCATTCGGGTGTTGAGCGAGACGGAGCTACAGAGCACGGGGAGATGAATGGGTGTGTGCGTTATGCTCCTGGGAGTGCAGTCTGTTCAGTGATGAGCTCAGACGCATGCTTGCACGGTCGTAGACTGTTAAAAGCCCGTCATTTGATTCGCACAATCATGGGTCGGGGTCCATTTCGGGCTGCTGCCGGCCCGTGAGCTATTCAGCACGTTTCAGGCCCAAACTACTTCTCAGCCTCCTAAAATCCCATTGAGTTTTCTTGCGAAAAGAGGGTCGGGGGTTACTCGGCCTATTAAAGGCCCGAATCTACTAGTGGGCCCGTTTGACGGGGCCCATGATGCGGATCATACATCGTGATTGCATGACAGCCCGATTATGTACCGTAATTTTACGGTTTGGCCGGTTTACTGCGAAGACATGATATATATACAGTAAAATAACTGCAACATCGTGAATAAGAAAAAACCTAGACTATACAATAAAGAAATTACGGCATATTACATCCACTGGGCATCAAAGTTCGCCCCTATGATAATGAAGCACAAGCAGACAGCAGATTACATACACTGGGCATCAAAGATCGCCACCAGTGCAAATAAACACGCCGACAAAATAATATACAAAACCGACATCACTTCAATAGAGTTCAAGAAAGGTTTGCCGTCTTTGGGAGCTGTAAGCGCAAGCAGTGAGCAAGATGATGAGATCAAGGCTTGTTCAACACTTATATCTTCCTCACTCTGAAAGATAAACAAGCAGACAGATGACAGGTTTTGCACATAAAAGTATCAGTGCTGACAATTCATCACATTTCTTACTGACGAATAAAGTGACACAGTTTAAAATTACATTAACACAATATGGTATTGTTCAGGTCAAGACATGGCAGGAAATGACATTGTGAAGGAGTTGGCAGCTTCACCACACCACTGGATTACAGATCAAAAACTCATAAGTATCAATGGTTAGTGTGCTGTCAATTTATCCCATTTCAGATTTGCAAATAAAGAGATGGTTTAAATAATAGTAGAATGATATGACATTGTTCATAGTTAAGACATTGCAGAATATGACATTGTCTTTGTGGTGGGTAGGTTCACCACACCACCGGATTCTGGATGAAGAAACGAGAAGCATACATGTAGCGCAAAAGAAGATCACTTTCTCTGTACAGTTTAATTTACATGGTATGAAGAAGGAACTTTGTTGTACAACTGAAAACTAAAATTGAGAAGGACAAACTTTTGTTTATGAACTACATAATAAACTTTAAACATGAAATTTGATGCAAACACCAAAATAAATAAACTGTTGCAAGGTCATGCCTAACCAAATATACACAACAAAGTTTGAAGGCTTGAGAAGGACAAACTTACATTACTGGAGAAGACAGGCTCTATAAAGCCCTTGACCATGCTGATGGGGGGCAATTCAAGAAGTTTAGCATGTAATCTTCTTCATAAGCATTGCCTTTATTCTACATTTTGTTAAGAGTAAATATAGATGTGATAATATACGAAAAAATGGAGAATATTTAAGATAAGATGAAGAGTGATGCTACATAACCAAGTAGCTATAAATGTATGTGCAGCGATACAGGCAAAAGGCACAGCCAAGAGCAATGCACAGCTAAACTTCTTCAATACCAACCTTATGGTAAGAGTAAATATAGATCTGATGTGTAGAAAATGGAGGGCAAAGGAAAATAAGCTGTAGAGTGATGGTACATGAAGAACTACCTGTCAATATAAGTACACTGATAAAGGACAACATGTACTTACAAGAACAATGCAGAGCTAAAAAATTTCATTGGCATTGGATATATTCTGCACTAATGTAACCATTCATACAGATCAGATAATTTGGAGCAAACAATTGATAAGCAAGCTATCATGCATACTGCTGTCACATAATGAACCAGGTATGTATGCAAGTACAGTGATACAGGACAACAGGTAATAACAAGAGCAAAGTAGCGGGCAGCATATTTGCGATACCCTGTCGTTCTTTTCAAACCGGAATTCTTCTTCGAGCAGATTTCCTGCAAAAAAGATCCATAAGGCACATGCGGAAAAGTATAAGTTCAAATTGTCATGTGATTTCATAGACAGTACCTCATCCTAGGAACGAGACCACTGCATAACAAGGTTTTTCCATTCAATGTCTTCTAAATTTAGCACAAGAGACTTAACGGAAAATTCGTTTATAGACTTGCCATCAAAGTGTGATTTCCTCAGGTAACACCGATACTGCTGCAATGCTTCCTTGAAAAGCACAAGCATGCTTTGCTCGTCATGACTATCCAGATTGACCCTCGCCTAGTTACAACAATGTAATGTAAATCATTGATGTGTTCGATCAGCAGAAAACAGGAAAATAATAACCATGAATAATAGCACTTACACGTAAGTTGGACGGGAAGATGTGAAAATGGTGTTTGTCTTCACTATAATCTTCCCATGATGGGAATATATGCACGTAGTCCCTAACAACATTGAAAGCATTGTCTTTTAAACTAGGAATAAATGGAATGGGGTTCCAATCTGCAGGAATTGGCCGTCTCTGCAGTTGGGATAGGTCTTCGGCCGATGGACTTGCTGTACTTTTTGCTGGAGTGGGATTTTTCTGTGGTACGGCTGGTGCTATGGAAAATGAAATCGGTATACCTTTTGCTGGAGTGCAGGTCCTGTGTGGTGGGGCTAGTGGTGTGGCCAGTGAAGTATGGGTACAGTCTGCTGGAGTCGGTCCTACATTTTGTGTCACTGGTTGTACAGCCAATATAAGTGGGGCGCTGTCTGATTTCTCCGGCACCACCACATTTTTCAAGGACTTTGCTGGTGCTCCTTTAGGTTCGCAATCACCCTCTTCCTTTTTGATGTCGATGCACAAGAACAACATTTGATCGGAAAAACATGGTATGATGACAGATGGAATATGTATTGATAATGGATGGGCATGGCATCTCGAGTTATATGATGAGTAAACTAAGCAGATGGCGGTGCAACAAAGTAGAAGAAATGCAAGACAACATATGCAAGATACGCGCAATCAATAAAACCTTGCCAAATTAGAACAGGCACCTTGATGGGTGAACAGGACAAGCCATCTGCTTGTGACTCCTCGAGGTTAGAATAGTCATTAGGATGATATTCTGAACAAGAATCAACAGGTGGGGAGCGTACGAGTTTCATTGCTTCCAGAATGGCACTCAATGCCTTGGTGCCAATTTTGTAAGTCATTGCAGTGTTCCACAATATTCTTCTGATGCGCGGATTCTGATATTCACTATAACTGCGTATAATATCTGAGAACCATGAAAACATAAATAGTTGTGAGATTATCTTTGTAATGCAGATGATATTCGGCGCCCCTGTAAACACTTGTGTGCTATCACTGGATTCTGATGAGAGAGCTCATGTGTGCTGTAATATGGTGCATGCATTTATATAATCTGGCACAAGTACACAAAAACAACAGGCTCCAAAAGTAAGGATAGTTGGCAGATGATAGGTTCATAATATACTGTATAGAGAGTTTATTGCCAAACCATGATAACAAGAGCACACAACAACTAGGCAGATCATAGTGTACATAACAGGGGTACACCATAACCACGATATATATATCGGAAAAGTGGATCTGGCTTGAAAATACGGTGTTGTATTGCCGCTAGTAATTGAAAGCCTATCGATCACGTACAGGCCAGCTCTATCGAACATGGTAAAGACACTACTAGGAAAAGGGCTATAGATGATATGGCCACAAATGGCGCACCAGACATGTGGTGCGCCACTACTATATAGCAGTGGCGCACCATGTGTTGGTGCGCCATTAGTGTGACAGACACTAATGGCGCACCAGACCCATGGTGCGCCACTAGTAACAATTTTTTATTTTTCCAAAATACTAATGGCGCACCAGGCACGATGCGCCATTACTAGTTTTAACTAGTAATGGCACACCAGCCACACAAAGGCGCCACTACTATATTTTTTTATTTTTTGAAAAACTACTAATGGCGCACCACCGGTAGTGCGCCATTAGTAATCAAATTACTAATGGCGCATTTGTAAGTGGTGCGCCATTAGTAACCTGGGACCAGCTAGATATTTTGGACAGCCACACCTACACACTCACTCCCCCACTTCATTCTCTCCACCTCCTCCTCCAAGCTTGTCTCGGCTGCCTCCTCCTCCTCACCTCATTTGCACCATAGATTCATCCAAATTAAGTGGTTAAATTACCTTTTTTGATAGGTAAGTAAGGGGAAAAGCTATCTTTATGTTGTAGATCTACTTTTTTTCTCCCTCCAACAACATGCACATGCACTTTTTATGGCCTAGCTAGATCTATGTATGTTTGTGGTGTTGCATATGTTTGTGGTGTTGCATATGTTTGTGGTGTTTGCAGGTACTAGTATTTGAAATGCGATAGTTGCCAATATTTTGCCGGAATGTTGATTCATTTCCGTTTCGGCGAGAATTTTGGCACTATGCATTCTTTTTGGTCCTATTTTTAGGCAAAGTCATGCCAAATTTTTTTCTTGGTTCTAAAATAACGTTTTGCTCTACCCCGCAGACGACCATGGTCCGCACGATGACCGAAGGCATCGTCCACGAAGGCCGAGATGCTTCAAAAGAACAAGACGGAGATAAGATGTCCCTGTCGAAGATGCAAGCTGAGGAGCATTATGGACCCGGATTCCGTACAGGTGCGGGACCACCTGCTCTTTCATGGTTTCATGGATGGCTATCGGTGGCAAGGTGATGAAGATTATTATGAAGTCGTCCATGGGGGCCGGGCAAGAAATGAGGAAGGGCAGCAAGACAACCGCGGCGAGGGCGGGCGAGAAGAGAAGAATCTCCAGGACATGATCACGAAGTAGATGCAGTACACAGTCATCATGTAGAAGATGCCGGACATGATGATGAGGAAGATGCCGGAGCAGACGAAGCGTATAATCATGAGATGAAGATGCGATGGACCATCGATGGGCTGGGTGCAGGACCCTCATATTCAAGAGCTGCTTCTCAAGCAGACGGATAACGCAAGAGCTGCCGCCCGAGAGAAAGCCAAGCTGGATCAACTGGAGATAGACACGGTTACTCCATTGTATGAAGGATGCAGGCCCGAGGATACCCGCTTGAAAGTAACGTTCATGGCTTTGGAGATGAAGGTAAAACACAAAATGACCGGCGCGTAGCTTCGACGAGAACATGTCGTTACACGAACGTCTTCCCAAGGGGAACAAGTGCCCGACCAGTTTCGAGGAGGCGAAGAAAATTGTGTGTCCTCTGGATTTGCCGCACGTGAAATACCATGTGCATGAACAATTGCATCATTTATCGAGACGAAGCGCTGGAGTCTACCATATGTCCGGTAAAGTGCGGCATCACTCGATACAAGAAGAGGAAGAAAGCTCCTCGAAAAGTGGTGTGGTACTTTCCGATCACTCCTCGTCTGCAGCGGTATTTCGCGGACCCTAAGGTAGCAAAGCTCCTGCATTGGCACGCGGATAGGGAGGAGAAGAAGCGAGAAGATGACGCAAATGATCTGGAGATAAATAAAAAAGACAAGATGTTGAGTCACCCTATGGATGGGAGCCAGTGGAAAACGTTGAACTTTGAACACCCAAAATTTGGGAAGGATCCAAGGAACATCGTGCTAGGCGCGAGCACCGATGGAGTCAATCAGTATGGCAGCCAGAGAAGCACACATAGCACATGGCATGTGTTTGTGTGGATGTACAACCTTCCCCCCTGGTTGTGCATGAAGAGGAAGTACATTCGCTAATTGAAGGGCCGAAACAACCAAGGAATGACATCAATCTGTATCTGGGGCTGCTGAAAGAGGAGCTAAACACGCTGTGGAAAACGCCAGCCAATACGTGGGATGCCGCAGAGAAAGAATATTTCCCTATGAGAACCGCACTGCTGACGACGGTGCACGACTATCTCGGTTACGGATATGTCGCGGGGCAGGTGGTCCATGGATTTTCTGGATGCGTCAGGTGCATGGATGACACAACGTATCACCAGCTAGATAGAGATCCCGGGTCTTCGAAAACCGTGTTCATGGGACATCGAAGGTGGCTTCGCAACGATGACTCATGGAGGAAACACAAGGATCTGTTCGATGGTGAAACCGAACCCCGAAGACACCCGCGTACGAGGAGCGGCGAGGAAATAGACGAGCTGTTGAAAAATTGGAAAGATTGCCCATTGCCGGGAAAGAAGCAAAAGGCGCCAGAGCCAGGAAATAAGCGAAAGGCGTCAGAGCCGCTGCTGAAGGTATGGAAAACAAGGTCTGTTTTCTGGGACTTGTCGTACTGGAAGATCCACCGTGTGCCTCACAGCCTTGATGTCATGCATATCACGAAGAACGTGTGCGAGAGTCTGCTTGGTACCCTGCTCAACATGCCAGAGAGGACCAAAGATGGGCCGAAAGCAAGGGCAGACTTGAAATCAATGGGCATCAGGGAGGAGCTTCACGCTAATGATGATGAGGCGAAGCAGGACACGGAAAGTCGTCGCAGAGGCAAAAAGGCCAAGAAGACCGGAAATGACTTCCCTCCCGCATGCTTCACTCTAAGTCAGGAGGAGATCGATCAGTTTTTTACCTGGCTCGTAGGAGTAAAACTTCCTTACGGTTACATGGGGAAGATAAGCAGATACCTAGACTCAGCGAAGCAGAAGTTCAACGGGATGAAGTCTCACGACTGTCACGTGCTGATGACGCAGATACTTCCAGTTGCAATCCGTGGGATCATGGACGCGCATGTCCGTGAAATGCTATTTGGCCTATGCAACTTTTTCGACGTCATCTCTCGGAAGTCGGTTGGCATGAGGCAACTTGGAAGGCTATAGGAAGAGATCATGGCGATACTATGCGAGCTTGAGATGTACTTCCCGCCCGCATTCTTCGACATTATGGTGCATCTGCTGATCCATATCGTGGAGGATATCATCCAACTCGGGCCGACGTTCCTGCACAGCATGATGCCGTTCGAAAGGATGAATGGTGTCATAAAAGGATACGTTCGCAACATGTCACGTCCAGAGGGAAGCATAGCCATGGGCTTTTCAATCAAGAGTGCATCTCCTACTGCACGAATTATCTAGGCATCGAGAACCCCGTTGGTCTGCCCGTCAACAGGCACCTCGGCAGGCTCGCTGGATGGGGTCACCGCAAGGGTCACCATGAAATGCATGTCGACTTCGAGGGTTGACTCGCCGACTTTGAAAGAGCAAACCTAGTCGCACTACAACACATAGACGTGGTCGATCCTTGGGTGGTAGAGCACAAAACCTTTATTGAGAAGACATACAATGACCGAGGCCAACAGAGGACGGATGGAGATATAATCAAAGAGCACAACTCATGTTTCACGGGTTGGTTCAAGCAGAAGCTTCTGTCATGCCTTTTAGATGAGGATTCTTCCGCGGAAGAACAACTCATATTCACCTTGTCACAGGGCGCCGAGCACAACCTGATGACCTATGAGGCGCATTTATATCAACGGCTACACATTCTACACCGAGGACAAGGACATGAAGAGCGATGGTTATCGAACTCGTGGTAACGATGGAATCCTACACCGATAACGACAAGGACAAATACTACGGAAGGATCGAGGAGATCTGGGAGCTGAGCTACGCTGGAGAGAAGGTCCTGATGTTCGGTGTCAGATGGGCCAAGATCGTCCTAAAAGAAGACCGGTATTTCACCACCATGGTTATACCCGAAGCCAAATCCAAGACCGTGGGCGCAAACGTCACCGTGAAAAATGAGCCATGGGTAATGGCTTCCCAAGTGGACCAATGCTTCTTCATTACCGACCCGTCAAAGCCTAGTCGTGTTGTCATGAGGAGAGGTAAAAGGAAGATCATCAGAATGGACGGAGTCGCCAATGAGCAAGACTTCGACAAGTACGGCGACCCGAAGATGGAACATGACGACAACGATGAATTACCAGCATACACCACAAGAAGAAGCAGGACCACCCTACCTAAAGGATGTCCGTTCAAGAGAAGAACTCCATTTACGAAAATAAGGGCAAGAAGATTGTGAACAGATAGCTATCTAAGATTGATTGTATTTAATTGTAGCCTTCATTTCTCGATTGTAATCGTAGTCTGAATTTGTTAATATTTTTGGAACTCATGATATTTTTAAATTTCATGGGCACTTTTTGAATTCATGAATATATTTCAAATTTTGATGATATTTTTTCATATTCATAAATGTTTTACCAATTAACAAATGAATGCAACTGAAAATCCAAAAAAGAATATTGATGATATTTTTAAATAACAAATTTGATGATATTTTCAAATAACAAATTTGATGATATCTTCAATTGAAAATAAAAAAATAAAATTGATGATATTTAAAAAAAAACAAATTTGATGATATCTTCTATTTTAGTCCTCATGAAAATAACAAATTTGATAAAAAAACCAAATTATTAGATGCAACAAAAAATAATGAAAAAAAGTTACTAATGGTGCACCAGAGGAGGGTGCGCCATTGCTATCAGAAAAAAAAGTTACTAATGGCACACCCGAGGCTGGTGCGCCATTGCTATCAGTGTTTGTATGGCGCACCCCTAGATGGTGCGCCATTACTAACCTTCCCCCTTGTGTGTGTTGTCCATCTCGATCGCGTTCGTCCTTCTCTCTCCCAATCTCACATCTCTCCGACCCACTGCCCGACTCACTGCGCCGCTACCCCTACTGCACTGTCGCCCGTCCTCCTCCGCCCGTAAGCCCCCCTCCTCCTCTGCCCGTCCTCCTCCGCCCGTAAGCCCCTCCACCTGACTGACTCGACTCCCCTGGCCTCCGCGCGCAGTTCACCGTCCTGGATCTCCGATCGCCTCCCGCGGCGGCAACATCCACAGAGTCGACGTCTTCATCCCCGACGACGCCCCCATCTTCTACGCCCGCAGGTACCCCATCCAACTCACCCCCGCCTCCATTTCCCACCTCTCCCTCTCTGCTCCTCCCTCCTTGCCCTCTCCCTCTCTGCTCGATCCCCTCCCTTCCCTGTCTCCACCTTCTGTTCTTGCCTGTGAGGTGTTTGATTAAATGTCAATTCAAACGATTGATGCAGCCGCGTCCACTGGAGCACCATGACCGTGTCTGCGACCTCGTCTCTGCTCCGCCGCCGTCTATGACCTCGTCTGCGACCGCGTCCATCGAGGTGAGTTCTTCCATGGATCACTTCCAGGCCGTCTGAACAACGTTGGTGAAGCATCATGGATTCATTCTTCTTCAGACCTTGTTTGTTTCTTTCTGCTTGAATGAATGGAGTACAATACAAGTTCAGGAACAAGGGACATTTTTTGCAATTGTGAACTCTCAATGCTCAAGTCTGGAAGTGTTTACAATTTCAAAGAGTTCACATGACTACTGGTCAAATACCCTAGTGTATTTAATGTAAATCTAGTCTGAAACTAGTAGAGCTCTTGGTGATTTGCAAATTCAGTTTAAATAAAAATTTGGTACATGACTACTGATCATGTATGAAAGATGTTGCTACTGGATGAACACAAGAACTACTCAATAGATTTTGATGTACTCCTGATCATGTATGCAAGATGTTGCCATTGGATGCATGGATGCATGACTGGGACATGACTACTCAGTAGATTATGACACCTGATAATCACAGTAAATTGTTAACAAATTACAGTTTACTGTCCATTTTAGCCTAGCATTCAGTTATCTTTTCACCCTTTTTTACATCCATTCAGTTATATTTTCAGTAGGAAAATCTGTGTAACAAATTACAGTTTACTGTCATTATCAGTTTACTGTCCATTTTTGTTTTGATTTTACTGTATGTATCTTAACTGAATCTTAACAGAAATTTGACCATGTCTTGTTCCTGTTTTGCAATTATAAAAAGGGAAAGAAAAACAACCATTGAACCAACAGATAATTGATTTGGTAAAACAAGTCTTGTTGCCAGTCTTGAACCAACAGATAATCTTAATTGAAATTTGACCATGTCTTGTTGCCAGTCCTAATGAAAAAGCAACTGAATTTCCAACAACCTACTAGGCAGAACAATCCATTTATATCATGAATATATGAAGGGAAGGACATGATTGCTACATGATTGCCATTATACTCCTTGCTGCTAGTTGCCAATACTATAGCTTCTAGCTTAACTTGTTTGCTACATCTCAGCATTATTTCTCAGTGCTACAAATGTGTTTAACTTGTAGCTTCTAGCTTAAGTGAGTAGCCAGTACTGTAGTGAGTAGCTTAACTTGTTTAAGTACTGACATTAGTAATCTTGCTAGTGAGTAGATGAACTCCATTTAACTAGCTTAATTGAGTTTCAGTTGTGTAGTGAAGTTCTTCTGTTTTGTATGATGCGGTTCACGCTTAAACTGTCCTGCCACGTAGTCTGTTGGATCATCTATGTACTATGTATGCTGTGGCATGTGGTGTGGTCGATGCTGAGATGTCAACTCTATGTACTATGTATGTTGTGGCATGTGGTGTGGTCCGAGTGATCAGGTTTCAAATGATTTTGAATTTTTATGATTTTTATGCACATAGGTGAAGCCACTGACTACACTTGTGTTCTACTCCTGGAACACTTCAGGAGTTTTACTTCATAACTGGAGGATTTTGATGATATTGGGGGGTTTTGTCTCCGACCATCGTGTCGTGATGATATTGTGGGGTGTTGTGGGGTTGCAGCTGGGCGGGGGTGGGGTAATGATTTTGCAGGTACCCCGAGAGACCCTTGAGTTTGCCGGAATGTCGATTAACTTCCGTTCCGGCAAATTCGGGTACTCCATATATTTTCAGCAAAGGTCATGCTGAAATTTTCCGTGAATTTTAGCATGACTTTGCTAAAAATAGGACATATGGGGTACTTGCGACTAATGCATGGGCCGGGGTATCTTAGTACTTAATTAAGTAGGATCAACTGCCCCTTTATTCTTGCTGCATTAAACCATAGGTGGCAATAGAGCCAAGTGATTAGGCCCAACTTAGAGTCGACAAACCCTAAATTATAAAACCTTGGCTTTTAGGGTGCCTCGGCGTCGACAAACCCTAAATGATAAAAGCTTAGCTTTTAGGATGCCTCGGTGTCGATAAAAACCAAAATGATGAAAGCTTAGGCTTTTAGGGTGCCTCGGCGTCGACAAACCCTAAATGATAAAAGCTTAGCTTTTAGGATGCCTCGGTGTCGACAAACCCTAAATGATGAGACCATGATCTTTTTCCTTGACAATAACCAACTTTTTGACCAAACTTTTTTCCTATTTAGAGCGAAACATGGCCCACAATGATGAGGCCGGCGGTTCGGGCAAGCAATTCTGGGAGCTGTCCCAGGAGATGGAGGAAGAACCTCACCGCTATGAGGACGCCGCGGAAGACACCGATCCTGACTACACAACCCCTAGTGGTGTCGGGGATGACACCACTGATGGTGCCGCCGAGGATGCCACCACTGATGATGGCAGCGCACGCACAGATGGCAGCCAACCGAAGAGGCAATGGAAGGACCGACGCCCGAACGTGCTCGGCACCGTCAAGGAGGAATTTACTGAAGTGAACTCCGACGGGCATCCAACGGCGCCCAAAGAATTAGTCAAGGGGTACTCAGTTCAGCTCGGGTGCATTCTTCAGAGCACCGTCTCGATCAACACCGAGAACCTAAGGCATAAGGACCGAGGGAATTTGCGCAGCCTCCTCTTCACGAAGCTGCATGAATGATACAAGTTCCCCGCTGACTTTGCAAACACACGCCTCTCAGGGAATAAAGTGAACAGTGCCGCCCTCACGAGGATGAGCACGGCCCTGTCTACTTGGAGAAGCGCGGTGAAGAAAATGATTGACAAAGGTGATAGTTATGAGAAGATCAAGGCGAAAAATCCTTCGATCGGCGAAGGTGACTACAAGGAGTTCAAGATCAAGTGCGAGAGCAGCGCAACTGTGGAATCAAGTCAGTGGGGTTAAGAAATGTGGGAGTTGAACTTAGGGGTCCACCAACTCGGTCCCGGCGGTTACAGAGTGGCGGAGCCTATATGGGACAAGGAGGACACGGAGCGTGCCGACCAAGGCCTACCGCCCCTCTTCGAGAAATACCGTGACAAGCAGACCAGGAACTATGTCAGCGCCTGGTACAAGGAGGACCCGGTAACAAAGAAGCTTACCACGGATCCGAAGACAAAGGCGCTTGAGCGTGTTCTGGTAAGGAATACACCCCCGCGTAATTAGCTCCATATGGTTGCATTCTAATTAATGAAGCCAAATTTCTAAATGGTTCACATTCCTTTCGCAGGAGACTGAAAGCAGTAGCGCGGGGTCGCCTTAGAGCTCCCCTTGGGACAACACTCTAAATAGGGCGCTGAACGTAATGAAAAACAAGGATAAGCGCAGTAAGCTGACGTCAGCTGGTCGTGTGGCCGACAAAGGCTTGTCCACAAAATGGTCGTCATACTATACCGCTGGTGGGCGAAAGGAGAAAAATACCAGCTCGGAAAGCCCGTCGCGCGAGGTTCAAGAACTCAAGGCACAAGTGGCGCCGATTCCGGAGATTGTCCAAGAGCAAGTGCAACAAAAACTGGGAACGACGCTCACCGCCATTGTGCCTACCTTGATTCAGGGGGTGACGACGTGGATTGCAAGGCCATCAGGGGCCGCGGTTCCCAGCTTCACGGCCAGCAACTCGCACAACAAAGCAGCGGCGCCATTGGTGTCTCCGGCGGAGGCGGTATTCGTGTCTCCGGCGCTGGCACGGGCATTGGAGCTTAATGCACCCGGGTGTACGCCGGCCGGCACCTCGGTAGCAAGCGGCCCCTCCGTCAGTTGCACGCCCGCCGTTGGCGGTGCCTCAACATTAGCCGAGCTCCACGCCATTGATAACCCACAAGTATAGGGGATCGCAACAGTTTTCGATAAGTAAGAGTGTCGAACCCAACATGGAGCTAAAGGTAGAACAAATATTCCCTCAAGTTCTATCGACCACCGATACAACTCTACGCACGCTTGACGTTCGCTTTACCTAGAACAAGTATGAAACTAGAAGTACTTTGTAGGTGTTGTTGGATAGGTTTGCAAGATAATAAAGAACACATAAATATAAACTAGGGGCTGTTCAGATAAAGAAGCAATAAAGTAAATATAGCGAGTGTTGAAAAGTGGTGGTAGGAGTTGTGAAATTGTCCCTAAGCAACTGACTATGTTACTAGACCGATAATCACTATTGCAATTCTATTTGAGGGAGAGGCATAAGCTAACATATCATCCCTTACTTGGAATTCTATGCACTTATGATTGGAACTCTAGCAAGCATCCGCAAATACTAAAGATTCATTAAGGTAAAACCCAACCATAGCATTAAAGTATCAAGTCCCCTTTATCCCATACGCAAAACAACGTACTTACTCGGGTTTGTGTTTCACCACTCACGCCACCCACCATAAGCAAATCATAAACATATTGCAAACCCTACAGCAGGAATCCCTCACGCTTGCGCGACACGGAGGGCACAATAGGACAGCACCAATAATAAAACATGCAACTCAAACCAATCATAACAATTCATCAATCACCAATAGGACAACGAAAATCTACTCAGACATCATAGGATGGCAACACATCATTGGAAAATAATATGAAGCATAAAGCACCATGTTCAAGTAGAGGGTACAGCGGGTTGCGGAGAGTGGACCGCTGAATATAGAAGGGGAAGGTGACGGAGATGTTGGTGAAGATGACGGGCGGTGTTGGTGAAGATTGTGGTGATGATGATGGCCTCGGCGGCGTTCCGGCGCCACCGGAAGCAAGGGGGAGAGAGCCCCCTTCTTCTTCTTCTTCCTTGAGCTCCTCCCTAGATGGGAGAAGGGTTTCCCCTCTGGTCCTTGGCTCCCATGGCTTGGGAGGGGCGAGAGCCCCTCCGAGATTGGATCTATCTCTCTGTTTCTGCGTTCTGTAATTCTGCCATGGCACCGTTTCCTTTATATCTGGAGATCCGTAACTCCTATTGGATTGAAACCTTCGCCCAGATCATTTTACAAAAATTAGCTTTCTTGCGGCCAAAGAAGAGCGTCAACCGCCTTACCGGTGGCCCACGAGAGCCCAGGCCGCGCCCAGGGGGGAGGGCGCGCCCCCCTGTCTCGTGGCCACCCCGGACACCGTTTCGCGTTGATTCCACTTCCCAAAAATCACAAACATTCCAAAATAATTGTCCGTCCGTTTTTATCCCGTTTGGACTCCATTTGATATTGGGTTTCTGCGAAACAAAAAACATGCCACAGACAGGAACTGGCACTGGGCTGGATCAATATGTTAGTCCCAAAAAATAGTATAAAAAGTTGCCAAAAGTATATAGAACTTGAATAATATTGGCATGGAACAATCAAAAATTATAGATACGACGGAGACGTATCAGCATCCCCAAGCTTCATTCCTGCTCGTCCTCGAGTAGGTAAATGATAAAAAAGATAATTTTTGATGTGGAATGCTACCTAGCATAATCTTGATCATATGTCTAATCATGGCATGAATATTAAGACATGAGTGATTCAAAGCAATAGTCTATCATTTGAAATAAAAAAATAATACTTCGAGCGTACCAATAAAGCAATCATGTCTTTTCAAAACAACATGGCCAAAGAAAGTTACCCCTACAAAATCATATAGTCTGGCTGTTGCTCTATCATCATCACACAAAGTATTTAATCGTGCACAACCCTGATGACTAGCCAAGCATTTGTTTCATACCTTAGTAATCTCAAACTTTTTCAACTTTCACGCAATACATGAGCGTGAGCCATGGACATAGCACTATAGGTGGAATAGAATATGATGGTGGAGGTTATGAGGAGAAGACAAAAAGGGAGAAAGTCTCACATCGACGCGGCTAATCAACGGGCTGTGGAGATGCCCATCGATTGATATCAATGTGAGTGAGTAGGGCTATGGAGACGCGGCTAATCAACGGGCTATGGCTAATCTAGTCAGAGTTTGCGGAAATCATCCATCAAGATGTCCTTCGTACCTTGGGGTAGTTCTACCTCAGTTCTCAACCGTCCAACAGTGAGATAGAAACAACACTACAAATGCAGGCTGACAACGCCCGCGATTTCATGACCATCACGAAAGACGGCGGCTTCATCCACGCTCCGGTCCCATGAGTCGAGTCGAAAGTAGTGATGCTATGTAGTTCTGAAATGTCGATTGGCTCATGTTGTAATATTAAACTTTAATGAACTTGTTTGTCTCTTTGGTTTGGACAGTCGTTTAACTTATATGTAATCGATGCTATTTATTAGTAGGACCATGAATCGTTCTATTAATGTGTTGCTTTTCTCTTCCGATCTTTTGTTGCATACTTATATATTGCTTATGTATTGTCCGTGAATTGTTACTAACGTTTTGTTTGGCTAGTGCATAGAGATGCCGTCGTATGTCGTGTACAAGGGTAAGGTTCCCGGAGTCTACTACGACTGGGAGGAGTGTCGGAGACAGGTTCACCATTTCAGCGGTAACAGTTACAAAGGGTACACCACTAGGGCGGAGGCGGAAGTTATATACGCGCGCTATCTAGCGGGAGATAGGAGGGATCGTTGGAGGAACCGGATGAAGACCAGTTTCATCGCGATTATGCTCATCGTGATGACCGCAGCTCTCTTCTATGTGATGGTAGTTTAGATGATCGATATCGACTTGTAATGTGAAGACAAACTCGCTACTCGCGGTTTCGAGACTTGTAATGTTCTAACTTTGTTCGGTATTTTAAAGTCGGAGACTAATATGATGAATTGTATTCGGAGACTAATCTTCTATTGTATTCGATAAATCTGTTGTTTATATGTTGTGCTCTTTCTATTCTGTGCAGTAATATGTTTTGTAACCTGCGCAAATATCAGAAAAGAAAAAAATCCCTAATATTCATACTAGTGGCGCACCACTCGGCACACTAATGGCGCACTGCAAAAAGGACTCTGATGGCGCATCATCCACCAGTGCGCCATTAGTAAGCCAAAGCACATGGGTAAATATGCCCCCCCTGGGAGGCATACTAATGGCGCACCGTGGGCTATACTAATGGCGCACTACCTGGTGCGCCATTAGTATACCAGATACTAATGGTGCACCAGTGGTGCGCCATTAGTAAAAAAACTCTAATGGCGTGGTGCTAGTGGCGTACCTGTAGTGCGCCATTAGTAGGCAAAACAGGTGCGCCACAAGCAGGCCTTTTCCTAGTAGTGAGAAGAGCAAGCAGATTTTGGATAATAAAATGTTGGTTGCGCAGTGCCCACACATGATGAACCAGAGCGCATTAAGAATGCAACTCCCAGCTGTCTCTCGACCATTTCAGGCGGTTGGATGAAGATCCTACGTCTCCTAACCCTTCTTCTTCCTCATCTCGATTCTTCCCATATAGAACATCAGACGGCCACCGTCAACCACCGCCCCCCACCGCTGTGTTCCTCCGCCACCCCACCCCGCACCTGCCCCAACCCCCACCGTGCCGAAGTTTTCTTCGTTTCGGCGAGGCCCCACAACCACCCGAGCCCCTTCGATCAGATGTAATAACTCCATGAGCTCTGAAAAATCGATCGACCCAATTTTGACATTTATTCTCACTGTGATTTAACTAGTGTGGAATATAAAAGGGAAAACCATAAGCATTGGGAGTATAGTGTTGAGCGTGCCATGGCGGATCTGAAGGTGCAAACCGGACAAAGGCAACTTCGCAACCAAGACAAGAAATCAGAGTAAAGCAGTGGTGATCTATTTTCTTGCTGCGATAAATAAGTTGAGCAGATACGAAAGAGTACCACCTTTGGTGCGGTGCCGTGTACGCATCTGCTAAGAATTTGACGGTGCTGCGGTACCGATGGCTGTCGGCGGCGTGGAAGCAAATCTAGGAGGGTAGACGATGGCGGCGGGGTGCGGTGGACGAGGCGGTCGTAGGAGCGGCATCGGCAAGGTGGACGACGGCGGGGATGAAGCGAGAGGACGGGATGCAAGGATCCCGGTCCGAAGCCATGGATGAGAGAGGTCGATCTCTTGTAATGGATGGCGGCGTCGGGGTATCAGCTCCGGCATGGTGGAGGAGGATGGCGATGGATGGGGTGGCGGACGGCGGCGGACGGAGGAGGGTGGGGTGGAGAGGATGTTTTGGCGCCCACTGAGTATGAATGGGGAAAAGGGAGGTAGAGAGGAAGGGGGAACCATGTATTCAGGGCGCGCATGTCTCAAATGCGAGGAAATTTACAAACTTAGCCCCCGTTTCAAATTTCTACTACATCACAGCAACATTAGTCGGTTCGGGATAGGACGGTAATCTCGCATACAATCGAATATTTGCCGATTTAGAGTTTGTTTTTGGCGCCCACCGTGTATGAATATGAATCAGGGAGGGAGTCGATTTCGGCCGAGGACACACTGTGTTTTGGCGCCCACCTTGTATGAACCCGGGTGAGAGGCGGTTACGTCACGTTTGGGTGAAATTACAAACCTACCCCTATCGAAACCTATAGAAATCCAGCAAATAGGCTTTGCGTGGCAGGGATAGGCAGTAGTGATTTCCATCTCGCAGATTTTGGTTTTGGGCGGTTACTGCGACTTTCCCCGCTTCTTTCAAATTTTGCAGAGTGCATGTTTACCGTGCCAACTCAATACGAATCCCATTTGTATTCTATTTTTTTGGGCGGGATCCATTTTCAATTGGAATTACATTCAATATACATCATTTTTTATATATACTTTAAAAAGCACAACACCATTTATACATAAATATGGTTTACAAATGGCATGATCTCAGATTCATAAGGTTGTATCCATCAATTTGGATTTTCAAATATTTGAAACCACTTTATGTTGAAATCCAATGTGTGCATTCCTCGCTAACTGTCTCTAATTAATGTGTGTTTCATGCGGGGTTTTTTTTACTTCTCAAACATGTATAATGTGTTTCACACACGCAACATATAGTGTAATCCTGTTTAGACATTAATTGCATATAAACCATGCATTGTTTGTAATTGAAGAATCTATGGATCACCAATATTGATAAACTATATAACATTACACGTGTGCCCAAATTCAAATGAATATGCATGTTTGATACACCAATTTGCGTTATGATATTATCGATGTCGTGATCTCTAGTTTAAATATTTTAATCCCCTTTAATCCAGATATTCGTCTCATATAGCTATCACTCATGCTTATATAGGACTATCTCTCTCCGGACCTATACGCTGCGTTCATCGCCTCTCGGTATCTCTCGTATACCAGTATGTCGACAATGATCTTTTATCTTCGTAACACATCGACGGTACTCTCTCCCTCGACCTTCATCACTCTATCTCTCTCTCTAAGTATATCTCGCTCCCTGCTATGTGTCTCTAACTATGATTCTCCATGTGGAATCTCTTTCTCTCACACAAACACAAAACATTGTCTCCCGGGGTCTCATTTCTCTCTACTATTCCCATGTGTGCCACTCGCACACCCCTCATACAGATATGTATTTCGCTCCTTAGATATGAGAACCTACGACTCTTCCTCTTCAATATCTCTTTCTCACACACAAACACAAACTCTGTCTCCCAGGGTCTCATATTTCTCCATTGTTCTCTTGTATGTCGCTCACACACACCCTCTCTCCCTAGAGATATCTTGTGTTCCCTCGTATGTCTCTCTAGCTATCACTCTCATTGTGAAATATCTTTCTCTCTTGCAGACACAAAACTCCGTCTCTCCGGATCTCATTTCTCTCTGATATATGTTTGTATGTGACTCACATGCACCCTCTCTCTATCTCTCTCACACCCACACACATAACCTAGCCTTCTGATCCACTCGACTCCTATCTCTAACACACACTAGCTAGCATCTTTGTCTTTCTATTTATCTGTTTCTCCATCAACCTTCTTTCTCGCCCTCACTCTTAATTCCTATCACGCACACTACATATGTTTCTGTCTACATGCAGTCAAGTGCCCTCTCACACACATATATAACTTCACCCTTTGAACCACCCGACGGTCATATCCAACACCCAAACTAGCGGATGTCCCTCTAGCTAGCATCTCCATCTTTGTATTTATCTGTAGTTTCTCCGTCAACATTTCTTTCTCGCACGGAGTCTTGCTTCCTATCACCCACACTATATATGTCTCTCCATACATATGCATTTATAGGTTTGTCTCTTTCGCACAATCGTTGCGCCTCACTCCCTCTGCTCACCATAGATGCATGCTCCAGCCCACGCCACTATCTCTTAAAGACAAAAACACATGCTCAATTGTCGGGCCTTCTTCCCTGCATTCTCACATGCATGCATATTGTCATACCGATCCATCTCTCCCATGTCGTTGATCTTATGACTTATGTCTTCTTTCTTTTATCTCGATCATGCTACCACACACACACACATCCCACGTATACATGTATACCTCTCACACATGCATGTTCATGGTCTCTATGTCTCCATACGTAGTTAATTACCCTCAATCCTAACGCCACTTCGAATCGTTCTCCTCTTTTGTGCACAGAACTTCCACTGGATGGGTAAAACACACACTCAAACTTCCCAAACTCCTTCTAGCTACCACCCCGCCTCTCACTCTTCCCCTATATCCTCGAAACCCATAAGACCATCCCTTTGTTTAATTCCGCCTACATGCACCATCGATATATAGTAGTCTTCCTCGGTGTCTCTCGAACAAACACGTTCTCTCGATGTCGACTCCTCTCACGCACACACCTTCTCTTCCCTCTCTCTGTGCATTTTCTCTCACACCCCATCGTTGGTGGCCTCTGCCATCCACATCACCTCTCTATGATGAAGCCATGCACACTTAAATTACATCCGCCACAGAGGGCCCCGCGACACACACACACACACGCGCGCACACACACACACACGCACACACGCACCCCCCCCACACACACACTAAGACTCCATCTCTCTCTCTCTCACACACAAACACACACACATGCACGCACGCACGCACTCCCCCCCCCACACACACACTAAGACTCCATCTCTCTCTCACACACACACACACAAACTAAGACTCCATCTCTCTCTCCTCTCTCTCTCCCTCTCTCTCTCTCTCTCACACACACACACACACCCCACACACGCACTAAGACTCCATCTCACACACACATGATCTAGGCGGAGCATTTGTTCCTACCACCCTTCATCCAACCTTACCCGTATGATAAACAATCACCTTTATTTACTTGCATAACATGGACAAATTCCACTTTACTTTAGTAGTCAGCAAACTTATCATCTGTACCCTTATAAAAAACGAGTTGGCGGTGATGGTGTGCCTGCCATCTTGTAATACAGACCGTATGATCTATATCTGAGGATAGAAAGCAAACTATGATAAATTTACAAAAGATACCCGCACCTCTCTCCACATCATTATCTCCCGCAACCTCATTGCTCAGCAATTAAAACAGGAATAAGTCTCCGGAACAATCTATCATGCATGGTGTCCGCTGCCGCCTGCCGACGCCGTCCATCCCCATGCCTCCGCCCATTCCGACCACCAGTCACCACCACGCTCCACTCCTCCTCGCCTTATCTCTCATCTTTCATTTTTTTCGATGACATTCTCAAGATACCCGTTTTTCGATAAAATTTTCGAGATATCATTAGTTTTTACACATGGGATTACTCTTGCATGGGTCAATCACAACATGTGTTTTGTAAAAAAAATGCATATTGATGTTCCGTGCAATGCACGAGAATCTTGCTTGTAATTATATAACGCAAATCACGAGCAGGAAGTGACATTTTTTTGACACAACCACGTTAACATGACCACATAAATCACTAGCTAAAGTAAATACCATTATACTTATATCCCGATGCAAAAGGTTGAGTACATGTCCGAAGAGTAGAGCCGCACACACGCACTCTGTCTCTCAGAATCTCTCTCACACACACACAGCCACGTGGACGCCCACTTAAGGCACGTATGTTACAATTTGTGCACCCGGTACACGTGATGTTGCGCATTTATTTAAGCCGGAAGGCGAACCCAAACAGTAGCTGCATTCATTCCCTCCCGCCGCCTCTTCTCTAGTCGCCACGCCTGTAGCCATGGGCCGGTCGAAGGTAATAACATACGCCATACTCCCGCCGGAGCGGCGCTTTAATATGGAATTTTTAGTGGTCATGCATGCATCCTTTTGTGCTAGCACTCCTATATAAGGGTTGACCGGTCGCTTCCCGCGGACGTGCGCGGGTGCTGGAAGAGGAAGGAGAAGGGAAGCGAGCTGTGGAGTAACGTTTTTTACCACAATTTCTTAGGAAATCGAGTGCAATAACCGAGTAGTTTTGCAAACTACCAAGATTACACCAAAACGGTTCAAAACCTATACTCCCTTGCCAGCGCGCTTCAGCGTGAAACGGTCAGCGTCCCTCGAGCGTCCGCCGCATTAATGCCCAGCCAGAGCGGAGGCGACCTCTCACTAGCGCCGGCTTTGAAGTGGCGCGACGACCGAGAGAGCGTCGCTTCCCGGTGCACGCGACTGCTCCGCATCGAGATTGGCCATAGGCCCTGTTTGGATCCATGGGTTAGAGTTAGTTTGAGCTAGTTGGGCCTCAAATAGCCCTAAAGTATCCAAGCATGAGGGTTTAAATTGGAGCAAGTTGCACCGAACCCACCAAAAAAAACTATCCCACCCAAGAGGTGCTAACTTGAGATAGTTCTCATTGGGACCACTGAAAAATCACTTTTCTCTCTCCATGAAGTGCATTTATAGTCAATCTAACCCTGTCACCCAAACACCTCTTTGGCTACAGTTAGTTCAGGGTTAGTCATGAGTTAGTCTAACCTCTAGCTAAGTTAGAGTCTCAAACAGGAGCAGTATAGGACATGCAAGTTGCTCAAAGCATACGGGCAAATTCGTACGTGAAAGGATTTTTTTCTTTTTGAAAACAAAACATGAAAGGAATTTTTTTTAGAATGCTCTTGGCATGTCGCTAACATGTGATAGTTAACCGACCTCAATAGACGGCAGAAACGCCAGCCCGCCGCACTTTGATAGAGACGAGGAGGGAGAAGCGATCTGCTGCTAGATTACTAGAGATAGGTGTCATACGGAAGCCAAGAAATATGGTGATAGCGTGGGTTAGCCATGTACTAGTATGATGTAACTACACCGGGCTGTCGTGTTTCGTACTCTTCCAAATTCAATCGTGGAGATGATTGGTTAATTTTATATCACTGAATAATATTAAATATTATGAGTGCAGATGCTCCACCACGAGGTTCCTTGCTCCTTCTCGGTCGTCCGGAATCTATGTTCTTCCACTCTACTTTTTTACGTGAGCTTTGTTCATCCTTTTGCCAACACGCGAGACATCTAGCATCAAGGTGCACGTGTTATGCAAGGATCGTTCCATCTATATGAAGAAAATATGGGACTGGAACTACGAGACGGACATGTACCCAGGAGTGGACGTACGAACCTAAGTAATGTAGCGCAGTAAGTGAAGTAGAAAGGCACAAATGGTATGAACATGCGTGGCATATAGGGTGTGTTTGGTTGCATTCTCGTCTCAAAGCATAGTTGTTCCCTCTTCATGCATGCTCAACTCAACACCCCTCTTCATGCATGCTCTCTTCATGCGTGCTTCTAGTGTATTTGTGCTAAACTAGTGTGGACTCATGCACCCTCCATACACTCTACCAAACACCCAAAAGTAGGTCAAGAAGGGAACTCTTGGGCGGCATTTGTCTCCTACTACGTACTACCACTAAATGTTGTACGTGCAATGCACGGTGATGTTATGGAGTACGTGCCTAAGTACTCTACTACTACTATATTAGTTGGAGGCACATATTAACTTTTATATTTGTTTATGTGTATGCCCCGAGACCTTCCAATTAGACGTGTCTTTCTCTCCAGGTCGCACTTTGTATCGTTCATGCCACTAAGTACTACTACGTGTGGTCTCCGACCCAGAAGTGGAAGATGTGGAGACGCTCTACCACGCTATTTTTTTACGCTTGGCTCTACCACGCTGTTCATGTCCCACTCCTTTCGCTGACGTGTGGGACATCCAGCACGTGTCGTGTTTGGCACCCTACGTCGTAAGAGTTGAAACGCTAGCATTCATCAGAAATAAAAAATAATTATAAATCGGCAGTGATACTCCCTTTGTTCCTATATATAAGGTGTATAGTTTTTGGCACGAAAATTAAAGAATGCACGTGGAGGGAAAATTTCACAAGTTTTGGGCGAGATTACACCTGATTAATTGACATGAGAAAATAGAGGAGCTCGCATGATATAAGGAAATGTAATCGAATCCCTAAAGAAGTTATCCAAACAAGTGGTGCAACGCAATAAACCTTATATTTTGAACTTTTCTCAAAAAATTATACACCTTATATCAAGGAACGGAGGGAGTACTATTTTTTTGCGAACCAATCAGCAGTGATACTATACCACGCGGTTTCCTTGCTCCTCGATATTGGAAATAATACTTCCGTTCGCCAACATGTGGGACGTCGACCATCCTGGTCCACTTACCATGCACGCAGAACTCCAAGGGAGAGTCACCCAGGTCGTCGTGCCGCAGTAACAATGACTAATGAGTCGTCAAATCACAGGCCCACTTCCCACTTTGAAGTTGCTCGGACGAAGGAACCGTAATGACTTCGTTGAATTCCGCTTCTTGAAGAAAACTACTGTACCAGCAGTACTGCTAGCTATAGTAGTTACTCCAACAGAGGCCTCCTTTCGTTCATAGGATAGGAATATGAAAATCATAGGAAGTGAGATGACATGCATCTCAATTCCTATAGAGAAAGAGATGCCATTTGATGCTTAGGATAGGAATTTTTCATTTAGTCTAGGCTAATGTCTTTGGTAATTTGCTCTAAAAACTACAGTAGTAACTAGTAGTACTGGTACATGCTCGTACTCAGACACAGACACACACACTAACTACTAGTACTACTACTTCTCACATGCTGGCCAGACACCATCGTTCTCCTTCCTGGCTTTGTCGGCGACCTCTCTTTTCTTGAGTGCTTTCTGACTTTTACGCTCCCTCTGTGCGGCTTTGGCCGCCTCTTGCTCTACCGCCCATTCGGCCTTGGCATCTTCAAATTCCTCCCACATAGTTGTGAGGTCGCGAGCGGCGATGAACTCGGCACGGCGGGATGCCATCGCTTCCCTACCATTTTGTGTGTAGTCGTGGGCGGCGAGGAACTCGGCGCGGCGGGATACCATTTCTGCCTTACCGGTTAGTGTGCGGCGTGGTGGCATGAACGACGCTTGGTGAGAGCTCTGGGGTGGAGTGGCCGGACAACCATATAGTGCATTGGTTTTTCAAGAGCTCAAGGACAGAAGATGAAGCAAATTTGGATTTCCCTTCAATCCTGGTCATTTATTACCGAGTATAATGCATTGGCGGTCATCGAACTTGTCTTGATAGCTCACTTTGATCATTGTATACGAGATATGGTGATTATACGGTCACTGGCTCAGCGTATAGCTCCGTATTTGTCTGGTTGACCAGTCAAACAGTCCGCATGCGCCTCATCAGCTCATGTTCTTTATCTATCTGCGCGGGCCTACCTGTCAATGGAGAAAGAAATACTGTAAAAACCAAAATTATGCATATGTGGGGAATCAAACCACGGACTCGTCGCTGCAACGCACCCTCGTCAGCCAAATGAAAATGAAATACTTCAGATTCGACACTCACGCCACGCTGTCAAAGCATGCTAATTCATGCACGCCGCCCTCTAAATCAAAGTCCCGCTCATGGCGCAACGCAAACGGCGAGCCC
The DNA here is from genome assembly GCA_021605145.1 of Aegilops bicornis. Taxonomy (NCBI): domain Eukaryota; kingdom Viridiplantae; phylum Streptophyta; class Magnoliopsida; order Poales; family Poaceae; genus Aegilops; species Aegilops bicornis. The sequence continues at coordinate 429,507,783 of CM038673.1, forward strand.
ATCACTGCGGCGCCCGGCGGTGCTCGACAAGATCTTGTTTAGACGTTTGATGGAGGCCTACGCGAACGCCGAGCATGTATTCACCTGGCTCAACACCAACGGTCATACTCGCACCGCCTTGCTCACGTATATCGTCCATCACAACGACAATCTATAAAACAGCCTAAGCTAGAGAGGGTACTATGGTAGTATGGTACGGAGTATGTACTATCGTGAGCGACCGATCTTAGTGCCACTGCACACCGAAACCCCTTCCATCGCTAGCGACGCTTCCCGCTGAAACGGTCACCGCCTCTCCAGAATGTCAATGCCGCATTCACCGGACTTAACTGCAGGTGCAATTGGTGTGTCACTGACATGCGGGCCAGATGCCCATTGGGCCCACATGTCAGTAACCCAAACGCATCTGCAGTTAAGTCACTGAAGCAGCATCCGCATTCACGCCCGACGAACCTACTCCGGCGCCAGTTGTCCATCCATTTGCCGTGGCTCATTGCCATTCGCCCGCTATATTAACTTGAGCCCCAGCTCCCATCCATAGCCAAAGACCCACACTTATTTTCCTCTGGTCCCTTCCTTCTGCCGGCACCACTTCAACCATGGCCTCCTGGCGCTCCGAAGCTCTCTTGGACGTACTGTCGCAGGAGCAGACGAGGGACATCGGCGGCTCCGCTCGGCGCGCTTCCAAAGATCTCTTCGACGCATTGTTGTAGGAGCAAACGAAGCGAGATCGCGGCACCCCGGCCGCCCTCCGCCGCCACGACCACGGCTTGGCACAGGCGTCTGGGCGCAGCCGGCAACGAGGAAGAGTAGTACACGGTAGGTCGCCGCCGCTCTGGTCCTGGGAAGGCCACCGCTACTCCACTCAATCGACGTCAAGCTTGGTGGGGTAAACATCGACGGCTGATTAGCCGCTTGACGGTGACGTGGAGGCGGAAATATTCAGAACCTTTTGCTCCGGAGGAGGAGGTTATCGAGGTGGATGAGGAGGAGGCAAAGGCAATGGCCGGCTTTCTCGAGTTCATGGCCGGACATGGTGGTCGGGCGTCGGCGATCGTTTAGATTAGGTTTACAGTAGGTTTTAGTACAGTTTGTGCGAAATATGTAATGAATTTCGTCCAGTTTGTAGGAAAAGTTTTCGAAATGTAATGAATTTCATCCGGTTAATTTGAAATTTGCTTTGTTTGCACGAATTTCGTCCGGTTAGTTCATATAGTTGTCGAAAGGTATGCGGGCAGCATCAGATGGCATCCATCAGTGTCCTTGGATAGATGCCGGTGTAAATTTGTGGGCCAGCACTTGAGATGCCCTAACTATCATGCTATAATCGGTAACAATCCTCCATTATTTGGCAGGGAACAGTTATCCCTCGATCAAAATCAGATCTGCGGTGTTTCGCACTCCTCCCGCGTAAGAGTGTAAACTCTTGCTTACATAAAAATGGAGCAAGTGGACGGCACTGTAGCACGTCATATCACTCGAACTAGCCCGCCTAACAAGCGGGAAAGCACCGCCCTCATCATTTTGTTCTGGATTTCTATCGATCGATCGCGCGAAAATGTTACGCTTCGCAAGTTCTAAAGGAAAAGGCGGCACACTTACGACTCGTACGCGTCGCAACCCTGACAGTCCGGCTCGCACGCCGCTCACCAAAGGGGACACGCATTGTCTTGCAATTTCACTGACATGTGGGACCGTAATTGAATAAACCGTCGATAGCCGAAATCTAATCGCTCGGCGGGCGTCGGCTGAGAAGAGAGAAACGAGGGAGAGAGAAGAGATTGCCCGCCCACCGCCAAGACGGACTCCAAGAAATATATGGTGATAATGTGAGGTGGGCCATGCCGAGTCCGGACCGCTCGAGCCCGCTCACCGCCTGCCCTCAAGACGCCAGCTGCCCGCCGCATGCATGCATAGCAAGTAGTACTCCTTATGTGGAGGAGAGAGAGGCATTGACAAATTCAAGGAGTGGGCTCTGCAAGAGCCCGTCTCTACACGTGCTCCTAGGTATAAAAAAATAATTCTAAAAAAGGCATAAAAACAATTCTGTCTTAAAAAAGGAAGGTAAAAAACATTTGAGAGGAAATAGATAGAGAGAAAGTGAGAAAAATTTGTAACCTGGGCATTACATGAGGAAGGAGGGAGTGGTGCACATGCCAAGTTCACTGGGCTGCCGTGTTTCACACTCCTCCGTTGTAACAGTGGAGAAAATAGCTTTCATAAAAAATAAACAATGAATACTCGCTGCTCGTCCTCTATATCGGAAATAATACTTTCATTCACCGACATGTGGGACGTCGACCATCCTGGTCCACCGCCATGCACAAAATTATCCTGGTCTACCCCAAATCGTATCGCAGGCCCAACCTTTCCCAATCGTAAGTTGTTCGGACGAAGGAACCATCATGACTTCGTTGAATTCCGCTTCTTCAAGAAAACTTACTATACCCGCAATATCGCTACCACACGCGAAGACTGGACAGCACTGTACCACGTCATATCACTGAAACCCACTAGGTCAAACTAGCCTGCCTAGGTTATCTATTTTGGAACGGAGGGAGTACGTCTCTGCACTGCTATGATTTTGTGTTGCACGTTCTCTGTACTTTTTCTACGATTTTCCTACCCTATGAACCAAATGAGGCCTGAATGTATGTCGACTATTGTCTGATCGATCACTAAGCCTACAATTTTAGGAGCTAGAGCTATTGGTCGATCGACGAGGGATAAGTATAAGCATACCACGAGCTCATCAGCCCCAACGTTTCTCTTTGGTGAGTGTTTTGCAAGTACTATAGCTCGCACAGTAGCTAGCCTACTAACACCAAGAATCATCAAACAAGCCCTGCTGATATGATAAACAGTTCAAACTTACATCTAAGCATGCCATATATTACATCAAAAGCTGGTGAGGATACATCTGTTTCCATAACTTGGAGAGGGTTCGCATGATTCATCGCATGATTCACTATCAAACAAAAGTACCAAGATCCGCCCACACAAGACAATGCACTAGCCCTAAGATGGTTTGATAACACGCATCATTCTGGTAATTAAACATAGGGCAATGCAAAGTACCCTGAAGGATTACCGTGACCAACTATTTCTTGTCATCGATCTCTCGTGCAATGACCACAAAGACGGACAGCGGCATGGGAATCGATTGGGCGATGTCCACAGGATCGGACCGAGACATCGGAATCGATCTCTGGGGAGATGTCCATAGGATGGACAGCGGCATCAGAATCGATCTCCGGGGCGATGCCAACAGGACGGGCCACGACATCAGAATCATCAAGGACGTCCACCGGCACCTGCACAATCCTAACATATTAGCAAGCACATTGCAAATAATCAAAAACCACAACTATAGTAATAAGCCATTATTTTTTTACCTTGTGCAGCTCACCGGGGGATCTCATCCCTCCGGGGGCCATCTCCTCGTCCTCGATGGGGGCCATCATGCCAGGGGAATACTGCTTCTCAACGGCGACTATCTCCTCAAACTCGGTCTTGAGCCTCACATAGGTGGCAATCAGAGTTCCTGGGTTAGGCACGGTGGGGCCCTTACTGTTCTTCCAACTTTCTTTGAGGAGTTCGTCCGCCAACGTCCTCAACTCTTCGGCCAGTGCTTGTTTCTTGGAGTTCTTCGTCTCCATGGGTTGGCCCGCCAACATGGTTAACTCGTTGGTCGGTGCTCGCTTCCTGGAGATCATTGTCTCCGATGGGTTGTCCGGCAACTCTTTGCCTAGTGCTCTAGGATCCATCAATGAACTGACAAACAAAAAGCAATTGAAAGGAAACCACAATCGCAATGAAAGCGGGAAAAGAATAGGATGTGAGAATCGGTCGATTAGCCATAAAAGAAGATTCTTGGAATGAAAATATAGGAGCATAACTGATTCGCCCACCTTTCCTTCGTCGATACAGAAGAAAAATGGCAGAAGTGAGTAGCCTGGAGTGACGTTTTCTTCAAGAAAGGGAAGAAAGGGCTTGAATGAGCGTTCCAGTGAAATGATGGTTGCTTTGTCCAGTCCAACTTGGAGGCCACCTTACCACTGCTGGTAAAGGTGTGGATTTTGTGATATGACGGGTCATGACGGCCACAACGGGGTGACAGGTGAGTCTCGACTGTAGCACCTCGCTATGATTTGGTGGATGGCATACGGGCCCGGATGCTTTGAAATGTCCCGCATGTAGATAGAGCGGCTAGTCATATAGGAGTGCTCAATATTGTGCACCGCGACCAAGGCGGAGAGGAAAACTAGAGAACTATGTAATTAAGGCATGAGTTTAATTAGGGTAGTTTTGTAAAGTACGAGATACATTCCTCCAATCGCAAAATGCCTTGGTTCATGAGATTTGAGATTTGAGCCCTATAAACCGGAAGGGAGGGAGTCTTGCTGACAGTGTAGTCTAGTCACTTGTTGAAATCTCTAGAAAGGCAGATACTCCTTTCCGGTTTACAAGGCTATACTACTCCCTCCGTGTAGGTGTGTAAGTCATCTTAC